>CM058232.1:66184662-67581329 GCA_030180135.1 Orychophragmus violaceus | reverse complement strand
CACCGAATCAAAATTTTGGAATTCCAAATGGTAAAAAAGTTCAACTAAGAACAAAATTTGAAGTCCGGAATTACCTCAATGCAAGGCAATCGTGAATAGTTAATAAAAATTAGTCATTAAAAAGTTGATTAAACTAGTCATTAAGAATGCAAGAAACTCTTTAAAACTAAGCCAATAATGGTCGAGGGAAAAAACTAAGCCAATAATGAAATGGGTTTTCCCAAAGGGGCTAAGCAAAATGTGATGACTAAGCAAATAAGCAAGGTAGCAAAACAAACCACAGCGACCAAACAAAGATTTATCAATACAAAATATGGATTATGGACTATGATCATTGACTTAGTTTGATTAATGGTTAACCTATAAAGCGGGCATGCTCAATCAAGCTCAACCCAAAGGCATAATTCCCATAACAAAGACTAATCCATTTACATGAAATTAATCCATTCACTTATCAATTGCTAAATGGAATTTAAATCTTATATATAATAAGAAATCATCTCTCCAATTCAACTAACACGTGTCTTCTATTCTCAAAAACAAATTGGGCCTGGAAGACTCTTTACTAACAACTAATTCTTATATCAAAAATCGAAAGCCCAAACTACATCATTTTTCTTCATGTCAATCAATCGTCGTCTCCTCCTCCCTGTAACGCATCTTCATAGTTTCTCCATGAAGATGAAGAGAGAGAGAGACATAGAAGGATTTCTCCTCTGGGTTCTTCCTGTTGGAGTAGAAAACTTCCAATCGTATCCGCCGACGGAGAAGACGTCGCTCTGTATGTATTCCCCGAGACTCATGCTTAATGTTGTTTTCCTCGCACTTTATTCGTAGGATTGGTAGGTGGTTCGCCGTCGGAAGTCGCCGAAAAAGGAGTCTCCGCAGCCGGTCAACCCTCCGCCGCCGGTCAACCCTCCGCCGCTGTGGTCTGATATACCATGGATTTTACCGGTTTTAACCATGGTATATGCCTTATTTATCGAGTCTTATGTTATGTTTTGGAGTCTTTTTAGTATGTTTACAGGTTTAGACATGTTTGGAGCATAATTGGAGTTATTGGATCATTCTGGAGCATTTTGGAGATTTAACCCGAGAGATGAACTTCACTGTCGAATTCACAGACCTGCATCGATCGATACACCTGTGGCAACGATCGATGCAAGGTCGACGCAGACAATCTCGCGAGCGTTAATGAAGAATGAGGATTAATGCACTAAAGCCCAGAAAGCCCAGATATTTACACAGAAGCCCAAAACGTGTTTTAGCTATTATATAAGGGTTTTTAAGCCATTGTTTAGGCGACGCTTTTCATTAAGTCTTATTTTATTTCAGAGAGAGTTAGGGGCTGATCCTGCTCTCGAGAGAGAGAGGATTTTGAACCCCAGTTCTTTGTTTTATTTTATGATATTTGGTTTTCTATTCAAGATGTTTTCTGTTTCGATGAACATGTCTGAGTAGTTTACCTGTTAGGTTGAAGGATTCTCATTAGGGATTTCATGGAACTATAGTTTAAATCAATCTGTAGGGATTCATATCTGCTAGTTCTTTGTTTAGGTTGTTCTTAATGCTTAATCTGAAGTAGCTAATCAGAATTATGATGTTAGGTTGATTGATACAACGAGAGTTGGTTAATTAACTAGAAAGAACCTAGATGAGCAATTTGATCTACTCGCAAAGAGATTTGGTTTAGGGGAATTGTGAACATATCAAATCTGATCATTAATGCTAGTTTAATCTGTTAGTAATTGCAAAGAGATTTGGATTGCTGCACTTAGACTTAGAGAATTCTCGCAACGAGAGTTGGTGAATTCTATATCCGTGTTTGAGTTCTAGAACAGTTATTGATTAGATCCTGATTGATTGATTGCTTGTGTTCCTGATTTCCTGAGAACTCCTGAAACCTAACGCTTCGCTTCCTTGCTCACAAACTCGCCTGCTACTGATTACCTTTCTGCTTACTTTAGTTTCTCATTACTTTCACCTAGTTTAATCTGATCGTTCTTAATCTATCGTTGACCGGAGTCCCAGTGGATTCGATACCCTAAGTACTACAACTACATCACTGTGCACTTGCAGTTAGTATAGGGATAAAACTCGACCTATCAAGTTTTTGGCGCCGTTGCCGGGGACTCTTTTGAGTCTCCGATAGATTTGAACTTAGGGTTTAGACTAGGTTTTTCGTTTTTTTGTTTTTTTTTCACTAATTTTTTTTTTTTTTTTCTGTTTCTTGCGTTTCAGGTACGCCTATAATCGCACTGCATCGATCAACACGGTCCTGTGTGTCGATCGTCACATCATCGCGCTTGCATCGATCGACGCTTCTCCTGCATCGATCGACACATATCGTAAGGAAGATGTATGATTTCTTCAGTCCAGGGATTGACAGTTCACAGATAGCTGAGTTGAAGAGTAAAGCCGACTATCTGCATAGTCTTATACTTGAAAAGTATGGGCAAGAACCTCCTGCAGCCACTGCTTTTGAGACTAGGATGGAAACTATGATGGAGCAGTTACTGGAAAGACAGGAAGAGGAGAGGAACTACATAAATGGTTCTGGGTTTCAAGGAAGCAGGTATGGAGATCAGCAAGGTGACTCCTATCAAAAGACTTATGGATCACCATCCTATCAGGCACATCCTGCAGCTAATGCTTATAAGAGCAAGATAGAATCCATGATGGAGCAGCTGCTAGAGGATCAGACCAAGTTTGCTGTGGACTTCGACAGGAAGCTGGAAGCTATACATGAAAATCTGAGTGGGAAGCTTGCATACTTGAGCACACATTTGAAGAAGCTAGATGTCCAAGTTCAGCAGACATCTGGAGCAATACAAAGGCATAATGAAGCTAGGAAAGCTGAACAGTACAAATCCATCAAAGCTGTGACCTTAGGGGATGAGATTGAGTTGCTAGGTGAAGAAGAGAGCATAATCTCGGATTTTCTGGATGAATATTGTCTGCCTGATACATGCATCGATCGACACCCCCTATGTGTCGGTCGACACGCCGTTCTGACGGCAATTTCGAGTTCTATCGAGAAACAGAATCGCCTTGCATCGATCGACACACATCATGCAACGATCGACACAAAACGCAGACATGACCAGAAACCTGCAACAGTACCAGAACAAGTCTATAAGCCCCCTGTGCCATATCCTAAGGTTCCCAAACCCTCCAAACAAGAGATAGGAGTGGCTAACTGCATACAAGTGATAGATAAGAAGGTGAATGAAACACCAACAGTTGAAACTTTGCGAGTTCATGCAAAGAAGATGATCTCCACTGATGGTCATCTGAAAGAAGAAGTTAAGATTGGTGGAACTAAAGTATCTGATAGTGGAAAGAAGAAGATGGCAGTTCCTCTTGAACATGCTCTAACATCTTCAGTACCTGCAACTGCTCATAAGCAGAAAGCTCCAGACATCAGATATACATCAAAGGTAAGGTACAAATCACCTAAGCTTAAACCTTCTAATCACATTGTTTCGAATGCAGGAAAACGCAGTAGACCGCCCAAGTTTCGCTCCCGCCCTGATTCTGATTTCTCTTTCCTTGGGAAGCCTCATGATCATAATGCCTATACACCTCCTTGGATGAAGAGATACTCACAGAGACATTCAAAGTCTCTGTTGAAACCGCCATGAATCAGATCTCTTCCAATAGTCAAGCTAATGACTAAAAACAAGTGCTGAGTGGGAGGCAACCCACTGTTAGGTTCGTTTTTGTTTTTGTTTTTTTCGTTTTGATTTGGTATTTTTAATTTTTCTGTTTAAGTGTGTTCAGAGCTGAGGAAACAGGAATAATCGCATTGCATCGATCGACACACATTGTGAATCGGTCGATACAGTCGCGATTTACGGTTTAACGAATTGATTGCGGTTCAGACACCGGTTATTCACATAACCGCGAGCATATTCGCCTTGCATCGATCGACACCCTTGTGGCATCGATCGATACAGGGCGACGACAGGTAAGTAATCTGCAACTTTTCGGTTTGTTCTTCAATTTGATTATTCTTTCACCGAGCTCATGCTTTGATTACACTGGGGACAGTGTAGTTTAAGTGTGGGGGAGGAAGCTACTGACGCACGCTTTTGTTTTCTTAGTTTTTCAAAATTTGTTTTATTGAGTCAAAATTTGTATGAAACTATGATTTTTCGAGGAAAATTTTCGCTTGAACAGGAACTAAGTGACCATTGGACAGACTTGCAGAGCCTCTATGACTGTTAGAAAACCCAGACACAGATCAACCTACTGGGAACACCCACATCACTTCAGGTATCAGAGGATCCTTTTACTGACTTCAACCTTAATACTGACTTAGATTTCTCACCTAAGGGCTTGGTATACTTTGTGTCGGATTCCCTGTTAGTTCTGACACAGCCTGTCAACCTATCCTATATAGTTCCCTTCTCCCCTTCTATAAAGTAAAAAAAAAAAAGATAATAAACTGAGGATGAGTTAGTAACTCCGAAGTGGTCATGAGAATAGTAGCAAACACTATTATCCCTTATGCATCCATGGAATGTGTCCAAAGTACACCCCATAACGGGAAGAACACTGATAAAAAAAATAAAATGATACCCAATGTGGGAAAAATCAGTTGTTAAGGAAGGGAAAGAGAAGAAAGGGACTAGAGAAAGATAGTATGGTGGTCTAGAGCTGATAAGGTAAGAATCCATGTGCCCTTTGATCGATACTCCTTAGGTGAGACCGCACTTAAATACTTGCAGAAGTCAGTAGGGTGAATTTGAATGCTTGAATGTGATTGTGGAGTTTACTTAGGACAGTTGCTAAGTGTGGGGGAAGTACATTGTGGTCTTGAGCTCTGTAGGAAAGTTTTCAGTGGCTTACTAAGTGAATGTGATTGTGAAAGTTCCTAGGACGAAATGAGTTTCTGTGTTTTCAAACTTCTTCTCTTATACTTTGGTTCTTTACTTGCTTGAGGACAAGCAAGAGCTAAGTGTGGGGGAGTTGATATACCATGGATTTTACCGGTTTTAACCATGGTATATGCCTTATTTATCGAGTCTTATGTTATGTTTTGGAGTCTTTTTAGTATGTTTACAGGTTTAGACATGTTTGGAGCATAATTGGAGTTATTGGATCATTCTGGAGCATTTTGGAGATTTAACCCGAGAGATGAACTTCACTGTCGAATTCACAGACCTGCATCGATCGATACACCTGTGGCAACGATCGATGCAAGGTCGACGCAGACAATCTCGCGAGCGTTAATGAAGATTGAGGATTAATGCACTAAAGCCCAGAAACCCAGATATTTACACAGAAGCCCAAAACGTGTTTTAGCTATTATATAAGGGTTTTTAAGCCATTGTTTAGGCGACGCTTTTCATTAAGTCTTATTTTATTTCAGAGAGAGTAAGGGGCTGATCCTGCTCTCGAGAGAGAGAGGATTTTGAACCCCAGTTCTTTGTTTTATTTTATGATATTTGGTTTTCTATTCAAGATGTTTTCTGTTTCGATGAACATGTCTGAGTAGTTTACCTGTTAGGCTGAAGGATTCTCATTAGGGATTTCATGGAACTATAGTTTAAATCAATCTGTAGGGATTCATATCTGCTAGTTCTTTGTTTAGGTTGTTCTTAATGCTTAATCTGAAGTAGCTAATCAGAATTATGATGTTAGGTTGATTGATACAACGAGAGTTGGTTAATTAACTAGAAAGAACCTAGATGAGCAATTTGATCTACTCGCAAAGAGATTTGGTTTAGGGGAATTGTGAACATATCAAATCTGATCATTAATGCTAGTTTAATCTGTTAGTAATTGCAAAGAGATTTGGATTGCTGCACTTAGACTTAGAGAATTCTCGCAACGAGAGTTGGTGAATTCTATATCCGTGTTTGAGTTCTAGAACAGTTATTGATTAGATCCTGATTGATTGATTGCTTGTGTTCCTGATTTCCTGAGAACTCCTGAAACCTAACGCTTCGCTTCCTTGCTCACAAACTCGCCTGCTACTGATTACCTTTCTGCTTACTTTAGTTTCTCATTACTTTCACCTAGTTTAATCTGATCGTTCTTAATCTATCGTTGACCGGAGTCCCTGTGGATTCGATACCCTAAGTACTACAACTACATCACTGTGCACTTGCAGTTAGTATAGGGATAAAACTCGACCTATCATGGTCAACGCCGGAGCTCCGCCGCCGATGAAGCTTGTCCGCCACCAAAGTGAAGCCGGTTCTTCAGGGAGTCCATTGGTATAGTTCGATCGGAAATTGGAGTTGATTTGAGGTTGATTAAACCGGGTCAAAGTGAGTTGAACCGGTCAACGGTTCAATCTCAAACCGGTTTAATCAAACCGGTTTATTTGGGGTAAATTGGATCGGTTTATTTCCGTGGTTCATTGGTTCAGTGGTTCAGTGATTCAGGTGTTCGGGATTCGGAGTTCGAGGTTCGGAAGTTCGGGTTTCGTATCGGGTGTCTCGGGAATTCACATTCACATTGAGCTGTCGTTCCACGACTATTTCTGTGAGTCGGCTCGAAAACTCGTATAATCATTTAGACCGGGAATTACTAAACCGTAGTATTAGGTTGCATACCCGTTATTTAAAATGAATAGTAATTAATAAATAATCGAGTGATTAATGAAACTGAATAGGACCGAAATAATCATCTTAGGGTTTAAAGAATTAAATGAATAACCAATTGTGTGCCGCTAGGTTGCTAGTAAAATATTGTTTGTTGCATTCATACAGACCGTTGAATAGGACCGTATATGCATATATATATAAGTATAAAGAACAAGTATTAATGAATCTATATACGAGAAATTAAGACGACCTTAAAATATGAATTTAACCTAAACGAACGTATAGAGTATTATATCGGGATCGGGTTTTAGGTTAATTAGCGGGAATTGGGTAATGAATCAATTAGTTAATAATGATATGTCGGGGAGTTAGTAAGTTTACTAACTCTAAACCGACAGATCGAGAAGGTTATTAACAGATACTTAGGATGGGTTAATAAGGAAGTGGTGTGTGTTGGAAGCCGTCTACGGGTTAGCAAGCCGCTAACCCAAGGTAGCGGATGAGAAATGATTAAAAGACTTAGAAACCCTAATAGGCCTGCTTGTGGGATTGTATGATTGATTGTGATTGCTTGGTTGATTGTTATGATTGTGCTGTGTTGAGCTTTGCGTGCAGGCTTGTTAGACTGCTCGGTGTTGGGCCGAGCAGTTGTTGTGGACACGTACTCCGGTCTCGGGACCGGGTAAGTTAGTAGTGCTGACTAGGTATCTTACCTAGTCAGAGCGGTGAGTTGGGTAGTGTAGTGGCTTGTGGAATGGTTGGGATTATTATTGCTGTTATTGATTGCGTGATCTGTGTTAGAGTCCCAGCGAGTCTGCGTGTTTACTTTTCTGCACTAGGACTCTAGGGTGCGTTAGATTCCGCAAGCCTAGGTTTCTTTTACGTTCTGGTACTTCCGACCCGATTGGATCCTCGGGTTTTACCTAACTGAATCACGGTGATTCTGGTTATGGTGTTAACCTATCGGGTGACGTCGGTAGGTGTGTGATTCGGAGAATACATGGTCATGTCCTAGGGCCGAATCACATGGAAACTCAGGTTACCGGGGGTAACAGGAGTCACCGCGTATCGATGGACGGAGAACGGTGTCCTACTCGTGGGACCTTGTGTGCACGTTTAGGAGTCGAGGGTTAGTTACCATATAGGTGACGATGTAAACCCGTGGGAGTTACCGAGATCGTAGGGCCCAGTGTTGTTTTGTTATCTCTTTTATTGCGCGATAGATAGATCGAGTCCAATCGAGGACATGTGCCGCAGTGCCTTCGATTTCCCTTAATCTTCTTTATCTTGGCTTGATTGTGTGTGTTTGGGTTTATCACGACGTGGTAGTGCATGATCGACCGTTTATTTCCTGCCGATTGTTATTTTGGATTTTGGGGCGGGAATCTGTAGTTTTAGATAGATTAGAAGCCTTTACTGGGGAGCCAAATCACTGGGTGATCTTAGATCGCTCATTAGACTCTTTTGTGTTTTTCAGGTTTAGCAGCGACGGACGCGGGAGGTCCTCGGTGTAGCTTCGGGTTGCTTGTGACGGGTTTTGATTAGGGATTTTGGGATGTTTTTATTTCGGTTCGGCAGCTGCGCTATTTTGTGTTTTTGATTGTTTATGTGTTTATATTGATGATTGTTTGTAAAACCCCTTAAACGTTGTATTCAACTTTTGATTACTTGAAAATGAAATTGTTTCCCTGATATGATGTTTAAGTCCGAACCGACACAACTCGTTGAAGTAGTGCAAGTAGTCCTGCTTGCGCTACGGATATGGGGATAGCGGAGTCGAAGATGGATCGGTGCGAGCCTTTTGTCTTAAACCAAACTAACTTTGGCTTCGTCCTGTGGCGAACTTTTCCCGTTCGACTTGCTCGGGTTCGATCGGTCATGTTCTTGTTTGATTGTTGACCGGTCAGCTCGGCGGTCAGCGGAGAATGGGAAAGGGGCGTTACAGAAAACGTGGTATCAGAGCATGGTTCTGCATGGGTTCCGAAACATTTCATTTTTGAGTGTTTTCCGTGTTTTATCGAGTCAAATGTGTCACACAAGCATCCATTAGGAAACCGATCCGCGTCCGTTAAACCCGGGGTTGGGATGGGAAAGTAAAAATTTTTGAATTATTCGTACTAACTTGTTTTGTGTTTTGATTGCAGTCTTACAGCAGTGTGTCCCGGGCAGAGTGGAGGGGTGTGTGTGTGCGCATTGAGAAGTTCAACGGATCAGTATGAGTCAGGAGGGATCAGCCGGTTCAGAGCAGGGTCAGTTGGTTCAGTTCCAGGGATACCCAGCTTCGCTAGGTCACTCACGGGGATCTCGTACGGCGGATCAGCCGCCAGTTCCGTTGCGACAGATGCAGGGTGCTAGAGCAGCACAGGTAGATTGGTCGCCCCTTCCAGACCCTTTACCTCCAGCGATGATAGTGATGCAGGCAGCCGAGACCCTTACGCAGACATGGTGGGCTACTTAGGAGGAGCGGACGCGGAGTTACAGTTACCACCACAGTGGCCCGAGCCAGTTGGACCACAGATACTTGCAGCCTCAAAGGCACCACCGATGTATCAGGCACCGCTTCTTCTGGCACCCGAGTTTCCCCCGCCGCTTCGTGTGGAGGACTATCTGATGAGCCCGCTACCATTTGGTTTTGATTTGGATATGGAGCCTGTAGACCCGGAGCAGCGTCAGCAGTGGGAGCAGCAGGTGGATGAGCAGGTAGCGATACTTCATGATGTGTTGGAGCAGAAGGTTGGGCCCCATCATCAGTTAGACCCACGACCAGGATCACCTCGTACGCCTTTGGATATGGTTATGTCGCCGGCATCTACTGAGTCCGAGTTCGAGTCGGTTTCGCCGCCAGCTGAGGCAAAAGAGGCACCACCAGAAGTATCTGAGAGGAGAGCATGCAGCGGATGTGGAGTATACGATTTCCATTTGTATTGGTGTCCCCGAGCGGTAGAACCGCATCTTCGAGAGCCATACCATCCCTTGTCCGGACTAGACCATTGTCCGTTATGTGGTTAGGAGGACCATGGAGCGATGACTTGCCCGACCGCCAGAGCAGGATTGTATATGCAAGATGGAGAGCCGTATCGAGTACCAGTACCCGAGGACTATGGAGCCGGACTGAGCCGCAGAGACCCCGAGCCCAGTCAGCCACCAGTTATTCCGATGCCAGCCGTTCCGTCACCTCGACCCGAGCCAGTGAGGGCTTGTCAGTTATGCAGAGGTCAGGGACATCTTGCACCGGATTGTTTCATGGATCCCCCGTCAGCGCCGACCGAGCCGACTTCTCCCTGCCAGTTGTGTGGAGGTTATGGTCACCAGGCATCCGCGTGTTACCGTGGACCGCACTCAGCAGTTACTCTGGTTTGTCAGGTTTGTGGCCGTGCAGGTCACGATGCATATCTTTGTCCGAAAGCCGAGCTCCAGCATGTTGGAGCGCCATCTCGAGAGGCACACCCACCACACCCTCCCGGCGCACCTGCCAGCGGATACTTCAATGAGCCGTTTTGCCAGTGGTGTTGGGAATTTCGGTCTTGCTGTAGGCGTTAGGTTAGGATAGGTGTAGTTAGGCCAGGTAAGTTGGGGGGTACTAACTCTATTTTTGTCTTGTAGATAGATCGGCGGATAGGCGACTTTGCGTGTCGTCTTTGACTTTCTGATGTACAGCGGCGTCGTATGGGTTTTTGGATATGATGACGGCTTTATGTAGGGACTCTGATCGTAACCATGTACTAAAAACTTTATGATGTATGATATATCGTTTTATGTATATGGTGGATGCAGAGTGTTCGGCTGATCGTTTGTAGTAGCATAGTAACTATTTGCATGATTGAGATGGTTCAAAAAGCAAATGGTTTACTGTGTGAAACTAAATGATGAGCGGAACTGACGACCGTTCATCATGACCTGAACCCGAACTGATGACGCATCCGACCGATCATTAGATTGCGTGATTTTGTGTGTGGTAATTGCTTGTTTCATTTCTTGCTTGATTGATTGATTGATTGTTTTGTTGTGCGATAGATTGCGTAGTGTTAGCGCGCATGGTTTTGATAGATTGATCGTTTTGGGTCTTAGCGACCGTTGGATTGTTAGTAGTTCGAAAGTTTGAGTAGTGATTGATCGCTTTTCTTTGGTCTTGCTAGAAAGGTAAGTATTAAGTTTATTTTGGTTGTATTTCAAGTTTTTGAGCTGACTTGCGAACGGTTGAGTTCAACCGTCGATTCACGAGAGAACGGACTTATAAGATATTGTTATTTAATCACGAGTAACCGTCGGGTACGTGATTAAGTAACCATATTTCAATAGGAAAGTGATATCGGGGATAGAGCGGAAATGTGATGTGAATCCGAGACCGAACCCGAACCCGAAAAGCGGGAAGAAGTGTCAAGACATTGTGAAATAAGTAGACCGAACCATAAGGCAGTAGTAGACATTGTCAATGGGAATTGAATCAGCTTACCGAGCGACCGTTAGAAAGAGTTGAGAAGTAAGATGAGTTGGCAAAGAGATTTGGGAAAGAAGGATCAGTGACGATGTTAGAATCAGAGAGAAGAGAGCAGATGATCAGATTCTTGAAGAGTGTCCCAGAAAGAAGAAGGAAGGACGTCATCAGAAGGACGCGGAGGTCGAGGCAAAGTGGGGAAGCCGAAGTGAGAATCAGAGCAGAGGAGGCAACCATAGTTCAGTTGAGGATCGAGACCGATGGAATCAGTTAAGGGTTGAGTAACGCAAGGGAGACAAGACGGAGAGTCAGAGCGGAATTGTTGTGAAGATCAGTTGGGTAGAAAGGAACGGGACGGAAGGATTGCAGTGATGGGTGTCAGCAGTATGCAACAGTGATTGAGTATGGAATCCTCGGAATGAAGTGATGAAGCAACTTGCAGGGTTCGGAACCGATTTGAAGTCTGTTAGTGACGGAGAATTCGGGGACGAATTCCTGTAAGTGGGGAAGAATGTGATAACCCGTATCCAAAATACGGTCAACGGGCAGCAGAAAGTCAACCAGGGGTGAAATTGTCATTTTACCAGTGTCGGGGGTAAAATGGTAATTTTACCAAAGTTCGAGACGGAAGTCGAGACGGGACAAATATTCTTATGTTTTAACATAAAGAATGTTTAGAAGATCAAAATTGCAGAAATCGGAGCAGAAATGTGTTTTCGGCTTGTCGGGAATGGAAACCGACAAAACCGAAGAAAATTTGAAAATTCATACCCGAAGCTACGTAAGCCCGAACGGAATGATTCAAAATGCTATATACATCAAATATCATGGAGAATCTTATTATGGAGGTTTGAGGATTTATGGGATCGTCCAGAAGGTTTCTAAAATATTAAACCCGAAAACCGTCAAACCGAGCATTGAAGTAATTAAGGATTTGTTGGTGATGAAGGAAGTTTAAGAAGGGTTTTTGGGCAATAAACCACTCAGTTAGACAGGTGTTACCCTGTATTGGCGCCACCTCTCCCCTCTTGCATGCATTGCATGAGAAATGCATTGAATCCATTTGCATGCACAAACCATCTAATCCCAATTCAATGAACCTAACCACTTCTCTCTAATACCTCTTACTCTCTCGACTCACTCTCTCTCCCTCTTTGCAGATTCAACCAATAAACCCAGAAACTCATCCCAAAGCTTTGAATATTCAAAGAAAACCCAAGAACATTCTTCATGTTTTTCATTTCTTCTTCCACAAGAAAACTCATAACTCTTTCATCTTAAACCCAAATCAGTCTCTGTCAAGTGCTATAGCTTCATCTCAACCTCCTTTATCTTTTCCAGTCAGCCGCCGCCGTTGTAACCGCCGGAGTTCACCAGAATCCGGCCAAGATGCAGTCGCCGGTTAGGTTTTGTGGGATCTCACCTTTTCTTCATCAGTTTTAGTTATTTTGAGGTTGTAAATGAGTAGATCTGGTGATTCTGAGCAGATTGGTAGGTGGTTCGCCGTCGTAAGTCGCCGTAAAAGGAGTCTCCGCCGCCGGTCAACCCTCCGCCACCGTGGTCAACGCCGGAGCTCCGCCGCCGGTGAAGCTTCTCCGCCACCAAAGTGAAGCCGGTTCTTCAGGGGGTCCATTGGTATAGTTTGATTGGAAATTGGAGTTGATTTGAGGTTGATTAAACCGGGTTAAAGTGAGTTGAACCGGTCAATGGTTCAATCTCAAACCGGTTTAATTAAACCGGTTTATTTGGGGTAAATTGGATCGGTTTATTTCCGTGGTTCATTGGTTCAGTGGTTCAGTGATTCAGGTGTTCGGGATTCGGAGTTCGAGGTTCGCAAGTTCGGGTTTCGTATCGGGTGTCTCGGGAATTCACATTCACATCGAGCTGTCGTTCCACGACTATTTCTGTGAGTCGGCTCGAAAACTCGTAGAATCATTTAGACCGGGAATTACTAAACCGTAGTATTAGGTTGCATACCCGTTATTTAAAATGAATAGTAATTAATAAATAATCGAGTGATTAATGAAACTGAATAGGACCGAAATAATCATCTTAGGGTTTAATGAATTAAATGAATAACCGATTGTGTGCCGCTAGGTTGCTAGTAAAATATTGATTGTTGCATTCATACAGACCGTTGAATAGGACCGTATATGCATATATATAAGTATAAAGAACAAGTATTAATGAATCTATATACGAGAAATTAAGACGACCTTAAAATATGAATTTAACCTAAACGAACGTATAGAGTATTATATCGGGATCGGGTTTTAGGTTAATTAGCGGGAATTGGGTAATGAATCAATTAGTTAATAATGATATGTCGGGGAGTTAGTAAGTTTACTAACTCTAAACCGACAGATCGAGAAGGTTATTAAAAGTTAGGATGGGTTAATAAGGAAGTGGTGTGTGTTGGAAGCCGTCTACGGGTTAGCAAGCCGCTAACCCAAGGTAGCGGATGAGAAATGATTAAAAGACTTAGAAACCCTAATAGGCCTGCTTGTGGGATTGTATGATTGATTGTGATTGCTTGGTTGATTGTTATGACTGTGATGTGTTGAGCTTTGCGTGCAGGCTTGTTAGACTGCTCGGTGTTGGGCCGAGCAGTTGTTGTGGTCACGTACTCCGGTCTCGGGACCGGGTAAGTTAGTGGTGCTGACTTGGTATCTTACCTAGTCAGAGCGTTGAGTTGGGTAGTGTAGTGGCTTGCGGAATGGTTGGGATTATTATTACTGTTATTGATTGTGTGATCTGTGTTAGAGTCCCAGCGAGTCTGCGTGTTTACTTTTCTGCACTAGGACTCTAGGGTGCGTTAGATTCCGCAAGCCTAGGTTTCTTTTACGTTCTGGTACTTCCGACCCGATTGGATCCTCGGGTTTTACCTAACCGAATCACGGTGATTCTGGTTATGGTGTTAACCTATCGGGTGACGCCGGTAGGTGTGTGATTCGGAGAATACGGGGTCATGTCCTAGGGCCGAATCACATGGAAACTCAGGTTACAGGGGGTAACAGGAGTCACCGTGTATCGATGGACGGAGAACGGTGTCCTACTCGTGGGACCTTGTGTGCACGTTTAGGAGTCGAGGGTTAGTTACCATATAGGTGACAATGTAAACCCGTGGGAGTTACCGAGATCGTAGGGCCCAGTGTTGTTTTGTTATCTCTTTTATTGCGCGATAGATAGATCGAGTCCAATCGAGGACATGTGCCGCAGTGCCTTCGATTTCCCTTAATCTTCTTTATCTTGGCTTGATTGTGTGTGTTTGGGTTTATCACGACGTGGTAGTGCATGATCGACCGTTTATTTCCTGCTGATTGTTATTTTGGGTTTTGGGGCGGGAATCTGTAGTTTTAGATAGATTAGAAGCCTTTAGTGGGGAGCCGATTCACTGGGTGATCTTAGATCGCTCATTAGACTCTTTTGTGTTTTTCAGGTTTAGCAGCGACGGACGCGGGAGGTCCTCGGTGTAGCTCGGGTTGCTTGTGACGGGTTTTGATTCGGGATTTTGGGATGTTTTTATTTCGGTTCGGCAGCTGCGCTATTTTGTGTTTTTGATTGTTTATGTGTTTATATTGATGATTGTTTGTAAAACCCATTAAACGTTGTATTCAACGTTTGATTACTAGAAAATGAAATTGTTTCCCTGATATGATGTTTAAGTCCGAACCGACACAACTCGTTGAAGTAGTGCAAGTAGTACTGCTTGCGCTACGGATATGAGGATAGCGGAGTCGAAGATGGATCGGTGCGAGCCTTTTGTCTCAAACCGAACTAACTTTGGCTTCGTCCTGTGGCGAACTTTTCCCGTTCGACTTGCTCGGGTTCGATCGGTCATGTTCTTGTTTGATTGTTGACCGGTCAGCTCGGCGGTCAGCGGAGAATGGGAAAGGGGCGTTACAGGTCATGCTAAACAAGTGAAAAAGTCTCAATAGAAAAAATATGCTTCTTACTAGAAATAGAAAAATGTGTTCTGGATTATAATTTTAGAAACATGTAGCTCAACTTATGATTATAGCCTAGGAAATCAATCCAAACCTTTCTTTTGTTTGAGTTGTGTCAATAGTTGAGAAAGGTGTTGTAATTTTCTGTTAGGTGGTAAGCTTTTTGCGTTTGTATCATGACTATTGATTGTCGAGTAAGGTTCTTCCAATTCTGGTGAAGATGTCCGTCATAGTCAAGCAGAACAGGAAAAATATATTATATATTCACTTTCACTTCCCTCAGTCTATATGCCAATTCTTCTGTGCTTCAACTGTTTGTTCTCGTGTCATCTTAATGCCATTGGTTTTAACTCTCTGACGTATTTATTATACTTTTGTTGCAGCACTTCTGGCTGTCCTTTTGGTGAGAACTGCCATTTCTTGCATTATGTTCCTGGAGGATACAATCCTGTAGCACAGATGAATAATATGGGACCACCTATGCCTCAAGCTTCCAGAAACATGCAAGGATTTGGTGGTGGTGGTGGTGGGGGCAGATTTTCAGGGAGAGGAGAGCCTGGGCCTGTCCATGTGTCTAGCTTTGGTGCCTTAGCCACAGCCAAAATCTGTGTGGATGCTTTGTTGACCGGTGTAATCATTGGAAAAGGTGGCGTCAGTTTAAACAGATATGTCGTCAAACAGGGGCAAAGTTATCGATCCAAGACCACGAGAGAGATCCTAACCTGAAGAACATTGAGCTTGAATGAACATTTGAGCAGATAGACGATGTGAGTGCAATGGTTAGAGAATTGATTTGGAGGCTTAATTCAGCATCTAGGAAACCACCTGGTGGTGGTGGTGGCGATGGCGGTGGTATGGGTGGTGGCCTTGGTTCTGAAGGGAACCCACATCCAGGGAGAAACTTCAAGGCGAATATATGTGAGAGATACTCAAAAGGAAAGTTTGCATTTGGTGATAAATGTCACTTTGCACATGGGGAAGCAGAGCTACGCATGTCAATAATTCGATTCGGGTATTTACTCATGAATTCACTTATGCTTCATTGTCTATTCGATGGATTTCCATCGGTTTCCAAACATTCGCTTGAATAAATCATTAATGCGGATAGGAATTGTGGAAGACCGAATCTTTAATCTGTAGCTATGGTCTTTCGTTGTTATAGGCGATGCTTAGGTTTCTGTGTAGAGCAGATTTGTTATGAAAGAGATTGTGTTCTTCTTGCGTTATGCTTCTACTAAAATAGTATTGTTGTAAACAGTCTTTCACTGTAATCTAAAGAGCAAACTAATTCCTGATCTGTTTTTTTATGTTACATCATTACTTCATGTTGCAATAGATGGAGCTCCTTTGAATGTTCCTGGAAGTGCATCTAGTTCTGGTCCTCGCACCAACAATTTTATACAATCCATGTTTCCAGCGGGAAGTGCTCCTCCACTTTCACCAAGAAATTGTGGTTCACCGCGTACAATGAAACAGAGGGGCCCTTCTAACTTGGGCTCTCCTCTAAAAGTACTCAATGAGCCTGTTAAAGAGTCGATACCTCAGGTTTTGAACTGCCACTGCAACTTCTAATAAGTGCATCCTTTTTCTTTTTTTCCCTTTTTATGGTCTAGCGGAGTCATTTATTTATGATAGGCATTAAAATGGGTGTAGTTTTATTTTCAAAATGGTCGCACACCTGCAAGCGAGAGAAAAGAGCAATGCATGTTTAGAGTCAACCACTTTCTATGGCCATATGGATGGACTGCAAATACAAGGTAAAAGAATCATAAGCTAAGGGAAACTTATAGAGAATGCTTTACTAACTTTGTTCCCTTTCGCTGAAACTCCTTGAGAAGGTGTTCGCCACTGAAGCTTAGGATCACATGGTGTCTCCAATGGCAAGACTGCAATGACAAAGATGAAGAATCTGTCAGGAGAGAAGCTAAAAGAAAGAAGATCTTATTGTTTGGTTGGGAAGGTAAGTTACAGATCTTGATAGATGATACGTCTCTAAACTTCAAATTGGCTTACACTCTTCATATTTGGGTCAAGAGTTTGAGACAAGCTTTGCACGTCGAGAATGTAGAGCCTTTGAACCTAGCCAAGTTCATATACAATGCGGAGGCAGCGGCCGCCAGCGACGGAGTTGTGTTCGGCGAAAGCGCCACGGCAGTTTGCAGCCTCATCGAAGATATTCGAGGTTGAGGTTACAACCTTGAAAAAGATTATACCGTTAGGGTTAATATTTCAACTACTTGAGATATCTTCAAACAGAACTAATTTTTGAAATTAGCAGGTATAGTGTACTTACACATGAGGAAGTTTCTTGGTCAGAAATATAAAAGTATATGCTCAATCTGGAACACTTTTGCTATAATATAACTCAGAGAAGCCTAAACACATATCAAGTTAGTACAATTCAGATTTTTTCAACGTTAGTACAATTCCGATTTTTTCAACGCCACACTAAAATAAAATATTTGTTATAAACAAGAGAGAAAGATAAAAGTGTTGTGTATTATTCCATTGATAATAAGGAGTATATATATAGGGATACAACTTGGAGAACAAGTATAACTTGGAGAACAAGTATAACTTGGAGAACACGTAAATCTAGAACATTGGTTAATGGGCCTATAATGGGCATCCACTAAATCATACATAACACTCCCCCTTGGATGTCCATTATAAAAATATTCCTAAAGCGCTTAAGATGCTGCCTCATTAAAAACTTTACCAGGAAAACCCAATGGGAAAAACCATGGTTAAGGGAAAAAGAGTGCAGCGCGCATTTACCCCCCATGATGAGAATATAACTTGAGTCTTTGAGATGAAGCATGTGATTAACTCCTTAAAAATGATCGGTCGAAGCGCCATAGTAGATGTCTGTCGATATTAGGTCTTCTAAGACAGTTAGTACAGGTCCCACGAAGACTTTGGAAGATTGATAGATCTTCATCATTTGAGTGATAACATTCCACTTTAGGTGTCTATCATTTGTGTGTTATTTGCTGCCTCGTTAAAACCTTGACATGGGAAAACCCAATGGGATAAAAACCATGATAAGGAAAAAGAGTACAACCACACATCATCATATTTCTCCCCCTGGAAGCATCATCTCCAAGATATGCATTCCAACCATATATTATCTTTTGGGAATTACTATAAGCATAACCTTATTGAATAACTCAATTGATTATCATATGATCTCTTAGATCATTGGACTTTTGGTCCATGTCATACTTTCACATAAAAGGTCATTCATTCCTTATCATACAATCTTCCAATACTTGTACATATCATGAAAGAGATCAATAAATTTCAATACTTCGAATTCACATCTTTCAATCATGAAAGAGATCAATAAATTTCTCAATATCATTTGATATATGATGCAATAATTTTCTCGAGAACTAGCATTTTCTGCTTCTTGTTGCACAAATCCTTTTGGGACTTTCATACAAATGACATTGTCCAGTGGCTCTTAATTTGTTTCTTGTTGCCATAATAAGAAACTTGAAAGTAGTTGCTTCCACCACATGATCATAGTTTCTTTACAATCCATTCTAGGTCTTTGTGAGAACCCTTGTGCTAATACTGTTTTGCACCTCGCAATTTCATATCATCAGTTCTTTCACATAAAGACCTCTTCATATTTCTCGCATAAAAACTTATTTATGCGCCACTGGTATTACATCATTAGGTGTACGGACTACTGGTCCGAATACCCTTCTCTTTCCAAGAGATTTTAACTCTGCATCTATTGTTTCTTTCCCTTTTGGCCAATCATTACTTTGTGTACACTTTTCAATAGATGGTTTATGATCCTCATTCTCATCAACTGCTATATTGCATGCATAATTATTAACGACGTCGATTTGATATCGGTTCCATATTGTTCCATATATGACATAACTATTTGAGATTTCTTTATTCTCAGGTACCTGAATTTCTTTCTTGTCATGTTTACCATCTCTTCTTGATATCCTTAATATCATTCCTCGGTCATGCCATTCTCATTCATGCTCCTTTTTCCGAGGATTATTATATTTAGAACCGATATGTCTATCACGCTTCATGCGCTTTTTAGACTCACTAGCAGTTTGATATTGTCCTTCTAAGACATCCATTTTAACTGGAGCATTTACAGCTGATACATGTGAATTTGTCACTTTATTAGGTCATCAAAAGTGTCTGGCAACCGACTTACTAATCTTTATAACTGAATTATCTTTTGTACTTCTTCATATCATTTGGACTTTTAATTCACATCTTAGTCCGAGGATCAATAATAATTCAACTCATTTCCTTTTCCAACTGTTTATTTTCTCCCCCTAATGTTGGATAGAGTGACTCATTAAAAGAGTCTCTAAATAAATCTTATAGATTTTATCTTCAATGGAGATCCATATCGAACATATATTCATAACCTTTTTTTAAGGTCCCATCTTTTGTATTGTGGTGGAGCAACTTATCCAACTTCTCTAGATGGGGATTTATGGTTCATGGCCCAAAACCAATTTGATGGGGAGAGCTATTTTACTCTTTGGTTATATGCGAATCAATGCTGCTCAGTTTCACCAGTATTACCAATTAGTCTCGCACACTTTAAGTTGCGGATTTATGACAAGGATACATACATACGACAATCTTATCGATGTGTTAATATATAAACATATGGTGGATGATCAGTCCACCAGTGGGTGATCAAGCCCACAAACATTTCTTTGTATACTTTCCATAAATTAAATAGATTCCAAATCTATTTTGGCTGGTGAAATCATTTTCTCGTATTGCCTTGTGAGCAAGCAGCATATAGCAGATCATTCGTAAGAATCTCTGGTTCTTCAACGAATGTCGCATCATTACAAAACCGGGATGGCATAACCGGTTTGCCAAAAATTAAACTTTCAGTAAACTTCTGGTTTACTATAACATTTATCTCCATTTTAATAATCTGTGTGTAGTAGTGTAGTACAATTCAATAGATAATGCATGTATTTTCTCCAAAATACATTTATTGCCTCAGGTATTACTTCTGTTGAAGGCATTCAACATTTCCCTTATTGTCTCAACATGATTAAATTTAAAATCCCTTTGGATTTCTTTATAAATGATTCATCAAGTCTATTTTCAGTGTGAACATAATCTTCAGGATGTTCCACTTAGTACTTAGAATGGATGTGGGATTCTCTAGTTCTCCCCCTCGAGATAGTAACACTCCAGGTTCATCTATCTCGAATTGAATCCCACGAAATCAACAACATACCCAACTTAGGTCATGTGTATCTTAGATTCTTTTGACCTTTGAGACTTGGGAAAATATAACGCATTAATGATTTCAAATTGCGTTCCCATAGGCAATTCGCTCTTCCAGAGCTGTCAATAATCTTTATAAAACCTGACATTGTACTCACACAAATTTCTTTCATCATCACATATTGCTACCATCATTATTTTCTCACTTCTGGTGAGGATATGATTTCTTGAAAGAAATTCATCGGGGCTCGACCTTGACCATATTCATATTCATATCCACATATACGTTTACAACTACTTATATAGCTACTCCTTGGGTATTGTCATTACTGTGGTACTTTTCTTTTTCAATAAGATAAATTATAAACTCAAAGTACGTCTCAAACACTTTTCATGATATTGTGTCTCCAGAACAACAATATTTGCATGAAAGATAGAGCATGCCTTCTATAACATCTCTATATGAGTACTTATTCACAGACTTAAAGTCTTATAATCTTATATTAACCAATAAAGATGAGTTTATGACTATATCACATTCTGGTGATCATATATTTCTTTCGCATTTAATGTTTCAAAGAACATGTGGATATTTTACGTCAAGCCACCAATATCCAAAACCTCATGATATTTGATGGAAAAACAATATGATCATGAACTTTAAACTTATAATCAAAGTACACATGCTACGAGATATTTGTTTGGAGTTGATATGCAAGTTAGCAAAAAGGAAAAATAGAAACTTAAATATTTTCCTTAAAACAAAAGGGAATATATTGATATTTAAGAATAGAAACTTAAATATTTTTCTTAAATCAGAATCTAAAATTTTGGAAACAATTAAAACAAAAGGGAATATATTGATATTTAATAATAGAAACTTAAGTATTTTTCTAAAATCAGAATTAAAATTTTAGAAACACAATGCAACATAATCTTTTACTATATGAAACATTAAAGCGTGTTCATCAAAAATAATTACTATAATTTAATGTAATATAATGTATGAATATAAGTTATTGAACACGAACAAAAATACAGAATTGAATCCATTAAGATAAACCATGAATCGATAATAAACATGGTTTAAATACATGATTAAATCATGACAAATATCAATAAATTGTTATTCTAGATAAGTATTAACAATCATCTCTATTATGAATAAGATCAGAGATTATAATTGTGAAGGCATAGCCTATCATAACGATATTCAGAGAAGACATCACTTATCATCCCAGAATAAGACATAAACTAAACATAAACTAAATCTCACCTTTTCGGTGTAAGAAAATAGGAAGAGAGAGACTATCGTGCTGATAACGTGTTATAAACAAGAGAGAAAGATGAAAGTGTTGTGTATTATTCCATTGATAATAAGGAGTATATATATAGGGATACAACTTGGAGAACAAGTATAACTTGGAGAACACGTAAATCTAGAACATTGGTTAATGGGCCTATAATGGGCATCCACTAAATCATACATAACAATATTATCTTAGTTAGTAAAGTAAGTTAATATTGCCAATATACAAACAGTTAATATTGCCAAAACAATTAAATTCAATAGTTCGATTGGTTTGATTTAAATAAAACCCAAACATATCTGAATATAGAGTATATATTCAATAATTATAGTTGCTCAATTAGATTATATTACATTATATGATATTTTATAGTAGACGAATCAACCGATTGAAATCAAAAGATCACATAAACAGGAAAAAAAAACATAAAGACATCGGATACATGACTAGTAAGAAATATTTGTGGGAAAAAAATTAAAAAATAACTACTATACTATTTTTAAAGATAAAATTATGCTTATGTTGGGAACATGATAAAAACCGACTAAAAGTAATCGATAATGGAACAAACAAATGTTTGACCAAATAAACCCATAAAATAAAAGAAATAAAATTTTAAAAATTTACAAGCAAAATAAATATTAGAAATATTATGGCACCAAACCAAATGTTACACACAAAAAATTATGTGGGAAAACAAAAAAAAACTTAAAAAGAAAACTAACTGAAAATGAGAAAAAAAAAGATTGATGTTATATTTATGAAGAAACTGACACAAATACAAACTAACATATTGTTATAATAAATAAAGCTAAAAACATAACAGAAACTACAAAACAATATAATTTTAAAAAAAATTATGTATATACATTCGGCGTGTGCAGAATACTAATAGAAACGAACTTCAAATTCATGGACCAACTAAATGGGAAAAAAACGTCCTTAAATAAAAAATCAAAAGACTAAAAAATACACAATATAAGAACATACCACAAGGGAGAAAATCTCCGCGGGTGTGCGGAGGTAGAAAGCCACCTAATGATTAATAATTATAAGTCTATTAAGCCTACAATTCATTCAAATCATTAATTTTTATTGGCAACGAATGAAATGTATGATCTAGAGTTGGACTAGACGTTTTACCAAACACTTTCTATATATATAAAATGTTCAAAATCGACAATTTTTATTAGCAAGGTCAATCATAGCATTAAACACAGGGTGTATTGCACTGGGTGTATCTTTTCTATTTTTTTCTTGCAATTTGGTATCTTCTGAAATGTTTGTTCAATTTGGTATCTTTTGGTGATGAGAGAGACAATTAAAAGACTAAAATACCCTTAGACTAAATGACCTGACCAATAACTTATTTGCTAACTAGAATTTTTATGGTTGGGTATTTTAATAATGGGTCAGATCTAATTATTTTAGGTCTAAAAATAAAAATCAAAAAGTGTCGTCTCTTGCGATCTTCTTTCTTCGTTTTAGAGTGGGGAAGCCAAAAACCACATTCATCAGTCATTTCATACTTGTATATCATTAGTAAGGTAAGGAGAAGGTAAGCTTGAAGAACTCTTATATTTTGGTTGTTATCCCCATCTGAAAAAGTTATGAAATTGATTTTTATTTTGCAGGCGATGGTAGACAAAGACCTACCAAGTAGATTGTACAAGACAGATCAATATCCAGATGGTCGACTGAATATATATTCCAAACCGGAGATACTAAACAAAGTGTGGCATATAATGAAGGATAAGCCAGAGTGGGAGAGAATTCGGGATTCTAATTTTGGAGATTTGTTTAGGCTCCCAGTGAAACAGTGTTCAATTTCTGGGAAAATGATACATGGGCTGCTGGGGAGGCAACTAATTACAAAAAGAAGTATGAGTTGACTACAGTTTTTGCGGGGCAACCATTGCGATTCTCGTTAGAAGAGTTTGGAAAGATAACAGGCTTGAATTGTTGTTAGTTCCCTGAAGAAAAAGACATAGAAGAGAGGTGGCGAAATGTACTTCTGAGTGGGAAGAATTATTTGGCCATATGAGTAAGAGTAGGAAGAAGGGGGAGCAAGGTGTTAATATCAGACATTCTGGAAATGCTTGATGATACAGACATGGATGGAACTAAAAGGCTGAAGCTTGCGCTGATATGTATTGTTGATGGAGTCCTTATTAGTAGCAACCAGGTTGCAAAAGAAACGCCAGAGTTTGTTGAGATGCTTAGCGATGTGGAATATTTTTTGAGCTATCCATGGGGAAGATTGTCCTTTCTTAAAACAATTAATTCAATGAAACCTAGTCCGAGAACGGGTAAAGTGGGTGAAGACCCTGTTAAAACATTCAGAACTCAGCTGCAACAACAAACAAAGGTCGTGTATGGATTCCCACTTGCATTCCAACTTCTAGTTTTCCGATGTATTCCAAGATTCTTGGAGAGGATGCTTGACCATGAATCAACTATGAGTTTCATGGATACTTCTTTCGAAAGGATCCCGAAAAACAACTGGATTAATAGTGAGACTGTACTAGACATAGAGTTTGGAACAGAGGTATGTGTATATTCGTATCGTGGATATTTAAATAATTACGTCTTTCCATTTACATTTGGAATTTTTCTATGTACAGGTAAATGTGGTTCCTTATTTAAAACCAATGGGACCATTAGGAGAAGATTGGGGGGAGTGGATAGACGAGATAAAAGATAAGAAGGTGGTTTATCTTGAAAACCTTGTGGATAGTAATCACGATTTTAAGAAGGAGGAGTGGCCTGGGGGAGATTCTTCTCAGAAGCTTATTGAATAGGTCCCAAAGGCTATTGTAGAGAACAAAAAAAGAAGAAAACCTCCACTACTTGCTATTGAAGATGGGATTGAACTCGTCTCCAAGCCTGTTGTGGAGAACAACAAAAAGAGAAAGCTCCATTTACTTCCTATTGAATATGGGAGTAGAAGTGAGGCCGACTCGGTTGCCTATGAGAAATTCAAGGCTTGGACTGAAACGAAAATAGAAAGTTTGGAAAAGGAGGTGACGGTGTTGAAGCGAAGAAACACGTCAAAGGATTGTAGGTTACGTGTAAGAAAAATGTCTAAACAGCCCAGCTCAGAAAGGCACTTTGACAGGCATGAAGAAACTTTTTTTAGGTACAAGAAAGAAGGCGACGACGGAAAAACCTAACCCTGAAGTGTCGGAGAATGTTAATACTGGAGTTGGTGATCAATATGTTGGACGTTCTGCCACCGATGAGGGCAATAATTGGGATAATGTGAATTCTATTATTTCTCAAGTCTGTGTTGATGAAACTTTTTTCGATCAAAAAAAGCTGGGATCTGAATTTAACATTAGCAACTTTTGTACTCAGCTGGATGACACGATTGATCCTTGTAAAACAAGGGATGAATCAATTGTTGGTAAGGACCAGCAGCATGTGGGAATGATCACAGATGGGGAGGATCAAAAGCACTCGAAAGATGTTTTGTATGCAGCTGAAAGTCTAGAAAACCTTGGAAAAGGGGGGGGGGGGGGGTAAACATGGCGGGGTTGTATCCATCAAACCAGGTGATATGCTGAGAAATTAGAAAGTATTTGTTTTTGGAGTTTGCATCCACTAGTTATGGTATTTGACTGATTATTCATATGTTTGCCTTTCCTTGGTCTTAACGCGGCGGAATTTAGCATGGCCAGTCCAAGAGCTGCAGCCCGGTGGAGGAAAAGAAAGGCGATCTATTGACAAAGAGTGAAGTTTGTCAGACAAAAGAGACTGAAGTCGTTGAGCATCAGGTATTTATGGATACATATGCATTCTTTTAGTAGATATGTAAAAATTATATGTATCAATTTTGGCAGGATAAGACCACCACAACAGGTGAAGGAAAGTTAGACGGGGTATCCATAGGTAGCGAAATGGATGATGCTTCTGACGAGGCAAAAGAAAAGGATGGAGGGATGGCTGATGAAAAACAAATAACGGTAAAGGATGATACACATAGTTAAGGGAGCTTGATGAAGGTGAGACATTAACTAAGAATAAGTAATTGTTTGTTTACAATTTCGCCAGAATGGTATCCCACATCTTGTTAAAGAAAATCAAGATAGCGTATCCACAGTGACCAAGATGGAGAGGTGGTGCACGCATGCGGAATTGGTCGATGGAAAGATGTCTTTGTGCTAAAATAAAGAAAATACGGTAATTGAAGGAAAAGAAAAACTTTGTTAAGCTATTAATTTGGACAAGAGCGAGTTATTCATGTTGTACTAATATTAATCAGAGGGACCCCGACCTTCGAGTTGATTTAAAGACTGATGACATACGCATGGAAATCAAATTGGATACTTCAAAGGATAGTGATGGAGATGGACACGAGGAGTTAGGTGTAAAAAGAGTATCCACAGATAGTGAAGTGTATACTACCTTAGAGAGTGAACTGGATCTTCAACCTCAGGTATTTTATGGATATATTTGAACGCTTTGGAGTAACTGTTGTATTATTCTTAGTTGAGAAGTGGTTTGTATGGATGTTGGACAGGTTAATAGACAAGTGGGTGAAGCAATAGTTGTTGCAGTGGATAATGCTTCTGACGGGCCTAAACAAACTGATAGAGAACAGGAAGTACCTAGCAAGAAACTATCCACTGAGGCTCAACTTTGTAGTACCGAAGAGGTTATTAACGGTTTTTAGAAACTGGTGAAGAAAACCCGTTGTATATAAGACCTTAATTTGGAAATAACTAATGAAGTGTAAATTTGTTTGGCAGAGTGATAATGGAAATCAAGTTGATGGAAATGAAGATGGTGTATCCATCGGAAGGAATGGACAACAGCTGCAATCTCGCTGGAATGGAAGATGGACATAAATCTTTATCTGAAGAGAAACAATCAACGGTAAGCGAAGTGTGGTTTTTTTGTAATTGCAACCTATTATGTTGGACTTGTGTGAGTTATATATTTTGAACTAATAATTGCCAGAGTGAGTCTTAAGTTCTCTGTGAACTAAAAACTGAAGAGATACACATGGAAGGTAAGGTGGATAGTTCATTAGAGGATAGAAAGGAAGATGGACAGGAGAGAGACACGAGAAAGAAACAAGCGAAGGTAGTTTAATTTTCTTTTGTTAAACAATAGTTCTACAGTTTGAAAGGACATATTTTATGTATTTAACAGGAAACAATACACGTATCTTTTAAAGAAGTTAACGAAACAAGGAGCAAGGTTACAAATAAGAACAAAGGCCGTAAAAAGAAGCGTGGCAAAAAGAAAATAATGCTTCCTAGCACTGAAGAACCGGTCGATCTAAGCGATTCTTCTCCTCCACCAAAACGGGTTAAACAAACTCCATCGAATGACGAGATTGAGCTTGCTCGGGTATTTGCAGGGTTAAGGGAAAGCGAAGATATGTTTATTGAGCACAAAAACGCTTGGCAGGAAACGCTGAAATTCTTCCCTACGAGGTAAGAATTTACTGCGCTTATAGGAAAGTTAAGTATGTTAAATGTACTTAAGATACAAATAATTTGTAGGAAATACGACCTGAAGAACTTGATATTTGGGGAGGTGACAATCAATAACAAATTCTTGCTTGACATTGCTGAGCCGATGAAATTTTTGAACACAACGGTAAGTATTTTGAAAATTTGTTATATGTAATAGCATATATTATTAACATGTATGGTATATCGGTACTTCAGCATATGCAGGTACTTGCAGAGTACATATACATGAAAAATGCTAGGTACTTCACAGCAGAGAGGGTGGTGTTCCTTCCCCCTTAGTTTTCAAACCATTTGCAAGGTCGACATAGGAGCTTCATGAATTCAAAAGAGAAGCGAGAGTACCATTGGGACGAACGCATGAAGGAGTATGTATACGGCGAGTGGACGCACGGCCGGGTTAAGGCAAGGTGGTTTGAAGATGTCTCAACAGCTTACGTTCCCATGAATTGGGACGGAGATCACTGGGTCGGAGTTGTTATTAATTTTGAATTTCGGACGGCCAAACTACTAGAACCGTTGCCAATCCATAACAGTGGTGCCAAAGCTGCTAAAAACATGGCGCCAATTGTAGAAATGTTGCCTTACATTGTGGAAGCCTTTGTCAAGCTGGATCCTGAAACTAACAGTATGAAGCCAAGGGAACAAAGGAAGGCGGCTAAATAGGAACTAAAAGGGAATTTACCACCTTATTCATGGAGACGATTGGAGACTGTGTACACGAATGATCGAGTATGCGATTGCGGACCTGTTACAATGAAGTTTCTTGAGCTCAATGCCCTAGCCAGATCAGAACAAATGGATGGGATGACAGATGCATTCGTGGACCAGTTTCGGCAGGAGTATGCCATGGACATCTATAAGAAATGGATAGTCCCACAAATTTACGGATGAACTTTTAATTATTCAGTATGATTTGTATGTTTTATGGATTGTGAGTTTATGGCTTTGAAACAATGTTTGTCTTCTCTAACGTTGAGTATTTGGTTTCGGTGTAATAACATCAAATTGATGTTGCTATTTTGATATGTTTACATTTCGATGAGGGGTGGATAGATATTGAAGATAAGCAATGGGTGGACAGGTAAAATGAATATAAATGAAATATTATCGTTGGGGCTGTCCATTATTCACTATATTTAACAATCACCTATCCATACGTGTTTCCCTTTAGCTATAATACCTATACATTAGACGAGCAATATAGTATATGGATATTTATACATTCAGAGGGATGGAGATATTTATGAATGTATCAAATGACGATGGACTAAAAAATGATAAATTCACTAGGTGTAGATATAAATAGTTAATAAGTCAGGGAAATATTAATCGGTATGTCAAGGAGTATTAATGCAACTCTTTAGAGTGATGGAAGTAGGGATTAAAGTGATTGATTAGATGGGAGGAGATATATCTAAGAAAGCTGTGTGGCTAGCCTCTGACAGATTTTGATCTGATAAAGTGCCTCGATGAAGGTGACTTTAAAATATCGATAAAAGTATGTTGACGGTGAGAAACTTATTTCGTAGGAAAAATAATGAATGTGAAAATAATATAGGAAAACACGGCATAATGTGGACAAACACAAATGGATAGCGAGAAAGCGTAGTAACCACTACAAGAAAAAATAACATTCATAGCACACGATACAAGCTATCATACGTAATAGATAGCGTTTCCACAAACGCTCTGACAGCGGCAGCTATAATAGACCCCCCCCCTACGATAGCTTTTCTTTCGTGCTATGTTATTGTCTGCATATAATAGCGTTAATCTTTGGTTGCTATGTTTGATGCATTCTATTATAGCGTTTTATATACGTGGTATACTTGTTCTAAAATAGCGTATATAAAACGCTCTAACATAAACTGATAGCGGACCCATATAAGCTATAGTTTCGATCTACTACGGCTCAATACTTTTGCTATGAAATGAGACTTCATAACAGTTTTTTATATGCAATTATATATGTTAAGATGGCATTAATTTAATATTTGTCTAACCTGCTATGAAATATACATATAACCATTCCAAATGCACCTGATTTCATTAACTTTTCATAAAACTTAACATAAAGTCTCAATCCAACAACAACATCCAAGTACCAGAAACATATGAAACATACACATAATATCACACAACATTTCCAGAAACCATCATCATACTAACAGTCTTCATTCAAGTCTAGAGTTAACCTGATCTAAGTCAAGGACACTTTGTCTTTTGGCCATGCAATGGTTGATCCAATAGCATCTCCCATGCACTCTATCTCAGTTGATGGGCGCCAAACTACTGCAGTTGCCACCTTCACTATATCAATCCAAACCTTTACTGCATCAGGCCCCAAGGGAACAAAATGGCAGCGGTCTTCTGGGTTGTCTGAAGCCCATCGACCTTCAGCAACAATCACATTCTTTCCTGTAATGTCCCACAACTTGCACTTCTGATTTTCTTTCGCCACTGCAGTTGGACCGTGACGCTGCAATGAATCAAACATAGACTGTTTGGTTTTATGGTTTGAACACAATAACAGCAAAGTAGTTAATAAGGTATGAAATAATTACCAGAGATCTTCGAGTAGGTGATTGTGGAGCTGGTTTAGTTTTCTTTACGGCTGGAGCTTTTGGACATGACATTGGAATTTTCTGTGTAGGAACTTTAGGACTTGGTGATGCAAAAACTGAACCTTCAGGGATTTCATTAACTGAACCTTTTGGTGATCCAGAGAATAAGACTTTTGAACTTGTATGATTCTCTGCAGGAGGCCTTGGACATGTTACAGGCACATCTGTGGAATCTTCAAACACCAATTTCTTCGCAGGCCATACAACAAAGCACTTAACCGATTGTCCAAGGTATGGCTTCTCTTTAGTTGGCCTCCATAGAAATGTCTCAGGTTCATGGACCACATCAACAAATACCTTAACTGCATTTGGTCCTAGCGGAAGACCATTAACCGTAGCTTTTGATTCTCGACACTGCCAACGCCCTTCAGCAACAATAACATCATCACTTTGAGCCCAATCCAAAAGCTTGCATTTGTTGAAAGAATCAGTCCTTGGGCTCTATCAAATATACAGAAAAGAATACGATTACTCTAAGCATAGACAAATCAAGCATAACTAAATTAAAGTTATGTATAAAAGACTTTACCAGAAGAGGAACGTCTTCAACGTTGAACCCATGGTGATCAATAATAACACACCTACTGGCCGGCCATGCAATCATTTCTCCTACAGCTTGGTTAACATTATATATCTCAGGAGCAGGTCTCCAAAGAAAGGCTTCTGCTTTGATTGCACTTTAAACCAAAACTTTAACAGCATTAGGGCCTAAAGGGATTTCATTCACATGGTCATTCGGGTCAGAAGAAACAAGACGTCCCTCAGCAACATTGTCTTCAGTAAGGTCCCAATCAACTAACATACATTTAGGTCCGGTTCTTGACTTAACACTCTACAAATTGGTGGGTTGAACGTGTAAGAATTTAAAATAAAAGATAACTAAAATTAACAAAGAAACAACTGACTTACTCTTGCATCAGCTGAGTTTTCACCGACTTCAGGTTCCTGCGTCTTGAATTTGGCTAGTTCATCTTCTAAATAAGACACCTTGTCCATCAGCTGATACTGCTTCTCTTCGATTTGAGCCATAAAGTGTTGCTTTACTTGGAAGCAAGCTAACTTGGTCATATTCATGCTTCTACCCACTGCCCTAATCCGACCAGGATTATCAGGACCTAAGAGCTGCGTAAGGTGATCTTCTCTTGGGTTTGTTGAATCGGATGGACCTTCACTGTCAACAAGCTCAGCTGCCTTTCTCTGCAAAACATGAATTAAAAATTAAAGAAGGTAGTATTCAGTAACATCCAATACTAATTCAGTTACTTACAAACTTCTCTGACGCTTTTGTATTGACTGGTGTACCATCCCTTTTAGTACGAGACTTGACCCAAACCTTTAGTCTAGTCACTTGAGATGGTTCGCCGCTCTCTTTTTTCTGTTGAAAGAACAAGACACCAATCATCAAATGAGTTAATATTATATGCAAGTCTTAGCAGCATTAAGTTAAACTGTCTTACCATTTGTTCTGCGAGCCTGACCATTCCCCTACGGCTGGAGGTGTGAGGAATCTGTAACATCCTTCTCTCTTTGTAAGAATCACTCACAACCTAGGATATGAGTGTTAGTTATACACATCCCAATGCATAAGTCTATGTGAAAATATAATACTTTACCTTAAAGGCTGAGCTATTCTTTGCTTTGACAAATTTACGCCATTCAGTTGGTGAAACATTCTTTGGTCGCAGATTCATCCTCTCTTGATTAGTACTAGCTACATTCCTTATCTGCGAGACTAGGCGTGATTTTGAAGATCTCCACAGACAGCCCATTTGCTACATCACAACAGCCTTTTGATACTCCTCATCAATCTCAAATCTTGCCTACACACAGAAAAATTCAAACTGAGTATGTATTTCTTAAATTAACACATGAAAATTTGAAAGAGAATATCACCTGAACAGACTTCCAGAGAACTGTTTTTATTTCTTCAGTGATTTTTCTCCAATCATCAATCGTCACAGGGACATGTTCCCTCACCAATGGTCCTAGATATGATGATAGCAAAACTGATCCTGGCCCAATAGGTTCTCCCAAGTCATTAAACTCAACCTTAACTCTGCTATTTGGATCTTTTGCAATGTGTTTCATTTTTGTAGGTCCTCGCTGTCTCTTACGAGTAGGTCCTTCTTGATGGTCATGCTCTTCATTCAATTCAACTTCACCGATATGCTCTTCATCAATAGCCTCTGCTGTCTCAGTACCATTCACTTCTCTTTCCTCTTCATTCACCTCTTCATTCTCTCTTTCCTTCTCTGTAGTATTTGCTGCTTCTCTATCCTCCTCATTCTCTCTTTCTAATGCTTCTCTTTCCTCTTCATTCTCTCTTGACACTTCAATGTCTGCTTCCTTCTCATTCTCTTCATAGATTTGTTGTTCTTCTTCATGAGCATTTTCTCCCAAAGTATACAAAAATTCCACAACTTCTGCTTCTTCCTCTTCTATGACTTTCTTCTTGAGAGTCTTCTATGCAGTGTTTTTACCTCGTGTTGTCTTCTTGCGCCCCATGTTTAGGCACCTGAACATAAAATAATTATATTAGTAGCAGCTAAATCCGGTTACACAACACATCAAAACAAATACCTAATCAAGCACACATTGCTCAAGCATAAACAACACAAAATTCACAAGGAAACACTAGACACTAACACACCGAACAAGAAATCACACAACAAGCAATCATATCAAACATAAATCCCCTAGCAATCAGGTCTGGCATTGTGATCTTCTTCTATTTCTGCATCCATCTCAATATGTGATGGCAATGGTCTTTAGCACTTGATCTGCACATTGATGTTGCCTCATAATATACTCCACTATTTTGACTCTTCTTATCAACTGAGTTTATATGAAACCTCTGTCCATTCACTATGTATCCAGTATACATCCTTGCAGTATTCATGGGACCATATGCCAGCCATTTCAGAGTCTTCTGATGACTCTCTGAATCAATTGGTACCTAGTTAATACACAGAAAGATAAAAGATGTCATTTAATACTTAGTTAGTACCTAGTTAATAACATGATAAACAGTTATTTAATACTTACTTTTTCCTTTAGCCAAGAAGCAAAATTATGTGTATGAGTGTTCCATAAAACATTTGCATCGCGTCTACACTTTGAATTTGTGTCTTGCAAATATTGTAGATGCATGCTTAAGACCAAAAGAGATAAAAGACATCAGCTGATTATGAACATCAGAGACATTAAAAGTTAAAAAAGTACTAAGCAGTAACTTACTCTACATAAGGATCCACACAGGCCGTGTTCTGAATGACAGCGAGATGAGCAATTCTCTTCTCCATATCAGACAAATTTGTTGTGGTGGCTGCTGATATTGGACGGCCTTCTAGTATAGAATCACTCTCATACTCTATATTCCTATCTAGTTTTTCCTCCACGTTAGTAGTCCTTTTAAGGAAGTCACTACAGAACCGCACACACTCTTCTGGCAGGTAAGACTCGGCGATACACCGTTCAGGTCTTGCAGGATTTCTAACGAAATCTTTGAGGACTTTCATGTACCCACAGAGAAAATAAGTAGTTAGATTGTATCACCTTGTAAGACTTAAAACTTTCAGAATAACAGAAAGGCAATTTTTACCTCTCAAATGGATACATCCAGCGAAAATGGACTGGTCCACTAAGCCTAGCTTCCCTTCCTAGATGAACTGTCAAGTGAACCATAATGTCGAAGAAGCTTGGAGGGAAGTATCTCTCAAACATGCATAGAGTCTCAACTATTTCAGTTTCCATTACTGAAATCTGCTCCATATCAATCACTCTCTGGCAAAGGTGATTGAAGAATGCACATAAGCGTAGAATTGCATACCTAGGACCTTTAGGTAATAGACCTCTGAGAGCAACTGGAAAGAACTGCTGCATTAACACATGATAGTCATGTGATTTCAGTCCAGAAACCTTATTGTCTTCTAGTGATACGCCTCTTGATATATCTGAACAATAACCATCAGGACCTTTAAAGTCGTAAAGCCTTTTGCAGGAGACTTTTTTCTCAGCCTTGTTCAAATACCACGGAGCTGCTGGAAGATATATTCTTTTGCCTTTGGTGGTAGGATGCAGATCCTTTCTAATTCCAAGCAGTTCAAGATCTTTGCGAGCATTGAGCCCATCTTTTGATTTACCACAGTGAAGTAATGTCGAGACAATACTTGCAGCAACATTTAACTCTATGTGCATCACATCTAAGTTGTGCCTAATAGGTAGCTCATGTGTAATACAAAAATAGTAAAAGAAAAAAAGGTCAGAGAACTATAATTTATATGATGTTATTTCATGTTAATGTTATATATGAACATACCTTCCAATAAGGCAGATTGAAGAATATTGACCTTTTCTTCCATCTAGACATCTCTTCCTCGTCTACTTCTGCTTCTTCCTCTTCCTCAGATTCACTTGAACCATCCTCGCTAACATCTTCTTCTGCTACAGTCTCTGCTTTCTTTCTCTTCCTTCCAAATGTTTTAACATTCCCAAAATTGTTTTTGAAGTTTCTCAGCTGCTTTGAAATATCATGACCAGATAAGATCCTACCATTTCTCCCATGCTCAGCATGTCCATCAAACCAAGACTTCTTTGCCCTGTACGTATGCGTTGGTGAGAGACCCTTCCTATGAGCCATATACAAATGCTTTCTACTAAATTTTAGCCACTTACTATCTGTGTTTTTCCCGCATATAGGACACCCCATCTTTCCCTTCACCTTACATCCAACTAGATTTCCATAAGCAGGGAAGTCACTGATGGTCCAGAGAAGGATTGCTTTGAGAGTAAAAATAGATTTACTGCCAGCATCATATGTCAACTCACCTTCACTCCACAGCTGGTTTAGATCATCTATTAGGGGCTCTAAGTACACGTCAATGCTGTTACCAGGCTGATGTGGACCAGGAATCAATAAGGTTAGCATAATATTCTCCTTCTTCATGCATAGGTCAGGCGGCAAATTATAATTAACAAGTAGGACAGGCCAGCAACTATACTTACTATTCTTCATGTTGAATGGATTAAATCCATCTGTGGATAATCCAAGCCGCACATTCCTTCCTTCAGCAGCAAACGATGGATACCTGTCATTGATTTGACTCCAAGTCACTGAATCTACAGGATGTCTTAGTTTCCCATCACTGCTCTTGTTACTATAGTGCCACCTTAAGTTTTTGGCCATGTCCTCAGACCTAAACATCCTCTTGAGCCTTGGGATAATTGGAAAGTACCTTCGTACTCTCTTTGGGACACCTTTCTTGATCTCACCATTCTGCATGTTCACCTTCCACCTAGACGCTTTGCATTTATGACATTTGTCTAGCTTCTTGAACTTTTTTCTGAAAAGGCAGCAGTCATTGATACACGCATGAATCTTTTGATAGCCCATATCAAAAGACCTCAGAAACTTCTTCACATCGTAAAATGAAGTATGCAACACGTTGTCCTCTGGTAACATCTTCGGCAATGTCTCTAGTAGATCATTGAAACTCTTGTCAGACCAGCCATTCTGAGTCTTCAATCTGACTAATGACACAATAGCTGAAAGCTTACTATGATTCGCACAACTAGGATATAAAGGAGTTTCTGCATCTGCTAGTTTGGCCAAGAACTCATCCTCTTCTTTATCCTCTCCCTCTTCCATATCACACAAGTCACCCGAAGCAGCTAACTCCTCGTCTAAACATTCTGCAGCTCTGCATAACCCAAATATTTCTTCATTCCGCTGATTCACTTTGATTTCACCATCACCCTCTGAGTTAACTTCTCCATGATGGTACCAATCCTTACACAGTTTGTAGACTTCATCCATTCCCCTAGTAACTAGATGACCAACAACATCACTGCCTATGTGTCGATCCACATTTCGACAGTCTATGCACGGGCATATCATCATCTTTCTTTCTACTAAATCCCCAGTCACTGCCCGAACAAACTTCCAAGCACCAAGCTCGTAATCAGGATCAACTCTTCATTTGGAGACAACAAAAAAATTTAAACAAACTAATCTCCAACATTTACCTAAGCTATATTAGCAAATTCCATACCTGGAAAGATGGACCCATGCCTTGTCCAACATTATATGATCTAACTTTACTTAAAACCTTTAAACAACAGCACAAACAACATTATACATGAAGCAATGAGTTTAAAAATGACACCAAATCACTCAATTCCAGAGACTTAATCAGCTTTTCATTTCATTTAACGTTGCCAAAGTATAATATTTAAAACACAGAAACGAATCAAGCCACATTGAAACAACGAAAAAATAATCTACATTATAAGTCTTAACACTACAATTTCACAGAAGAACTATAGATAATGCACGGTACCAAACAAAGCATGAACAACAACATTAAACCAAAGTTAAACACATAGATCAACAAGCACATAAATGATAGGAAATTTGGTACAAACCTGTGTCATGATAAGAGCGAAAGATAAGCCTCAGATTCCCATTAGTGCACTCACCAACACTTGCAAAATAAATTAACACAGTGAGTATAAGGATATGAAATATAATGTGAAGCCATGAAATCATAATATCTAGTATTGAAGTGTTCAACAAAACAAAACAAACCAAACTGAACATATTCATTTGAAGAAAGAGTCCACAAAAATCAGAACATAGAAACCAATAATCCAAGAAGAATAAGAGCAGATGAACAAACGAAGCTTGAATTCACTGATATCTAAACCAAACATGTTCATTTCTTTCATATCTAAGCTAGAGCAGTGATAGTTTTAGATCTAAAATTTGTATAGTGTGACATGCATGTAAAATCTAAGAGTACAAATCGAAGCTGTAATCGAAGTAAAGAACAAGAGAACATGAGAACATAGTTAGCATACACAAAATCGACAGATTCCTTAAAGCGACATCTTAAAATCGAAGCTTATAAACATCCAAATAAGGAGAAATGTTGTCAAGAAGAACAAACAATGAACAATTGCAGAGGTAAATCGAATGAACAATAGAAATCAAAGCAAGAAACTTGCCTTCGGCTTGAGCTCACTGTCAATGGATTTAGGGTTCTTAGGGCCGAATGGATTTAGGGTTCTTAGAGGGAAACGGATTTCGGTAGCTTAGGGGTTTTGGGAATGAAAATTAGTGAGCTAATTTTGGTCTGGGATGGTTGTTGGAGAAGAGGGAAAATGAAATTGGAGAGGGAATTCGCAGAGGGAAAATGAAGCAAAAGGGGGGAAATGAGTTATGTCTTAATTTAGGACCAAAATTTCGCTAAGTGTTTGGCGGTTCACCCAATTTTTGGTTCCCGCTTATGGAAACCCTTTTATAGCGTTAATCCAATGCTATCTTATAGTTAGAAATTTTCAGAAACATCTACGATAGCATATCAGTAAACCGTGCTATGCTTATATGCTATGAATGAGACATTTTTTTGTAGTGAACAGTAACCTATCCACGATTGGAAAAGGTTAGACGAATAAAGTTTTGATTTTTCAAAGGAAGAATTATTTTTTTGGTTTCCCTGTTATTGATTGTCCATAATGATGGGTATAAGGGTTGGGGTTTCAAAGCGTTGTAATAATTACGTAGGAAACTGTATTAATTTTTTTTTTGGAGAAAAACGAGGATTAAGAAAGTAATTATGAAAAACACATGTATGGAGAGTTTTTGACAAAACGTGAGATGATTTGACTGCTAAAAGACACGGGTCCAGAGGAATTGCATCCACGGTTTAATTATTTATATTATAAATTTATTATCATGAATAATAACGCATTGGAAGTCGTAACAATGATTTGACGGAAAATAGCAATGGGTTGTTCGAAGTATCCGCGTCTCGAGAAGTTCTGGTGACGTGTTTGAAGTTGGCTTTTTTACTAAAGTTCAAATATTATACTTTATATATTTTCTAAGATTTAAAGGAATCGTTAAATTACAGTGGATAGTGGATATGATAAATTAATAGTAGATGGATACTTTGATAAATGGATGAATAACGTAACCAAAAAGAAAAGCAGTTATTAATAATATGAAACATATTTTATGGGAAAGAAATAAATCTAATTATTTACGCTTCAAAAACGACATAAACGCCAGCGTTTTATATTGCGACGTTGCCCCAACCACCACCGTCTCCCCAGCCGCCTTCGTTTTCCTGTCCGCCGTTTTCCTGTCCGTGGTTTTGTTCCCCACCGTTGTGCACTCCGACATGACCCCAACCGCCTCCGTTTGCATCCTGACCCCAACCACCGACGTTTTGCTCTATCTCAGGCCAACCACCATCGAGTGGATTGTCTTCTAGCACAGTCCATTCAAGGAAAGTCTGGGGGATTATTTGGAAGAAAACATTTGTCTCGATAGTCCAGAAACAAGCATTACACATGCCCCAACCTTTGATATCCTCGTCGGTGATAGTAAGCCAATATTTATAAACGGAGCAAGGGCATGACCTTAAACTCCCAACATCAGTTTCATCCCTAATGTGAGCGAGATCGACGGCTATTCCGATACCCCAGGAGTAGCGTTCGAATTTCCTAACATGCCTCCTAAGAGCACGGATAGCAAAACGGGAAAGAAATGGGATAGTCGAACCTGAGTCAAAGGATGGGTAAATAGATCGTCGGATGACTTCGAAACAATACATAGCAGATTTGCAACCTGTGATGGCGGAAGCTTTAATCTTTTTAAAACCTTCTAATCTTTCACTGTATGTGTTATGAAGTCGGATATACCCTTCAAAAACATAGCAGATACGTTATTGGCATCCAAGCATGCATTGTACAGAAGGATGATGCCTCTTTGGTCTCCTTCGGATGGGCCCTCTTGGATAAGGTTAATTTGGGAATGGGTATCCACGTGATCGGCATCTTGACAAAGAGTCCGAGTGTTCTCGAAGATGATCACTCGCATTCTTCGCAAGGATTAGTCTTCTTACTTCCGGCGGAAGGTTTAGAAGGTTAGCACTACTCATTCTAAATGTGTTGTATTGGGGTTATGGTGAGAGTGAATGCGTAAACATATATTGTTTTTATGGATGGAAAATGGGAGCAACGTTTCAATATCCCATGTGAATATAAATTCCCTAATAAAAACATGTATCCATAGATTGGACGCGGTATTCGGTTGTGAAAACACGTAAATTTTCAATTTAATTTTATTTCAATATATTTCTCATATAATGTAGAGGGAGGTGATTGTTAAATATAGTGAATGATGGACAGGCACAACGATAATAGATAGGGACCAAACCAATGAAATGTACCTGATAGAAAGACATGGGCTGTGAAACATGGATAGTACACTACTTGACATTGCCAATAAACATTAATCGATAAAATAATAGGTTTGTGATAAAGAACTAGACATGGATTTGTTTTTTTTAAGTGGGTTGTTTGTGAGAAAGGTATTTGACGATATTAATTTAGAATTTGTGTTAAAAAATACAAAATTCACGATGCTGAGTGTTTAAACGGAATATGTATTTGACAGATATTCGTTTAGGAGTTGGAAAGAGTAGATTTTAACAAAATTCATGAATCTGTTATATTAGTAGATGGATACAAAAGCAGAAATCAAAGCATAGATAGGCTTATATCCATATGGGGAATCAGAAATCAATACAGTAAATGACTCATATCTGTTAATTTTGTTTCAAGGTCTTCAATCTTTGAAAGCAGAAAGTCGACCTTATGAATAAAACCAGGGATTTGAGAACTGTTTGATTCTGCTTTCAGGCGAGCCTCAACTTTCATCTTCTCAATTTCCTCGTCGTCCCACCACTTTTTAAATCCGCATCCCTGACCTGGACCCTACGAATCCGAAGGGAGACGGTTGAAAAGGACTAAAAAGAATATAACGAAATTAATAAGTATGATTAAATTTAGTAAAAAAGTTTACGCCAGATAGATCGTAAGGGCATGAATAGAAGCTGATGGAACTTCGAGCCAATTCTACCAGATTCGGAATTGCTGTCAGGTTCCAGATAGCCTAGGATCTAGGGTCTAGTTAATTGAATCAAGGATCTGATCTCTGTTTACCTGGAGATTGGCAGCGGAAGATGGTCAGATAAACGAGATATGTGAAGCGCCTCAGATGCTGCGCCTCTACTGATAGTCCACACGCACACAAGCTGGAATCCGCCGGGATGCTAGTACCGGTGCTCGGATCTCCTGGGAACTGAGTTTTTATGAGGTTTCTGTGTTTTCTCTCTGAGAAAACTGTCTGGGGCGGCGCACACGCTCTACTCAACCGTCGAGTCAATAAAACATGTTTATATATTGACCTCGAGGTGAACCGAAACATTTGTCTCAGTTTCGCCCTTGTGTCGACCGACACACTTAGTGGTGTCGATCGACACACGTCTTGTATCGACCGACGCACCCAATGGTGTCGATTGATACACCTCTTTGAAACTTATATTCGATGTGTATCCAATACAGATCGACCAGATCATATGCCAACGATCAATCCCATATTAACTATGTCCAACTTGCTTATGTGATTGACCACAGAGGATACTCCAGTAAGTCCTCATGTCATTAAACTGATGGGTTACATTGATAACCTGGGGAGACTGGAATGTCCTGTCAGCTTAGAGTTGGCCACTGACATCATTCTGCAGTCACTGCCGTCTAGTTATGATAAGTTTATCAAAAGCTAAATCAAGAATAACTTGACGAAGACGTTGACTCAGCTGCATGGCATGCTCAAAACAGCAGAGCAAGACATCATAAAGGGTAAAAGATTTGAGAAATCTTGTGTTGGTAAGGGTAGAGGCAGGGACATCCAGATTTGGAATCAGGATAAGCCTGTGTCATCTTATAAGCCCAAGTCAGACCCATCTGGTGTTAGAAAATGCTTCTACTGCAATGAGTCAGGGCATTGGAAGAGAGATTGCATTAAATTCTTGGAAGATTCACAAGAGATGAAGGAGATGTATGGTACTTCTTCTTCAGGTATTGTGTTATTAATTCAAGTTCTACGTAAGTATTGGATACTAGTTGTGGTACTGATATTTTTGAAATCTGCAGGACCCAAGCGACAGTAGAACGTTGAAGAAAGGGCAAGTGGAACTGCGTGTCTGGTATGAAGCAATGGTTGCTGCATGAGTCCTAGAGATTCTCCACTTGTAGGAGCCTTTCATACTTGGTTTTAGAAATTAAGTAATTGCTACTATGTATCTGCCTTGTGCAGAAATGTCTTTCATTTTCTTGTAAAGAATTTGGATGTTTTTCATTTTGATAAAAGACAAGTTTTGTTCTTTAGATCTCAATGAAATATCATATGGTAGCACCCTGTTTGGAATGGGTTTTATATCTTAAACCAGCGTAATTTTGAATATAACACAAATACTAAAGGTTTAAGTCTGATGACTCGAACTCGACTTTTCTTTGGCATAGTCGTGAAGCGGATTCAGAAGTTCCATAGTTTTGGACTCATTTGATTATTAATCATTTGAGATATGAATCTTGTTCACTGGACCAAATGACTAAGGCCCCTTTAGCAGAGCTAAAGGAAACGGGCCAGAGGCTTATTGGGCCTTACACATACTGATGTATGCGGCCCAACGAGCATTAGTGCCAAAGGAAATCTTCTGTACTTCATTACCTTATTGATGACAGCAATAAGTATGGCTGTGTTCATTTGATGAGACACGAGCAGGAATCCCTTGAGGAGTTCCAAGATGAAGTGTAGAACCAATTTGACAGAATTATTGAGATCCTCGATTGAATCGCGGAGGAAAATACTTAAGTCAGGAATTGGGTGATCATCTGACAGAATGAATCGGATCTTATTAGATATGCTCCGATTAATGGTGAGTCACAGGAATCTTCCATAATCATTTAAGAATACGTTCTAAAATGTCTATGATTACGCTAAATAAGTTTCTATCAGAATCAGTGAAAAACACCACATTGGATGTGGAATGGGTGATTTCCAAATTTTGTTTTTCTGATTAATTGGGATTGCAAGGTTTGTGTAAGACAGTAGTCAATAAACAAACTTGAACCCACATCTGATAAGTTCTACCTCGCTGGTTGTCCTAAGGAAACCAAGGCTTGCTACTTTTGCAACCAATCCGAGGACAAAGTATTGTTGTTCGGAACTGTGTCTTTTAAGAAAGATCGTACTTTCAAAATGAACAGTGGGAGTAAAAGTACACATCGAAGAAATTCGATAAACACAGGAGGCTGCTCAACCTGTTGAGGGAAAGCAGCGGTGAGATCTACAAAGTGCTGTAGGATCTGCTCCTGTGGAGCCTGAAATTCGCAGATCCGAAAGGATCCGTCACTAACTCGAGAGTGATTTCTCGTAACCAATTGTCGTGATCTATTGATCATTGAAAAGTGACGAGCATGCTAAATTCAAAAAAGCGATGGTGAGCCCCAACTCCGAAAATTGGCTGGGTATGCATGTTAGCTTCACCGATCCATTTCTGGATTGAAGCAAACATCTTGGAGTTGGAATCAGCATTCTGATAATATGGTCAAAAGTTTTGACTTGATCAGAAAGAGATGAAACCATGCGTTTACAAGAAGACCAGTGGGAGCGTAATGGCAATTCTCACACTGTATGTAGATAACATACTTAAATCTCATAAACGACGTTCCGACGCTAAAGTCTTGTCGAGATTTGGGTCGGAAGTCAAGTTTAACGATAGACATGGGAGAAGGCCGTGAAAGTTCTTGGAATAAGGATCCATTGGAATGGATCAGAAAAGGCTAATTGGATCGTGTCTAAATCATTATGTTAATAAGGTATTAGACAGTTCAAATGTGCTTGATTCCAAGAATGGCTTCATACCAAAGGTCTTATGGCAATAATCTAAGCAAGATGAAGTGTCTTGGAAACTGGCTGAGCTAGTAACAATATTAGCAAGATGAAGTGTTTTGAACACTGGCTGAACTAATATTAATGAGTGTGATTGCTAATGCTGCTGCAATAGAATCCATCATAAATGCCATGTTTGCGCTCGTCTAGATGCAGCTTACGCATATAGCATGACGAGAAAATACCAATATGTTCCGGTAATAGTCACTGAACAGTTACCAGAAATATCCCAAGTATTTGAGAAACACTAAGGATAGGTTCGTGGTGAACTGAGGAAGTGACGAACCAGTCGAAAGTAGTTAGACGGACAAAGACGATTCCCGGTTCCCACCTGGTTATGTCTCTTTATCTGAATAGCGGTGCTATCTGTTGGAAAGGCTCCAAGCAGTGGACCGTAGAATAGTGCTTTTATCTGAATGGCGGTGTGGTTTGTTGGAATTATTTCAAGCAAAACACCGCAGTCTCTCCCACAACCTAAGCACAAAATTTATTCTGTTGCTGTAGGTATAAGATATCTGTAGAGATGATCTTGATTCTAGTGGGAGTAACTTTAGTTATGTTATAATCTTAACATAGACATGCTATGGTGGTGTTTATGTAAGTTAAACTGACATCAGTATTATTTAATTATTGGATAATTAAGTAATAGTCCCAAAGTACTTTAGAGTCATCATATAGGTCATCAAGTTGAGGACTTGATCATGAAACCCTATAAGTAAAAGATGACATAAATTATGATTGTCCCTAGTCGAGGTTGTTGAAGTGGGGCACCAATAACCGCGCGAGACTAGTATGTGAGGTGACTGTTAGACTAAGTTTCATGGAGTCAATGATATGATTATCACAGTCAGTCACATAGATATATGTTGGTGAACATATAATCGGATATGACCCGCTTAATGAGAACTCCACAGGATAGTTATATATAAGTGTCATGGGAGGTTCTCATTACGACTATAGAGTATAGTCCTTAGACCTGAGTTCATCATGCTTTCTAGCATATGAATTGGTGCGTTTTGACCTTGTCAAACGTCGTTCTGTAACTGGCGGCTATAACGGCATTGCTTAGGCGTATCATGAAGTATGTGTAGAAACAGGGATGGAACAAGATGGGATTTGCCCCTCCTGGATAACGGGAGATAAATATCTCAGGGCCCATCGAAGATTTGATACTGAGAAAGTGCATGGCCGTGCTCAAACGAGGTGATTGTCAGTCGTTTGTTTTATCAGTATAAATCAGGAATTCGATGAACATGATGTTGGCTATAATAAGGATGACACAGTCTCTTGCCTTATGCCATATCGAGATATAGAGACGAAGGGGTTGTAGGAATAGATGATTCCAGTACAAGTGGGAGATTGTTGGGATTATGTCCTGAAATCACATTGTACTCACTCTAGAGATAGTTGTATTGTCGAGATCGGACAATTCATGTGATACTGGGTAATCATAATGTTTTGCTAGAAACCGCTTATGACAAATGAGTTGTAACTCCTTTCCAGTATCGTGTGAACCTACAGGGTCACACACCTAAGCAAGTTGGACATAGTTCATATGGGATTGATCATTGGCATATGATCTGGTCGATGTGTATTGGATACACATCGAATATAAGTTTCAAAGAGGTGTATCGATCGACACCATTGGGTGCGTCGGTCGATACAAGACGTGTGTCGATCGACACCACTAAGTGTGTCGGTCGACACAAGGGCGAAACCGAGACAAATGTTTCGGTTCACCTCGAGGTCAATATATAAACATGTTTTATTGACTCGACGGTTGAGCAGAGCGTGTGCGCCGCCCCAGACAGTTTTCTCAGAGAGAAAACACAGAAACCTCATAAAAACTCAGTTCCCAGGAGATCCGAGCACCGGTACTAGCATCCCGGCGGATTCCAGCTTGTGTGCGTGTGGACTATCAGTAGAGGCGCAGCATCTGAGGCGCTTCAGAGATCTCGTTTATCTGACCATCTTCCGCTGCCAATCTCTAGGTAAATAGAGATCAGATCCTTGATTCAATTAACTAGACCCTAGATCCTAGGCTATCTGGAACCTGACAGCAATTCCGAATCTGGTAGAATTGGCTCGAAGTTCCATCAGTGGTATCAGAGCCTTAGGTTTTTCCATTGAATCAACCTGTCTAAATGAATTTGATGATTTAGATTCGCAAACTAGGTTGTTTGGTTAGAACAGGTGAGATCGATTATGATCGAAAATCGAATCTGTGATTTCGCACAGTGTCGATCGACACACTAGGTGTGTCGGTCGACACAGAGTGGCGAATTTGACAGAGTCGGCGGCTAGGGTTTTTCGCGAAGAAAAACCGAAAGCCTACTGTGTCGATCGACACAGGTTTAGTGTCGGTCGACATAGAACAGATTCGGTCCAGTGTCGATCGACACAGGTTAGTGTCGGTCGACACATACCTAGCGAATGGTTAATCGGTTCAATTGGATTGGACCGGTTATCATGCTTGGTTAGGTCCGAATAGATCGGTTTAAATTGGATGAATTGGTTCAATTGGATTGAACTGATTATCTCAATTAGCATAAACTGATGGTTTGAATCAGTTTGATTGGATAATACGGTTCAATGGAATTAGACTGGTTATCGCAATTAGTTGAAACTGGTTAAAACAGTTTAAATTGGATTGAACCAATTATCACAATAAGAATAAACCGAATTGAACGGTTAAGATTAGTTTGATCTGATAAGTCGGTTCAATTGGATTGGACTGGTTATCAAAACTGTCTTCGGTTAAGGTCTATGTCGACCGTCACACACGGGTTGTGTCGATCGACATGACCGGTTCGATGAACCGGGTTAATTGGATTAACCGGTTATTGAAGTCCGTTTTTTTTTTGTGGTGTCGATCGACAGACATGGTTTGCGTCGATCGATACAGTGCTCGAAGTTCTGGTTATTGAACCTTGAATTTGCATAAACCAAACTTGACCTAAACCTTGATCAAAAGTTTAGCTTCAATATGGTCAACTGTCAAGACTCATTTCATTGTGTGATGGTCTAGCCAAGAGCTTGGTGTCCACAATTACGTGAGTAAGGCATGTAGTTATGTTGATGGATTTGCAGTGCTAAACATCAACAATTACATAACCTAAGAGATTGATTTGCTAAACTTTTGGGTTTAGTTTCCTCAACTAAATATCAAGTAACCTTGATGTCTTGCCCAATCTTGTCTACTGTCAAAGCTCGTGTCGTTTGTTGGATAGTCTTGGAGTCCTTGGTATCCACTGCAACATAAGTAAGGCAGGTGGTCATTGACAGACTTGCAGTGCAACTGTCAGTGATCACAAGACAGAAAAGATTGGTTTTACTTGACTAGGCTATCAGAAGTTCTGGGCCCAGAGACATCAGAGTGGATTAGACATAGTTTGTCTCATCCACAACCAAGAGTTGTACTGAGTACAATTAGCAATGATTTGCTTACCTAGATAACTAAATTTTGGGTAATGGCGAGTCGCCCACTCAGATTTTGGTGAAGTATGGATCTTGGATCATTGTATTCATAGAGGGAACATTGTTTGAATATAATGCGAGTTCTCTTATTAGATAAGATTTCTCATGATATACATAACTAAATCTTTGTTTTTCTTGGATTTCAGATTATGTCTATGACTACTTTCTCGTTGCGATCCGTCCTTGAGAAGGACAAGTTAAATGGATCCAACTTCCTGGATTGGTATCGGAATCTGAGATTCATTCTCAAGCAGGAGAGCAAGGACTATGTCCTTGAAAAGTCTCTTCCAGAAAGGCTTGGGACCAATCGCTCGCATGCAGCATATAATGCTTGGAATAAGCATTATATTGATGTGGTAGATGTGCGTGATCTGATGTTGGGTACCATGAACTCGAACTTTAAGAGTCAATACGAGAACATGGAGTCGCCAATAGAGATGATCACCAGCCTGAAACTGAAGTTTCAGGATCTGGCACGAGTTGAGAGATTCTAGATGGTGAAGTCTCTAACTGAGTGCAAGCTACCAGAGGATGCTCCAGTAAGTCCTCATGTCATTAAACTGATGGGTTACATTGATAACCTGGGGAGACTGGAATGTCCTGTCAGCTTAGAGTTGGCCACTGACATCATTATGCAGTCACTGCCGTCTAGTTATGATAAGTTTATCAAAAGCTATATCAAGAATAACTTGACGAAGACGTTGACTCAGCTGCATGGCATGCTCAAAACAGCAGAGCAAGACATCATAAAGGGTAAAAGATTTGAGAAATCTTGTGTTGGTAAGGGTAGAGGCAGGGCCATCCAGATTTGGAATCAGGATAAGCCTGTGTCATCTTATAAGCCCAAGTCAGACCCATCTGGTGTTAGAAAATGCTTCTACTGCAATGAGTCAGGGCATTGGAAGAGAGATTGGTCCCAAGCCTTTCTGGAAGAGCCTTTTCAAGGACATAGTCCTTGCTCTCCTGCTTCTGATGGAACTTCGAGCCAATTCTACCAGATTCGGAATTGCTATCAGGTTCCAGATAGCCTAGGATCTAGGGTCTAGTTAATTGAATCAAGGCTCTGATCTCTGTTTACCTGGAGATTGGCAGCGGAAGATGGTCAGATAAACGAGATCTGTGAAGCGCCTCAGATGCTGCGCCTCTACTGATAGTCCACACGCACACAAGCTGGAATCCGCCGGGATGCTAGTACCGGTGCTCGGATCTCCTGGGAACTGAGTTTTTATGAGTTTTCTGTGTTTTCTCTCTGAGAAAACTGTCTGGGGCGGCGCACACGCTCTACTCAACCGTCGAGTCAATAAAACATGTTTATATATTGACCTCGAGGTGAACCGAAACATTTGTCTCGGTTTCGCCCTTGTGTCGACCGACACACTTAGTGGTGTCGATCGACACACGTCTTGTATCGACCGACGCACCCAATGGTGTCGATCGATACACCTCTTTGAAACTTATATTCGATGTGTATCCAATACACATCGACCAGATCACATGCCAATGATCAATCCCATATGAACTATGTCCAACTTGCTTAGGTGTGACCCTGTAGGTTCACACGATACTGGAAATGAGTTACAACTCATTTGTCATAAGAGGTTTCTAGCAAAACATTATGATTACCCAATATCACATGAATTGTCCGATCTCGACAATACAACTATCTCTAGAGTGAGTACAATGTGATTTCAGGACATAATCCCAACAATCTCCCACTTGTACTGGAATCATCTATTCCTACAATCCCTTCGTCTCTATATCTCGATATGGCATAAGGCAAGAGACTGTGTCATCCTTATTATAGCCAACATCATGTTCATCGAATTCCTGATTTATACTGATAAAACAAACGACTGACAATCACCTCGTTTGAGCACGGCCATGCACTTTCTCAGTATCAAATCTTCGATGGGCCCTGAGATATTTATCTCCCGTTATCCAGGAGGGGCAAATCCCATCTTGTTCCATCCCTGTTTCTACACATACTTCATGATACGCCTAAGCAATGCCGTTATAGCCGCCAGTTAGGGAACGACGTTTGACAAGGTCAAAACGCACCAATTCATATGCTAGAAAGCATGATGAACTCAGGTCTAAGGACCATACTCTATAGTCGTAATGAGAACCTCCCATGACACTTATATATAACTATCCTGTGGAGTTCTCATTAAGCGGGTCATATCCGATTATATGTTCACCAACATATATCTATGTGACTGACTGTGATAATCATATCATTGACTCCATGAAACTTAGTCTAACAGTCACCTCACATACTAGTCTCGCGCGGTTATTGGTGCCCCACTTCAACAACCTCGACCAGGGACAATCATAATTTATGTTATCTTTTACTTATAGGGTTTCATGATCAAGTCCTCAACTTGATGACCTATATGATGAATATAAAGTACTTGGGACTATTACTTAATTATCCAATAATTAAATAATACTGATGTCAGTTTAACTTACATAAACACTACCATAGCATGTCTATGTTAAGATTATAACATAACTAAAGTTACTCCCACTAGAATCAAGATCATCTCTACAGATATCTTATACCTACAGCAACAGAATAAATTTTGTGCTTAGGTTGTAGGAGAGACTGCGGTGTTTTGCTTGAAATAATTCCAACAAACCACACCGCCATTCAGATAAAAGCATTTTTCTACGGTCCACTGCTTGGAGCTTTTCCAACAGATAGCACCGCTATTCAGACAAAGAGACATAACCAGGTGGGAACCGGGAATCGTCTTTGTCCGTCTAACTACTTTCGACTGGTTCGTCACTTCCTCAGTTCACCACGAACCTATCCTTAGTGTTTCTCAAATACTTGGGATATTTCTGGTAACTGTTCAGTGACTATTACCGGAACATATTGGTATTTTCTCGTCATGCTATATGCGTAAGCTGCATCTTGACGAGCGCAAACATGGCATTTATGATGGATTCTATTGTAGCAGCATTAGCAATCACACTCATTAATATTAGTTCAGCCAGTGTTCAAAACACTTCATCTTGCTAATATTGTTACTAGCTCAGCCAGTGTCCAAGACACTTCATCTTGCTTAGATTATTGCCATAAGACCTTTGGTATGAAGCCATTCTTGGAATCAAGCACATTTGAACTGTCTAATACCTTATTAACATAATGATTTAGACACGATCCAATTAGCCTTTTCTGATCCATTCCAATGGATCCTTATTCCAAGAACTTTCACGGCCTTCTCCCATGTCTATCGTTAAACTTGACTTCCGACCCAAATCTCGACAAGACTTTAGCGTCGGAACGTCGTTTATGAGATTTAAGTATGTTATCTACATACAGTGTGAGAATTGCCATTACGCTCCCACTGGTCTTCTTGTAAACGCATGGTTTCATCTCTTTCTAATCAAGTCAAAACTTTTGACCATATTATCAGAATGCTGATTCCAACTCCAAGATGTTTGCTTCAATCCAGAAATGGATCGGTGAAGCTAACATGCATTAAATTCTTGGAAGATTCACAAGAGATGAAGGAGATGTATGGTACTTCTTCTTCAGGTATTGTGTTATTAATTCAAGTTCTACGTAAGTATTGGATACTAGTTGTGGTACTGATATTTTTGAAATATGCAGGACCCAAGCGACAGTAGAACGTTGAAAAAAGGGCAAGTGGAACTGCGTGTCTGAAATGAAGCAATGGTTGCTGCATGAATCGTAGAGATTGTCCACTTGTAGGAGCATTTCATACTTGGTTTTAGAAATTAAGTAATTGCTACTATGTATCTGCCTTGTGCAGAAATGTCTTTCATTTTCTTGTAAAGAATTTGGATGTTTTTCATTTTGATAAAGACAAGTTTTGTTCTTTAGATCTCAATGAAATATCATATGGTAGCACCCCGTTTGGAATGGGTTTTATATCTTAAACCAGCGTAATTTTGAATATAACACAAATACTAAAGGTTTAAGTCTGATGACTCGAACTCGACTTTTCTTTGGCATAGTCGTGAAGCGGCTTCAGAAGTTCCATAGTTTTGGACTCATTTGATTATTAATCATTTGAGATATGAATCCTGTTCACTGGACCAAATGACTAAGGCCCCTTTAGCAGAGCTAAAGGAAACGGGCCAGAGGCTTATTGGGCCTTACACATACTGATGTATGCGGCCCAACGAGCATTAGTGCCAAAGGAAATCTTCTGTACTTCTAACAGTCTCGCGCCGATAGTATAGTATGAAATGTTAAAGCTTAAATTATTTACGCAATGCATCAGATATTAAGCCAAAGGTAAGATGTATGTGTAGTACCCACTGGTCAAATCATCAGAAGTAGGGTTTGACTAAAAAGGATGGACGTTCATTGAATATAAAATGTTCAGAAAATGTGAAGTCTTTGTCAGCAGCGTCGTATGCTTCGGTTGGGGGGTCACGCGCAATTATCCAAAAAGATGAAACACTTTTTTTTGGGTGGGGGGGAGGGGGACAAAAGGATTGGGTTTGAGTTTAAAAATTTAAAATAAAATATCTAAAACAAGGCATAAGCCGAGAGTAAAAAAAAGTAATGTGGTTACCAAGTTCGCTACTGGCCAAAATCGCAGCAAGGGTTGCATAAGACGGCGTTGATGCTTGTGTGAATCTACTTAAGGTAGGACCTGAGGGCTTTAATGCGGTTTGTTCACCAGAGGTGTATTCAAGAGTCCGACTGGACAGGCGGCATGACTTCACTTGGTTTTCAGACGAACAATATTTGTGGTATTACTAATTCTACAGGAAGTGCGTAGAGCACAAAAATCCGTTTGCGATGTACACCGAAAGCCTGCGCACTGCATTCAATTTGGGCGATCTTGAGACAGCTATAACAATATTACATGGAGTGAGGGATGTGTATCCCCATGCCGAGCTAATGTATATTATTCTTAACTGGTGCGCAGGGAGAGGCTGCAAGGCCGAGTATAAGGTTTTCAGATCTAAACGATCATATGATGAGGTAATGGCTATTGGTGAGATGCTGGTGTACCACGTGCGAGCAATTGTGCCAAAACAAGTTGACAGTTGGCGTGATTCTTGGAGCTGCAGCGATTTAGAAGATTGTTGGTGGGTTCACACGATGATGGGTGAAAATAATGTCGATAGGTGCGAGAACTGTTACTTCTATTTCCTGTCCATTAATATTAGGAAGATGTCGTAAATAGTATCCATGTAATAGATTATAATGGATATAATGTGTATCCATGACTTAATATAAATAAATTTAAGTACATAAAGTGTTGAAAACATTATGGATAGGTGCGGAAGGGTGGAGGTGAATATTCTGTGGAAATTTTATTAGATAACTTTTTAAGTAATTGTAGTTAGTGAAGTACGTAAGTCGAAGCGTTTATGTAACAGTGGTTAGGATGATGTTTTCCCTTATTCTCAATAGTGGATTTCGAAAGCACAATGGACTTTGAATGTCTCGTCTAACGAGATAAACATATAGTCAGTCATTTACATTAAGTTAATGTAGTTAAATGGGGCAAATAGATAGGTAACTATATAGTGATTTGACTAACGAAGTGGCCTAGCATCCATATATAGGGGTAATCAACATGGTAGGTACTTAATGTCTAGTACTTTAATGAGTGAAAGAAAAACAAAGGTATTTATGAATTATAAATTTTTTAAAAGAAACTCGAAGTCGTTGGGAAATGTGATAAGCGGAAGTTTCGGAAAGGGTTAAGTGGGAAAAGAAGGATTCAGGTTGAAAGGACAAAGTTTTAAACTGCGGTAAGTTACAAAGAAGGTATCCATCATGTAAACATAAAGTTAATTCACTTGATTTGATAAAGCAAACAGGGAATTTGTAGGGAAATGGTAATGGATAACGGATACGAAGTGGTTCTTTATCCATATGTGTAAGGTGGATAGTAAGAGAAGGATTTTTTTGGTATATAATAATGGGTAGAACAACAGTGCTTAATTCTTGGGAAACAATTTGTGGCCTTGGTAGTGGGTTGAGTACACAAACTGCGATTAGACTAGTGAAGTGGCTGAAAAGAAATGACGCAGGCGTTCTGACAACTAAAGTAGACTTTAATTAATGAAGAGCGTATAACTTTCCGAATTTCGAAGTAATCACAACTTTGACAATTGTAAATTAAAAGTTGTGAGGTTTGCTGATGGATGTTATTATATATATTGTTGAGTCTGTGGATAGTATGTTCTGTTTCTATTAGGACTGAAGAATAAAAGGGATTTTTGTAAAATGGATACTTCATATATACTATATTTGATAGGACATGAACAATAAGTTCAAAATGCATTACTAACGGGTTTACATAGCCATCATAGAGTGGTGGATAGAATAACAAAAAATTACAATACTGTTTGATGATAATTATTAAATAGTAAAAAAGAACATGATCTCTAAACGCCCCAAACCGCATGAATGACGTTTTTCCCATTAACGCCGGCTAAGACGGCGGCGCCTTTCTCATGATCAACGACCCCATCGACCATAGCGGCCCAAAAAACAGCGTCATTTTGGTCATGTGCTGCATAAAGTTTGGCATTTGCTTCCCAGTCAATGAAGTCGACCCATTTGAAAAAAGTTCCCGGGATGACACGGAAGAAAACAGAACTTTCAATAGACCAAAAACAGAGATCGCACATACCGAGACCTTTGACTTTTGCGTCGACAAAGTCAAGCCAATAGCGATGGACAGAGCAAGGGTATGATGCAATTCTTCCATGGTTAATAGAGTAAGATATCACGGTTAGAGCAGAAGAGATGTTCATGGGCCAAGTTATCCGCTGAAATTGCCGGACATGCTTTCTAAGAACACGGATAGCAAAACGAGAGAGATGAGGAATCGTTGAACCTGAATCCAGCTCAGGAAATATGGAACGGCGTATGACTTCGTAGAATTATAAGGCGGGCTTGAGTCCGCGGATGGCGCATTGCTTGAGGCGGGCAAAGGCATCAACTCTTCCATATGTGTACATAAAATCCGATATCGCTTTCAAGAAAATTGCTGTTGGATTCTTCGCATCTAGACATGCGCGTTCAAGATGGAGTATCCCTTGATAATCGTGGTGAGTCTTGATAAGGTCAACCTGTAATAAGGTATCCACGTGATCAGCATCATCGCGAAGGGTCTTGCAGACAGCTCGGATTTTGAAGTGTTCGAGAATGTTCTCGCTAGCATTTTTTGCAAGTATTAACCTCCTTAATGTGGCTGGCAAGTCGAGTAGATTCAGAGAGGGAACGCTGAAGGGGGAGGGATTCACCGAGCTCATCTTGGGCAATGCGAAGGGTAAGTGTGGACAGATATAACATATTTATATATTGGTTTTGACTTGTAGAACAATATTATAAACAACGTAAATAAATGTTTAAGAAACAAAAAATTAATATTTGACAATAAAGGTACATGATTATACTAGGAAGACCAGTTATCAACAAAAATTTAAACAATAGAAGGGCTGAAAAATTAGAGTTATATTTGATAATAAAGGAAAATGATTATCCATGGCCATATATAAAACGAAATATATAACTTAAAGTATCCATAGCAGGTTTCTATCCATTTATGTGAGTTCAATATGAAAAATAGGGTATCCATCGTAATTGCAACAATTTACGTAGTAAACGAAAGATAGAACCAAATAAAAAGAGTTGAAGTTGATTGAATAAGGTAGTGGTACAAAAGAAACGAAGACTACAACAAGAAGCTAATGAAGTTGAATCCTGACTTATTATAAAAACACTACAATCAACCATGATATAGGTATTCTTTTAACTGGCCAAAAGTCCAAACAGCTGCACAAAAAGACACTGCTGCAGCCCAGATAATCTGCAACTTGTTCATCTGTTCCTTCACATGCGTTTTTGTAGTAAGAAAGTTGTTGTTCCTTGCGACCTCGACGGAGATCTTTCTAGAAATTTTGAAGGCTAATTCGTCCCCAACTTCATGTGACCAATTTTGTAAAAGCTTAGCGTCCTGTTGCATTTTCTTGACATCCTTTGAAACACTGTCTACTTCTTTCATAATCAAGTCGTCAACCCACTCACGAATATGACCTTCACTTGGGAACTGTTTAGGGAAAACGAAGTGTACTGCAGTGAACGTCCGGGAAAAAAATAAAGTAGGAAAGAAGAAGAAGCTTATTTTAATCTAACCCGGGTAGCTTGTGGGCATTTGAACCACTTCCGATGAAGGTTAGCACGACTTCTACCATATCCTACTTCAATGCGTTCACCACACCAACACATAGTTGGGGCTGCGATGCCTACCGATCTACAGGGTAATGGTTCATCAGAATTAGGAACAGTAGATACAGACGCAAAACTCATTTTGCGAAGCGTTGTAACTACGTAATAGGGGGTCTGAGAGGTAGGACGTCTAGATTTCTAAGATGTTCAATATATAGGAAATGATGATCTAGCTACCAAAATGAAGTAAAAAAGAGCAATCCACAACAGGTAGCTTAAATGGATAATTTGCAGGCAATACGAACGTTTGAAGACACGTTGAAAGTAGTTCGTAGCCATGGGTAAATGTAGTATAGTTGAAACTATAGAGTTTTGGCCGGCTGCTTAGGAAAGCGAGTAGTAGCACCTTTTATGAGGAAACACTAAAACAACATCAATAGTTTTACAAAAGGTCAACATCAAAGTGAAATCAAAACGAAGTAATGCTAAAGGTATCCATCACGATAAAAGGTGCCAACCAATATAACGAGCGTAATAGGTATCCATGAGTAATTAAACAAAAAATATGGCTCGATATAAGCAAAAAGCAAAATTCAAACAGTTTGTTATTAGGTTTTGCAAGTAGCACGGTTGTGATTAGCTCCACCACATTTGGAACATCTGTTTGGGGTTGATCAATGATAAGACTACATGTAAATACACATCAAAGGGTAAGGTTATTGCCTGGTATTCACCGATCGATGGATACCTTCCTTCCTGAGGTCTACCAGATGGTCTGTAAACGTCTGGAGGATAAAGGTAACGGTTGCGAACATCAGCCGGTATGTCGATGTCGTTAGGATTCCCACCTGGGTTAACCACTCCTTCATAAGTCGCCCCCCAAGTGGATGTCTTATAATGAGAATCACATAGAGACGAGTATGGTACGTCATCACTGTCCGTGGCTATTAAGGTGTGGCCGCATGGAATTTTAAGCTTGTCAAATAACTTGCATGTGCATCGCTTGTCTTCCAGAAGAACGTGAATCGATTCCCCCCCAAACTGGCCGACAATTTCGAAATTCCAGTTCGAAACACTAGCTATCTTAGAACCGTGGACTGACTGCATATGTTCATCCATTAGCTTATCAACCTCGATAGAAACTAGCGATTTGTGTGCCGCTGATTTCTTACGTCTAATACTGAACCACCTAGTCAACATAGACCATATACAAGTGACAAGATCTACAATGGGTTCGCTCCTACCATCAAGCAACGCTTTGTTCAATGTCTCGGCGATATTGCTTGTCATAAGATTGTAACGTTCTCCTTTGAAATATGCTCTGGTCCAGTGTCAAATGCCTATATTGTCAAGATACTTAGTGCATTCTGCATTGTTGTTTTTTATACGATTGTATGTTTCACGGTATTCCCCAATCCTGTATGCATTCCCCGCCAACTTGACTAGTTGCGCAAGCCCTGCGGATTTAAACCTGGCTTGAACATTTCTATGGACATGCTCAAGACATGCTCCATGGTGAGCTTGCGGGAAATCCTACCCTTTGCTTTGTATATTGACTGGCATCTGTACGATATGAATGTTAATGTGGGGCTGTCGGCAATAATCTTTTCAAGCTTGAAAAATAAATATGTCCAGGACTCCTCATTCTCTTTGTTCACTATATAGAATGCCAGTGGGAAGACTTGGAAATTAGCATCATATCCACTTGCAGTAAGCAGAACTCCCCCGTATCTACCAGTCAAATGTGTACCATCCACGATAATCATTCTGCGCAGCTTCGCAAAACCTTTTATGGATGCGCCAAATGCTAAGAACAGACATAGAAACCGCTCGCAGCCTAATGCGTCAACCTCGGTTTCGAGATCAGCAATGGTGCCAGGGTTAGCGAGTTTTAGCATATGCAAAAATTCTGGCAACTTCCTATACGATCCATCATCTGTACCTCGTAGCATCGTCAGTGCCTTCGACTGTGCATGCCAACACTTGTTATACGATGCATCGATACGTAGCTCCTTCATTAATAATGCTTTGAGTCCAGATGGTTTCGGACCAGATGCGGGGTCTGAATATTTATCTTTGAAAACAGTGGCAATGACCTTTGTCGTGCCATGTTTCCGGTACTTATTCCTAGTATCAGTACAGAAATAATGATGTAACTCTGCCTTGCGTACCTCCCAATATCCAGTGTCCTTCGTCTCATGAACCATAACACGCCAGTTGCAAGTCTTATCTGGGCAATGGATAACAACTTTGTGAAGAGTGGACATAGGTTTTAAGTAATGAAACTTGTTCCTTATAGCATGGATTGCTAACCATACCAAACAATCGTCTTTGCTCTTGAAAAGTTTACCCTTGTACAGATCATCACCCATTGAGTCTAAATCTAAGTCAGGGACAGGATCTCGTTGATAAGTGGTGTCATCCACCATTGGCGGGATATCAGCTGGTTCTTCGTAGGTAGGGTATGAGGTGCCACAAGATTCAGTACCGCGCCACCTGTACACATATTCTTGCTGGACAGGACAAGATTTAACAGACTTCCGTTTGGATCTATTACCTACTTCAACGGGGATTTCAGACATCACATCCAGTGCGTTGGAGCCTCCATATTCATCATCGATGAGGTTGGACCAAAACTCACGATCCACATTGCCAACATCCACGGGTACCTCGTCTTACGATCCATTCTCATCACTATCTGGCGTACAGTTTTCTGCTTCACCTCCTACTGCCATATCAGCATCGTACTTTGGATAGTCAGACACCGAGGGATTAACAGTTTCGTTATCCGTGTATACATCTTCTTGGCTATCTAGAAAATTGAAACTGAATGGCACCGTCTTGTCTGGAACGTGTGCAACAGAACTATCCACTAATGCAGTGGGAGTTGCGGGGGTGGGTAGCGTTATTTTATTTCTCCCGGAGTCATTGATGACCTTCTCTTTGCTAGTAGAAATGTAATTAACTTATATATCCACTAAATCTTCGCTAGGGGGAATGTTTGGAAGCGCTTTTGTTAGTATATTTTTGTTCGTGAGGACATCTTCTTGACTATCTCTGTCGAATAATTCAAAGCTGAATGGTGGCTTGTTGTTTGGAAAAAGTTTGGCCCTCCGGTCCGTTAAATAAACGGTGGATGGATAGTCTGAACAAAGACATAAAATTATTGGTTAATGGGGGATTTTTTTGGGATCAAAGTTATTGGAAAACAACGAGACACCGAGAAACATACCACATATGACCGGTGACTGGTTTCGAGAAACTGAAGCTGCATCGACGAATTCTTGTTTAACGAATGGCCTTACAATGGGAACTATTAATCCATCAGACCGTTTGCCTGGGGGCGTAGAATAACGAAACATCAAGTCTAGGGCTTCAACAGTGTCGTCGTCGAGCATGACTGGAGAGTCTCTGCTACCAGAAGGAGCTGAATCAACAAATAGTCTTTTAGGCGTCATGAACCTCCCTCGGCGAACCAGCTTGGACGCCATTTTCTTTGCAGAGTCGCCTTCTTTCCTAACTATCTTCCCCAGGGACAGGAATAGCTTCATTGGGCGGTTAGTTGACAGAATATCTAGGAAACAGGAAAGACCGAAGTCTGTTGTGACCATGATAGGCGGCGAAATGTCATTGCAAACAGATGACAAGGTAAGAGAAGGAGTGTAGCTGAGTTTTAACTTCGAAGCACATTCCAAACCAAACTCGGTCATCACAAGGACAACGAGATCTTTCACCTTCATGCCAATCTTCAGTAGGTAGGACGACCCGAGATACCCTCTCTACGTCAACAATGAATCTCCAATCGCCGTGCCGGTGACAAGCCAAGAGCTGCAAACTACTACACATTTCATATTTTCGTCTGGATAATCTTCGATGACGGTATCCATGAGTTCTGCCACTATATCACGTTTTCGAAACAGATCTGAAATATATTCAATGCCTACAATTTGTATTAATCAATTTAGTTAACATTTAATAATCAATTTAGTGTAGATGAGAAACTAGCTAGAGTGTAATAGTTAACTAAACTAACTAACCAGATTGGTAATTAGAAGAAAAAGGGAAGGGCAAAAGAGATATTTTAACTTACTAGAAGACAAAAAAGATACAAAATTGAAATAAGATTTTGAAAGATACATCTTGGCTATTACTTTGGAAAATAGATATAGTGGGTGCAATTAACTCATTAAAAGCACACTAATATTTCTATAAAAATACAAACCTATACATCATTAATCAACCTCTTAAACGTAGTATTAAACGTTTTTCTGCAAATTAGACATTCTCCTCCAAAAATTGCAAGTTAATAAATAGCAGTGTTCGAAAACGCGCCGCCGAGGCCCGCTTAATCGCCGGCGAGGCGCTCGGCGGCAGCCCACCGCCGGGCTTTGTTCAAATCGGCCATTAACTCAGATTTGATTTTTTTTTCAATTTTGCTTTGATTTGAGTTTGGAATCCACAAATACATTATAGATCTATCATAATATGGTATGAATTAGCAAGAAAACATTAAAAGAGATGGAAATAGATAAGAAAATGGAAACAACGGCGGAATTAGGGCTTTTCGTGTTTTGAAGTCGCAGAGGAAGAAGATGGAGACAATGGCATTTTAGTATTTTCGACATTAAATAATAAAAAATAGAGAAAAAAGCAGAATGGGACGTCCTTTGCGTCGAACCCACGTTCTGAATAAGAGAGAGAAAGACGCAAGCCACTGTACCAACATCATTTCTTGTTATAAATGCGCAAAGTTAATATATATACCTGAATATAGATTAAAAAAAACCTAAAACTAATCCCCGCGTAATCTCCGTATAATCCCCGATTTTTTTGTTAGGCGCTAGGCCCAACTCGACTGCCCGACTAATATCTAGCGATTTTTCGAACACTGATAAATAGTCATCCAGAATATAATCCTTATATATATATATATCGATAACGTGTTGGAATTCTTTCTGGTTTTCTCTTATTACTAAACCTTTATTCTTATTAAATTTTTATTTTTACGAATTCTCTCTTTTTTCTTATCCTCATGCTCTTTCTTTTTACTTGTGATCTTGTGAGTGAATACTACAACCTCATGTCTATTTATAAAGTTAAATTCTAAACAAGAATAGTAAATTGGTATTTCCTATTATTATTCTTTTTGTTTGCATTTTCTTCATGATTTTATTTTTGTCCATTTTCCTCTCTTTTTTTCTTTTTTTTTTACTTTTTCCATTTGCTTACTGCTTTGTACAATATTCTTTGATTGAAAATTATGTGGTTGACTCTGATAGTACATCTTGAATCTTTTGTACATGAGTCTTTTCTTCTATTATCTTTGTATTTTCTTTGAGTATCTTCCATCTGATAATGATTTTTTTATTATCTTCTTGAACATCTATTAGCTTCTTCTAAATTTTATCTATGACTATACATACCATCTCATCGACGAGAACTTTGTAACTTTTAGCCAATAATTATAGCACACTGAATAGATTTATGTCTAAGTAATAGGAATTAGTAGAATATCCTAAATTGTATTTTTTCTCTAATTGTTTCCATACTAATAGCTTATTTTCCTGCATTTGTAAAAATTAATCCACATCCAAATTTGATCTTAGCTATCTATTTTTGTGAAGAATGTCTCATCTATAATCATGTGACATGTTACTCCACTATCAATTAGCCATGCTTCTTCTTTATAAATTTAATTTTCATCATATGATGTTGTAGTGAAAGATAATTTTACAAATCTCTTTTCTTTTCCTTCCTCGTTTCGGCAAGATTAGCTTGTGCTTGGTAGGTTTTAGGCATTTAAGGCGAATGGCGGCGCTAGAGCATCCGGAGGGCGATCATCTCACCATCATTGATCTGCTGTTTTTCTGGTGATCCAAGGCTAATTCTCAAGGCGTTTCCGATCTCTACTACAGTTTGTAGTCTACTTCTCATATTATTGAGTCATTCAGTCAAGGTTTTCTTCTTTTTCGGGTTTCTTCTCATTAGATCTGCAAGGGAGGATCATCTTCCAGTCATCAATCGTCATCAACCCTGAAGATCTAAGGTTCATGTACTGCTAGCATCAGTTTGCAATCCATATTCAATCTACTGAGTTAATTCAGTCATATTTCCGACAGATTTCAGCTCCATACTACGTTTGAGTCTTCTCTACGCTACTCGAGTGATAAACACTTTTCTTCTCTTACGACGATGGATCGTCGATTTACGAGGGATGAAAAAGGGAAAGGCATTGCTAGGCCTAACCGATGGACTCGAGAAAGTCCGATTAAACTGCCATCGGTAGATAACACTGATCTCATTAATGAAAACAAGCTAACCCTTATTGGCAGGGTCCTTAATCCGGAAATTCAGCGACCTAAAGCAGTGGTAAACTTCTTGCCTCAAGTGTGGGGCTTAAGAGGAAGAATTGAGGCAAAAGATTTAGGCAGGGAAAGATTCATGTTCAAGTTCAATTCTGAATCAGATCTCAACAGAGTCCTGGGTTATGCTTCCTTTCAATACAAGAGATGGATGCTTGTTATTCAACGATGGGAGCCAATAATCTCTGATTCTTTCCCTAGTCAAATTCCTTTCTGGATCACGATCCATGATTTACCGCTGCATTATTGGAAAGAAAATATTCTGCAAGCTATTGGACAGGAATTGGGAAAGTATGAATGTAGCGACACAAGAGAAGGTAGAGTACTAGTTCATATTAATGATCTAAAGCCCTTGACAAAGAAGAAGCTCTTTATTTTCCAACGGGGGAACAAGCAACGGTTGAGTTTGAGTACGACAAATTAGAAAAACACTGCTTCCGATGTAATTTACTCGATCACGAAGAAAAAGACTGTCCAAAAGTAGGAAAGGTTTCATCCAATGATCCAAAAAATTTGGGAATCTCTCAAGCTAAGACAATGAGCAGAATTGAGTTAGACAAGGAGAGACATGATCTTCGACGGGATTACAACAGAAGTCGATCAGCAAGATATGAAGACCTGAACCACAGAAAAAGAAGCTTGTCTCCTCAACCAACTCGATTCAAACGTCACTCCCCTTCTCCACTAGACAGACGTAACCTCCAGTTTAATCATTACAATTTCGAAGATCAAAGGAAGGATAAACCTTTCAGATTCACGGCTTCAGACAATGGTAGTGAGAGAGATGTGCAAAGAAGGCCTTCAAAAGACTACTACCGCCCAACTGGACAAAGGGTGGAGTATAGAAGAGTGGAAAGATCTCCACCACGGCTTAAGATATCAGAAGAACTTTCGTCAGGACATGGGAAAGGTATACTGCAGGAAGGCGAGTCCTCGGCTAAGTTGTTAACTCCAATTCAAGAACCTACGGATGCTACATCCCAACGTGTCTCAGTTCTTGAAAGGATTTCTCCTACAGGATTACGGGTCACAAAGGTTCTTCAATCGGGAAAGAAGGTGGAATCAGACGCAGGAAGTAGTGGAGAAAACGCACTTCAAGAAGTTGAGGTCACATATAATAAAGAAGAGAGTGAAATTCTTGTTGATGGGACAACTTTTAAAACGGGTCTTCTAAGCAGAGCAACGAGACAGCGGCTACGGTCAGATTTATCAGGCGAAAACTCTAACGCCTTGACCTCTGAAGAGGTGTCTAATACTTCGACCTTCAAGATTGGGATGTCGGGTGCATCACGGAAGGTTACAAGAAAGCTCCAACCAAAAAGGTGACCGCCAAGTGGGTTGATTAATCAAAAGAATGTAACAGCTAAGCCAAAAGATTTTTCTAATAAAAGGATCCGAATTTCGAACTCTTCGACTAGTTCTCAATCGCTTTTCTTTGTTCCTCTTCGTGAGGACTCTCTGCCCCAGTATGGGGTCCATATTAAATCAACAAAATCTGCTTTGTCTAATAAAGCTTCAACAACTACTGGAAAGGTTTCGATGGTTCCTAAAAAACCATCCAAGCCTCAATGATCACAACCAGTTGGAACTGTCAGGGATAGAGAAACACCCGGACAGTTCGACGCCTAAGGGAATTGAGATTTAAGCTTTTCCCGGATATTATGTTTCTCATGGAAACTAAGAATCAGGATGATTACGTTGATCAAATTAAAATTCTTTTGGGGTATGATAATTATTTCACAGTTCCACCATCCGGGCTTAGTGGTGGTCTTGCTCTCTACTGGATGAAGGATGTGGAGCTGGAAATACTCTCCTCTTCCCCAAATTTTATTGAAACAAGAGTTAAACATGAAGGAGATTACATTTACTTAACATGTGTTTATGGTGCGCCTGCACTTCAAAACCGGTTAGCTGTTTGGGAAAAGATCTCGGAGTTGGCTGTAAACAGAGATGGCCCTTGGATGTTGATCGGAGATTTCAACGATATATTACATCAGGAAGAAAAACGAGGAGGTCCACCACGTGCTGAAGGTTCTTTCACAAGGTTCAGAACGTTTGTAGCTACTAACGGTCTGTTGGATTTAAAACATTCGGGAAATCCACTTTCTTGGCGTGGGATACGCTATGACCACTTGGTCCATTCACGACTGGACCGTACGTTTGTTAAAAACTCGTGGATTGAAAAATTCCCCTCTGGCTTCATGAGATACCTGAGGTTTGAAAGTTCCGACCATAGACCGGTCGTTTCTTATTTGGACGCATCAAGAGTCAAGCGGCGTGGAATGTTCAGATTCGACAATAGGCTGTGCGAAAGAGATGAAGTTTTCGAGTTAATTTCAGAGTGTTGGCAAGCTTATGAACCTGTTAATGTCGAGCAGAAAATATCTCTTTGCAGGAAGGCTATTATTCAGTGGTCTAAATCTCAAACACTGAACAGCCATCAGCTCATTCTTGAAACTAAGGAAGCATTGGATTTAGCTTTGGCGAGTGAAGAAAATAACCAGGCTCGTATCGATGAGCTAAAATGTACATTGGAGAAAGCTTATGCAGCTGAAGAGCTGTATTGGAAGCAAAGAAGCAGAGTATTATGGCTTAATAGTGGCGACAAAAACACTGCCTATTTCCACGCAGTTACAAGAAACAGGAGATCTTTCAACAGATTAACTGTTATGGAGGATGAAAATGGAGGGGTACACTACAAAGAAAAGGAAATCAGAGAGGTTATTACAAGCTACTATAGCAACCTATTCTCTTCAAATGGTAATGAGGATTTCTCAGTCGTTGAAGAAGCAATTGACCCCAAGGTCTTGCCGAAGTGGAATGCAAAACTGATCGCTATCCCATCAGAGGAAGAAGTTCGAATGGATATATTTGATATTCATGCGGGAAAGGCACCTGGCCCCGATGGTTTCAGCTCTGGATTTTTTCAGTCATACTGGCCTATCATTAAGGAGGACATAATAAAAGAGATTAGCGGGTTCTTTGCGTCTGGGATTTTTCCAAGAAAGCAGAATGAAACAAATGTGAGACTCATACCTAAGGTTGTCAATCCAAGGAAGATCACAGAGTATCGGCCAATTGCTTTATGCGGGGTCTTCTATAAGGTTGTCGCTAAAATCCTTACAAAGCGATTACAAAGTGTTCTTCCACATCTAATCTCGGAAAACCAATCAGCTTTTGTCCTGGGTAGAGCTATCTCGGACAACGTTTTGATCACTCATGAAGTTCTACACTTCTTAAAGAGATCAAAGGCAACTATAAGAGGTTCAATGGCAGTCAAAACGGATATGACAAAGTCATATGACAAGATCGAGTGGGACTTTCTTCGGGCAGTCTTACATCGTTTTGGCTTCCATGAGATATGGATAAAGTGGATTATGGAATGCGTTAAATCGGTTTCGTACTCATTCCTTATCAATGGTGCTCCACAAGGAAAAGTAGTTCCAACGCGTGGTCTACGTCAGGGTGATCCTCTATCCTCTTATCTTTTCATCTTATGTACTGAAGTTTTATCGGGTTTATGTCGTAGAACTCAAGAGAAAGGAGTTTTACCAGGAATCAAAGTATCAAGAAACAGTCAACCGGTTAACCATTTGTTATTTGCTGATGATACAATGTTTTTTTGCAGCTCCAATGAAGAAAGTTGCAACAACTTGAGAAATATTATCAGCTCTTATGAGCTTGCATCTGGTCAGGCCATCAATACTCACAAGTCATCTATCACTTACGGGTCCAAGACACCAGGGTCAAGGAAAGCTAAAGTCAAACGGATTCTGAAGATTTCTAAAGAAGGTGGTACAGGAAAATATTTAGGATTGCCGGAGAATTTTGGGAGAAGGAAACGAGACATCTTTTCAAGTATTGTGGACAAAATTAGACAGAAGGGTCAGAACTGGTTAGCTCGTTTTCTCTCAACGGCGGGTAAACATGTAATGCTCCAAACGGTTCTGACTGCTGTTCCAACGTACTCGATGTCCTGTTTCAAGTTACCAAAATATTTGACTGACCGGATTCAGTCGGCTCTATTAAGGTTTTGGTGGGATGATAAAACAGATAAAAGAAAGATCAGTTGGGTGTCTTGGGATAAGATAGCAAAACCAAAGGCTTTGGGTGTTGGAATTGTGTCCAGTAATTTCGGTACTGTCTCTAGAAAGTAAGAGTATGTCAATGATCAAACATAAGTCATATAATAATGGGGGTCATGATGGCTTGCTAGAGTCCGCTCATGATCTATAAGTCTTGGACTTATTGCCTTTATTATATGATCCCATATGGGTCACACGCCTAAGCTAACAGGAAAATGTGGAGGAACGGTTTAGCAGAAGTACGGTAAAAGTGCTAGGCATTTACTGTACTTAGAGAGAATAAAACGGTTTAGCCACTGTGTGTCGATCGATACACAAGGTGTGTCGATCGACACAGTGCGCGAATGCCGTCGAGTTAATTGGTGTTTGGGCCAAATGGCCCAAACGGAACCGGACAAGTTTTATAAATAAAACTCGAGTTCAGAACCAAAAACCCTAGCCAAAAACTCTCTCTTCCTCTGCGCCGAGTTCCCCTAGTGGCCTAGCAGCCTTCTTCCTGATTGGTGTGCGTGTGTGAACCTCTGGAGGAGTTATCTCTCGGTGGCTCTCTGATCTCTGACCTGTTCTCCCTTTCCGCTGCACAAAACAGGTAAAAGGTGAGATCTATCATTGTTTCTATTCGAGAAGAACCTAGATCAGCATGTTTAGGATAATCTGAATCAGAGAATTGAATCAGGATTGACTAAACATTCCTTCAGTGGTATCAGAGCTATTGGTTCTGGTTTTTCTTGTTTAGATTCAAGTTTAGGATTGTTTTTCTTGTTTAAAAGTGTTTTGAATCAACTACTGATAAGAGAAATCACTTAAGTAACAAGAATTGAAACCTAAACATATGAAAAAATCGCATGATCAAGCTATATGATTTGATATGCGATCGAATCCGAGAGAATGAGAATCGGCCAGAATCGCATGGATCGATCGATACGATCGCATGGATCGGTCGATACAATCGGAGATCGCATGGATCGATCGATACGATCGCATGGATCGGTCGATACAGTCTATCGGCTAACCCTGTTAACGCGTGAAAGCATCGATCGATGCAGGATCGATGCAGGTTCGATGTTGGTGCATCGACCGATGCGGTTGGTGCATCGATCGACACGGTTAGGGTTTTGGCTCGGTTCCGTGCATGCGTGAGAGCATCGATCGATACAGGATCGATGCACGATCGATGCAGGATCGATGCTAAGAGCATCGACCGATGCGGTTGATGGATCGATCGACACGGTTGGTTCATCGATCGACATGGTTGGTTTAAGGCTCGGTTTAATATTTTGATTAAAATTAATTCGTCCTGGTTTAATAAACAGATTTAATAATTTTATTAAGTCTGGTTAAACCGGGACAAGAAATCCAATGTCGAAAGAATTATTGGATTTAGTGCCTAAACCAGGATTTTCTAATTTGATTTGGTTGGACCAAATAAATTGAGAAAATCCGGTTTAGTAAATAACCGGTTGACAATTGTGGTCGTCGTAGTAATTAATTTTGGTTAGACCAATTTTAATGAACCAGACCGGTTATGTCATTTAATTGGACAATTGGGTCATGTCTTGGACATGGACCAATTCTTGGGCCTCGGGCCAAGAAGTTAAAACAATTGGGCCAATTATTTGAGTCTTTCTTCAGATTAATTTAAAATTTATTTTATAAAATTATAAAGTCGATTTTAAATTAAAGTTTCCGAAATTTTGAAATTAGAAAGTTTCTTAAATTAGAAGTTTCTGGATTTGCGGGTTTTGGATTTTAAAGAAATTTCTAAAGTTAGAAAGTTTCCTGTTTTAGAAAGTTTCCAATTTTAGAAAGTTTCCAAAAATAATAGGTTTCCAAAAATGGAAAGTTTCCCGAAATAGTAATCTTCTATTTTGGGAATGAATTTTTAAATAAACCTACGAACCTCAAACAATATCAAGCGTTGGATGTCTTGTCCATTCTATGTCAGCTGTCGAAGCCCATTCAATTGTATTCATGGCCTTACAGTGTGAGGGTGTCTGCTTTTGCGTGGATAAGACGGTTTGTGATTCATAAATGTCATTGGGAGTCCCAGACATTAATGATTACATGACTGTATAGTCTGGTTTTCTTGACTGGGCCATCGGGAGTCCCGGGCCTTGAGACATCAGAGTGGATTGGGCCTCGGGCCCAGATTCACAACCAAGAGTTATATCACGGATATAATTAGCCGACATAGGGCTTACCGATATAAGCTGAGTTTTGGTGACGGCCAGTGGCCCACTTTAATCTTAGTTATATGTGGATCTTGGAATCATTATATTCTATTGAGGGTAACTTATGTTATTGAATATAATGCGTGATTAATCATATTAAATTTAATACGAGATTAATCATATTGAACATATTAACTAAAATCCTTTTATCTTAATTTTCAGTTATGACTAGCACAAACAATCAAAACACTTTCTCGATCCGGTCTGTCCTTAAGATGGACAAGCTGAACGGATCAAATTTCTTGACTTGGTCGCGGAACCTGAGGCTAGTCCTCAGACAGGAGAGAAAGGACTATGTCCTTGAGAGAGCTCTCCCCGTGAGGATCGGGTCCAATGCTTCTCATGCAGTATATGATGCTTGGAATAAGCATTATAATGATGCGGTAGATGTGCGTGGTCTGATATTGGCTACCATGGACTCAGACTTGCGGAAGCAATATGAGAACATGGAGTCGCCAATAGAGATGATCAGCAGCCTGAAATTGAAATTTCAGGAGCAGGTAAGAGTGGAGAGATACCAGTTGGTTAAGTCTCTCACTAGCTGCAAGCTACCAAATGATCATCCAGTGAGTCCTCATGTCAGTAAAATGATGGGTTACATTGATAACCTGAGGAAACTGGATTATCCAGTTAGCCAAGAATTGGCAACTGAGATCATTCTGCAGTCACTGCCGTCAAGCTATGATAAGTTCAGAAGGAACTATATCAAAAAGGGCTTAACGAAGACGCTGACTGAACTGCATGATATGCTCAAGACAGTTGAGCCAAACGTGAAGAGTACCCTGTACAATCTCATGAATGAGAAGGGTAGGTTTACTAAACCTAATGCTGACAAGGGTGAAGACAAAGTTGTCCAGATTTTGAATCATGGCAAGCGTGTGTCTTCTGAGCCCGAGTCAGATACCTCTTACGTTGGTAAGTGCTGCTACTGTAAGGAGACAGGGCATTGGAAGAGAAATTGCATTAAATTCATGGAAGATGATGAGGAATTGAAGTTGATGTATGAGACTACTTCCTCAGGTATTCATGTTATTACTTCAAGTTCTACCTTAAAGGTATTGAATACTGGTTGTGGCACTGATATTTGTGATAATATGCAGAGCCTAAGCAACAGTAGAACGTCCTTAAAGGTATTGGATACTGGTTGTGGCACTGATATTTGTGATAATATGCAGAGCCTAAGCAACAGTAGAACGTTGAAGGAAGGGCAAGTGAAACTACATGTCTGGAAGGAGCTTGGGATGCTGCCTCAGCCGTAGGGTTTTCACTTATAGATCCCTTTTAGGCTTGGTTTTGTATTAAGTAATTGCTACAATGTACCTGCTTTAAGCAGAATTGTCTTTCATTTTCTTGTAAGAATTTGAATGTTTTTCATTTTGATAAAAGACAAGTTTTGTTCTTTTGATCTTAATGAAATATTAATTGTAGCACCCTATTCATGGAATGGGTTTTATATCTTAAACCAAAGAGTGCCTAAATGTAACATAAGTACCGAATTGGTTTAAATCTGATGAATTAAACCTGATTTTTCTTGGCATAAAGTCTTGGTCACATAGAGTAAGTCGGATTCAGAAATCCCATAGTTATGGACCATTGGGCTCATTTGATACGATATCTTATGAGACTTGAATTCGGTTTACTAGACCAAAAGGGTAAAGGGCCTATCTTAGCCGAGCTAGAGAAAGGCCCAAAGGCTTATTGGACCTGGAACATACTCATGTATGTGGCCCAATGAGCAGTAATGCCAGAGAAAAATCTCATGTACTTCATTGTCTCTACTGATTACTTCAGTGAGTGTGACAGTGTTCATTTGATGAGACACAAGTCGGAATTCTTTGACATGGTCGAAAGAGTTCCAGAGTGAAGTATAGGATCTGAATGACAAAAGTATTAAGACTCTGGATTAAATCACGAGTGAGAATACTTAAGTCATTGATTGTGTGATCATCTTAATGAGTGTGAAATCGCTTCACAGCACATTTCTCCTGAAAACCTGAAGGTGTTTCTGTGAGAAAGAATCAGATCTTATTAGAAATGATTAAAGATGAGTCACACGAATCTTCAATGATATTATTTAAGAATAACGCTCTAAAATATCTAAGTTTACGCTGAAATAGTTCCACAAATATCAGTTGAAAGACACCACGTAAATGTGGATTGGAATCGATCCAAATTCGTCTTTACTGAGTATTTGTAGTTGTACTACTTCGCTGATTGTCCGAAGGAAACCAAGGCTTGTTACTTTTACGTCCATTCTGTTTTCTAAGAAAGGAAGTTATTTTCCAAGAAGAACAGTGGGAGTAAAAGTATAACTCGAAGAAATTCGAGAAATACAGGAGGCTGCTCAACCTGTTGAGGGAGAGCAACGGATGGATTTACAGATTTCTGTAGAATCTACACCTGTGGAGCCTTGTCCGAAGGAAACCAAGGCTTGTTACTTTTACGTCCATTCTGTTTTCTAAGAAGGGAAGTTATTTTCCAAGAAGAACAGTGGGAGTAAAAGTATAACTCGAAGAAATTCGAGAAATACAGGAGGCTGCTTTACCTATTGAGGGAGAGCAGCGGAAGGATTTACAGATTTCTGTAGAATCTACACCTGTGGAGCCTGAAGTTCGCAGATATGAATGAATCAGTTACTAATCCGAGAGTGATTTCTCGTCATTAGTTGAACCTGATAATCATTGAAAGTTCGCATGATCTGATGATCATTGAAAGCGACGAATCTGCGAAATTCAAAGAAGCGAAAGTGAGCCCGGACTCCGAAAAATTACATTTTATGTAAGTTAGCTTCATCGATCCATTCATGGATGGAAGCAAACATATCGGAGTTGGAATCTTCGTTCTGTTGAAGTAGTCAAGGTTTTGACTTGAACAGGAACGAAGCGGAACTGTGTGTTTACTAATAGATTAGTGGGAGCGATATTGCATTTCTCATATTGTATGTCGATGACATACTGATTCTCGGAAAAGACGTCCCAATGCTGCAGTCGGTTAAGGACTGGCTTGGGAGTTGGTTCTAATGATTGACATGAGTAAAGCCATGTATGTTCTTGGATTTTGGATCTAAAGATAGAGATCCGAAAGAGCTGGTAAGACAAAGTCAGGATTCTTATCCCGACAAAGTCCTACAGGTTTTCAGCATTCCAAGAAGGGTTTTATGCAAATGTCACATGGCATTACGTTAAGCAAGACACAGTGTCCTACGATAACTGCTGAGCTTAAATGCATGGATAAGATTCCATATGCGTCGGCAATTGGATCTATCATGTATGCCATGAAACGTACTTGTTCGATGTTGCTTTAATGTTAAGCAAGACAAGTAAAGACCAGTCAAATCCAGCAAAGAATATCCTAAAGTATTTGAGGAATACTAAGGATAAATTCTTGAGTTACGGAGAAAGTGAGGTGCTACGAGTCGGTAGAGTCTGAAAGGCAAGTTTCCAATAGACAAAGATGATTTCCGATCACAGTCCGGTTATATCTTGTGTCTATCTGGCGGTGCAAGGCACTGTTGCTGACTCCATGACTTAAGCTGAACATTTCGCAACTTGGGAAGTGGCGAAAGAGGTTGTTTGGAAAGAAGAGTTCGTCACTGAACTTGATGTGATTTCCAGCATAGATGAGACTAGCTGCACATCAAAGGTCCAAACACCTTGAGGATAGGTATAACCTATTCCGTGAGATAAATGACAGAAATGTTAAGTAGATCAGCAAGTTTCAACGAATGAGAACGTTGCTAATCTATTAACGAAGCCACTCCTTAGGCCTAAGCACGAGTCGCGGACTGTTGCTGTAGGATAAGTGAAATTAAGATGTAGTCTTAATTTCAGTGGGAGTTATTAAAGGGCTTTATTTAGTTATTGGATATGTTCTTGAAAAAACATTTAAAATGTTTAATGAAATTATGATTTCAAGATTATTTTAACTGTGATGAAATAATCGTTCCAAAGTGATAAAAACCATTTTATAGGTCATCGAAGTAAGTGACTTGATCTTGAGTCATCAAAGTCATTTAGCTTGATCATGAGACCCTATATTTGATAGATGGCTTATATCATCCTGTCCCTAGTCGAAGGTTGTTGAAATTGGAACACCAACAACCGTGTGAGACTGGATTGGTACGTGACTTATGACAAAGTCTCAGTGTGTCATAGATGCTCGGCATCAAAGTCAGTACATAGGTGTATGTTGGGGAACATACGACCGGACAAGACCCGCTTATAAGAACTCTTCAGGATATTTATATCTGTGTCATAAGAGATTCTTACTACGACTATAGAGTATAGTCCTTAGACCTGAGTTCGCATGCATGTGACTGCACATGGACTGATGCACTTTGATCATTGTCTAACGCTATCGTTCTGCGATAGTTATAAGGACCTTGTTTGGGTACATCATGAAATGAGTAGTTTACAGTGATGGAACAAGACGGGATTTGTCCCTCCAATATAAATGGAGTGAATATCTCTAGGCCAATCGGAGATTTGAATACTGGAAAATGCATGGCCATGCTCAAACGGACTGTCCCGAGTCGTTTGGATTGTCAGTATCAAATCAGAGTCCGATGAACAAGATTAGGCTTTATAAGGATGACACTAATCTTGCCTTATGACTAATCGAGATATTGTGACGAAAGGGATTATGAATACAGAGATTCCAGTACAAGTGGGAAATTGTTGGAATTGTGTCCAGTAATCTCGGTACTGTCTCTAGAAAGTAAGAGTATGTCAATGATCAGACATAAGTCATATAATACTGGGGGTCATGATGGCTTGCTAGAGTCCGCTCATGATCTATAAGTCTTGGACTTATTGCCTTTATTATATGATCCCATATGGGTCACACGCCTAAGCTAACAGGAAAATGTGGAGGAACGGTTTAGCAGAAGTACGGTAAAAGTGCTAGGCATTTACTGTACTTAGAGAGAATAAAACGGTTTAGCCACTGTGTGTCGATCGATACACAAGGTGTGTCGATCGATACACAAGGTGTGTCGATCGACACAGTGCGCGAATGCCGTCGAGTTAATTGGTGTTTGGGCCAAATGGCCCAAACGGAACCGGACAAGTTTTATAAATAAAACTCGAGTTCAGAACCAAAAACCCTAGCCAAAAACTCTCTCTTCCTCTGCGCCGTGTTCCCCTAGTGGCCTAGCAGCCTTCTTCCTGATTGGTGTGCGTGTGTGAACCTCTGGAGGAGTTATCTCTCGGTGGCTCTCTGATCTCTGACCTGTTCTCCCTTTCCGCTGCACAAAACAGGTAAAAGGTGAGATCTATCATTGTTTCTATTCGAGAAGAACCTAGATCAGCATGTTTAGGATAATCTGAATCAGAGAATTGAATCAGGATTGACTAAACATTCCTTCATTGGGAGGGTTAGGAATAAGAGATATCGAGTTGTACAATGATGCTTTGCTTGCCAAGTTAAGATGGAGGATATTGCATTGCCCTAATGCCCTTGTCTCTAGGATCTTATTAGGGAAGTACTGTCATGGATCAAGCTTCCTTACGTGCAATCTATCGTCCTCAGCGTCTCACGGCTGGAGAGGAGTGATTATAGGCAGAGATGTTCTGAAAAGAGGCTTAGGTACAATTGTTGGTCTGGGGAAAGAGACACGATTTTGGGATAATGCTTGGCTATCAACGGACAGGCCATTAACTAACTCCTATTGGACCACCAAACTTCAGGGATAAAGATTTATTAGTTGCCGATCTTATTGATGATTCTACAAAGGAATGGAACTGGGACCGAGTGAGGCTGGTCTTACCGATGTATGAAGACTGTTTGAAGCTTCTGAAAAGAACTTCTAATAGATAAGTGGATATTGTACGATGGTTACCTGCTCCTAATGGGGTATATTCGGTAAAAACAGGATACAAGCTACTAACAGAGAGTTTAGAGCACTCCAATAATGCTGATTTTGATTGGAATAAGAATGTTTGGAAGTCGTCAACAGCTCCCAAGCTCAAGCTTTTTCTCTGGAAGTTATTGATGAAAGCATTACCGACAGGTCATGAACTCGCGAAAAGGGGAATGGAAGCAGCAAACCTTTGTAGAAGATGTGGCAGGATTGAAACGTTAGAGCATTGCTTCATTGAATGTGAATTTGCTCAACGTATTTGGGATAAAGCTCCAATTTCCTTGCCTGCGTTTACTCAAATGCCTACCATTGAAACCATTCTTGGTGAAGGGAGGAAAATCATCAACTTACCTCCCCTCGGACTCGCCATGGCTGATTTATACACTTGGATTTTGTGGGGTATATGGAAGACAAGGAACCTACTGATTTTTGAGAATAAGCTCCTAAAAGAAGATGAAATTATCCTAAAAGCTGTTAAGGATGCTCAGGAATGGGAATTAGCTCAACATGAGGTTAAAAACAGAGTAAGCAATCGCAAATCTCTCTTGTGGAAATAAGGCATAATGCTATATCTTGTTATGTTGATGCGTCTTGGAAAGCTTCGTCATTACTTTGTGGAATGGGATGTATCTACCGTGGTAATACGGGTGAGGTATTGTTTGAGATCAGTGACACAACTTCTTTCATCTCGTCAGCCCTAGAAGGAGAGGCATGGGCGTTGCTTCAGGCGATGAAGATAGCAAAGGAAAGAGGGCTGATACGGGTACAATTTTACTCAGATTCACAAACTCTGATTAACACAATCAAAGCAAAGGGCGAAAGAAATAGTATCACTAATTTGCTGGCTGATATTTATGCTATGGCACTTGATTTCCACTCAATTGATTTCCATTTTGTTCCAAGAACAGCTAATATGATAGCTGATTCTTTAGCTAAGAAAGCTCTTCAGGAGCTTGAACTTTTGTCTCCTTTTATGAATTAATGAAAAGAGACCGTTGTTGACCAAAAAAAAAAAAAAAACTTCTGCTTGGTATTTGTTTTTGCTGTAGTTTGCATAAATATGATGCAAGTACATTCTATTTATTGTAGATTTGTAAAGCTAGTAGAATTATCTGTTGAAGAATTAACTTTTTATTATTTGAAATAAATATAATATTTTAGACGGATATAATAAATAATTAAACTATATTGCGAGATTGTGTAATCAGATACTAATTTAACCCAAAATTGAAATCTATTGTTTATTGCAAAAACTAAATTAGTAGTCATTGTGGTCAATTTATCAAAGATATTGTAAGAAAATGGAAGATCCAAACAAAAGGGACAGGCATGTGCAGATGGATCCAATGCCAACCTCTCTACCTCACTGTCATTACCATTTCCACAAACTTAGAGAGTACACACGTCACCTTTTCTAAATCAACAAAACAACAAACAGCAAGTAAAATTACGAAACCCCGAAGTCCTAAATGTTACTTGCATCACAAGTAATGTGAAAGAACTGTGAAGTGAGAAGTGAAGAAAGGAGGAACACACAAATATACAGAAGAAAACAAACAAATCATCGTCCATCTACGGAAGTGAAAGACTCTGCGAATCCGTAAGGTCTAGTGGGAATACTCATCTGCGTGTTATCCAAGCTAGGTAACAGCGATGAACTAGATGATTCAAGATCACTTCTTCCTTCATAAGCTTGCCATTTCTTAAGAGCTTGAGGCAAAGACATGTCGAGATCGATACCGTATATGTCCTCTGGATTCTGATCAGACGGTTTCCATAGCTCAACAAGTGAAGATAGAATGTTGACTGCGTGTCCCATGTCTGGTCGCTGGTAAGGCTCACGGGCACAGCAATGACCTGCTAACTCAGCAACGGTGTGAACGCTGGCTAGGGTTTCTTCGTCGAGGTCTATTGTTGGGTCGATCGCTTTCCTGAATGATGATTCTTTGTTGATGAACATTCGTTTAAACCAGGAGACCAGGTGAATGCTCTCTTCTGGTTGCGATTCGTCTAGAGATTTTCGTCCTGTTATGAGTTCCATTAGAATTACCCCGAAGCTATACACATCGACCTTTGTGGTCACTCGCCCCGTAACTGCAACAAACAAGATCACAATCATCATCAAGAAACAATCATTACTATAAACTGAATCATTAAAATGAAACAATGTAAGTAAGTAACTAACCTGCATATTCGGGCGCCAAGTAACCAAATGTTCCAGCAATTCTTGTCTCAATAGATCCTTTCCCTTCTGGGGCAAGACGTACGAGTCCAAAGTCTGCAACTTTAGCCCTCATATCATCGCCAAGAAGAATGTTGGAAGGCTTGAGATCTCTGTGAATGAAGCTCTGATGAGCTAATCCATGGAGATACTCCACACCTCTCGCAACATCCAACGCTAAAGTCAATCTCTGTTTCCACAACAGAGGCTTAAGCCCTTCATCTGACCAGTCAAACAAATGCCTACTCAATGTCCCTTGAGGCATATACTCATACACGAGCAGCTTCTCGTTCCCGTCCAAACAATAACCGAGAAGCGTAACCAAATGGCGATGCCTAACCTTTGTCAGAACCGCAATCTCTGATTTGAATTCCGCAAAGCCTTTACCAGCAATCACTCCGTTCTCCATCCTCTTAACTGCGATCTTGGTCCCATCGTGCAATTCGCCTTTATACACAACCCCGAAACCTCCTTGTCCCAAAATGTTATCTTGGCTGAAGTTGTTAGTCACTGAACGAAGGACTTGGATTGAGATAAGCATGTTTCCTGCTTCGACCATTTGGATATTATCTCCTACCTCGCTCGTGTAGGTTTCACTTATGCCTCCAACGCTTACGCTTGAACCCGCGACTGTGATTTTAACACTCTCATTGTCAGAGCCAGAGTGTCTCGGATGTACCACAACCGCGTTTGAGCTCTCACCTCTTGTGAATCGCTTTTGCCTCTTTCTGTACCAGCAGAAAACTAATAAACCGATCAAGAAGATAGCCAATAGTCCTCCGACCACAGAACCAATGATGATTCCTATAAAAGCCGAAGACTTTACTACTCTCCCATCCATATTACCTTTGATTCCTGAACCTGAACCTGAACCCCCTGTAGGTGGGGATAAGGAGCTTTTACCCTTTCCAATGTCGGGATTGCCATTAGTATTCACAATCACATTGCTTTTGAAAGCAGGAACCTTCCCAAAAAGATGGTTACTCGAAACATCGAGTGTTTTGAGATTAGGTAACGTTGTAAGCTCTTGAGGAATCGTACCGGTAAGATTGTTGATTCCAAGAACGATTCTTTCAAGTGATTTGATGGAGCCAAACTCTGGAGAAATCGTCCCGGTTACACCCATTTTCTCAAGATTGATAACCGTGATGTTCCCATTGCTACAAGTGATCCCAATCCAATTCGTGCAAGGATCATTCCCTTTCCAACTCTCAGCTAACCTCACCGGATAATCCATGGAGCTAACAATCAAAAGCAAAGACTTCACTCTGTGATCACACTCACCTGGAGTAGGCAAGCAAAAGCTATTCGAATCTTTATCCAAATCAACCGAAACCGAGCTCTTAAACTCAGGAACTGGTCCTTGAAGATGATTATTCGTCAAGTTCATAGCTTTCAGCGACTCAAGACTGATCAAAGACGCAGGAACCGGACCAGTGAACGAGTTATCCCTCAAACTCAAGCTCTCGAGCTCTTGAAGTCCCGAAAAATCAGGCAGAGGACCCGAAAACGCATTCGAATGAAGCCAAACCTCTCTTAGCCCGGTCATGTTCTGAACAACATCGATCGAACCGGTTAGTTTCTGACCATTGAGCCACAATGACTGAATCTGAGAGCCAGACCATCCCAACGGCAATTCACCTTCTAAGTTATTGAAAGCCAAATGCAAGATCGATAAACCGGGAAACTCATCCGGTCCGAGAAAACCAGGTAATTTACCGGAGACATTAGCCGAATTCGCCGAGAAATTCTGAAGAGCAGAAGCGTTTCTCAAGCTCTCCGGAATCTCCCAAGATGCAAAAGGGTTGTTATCGATGTCAACAGATTGTAGCGAAGTTAGACCTTCAAAGATATCACCAGGGATTGATTCCAAGTGATTGTTACTTAGCATCAAGACTTGTAATGAAGATAAGCCACGTAAAGAAGGGACAGGACCAGAGATGTTGTTCCACTGAAGCTCGAGCCTTTCGAGCTCTGATAAGGAACGGAGATCAGGAGAGAGTGTACCTTGAAGACCAGAATGCCCGATTTGGATCCGGGTTACCCGTTTGGTTCCAGTACAGACGACGTGGGCCCATTTACACGGGTCCGGATCGGACCATCCGAAAGACGAAGGTGGGTTTAGGCTTTTCTTAAGTGAAAGCATCGCTGATGCATCTCCGTCTGAATCAGCCTTAGAAAACTCAAGAAGAAGAAGAAGAAGGAGAAACGAAAACTCGAGAAAGGCTCTTCTTTTCTTCATAGCTTAGAGAGAGAAAGCAGAGGAAGAGATGAAAAGGTTGAAGCTTTGGTTATAATTGTGGAGAAATGAAAGTGGAAATGGGAAGATGGGTCATTGAGAGAGAAGGAAGAAGAAGATGAAACTCTGAAGCAGAAGCCAAGGAGGCTGCACATGGGATGTCTGCCCCACTAAGCCAATGACAGTTTGGTAACAGATTAGATACGTCAAATTATTATTTTATTTCCCTCTTTCTAGGTTTATTTTATTACGAATTTTGAATTATCTTTGGATTGATTGAGAACGTTTTTTTTTTTTGATTATGATAACTTTATTCAAAAGTAGTCTAGTAAGCTTTTTACTCTTCAAAATTTTTCTACTGTTTCTCCACTACCGTCAACCTCAGATTCTCTTCTGTCGCCACCGTCCACTCTGCGTACCGTTGATGTCTCCTCTGCTCCACTCTCGATTCCTCTTAGCTCTTAGGCTTGCCTCCGGTTTCCCTCAGCCGCCTTTCCCCTCCTTTGGGCGACTTTGATGTGTTTTCTCGATGTCTCCGGTGTGCCGTACTTCTCTCGGTGGTTTTGGTCGGTCTTGGTCGGTTTATTATCGGCTTTGGTCGTGACTCTCTCAGTGTTGGTCGGTTTTTATGGGGCGATTTTTGTTCTGCGTAGTTGGTTTGGTGATCTCGGGTTAGTCTTTAGGTTTTATTGGTGTTTGTTCCGGGTTTTTCTTGGGTTAGAGGAGTGGGTTTCATCGGTTTAAGATTAATGTTTTAGGTTCTTCTTCTATAAAGTCAGATCTTTACTTCAAGCCTTGGTTCTAATTTTTGAGTTTGCAGGTTTTGTTTAGTCGTGAGTTTCGTTGTTAGCGAATTTCTTGCTAATTTTTTCGGTTTCGTTGATTTCAGGTTTTCAGTTGGTTAGGCTTCGTTGGAGGTTGGGATTTCATTTAGGACTTTTATATCGGTGGTTCTCGGGCGCTTGTGTGTGTCTCAGCCATATCGGAAAGAGTGTTACCGGAACTAGTAGCGGTTCTTTTTTGTCGGGTTATGAAGTCTTGGTTCTTTGGGTTTGAGTTTGAGAGTGTGTCTCTCTGTGGATCTCCAAATTGTTGATGTTATCGTTTGGTGGGCGTGGGCAATTTCGATAAATTTCAAAGTTCTTTGCGGGAGTCAAGATCTGCAAGCGTGGTCTTTATTGTTAAGTTTTGATTTTCTTTGATTTGTCAGTTTTAGTTGTAGAATTTAGCTCCCGAGAATATTTCGTCAATCCGCCGACTTAGTTTCTTTTTTGGGCTTAGTTTCCAGAGAAGGTTTTGTCTCCTGCCGGCTCTTGTATCTCAAAAACAAATCCCCCATGGCTAACAAAAGTATAACTTTAGATGGGAAAATGTTACTCGAAATAAAGAGGTCACAATTGAACTATTGAATACATAGTGGGTTAATGTTAAATGCTTCTAAGAAGATATAGATAAGAATATATTCAATATTATTATAGATTTGGTGTTATCTTATAAGTGTCCAATCCCATACAGATTAGGGTTTCATATGTGTATAAATACTCATTTATATGAATATACAAATCACCTTTGGCCAAACTATTTTATGGTATCAGAGTATAAATCAAATTTTTTCTCTTCTCCGATTTGTTGAAAAAATCAATACATCTCATAATCAAGTATCTCAGTGAGATACATCTATATTTTACTGCTACCTATCTTTGTGCTTGACAAACCTTATCAATGTCAAACAGGCCTCAAACGCTGACGGTAGAATCATACGCCACAAAGTCAACTAATTAGTTGATGTCTTGTCGTTTCGTCTTAGTTCATCTGATAAGCTGGGTGATCTTATTACTTCGGTTCTCATTAATGGTGACAATAATCGGGTGCGCTAAGAAATTATCTAACTCTCGACAAGCAAAACTCAAACTCGGGTTTATTGATGGTAGCATCTCGCAACCAACAACGAATCCGGATCTTGTTTGATGGCAAGTTGCTAACGCCATGATTGTGGGATGGATACGTACTTCACTTGACCCAAAAGTACGATCCACAGTGACATTCATTCTGGAAGCTTACAAACTATGGGAAACACTCAAGTTTGGTTTCTCGGTCAAGAATGGTGCTCAGATTCATCAAATTCAAGAAGAAATTTACAATTGCAAACAAGACGGCAAACCTGTCTTGGAATACTATGGAAGGCTTACAAAACTCTGGGAAGAACTCCAGAATCTTTGAACGACTCAGAATTTCTCTTGTGAAGCGGCGGCAGACATCGAGAAAGAACGAGAGGAGGCTATAGTCCACAAATTTCTCTTTGTTCTCGATGATTCTCGTTTCAGAGATATCAGTTCTTAAATCATGGACGAAGATCCTCTCACGAATTTCAACATTGTGTATTCCCGGGTCATACGAGAAGAGCATACTATATAACCTCACTGACAGCTGAGATAAAGACTGAAGCATTAGGATTCTCTGTTCAAACAGAGGCATCTCACAACATCAATGCAACTGCGGCTCAAAGTTCAGCACCTCGCACCGTGATCCAAACCGATCATGCACCCATTGTGGCCGGAAAGGTCATGATATCACCGAGTGCTTCTTGATTCATGGTTACACCGATTGGTATCAAGAACAACAACGACAGAACACTCCTAGTGCTGGATGATCCTTCAACAACTCTCGGTGTCGTGGCGGATGGTACAACAATTCTGGCGCACGGGGCGAGGTCGCCTTCTTGGTTCTCGTAGAAATGCGGTTCAATCTCCAATACAATCAGACCAAATTGCTTTATTAATCTCTCTTCTCTGGATTCATCAAAGTAATCTTTCTACAGAAAGGTTATCGTGTAAAACAAGACTTGCTGATGTTATTATTGATACATGGGCATCACAACATATGACAAGTAACTTATCCTTGTTGATTGATGTCCAAAATATTGTTCCATCGTCGGTGACCTCCTCAGATGGCAAACAATCATCTGCGAATAAACGAGGGATTATGTCCCTTAATTGTGATTACTCATTGCACAATTTTCTATTTGTCCCCTACTTTACATGTACACTTATTTCAGTTTCTTAGTTACTGAAACAAACATGATATTTAGCAATATTCATTGATACATTGTGTGTCTTATATGACCAATTTTTAAGGACTCTAATTAGAACGGATAAATAATGTGAGAGGGTTTACTACTTTACTGGTGTCAAGGTCGCACATGTTCACAAAGATGATTCAACAAAAATGTCTTTGTTTGTTATGTGGCATCGTTGGCTTGGGTATCCATCTTACAAGATTTTATCTACACTACCGTTTTTCGAGCATTTTCAGTTAGATGTTGGTCATTTAAGTCATTCTTATCTATATCTCTATAGCTTCACACAAACGATATGGAGAACAAGAAAAACAAAATATACATATACACCCTCATGATTCTTCTTTTTCATATTGATAAAATATTTATTGTTTAACTTTAGGCAAGATATTATTATTATAAAGCAGAGTATATGCACTAAATAGTTTAGTTTTAATGTTTAACAAAAAAACTATGCACTAACAAAATATCATTAAACAAAACTTACATTTTTCTTTCTCCTGTGCGATAACAGAGAAACAATGTCAGCCTTTTCTTTATACCGTTGACGTTAATTTGAACACTGGAAACCTATCCAAAATAAGCCCTAAGGCCTTCCTCTCCTCATGGAGAGGAAAGAGAAACCAAATTCCCACCAAAGAAATCCTCTTCTAAAACTCCCTATGCCCTTGTTGTGGTCGTAAATCCTTTGTTGTCATCAATTGATGTACCCGCCGTCGTTCAAAGCTTGGATCCGCCACTTGACCTCCAGCAAGTGAAGTTTTGTCAGACCAGAAAGGATCTACAATAATTTCACATCTGTCTAAAAATGTGGCTTCTATGAAAGTTGATATCTCAACCGTTCTAGAACTGAACGAAGAAGGCAAAGTAAATATGGACAATAGTGAAGTGCTTCTCTCTACCAAAATCTCTGTGAAAACCACGAATGAGGTTGTCCCAGACTTGATAACAACAACAAACAAACCTGTTGAAGATTCTTGGTGTGATATTGCAAGGGGAGCTCAGCATAAGTTACAAAAGAAGGGGAAGCCTTATACTTTGCCTTCAGGTGAGCTTTGGGTTAAGATACCCAATTCAGTCATTAATGACATAGAAATTCTTGGGAATGTTTTGTCTTAGGTCTATTCGGAGCCTCCAACTCAGATAACCGTGCATAATATTGCAAACAAAATTTGGAACCAGAAGTATAGGGACATCTTTGTCACAAAAATGAATGGAAATGCGTTTCTGTTTAGGATCCCAAACTATTTCACAAGAAACATGTTTATAAATAAGAGACTATGGCAGTTTGAAGGACGAACTATGTTTGTCGCAAAATGGGAGCCATGAATTGTTCCGGAGAAGCCGAGGTTGAAATTTGCGCCAATCTGGTTAGAACTTCGCAGTGTTCCTCTCCATTTATTTAATTATGAGGGGATTGAACACATTGCTGGTTTATTTGGCTACCCGAAAATTCTTCACCCATCCAGTGCAAGTAAAACAAATTTGAAAGTCGCTAAGGTTCTAACTTTGATTGATTCGAGGAAACCACTTCCGGAGGTTTTAAATGTCGAGTTTGAAACCGGTGAGATGGCTAGAATGAATATATCAAGTCCGTGGATGCCTCTAATATGCATGTATTGCAAGGAGATTGATCATAACATCAAGAGATGCAAGCTTGCTCATGTTTTATGCAAAGCTTGTAGGTCAACTTCGCATCTTCCTGAAAACTGTCCACGCATCACTGCAGGCACATCAAATGATCAGCCGAGAAGAGAAAAAAGGCTAAGAAGAAGGCTAAAGTGTTTAACGCAGAGAAGAAAAAAGAAGCATTCTAGAATGAAAAGGATATTGAAAAGCCGCCATTGTCTTCCTCGTTAGCTCCTTTTGTGGATTCTGAGCTAGGGAAATCATGACAAACAACTAGAGGTGAATCATGTAATCCACCATCTATTGCATACCTCACTATTATTCCGGCGAAGGTTTTATCTTGACTTAAATCGTCTTCTTCAGAGGTTGAGGTGGATTTATCTAATGTTTCGTCAAAGGATTACTGTTGTAAGGAGTTTAGTGAAAACTATGTATCGAGTTTCACAAATTTATGGCTAGAAAGAAGCGTCATAAAGGTATCAAGAGCTAGGACTCCAAATCTTCTTAAATTATGTATAAATACCTTTTTTGCTGGAATGTTCGTGGCTTAAATATTTTCAGTCACAAGAGCGGGATGAGGAAATTTATAAAACTAAATAATCCTCTTTTGGTGGTTTAATTGAAACTCACGTCAAACAGCCGAAGATTGATAAGTTCGTAAACGAGGTTGCTCGCGGCTGGTATTTTGTTGACAACTACATTTTCTCTATAATATTAGGGTGCTTTGGCACCCTACTGTAAAGGTGGTGGTTCTTGAAAAATCACTACATATGATTATTTTGGAAGTTTGGCTGCCAGATGTTGCCAATGCGGTTTTTATTTCCACTCTATATGCATCAAACGATGTAAACCAGTGACTGCATTGTGGCAAGAGTTGGATATGTTGTCAAACCATTATGCGGTAAGGAATAAGGCTTAGATGGTGTTCAAGGATTTTAGTCAGATTACAACCCCAGCTGGAAAATCTTCACCTCAGTCGATAAATGTAGACAATCAAATGAGAATTTTTAGAAACTGTCTGGTGGATGCGGATCTATCGAACTTGAATTTCATAGGGAACTTTTTCACATGATGGAACAGCTCAAAATCAAGGCCTATCTCTAAAAAGAGTTATTGTGAGTGATGTTTGGCTTGATAGATTCCCCTCTTCTTTTCAGGACTTTGGCAGCCCGTGTTTATTTGACCATGCAACCATTGTTTCGTTGTAAATCTTTCAACTGTCTGAAAAAGGCTCCTTCAAGTTCTATAATTTTATGCTTCTCGATGAAGATTTTCTTCCTTTGATTGGAAATCAGTTCTTTTCTGTGAATGTGTCAAGTTCATCTATGTTTAGAATCTCCAAAAAGCTTAAGGTCTTAAAGGCGGCAATAACAACTTTTGGAAAGGGGAAGTATTCAGACCTTGAAAAGAAAGTAGCAGAGGCTCATGATGTGCTTCTTGATACTCAAAATCAAGTACTAAACAGACCCTGTCCCACAGTGGTTGAAAGAGAAGCATAAGCTCATCAAAAATGGTGCATTCTTTCTAAGGCCGAAGAGTCTTTTCTGCTTCAAATATCTAGAGTGATTGCCCTTCTATAGCTGATCACAATTCAGCTTACTTTCACAGAGTCACTGCAACTAGGAAAGCTTCTAATCACATCCATTCCTTAACTGATGGCAATGGCTCTACTCTAGAATCTCAATCGCATATTCAGGAACACTGTGTCAACATCTTTGAAGATATTCTAGGATGTACACTCCCGGAGTGAATTTTGAGGCTTCAGATATCAAAATCTGTTGCAGTTTACCCGTTGCCTTGATTAGAAATCTCGCGCAGAGATGTCCTTCTCGGCCACTGAAATCACAGACGCCTTTTTCACGTTACCAAAGAATAAAACTAACAGCCCAAATGGATATTCTGCAGAATTCTTCACGGGGTGTTGGACAGTTATTGGGCCATAAATCGCTGAGGTAGTTCAAGAGTTTTTCTCTTCGGGTTGGCTGCTTAAGCCATAGAACGCAACTACCTTGGTGTTAATCCCTAAAATTCTGAATGCAGCCACCTTATTGGAATTTAGACATATTTATTGTCTGAACATTTTCTACAAAGTTGTCTCTAAGCTGCTAACCTCAAGCCTCCAAGCGATAGTGTTTGAGGTCATCTCGCCCAATCAGTATGCTTTTATGCCTGATAGGTTACTCTCCGAGAACGTCCTGCTACCAATGGAAATAGTACATGGCTATAACATAAATAACATTGAACTGAGGGTCATGCTTAAGGTTGATATGAGAAAAGCTTTCGATTTGGTTAGATGGGACTTTGTGATCGCAACTTTTAAAGGGATTGGAATTCTTAATAAAAATTTTGATTGGATTGATGACTGCATTTCTACACCTATGTTCTTGATTGCAATCAATGGTTCAAATGTAGGTTTCTTTAAAATCTCAAAAGGACTAAGACAAGGAGTGTTGGAATTATGTCCAGTAATCTCTGTACTGTCTCTAGAAAGTAAGAGTATGTCAATGATCAGACATAAGTCATATAATACTGGGGGTCATGATGGCTTGCTAGAGTCCGCTCATGATCTATAAGTCTTGGACTTATTGCCTTTATTATATGATCCCATATGGGTCACACGCCTAAGCTAACGGGAAAATACGAAGGAACGGTTTAGCAGAAGTACGGTAAAAGTGCTAGGCATTTACTGTACTTAGAGAGACTAAAGGGCCTGATTAAATCCAAGGGATTTAATCAGAACTGAGAATTGGGCCCAAAGGCCCATAAGAACTGGACAAGGGTTTTAATTAATAAAACTTGCCCTAGCTCTTATTCTTCTCAGCACTTCTGCGCCTCCCTCCTCTCTCTCTGCGCCTCCTCTCTTTTGGTCTAGCAGCCTCTCTTCCTGAAGTGTGCGTGTGTGAGCCTTTGGAGGATCCATCTCTTGGTGGTTCTGCTGATCTCTGACCCTTACCTCCCATTCCGCTGCATAAACAAGGTAACAGGTGAGATCTATTATGTTTCTAATCAAGAGAACCTAGATCTGCATGTTTAGTAGGATGAATCAATCTGAGAATTGAATCAGGAGACACTAAACGATCCAACAGTGGTATCAGAGCCATTGGTTCTGTGGTTTTTCTTGTTTAGAATCATGTTTAGGATTGTTTAAAGAGGTGTTTTTGAATCAATCTACTGATAAGAGAAAACACTTAAGAAACAAAGAATTAAAACCTAAACAAACAAGAAATCGCATGATCCAATCTATATGAATTGGTTGCGTCGGAGTGTGGTCGAACCGCACGTCCGGATCGAATAGACGCACGGACCGATCGATGGATCGAGTCGCGTGGTCGAGTCGATCACGGCGAGATGGGCAGCGAGATGCGTGGCCGATCCGATCGCTTGCATCGATCGCGGATTGATGGCTTGGATCGATGCGATCACGCCATGCCTCTCTCGCGTCTCGGCCAAGCCAGCATCGTCCCGTCCCGATCACAACCGAGCTCGTCCCGATCGTGAGGCTTACGGCCGTCCCGATCGCGTGTGTTGCTCGCGGCCATCCCAACACGTGACCTAATTGGTCGGTTCGGTTTGGCTCGAGCTTGGTTCGGTTTGGTTTGTGGTGGTTCGGTTTAAGACAATTAAAAATTTTAATCGTCACGGTTTAATAAACAGACTTAATAAATTTATTAAGTTTTGGTTAAACCGGGATAAGAAATCCAAAGTCGAAAAATTAGATTTTGTGCCTAAACCAGTGATTTTCTAATTTTATTTGGTTGGACCAAATAAATTGAGAAAATCCGGTTTAGTAAATAACCGGTTGACAATTGTGGTCGTCGTAGTAATTAATTTTGGTTAGACCAATTTTAATGAACCAGACCGGTTATGTCATTTAATTGGGCAATTGGGTTATGTCTTGGACATGAACCAATTCTTGGGCCTCGGGCCAAGAAGTTAAAACAATTGGGCCAATTATTTGAGTCTTTTCTTCAGAATTAATTTAAAATTTATTTTATAAAATTATAAAATCGATTTTTAAATTAATAAGTTTCCAAAAATTTTGAAATTAGAAAGTTTCTTAAATTAGAAGTTTCTAGATTTGCATGTTTTGGATTTTAGGAAATTTCTATATTTAGAAAGTTTCCAATTTTAGAAAGTTTCCAATTTTAGGAAGTTTACAATTTTAGAAAGTTTCCAAAATTAGTAGGTTTCCCAAAAAGGAAAGTTTCCCAAAATAGTAATCTTCTATTTTGGGATAAAATTTTAATAAACCTACAAACCTCAAATAATATCAAGCGTTGGATGTCTTGTCCAGTCTATGTCAGCTGTCGAAGCCCATTCAATTGTATTCATGGCCTTACAGTGTGAGGGTGTCTACTTTTTGCGTGGGTAAGACGGTTTGTGATTCATAAATGTCATTGGGAGTCTCAGACGTTAGTGATTACATGACTGTATAGTCTGGTTTTCTTGACTAGGCCATCGGGAGTCCCGGGCCTTGAGACATCAGAGTGGATTGGGCCTCGGGCCCAGATTCACAACCAAGAGTTATATCACGGATATAATTAGCCGAGATAGGGCTTACCGATATAAGCTAAGGTTGGGTGATGGCCAGTGGCCCACTTTGATCTTAGTTATATGTGGATCTTGGAATCATTATATTCTATTGAGGGTAACTGATGTTATGGAATATAATGCGAGATTAATCATATTAAGTATAATACGAGATTAATCATTTTGAACATATTAACTAATAACCTTTTATCTTATATTTTAGCTATGACTACTACAAGCACACAAAACACATTCTCAATCCGGTCTGTTCTCGAGAAGGAGAAGCTGACTGGAACGAACTTCCTGACGTGGTCAAGGAACTTGAGGCTGGTCCTCAAGCAGGAGAAGAAGGATTATGTCCTTCGTGATCCCCTCCCCGAGAGGCCTCCTAACAATGCCTCCAGGACTCTGCATAATGCTTGGGAAAAGCATTCGTCAGATGAAAATGATGTCTATTGCCTGATGTTGGCGACCATGACTGCTGAGCTGCAAATGCAGTTCGAGAGTGTGTTGTCGCCCATCGAGATAATGGCAAGCCTGAAATCGCTTTTTCAGGAGCAGGCAAGGACTAAGAGGTTCCAGACAGTTAAGAACCTCTTAGACTGTAAGTTGGCTGCAAATGCGGCAGTGAGTCCTCATGTCTTGAAGATGATGGGTTATCTCGATCATCTTCAGAAACTCGACTGCCCTATCAGCCAGGAACTTGCCTGCGACATCGTTCTGCAGTCTTTACCTGCAAGCTATGATCAGTTCATCCTGAACTTCAATATGCATGGCTTGAGTAAGACATTGCCTGAGCTTCACGGAATGCTCAAGACTGCAGAGCCCAACTTGAGGAAAACAGCCAAGGATCCCAATGTGCTTATGGTGCAAAAGGGCAAGGGCTTTAAGAAATCCTCTGCCAAGGACAAGGGAAAGGCTAAGGCTGTCCAAGTCTCGGACAAGGACACGCCAAAGCCCAAGCCCAAATCCAAGGCTGGGCCTACTGACATCTGCAGGTTCTGTAAAGAACCAGGGCATTGGAGGAGAGAATGTAAGAAATTCCAAGAAGGTCTAAAGGAATTGAAGAAGAAGACTCTCGAGACTTCTTCATCAGGTATTTTTGTTATAGAAGTTAATACAACTACTTCTGATAATACCTCATGGGTTATGGATACTGGTTGTGGGGCTCATATTTGTACAAATATGCAGGCACTCAGCAACAGTAGGAGGCTGAAGCAAGGACAAGTGGAGCTACGAGTTGGGAATGGAGCGAAAGTTCCTGCACTAGCTGTAGGCACATACTTGTTGTCTTTACCTTCGGGATTGATTTTAGAACTCAATAATTGTTATTTTGTACCTGCGATAAGCAGAAATATTATTTCAATTTCTTTGTTGGATTTGGAAGGTTATGATTTTTCAGTTAAGAATAAATTATGTTCCTTCAATCGCAACAATTTGTTCTATGGTTGTGCCCCTCTTACGAATGGGCTTTACATACTTGATCAATCCGCGCCAATTTATAACATTGATACCAAACGGTTCAAACCTAATGAGGAGAACCGAACGTTTCTATGGCATTGTCGTTTAGGGCACATCAGCGAGAAACGCATCAAGAGGCTCCATTCTAATGGACTTCTTGGCTCATTTGACTTTGAGTCATGTGAGAAATGCGAATCCTGCATGATGGGCAAAATGACACGGGCCCCCTTTAATAAACCTAACGAGAGGGCCAGTGACTTATTGGGCCTGATACACACTGATGTGTGTGGCCCAATGTCCACAAATGCAAGAGGAAACTATCAGTACTTCATTACCTTCACTGATGATTTCAGTAGGTATGGATATGTTTATTTAATGAAACATAAGTCTGAATCTTTTGAGAAGTTCAGAGAATTCCAAAATGAAGTACATAACCAACTTGGCAAAAGCATTAAGGCTCTTCGGTCCGACCGAGGAGGAGAATACTTAAGCCAAGAATTCAGTGATCATCTAAGAGAGTGTGGGATCGTGTCCCAACTCACTCCTCCTGGAACACCTCAATGGAATGGTGTGTCTGAGAGGAGAAATCGGACCTTATTGGATATGGTTCGATCTATGATGAGTCACACAGACTTTCCAATATCCCTTTGGGGATATGCTATGCTAACAGCAGTGTTCACTCTAAATAGAGCGCCATCAAAAGCAGTAGCAAAGACACCATATGAATTATGGACTGGAGAAGCTCCGGTGCTGTCTTATCTTAGAATTTGGGGTTGTGAAGCCTATGTCAAGAGATTGATCTCTGACAAGCTTACACCAAAGTCTGATAAATGCTACTTCATTGGTTATCCGAAGGAAACCAATGCTTATTACTTCTATCTACGATCCGAGAACAAGATCTTTGTTGCCCGGGATTGTAACTTTCTTGAGAGGGAGTTTCTCTCTAAGAAAGACAGTGGGAGTAAGGTACTGCTTGAAGAAATTCAAGATGAACAGGATACTGCTCAACCTAATGAGGAAGAGCAGCAGGAGGACCTACAAGAAATTGTAGAGCCTGAACCTGTAGTACCTGAAGTTCGAAGATCCGGGAGGATCCGTGACGAACCCGAGAGATATCAAGGATTCCTCGTGACTAACTGTCATGATCTTCTGATCATTGATGGTGATGAACCATCGAACTTCAATCAAGCCATGATGGGCCCAGATTCCTCTAAGTGGCGTAAAGCCACTGATTCCGAAATGGACTCCATGTCGGTCAACCAAGTGTTTTCGTTGGTTGACTTACCCGCTGGTGTAAAAGCCATCGAGTGCAAATGGATCTTCAAGAAGAAGATTGACGTGGATGGAAATGTCCAGATTTATAAAGCCAGGTTGGTGGCAAAAGGTTTCAGACAAGTTCACGGTGTGGATTATGATGAAACCTATTCACCAGTGGCTATGATGAAATCTATTCGGATTCTACTAGCAACTGCAGCTTTTCATGATTATGAAATTTGGCAGATGGACGTGAAAACCGCCTTCCTGAATGGAATTCTGGAAGAGGATGTGTACATGACACAACCTGACGGTTACATAGATCCAAAGAATGCTGGGAAAGTATGCAAGCTTCATAAATCCATTTATGGATTGAAGCAAGCATCGAGGAGCTGGAATCTTCGTTTTGATGAAGCGATCAAGCAATTTGACTTCATCAGAAACGAAGAAGAACAATGCGTGTATAAGAAATCTAGTGGGAGCAAGATATTATTTCTTATTCTGTATGTCGATGACATACTGCTTCTCGGAAACGACGTTCCAATGCTGAAGTCGGTAAAGGACTGGCTTGGAAGTTGTTTTTCCATGAAAGACATGGGTGAAGCCGCATACGTTCTTGGAATCAGGATCTACCGGGATAGATCTAGAAGGCTGATAGGCTTGTGTCAAGATTCATACATTGACAAAGTCCTACAAAGATTCAGCATGAAAGATTCCAAGAAGGGCTTCACGCCAATGGTACATGGCACAACGCTAAGCAAGAAGCAGAGCCCTACGACGGCTGCTGAGCTTGAGCGCATGAAGAATATTCCTTATGCATCTGCAATAGGATCTATCATGTATGCCATGATCTGTACTCGTCCTGATGTTGCTTATGCATTGAGCATGATGAGTAGATACCAGTCAAATCCAGGTGAAAACCATTGGATTGCCGTCAAGAATATCCTGAAGTATCTAAGACATACTAAGGATAAGTTCTTGGTGTACGGTGGAAGTGATGTGCTTAAAGTCAGTGGATTCACAGACGCAAGTTTCCAGACAGACCAAGATGATTTCCGGTCACAGTCCGGTTATATCTTTTGTCTGAATGGCGGTGCAATCAGTTGGAGAAGCTCCAAGCAAGACACCGTTGCTGATTCCACTACAGAAGCTGAATATATCGCCGCTTCAGAAGCTGCGAAGGAAGCTGTTTGGATACGAAAGTTCATTATTGAACTAGGTGTGATACCAAATGCGGCTGAGCCTCTGGCACTGTTTTGTGATAACAATGGTGCTATTGCTCAGGCAAAGGAACCAAGATCACACCAGAAATCCAAGCATGTCCTAAGAAGATTTCACTTGATACGTGACATCATTAATAGAAAGGAAGTCAAGATCAGCCGAGTTCAGACCGATGATAACGTCGCTGATCCATTGACAAAGCCACTCCCAAGACCTAAGCTCGAGTTCCTAACTGAAGCTGTAGGCATTAGAGACATTGAAATGTAATCTAAATTTGAGTGGGAGTTTGAGGGCTTTATTTAGTTTTTGATATGTTCTTGTAAAACATTTTATGATGTTTAATGAAATTGTTATTTCAAGATTATTTTAACTGTGATGAAATAATCGTTCCAAAATGATATGAACCATTTTATAGGTCATCGAAGTAAATAACTTGATCTTGAGTCATCAAAGTCATTTAGCTTGATCATGAGACCCTATATTTGATAGATGGCTTATATCATCAAGTCCCTAGTCGAAGGTTGTTGAAATTGGAACACCAACAACCGTGTGAGACTAGATTGGTACGTGACTTATGACAAAGTCTCAGGATGTCATAGATGCACGGCATCAAAGTCAGTACATAGGTGTATGTTGGGGTACATACGACCGGACAAGACCCGCTTATAAGAACTCTTCAGGATATTTATATCTGTGTCATAAGAGATTCTTACTACGACTATAGAGTATAGTCCTTAGACCTGAGTTCGCATGCATGTGACTGCACATGAACTAATGCGCTTTGATCATTGTCTAATGCTGTCGTTAAGCGATAGTTATAAGGACCTTGATTGGGTGTATTATGAAATGAGTAGTTTACAGTGATGGAACAAGACGGGATTTTTCCCTCCAATATAAATGGAGTGAATATCTCTAGGCCAATCGGAGATTTGAATACTGGAAAATGGAAGGCCATGCTCAAACGGACTTTCCCGAGTCGTTTGGATTGTCAGTATCAAATCAGAGTCCGATGAACAAGATTAGGCTTTATAAGGATGACACTAATCTTGCCTTATGACTAATCGAGATATTGAGACAAAAGGATTATGAATACAGAGATTCCAGTTCAAGTGGGAGATTGTTGGAATTATGTCCAGTAATCTCTGTACTGTCTCTAGAAAGTAAGAGTATGTCAATGATCAGACATAAGTCATATAATACTGGGGGTCATGATGGCTTGCTAGAGTCCGCTCATGATCTATAAGTCTTGGACTTATTGCCTTTATTATATGATCCCATATGGGTCACACGCCTAAGCTAACGGGAAAATACGAAGGAACGGTTTAGCAGAAGTACGGTAAAAGTGCTAGGCATTTACTGTACTTAGAGAGACTAAAGGGCCTGATTAAATCCAAGGGATTTAATCAGAACTGAGAATTGGGCCCAAAGGCCCATAAGAACTGGACAAGGGTTTTAATTAATAAAACTTGCCCTAGCTCTTATTCTTCTCAGCACTTCTGCGCCTCCCTCCTCTCTCTCTGCGCCTCCTCTCTTTTGGTCTAGCAGCCTCTCTTCCCGAAGTGTGCGTGTGTGAGCCTTTGGAGGATCCATCTCTTGGTGGTTCTGCTGATCTCTGACCCTTACCTCCCATTCCGCTGCATAAACAAGGTAACAAGTGAGATCTATTATGTTTCTAATCAAGAGAACCTAGATCTGCATGTTTAGTAGGATGAATCAATCTGAGAATTGAATCAGGAGACACTAAACGATCCAACAAGGAGACCTTTTGTCCTCGTACCTATTTTTCCTATCGATGGAGGTTTTTTCAAGCTTTCGGAGTCTCAGTATAATTCTTGTTACACCAAGTATCACATGTGTACTGCTGAAGACAAGATTTCCACCTTATGTTTGGAGATGAAGTCATGATTTTCTTTGATGGTCGAAGTTCTTCTCTTCATGGGATTACATAAACTCATGAGACTTTGCTTCTTGGTCATAGCTCCAAATATATGTTAATAAAATGAGCTCTTTCATAGAAGATTGATACAAAGTGACACTTCTGCTATATCTAGCTATGGATTCATGATTAGATCACTTCCGATCAGGTACTTAGGGATGCCCCTCATGCAACAAAAGCTTAAAATATCCAAATACGATCCCCTGGTGGCAAAGCTTACTGCACGGTTCAAGATTTGAGCTGTGGAAAAGCTCTCTTACGTAGGAAGAGCGGTTCTGATTTCTACAATAAATGAGGACTGTCACTTTTTGGATTTCTTGCTTCATCTTACCGAGAGGATATATCAAATGGATAAATCAGTTATGGTCAAGTTTTCTTTGGTCGGGCGATATTGAACCATGTAAAAAAGCTAAAGTGGTGTGGAATAAGGTATGGTTACCAAAGCATGGTGGAGGAATAGGATTGAGAAACTTCTTGGTATGGAACCAAACTCTGTGTCTGCGATTTTCTTGTTTAATCATGTTCAACTCCAACTCACTTTGGGCTAGTTGGCATAAAACAAACTCGATTAAGACTCTAAGCTTATGGTTAATAGAGGAAAAACAAAACGATTCATGGGTTTTGAAATATATTCTTTGTTTAAGGCCGGTTGCAGAGAAGTTCAACATGTCCACAACTGGTAATGGCCGCTCTACAAGCTTTTGGTTTGATCAGTGGACGCCTTTTGCTCCACTTATAAAGTTCACTGGACCATTTGGACCGAGAAGTTTTATAATCCCAGCTGAAGCATTAGCCGTTGAAGCATGCAACTCTTCTGGTTGGTGCTTACCTTCGCCAAGATCAGAGAACTCGCTGCAGCTTCAGTGACACTTAACAATCATTCCATTGCCAAACGATGCAGCAGGAAATGATGAGAGACTTTGGATGGTTGATAATTTTGATTGCAAAGGATTCTCCTCCTCTCGGACACGGGACGTCTTAAGACCGCATAAGGAAGAATCAGAATGGGTGCAAATCACATGTTTAAAGGAGATATTCCTAGCATGTGTTCCTAATGTGGGTTGCACATCAATAAAGGCTCCCTACTCGTGCGAGGTTGGATTCGTGGGGTATGATTTCTGATTCTTCCAGTTGCCTTTGTTCTCATGACGTCGAGACTCGGGATCATTTGTTTATGAAGTGTAGTTTCAGCGAGGAGATCTGGAATTTGGTCTTGTCCAGACTTGACCCCGTGGTCAGGATGTTCTATACTTGGCAAAAGCTACTTTCGTGGATGATATATCAGGGAAGATCGGGGAGTACTACATTGAGGAAAGGTTATGTGAAGGCCACCTTATACCACATATGGAAGCAAAGAAACATTGTGTATCACAATCAAGCCTCTCTTCCCGCAGTTTCCATCTTGTTCATTGATCATGAAATCCGTAATGCGATCACGACAAGAAGATTAAGGCGCCGCTTCAGACGTCTAATGTCGATGTAGATTAGATAAATTTTTGCATCCAAATCAATTTGTAGATTGTTCCTTGTTTTTATTTATTTTTGCCTGAGAAGCAAATTGTCAAAATGTTTAACAAGTTGTAAACTCTTTTGTTCTAATGAAATGTATGTTTTAGCAACAACAAAAAAATATTAGTAAAAACTATAAACTTAATTTACCACCATTTTTGTTGATAAGCATGTTATTTTTTTAATATGTTTTGGACAAATAACAGATTATTTTAATTGGTGATACATCTTTTCATATAATATCATTATGTTTGATCTAAAGGGCGAAAAACACATCTATTTACAGTTTTGTTGTATCATTATTATTATTTTTTTTTTGAAAAAGCATTCATATTTAGTTACAAAAATAAAATAAAAAATATAACCTCTAAATTTTTAGTGTTTTGGGACCAGCCCAATAGTAGAAACTACCAAATTAAAAGAGCATTTAGTGGAGACTAATTAAATCAGTTTTATCCTGAACCAATGATTTTCAAAAATCGACAGTCATTTTCAACTGTAAAAATCAATGAAGCGGATCACGGAATCCTGACATCCATAGCCAAGCAAATCGCCATCATGTTGGATAAGTTTACCGGATTGGTGTCGTGCAGACTGAAAATCCGATCTTTAACCTACCGTTTAATTTATGTCATCGAAACATCCGCCGAATGGTAAGAGATTCTATACTTTCTATTGTTTTTTCCCTTCCAAATCTAGTAGATAATTGATTGCCAAGTTAGAATGATTACTCTGTTTACACACGATCTGCTTATGCCTTGTAGTTGAATTAGTCCATTCTCCCATGATCTAGCAGGAGCATGCCCAAAGCGAAAGAAAGTGTGGATGAAATTGACAAGAAGTAATCACATTTAGAGAAGAGGTGATTGCGAGTATCATTTAAAAATTTTAGTACTTGGTTTTAGTCAAGTTGTTATAAAGTAAGTAAACATTGTTGTAACTTGTAAGTCCCTAATTTGGAATTTAATCAAGAGATTCATTTTCCCGTAGAAGTATAATCGTTGGGCCAGTTAACCACTCTGATCCCTTTTTATTTTATCTCCAAATACGTAAACGAGGATAACTAATGTCTTGGAAGGATAGTAATAAACTAATTTATTATAGCTTATACACATATAGTTATTTATATATTTTTCTTGTTTTAAGCGATATTTATTTAAATTTTTTTATTCTATATTCGTTAGTTCACCAAAACAATAACTAAACATTTTTGAGAGATCCTACATCGAGGGTCTAGGCTGTCAATGGCATAAAGGGTGCAAAAGTTGTAAAAAAGATTGGCAATTGGGAAAAAATTTCGTATATAACACATAAAAAAGTTAAATATATAAATAACACGTAGCCAAGAATATTATTAGAATCATACATGTGTAAACAAACTTTCTTTACGAAGCGATGATAGTATCTCGACTAACGAGCGGCAAAAAACATTTGATACAAACAAAATAATCAAATTATAGTTCTGAAAAAAATGAAATTTTTATAAAAAATGAAATTTTTATGATATATAACATGAATATATGTGGTGGCAATTAATATGAAAATTTAAATAATGGATGTCTGTTTTTAGCAAAATGCTGCATGTATCTTTCGTTGGTGTCTCATGAATCATGATGTAAAGTCCTTTATTCTTTATTTTTACTATTGTTGTTTTTGAACAAATATTTGTGCTATTATATTATGATTACTTTATATGAGAGGAAATAACTTTTTATCTGTGTTTAGGAAAAAACCAGGTGAAGCTGATTCCCCAGGCACATGGCTCTCTGCAGATCTACATGAAAAGAAAGAAAATTTATCATTTATAAGTTCTAACTATAATTATTGTCTTTGTAATAAATTAAGGAATGATGATGATATATGGTAGTGAGTGAAACTCTGTCAAAATATTGATCCGACTAAATAAATTATTCAACCTTTTCAATTGAGTGCAATACTTTATTTATTACTTTATTACTTTATATTCCTGAATATAGTTTTATTACTCTATTGAAAATATTATTTATTGTTTGTTAAGGCCATCTTTAACTCTAGCACTAAATTTGGTGTTGTGAATAGTGTCAAATTTAGTGTTTTGGTGAATATTGTTTTTCTTATATTCTATCATAATACCAAATCTCACTCCAAAAAATATTATCTATTTATTATATTATTAAATTTTTTTAATTTTTAATAGTATTCAATCAATAAAATAAAATAATGAAAAATAAATTACAATGTACTAATTTCAGATATTTAGACCACAAGCGTTAATTAATGCATTTCAAAAATCTAAGTTTATGGGTCCTTGATTTTTATGCATCAAGTTAATGTTTAATTAAACTTTATTATGTATTTTTTAATTTTAATCAATTTGTATATCCATAACGATATTTTGTGCAATCCTAAAATATCAGATAGATCCAACACGTTTAGTATCGAAATATTCAAAATCTAAAAATTAATCCGAACGGTATCCGAATATCCAAATGAACAAAATTTAATTAACTAATAAACAACAATTAATTATACTAATAAATAGAAAATAATATTTTAATATTTGCTATATTGAATTGTGAAATACTATTTACTAAATACCAAAAAAGTATTTGGTGTTGAATTTGGTGCATTATTATAGAGAATTGACACTAAATTTAGTGTTTTGGTGCTCCATTGGAGATGTCTTAAGTGTAATATACCTACTACTATATAATTTTTATAGATTAATAGTTTGATAAATTAGTAACTTGATAATATTTTTTTTTCTAAATAAAAAATTTATTTTAGTTAAATTTTTTACTATTACTAACCATTTCACTAGACAAATAAAAATAACATTTCCATTATTATTAACTAACCATTTCCTGTGATTTTTAGTAGTAAAATATTATTTCTCTTATTTTTCATTTTTATTTTCACAAGAAACTCTTAATTATCTTATTTCTATTTGTTTTTGTTTATATAAAATTATATAAATAAAAAATTTATTTTGTTAAATTTTTTACTATTACTAACCATTTTGACAAATAAAAATAACATTTCCATTATTATTAACTAACCATTTCCTTGATTTTTAGGTACTTGAAAAGCCTCCTTAATATAACAAAAGTGTGTATTATGTTTTTGTTATATGGACTTTGTTCTATTTTTAAAATCTTTTTTTTTTTAATATTTTTGCCGTATTTAATCTTTCTATCCATGTTCGAAAACACGGGTAAGGTGGCCGTCTAGGCGCTGGGACGCACGGCGGGCCGGGACCGCCGCGATTAAGCTTCGTCGGACAAAAACTCGGATCTGTAAAAAAAAAAAATTTAATTTTTTGGTTTTTGATGCTTAAAATCGATTCTGATATGTTAGATCTATGGGTTTTGTGTGTAAATGATAAGAAAAACGAAAAAGTGAGGTTTTTCGAGTTGAATATCCATGGTGGTTAAAACTTAAGCGTTTCCAGAAAAGTGAACGAAGAAGAAGATGATGAAATTTACAAAAATGCCACTGCTTTAAAGAAAAATAAAAATAAAAACAATATGTAGCAAACTACGTTCAAACCTAGGGCTGGTGTACAATAATTAGGTGCTTTACCATTGTACTACTCTCAATTAATGTTTACTTTCCCTATAATAATTTATAAACGTTTCTAAATATTGAAAACTTCTAAAATTTTGCCCCGCATAATCTCCGCTTAATCTCCGACTTTTCTGTTAGGCGCTAGGTCCAACCCTACCGCCCGACTAGCCTAGCGATTTTTCGAACATTGCTTTCATCATCCTTTATTTGTGGTGGTAAACCTTTTTAATTATTATTTTTTTAGGTCCACATCTAGATTTTATCTCTTTTTCTCATAGATCCGCTCTTTCTATATTTTATATACTCATTTGTATAAATATTTTTGCTAAGACAATGCTTCATTGTAATTTTATTGCCATTATAAAATTCAATTATTTCTATTTATATTTTTCAAAATTTTCATCTTCGAATATGAATATTTTATTCGATCTAATATAAAAGATCATATAGTTTGCTATGTCTAATGAATTTGACAGTTTATATATATATATATTATTTTTGAAGTCGAATTATTGAAATCGATGATGTGCAAGATTTCTGGTCAATCAAAACTATGATGTCATTGATAACATGTTTTTAATAAAATGTTTTGATTGGTCAAAAGTTTTTTCCACATTAAAAATATATCAAAATTCAATTTGGAAAGATTATTTAAAAAAACAAAAATGACAATTAATCAAATTCAATTAATGATATTTCCTAAAAAAGCGAATGTAATCTTAACTACTTTCCTAAATTTTATATAGTAGATTATTATTTAGTACATAATATATTTCCTTATTTTCAAATTCGAAATTATACCTCACCTAAAATTTAACAACTAGTAATTATTGATAATAATGAGAAAATTTTAAATTATGGAAAATACAATGAATCATATATGGCATACTAATTAAAATAAAATATTTCAAAATTTAAAATATCTTATATGATATTCTTATCTTCCCATAGAAGATTTCAAAAACTTATTACAACCCTAAATAATTTGATCCTTATAAATAGACTTTATACCACACTCATAGAACATTAACATGCTTCTAATTTTGTTTTCTGGTTTTGAGTAATTTGCAAGTTTGTTTAATAGCAAGCCAAACGAAAAGTATTTATTTCTTACAATTAATATGAGTTTTAATTTTCTATCTTGATGTTAATGATTTTGCAGGTTTTTCATACCAAACATTACGAAAAGGTATTGATTTATTATCATTATCATCGTTCAAATACAATATGAATTTGTCTTTAATTTTTTTTTTTGTAATCTGCTCAATAGATAGAATCTGTTTCATATAAGTGTTTTCAAACAATTTTTATGATTAATGCAGCATCGACAAGGTGAATGTTATATTGTCATTATTAGATAACTTTGAGTGGCAAGATGCCTATAAGACGCATTCAAAAATTTATCAGTCTAAAAGAAGATTAAGCATGAAGACAAAGAAGGACTAAAGAGATCACATTTTTATACCGTTATTGTTTCATACGAAAACACCTTGGAATCATTTATCATGGATTACTTTTGTTTTAATTATTCTCAATAGAACAAATGTTTGTACATAGAAATCTTTATATATTCATTTGTTTATGGTGATTAAGTTATCTAATATTACTCATTGAATTGCAAAATCGGTTAGATGTATTGTTTAAGCAATGGCATTTTGAATTGATATTCATATCAAACTGGGAAAAACATATCCCAGATCATAAGCAAAACCATTTTATGCAAGCCCACTTGACATATTGTGTATACCACCCGTTTTAAGATATTGAACATTGTATGTTTTTATATATTCCAATAATAATTTAAGTTATTAGAGTTGCATGTTTCTTTTTTATCTTTGTTGTAGAATGTTTCGATGTCTTCTTCTAGGTTCGTTGATGTGTCTACCATGAATCCGAACATCAGTGATTGGAGTATTCATGGTTAAATATTGAGGAGATATGTTATAAATTTGAGATTTAAACAAACAATCGGTCTAATATTTGTGAATGAGCCGGTTTTCCACATTAAAAATAAATAATATTCATTATTAAAATATTATTTATAAGAAAAAAAAATCGACAACTTATCGAATTCTATTAAATGATATTTCCTAAATAATCAATGGTAATCTTAACTTATTCCCTAAATTATAGATTACAAATAAAATTTACTACATACTAGATTTTCTTATTTTTTCAAATTCGATGAATAACACCCTAACTAAAATTTAGCAACTAATAACTATCGATAATAGTGAACAAATTTTAAATTTTGAAAAATACGATGAATCATATATAGAAAATTTCTATTATGTAACCGAAAATTTATAACCTAAAATATTTCAAGCTTTTGGCGCCGTTGCCGGGGACTCTTAGAGTCTTCGATAGCTTCGAACTTAGGGTTTTTACTAGGATTTTTATTTTTATTTGTGTTTACTGATTTTTTCTCTGTTTTCTTTCTGTCGCAGGTACAACATTAGCCTAGCATCGATCGTTGCTTGACGATTACAGACAGTTTATGCAGACGCGTGAAACTAGAAGTAATCAGAACTTGAACCTCGTTAATCTCGGACTTGAAGAACTTGGATGACTAGAGAGGACTAACAGAAGAGAAAGAAGAGCAAGGATGGTACGCGAACGTTTGATTCTGATAGCCGATGCTCAAGGTATCCTGAGGGATCCGCAAAACAATCCTTACAATGCTGCTGGGCAGAGGATTGATGCTGAGGGACGTGTGATCCCTGATGTTGAGGAGCCTGAACCACAGCCGCAGGCCCAAGGTAGACAAATGGTTGTTCATGAGAGGACATTAGCTGACTACAACAGACCGGATGAGTTTCATGCCAACCGGTCAGCTCTTGTACCTCCCGGTTTTGAGCGGAATGATTTTGAGATCAAAACCATCTACTACTCGCTGATGAAGCAGAATGATTTCCATGGTCACCCGTCGGAGCAGCCTATGGATCACATTGATCAGTTTGAGGACATAATCACTGGCATGAAGTATGATGGAGTGTGCCAGGATTATCTGTTTCTCAAGCTCTTTCCATATAGTCTCGCTAGAGACGCTGCTGCATGGCTGATGCAACTGCCACCTGGGCAGTTTGTTACTTGGGCAGCCCTGAAGAGTGAGTTCCTGCGTCACTTCTATGATGATGCGCGTTCTGATCAGTCTAGACAGGACATTCTGACATTCTCCCAAGCTCTTGTGGAGCCACTAAAAGCTGCCTGGATGCGATTCAAGAAGTACCAGCGTGACTGCCCACACCATGGATTCATTGAGGTCACATTGCTAGGTATCTTTTTCAGAGGCATAGATCTTCCATATCAGACTGCGTTGGACAACTCTAGCAATGCCAACTTTAACACTAGGACTCCTGCTCAAGCTAAGCAGTTGATTGAGAACTTAGTGAGCAGCAACAGTTGCAAGACTACTGATGAGAGGAGGAAGAAATCTGGTGGGAATGTAGAGAATTTGGAGATTGCTGATATTAGATCTAAGCTGGACACAGTTTGTAATCTCCTAGCTGGTAAGAAAGATGTCCACTTTGCCCAAGATGTTGAGGTAATTCAGACTGAGGAGGACACTCAGGAAGAAGATGTGAATTACATAGGAGGATCTGGATTCCAAGGTAATAGATTTGGTAATCAGCAGGGAAACATGTTCTTCAATGGAGGACAGAGGAGTGCCTTCACAGGCAATCAAAACTCCTCTGGCTTTGGACAGACTAGTGGTTTTCAGAAACCTTTTGGACAAGGTACTCAGAGAACCTATGGATCATCTTCTTACCAAGCGCCTCCTGTAGCTACTGCTCATGAGAGTAAGTTGGAGGCAATGATGGAACATCTGCTGAAGAGTCAAACCAAGATTGCTGTGAACTGCAATAAGAAGTTGGATGCTGTCTATGAGGATCTCAATGGAAAGTTTGAATCTCTGAACACTCATGTGAAGCAGTTGGATACTCAGGTGAGTCAGATTTCTAGTTCTGTTAAAGGAAAAGGAGTAACATACACCCATATTAAGGCCTGGTCAGTGTACATTGATGATGGATCACACCTAGGTGAAGGATTTGAGCAAAGCACAGCTGAGTTGGTAGAAAAGGCTGAATTTTCGGATTCTTGGAAAAATCTCTCGGGTAGAAACTGTGAAAACAGTGTTGCGTCGATCGACACACCACTAGTGTCGGTCGTTGCAGGTCGTGAACAGACAGACTCGCAGGATTCTGAAGGCATTGATGCAGATTTAGAGCTTGATCGTTTATTCCTTGGAGTATCTGAGAATACTCAACAGGAGATTTATGCACAATCCATTAGATTATATCCCTCAGTGTCTGAAGTGATTAAGCAAGAGATTGAAGAGCTTAAGCAGCTGGAAGAGATTGGTGAAGAGTTGGAAGAAATTCCATCATCTGATGATCCACCTTATCACCTATGTGTGCAGAGGTACTTGAATAAGATGTTGCCTTTGGATGAAGAGCTGAAAGATTGGGTGATTGTGGTCCCTCAACAGATAAGTGATGTGCTATTAACCAAGGTTCCAAAGAAGCTGCCTGACCCTGGTGTCTTTGTGCTGAACTGTTCTATCTTTGAAGATAGTTTTAGGCGTTCTCTGTGTGATCTTGGACCTGCAGGAAGTCTTATGCCATATTCTGTGGCAGAGAAGCTGGGTATGCTGGATTTTTCGCCTACTAGGACCTCTCTTGTCCTAGCCGACCAGTCTATAAGAGTTCCAGAAGGACTCCTTGAGGACATCCCGGTCAGAGTTGGAAACTACTTAGTTCCAACAGACTTCTTAGTGCTGAAGTATGACAGTGATCCTGATGACGCGTTGATACTTGGGAGACCATTCTTAGCTACGGCAGGAGCAATAATAGATGTTAGACACAGTCTGATTGATCTCCACCTGGGAGATGAGCCATGATAGGTGTCTAGTTTTACCCTATACTAACTGCAAGTGCGCAGTAAATCAATTGTAGCACTAAGGGATCGAATCCACGAGGACTCTAGGCATGATAGAACTAAGAACTTAAAGAGATTAAAACTAGGAGAAAACAAAAAGCAAATTGTATTCTATTAACTAAAAGCAAGCAGGAAAGTAAATCAGTAGCAGGTTTGTTGTTTGAAGTCAATAAACTAAAAGCGCTAAGTCTAGGGCGTTCTTAGGAAATCAGACAAGCAGATAAATCAACCAGTCAGGATCTAATTATACTCAGTTCTAGAACTCAAATCACAGATATAGAATTAACCAAATTCCTTTGCGAGAATTCTCTAAGTCTAAGTGTAGTAATCCAAATTCCTTTGCAATTACTAACAGATTAAACCAGCTTTAAATTCGAGTTTGATATGTTCACAATCTAATTAAACCAAATTCCTTTGCGAGTAATTAAATTGCTCAACCTAAATAGTTCAGATTCTAAACCACACTGTCGTGTCGTATTTAGCAACCTAAGGTCTAGATTCTAATTGATCAGGTTAGAACTAGCATTAAACACAATTTAGTTTGAAGAACATCTATTGATGTGAATCCTTAACTGAATTAATTATATCTAGCAAGTCATGAAATCCCTATGAGAAACCCTAAACCTAACTATGAAACTACTCAGACATGGATGATGTAAACATAATCAATGAATAAATAGCAATCATAAAAGAGATTAAAATAACAAAGGGGTTCGAAAACTTCTCCAAAACGAATGCAGTACAAGATCAGATCAGCCCCAAAAGCTCTAAAAACTCTCTGCTCTAAGTTATGATAGCGTATGTAAAACAGAAGTTAAAATCCTAATTAAATAGCTAAAATACGACTTGGGGCTTCTGTGTAAATATCTGAAACTTCTGGGCTTTTCTGCAATATCAGTATACTTCATTAAATCGCCGAGTCTGGCCCATTCGCGTAGTGCATCGACCGATGCAGGTGTGAAACGATCGACGCAGTCTTCAAATCTGGACAGTGAGCACAAGCTCTCGGGTCAAATCTCCAAAATGCTCCAATAAGCTACATAGTCACCACTTTGGCTCCAAACGTGCGTGTACCTAATAAAACCTGTAAAAGACTCTAAAGAGACACAAATATACTCTAAACACACACTTATACCATGGTCTAAAACTAGTAAAAACCATGATATATCAACTCTCCCACACTTAGCCTTTGCTTGCCCTCAAGCAAAACAGAGAACTAAAACATGGTGAAGAGGTTTGAAAACTTTCAGAAACTCTTTTTGTCCTAGAAGCAACAACACTCAGATTCCCCTTAGTAATCCACTGAAAGAATCAATCACAAGACATCAAGACCAACATATACTTCCCCCACACTTAGCAACTGTCCTAAGTAAACTCCACAATCACATTCACGCATTCAAATTCTCCCTACTGACTTCTGCAAGTATTTAAGTGCGGTCTCACCTAAGGACTATCGATCAAAGGCACATGGACTCTTACCTTATCAGCTCTAGACCACCATACTATCTTTCTTTGGTCCCTTTCTTCTCTTTTCCCTTCCTTAGCATTCTGATTTTTCCCCATTGTGTATCATTTTATTTTATTTTATCAGTGCTCTTCCCGTTAAGGGGTGTACTTTGGACACATTCCATGGATGCACAGGATATGATAGTTGTAGCTACCAATCCCAGAGACCATTTCAGAGTTACTAACTCATCCTCAGTTTATTATCTTTCTTTTTTTTTATGGAAGGGGAGAAGAGAACCAAATAGGACAGGTTTACAGGCTGTATCAGAACTAACAAGGGAATCCGACACAAAGTATACCAAGCCCTTAGGTGAGAAAATTAATTCAGTATTAAGTTTGAAGTCAGTAAAAGGATCCTCTGATACCTGAAGTGATGTGGGTGTCCTCAGTAGGTTGATCTGTGATGGGGTTTTCTAATAGTCATAGATAGATCATGCAACTTCATCCCAATGGTTACTTAAGTTCCTGCAAGTGCTATTAGTCTTCTCAAAAAATCATTGTTTCCTACTTAAACTGTTTTGACTCAATAAAACAAATTTTGAAAAACGGACTGACTCTAAGAAAACAGAAAGATAGATGTCAGTAGCACCTCCCTCACACTTAAGACACACTGTCCCCAGTAGTGTCAAGCAAAGGGTTGGTAAAAAGAAAAAAAAAGTTAAATGTTAATGGACGTGTTGAGTTCTATCTGATTTTTACCTCTGTCGCTCAGGCATCGATCGTTGCACTAGGTGCATCGACCGTTGCTAGACAATTTTCGTGTATGGTCGATCGTTGCTCAGGACCGCAACGATCGCTGCAATGCGATTTCGATCGTGTTGTGACGATCGACACAGTGGTGTGTCGATCGACGCACTGCGAATACTCCGATTAGTAAGTAAGTTAGCAGGTTAGTCCGTTGGAATCTATCAAATTTCGAATCCTGCAAGCTGAAAACACTGAAAACAGAGTAAAATCAAAGCAACTGATGTATCAAATCAAGCACAACATCCAGAAACAATAACATCCTAAGAAAAGCAAAAGAAAGAGTGCGAAAGAAAAAGAAAATATAAAAGAGTACATAACCGAATGTCTGAAAATGGAGACTACGCTCACTTGCTATCATCATCTATCCCAGCTAATGGATCAGTACCGCCGGAATCCTCAGGAGAACGCTCTCTGCGTCGACTGGCAGGGACTGGCAGGGAAACAAACAAAAACATGAAATCCTAAGAAAAACACCAAAAATAAGAAAGAAAAACACTAAAACCTAACAGTGGGTTGCCTCCCACTCAGCGCTTGTTTAAGGTCATTAGCTTGACCGGACGAACAAGATTTTTAGGCACCAAGAGATCTTGACAGAGACTTTGATTGTCTCCGTTCAAGTCTCCTCATCCAAGGTGGAGAGTAAGCCGTATCAGAATGAGTGCGTCCAAGAAAAGAAGGAGTAAACTGCTCCCCAGGATCCAAAATCACAGTATCACTTGGCTGCTTATCATCTCCATCCAAAATGGTGAAGGTCTGCCCATCTATCAGTGGCTTGCGCAGCTTGTCCATCTCAAAATGCAGCGGCTCATCTCCCAGGTGGAGATCAATCAGACTGTGTCTAACATCTATTACTGCTCCAGCTGTAGCCAAGAATGGTCTCCCAAGTATCAACGCATCATCAGGATCACTGACATATTTCATCACCAAGAAGTCTGTTGGAACTAAGTAGTTTCCAACTCTGATCGGGATGTCCTCAAGGAGTCCTTCTGGAACTCTTATAGACTGATCGGCTAGGACAAGAGAGGTTCTAGTAGGCGAAAAATCCAGCATACCCAGCTTCTCTGCCACATAATATGACATAAGACTTCCTGCAGCTCCAAGATCACACAGAGAACGCCTAAAACTATCCTCAAAGATAGAACAGTTAAGCACAAAGATACCAGGATCAGGTAGCTTCTTGGGAACCTTGGTTAATAGCACATCACTTATTTGTTGAGGGACTACAATCACCCAAAATTTCAGCTCTTCATCCAAAGGCAACATCTTATTCAAGTACCTCTGCACACATGGGTGATAAGGTGGATCATCAGATGATGGAATTTCTTCCAACTCTTCACCAATCTCTTCCAGCTTCTTAAGCTCTTCAATCTCTTGCTTAATCACTTCAGACACTAAGGGATATAATCTAATGGATTGTGCATAAATCTCCTGCTGAGTAATCTCAGATACTCCAGGGAATAAACGATCAAGCTCTAAATCTGCATCAATGCCTTCAGAATCCTGCGAGTCTGTCTGTTCACGACCTGCAACGACCGACGCTAAGGGTGCGTCGATCGATGCATCACTGTTTTCACAGTTTCTACCCGAGAGATTTTCCTCAAAATCCGAAAATTCATCCTCTTCCACCAACTCAGCTGTGCTTAGCTCAAATCCTTCACCTAGATGTGATCCATCATCAATGTACACTGACCAGGCCTTAATATGGGTGTCTGCTACTCCTTTTCCTTTAACAGAACTAGAAATCTGACTCACCTGAGTATCCAACTACTTCACATGAGTGTTCAGAGACTCAAACTTTCCATTGAGATCCTCATAGACAGCATCCAACTTCTTATTGCAGTCCACAGCAATCTTGGTTTGACTCTCCAGCAGCTGTTCCATCATTGCCTCCAACTTACTCTCATGAGCAGTAGCTACAGGCGCTTGGTAAGAAGATGATCCATAGGTTCTCTGAGTACCTTGTCCAAAAGGTTTCTGAAAACCACTAGTCTGTCCAAAGCCAGAGGAGTTCTGATTGCCTGTGAAGGCACTCTTCTGTCCACCATTGAAGAACCTGTTTCCCTGCTGATTACCAAATCTATTACCTTGGAATCCAGATCCTCCTATGTAATTCACATCTTCTTCCTGAGTGTCCTCCTCAGTCTGAATTACCTCAACATCTTGGGCAAAGTGGACAGCTTTCTTACCAGCTAGGAGATTACAAACTGTGTCCAGCTTAGATCTAATATCAGCAATCTCCAAATTCTTTACATTTCCACCAGATTTCTTCCTCCTCTCATCAGTAGTCTTGCAACTGTTGTTGCTCACTAAGTTATCAATCAACTGCTTAGCTTGAGCAGGAGTCCTAGTGTTAAAGTTGGCATTGCTAGAGTTGTCCAACGCAGTCTGATATGGAAGATCTATGCCTCTAAAGAAGATACCTAAAAGTGTTACCTCAGTGAATCCATGGTGCAGGCAGTCACGTTGGTATTTCTTGAATCTCATCCAGGCAGTCTTAAGAGGCTCAGTAGGACCTTGGGAAAAGGTGAGTATGTCCTGTCTGGACTGATCAGAACGCGCATCATCATAGAAGTGACGCAGGAACTCACTCTTCAGGGCTGCCCAAGTAACAAACTGCCCAGGTGGAAGTTGCATCAGCCATGCAACAGCGTCTCTAGCGAGACTGTATGGAAAGAGCTTGAGAAACATATAATCCTGGCACACTCCATCATACTTCATGCCAGTGATTATATCCTCAAACTGATCAATGTGATCCATAGGCTGCTCCGACGGGTGACCATGGAAAGCATTCTGCTTCATCAGCGAGTAGTAGATGGTTTTGATCTCAAAATCATTCCGCTCAAAACCAGGAGGTACAAGAGCTGACCGGTTGACATGAAACTCATCCGGTCTGTTGTAGTCAGCCAAAGTCCTCTCATGGACTACCATCTGTCTACCTTGGTTCTGTCCTTGGCCTTGCGCCTGCGGCTGTGGTTCAGGTTCCTCAACTTCAGGGATCACACGTCCCTCAACATTAATCCTCTTCCCAGCAGCATTGTAAGGATTGTTTTGTGGTTCCCTCAGGATACCTTGAGCATCGGCTATCAGAATCAATCGTTCACGTACCATCCTTGCTCTTCTTTCTCTTATGTTAGTCCTCTATAGTCGTCCAAGTTCTTCAAGTCCGAGATTAACGAGGTTCAAGTTCTGATTACTTCTAGTTTCACGCGTCTGCATAAACTGTCTGTAATCGTCAAGCAACGATCGATGCTATCAGTGCAACGATCGATTCAATCTCAGAATCGACTAGTGACGATCGACACAAAAGGTGCAACGATCGACGCTATGCGAAATTGGTACCTGCGACAGAAAGAAAACAGAGAAAAAATCAGTAAACAAAAATAAAAATAAAAATCCTAGTAAAAACCCTAAGTTCGAAGCTATCGAAGACTCTAAGAGTCCCCGGCAACGGCGCCAAATGTTAGATTATGTGTGTTCATAGGTTTAATTGTCAGATTACAACCTAACATAATCAACTAGGATCTAGGTGATTTGCAGTTGAATCATAAACAGATCAGGATCATTACCTTATGATTGCAGCGGATTGATCAAGGGAATATCGAGATCTGCAAGAGCTGATGATAACCGGCTCCTCCTAGGTGTCCACACGCTTATAAGCTACTGGATCAGGCTGCTAGACCAAGCTGGAACAACAGAGAGAGAGAGGACGTCCAGACCTAGAAAAATCGCAGACTACTGGGCTAAGTGGCGCCTCCCTCTTCCTTATATGGGCCCAAGTAATTAAACTAATGGCCTATTAGGCTTTTGGGCCCAAGACCCAAATCAGACAAAAGACTGTATTTTGTCTGGCCCAATTCTCTGTACAAATACAGTAAATGTCTTGCATCTTACTGTATTAATTCCATTTTAACTTTCCCGTTAGCTATGGTGTGTGACCCTTTGGGATCATACAATACTGGTAATAAGTTCTTAACTTATAGATCAAGAGCGGGCTCTAGCAAGTCATCATGACCTCCCAGTATTTATGACTTATGTCTGATCTCGACACTTATCATACTTTCTAGAGATAGCACAGTAGATTTCAGGACATTCCCAACAATCTCCCACTTGTACTGGAATCCTACATTCCTTAATCCTTTTGTCTCAATATCTCGATCTGGCATAAGGCAAGATGCGTGTCATCCTTATATAGCCAGACCATGTTCATCGGACCAGATTTGATACTAACAATTCAAACGACTTGGGCAAGTCCGTTTGGGAGTGGCCACTCTCTTACCAGCTATCAAGTCTCCGATTGGCCTAGAGATATTACCTCCGTTAAACGGCAGGGACAAATCCCATCTTGTTCCATCACTATGAACTACTCACTTTATAATACACCCAACCAAAGTCCTTATAGCTCCCAGTTACGAAACAGCGTTAGACAATGATCAAAGCGCATCAATCCATGTGCAGCCACATGCATGCGAACTCAGGTCTAAGGACTATACTCTATAGTCGTAAATGAGAACCTTTTATGACACAGATATCAATATCTTGTAGAGTTCTCATTAGCGGGCCATGTCCGGTCATATGCTCCCTACATATACCTATGTGTTGACTTTGATGCCGCGCATCCATGACCCATGAAACTTGGTCATAAGTCTCAATACACTCTAGTCTCAAGTGGTTGTTGGTGTTCCAATTTCAACAACCTTCGACTATGGACACTATGATTTATGTCATTTCGTTAAATATGGGGTTTCATGATCAAGTCTTTCTCATGTACTTCGATGGCCCATATATTACGACATGAATCATTTTGGAACGATTATTTTATGTCACAGTTAAAATAATCCAGAAATAGAATTTCATTAACATTAAAATGTTTACATGAACCAATCAAAATAACTAAAATAAAGCCCTCACAACTCCCACTCAAAAAGAGATTACATTTGAATATTTCTAATTCCTACAGCAGCAGTATGCAACTCGTGCTTAGGTTTCGGGAGTGGCTTTGTCAACGGGTCAGCCACGTTCTCATCAGTGGGAACTCTGCTGACCATCACTTCACCTCTATTCACTATATCACGAATCAGGTGATACCTTCTCATAACATGTTTTGATTTCTGATGATGTCTCGGTTCCTTAGCTTGAGCAATTGCACCATTGTTGTCACAATACAGTGTTAGAGGCTCAGTGGCATTTGGGAATACACCGAGTTCAATCATGAAGTTCCTTATCCAAACTCCTTCCTTCGCAGCTTCTGAAGCAGCGATGTATTCAGCTTCAGTTGTGGAATCTGCCACGGTGCTCTGCTTGGAGCTCTTCCAACTTACTGCACCGCCATTCAGACAGAAGATGTAACCAGACTGTGACCTGAAATCATCTTTATCTGTCTGAAAACTTGCATCCGTGAATCCACTCATTTCAAGCACTTCACTTCCTCCGTAAACCAAGAACTTATCCTTAGTATTCCTCAAATACTTCAGGATATTCTTTACGGCAATCCAGTGATTCTCACCTGGATCAGACTGGTACCTACTCGTCATGCTTAGTGCATAAGCAACATCAGGACGAGTACAGATCATGGCATACATGATAGATCCTATAGCCGAAGCATAAGGTATCTTACTCATGCGCTTAAGCTCATCAGGTGTTTTAGGACACTGAGTCTTGCTTAGTGTAGCACCATGTATCATTGGCGTGAATCCCTTCTTGGATTTATCCATTCCGAATCGATGCAGGACTTTGTCTATATAAGAATCTTGACAAAGTCCAATCATCCTTTTAGATCTGTCTCTAAAGATTCGAATTCCAAGAACATACGCGGCTTCACCCATGTCCTTCATGGAAAAACAACTTCCCAGCCAGTCTTTAACAGACTTCAGCATTGGAATATCATTTCCAAGAAGCAATATGTCATCGACATATAGGATAAGAAACGCCACTTTGCTCCCACTAGTTTTCTTATACACACATTGTTCTTCCTTGTTTCTGATGAAGTCAAAATTCTTTATTGCCTCATCAAAACGAAGATTCCAACTCCTGGATGCTTGCTTCAATCCATAAATGGATTTATGAAGTTTGCATACTTTCCCAGCATCCTTAGGATCAATGTAACCGTCAGGCTGTGTCATATACACATCCTCCTCCAAGATTCCATTCAGGAAGGCGGTTTTCACATCCATCTGCCAAATCTCATAATCATAATAAGCGGCAGTTGCTAGGAGAATCCGAATTGATTTCATCATGGCCACTGGTGAATAGGTTTCATCATAGTCTATACCATGAATTTGCTTGAAACCTTTTGCCACCAACCTGGCCTTGTAAATCTGGACATTTCCATCCACGTCAATCTTCTTCTTGAAGATCCATTTACACTCGATGGCTTTAGCACCAGCGGGTAAGTCAACCAGTGAAAACACTTGGTTGCTAGACATGGAGTCCATCTCGGATTCAGTGGCTTCACGCCACTTTAAGGAGTCAGGGCCCATCATGGCTTCTGCAAAGTTCGAGGGTTCATCACCGTCAATGATCAAAAGATCATGGCAATTAGTCACGAGGAATCCCTGATATCTATCGGGTTCGTGACGGATCCTTCCGGATCTTCGAACTTCAGGTACTTCAGGTTCAGGTTCTATTACAACTTCATGTAATTCATCCTGCTGTTCTTCCTCATTAGGTTGAACAGGTTCCTGTCCTTCTTGAATTTCATCAAGTTGTACCTTACTCCCACTATCTTTCTTAGAGAGAAATTCCCTCTCAAGAAAAGTACAATCCCGAGCAACAAAGATCTTGTTCTCGGATCGCAGATAGAAGTAATAAGCCTTGGTATCCTTAGGATAACCAATGAAGTAGCATTTGTCAGATTTTGGTGTAAGCTTGTCTGAGGTTAATCTTTTGACATAGGCTTCACAACCCCAAATTCTGAGAAAAGACATTGCTGGAGCTTTTCCAGTCCATATCTCATATGGTGTCTTTGCTACTGCTTTTGATGGCACTCTGTTCAGTGTGAACGTTGCGGTCAGCAAAGCATATCCCCAAAGGGATATAGGAAGGTCAGTGTGACTCATCATGGATCGGACCATATCTAACAATGTCCGATTCCTTCTCTCAGACACACCATTCCACTGAGGTGTTCCAGGAGGTGTGAGTTGGGAGATGATCCCACACTCACTCAGATGATCACGGAATTCCTGGCTCAAGTATTCTCCTCCTCGGTCCGACCGAAGAGCCTTAATACTCTTACCAAGCTGGTTCTGTACTTCATTCTGGAATTCTTTGAACTTCTCAAAGGTTTCCGACTTATGTTTCATCAAGTAGACATATCCATATCTACTGATAGTTTCCTCTAGCATTTGTGGACATTGGGCCACACACGTCAGTATGTATCAGGCCCAATAGTTCACTGGCCCTTTCTGTGGGTTTATTAAAAGGGGCCCGTGTCATTTTGCCCATTAGACAAGATTCGCATTGCTCACAAGACTCAAAGTCAAATGAGCCCAAGAGTCCATTTGAATGGAGCCTCTTGACGCGTTTCTCACTAATGTGTCCCAAACGACAATGCCAGAGAAACGTTTCATTTTCTTCGTTAGATTTGAACCGTTTTGTATTAATGTTATATACTGGAGTAGATTGATCCAGCATGTACAGCCCATTAATAAGAGGGGCACAGCCATAGAACATATCATTGAGATTAAAGGAACACAATTTATTCTTAATAGAAAAATCAAATCCTTGTAAATCCAATAATGAAACTGAAATGATATTTCTGCTTATAGCAGGTACAAAATAACAATTCTCAAGTTCTAAAATCAATCCAGAAGGTAAAGATAACAAGTAAGTGCCAACGGCCAGTGCTGGAACCTTCGCTCCATTGCCAACCCGCAACTCTACTTGCCCTTGCTTCAACCTTCTACTGTTGATGAGCGCCTGCACATTAGTACAAATATGAGCCCCACATCCAGTATCTAATACCCAAGTGGTATTATCAGAAGTAGTAGTATTTACTTCAATAACAAAAATACCTGAAGAAGTAGTCGCGAAGGATTTCTTCTTCTCCTTTAGACTTTCCTGGTATTTCTTACAGTCCCTGCGATAATGCCCTGCCTCTTTGCAAAAGTGGCAGATATCAGAAGGCCCAGATTTAGACACGGGCTTGGGCTTGGCCTTTTCGTTGTGGACAGCCTTGCCCTTTCCCTTGTCTGCAGCAGATTTCTTGAAACCCTTGCCCTTCTGCACCATGAGTACAGACGGGTCCTTGGCCTTCTTCAGATTAGGTTCCGCAGTCTTGAGCATACCATGTAGCTCAGGCAAAGTCTTTGTCAACCCATGCATATTATAGTTCAAAGTGAACTGGTCATATGCAGGAGTAAGAGACTGCAGAACGATATCACAAGCAAGCTCTTGGCTTATAGGACAGTCGAGTCTAGTCAAATGATCGAGATAACCCATCATTTTCAGAACATGTGGACTCACTGCTGCATCCTTAGCCATTTTACAGTCCAATAGATTCTTTACAGTTTGGAATCTCTCTGTACGAGCCTGCTCCTGAAACAACGCTTTCAGGTTTGCCATCAGTTCCATGGGACAAGTCAGGCCTTCCCACTGAATCTGCAGTTCGGGAGCCATTGTCGCCAACATTAGGCAAACCACGTCATTAGCATCTGAAGAATGCGTATCCCAAGCATTCTTCACAGCTTGTGCGGCATTATTCGCAGGTCTAGGGGGAAGAACTCTTTCAAGGACATAAGCCTTCTTCTCCTGCCTGAGCACAAGTCTCAGGTTCCTGGACCAGTTCAGGAAGTTTGATCCGTTCAGTTTGTCCTTCTCAAGGGCAGACCGGATCGAGAAAGTGTTTTGTGTTGTTGTGCTTGACATAGCTGAAATTATGAGACAATAGAGTTTTAGTTATTTCGTTCATAAAAGAGTAATCTTAATAACTTATAAGAAAACTCGCATTGCATTCAAAATTTCTTTGTTTAACCTCATAAGAATGCAATGATTCCGAGACCCATGTTCAACTAAAACCAAAGTGGGCCACTGGCTGTCACCCGGAATTAGCTTTACTTGGTAAGCATGCACACAGCTAGTTATATCTATATAACTCTCGGTTGTGGATTGGGCCCAAGGCCCAATTCACCAGATGTCTCAAGGCCCGGGACTCCCGATGGCCCAGTCAAGGAAACCAATCTCTTACAGCCAAATAATCACTAAAGTCTGGGACTCCCAATGAAATTAGTGACTATATACTACTTTACTTACGCAAAAACAGACACCTCACACTGTAAGCCATATCTGTAATTGAATAAGCGTTAAGTAGCTGACAAGATTGGGCAAGACATCCAAGCTTGATATTGGTTTTGAGGATTTTAGGTTTTCTTTCCAAAAATAGAAGATTACTATTTTGGGAAACTTTCTTATTTTAGAAACTTTCTAAATCTAGAAACATGCTAAAATTAGAAATTTCTAATTAAACATTTTATTAAAGTTTTCGGTTGGGTCACAAATTATAGGCCCAATTCTTGGCCCAAGACCACAGAATTCCAATTGGCCCAATAATTCGACATAACCGAGTCGGTTCATTAATTCTGGTCCAAAACCAAATTAACTACTAAATCCAACTGGTTATTTACTAAACCAGACCAGCTCTAAATTATTTGGTCCAACCAAATCAAACTTAGACCAGCCTTCGGTTTAGGTTAAAATTCAATTTTGAATTTAAATCCGGTTTAACCAGAAATTAAATAATACCAATTGTATTAAATAATTTCCAGCAAACCGCGATTTGGGTTAACCGCTTGAACCACCAATTAAATTGGATCGGTTCGGTTAAGTCCAAAACCAGGAAGAAACACCTTGTGTTTTAGCCAATTTTGACCTAACTTGCGGTTTAAGCTAAAGCTGACAATGAACCACAATCGGTGTGATCGGTTCATTGTCGCGGGTTTGGGAAGAACGAACCGCGAAGCTCGGCTGAACCGATTGGCTACTCACGGAACGTATGCCTCGCCTGCATATCGATCGATATGACGCTTACACGTCGATCGATACTCGCGTGCATCAGCTCGTTGCGATCGGGTCATCGGGACAGCGAGAAGCAATCGATCCGATCGATATCGATCGATATCACGCTCCCTCGTCGATCGATACGGGCGACCACATCGCATACCGATGGGTTTCAATCGGATTATGCGATTTACATATTAGGTTTTTTCAAGTTCTAATCAAATTTTACTCATTAAAATCGATTCATCAAACTAATAAACAACCTAGTATGATCCAAAAAGCAAAAACCTAACAACATGGCTCTGATACCACTGTTAGATTATGTGTGTTCATAGGTTTAATTGTCAGATTACAACCTAACATAATCAACTAGGATCTAGGTGATTTGCAGTTGAATCATAAACAGATCAGGATCATTACCTTATGATTGCAGCGGATTGATCAAGGGAATATCGAGATCTGCAAGAGCTGATGATAACCGGCTCCTCCTAGGTGTCCACACGCTTACAAGCTACTGGATCAGGCTGCTAGACCAAGCTGGAACAACAGAGAGAGAGAGGACGGCCAGACCTAGAAAAATCGCAGACTACTGGGCTAAGTGGCGCCTCCCTCTTCCTTATATGGGCCCAAGTAATTAAACTAATGGCCTATTAGGCTTTTGGGCCCAAGACCCAAATCAGACAAAAGACTGTATTTTGTCTGGCCCAATTCTCTGTACAAATACAGTAAATGTCTTGCATCTTACTGTATTAATTCCATTTTAACTTTCCGGTTAGCTATGGTGTGTGACCCTTTAGGATCATACAATACTGGTAATAAGTTCTTAACTTATAGATCAAGAGCGGGCTCTAGCAAGTCATCATGACCTCCCAGTATTTATGACTTATGTCTGATCTCGACACTTATCATACTTTCTAGAGATAGCACAGTAGATTTCAGGACATTCCCAACACCAAAAACTTGATAGGTGTCTAGTTTTACCCTATACTAACTGCAAGTGCACAGTAAATCAATTGTAGTACTTAGGGATCGAATCCACGAGGACTCTAGGCACGATAGAACTAAGAACTTAAAGAGATTAAAACTAGGAGAAAACAAAAAGAAAATTGTATTCTATTAACTAAAAGCAAGCAAGAAAGTAAATCAGTAGCATGTTTGTTGTTTGAAGTCAATAAACTAAAAGCGCTAAGTCTAGGGCGTTCTTAGGAAATCAGACAAGCAGATAAATCAACCAGTCATGATCTAATTAAACTCAGTTCTAGAACTCAAATCACAGATATAGAATTAACCAAATTCCTTTGCGAGAATTCTCTAAGTCTAAGTGCAGTAATCCAAATTCCTTTACAATTACTAACAGATTAAACCAGCTTTAAATTCGAGTTTGATATGTTCACAATCTAATTAAACCAAATTCCTTTGCGAGTAATTAAATTGCTCAACCTAAATAGTTCAGATTCTAAACCACACTGTCGTGTCGTATTTAGCAACCTAAGGTCTAGATTCTAATTGATCAGGTTAGAACTAGCATTAAACACAATTTAGTTTGAAGAACATATTGATGTGAATCCTTAACTGAATTAATTATATCTAGCAAGTCATGAAATCCCTATGAAAACCCTAAACCTAACTATGAAACTACTCAGACATGGATGATGTAAACATAATCAATGAATAAATAGCAATCATAAAAGAGATTAAAATAACAAAGGGGTTCGAAAACTTCTCCAAAACGAATGTAGTACAAGATCAGATCAGCCCCAAAAGCTCTAAAAACTCTCTGCTCTAAGTTATGATAGCGTATGTAAAACAGAAGTTAAAATCCTAATTAAATAGCTAAAACACGACTTGGAGCTTCTGTGTAAATATCTGGAACTTCTGGGCTTTTCTGCAATATCAGCATACTTCATTAAATCGCCGAGTCTGGCCCATTCGCGTAGTGCATCGACCGATGCAGGTATGCAACGATCGACGCAATCTTCAAATCTGGACAGTGAGTACAAGCTCTCGGGTCAAATCTCCAAAATGCTCCAATAAGCTCCATAATCACCACTTTGGCTCCAACCGTGCGTGTACCTAATAAAACCTGTAAAAGACTCTAAAGAGACACAAATAGACTCTAAAACACACTTATATCATGGTCTAAAACTAGTAAAAACCATGATATATCAAGCCGCTGCATTATGAGATGGATAAGCTGCGCAAGCCACTGATAGATGGGCAGACCTTCACCATTTTGGATGGAGATGATAAGCAGCCAAGTGATACTGTGATTTTGGATCCGGGGAGTAGTTTACTCCTTCTTTTCTTGGACGCATTCATTCTGATATGGCTTATTCCCCACCTTGGATGAGGAGACTTGAACAGAGACAATCAAAGTCTCTGTCAGGATCTCACGGTGCCTGATTCTTGTTCGTCCGGTCAAGCTAATGACCTTAAACAAGCGCTGAGTGGGAGGCAACCCACTGTTAGGTTTTGGTGTTTTTTTTTGATTTTTGGTGTTTTCCTTAGGAACTAACGTTCTGTTTTTGTTTTTGTTAAGTTTTAGATGCAGAACTCGAGTCTGGAGATGTGTGACGATCGTTGCTTCATTGTAACGGTCGTTGCAGGGTGATTACGATGAGGAGATGGGATCGCATTGTGACGATCGTTGCGGTCCTGTGCAACGGTCGTTGCAATTGGTTTAATTGCAAAATTAAGGTACGTGCGCTAAATCGGAATCAATCTGGTTCAAACTAGCATCGATCGTTGCTCATCTGCAACGATCGTTGCACCCACGATCGAGGTAAGTGCCTTAAACCCTTTTCTCCTCTCTTCTTCTCACTCTCGCCGTCCGTACCACCGAAACCATTATCGCCTAAATCTCTCATTTCTTCGTCATTTTCACTGATTCTAAGTGCTATTCTCTTGTTTTCACACTCTTATTTCATTCCAATAACCCATTTGTCACGAATCCAAGGTAATGTACTTCAATTTTGTGATTTCCGGATTCATTTTTAGGGTTTCAGAATTTGAGAATTTTTGGGTTGAAATTGATGATTGCATGCTGAATTAGACTAAATTTAGGATGATTGTGATGGTATTAGGCTGTTAGAGATAATGTGGATCGAATTTAGAAACGTTTTCGAGGATTTATTGTCGGCTGAGAAATCGCCTGGCAACGGTCGTTGCATTAGTGCAACGGTCGTTGCTTTGCAATTTCACAGAGAGATTTCTGCCGTGACTTATATTATTTATTGATTTCATGCAAATGGCAACTCGCAGACAACCTCGTAAACGAAGAGCCACCGCAGCAACCGCTACACGTCAGTACATTCCACCACCAGAGTGGTTCCATCGAGAATCACCGCACCCTGAGGATTATGTGAGGGTTGGTTCGGCAATAGCACTACCTTGGCCCCGAGCAGATAAGACAGAGATCCCGTCAGACAGAGAGTGGCCAAATGATATTGCTGAGTTCCTCAAGACCGCTGATTTCACAGAGAGACCGTTGCTTGATCACTGGGATGAGTTTGACACGTTGCTTTACAACGGTTGGTGTGGCATGACGATTAAACCAACCAAGTTTGCGGACTACTCTACTTGTAAGAGTCTGGGGATAGATGAGCAGGTTCTTACACTGTGTAAGGGCATTGGTCTAGGGACAATGCCTATGCGGCCTTACGACTTGTACCCTGAGTTGGTAAGATAGTTGCTAGCCACTTGCAGAGTGGTTTACCCGGATCCAGACAGCAGGAGTGCTACAGGAGGTATATTTACCTTCATGTGCTTAGGAGCCAGGTATCGGATTCCTCTTCTCGATATCTGCATGATTTATGGATTCAGCACTGAGCCAAGACGTATTGGCATGACTCTTGAGTGGGATATGAAGGAGGCTCAGTTTTTCTGGGACTGTATTGGCAATGGTCGATACAACTCGAGACAGACACAGGTGAAGCAGGTTAGGCATCCGGTTCTGAGATATGTTCTGCGCATCTTAGGATGGACTCTGTTGTGCAAGTTTGAAGCCAGCAAGATGCGCAAGCTTGAGATGGAGATGTTGTTCATTGGGCTGAGGGACCAGTTTGAGGGTTCTGGTTTGAGAGATCCCACTAAGGGACTCAACTTGGGAGCTGTTTTCACTCAGCACTTATGCGACTTGCAGAAGAAGCCATTTGATGGCGTGGACACTGAGACAGTAGGGAGCCTGCTAACTCCCATTTTCATGCATTGCAGGATTCCCTTAGAGGGCACAGAGTGTAACTCTGCCAAGGAGTTCCTAGATTTCACCCACTTGCAAAGCGCTATATGGCTCAAGGAGGGGCGCGTATGGGTTTACTACGACCCTGCCACTGCGAAGCATGGTATAGATCTTCCTGCTGCCGGTCATACACGGATTGATACGCTAGATGCATTGAGATTCCGACCACCTCAGAGAGATCGGCGCAGCGTTCCCTCTATGGCTCACCCGCTGGGAGAGCCTTCTACACGAGCTTCTACTTCCTCTGCACCTGCTGCCCCTGTTGATGACATTGGCCCTTTTCCTGTCCCTGCAGTTTCTTTGGGAGAGATGTCTGAGGCTGAGTGGAGAGAGCGTAATGATGGGATACTGAAGACCATTTGGGAGTGGATACGTGGCTGCACTTGCAGGAGACAACCACAGGTTCATCAGCCCGTCCCTGCCAGTCGACGCAGACAGCGTTCTCCTGAGGATTCCGGCGGTACTGATCCATATGCTGGGATAGATGATGATAGCGAGTGAGCGTAGTCTCCATTTTATTCGGTTATGTACTCTTTTATCTCTTGTTTTTCTTTGCACTTTTTCTTTTTGATTTTTAGGATGCTATTGTTTCTAGATGTTGTGCTTGATTTGATACATTAGTTGCTTTGATTTTACTCTGTTTTCAGTGTTTTCAGCTTGCATGATTCGAAATTTGATAGATTCCAACGGACTAACCTGCTAACTTGCTGACTGATCCGAGTATTCGCAGTGCGTCGATCGACACACCACTGTGTCGATCGTCACAACACGATAGAAATCGCATTGCAGCGATCGTTGCGGTCCTGAGCAACGATCGACCTTACACGAAAAATCGCCTAGCAACGGTCGATGCACATAGTGCAACGAATGATGCCTGAGCGACAGAGGTAAAAATCAGACAGAACTCAACACGTCCATTAACATTTAACTTTTTCTTTCTTTTTACCAATCCTTCGCTTGACACTACTGGGGACAGTGTGTCTTAAGTGTGGGGGAGGTGCTACTGACATCTATCTTTCTGTTTTCTTAGAGTCAGTATGTTTTTCAAAATTTTTTGTTTTTATTGAGTCAAAAGTATTTAAGTAAGAAACAGTGAATTTTTTAGAAGTTTTAATAGCACTTGCTGGAACTTAAGTAACCATCGGGATGAAGTTGCAGGATCTATCTATGACTATTAGAAAACCCCATCACAGATCAACCTACTGAGGACACCCACATCACTTCAGGTATCAGAGGATCCTTTTACTGACTTCACTTTAATACTGACTTAATTTTCTCACCTAAGGGCTTGGTATACTTTGTGTCGGATTCCCTTGTTAGTTCTGACACAGCCTGTAAACATGTCCTATTTGGTTCCCTTCTCCCCTTCCATATAAAAAAAAAGATAATAAACTGAGGATGAGTTAGTAACTCCGAAGTGGTCTCTGGGAGTGGTAGCTACAACTATCATATCCTGTGCATCCATGGAATGTGTCCAAAGTACACCCCTTAACGGGAAGAGCACTGATAAAAAAAAAGGGACTAGAGAAAGATAGTATGCTGGTCTAGAGCTGATAAGGTAAGATTCCATGTGCCTTTGATCGATACTCCTTAGGTGAGACCGCACTTAAATACTTGCAGAAGTCAATAGGGAGAATTTGAATGCGTGAATGTGATTGTGGAGTTTACTTAGGACAGTTGCTATGTGTGGGGGAAGTATATGTTGGTCTTGATATCTTGTGATTGATTCTTTCAGTGGATTACTAAGGGGAATCTGAGTGTTGTTGCTTCTAGGACAAAAAGAGTTTCTGAAAGTTTTCAAACCTCTTCACCATGTTTTAGTTCTCTGTTTTGCTTAAGGGCAAGCAAAGGCTAAGTGTGGGGGAGTTGATATATCATGGTTTTTACTAGTTTTAGACCATGATATAAGTGTGTTTTAGAGTCTATTTGTGTCTCTTTAGAGTCTTTTACAGGTTTTATTAGGTACACGCACGTTTGGAGCTAATGTGGTGATTATGGAGCTTATTGGAGCATTTTGGAGATTTGGTCCGAGAGATAGAACTCACTGTCCAGTTTTGGGATCTGCATCGATCGACGCACACCTGCATCGATCGATGCACTACGCGGATGGGCCAGAATCTATCAAGATAAACATTACCCTTCTCCCTTGTACCCCTCTAACTCGCATGGTTTGATAACTTTAAGATATCCCAACTACAACATTCACCGAAATATGAGCTAAATCCCCCTCATCCATACCATCAATCTTGTCAACACATCCTTCATCTTCCTCCTCTCCATTTGTTTCTAAGAGAAACAACTAAGACTTCTTGTGTTTCAGATAGTGGTATGTTGTATATTTCTCATCGTAGAAATAACATAGCCCTTGAGCTCTACGCCGACTCATCTCCTCCTTTGATAAGAACGAAACAGGTTGCTTCAACGGTGCTTTGTTCTTATTAACATTTGACTCTCCCTACTTCGTTCCTTGGTCTTTCTTGTAAGGAAGAATTCCTTTATTGCTCGTGATATGTGGCTTGGCTGTCGACCATTGAGAGCCTTGTGGCTTAGCCGGATGAGCTTGCTCATAAAGCCTGCCGAGAATCAAGCATTGCCTGACCGTTCGAGGCTCAAATATCCTGGTGTGCATCTTCGTGTCAACTCTTAAACCTGCCAGGTAAGCACTAACCATGTATTCCTCGGACAGATCAACCAGAGTCCGAATCAACTCAAATCTACCGTGATAGTCCACAATGCCATCCATCTCCTGGAGCTGTTTCAACTCCTCAATGGGATCATCTAGAACCTCTTCGAACCTTTCTACCAACAGTGCCTTATACGTGACCCAATCTGCTGCGACATGTATGCCCATCTTGGATTGCAGAATCGATCTATGCCACGCTGAAGAAAGATCATCAAGGTAAATTGATGCCAACCCAACCTTCAGATCTTCTGGTGTGTGGTCAATAGCAAAGAATTGCTCCACCTTGAATATCCAATCCTTGACCTTATCTCCGTTAAATCGCCGAAAATCCAATTTAGCATGGCGAGTAACGCCAGAGTATGATGACCCATGTCCGGTTCGAACCTTACCCGAATCCTGGTTATAAGTAGGTCTGAAGCTACTGTTCGTCTCTCCCATAGATGCTCCTTTGCGTGAGCTCGTCATCAATTTGAATGCCTCAAACATATCCGACATACTTTTCTCCAACTTCTCGCTCTGCGTCGACATATGGGAAGCCATATGAGTCGTGATCGAAGCCTCAATCCGTAACCCAACAGCCTCCTCCACTTCTCGGAGCAAAGCCTCCTTTTCCTTCATCGCCAATTGAGATCTCGTCTCCGTCATAGAATTCCGAGGAAAGTCAACGCTCTGATACCTTTGGTAAAGAATAAACGTAAGTATGATAATGGAAACAATAAGAACCGATGTTCATAAAACACAAGCTCTGACCTCAAGAGCAAAGAACCCGAAATGAAGAAAGGATTCTTAGACTTCAATGAGCAAAACAATACAGAGGGTTCTGATAGAAAGAAAGTTCAACCATGATTATTCGATAGTCAGTTCGGTTGCAAATCGCAAGAGAAAATCAAAATAAAATCTAAAAGAAAGATATGCTAAATCTTATTCCAATCGAGAAGATCAGCTAGCTGACGTGGCCGTAGTTTGAATTTCTCCCGCCACTTCACTGGAACAGAATCCTTCGCACCTGCATACAAACAGCTTCCACACCGAGCAGACCACACATAACTCGCCGAACAGATCACGCCGAACAAACCGTGTGTGGATTCGCCTGGTATATTCGAGTGGAGCGTGATGAGCAGACAACACGTCGAGCAGCCGAGTACATTCGCCGCTCGGAGCCGAGTAGATAGTTACTTTGAGTCGAGCTGAGCAGATCGACAGCTCGGCAACGTCTTACTCGCTACTCGCAGATGCTCGCAACATGCATATTCTCGAAACTCGCAGCTTGGCAACCCGTACCAGCTCGAACATATAACACAGTTTAAACTTACTAGCTGTTGACAGTCCAAGCCATTTCGTCGACGAAACAACGAGTTTGGGCCAAAACGAGAAGACATGTATTTCACGGAATTGAGAAATTTCTTTTAGCTTGCTCGGAAGATGAAGTCAAGTCACGAGGAGATAACAATGAAAGAAGAGAAGATTAATCCAATCTAAAGGAAGGTAAATACAAAAAGGAAAAGAGTATAACGAGAAATATTCAAGATTTTTATAGAAGATTCTCTCCAAACCGACAAGACGCAACTATAAAAGTAGGAAGGCTTCTTCGATCAAGGGAAATTTTTTTACCAAACGAAACCACTTAGACTCTTTTGCTCGTAGCTTCATCCTGGTCATAGATATATCACTTAGGTTCGGGTCCATAAGCAGTGACAATTTCCTTATGAATACTCGCTTTCGCTACCGCTCTGGTGGGTTCCATTAACCAAGCCACAACCTATGAGTCGCCGGCTCATTCTTCAACATGCACGCGGTCAGAGCCCAGGGCTCCTCCCACTGCTTGGGAGCTTATGGTTTCGCGTAAAAGCGATCAGAATTCGAACACTTGTAAAACGATTTTTGAAACATCAATTAATAAAAAACCATATTTGGGTCCTTATTCGTGTTGTTTCTAATAAAATTTCGAATCCCAAAAAAGTCAACTCCACAAATTTTGATTGTGCGAATTCCGACTCTCATAATGAGCCTATTTGGTATATAATTATATTTTATGGTTTCGAAGGTGGTGTTATAATATGATTCTCCCAAAGATATACACTCTTATTGTGGTAATTGGATATACCTTGATCCGACAGAAGCTACTAGCAACCAGTTTGAACAAGGGAATGGATCGGAGGGCCGCACAAGATGCAGAAGACCACTGATGTTCCCAACTCTTTTATATTCTGATGTAACACACATGTCCTATATTAAAAGGTTGAAGAATGGATATGATGCACTAATCTTTAGAATGTTCACAAGAAACAAAACGAGATTACATTCAAAGATCATAAGTTTAAAACTACTTAGGAAAAATAAAAAACATTTAAAAAAGACCAAAGGCCAAAGACCAAAGACAACCTCTTTTCTTTCCCACGGTTTGACTAACGAATCTGGACACTTTTCTTTTTTCACACTCTTTGTATTATATGGATGATAATGGGCCAAGAAATCTGCTTCTTTAAGGCCTGGTCTAAATGGATCTTCAACAAACGGATTGGTTTAATCTTCTTCTTCTTTTTTGGCCCAAACACCATTCTCTTTGGGTCACTTGATCCAATTCGTGGCCAATCTCTTCTTTGGTCTATTTGCTTGTAAACTTAACTTATGCCAGTAAAAATAGTGCATTGGTTCATCAGAAACAAGTATCAATTCACATGGCCGCAGATAAATTCTTCGGTAGCTCGCTATGGCTGAAAATAGGGAGAATTCGGCCAACTCTTGATCCACGGCCTGAACTCTTTTGGCTCTACAAAATTGTTCAGAAGGGCCACTTGGCTGAGATAATTCATCTTGGCCACTTGAAAAGAAGCTTGGATCATCATGTTTCTACTTAGGCTTTAAATCAGGCCAAACCGGGTAACTTAAACCGTCTTGGCCGATATAAGCTTGTCCTTTGCCAACTCTTATTCCAGCTCGGTTAATGGGAATTCTGACTGGTCCAAAATGGCAATGGGCCACATGAATGTCCTGGCCATCCTTTGAAAAATGAGTGTTCAAATGAGCAGGCCAATCTAGTACTTCACCACGAGCCACTTGATATTCTATAAAGACCAGAAGTGATTGTACATCTTTCTGTTGGAATTGTGTCCAGCAATCTCTGTACTGTCTCTATAAAGTAAGAGTATGTCAGTGATCAGACATAAGTCATACAATACTGGGGGTCATGATGGCTTGCTAGAGTCCGCTCATGATCTATAAGTCTCGGACTTATTGCTTTTATTGTATGATCCCATATGGGTCACACACTTAAGCTAGCAGGAAATAAAGTAGGAACGGCTTAGCAGAAGTACGACAAAAGTGCTAGGCATTTGTCGTACTAAGAGAGAAAGATTAATGGGTCTGATTAAATGGGATTTAATCAGATTGGGCCCAAAAGCCCAAAAGGGAAAGAGAAGGCTTTTAATGACTAAAAGCCAACTCTCTTCCTCCCAACCCTAATCCCAGCCGCGAAATCTCTCTCTCTTCTGCGCCCCATCTCCTCGTGGTCTAGCAGCCAGTTTCCGGTGATTGCGTGTGTGAGCCTTTGGAGGATTCATCCCTTGGTGTATCTCCCTGATCTCTGACCTGTTCATCAATTCCGCTGCAACAAAACAGGTAAAAGGTGAGATCATAATGTTTCTAAATAAGAACACCTAGATCTAATGCATGTTTAGGTTGATATCAATATGAGAATTGAATCAGGATCAACCGAAACTTCCAACAGTGGTATCAGAGCCATTGGTTCTTAGGTTTCTTGTTTTAGATTCATGTTTAGGTTGTTTAATCTGTTTAGAATTGTTTTTGAATCAATTACTGATAAGATAAAACAGTTAAGAATCAGAATTGAACTCTAAACAAACACTTGAATCACAAAACCGAGCTATATGACTCGTGTTTTTGGTGATTGGCCACAAAGGCGACCAGTCGGACGAAGGAGGACGGTCGGGATCGGACGGTCGAAATCGGACGGTCGGGATCGGACGGTCGGGATAACCGGTTGGGTCGATCGGCCGAGTGATCGCACGGCGATCGCGTCCGATCGCGACGTCCCGATCGCGTCCCGGCTGTCGCGTGCGTCGCGTCCCGATCGCTCGGCGATCGTGGAGCGTCCGTCCGTGCTGCCTCGTACCGTCCCGCGTGACCGAGCGTACCGTCCGGCTGCCGTGTCGATCTCGGATCGATTGCGTGCGGCTTGACGGCTGACGTGATTGCGTAAAACTTACGATTAGGTCGTAATCGGTTTGCGTGATCAGTCGGTCCGTTTCGGTTAATGGTTCGGTTTGAAACTTGATTAAAATCATCATTCTGGTTTAATAAACAGATTTTAATAATTTTATTAAATCTGGTTAAACCGGAATAAGAAATCCAATGTCGAAAGAAATATTGGATTTAGTGCCTAAACCAGGAATTTCTAATTTGATTTGGTTGGACCAAATAAATTGAGAAATTCCGGTTTAGTAAATAACCGGTTGACAATTGTGGTCATCGTAGTAATTAAAAACTTGGTTAGACCAGTTTTAATGAACCAGACCGGTTATGTCAATTAATTGGACAATTGGGTCATGTCTTGGACATGGACCAATTCTTGGGCCTCGGGCCAAGAAGTTAAAACAATTGGGCCAGTTAATTGAGTCTTTCTTCAGATTAATTTAAAATCTATTTTATAAAATTATAAAGTCGTTTTTAAATTAAAGTTTCCGAAATTTTATAATTAGAAAGTTTCTTAAAATAGAAGTTTCTGAATTTGCGGGTTTTGGATTTTAAAGAAGTTTCTAAAGTTAGAAAGTTTCCGGTTTTAGAAAGTTTCCAATTTTAGAAAGTTTCCAAAAATAGTAGGTTTCCATAAATAGAAAGTTTCCCGAAATAGTAATCTTCTATTTTGGGAATGATTTTAATAAACCTACGAACCTCAAATAATATCAAGCGTTGGATGTCTTGTCCAGGCTATGTCAGCTGTCAAAGCCCATTCAATTGCATTCATGGCCTTACAGTGTGAGGATGTCTGCTTTTGCATGGGTAAGACGGTTTGTGATTCATAAATGTCATTGGGAGTCCCAGACATTAATGATTACATGACTGTATAGTCCGGTTTTCTTGACTAGGCCATCGGGAGTCCCGGGCCTTGAGACATCAGAGTGGATTGGGCCTCGGGCCCAGATTCACAACCAAGAGTTATATCACGGATATAATTAGCCGATATAGGGCTTACCGATATAAGCTAAGGTTGGGTGACGGCCAGTGGCCCACTTTGATCTTAGTTATATGTGGATCTTGGAATCATTATATTCTATTGAGGGTAACTTATGTTATTGAATATAATGCATGATTAATCATATTATACTTTAATACGAGATTAATCATTTTGAACATATAACTAATAACCTTTTTATTTATATATTTCAGATATGACTACTACAAGCACACAAAACACATTCTCGATCCGGTCTGTTCTCGAGAAGGAGAAGCTGACTGGAACGAACTTCCTGACATGGTCAAGGAACTTGAGGCTGGTCCTCAAGCAGGAGAAGAAGGATTATGTCCTTCGAGATCCCCTCCCCGAGAGGCCTCTTGCCAATGCTGCCAGGACTCTGCACAATGCTTGGGAAAAGCATTCGTCAGATGAAAATGATGTTTATTGCCTGATGTTGGTGACAATGACTCCTGAGCTGCAAAAACAGTTCGAAAGTGTATTGTCTCCAATCGAGATCATGGCAAGCCTGAAATCGCTTTTTCAGGAGCAGGCTAGGACCGAGAGGTTCCAGACAGTTAAGAACCTCTTGGACTGTAAGTTGGCTGCGAATGCGGCAGTGAGTCCTCATGTGTTGAAGATGATGGGTTATCTCGATCATCTTCACAAACTCGACTGCCCAATCAGCCAGGAACTTGCCTGCGACATCATTCTGCAGTCTTTACCTGCAAGCTATGATCAGTTCATTCTGAACTTTAACATGCATGGCTTGAGTAAGACACTGCCTGAGCTTCACGGAATGCTCAAGACTGCAGAGCCCAACTTGAAGAAAACCACCAAGGACCCCAATGTACTTATGGTACAAAAGGGCAAGGGGTTTAAGAAGTCTTCTGCTAAGGATAAGGGAAAGGCCAAGGGTGTCCAAGTCGAGGACAAGGACACGCCAAAGCCCAAGCCCAAGTCCAAGGCTGGGCCTACTGACATGTGCAGGTTCTGCAAAGAACTGGGGCATTGGAGAAGAGATTGCAAGAAATTCCAGGAAGGTCTAAAGGAATTAAAGAAGAAGACTTTCGAGACTTCTTCATCAGGTATTTTTGTTATAGAAGTTAATACAACTACTTCTGATAATACCTCATGGGTCATGGATACTGGTTGTGGGGCTCATATTTGTACAAATATGCAGGCACTCAGCAACAGTAGAAGGCTGAAGCAAGGACAAGTGGAACTACGAGTTGGGAATGGAGCGAAAGTTTCAGCACTAGCTGTAGGAACTTACTTGTTGTCTTTACCTTCGGGATTGATTTTAGAACTTAATAATTGTTATTTTGTACCTGCTATAAGCAGAAATATTATTTCAATTTCTTTGTTGGATTTGGAAGGTTATGATTTTTCAGTTAAGAATAAATTATGTTCCTTCAATCGCAACAATTTGTTCTATGGTTCTGCCCCTCTTACGAATGGGCTTTACATACTCGATCAATCCGCGCCAATTTATAACATTAATACAAAACGGTTTAAACCTAATGAGGAAAACCGAACGTTTCTATGGCATTGTCGTTTAGGGCACATCAGCGAGAAACGCATCAAGAGGCTCCATTCGAATGGACTTCTTGGCTCATTTAACTTTGAGTCATGTGAGAAATGCGAATCCTGCATGATGGGCAAAATGACACGGGCCCCCTTTAATAAACCTAACGAGAGGGCCAGTGACTTATTGGGCCTGATACACACTGATGTGTGTGGCCCAATGTCCACTAATGCAAGAGGAAACTATCAGTACTTCATTACTTTCACTGATGATTTCAGTAGGTATGGATATGTTTATTTGATGAAACATAAGTCTGAATCTTTTGAGAAGTTCAGAGAATTCCAAAATGAAGTACAGAACCAACTTGGCAAAAGCATTAAGGCTCTTCGGTCCGACCGAGGAGGAGAATACTTAAGCCAAGAATTCAGTGATCATCTGAGAGAGTGTGGGATCGTATCCCAACTCACTCCTCCTGGAACACCTCAATGGAATGGTGTGTCTGAGAGGAGAAATCGGACCTTATTGGATATGGTTCGATCTATGATGAGTCACACAGACCTTCCAATATCCCTTTGGGGATATGCTCTGCTAACAGCAGTGTTCACTCTAAACAGAGCGCCATCAAAAGCAGTAGCAAAGACACCATATGAATTATGGACTGGAGTGGCTCCAGTGCTGTCTTATCTAAGAATTTGGGGTTGTGAAGCCTATGTAAAGAGATTAATCTCAGATAAGCTTACACCAAAATCTGATAAATGCTACTTCATTGGTTATCCACGGGAAACCAAGGCTTATTACTTCTATCTACGTTCCGAGAACAAGATCTTTGTTGCCCGGGATTGTAACTTTCTTGAGAGAGAGTTTCTCTCTAAGAAAGACAGTGGGAGTAAGGTACTGCTTGAAGAAATTCAAGATGAACAGGATACTGCGCAACCTAATGAGGAAGAGCAGCAGGAGGATCTACAAGAAATTGTAGAGCCTGAACCTGAAGTACCTGAAGTTCGAAGATCCGGGAGGATCCGTCACGAACCCGAGAGATATCAGGGATTCCTCGTGACTGACTGTCATGATCTTTTGATCATTGATGGTGATGAAAAACCATCGAACTTCAATCAAGCCATGATGGGCCCAGATTCCTCTAAGTGGCGCAAGGCCACTGATTCCGAAATGGACTCCATGTCGGTCAACCAAGTGTTTTCGTTGGTTGACTTACCCGTTGGTGTAAAAGCCATCGAGTGCAAATGGATCTTCAAGAAGAAGATTGACGTGGATGGAAATGTCCAGATCTACAAAGCCAGGTTGGTGGCAAAAGGTTTCAGACAAGTTCACGGTGTGGACTACGATGAAACCTATTCACCGGTGGCTATGATGAAATCTATTTGGATTCTACTAGCAACTGCAGCTTTTCATGATTATGAAATTTGGCAGATGGACGTGAAAACCGCCTTCCTGAATGGAATTCTGGAAGAGGATGTGTATATGACACAACCTGACGGTTACATAGATCCAAAGAATGCTGGGAAGGTATGCAAGCTTCATAAATCCATTTATGGATTGAAGCAAGCATCGAGGAGCTGGAATCTTCGTTTTGATGAAGCGATCAAGCAATTTGACTTCATTAGAAACGAAGAAGAACAATGCGTGTATAAGAAATCTAGTGGGAGCAAGATTGTATTTCTTATTCTGTATGTCGATGACATATTGCTTCTCGGAAACGACATTCCAATGCTGAAGTCTGTAAAAGACTGGCTTGGAAGTTGTTTTTCCATGAAAGACATGGGTGAAGCCGCATACGTTCTTGGAATTAGGATCTATCGGGATAGACCTAAGAGGCTGATAGGCTTGTGTCAAGACTCATACATTGACAAAGTCCTACAAAGATTCAACATGAAAGATTCCAAGAAGGGCTTCACGCCAATGGTACATGGCACAACGCTAAGCAAGAAGCAGAGCCCTACGTCGGCTGCTGAGCTTGAGCGCATGAAGAATATTCCTTATGCATCTGCAATAGGATCTGTCATGTATGCCATGATCTGTACTCGTCCTGATGTTGCTTATGCATTGAGCATGACGAGTAGATACCAGTCAAATCCAGGTGAAAACCATTGGATTGCCGTAAAGAACATCTTGAAGTATCTAAGACATACTAAGGATAAGTTCTTAGTGTACGGTGGAAGTGATGTGCTTAAAGTCAGTGGATTCACGGACGCAAGTTTCCAGACAGACACAGATGATTTCCGGTCACAGTTCGGTTATGTCTTTTGTCTGAATGGCGGTGCAGTAAGTTGGAGAAGCTCCAAGCAGGACACCGTTGCTGATTCCACTACGGAAGCTGAATATATCGCCGCCTCAGAAGCAGCGAAGGAAGCTGTTTGGATACGAAAGTTCATTATGGAACTAGGTGTGATACCAGATGCGGCTGAGCCTCTGGCACTGTTTTGTGACAACAATGGTGCTATAGCTCAGGCAAAGGAACCAAGATCACACCAGAAATCCAAGCATGTTCAAAGAAGATATCACTTGATACGTGACATCATTAATAGAAAGGAAGTCAAGATCAGCCGAGTTCCGACAGATGATAATGTCGCTGATCCGTTGACAAAGCCACTCCCAAGGCCTAAGCTCGAGTTCCTGACTGAAGCTGTAGGCATTAGAAACATTGAAATGTAATCTAAATTTGAGTGGGAGTTTTGTGAGCTTTATTTTAGTTATTTGATATGTTCTTGTAAAACATTATTTTATGTTTTAATGAAATTATTATTTCAAGATTATTTTAACTGTGATGAAATAATCGTTCCAAAATGATATGAACCATTTTATAGGTCATCGAAGTAAATGATTTGATCTTGAGTCATCGAAGTCATTTAGCTTGATCATGAGACCCTATATTTGATAAATGTTTTGTATCATCCTGTCCCTAGTCGAAGGTTGTTGAAATTGGAACACCAACAACCGTGTAAGACTGGATTGGTACGTGACTTATGACAAAGTCTCAGTGTGTCATAGATGCTCGGCATCAAAGTCGGTACATAGGTGTATGTTGGGAACATACGACCGGACAAGACCCGCTAATAAGAACTCTTCAGGATATTTATATCTGTGTCATAAGAGATTCTTACTACGACTATAGAGTATAGTCCTTAGACCTGAGTTCGCATGCATGTGACTGCATATGGACTGATGCACTTTGATCATTGTCTAACGCTATCGTTCTGCGATAGCTATAAGGACCTTGTTTGGGTACATCATGAAATGAGTAGTTTACAGTGATGGAACATGATGGGATTTGTCCCTCCAATATAAATGGAGTGAATATCTCTAGGCCAATCGGAGATTTGAATACTGGAAAACGCATGGCCATGCTCAAACGGACTTTCCCGAGTCGTTTGGATTGTCAGTATCAAATCAGAGTCCGATGAACAAGATTAGGCTTTATAAGGATGACACTAATCTTGCCTTATGACTAATCGAGATATTGAGACGAAAGGGATTATGAATACAGAGATTCCAGTTCAAGTGGGAGATTGTTGGAATTGTGTCCAGCAATCTCTGTACTGTCTCTATAAAGTAAGAGTATGTCAGTGATCAGACATAAGTCATACAATACTGGGGGTCATGATGGCTTGCTAGAGTCCGCTCATGATCTATAAGTCTCGGACTTATTGCTTTTATTGTATGATCCCATATGGGTCACACGCTTAAGCTAGCAGGAAATAAAGTAGGAACGGCTTAGCAGAAGTACGACAAAAGTGCTAGGCATTTGTCGTACTAAGAGAGAAAGATTAATGGGTCTGATTAAATGGGATTTAATCAGATTGGGCCCAAAAGCCCAAAAGGGAAAGAGAAGGCTTTTAATGACTAAAAGCCAACTCTCTTCCTCCCAACCCTAATCCCAGCCGCGAAATCTCTCTCTCTTCTGCGCCCCATCTCCTCGTGGTCTAGCAGCCAGTTTCCGGTGATTGCGTGTGTGAGCCTTTGGAGGATTCATCCCTTGGTGTATCTCCCTGATCTCTGACCTGTTCATCAATTCCGCTGCAACAAAACAGGTAAAAGGTGAGATCATAATGTTTCTAAATAAGAACACCTAGATCTAATGCATGTTTAGGTTGATATCAATATGAGAATTGAATCAGGATCAACCGAAACTTCCAACACTTTCTTCAGCTTCTTAGCCTTGGATTTTGTTACTGGCCCAAGTGGAATGTGAAAATCAGCTCCAGACTTTGATTTGGCTCTTAGACTTAGCTCGTCCATCCTCAGTGGAAAGCTCGTAATATCCTTCAGCTCGGCAATACCCGGACCAGCTCGGTTCCTCACCGATTAAGAAAATTTCCACCTTGGCAATGTCCTTATCCACACCGGCCATGGCTCCATTTAGCTCAGCACAATCTGCTTCTTATATTCAAGCTCTCCTTTGCTCAATCCTAGTTTGGGTACAAGTTAAAGTTCCAGCTCTCCATACATGATCTCTCTCCCTCTTGAAAAGGATTTGACCTCAAATCCAATTCTCTTATATAAAAAGAAATAAATTAATCAAAAAGAAAATGATCAAGAAAATAATCATGTAATTAAAATCAAAGAAAAGAAATGGGATGGGACTTCCTTGGATTTTTAAAGCGTTCTGAATTCTTCTTTCCAATCTGATAAGACTATTGTTCGCTCCCTTTGCTTGCTTCAGTTGGAGATCAATCGTGATTCATGTTTGCGTTTGGTCCATGATAAACTTCTTTAGCAAATTCTCGGATCTTCACTACAAGAAAACACGTCCTAACCAACCGAAAAATCTATCGGATGTCCATCGGAAATAGCCATTACCGACGGATTCCCATCCGACTGGATCCGTCGATTCAATTTAGTTGGAAACTGAAATCCGTCGGGTTTTTGTTGAAAGTTACCGACGGATTATCGACAGATAATTGCGTACGCATTTTCGACGGCTTTTCGACGAGATGAAAATCGATGATTATACAACGAATTATCAAATGGTATGAAATCGAAGGATTACCGACTAGATTTACCGACAGCCGGTTAGTCGTTAGTCCGTCAGTATAACACCATCAGTAGGTAACGACAAATAACCGACAAACATTTACCAACGGTTTTCCAACGGTACTTTACAGATGGTTTTCCGAATGTATAATCGACGGATTACTGACGGTTATTTAATAATATATTTAAAATGTAAATTATTTTGTAAATTATAAAATAAAACTATTAATATTAAATTTTAAAGTTTATAAAACCGAAATATATTATAAAATTTTAATTATAAAATATTCATAAAACACTAAAAAGTTTTAATATTATAAAAAATCGGGATTCATAACTCCCGATCCCGATTCTCAACCCCCATCTTGTCTCTGCCCGATCACCCATCCACTCCTTGTCCTGGGGTAGATGACCAAACATCATGAAGTCCAACATATGAGCTTGCATCTCGAGCATCTTTTGATTGGTACTTGTTGTTTGGCGAGAATTGCCACATGGGTCGCCTCAATGCTGCGATTTCCTTATCTTCCGTCCTTAATGCTATAGTGAAGGAGTCGTTGTCGGAATGAAAGCAAGAAAGCGGTGGCGAGAGCTTCTCTGCCATGTTTCCTAAGCCGAATAAATGGCCCTAACACTTTGGCGTTTCCAAAATTTAAAAATACAAATTATAAATCAAATAATCTAAAATTAATAATAAAAATAATAGTCATATCTATAATAGAAGACTATTTTTTCTCCTTACAGCACGACATGTCAGCAACTTATTTTTTCACGTGACCATTTTTTTTGCTTCATAATGTCGTGACCCTTACACTTTGACGTTTCCAGAAAATTTTTTAACAATACAAGTTAGAAATCAAATAATCTAAAATTAATAATAAAAGTAATAATCATATATATAATAAAATACTGTTTTTCTTTCCTCACAACACGTCATATCAACAAATTATTTTTTTCACGTTGCCATTTTTTGCTTCATAATGTCGTGGCCGAATAGAACAATATAATGTGCATAATTTCGTATTTTATAAATTAACTAAATAACAGAATAAACCGATTAAAAAAAACTAAATAATAGAATAATGCTTGCACAAGCCTAGGGGTCGATCAACTAGTAATTTCGTATTTATAAGAAGCAATTGTTTAATCAAACAAGCTCACACAAACACTAAATCTCTCAGGCCCATAACAAGCCCAAACATCAAGTGATCTGCCAAACCTTGATTAAGCTGTCACGTTCCATCTTCATTCGTGCCTCCTCTCCAGAAACCTAAATAAAATGTCTGAATTGCTGGAATCTTAAACGACTTCCGTTTCCCCCGCAATCACTCACTCTCCTTGCGATCTTGAAGCATAGCTATCAACTTCTCTCTTATCACGGCTTCAAATTTCGTAACGTACGTTTCCCCCACCCCAATCATTGCTTCAAATCTTAAGGTTTTATCTATAAGTTCTTCCCATGAATTCCTAGATACTCATCTCCTCTTTGATTCTCTGCTTCAGCCAACTTTTTCATTCACTCACTGTTTCATTCACTCACTGTTGCTCCTCTGTAAATTCTTAAACCCTGCTTCTATTCATAACTAACCAATTGCTCCACATCTCCATGGTCTAAAACTGCGTTTGTTCATCACCTAATCACAATCACTTTCAATACTCCCACAAATGCCCTATCTCTAATATCGCAAATTCTTTGACAGTACTCCGTGATTCAGGCTTTCATTACAGCCAGCCGTGTCTGGTGCCTCCCATTACTGTCAAACGCTGCGTGAGGGAGCCATTGTAAGCCTTGAATCGTTCAAGGTTGCTAGGAGCTCAGATATATACTGATTAACTCCCTCATTTTCTCATATGATTCCTCCCTGCGACCTCCATCACTGAAGCCGTGAATTTTGCCTTCCAATTGGACATGAGAAATTCATGCTACGTAGAGTGGAGAAACTCCAAGCTCCGGCCAATACCAACATGGAATTAAGTAGAAGGTAAATTCCCAGCTTGCATACCACCAACTAGGAATGTTAATATGGGCAAACCCACCCCATTTAGACCCTAACCCATTTAAACTCCAAATCCTCTGAGACCCATTTAGTTTAAAAGTGTAATAGGGTTATCCATTTAGATCCATTAATTTTACACTTACCCATTCAAACCCATTTAAATTAGATATGAATTTTTATTCTCTTTTATTTTAATATTGATTAACCACTAAAATCTGATTTTTCTATTTTGTTTATTTAATTACATTTTATGAATTAATAATTTTAATAATATTCAAAAAGATATTTCATCAAAAATGTAATTTCAATTTTTTCGCCAACAAAATGCTATTCCGGATTTTTCCATTAAAAAATGAAATTTTAGATCTTTCATCCAAAAACGAGATTCCAAAATTTTCCGCCAAAAACAAAATTTCATATTTTCTTGCTAAAAAATATGAAGACGCGTTTTCCCGCCAAAAACGAGATTCCACTTTTTTGCCCAAAGCAAGATTACAAATTTTCACGCCAAAAATTCGATTCTGCATTTTCCGCCGAAAACGGAAATTACGTTTTCCTTTCCTTTAAAAACGTTATTCCGTGTTTTCCCGCCAAAAATGGGACTACACATTTTCCAGCCAAAAACGCGATTCCGTGATTCCGCATTTTCCCGTCAAAAATCTGATTCCATGTTTTTCAGCCAAAACATGATTCCGCGTTTTTCTGCGAAAACACAATTCCACGATTTTCCGCCAATAACATAATTATGTGATTCCGCATTCCCCCCCCCCCCAAAAACGCCGCGTTTTCCCGGCAAAAACACGATTCCTCGTTTTCGTGCCAAAAATGAGATTCCGCATTTTCCTGCCAGAAAACGAGATTATGTGTTTTCCCGCCAAAATTAATTACGTGATTTTCTAACAAAAAGTGAATTCAACCTTATTTTCTATTTTGTATTTTTAATTAAATAAATTAATAAAATTATTTTATTATTTAATATTAATTTAAATAATTTTTGTTTAAATATACGAGAGATCAAAAATTTAATGGGTTAACTATGTCTTCATTTATTTATCATCTAAACCATATTAGTAAATGAGTTTAAATATGATAAATTATTTAAACCCAATAATTTTTTTTTTGTGATAAATGAGTTTAAATGGATATTTATTCTAACACATATATGTTACCCACCAAACAAAAGTCCATATTAACATTCCTACCACCAACATGTTATATACTACTGACCTGTTATTAACCATCGTTTGTTGCAGGCATTTGAATTGTCATTTTTGCTACCTCAGCAATACTAAACTATCCTAGGTAACCCCTTATTTCTGTCTCACTTAGTTGAATTCCTCGAATGAGCTATAACAGTTCATATGTGGAACTGTAGGTTAGCAGGCAGAGGAACGTGGAAATCACCTTTGAAAAAGCTGATGGTTCGACATTTCAAGCTGAAGTTGGATGATCTTATATATACTATGGATTCAGGTCGTTATCCATGGTTATTCAGCTCCATTAACAGCACGGAATTAAGCTAAACTGGTACGGTAGCTTACTTTAACTTCAATCTTTGTTACCTATACATCTTAAACCTATGAGACCGTACTCTGCACTCTTAGACCATCTTCAACCCCACTCCATTTTTACTTCAAACTCCATTTTGCAGTAATGTTTGCTCCATCTCAACTCCATTTTGCAGTAATGTCTGTTCATGACTGCATTTTTCACTCCAAAATGGAGTAAGGTTGGACAAAACACAACTGCATTTTGGAGTTACTGATAGGTGTAAGTTTTAACCCTATACTAACTGCAAGTGCACAGTAATATCAATGTAGTACTTAGGGTATCGAATCCACAGGACTCTGGTCAACGATAGATTTAGAACAATTAAGATTAAACTAGGAGAAAGCAAATTGTAATGGGAAACTAAAAAGCGATGCAGGAAAGTAAATCAGGCGAGTTTGTGAGCAAGGAAGCGAAGCGTTAAGTCTAGGGAGTTCTCAGGAAATCAGGAACACACACAATCAATCAATCGAGATCTAATTAAGAACTGTTCTAGAACTCAAACACAGATATATAATTAACCAATTTTCGTTGTGAGAATTCTCTAAGCCTAATTGCAGAAATCCAAATGTCTTTGTAATTCCTAACATATTAAACCAGCTTTAAGATTAAGTTCAATATGTTCACAATTCAATTAAACCAAATTTCTTTGCGAGTAATTCAATTGCTCATCTAGGTTCTTTCTAGCTAATCAACCAACAGTCGTTGTGGAAATCAGCCTAAAATCATAAACAACAACCACTACTTAGCTTAACTTTATCATAAATACAAAAGTGATTACAAGAGTAGATAATAAATTAACAAGACCTTTTACAAAGGTATATCTGCAAAACTTAAGTAGATAGAAACCATTAGAATGTAGCGAAATAAATATGCAAACAACAATCCTATTAGGCCTGAGCGTTCGGATACCCGTTCAAGTTCGGTTTGGGTCTTTCGGATTTTTGGATTTTTGGGTCTAGGCATATAAGACCCATTCGGATATTTTATAATTTCGGTTCGGGTTCGGTTTGGTTCCATTCGGGTTCGGTTCGGGTCTGGGTACCCATAAAATCATAAAACAAAAATAAAAATTGGTTAATTTGAACAAAAAATTGTTAAAACGAGACGAATATAGCAAAAAAATTCGTATATTTCATTTATTTTGGGTATTTTAGCTATTTTGATCTAAAACTAACCAATATATATAAGTTTGTAATTATAGTTTTAAATAATTATGTTATGTTAAGTCTAAATATAATTAATATTTTAGATATATAATTGTAGTTTGGATATTTGGGGTACCCATTCGGTTCTCGGTTCGGGTCGGGTTCGATTTCGTTTCTTCGGGTATAGAGGTTTAGGATCCATTCAGGTATTTTTTCGGTTCGGGTTCGGGTTCGGTTCCTCTTTTCCGGTTCGGATTCGATTCGGTATTTCGGTTCCGGGTTTTTTGCCCAGCCCTAAATCCTATATAAACACCAAGAAAGGAATATTTAGATATACCATTTAAACATAAAATTATTTACATGAGGTACTACTTTAAAAGCAATTACGGGGAAACTGGACAATCAAATGTATGTAACAGGTAGCAGAGGAAAGATATGTTTAAAGTCATTGTAGTTGGTAGATTTTGTACAAACAATACAAAAGAAAAAACATATAAGTAAGGATGACTACAACCTACTCTTTTATTTGGTTATATGATACCCTCGTTATGGTATTTGAAAGTCTTTGGTATTGTGTAGTTATGTTCTAGAGAATATACATCATCACACAGAGTCAATTTTATGTATTTGATGTGCTTGAACAAAAAAGGACGGAACTCAGATTTGGAAAAATGAAGCCTCATATACTTATAAAAATAAACCATTCAATTAAAACAAAAAACAAAAACAAGCATGCAAGGAGTGTCAATCCTTAATAAAAATAAAAAGGCACCCAAATTAGATAAGAAAATGGGAGAAACATGACAACGTGCATGGATCTTTCAAAAACTTTAGAAAATATAGTCTAACCATATATGTAAGTGATTATCAAGTGGGTGTCGCAAGTAAAATAGGCATTAAACGAGCAATATCATATTTCAACAAAAAAAGCTACAAATAAATAAAAAGACATGTGGAACAAAAAAAAAGACACAGTTACAAATAAACAAAAGTCAAATTTTAAAAATAGATCACCCCACGCGTGCATGGAAATTCAATTAATAATTAACATAAACATTTACTTTTAAAAAGATTTGGTTGATATTTTTTGGCGATAGCGAGTCTCCGAAGTCGACCAATCCTCAGATTGATGCGATAGCACTTCCGCAAATCTCTTCTATGAAGCCTTGAAAACTCTTCAAACGACCGAATCTTGAATTTCTCTAGTAGTCTTGTTGGTGTGCCCGCCCTCGACCGGCTCAACATACGCCGCCTCTCAGCCCGACAATGAGACTAGTGCCTCAATCTCCGGAGCAATGAAGTGCGGAACAATTGTGTCTCTGGCCTTCGAAACACATAAAATCTCCCACTAGGAGCTTGTTGACGAGAGTGCGTCTGTCTGGACTGAGCCGATCGGGGCTGAGCCGTCTGAGAAGCTTAAAGAGCTTCAATATCTCCAATATTTTTCCTATTCCCAATAAAATGAACAAAAAGTTTAAAAATTAAAAATTATTAAAAATGTAAAATTTTTAAAATTATATAAAACTTTATGAAATAATTATAAAAGTTTTAAAATGATAAAATTTATAAAATTATTAAAAACTTAATAATTATAAAAAGTTATAATATGAGAAAAATTTATAAAACTTATTAGATACTAAAACATTATTAAAGAATAGAAAAAATTATAAAAACTATAAAATTTTAATAATTTTTTTTAATACAAAAATGATTTAATGTTTTTTAAAATACATTGAAATTTGAATTTTGATACAAAACTACACTGCCAATTTATTAGATCTAAAAAATTAAAAATGCTTAAATAATGTTTTCCAAACCATTTAGAATTTTAAAAACGTTTTACGTTTTTTCTAAAGTTTAATAAAATGTTTTTAAAATATATAAAATATTTTCATTACAATTAGTAACTAAATAAAGCTAAATCGATCCCTAATTCACCCTAAATAAACCTAAATACCTAGATAGTTCATTAGAACACGCATGCATCATTCCCACAAAAATATACAAACCAAAACATATATTTTTATTGAAATTAACTTCATTAAACGAAAACTCACATGGTTTGGAGTGTTTGGACGGTTGGGATTGATGTTTTTTGCCGGAAACGTCGAGTAACAATAGAGAGAAGGCTGAGCGGTGGAGGTTAGAGAGAGAGAGATAAACGCAGAGAATGAGAAAGAAGAAGTGGTCCGTCGAATAATTATTTGTAAAACAACGATTTTTTTCATTTACGGTCTGCCATCTGGCGGTTTTTGTCCCAATTTTGGAAAGTCAGTTTCTGAAATGTTTTTAGTGAAAATACACAAAGTAAATGTTGTTTTTGACAGTTTGACTCAAGTTTACCGAAGGATTTCAGACGACATATGGTTTACGGTCCACTTACTGTCCGTTTTATGTTTTCTAGGACTTGTGTACTTATGTTAGACCTAAACGACAATGTTTATCGGCAAATATAGGTTCCAAATATACGGATCACCGACAATTTCTTATTTATCGGATAAAGAGCGATTATCATATATAAGTTCTTCTTAAACACTATTGTGCACTAAGAAGGTGTTTTCGTCATACGTGCTAATTTTTTAAAAATCATTGAATACTTGTTCCATGATAATATATGGGATGCTATGTAGTTTAAAAGACGCTCAATATGTACCGGTTCTTTTCGATTGTTTGTTTCTGATTTTGTGACCCTATACCTAAACCCTCATTTTTCCGTTGGTAATTTATGATGGAATACCGATAATTCTCATATATTTGTCTGAATTTGCGCTGACTTATATTTCCCTCGGTTTTCAGTCGGAATTTGAATAGAATAAAATAAAATTTCCCTCTTTCTGTGGTTCGAACCCCGGCACGGAGCTGTAATTTTAAGGGATGGAAACCGTTGAGTATAGTGTTATGTTAACGTTTTAATTACATTAATATATTTATATTCGAATCGTTTTTGATTTTAAAAAAAAAAACTTTGGAAATCTTTAAAAAAAAATAATATTTGTCACTTTCTGAATCGTACTAGAATGAAACTGAATCGGCGTCATCATCGAACTCACCCCTCTCTAATTCAGAATCTGAATGAATAATGGCGAGTAAAATCCACGACCATATTATTTTAAGTGATTCTTCTATTGAAGCTATATAACCACTTCCGCTTTTATGTAATGGATCATGTTCTCAACTCCATAGACTCTTCCTCTCGGATTGATTTTAGTAACTGTGACCCATGGTTTGTTCTTGTATGTTTTCCAAGGATAAGGAATATAACACACCTGCATCAAAAAAAATATCATTTATGAGGAAAATAGAATAAGGTCAAGTTCTTAGATTACTAAAAATGTAAAGTGGATCACTAACCTGATCTACTTGTGAATCAATAATGAAAGGATAATATTTCTGAAGCTTTTTATTCGAATGGATAAACGTCACTCCAAACTCATCGATGGTGACACCTTGGCCAATAATCGGGTTATACCAAACACATAAAAGACCACACATATCATACCAAACTTCCCCACATACTTTGCTTCCAATATTTATTTGAGAACACCGTATTACACAGCTGACAAAACCCAGTGATATGCGGTTGTCCTAGTAGAGCCAGATTTATACACCTTATATGCATATCCCCTTGTGAAATATCTTGGATAAAACTTTGTAATGTAGTGGGGTATGTTGATTATGTCTTTCGTCTAATCCTTGGGTTTGCATCCGTTTCTTTCTTCATCTTCCACCTAGAAAAAATAAAACACGTGAGAGTTAATAAAATACCCAATGTATTGTTTTTGAGTAACATTTAAAATGAATTCTTACATAAAATTTTAACCAAGCAGAGAAGTCATCTTGTTTACGCCCTTCTCATTCGTCTTCAGTCAATTCTAGATGCCAATGTCGTAGAGCGTCCATGTATAACCTATAAAAAGTAAATATCTCATTAGTAAACTTATTATAAAAATTAATTGTCAATGTAATTACAAACATACTAGAAAATATATTTCATATCCAAGGACATCGTTACAGTTGGTGAGAATATACATTTCTAGGTGAGCATAATCCTAGGATGATAGTTCCCGGTCACGTGCATTTTCGCTTAACCGTCCAAATTGTTGAAAAATATTGGGAACCATGGACGGATAAATTGGCTTCTTGGCTCTATCATTTTTCGATATGTGCGCCAACTCTTTGTACGTACTTACGATGGAAAGTAATATTTAGCAAAGGTCATGGTCTCTTCGTTGTTATTTAAGACACAACATAACCCTCCAATTTATCGGCGTTCTTCATCTTCTTTTTAAGGTGGAACGTATAGCGCTCGAATGGATACATCCACTGATATTGTGCCGGAGTACCAAGACTAGCTTCTTGAGGGAGATAAATGGGTATATGTTCCATAAAATAAAAGAAAGACAATGAAAATATATTCTCTAGATTGCATAAGATCATAGGAATATTTTCTCCAAATTTCTGATGCCGTCAACTGTAAGTGACCACGTGCATAAATCCCAGAAAAAGTACCAACCGTTGTGGTTGCTTTATGAACATCTTTTAAAAGGAAAGGAGAAAATGCAAATGGTAGAAGTCGTTGCATTACAACATGACAATCATGGTTCTTAATTTTGATAAACTTCCTTTTTCAAGTGTCAACACAATCACGCAAGTTTGAAGCGTAATCGTCAGATAATTTAACTCGTCGCATAATCCAATCAAAGAACTTTCCCTTCAAAATTTCATCTAACCAATACGATGAAATTGGACATTTACCGTACTTCTGAACATGAAGCTCACTACGAGAACAATTTCAGGAAAATCAAGCATAGACTTCAAATTGTCTTTTGTCTTCCCTTGCACATTTAGAACATTGTTCATGATGTTATAAATAAATTGCTTACAACGTGCATGACATCAAGATTATGCCTTACAATTTGTTCCTTCCAATATGGCAAATCCCATAAAATGATTTGTTTGTGCCAGTCGTGCGCCAAATCAGCTCCATAAACATTTCTGCCCATTTCTACCGCAATCATGAAGTTATTTGCGCACCAAAGGTTCCCAAGAGCCCCAAAGTAATGACCCGCTTTGTTTGGGAGGAGGATCATCAAACTTTTCTCTTCTTTGTAAATTTTTTGGTGTTTCTCGGATATGGATGATCCTGCGGTAGAAATGTTCTATGACAATCAAACCGGCATGATTTGCATCCGTTCTTCAACTAAAATGCATCAGTACTTTCTTGACAACAGGAATATGCTAACCTCCCATGCGTTGTCCTTCAATATAAAATACCATAAGCCGGGAAATCCCTAATGGTCCACATTAGTGCAATAAGCATCTGAAAATTTTCCCTGCACGAGACATCATATGCTTCTATACTTGGCTCCCATAACATTTGAAACTCATATGTAAATGTATGCAAGAATACATCAAGTGATATTTGTGGATGCTCTGGTCCGGGAACGAGTACATAGAGGAAAAGTAACTCTCGAGGCATGCACAAAGATGGCGGTAGGTTATAAGGAGTCAAAATCACTGGCCACAACGAATAATGTTTCCCATGCCTTTCAAATGGGTTGAAACCATCTGTACATAATCTGAAGTACATGTTACATGGCTTATAAGAAAAGTCCGTATATAATCTCTGAAAATGTTATCACGCCTCAGAAGGATGTGGCATGCCATCTTATTTCCCATGCGGTTTGTTTAGATTGGTATACCGATTCAACCTATTGGTTAACGGAAAATACCACATCCATTTGAATGGAACTTTAACTCTTCCCCTTGTTTACTGATAGCGCGGCTTCCTAGAAAATTTACAATGTAGACGGTATTCATCTTCTCGCCAATATATCATACAGTTCTCGATGCACACATTTATCATCTCATACGACAATCCAAGCCCACGAACAAGTTTCAAGACTTCTTAGTATGAACATGACGCAACAATATCTTCAAGGAGAATATCTTTCACAAAATTGCAAATCGCATCCACATATTCCTCCGCCAAATTGTAGTCCGATTTTATGCCCGTTAGTGTAGTAGCATATGACAATGGTCAATGACCCTCTCTGCAACCTTCGTACAGTGGACGCTTTGCTGCATCTAACATATTAAAAAAATCTATAGCTTCTAAATTAGGTTCCTCTATCCTAGAAATTTGATACTCAACTACTTCCTGAATATTTTCTCGATATGCATTATTAACCATCTAAACGGTACCTACACCAAGATCTACTTCCGCACAATAAGGTTCCCTAGAACTACCATACAGTTCTTTACTACTAGTACTAGCATAAGGTTCTATACTACTACTTACATAACCCGATTTTTATACATGAAGATATCAAATCTTATAATCCAACATAAACCCCGATGAATACAAGTGGTGCCATACTTCCTAAATCCTAGCATTTCTAACATTCTAGCACTGAGTACATGAACATTTTAACTTACCAGTTTTCTTCATATGTGGTAGACAACATGCCACCGTCATGAATTCCATAATACCGAGGGAATATTCGGTATATAATAAGTTCATCGCAGGATCAACTCTCGGACCGCCCATCCATGATCTGTAATAATTGGAAGAAGACATTTTTTCGTAATAAAAAATATTAAAGTGTGTGAGATAGAGGGAGATAGATTGGTGTAAATGAGAAGTGTTGAACCGTTCAATATTTATAAAAGGATTAACCGACATAAATCCGACGGATAATGGCTATATCCGTCGGTAATCCATCAGTTAGTTGTCAGCCCAACGAATACCTCAATGAATAACTTAATGTATCTATTAATGGCTACATTGTACCGACAACTAACCGACATATTACTGATGGATAACGTATTCCGTCGATAATCCGTCGGAAATTACAGAGGAAAATCCGACGAAAAAGTTTTTGACAAATAATTTTTTTCCGGTAAATCCACCGGTAATGGGCGTCTTTTCTTGTATTGCTTATTTGCTCTAGAAACAATTTTCCCAACCTGTTATTCAGATGCTTTCAAAAAGACAAGAGAAAGCACTTCAAATGTGCAAAAGAAATTATCAATCAGTTCCTCCATTCTTAAAAAATCAAAAACAAGATTCAAGTTTCTTTAGTGAACTTCAAAGACCTTGTTAAAGTCTAAATTTGAATTAGAACCCAAAATGTCAACAAAGTCCTTATATGATATCAAAAAAGTAAGTCTTTATCAGAACATGAAATAATCCTTGTAAATTTAGAAAATCTTTTATCAAGATCAAGATCATGATCATTCAAATTCGTTTCTCAAACTTCCTGGAATGAATTTGAGACACACAAAGTATTTTCAAAGCGTAGTCTAAACTTAGAGAAAGTTTTAAGAAATGCAGAATCTTCTTTAGCACCAAATGGTTCAAATGCTTTCTTTCTCAAAGAAAATCTCAAAGAACATTTAAACTCACGTAATTCTTTCAACAGAAAACAATTTGGCTTATGGAAATTCTCATGTTCAAGTGTTTCAAAAGGTTGGATCATTTTATCAAAAACAAATCCAGAAACACAAAATTCTTTAGCCTTAGCCAAACCAAAACGTTTTTCTTAAGCAAAAAACAAAACAACCAGATAAGACTATGCATCAAACAATCAAGTTTTCTTACAATACTTTGAACAGTCATTAGGAAACAACATGAGGACTGGTTGTGGCATAAAACTGGTCGGCTGCTCCAAGACATATTTTGTGGCAAGCTCTCTTGTGGATATCCTATGCTTTCTATTCTTTGAATCAACTCTTTGAACGAGTGTTTCCTTGGTACATAGCCCACTTGCATTTCTAGGCTGTGCACCTCCAATGGTCCATGGACAAAGTCCTTGACTTCCTCAATATGTTCTTTCACACAAGATCGAAAAGACATATCATATGTGACAAAGGCAGTGCAAAGACATACAAATTAAACTCAAGTTTCTTGGATCACCATCAAGGGATTTGTCATAATCCAATATAAAAAGAACACATGTTGTTCCAAAACTCTTTAGCTGATATAAGAGAAAACAAGAATATCTATTTGCTCGAAATTAGATTGAAATGCCTTACAAGAAAACACGCCATAACCGGATGTCCATCGGTAATGGCCATTACCGATGGATTCTAAACCGAATGAATCCATCGGTTCTATTTTGTCAAAAATTGAAAACCGTGGTTTTCCGTTGGTAATTACCGACATATTCTAGTGTTGGGATTCCCTAGGATCCAGGGTCTAGGTAATTGAATCTAAGAACTGACCTCGTATTTACCTGGAGATTGGCAGCGGAAATTGGAGCAGGTAAACGAGATCTAGAGCGCCTCAATCGCTGCGCCTCTATCGTAGTCCACACGCACACAAGCTGGAATCCGCCGGGATGCTAGTGCCGGGAATCTGATCTCCTGTGGACCTTATGAGTTTCTGTGTCTCTACTCTCTCTCTGAGAAGTGACACTTACGGCTAGGGCTCAGGTCGATCATATAAGACATTATATATCGACCTGGGATGACTGAAAACGACCTACGGATCAAACCCGACTCGTTTAAGTCATTAACTCGAAACTTCAGTCTCGAAGCCCAATGTGCATCGATCGATACACATACTGTATCGATCGACACACCCATTCGAAAACCTGCGTCGATCGACACACTCATTGCATCGATCGACACACCTCTTCAAAACTCAATTCAATGTGTATCCAATACACATTGATCGGATCATTTGCCAATGATCAATCCCATACTAAGTGTATCCAGCTTTCTTAGGTGTGTGACCCTGTAGGTTCACACGATACTAGAAATGAGTTACAACTCATTTGTCATAAGCGGTTTCTAGCAAAACATTATGACTACCCAGTATCACACGAATTGTCCGATCTGGACAATACAACTATCTTTAGAGTAAGTACAATATGATTTCAGGACATAATCCCAACAATCTCCCACTTGTACTGGAATCATCTATTCCCATAATCCCTTTATCGCTATATCTCGATATGGCATAAGGCAAGGAACTGTGTCATCCTTATTATAGCCAACATCATGTTCATCGAACTCCTGATCTATACTAATAAAACAAACGACTGAAAATCATCTCGTTTGAGCACGGCCATGCATTTTCTCAGTATCAAATCTTCGATGGGCCCTGAGATATTTATCTCCTGTTATATAGGAGGGACAAATCCCTTCTTGTTCCATCCCTGTTTCTACACATGCTTCATGATACACCTAAGCAATGCCTTTATAGCCGCCATTTACGGATCGACGTTTGACAAGGTCAAAGTGCACCAATTCATATGCTAGAAAGCATGATGAACTCAGGTCTAAGGACTATACTCCATAGTCGTAATGAGAAACTCTCATGACACAGATATAACTATCCTGTAGAGTTCTCATTAGCGGGTCATGTCCGATCATATGTTCACCAACATATATATATATGTGACTGACTGTGATACTTATATCATTGACTCCATGAAACTTAGTCAACAGTCACCTCACAAGCTAGTCTCTCGCGGTTGTCAGTGTCCCACTTTGACAATCTCGACTAGGGACAATCATAATTTATGTCATCTTTTACTTATAGGGTTTCATGATCAAGTAAAAGATGACATAAATTATGATTGTCCCTAGTCGAGATTGTCAAAGTGGGACACTGACAACCGCGAGAGACTAGCTTGTGAGGTGACTGTTGACTAAGTTTCATGGAGTCAATGATATAAGTATCACAGTCAGTCACATAGATATATGTTGGTGAACATATGATCGGACATGACCCGCTAATGAGAACTCTACTGGATAGTTATATCTGTGTCATGAGAGTTTCTCATTACGACTATGGAGTATAGTCCTTAGACCTGAGTTCATCATGCTTTCTAGCATATGAATTGGTGCACTTTGACCTTGTCAAACGTCGATCCGTAAATGGCGGCTATAAAGGCATTGCTTAGGTGTATCATGAAGCATGTGTAGAAACAGGGATAGAACAAGAAGGGATTTGTCCCTCCTATATAACAGGAGATAAATATCTCAGGGCCCATCGAAGATTTGATACTGAGAAAATGCATGGACGTGCTCAAACGAGGTGATTGTCAGTCATTTTTTTTATCAGTATAGATCAGGAGTTCGATGAACATGATGTTGGCTATAATAAGGATGACACAGTTCCTTGCCTTATGCCATATCGAGATATAGCGATAAAGGGATTATGGGAATAGATGATTCTAGTACAAGTGGGAGATTGTTGGGATTATGTCCTGAAATCATATTGTACTTACTCTAAAGATAGTTGTATTGTCGAGATCAGACAATTCATGTGATACTGGGTAGTCATAATGTTTTGCTAGAAACCGCTTATGAAAAATGAGTTGTAACTCATTTCTAGTATCGTGTGAACCTACAGGGTCACACACCTAAGCAAGCTGGATACACTTAGTATGGGATTGATCATTGGCAAATGATCCGATCAATGTATATTGGATACACATTGAATTGAGTTTTGAAGAGGTGTGTCGATCGATGCAATGAGTGTGTCGATCGACGCAGGTTTTCGAATGGTTGTGTCGATCGATACAATATGTGTATCGATCGATGCACATTGGGCTTCGAGACTGAAGTTTCGAGTTAATGACTTAAACGAGTCGGGTTTGATCCGTATGTCTTTTCAGTCATCCCAGGTCGATATATAATGTCTTTTATGATCGACCTGAGCCCTAGCCGTAAGTGTCACTTCTCAGAGAGAGAGAGTAGAGACACAGAAACTCATAAGATCCAGAGGAGATCCGATTCCCGGCACTAGCATCTCGGCGGATTCCAGCTTGTGTGCGTGTGGACTACGATAGAGGCGCAGCGATTGAGGCGCTCTAGATCTCGTTTACCTGCTCCAATTTCCGCTGCCAATCTCCAGGTAAACACGAGGTCAGTTCTTAGATTCAATTACCTAGACCCTGGATCCTAGGGAATCCCAACATCTTGATGGATAATACCGACGGATTATCGATGGATTATCGGCGAGCGATACACCGATGGATTTACCACAGTTTACCGAGGAAGATAAACCGAAATATTACCGCGCCAATAACCGAAATCCATGCTATTGATAATCCGTAGGGAAAACCGTCACTATACCCTAAAATCTATTTCGGTAATTACCGAGGTTTTACCGAGAGTGTATAACCGACAGATAATTACCGACGGTTTGTCAATGGAATTTTACCGATGGTTTTCTAACGAAAATAAAATGATGGTTTACTGATAGGGAATAACCAACGGTTTAGGGATACAGAATAACCGATGGTTTACCAATGGACGGTAACCGACAGACACCAAACCGGTGGTTTACCTTTGACATTTTCTGATGAACGGTTAAAACCGACGGTTCCTAACGTATATATTTTAAAATAATAAATATTTTGTAAATTATATAATAATATTATTAATATTAAAATTGAAATCAAAGTATCTTATAAAAATAAATTTATAATATTCCAAAATAATAAAAAGGTTTTCAAATTACATAAAATTAGGATCCGCACCGGCGGATCCCGATTCCATCTCCGTTCCCGAACTCTTGTTCCCTCTCCTGGAGCTACCTCTTCCATTTCCACACCTAGTGGAAGAGAACCAATGAAGTACATCATCTGAGCTTTTATCTTCTGCATCTTACGGTTGGTTTCTTCCTTTTCCGCTAGCATATGAGCTTCCATTCGCGCCTAATTTTCCTTCCATGATGTGATTTCCTCATTTTTCTCCCTCAAGGCTTCGGTGAATGAGTTGGTGTCTGGATAGAAGCGGAAAAGCGGTCTCGAGACCCTCTCCGCCAAGCTTTCTAATCCGAATAAATGACCCTTACTCTTCTGCGTTTCCTGCGGAAAATATTAAAAATACAACTTAGAAATCAAATAAACTGAAATTAATAACATAAGTTTTAATTAACATAAAAATTTACCTCAAGAATGATCTTGTTGAACTTTTCCAGCTATAGCGAAGATTCCAAAGTCGAGCCGACTTCCTCGGATTGCTGAGATAGCACTTCGTCCACTCGCCTCTTCCCCGCCTCAACAACTCTCCGAGCGATAGGATCCTGGATCTCGCCGGTAGTCTTGTTTATGTGGCCGCCCTCGACAAGCTCAACAAACGTCGGGTCTTGTCCTTCTTGCCGTTCCTGCAAAAATACTATTAATTAGAAAGTCATTAATTAAAATATAGAAAATATTAACATATAAACTTACAAAGTCAATTTTCTGCTGTATAGTGCTCTATTGCTCTCGCTTTATGGATCGAAATCCCAACACTTCCTCTCCGACTCTTATGGTTCTGCGAGTTCATCGAAAAGGTTGATACTGTAGATGGCTGCTCCCAATAATGGATCAACCCGGTCTAGACATCCATGTTCACATCCTTCTGTACATCTTCTGCTGCACACTTCTGCTTCCACTCGTTGATGACGTGAGTATAATGGGATCTCACCTTTTGGTGAAAATCCTTCTCCACAAGTGTAGTATACTTCTTGTTCCAAGTATACTCTTGCTACAAAAAAACCCATTTGTTAGTAAAAATTAATAATAATAAAAAATACCAAAGATAATGAATGAAGATACGTATCGCAAATTGGCAAAACTAGCTATGCCTATCGGACAAAATAATTTCCATACATTCCTGAATTGTAGTCAATAAATACAAATTTAACAAATCTTATTTCAAAATTTTAAATTTTAAATTTAAAACATTTTAAAGATTTTATGTTTTTAAAAAATATTTCTTATTTTAAATTGAATCTTTATCACTATCTGAATCGTAGTCCAATAAAATTGAATCATTGTCGTCCTAAAATTCACCCCTCTCTTCTTCTGAATCTTAATGAAGAATTACATCTCCTAATTGAGTAAAATCAATGACTATATTAACTTTAAGGGATTCTTCTTTTTGAACTATGTAACCACTTTTGCTTTCTAGTAATGGATTCTTCAACACCGTAGACTCTTCATGTCAGATTGATTTTCATATCTGTAATGCATGGGTCGTTATTTTAAGTTTTCCGAGGGTAAGGAATGTAACACACCTTCGTCAAACAAAATATCATTTATTTGGTTAATTAAAAAGATGAAAGTCAAGTTTTTTGATTACTAAAATGTAAAGTCGATCACTAACCTGATCTTCTTGTGAAGCAATAATGAAATCATCATATTTCCAAATCTTCCTACTCGAATGGATAAATGTCATTCCAATCTCACCGATGGCGACACCTTGTCCATTAATCGAGTTATACCAATCACATAAAAGACCACACATCTCATGCCGAGCTTCCCCACGTACTTAACTTCCAGTATTTCTTTTAGAACCTTGTAGTACACAACTTCTTCGGAAGCAGACGAAACACCGTTTTCTTTTTCCTAGCAGAGCCTTCTTTATGCACTTTAAACGCATATCCCCTTATGCAATATCTTGGATAAAACTTTGTATTCTAGTGGAGGCTGTTGACTATGTCTATCAACCAACCATCGGATGTGCGTCCGTTTCTGACTTCATTTGTCACCTGAAAATTTATATAACGCAAGAGTTAATAAAATTACCCAATTTATAGGTGTTGATTAAAATTTAAAAAGAATATCTTACATGAAATTGTAACCAATCGGAGAAGTCTTTTTGTTAACGACCTTTATGCTCGTCCTCAGTCAATCATAATGCTAGAGCGTGCATGTATAACATACGAAAAGTAAATATCTCACTAGAACACTTATTATGAAACTTGCAATTGCAATAACAAAAAAAATTTAAACTATATACGTCTCATATTCAGTGAATTCATCGCAGTTGGTGAGAATATACGTGTGCAGTTGTGCATGCTCCTGGGATTTTAGTTTTCAAAGACATGATTTTCCGCTTAACTGTTCAACTTGTTGAAAAATGCTGGAAATCGTTGACGGATAAATTGGCTTCTCGCCTCTATCATCGTTTCGAGCTGTGTGCCGACTCTTTGTACGTACTTGCGATGGAAGTAATAGTTGGCAAAGGTCGCAATGTCTTTATAGTTATATTGAACCACAACAGAACCCTCCACTTTAGTGGGGTTCTTCACCTTCTTTTTAAGGTGGAACATTTAGCGCTCGAAAGTATATATCCACCGATATTTTACCTAACCACCAAGTCTAGATTCTCCAGGGACAGGAATGGGCAAATGATCCATAACATCAAAGAAAGAAGGTGAAATTATCTTCTATAGATTTCATAAGATCTTAGGAATGTTTTACTTCAAAATTCGGATGCCAACAAGTGTAAGCGCCCTCGTGCATATATCCCTAAAACTGCTCTAACCGCTACGATTTCTTTATGAACATCTTTGTGGAGTAGATGAAAAAAATGAAAATTGTAGGAGTTGTTGCATCACAAAAGACAATCATGACTCTTCATTCCGATACACTTTCCTCCATCAGTGACAACACATTTACGCAAGTTTGAAGCGTAACCTTCAAGGGATTTAGCTTGTTTCATAATCCAAACAAAGAACTCTTCCTTCGACATTTCCCGTTCTTCTGAAGATGAAGTCAGGACAAGAAAAAATTTCCGGAAAATCAAGCCAAGACTTTAAATTATCTTTCGTCTTCCCTTGCATATTAAGAACAATGTTCATAATGTTATCAAAGAATTTTTTCTGAATGTGCATGAAATCAAGATTATGTCTTAGTAATTGGTCCTTCCAATATGATAAATCCCAGAAAATGTTTTGCTTGTGCCAGTTGTGGGATACACCAGCCTCATATACATTTTTGTGCCCATTTCCACTCGAATCAGAAGTTCTTAGCGCACAAAAGGTTCCTAATAGCCCTAGAGTAGCCGAACCGCTGTCTTGGAGAGGAGGATCATCAAACACTTTTCTCTTCTTTGTAAAAAGTTTTGTGTTTCTTCGATATGGATGATCATGTGGTAGAAATCTTCTATGACAAGCAAACCAACATGATTTGCGTCCGTTCTTCTACTGGAATGCATTAGTCTTTTCTTGAAAATACAAACATGCTAACCTTCCATCGTTGTCGATCCATGTAACATACCATAAGCCGGGAAATCTCTAATGGTCCTCATTAGTACAACCCGCATCTGAAAATTTTGCTTGCACGAGACATCGTATACTTCAACACCGGGCTCCCATAACATTTACAACTCATATATCAATGGCTGCATGAATATCATTTACAACTCATAACACTCGCCGCATGCATAGATGGCAGTAGGTTATAAGAATTCAGAATCATTGGCCACAACGAATATTGTCTCCCATGCCTCTCAAATGGGTTGAAACCATTTGTGCATAATTAGAGGTACACATTACTTGGCACATACGAAAAATCCGGATATACTCTCTGAAAATGTTGCAATTCCTCAGCATCTGATGGATGTGTAATCTCTTCTCCTCTTATATGATCGGCACGCCATCTCATTTCCCGTGCGTTTCGTTCAGATTGGTATAATCGCTTCAACATATCGGTTAACAGGCAAATACCACATCCGTTTGAACGGAACTTTAACTCTTCCCCTTGTATCCTGATAGCACGGATGCTTACAAAATTTACAATGTATACAATATTCATCTTCTCGCCAATATATCATCCAATATATCAACTGGTACGCTAATCTATGCTCTTGAAAAGGTTTCTGGACCTCATTGTATGAACATGGCGCAAGATTATCTTCAGGAAGAATATATTTCACAAAATCGCAAATCGCATCCACACATTCCTCTACCAAGTTGTAGTCTGTCTTTATGCTCATTAGACTAGTAGAAGATAATAATGGCAAATGACCCTCTTTGCAACCATCGTGAAGTGGCCGCTTTGCTGCATCTAACATATAAAAAAATCTCATAGCTTGTACATTAGGTTCCCCTACCCTAGGAATTTGATATTCACCTACTTCGTGATTATTTTATTGATATGCATCATTAACCAGCTTAACGGTAGCTACACCAAAATCTACTTTCGCTAGAGCTACCATAAGATTCCCTACTACTAGTACTAGCATAAGGTTCTCTACTACTACTTCCATAATCCGATATTTCCCATGAAGATACCAAATCTTATAACCCGCCATAAACCCCGAATAATACAAGTGATTCCACAAGTCGTCAATCCTTGCATTTATAACATTCCGGCACAGAGTACATGCACATTTTAACTTACCGGTTTTCTGTGTATGTGGTTGACGACATGATACCATCATGAATTACATAATACCAAGTGCAATTAGGTGTGCAATCAGTTTGTCGCCGGATCAACTCTCAAACTGTCCATCCACGATCTGTAATAATTAGAAGAAGATATTTTTTTTATTTGTAATCAAATATATTGGAGTTTGAGAGAGAGAGAGAGAGAGAGAGAGAGAGAGAGAGAGAGAGAGAGAGAGAGAGAGAGAGAGAGAGAGAGAGAGAGAGAGAGAGAGAGAGAGAGAGAGAGAGAGAGAGAGAGAGAGAGAGAGAGAGAGAGAGAGAGAGAGAGAGAGAGAGAGAGAGAGAGAGAGTTTGGGAGGGATTAGTGTGGAGAAGAGATGAAGCGTTTATTATTTGTAGGAAATTAACTAACGGAAAACCGAAAGAAATAACATTATCCATCGGAAATCCGTTGGTTTCGGGTCGGTCCAGCGGATACCTCAACGGATATATTAATGTATCTATTAATGGTTATATTGAAGTGATAACTAACTGACGGAAACAGATTTCGATGGGAAGTTCCCTACAGAGAGCCAATCCTTCGGGAATTACCGACGAAAATCCGATGGATATGTTACCGTCGAGGATCCGTCGGTTTCCTATCGGTATGTTCCGACAGAATTTTTTCCGTTGGTAAATTCGTCGGTAATATGCATTTTTTTCTTGTAGTATGCACAAGCCTAGAAACTTCCTCAATATACATAAATGCAAAACTCTTCGAACTTCGAAGCAAATGTTTGTCACGCCATTTTCAGAACCAAAATTCAATGACTCCACCACTGACTTCACAAACTACTTGAAGTGATATAAACATAAGAAAAGAGAATGCAGAAAATGTGAGCACTTGTTTTAGATTGGAAAAGCTTTCAAAAGCGTTCTCTTTCAATTTCAATCTTGTACCACAACATAAAATATCACAACATGCTATTGATGATCTCTAATCAAGACTAAATTCATATTCATCCACAAAGAGAAAACTCTTTGGTTTAACAACTTCTCAAGTTTGGGTGTTTCCAAATTTGAAATAAGTCTATTAAAAACCGAACTAGAAACACAAATTTCTTTCACATGGCTTAAACCAAATCATTTCTCTTCTTCAGGAGTAATCAAAACAAACAAGCTAGGGTTTGCATCAATCAAACAATTTTTCTTACTAAGCTTGTTGTGGTTATCTCCAAAGAATGAATGAATGCTGCATCTTGCACGAGACGGGAAATCCGTTCCTAATCATAAACCGGTGGTGCATCCTTTGGTTACTCTTCTTGGGAGATTTCTTCTAAGACCCGTGAACTAGAGACATGTCTACTCAGTTTACCAGTTCAAAAATTCTTCGTTCTTCAGAAGCTTGTTCATTCTCAAGCACAAAATCAGAAGATGAAAAAATAAGAGAATACTTAGCTCTGTTTTGAATGCTTGGAGTGATTTCAATTACCAATGCCTCTCCTACATCTGTGGATGCTTCTGAGCTCGAGCTGGTGGTGTTTCTCTCTTTTGGTTATCAAACATAGCCTCAATTTCTTCTAGCATCTTCTTTTCCAAATTTTAAATCGTTTTGGTGCCATATAGTTTGAAAACTCTTTGTATCTTCACGGTGGTAATCATGATATGTTCTATCTCTTTTTAACCGGATTTGGTGCCATATAGTTTGAAGACTCCTTGGATCTTAACGATGGTAATCATGATATGTTCTATCTCTGGCCGGTCTGGATTGTTCTCTACTGCTCCTACTAGGCCTCTCAGATTTCCTCCTTGGTTGTGCCTTTTCCTGCACAAAATCAGAATTGTTAAAACCAAAATTTTTTAGAAACCGATTGCTTGCTTTTTAAAGAGGGTTTAGTTGATGATTTAAAATTGTCCTCCCACTCCTAAACAGTTCTACTTTTAATGCCAAACATCATAACCTGAAAATACTTAGCAAAGATGTTAATGTTGGATCGTTTAGTTTCTCCTGATTCAATTCTCAGATTGATTCATCCTACTAAACATGCAGATCTAGGTTCTCTTGATTAGAAACATAATAGATCTCACCTGTTACCTTGTTATGCAGCGGAATGGGAGGTACGGGTCAGAGATCAGCAGAACCACCAAGAGATGGATCCTCCAAAGGCTCACACACGCACGCACAGGAAAGTGGCTGCTAGACCGAGCAAGGAGGGAGGCGCAGAAGAGAGAGTGGGAGGCGCAGGAATGGCTGAGAAAAAGGAGCTAGGGCAAGTTTTATTGATTAAAACCCTTGTCCAGTTCCTATGGGCTTTTGGGCCCAATTCTCAGTTCTGATTAAATCCCTTGGATTTAATCAGGCCCTTTAGACTCTCTTAGTACAGTAAATGCCTAGCACTTTTACCGTACTTCTGCTAAACCGTTCCTATACTTTTTCCTGTTAGCTTAGGCGTGTGACCCATATGGGATCATATAATAAAGGCAATAAGTCCAAGACTTATAGATCATGAGCGGACTCTAGCAAGCCATCATGACCCCCAGTATTATATGACTTATGTCTGATCATTGACATACTCTTACTTTCTAGAGACAGTACAGAGATTACTGGACATAATTCCAACAATCTCCCACTTGAACTAGAATCTCTGTATTCATAATCCTTTTGTCTCAATATCTCGATTAGTCATAAGGCAAGATTAGTGTCATCCTTATAAAGCCTAATCTTGTTCATCGGACTCTGATTTGATACTGACAATCCAAACGACTCGGGAAAGTCCGTTTGAGCATGGCCATGCATTTTCCAGTATTCAAATCTCCGATTGGCCTAGAGATATTCACTCCATTTATATTGGAGGGACAAATCCCGTCTTGTTCCATCACTGTAAACTACTCATTTCATAATACACCCAAACAAGGTCCTTATAACTATCGCTTAACGACAGCATTAGACAATGATCAAAGCGCATTAGTTCATGTGCAGTCACATGCATGCGAACTCAGGTCTAAGGACTATACTCTATAGTCGTAGTAAGAATCTCTTATGACACAGATATAAATATCCTGAAGAGTTCTTATAATCGGGTCTTGTCCGGTCGTATGTACCCTACATACACCTATGTACTGACTTTGATGCCGCGCATCTATGACACACTGAGACTTTGTTATAAGTCACATACCAATATAGTCTCACACGGTTGTTGGTGTTCCAATTTCAACAACCTTCGACTAGGGACATGATGATATAAGCCATCTATCAAATATAGGGTCTCATGATCAAGCTAAATGACTTTGATAACTCAAGATCAAGTCACTTACTTCGATGACCTATAAAATGGTTCATATCACTTTGGAACGATTATTTCATCACAGATAAAATAATCTTGAAATAATAATTTCATTAAACATAAAATGTTTTACAAGAACATATCAAATAACTAAATAAAGCCCTTAAACTCCCACTCAAATTTAGATTACATTTCAATGTTTCTAATGCCTACAGCTTCAGTCAGGAACTCGAGCTTAGGTCTTGGGAGTGGCTTTGTCAATGGATCAGCGACGTTATCATCTGTCTGAACTCGGCTGATCTTGACTTCCTTTCTATTTATGATATCACGTATCAAGTGAAATCTTCTTAGAACATGCTTGGATTTCTGGTGTGATCTTGGTTCCTTTTCCTGAGCAATAGCACCATTGTTATCACAAAACAGTGCCAGAGGCTCAGTCGCATTTGGTATCACACCTAGTTCAATAATGAACTTTCGTATCCAAACAGCTTCCTTCGCTGCTTCTGAAGCGGCGATATATTCAGCTTCTGTAGTGGAATCAGCAACGGTGTCTTGCTTGGAGCTTCTCCAACTGATTGCACCGCCATTCAGACAAAAGATATAACCGGACTGTGACCGGAAATCATCTTGGTCTGTCTGGAAACTTGCGTCCGTGAATCCACTGACTTCAAGCACATCACTTCCACCGTACACCAAGAACTTATCCTTAGTATGTCTTAGATACTTCAGGATATTCTTGACGGCAATCCAATGGTTTTCACCTGGATTTGACTGGTATCTACTCGTCATGCTCAATGCATAAGCAACATCAGGACGAGTACAGATCATGGCATACATGACAGATCCTATTGCAGATGCATAAGGAATATTCTTCATGCGCTCAAGCTCAGCAGCCGTCGTAGGGCTCTGCTTCTTGCTTAGCGTTGTGCCATGTACCATTGGCGTGAAGCCCTTCTTGGAATCTTTCATGCTGAATCTTTGTAGGACTTTGTCAATGTATGAATCTTGACACAAGCCTATCAGCCTTCTAGATCTATCCCGGTAGATCCTGATTCCAAGAACGTATGCGGCTTCACCCATGTCTTTCATGGAAAAACAACTTCCAAGCCAGTCCTTTACTGACTTCAGCATTGGAACGTCGTTTCCGAGAAGCAGTATGTCATCGACATACAGAATAAGAAATACTATCTTGCTCCCACTAGTTTTCTTATACACGCATTGTTCTTCTTCGTTTCTGATGAAGTCAAATTGCTTGATCGCTTCATCAAAACGAAGATTCCAGCTCCTCGATGCTTGCTTCAATCCATAAATGGATTTATGAAGCTTGCATACTTTTCCAGCATTCTTTGGATCTATGTAACCGTCAGGTTGTGTCATATACACATCCTCTTCCAGAATACCATTCAGGAAGGCGGTTTTCACGTCCATCTGCCAAATTTCATAATCATGAAAAGCTGCAGTTGCTAGTAGAATCCGAATAGATTTCATCATAGCCACTGGGGAATAGGTTTCATCGTAATCCACACCGTGAACTTGTCTGAAACCTTTTGCCACCAACCTGGCTTTATAAATCTGGACATTTCCATCCACGTCAATCTTCTTCTTGAAGATCCATTTGCACTCGATGGCTTTTACACCAGCGGGTAAGTCAACCAACGAAAACACTTGGTTGACCGACATGGAGTCTATTTCGGAATCAGTGGCCTTACGCCACTTAGAGGAATCTGGGCCCATCATGGCTTGATTGAAGTTCGATGGTTCATCACCATCAATGATCAGAAGATCATGACAGTCAGTCACGAGGAATCCTTGATATCTCTCGGGTTCGTGACGGATCCTCCCGGATCTTCGAACTTCAGGTACTACAGGTTCAGGCTCTACAATTTCTTGTAGGTCCTCCTGCTGCTCTTCCTCATTAGGTTGAGCAGTATCCTGTTCATCTTGAATTTCTTCAAGCAGTACCTTACTCCCACTGTCTTTCTTAGAGAGAAACTCCCTCTCAAGAAAGTTACAATCCCGGGCAACAAAAATCTTGTTCTCGGAACGCAGGTAGAAGTAATAAGCCTTGGTTTCCTTCGGATAACCAATGAAGTAGCATTTATCAGACTTTGGTGTAAGCTTGTCTGAGATTAATCTCTTGATATAGGCTTCACAACCCCAAATTCTTAGATAAGACAGCACTGGAGCCACTCCAGTCCATAATTCATATGGTGTCTTTGCTACTGCTTTCGATGGCGCTCTATTTAGAGTGAACACTGCTGTTAGCAGAGCATATCCCCAAAGGGATATTGGAAGGTCTGTGTGACTCATCATAGATCGAACCATATCCAATAAGGTCCGATTTCTCCTCTCAGACACACCATTCCATTGTGGTGTTCCAAGAGGAGTGAGTTGGGATACGATCCCACACTCTCTCAGATGATCACTGAATTCTTGGCTTAAGTATTCTCCTCCTCGGTCGGACCGAAGAGCCTTAATGCTTTTGCCAAGTTGGTTCTGTACTTCATTTTGGAATTCTCTGAACTTCTCAAAAGATTCAGACTTATGTTTCATTAAATAAACATATCCATACCTACTGAAATCATCAGTGAAGGTAATGAAGTACTGATAGTTTCCTCTTGCATTTGTGGACATTGGGCCACACACATCAGTGTGTATCAGGCCCAATAAGTCACTGGCCCTCTCGTTAGGTTTATTAAAGGGGGCCCGTGTCATTTTGCCCATCATACAGGATTCGCATTTCTCACATGACTCAAAGTCAAATGAGCCAAGAAGTCCATTCGAATGGAGCCTCTTGATGCGTTTCTCGCTGATGTGCCCTAAACGACAATGCCATAGAAACGTTCGGTTCTCCTCATTAGGTTTGAACCGTTTGGTATTAATGTTATAAATTGGCGCGGATTGATCAAGTATGTAAAGCCCATTCGTAAGAGGGGCACAACCATAGAACAAATTGTTGCGATTGAAGGAACATAATTTATTCTTAACTGAAAAATCATAACCTTCCAAATCCAACAAAGAAATTGAAATAATATTTCTGCTTATCGCAGGTACAAAATAACAATTATTGAGTTCTAAAACCAATCCCGAAGGTAAAGACAACAAGTATGTGCCTACAGCTAGTGCAGGAACTTTCGCTCCATTCCCAACTCGTAGCTCCACTTGTCCTTGCTTCAGCCTCCTACTGTTGCTGAGTGCCTGCATATTAGTACAAATATGAGCCCCACAACCAGTATCCATAACCCATGAGGTATTATCAGAAGTAGTTGTATTAACTTCTATAACAAAAATACCTGATGAAGAAGTCTCGAGAGTCTTCTTCTTCAATTCCTTTAGACCTTCTTGGAATTTCTTACATTCTCTCCTCCAATGCCCTGGTTCTTTACAGAACCTGCAGATGTCAGTAGGCCCAGCCTTGGATTTGGGCTTGGGCTTTGGCGTGTCCTTGTCCGAGACTTGGACAGCCTTAGCCTTTCCTTTGTCCTTGGCAGAGGATTTCTTAAAGCCCTTGCCCTTCTGCACCATTAGCACATTGGGGTCCTTGGCTGTTTTCCTCAAGTTGGGCTCTGCAGTCTTGAGCATTCCGTGAAGCTCAGGCAATGTCTTACTCAAGCCATGCATATTGAAGTTCAGGATGAACTGATCATAGCTTGCAGGTAAAGACTGCAGAACGATGTCGCAGGCAAGTTCCTGGCTGATAGGGCAGTCGAGTTTCTGAAGATGATCGAGATAACCCATCATCTTCAAGACATGAGGACTCACTGCCGCATTTGCAGCCAACTTACAGTCTAAGAGGTTCTTAACTGTCTGAAACCTCTCAGTCCTTGCTTGCTCCTGAAAAAGCGATTTCAGGCTTGCCATTATCTCGATGGGTGACAACACACTCTCGAACTGCATTTGCAGCTCAGCAGTCATTGTCGCCAACATCAGGCAATAGACATCATTTTCATCTGACGAATGCTTTTCCCAAGCATTATGCAGAGTCCTGGCGGCATTGTTAGGAGGCCTCTCGGGGAGGGGATCACGAAGGACATAATCCTTCTTCTCCTGCTTGAGGACCAGCCTCAAGTTCCTTGACCACGTCAGGAAGTTCGTTCCAGTCAGCTTCTCCTTTTCGAGAACAGACCGGATTGAGAATGTGTTTTGAGTGCTTGTAGTAGTCATAGCTGAAATATAATATAAAAGGTTATTAGTTAATATGTTCAATATGATTAATCTCATATTATTCTTAATATGATTAATCTCGCATTATATTCAATAACATCAGTTACCCTCAATAGAATATAATGATTCCAAGATCCACATATAACTAAGATCAAAGTGGGCCACTGGCCGTCACCCAACCTTAGCTTATATCGGTAAGCCCTATCTCGGCTAATTATATCCGTGATATAACTCTTGGTTGTGAATCTGGGCCCGAGGCCCAATCCACTCTGATGTCTCAAGGCCCGGGACTCCCGATGGCCTAGTCAAGAAAACCAGACTATACAGTCATGTAATCATTAATGTCTGGGACTCCCAATGACATTTATGAATCACAAACCGTCTTACCCACGCAAAAGTAGACACCCTCACACTGTAAGGCCATGAGTAGAATTGAATGGGCTTCGACAGCTGACATAGACTGGACAAGACATCCAACGCTTGATATTATTTGAGGTTTGTAGGTTTATTAAAATTTCATCCCAAAATAGAAGATTACTATTTTGGGAAACTTTCCTTTTTGGGAGACCTACTAATTTTGGAAACTTTCTAAAATTAGAAACTTTTAATTATAGAAATTTCCTAAAATCCAAAACATGCAAATATAGAAACTTCTATTTTAAGAAACTTTCTAATTTCAAAATTTTGGAAACTTATTAATTTAAAAAATCGATTTTATAATTTTATAAAAATAAATTTTAAATTAATTCTGAAGAAAAGACTCAAATAATTGGCCCAATTGTTTTAACTTCTTGGTCCGAGGCCCAAGAATTGGTTCATGTCCAAGACATAACCCAATTGCCCAATTAAATGACATAACCGGTCTGGTTCATTAAAATTGGTCTTAACCAAAATTAATTACTACGATGACCACAATTGTCAACCGGTTATTTACTAAACCGGATTTTCTCAATTTATTTGGTCCAACCAAATCAAATTAGAAAATCACTGGTTTAGGCACAAAATCCAATTTTTCGACTTTGGATTTCTTATCCCGGTTTAACCAGAACTTAATAAATTTATTAAGTCTGTTTATTAAACCAAGACGATTTAAGTTTTAATCAAATTAAACCGAACCATCACTCAGCCAAACCGAACCGACCATTAGGTCACGGTGAACCGAACCGAGATGCAGGCTTCACGCGATCGGGAATGATCGGGACAGCCGCATGCCGCGATCGGGACGAGTTCGGTTGCGTGATCGGGACGGGAGCGTGATCGTCGAGCTCGGGTCGGTGGCTTCACGCGATCGCCGAGCGATCGGGACAGCCCGGGTCGAGAGCGGGACGATGCTGGCTTGGTCGAGACGCGAGAGAGGCATGGCGTGATCGCATCGATCCAAGCCATCGATCCGCGATCGATGCAAGCGATCGGATCGGCCACGCATCTCGCTGCCCATCTCGCCGTGATCGACTCGACCACGCGACTCGATCCATCGATCGGTCCGTGCGTCTATTCGATCCGGACGTGCGGTTCGACCACACTCCGACGCAACCAATTCATATAGATTGGATCATGCGATTTCTTGTTTGTTTAGGTTTTAATTCTTTGTTTCTTAAGTGTTTTCTCTTATCAGTAGATTGATTCAAAAACACCTCTTTAAACAATCCTAAACATGATTCTAAACAAGAAAAACCACAGAACCAATGGCTCTGGTACCACTGTTGGATCGTTTAGTTTCTCCTGATTCAATTCTCAGATTGATTCATCCTACTAAACATGCAGATCTAGGTTCTCTTGATTAGAAACATAATAGATCTCACCTGTTACCTTGTTATGCAGCGGAATGGGAGGTACGGGTCAGAGATCAGCAGAACCACCAAGAGATGGATCCTCCAAAGGCTCACACACGCACGCACAGGAAAGTGGCTGCTAGACCGAGCAAGGAGGGAGGCGCAGAAGAGAGAGTGGGAGGCGCAGGAATGGCTGAGAAAAAGGAGCTAGGGCAAGTTTTATTGATTAAAACCCTTGTCCAGTTCCTATGGGCTTTTGGGCCCAATTCTCAGTTCTGGATTTAATCAGGCCCTTTAGACTCTCTTAGTACAGTAAATGCCTAGCACTTTTACCGTACTTCTGCTAAACCGTTCCTATACTTTTTCCTGTTAGCTTAGGCGTGTGACCCATATGGGATCATATAATAAAGGCAATAAGTCCAAGACTTATAGATCATGAGCGGACTCTAGCAAGCCATCATGACCCCAGTATTATATGACTTATGTCTGATCATTGACATACTCTTACTTTCTAGAGACAGTACAGAGATTACTGGACATAATTCCAACAGTTAAATGAAACAACAATTCTCACAATCTCTCTTTCTCTTTATCACTAAAGTGTTTCACTCTTATCTCAAAGTTTTTATTTCACAATGCTCATAATATTCCAAGAAAAAAACCACAAGATCCAGTGACGAGAAACCCAATGAGAAGAAGAAGAGAAAGATATGCAGTCCAACAAAGGCTACTAGAAACCGGTTTGGATAAGGGAATGAATCGGAGGGTCGCACAATGGATGCAGAAGGCCATTGTTGTTTCCACCTCTTCTACAGCATAATGCGACACAAAATTCTAATAAGGGGTTGAAGAATGGATATGATGCAACAGTCTTCAGAATGTTCACAATAAACAAAACGAGATTGCTCTCGAAGATAAAAAGATCATAAGTTTAAAAATGAAAGAGGTTGTTTTATTATTTTGAAAACCAGATTAAATACAGTAGTTTCTTTCATGAGAAATAATAAATAAACTACTTAAAAAAAGAAAAAGAAATTTAAAACAATGACCAAAGACCAAAGACTTCCTCTTTGACTTCTTTCCCGCGGTTTGACAAATGAATCTAGACACTCTTTGATTTGTCACTCTCTTTGTGTTATATGGATTATAATGGGCTAATAAAGATGCTTCCTTAAGGCCTGGTCGAAATGGATATTCAACAAAAAGACTGGTTTAGTTTTCGCTTCTTTTTATAGCCCAAATACCATTCTCTTTGGGACACTTGATCCAATTCGTGGCCAATCTATTCCTTGCTCCATTTGGATTGTAAAATTGACTTAGTCCAGTCATAATAGTGGATTTGGTTCATCAGAAACAAGTGTGAATTCCCTTGGCCGAACATATTGCTTTGGTAGCTCGCTATGGTGGAGAATAGGGAGAATTCGGCCAATTCTTGATCCAGAACGGGCCTGATCTCTTTTGGCACGACCAAATTGTTCAGAAGGGTCACTTAGCTGATATAATTCATCTTGGCCACTTGAAAAGAAGCTTGAATCATCAAGTTTCAACTTAGGCTCCAAAACAAGCCAAACCGGGTAACTTAAACCGCTTTGGCCGAGATCAGCTTATCCTTTGCCAACTCCTATTCCAGTTTTGGTACATGGGAATTCTGACTTGTCCAAAATGGAAATGGGCCACTTGGATGTACTGGTCATCCTTAGCAAAATGAGTGCTCAAATAGTCGTTAAATGAGGTTTTACGACTAAATAGCGATTTAATCTGGTAGTTGTAAATCTTTAGTTAGTAAAATGCATAGTCGTAAAAATAGTCGGCGGTATATGACTATTTTTACGACTAACACATGTAATTATAAAATAGACGTAGCGTTGTCGCAATGTAGATGACTAATTTGCGACAACTTTGGTAAAAAATGTGCGACTAAAGACATAGTCTAGATGAGGTGGGAGAAATGTAGGCACAAAATAGTCGTTTACCTAGGTGACCAATGGCTGAATAATTTGTGACTCTATATTATAGTCACAATGGAGTAAGAAAAATTGGTGTATAATTGACGACTTGGTAATGACTAGCTCAACGACTATTCGGCGACTAATCAAAATATCCATATACGATTATGGTACTGATTCAACCATTACTTCTCGACTATTACATGACTGTCTAATATAGTCATATCTTAGTCGTACTATATGATGACTATTTGATGACTGTTTATTGACTAATTTACCGGCGATACAACGACTAATAAGAACATCTAAATATGATTATGGTAATTATTTTGCCAATAATTGGTGATTGTTTAATGACTATTTTAATGATTATGCGATTACCATAATCGCAACATTCATATTCGATTATGATAATGATTGTGTCACTACTTGGAGACTATTATTTGACAGTCTAATATAGTCACAACTTAGTCCTAATATATGGTGACCACTTGATGACAATTTAATGACTAATTTAACGACTGTTCATCGACTACTCGAAAAATCTAGATATGATGATGGTGAATATTTTGCGACTACTTTGTGTGTGTAGTAAAATTAAATTTACGATTTCGTAATTAGTGATAACAGAATTTGAATGGTACAAGAATTGTAAAATATTTTTGCTTCAAAAAAGATTGGTAACTTATATATTTATGTGTAGCATATAAACACAAACGATCTACATATGCAAACTCCAGAATTAAGGAGTTGCCAGTCGTATCCCAAAAATTTAACAAGTGCAAGAAACACTGATAAGTAACCTACACGAAGAAGAAGGTGTTGTAGTTTTTTTTGTTGAGCTTCCTTCGGTTACTCTTTTTGGGCCAAAAACGCTGAAAAGTGTTTGGGCTGTTAGCGCTTGCCCATTAAAAGATTTTTTTTTGGGGCTTTCGAGGCCATAAGGATTTCTTCGTCCATCCTACTCAGTGGTCTGTGATAATTAAAGACAATAAAAGAAAAACAATTAAATAAAGAACATGACATAACTTTGTAAATGTGGATTGTGAAATATGTTACTTTACCTGAAGAAAGATGTGATTATATTCATCTGTTGAGAGATCCTGAAGTCGCAGTCCTTTGTAACGCTTATACAGCCCTTTGCAATGGTTCTACAATCTTTTGCAGTGCTAACCATGTCTTTCATCCGTCATTGACATATTTTCTCGAAAAATTGTTGATTCTGTGTCATGAGTAAACCTGGACAAACACTGTAATTGAAGAAAGTTATAGATGATTTGGTCATGTCTCAAATGATAAAACTATCTTGTAAACGCTCATACACTCGAACTTAACTAAACACAAAGAGTAGTTAAACTGAGACATCAAACTCAATTGCTTGATAACTACAAGATTAATATCCTAACCATCAAATACTCGAAATCATCAAACACTCATAAAAAACCAACTAATCCAGACTGTATATACCATATTGAAGCTGGTAGAGTAATGTAGGAGTCGTTTACAAACTGTAAAACCAACAACACAAGCAAATCAGAAGCAAATCATAAGAAACCCATTAATATGATTAAAAAGATACCCCCTTTCAAAAGAAAAGAAAAGCAGAAGCAAACTAGACGGGTTAACACACACCCTAATGTCGTATATTACTGTTTTTGTAGGCATCATATTACGAAGGGTTTCATGATTGAGAGATTCAAATAAGAGTTTGAGAGGGTTGATAGAGTTTCATCCAAAGTTAGCGTTGAAATTGAGAGCCTTAAATAAGAGATTCAGAGAAGAGATGTTACTTAGAGATTAGTAGGCAGAGAAGAAGATGTGGAGAGAGACTAGTGAGATGATTTTAAGGAGATTTCAGAAAAAGAGAAGAACAAAATAAAATCAGGGTTTGTCGCAATTAAGGTTTTCTCGATATTTGATCGATAATTCTTGAGTTTAGGAGGGTAATTGTTTGGGTCTTGGTTTTCCAGATTAATTTGACAAATTGTTTTTGATATTTTACCCACTTGTAGGCGTAACTTACTCATCTTATTTTCCTTTTCTATTTTCTCCATTTTTAATTTTTTTGAGATTTGTATTTATTAATTTTAATGTCATTTTTACCCTACCAATAGATTTGAAATTTGATTAATTACATGTAGTAGAAACATAATGCAAAAGGAATATATATATATATATATATATATATATATATATATATAATCAATATTCAGTGATGATTAAAAGTGATGCGTCTGAGTTAAAAAGTTTACAATGCGATGCGTCCATGAAGTTATTACTTAGCCTTTTTTTCTTCTCATCTCTCTAGTTCAATTTTAATTGTTTTCTTCAATCTCTACTAACACTTCAGATATGTCATCGTAAATATCGTAATTGTTAATGTATAGTATATTTATTTTTGATGTTATCTAATATTTTATATGAATATTTTTAATTTTCATTTAAAATATTTTTATTTTATAAGTAAAATAATTTTTTTAAAATTAATACATACAATATAAGACCATTTGCTATGTTGAAAAATTTCAACTAGTTGAATTGGAGAAAGAATGAAACACATGTCAACTTTTCAGTGGATATCAATTGGAGAGAGAATGAAGTGAGTTATATATATATATATCTGCATTATCTATAAGGCAATTATTGTATATGAATTGTTTTTTTAAAAGAAACAATTTATATCAAAATTCATTATTTTTCATACTCTATAAATCAAGATTTGTTTCATTCAATTTGAACACACACAAAAATTTGTCTATTTTTGAAATGGATCCCAACACAAAAATACTTAAGATTCTTCTAATTATGTGTGTACACGTTCATTGATACCATATATACGTTCATATAAACCATATACTACATGATGCCATTGGAAAAGCAAAAATTTCGTTGGAAATAATACAACAACTTGGACGTCAATTGGATATTGAAGATAATTATTGTACAGGAAATGATTATAAAAAACAAAGAATTATACCAAAATTCATTATTTTCATACTCTATAAATATATTAATAATGTGGAAGAAAGAGAAGATGATGAGGAGAGTATTGAGTGTTGAAACCATTGTGGATAGTCTAAGATAGAAAATTGTTGTAAGGGTAAAAAATATTGAATTATATAATTAATAGAGTTTAGAATGTAATAAAAGAAAAGATGAAACATCAAATTTGAGGTTTTGAGGTTTCTTTTGGAGTGAACAAAACATTAAAAATGAGGTTTTGAAATTTCTTTTGGAGTGAGTAAAACCTCAAAAAATGAGGTTTTGAGATTTTTTTTGGAGACCAAAGCATTTGAAATTATATGTTTTAGACCGAAAAGTAATTTCATGGAGTATATAATAAAATAAAAACATAAAGAAAACTAAACATAGCATTTCTGAATGATTTTAATCAAACAGATGAAGTGGTTGGTGTGAAATATTATTACTGGTTTTATGATGATATGAAAAATTAAATTCTGATTTTGTGAATTTTTCTACATACATTTATTGTGTATAAATGTACTTACAATGTTAAATTTTTTTAATAATGTCGGTTGAGAGGAAAATTGAATATTCTTCTTGTTTTTGCTTTAATGTGTCAACAATAAGCACAAACCTACCACATGAAATGCAAAGCAAGATTGAGGATGACTGTAGCATAAAGGTCCTGCCGAAATAGAGGAACTCTGCAAAACCTGCAAGAGAACAAAAGACAAAACCAATATACAGTTCAAGGGCTCATAGGCTATAACATAACAAAAGACAAAACCAGTGTACGATCAAGGGCTCGGAAGCTCCAGTCTAATTTAGCCGTTAATTGCATAAACATATTTGATGTGGTGGCGTAATACTAATGTAACACTTGTGATTAGTAAAAGTAAAGCTTAACCAAAGCAGGACTTCATCTTTCTTGTTTTAAGGTTTTCTTACTCCTTTATGTAGAGATATTATGACAACCTTTAATGAAAAACATATTAAATTAGCCAAGCATCATAACTCTTCGTTTGCAGATATTTAACCATGATCAGTGTTGATTTTATTGGGGTCTCAAAGAGACACACTTCATGTACGACAATTTGTGTACGTGGCATGTATCAATACGTCTCTCTCCCTCGGTTTTGATTCGGCGCTCGAGCAAGTTATTAAAACCTTCATTTCCCGTAAACGTGTTTAATTTAAGTTCATTATTTGGTGAGTGGAAGTTATTTCGTCGTAATAATCATCCCTCTCACTAACTTCTCTCCCACTTTTATTCTATCTAAAACAAAACCAAAACACCATGGTCCATTACAACAACATAGCAGAAATACGACCGAACAGAGACAAAACCGCTTGGCGCTTCAGAGTTAAAATTTTCTAGGTTTACCCATACTATGTGTTTGGAGATGGTCCATATTTGAGTTACATCTTGGCCGACCAGAGAGTAAGTGAAAAGAATAAAACAAAGTTTTTGAAATGCAAGACTGTGCTGGTTCTGACTATATATTGATGCTTTTGCTTGTGCCGAGAAGCAAGATCGAAACATGAAGGAAAGTGGATTGAGATCCTTGAAGTAAGGATGGTCCGAGCGGATTCAGGTTTATGTCCAACAAAGTCTCTCCACCGACTTGAAGTTACCGCATACACTGGGATAAAACTTATATAGCCTCTGGACACCAACCATTATATGGAATTTGCTAGTTTCCTCCAAATTTGTGCCACAAAAACCATCAGAGTCCTACCTACAAATAAAAACTATCGAAAGTTTTCATTTTTTCTTACCGTGAAACTCTAAATAACCAAAATATACACACATATTATGGGTAGACACCATGGGCGTGGTCTCGATCATCGGATCCCTTGAAGTCGATTCTCTAAACCCTGCAAAGACAAATAAAATGTTCCACCTTCAAGACGCTATGTAAGTGTTTTTAGTAATATAGTAGTTAACACCATGACAAGAATCACATGAGGGTAGTTCTCATTAAAATTTTTTATTCATAATAGCAACAATATAGCATTTGATAATATAATAATTAACACCACGAAAAAGTTCTCATTATTATTTTTTATTCATAATAAGAACAATAGGTTAGAGTGTGTAGCATATGACAAATACGCTTATGGATTTTGAGGTGGGTTTTTAAAGACTGGGCCTCCATAGGTGATAGTGTGATCAAGATGTGGATGAGCTATCAGACTGGAAGTAATTGTTTTAATAAGTTTCATTAGTTTAAAATATAATAATTTAGAATAATTGATAAAGCACTCTTTTATATAGGTGATCATGATGAGACATGGGTTGAGACTGTAGGAGGCTTATCGTACTACATATTCAATCCACGAATGCAGGGGGTTCAAGATCTTAGGGGCCAGCTACATCTCCGTGACACTGATGTTGCCGGAAACAAGGTTGTTGCCCCTATCAATCTCATGTTTAATTTCATGTATGTTACTTAAGAACCTTACTTTTTTTTATATGCTTTCAATTTATTAATAATAAGAATCCATCTAAATTATATAACTGAGTGTATTGACCATATATATTATAAAATATTTCCATTTAATAACAGAAATAGCTATATTTTAGTAAAATAGTGATTAATATTAAAATATTTTGTAGATATCATTTTTTGAAAAAACATATCTAATACGATTAGAACAAAACCGTATCTAATATGTTTAGAACAAGTAACAAAGTTTAGTTGTTGATTTTGTAATTCTATTAAAATCTTATGTTATTGGGACATGGCTACTCTACATTTTTACTAATTAAAATTTGGTTGAAATTTATTCATTACACTTAACTTTCACAATACATATTGTATATCGATCAGATTATTAAAAACATACATACCCACACAAACTTTCAAAATATCTTGTATATACATGAGAATAAAAATAAATTCATCATTTTCATATAAAAAATAAAATATTAATCGTATTAGCCCCACCAAACAAAAAATATGTATTGCGCCTAACCCAAATATTTTGGTAAATTATCATAAATCGAAATACCCTAACTATCTTCATTATAATCTCTCTGAAATTCACATAGTCTCCCCTTTCCACCGCCATGTTATTCATCTGCTCTGACAAGGAATCTGTCTGACGTATTTCTTCTCATTTTATACCTGATTTCTGTCTATAAGTCTTAAGTAGATAGCTTCACATTTTTCGGTGGATTTACAATTGAGTGTATATCTGTGTTATCAACTCTTACTGATTTCATGATCATTTTTATGAAGTTTTATTTATTTTTTCATATGTGTTCTGATTTTTGGGAGATTCATGTTGGTAGATTAACTTCACACTACTAAAGACTTCACTAATAGGAAACTCTCATTTCTTCAAACCTCTTCTCCTCGAATTCCTTTCGGGTGTGGTATGTAAACCTAGTGATTCCTTTCTCTTTCTCTCTATATTTAATGCTTGCTCCTTCGTGGTTATGTTTTTTTTGGGCATTGCAGAATGTCCCAAAAAGTTCTACAAAGACCACATAAATGTTAAAGCAAAGAGTATTAAGAGTACCAGAATTGTAATAAACTTTATTTCGCTTATGGTTTTGAATATTTAGAAATCGCCTTTGGTTAGTATGGTTTCTGATTTTTATATTGTTTAACACCATGTTTTATTTGTGTAGTTTCTTCCCCAGTTGTTCTACAATGCCAATGAATTAGAAAAGGCTGCAGGCAAGATCATATATATGGTGAATGAGGGTGGAGTTGAATGGTTTGTCAAACTTGTGATGACTGTTGAAAGTAGTATGCGGCGATCGCGTTTAATTGGTGGCTTGAGAGCATTCCTCAAGGCGAACGTAATCAAGGCTAACAACACTCTTGTGTTGAAGCTACTTTGGGAAAACGCAACAAATCGAGTCTTCAATCTCTGCTCCAATAAATCTGATTTTATTTTGCTACATAGTCTAATACTCTGCCTTTTTGTAAACCCTGAATGTTTGAAATGAAATTAAAATGTTGTCGGCTTCAGAAATGTATAATATTGGGTTTGGTGGGTCTAATTGATGAAATATGAAAATTCATTAGAGTTTCGCAATGAGAAGACGATAAATTACACGTACAAATGTAATAAGAAAATTACTAGGGTTCTTCATCCTGATCTTCATTCACATCATCATAAGATGATAAACTACACCGAATTCATCTTCTGGTTCCGCATCTCCAACCTCGTAGTCAAGATGTATTAGGTTTCTTCCTTATACCAAATTCTCGATAACGAGATCTTCGATTCCAGTCATCATCACATGATCATCATTTTCTTGTTGCATAAGAATCGGTTCCATGTCACCATAATCTCCTGAAATATTTCCCCTTGGGTTGACTTGAACAACATTTAACCACAACTATTTTTGTTTCTTCGTGTATGTATACGGGATATAACAAGCTTGATCTGCTTGTGAGGCTGTGCAATATGTATGTACTGAATTAGGTTATATATATTAAATGCAATAAGATATACATGCAAGGAACATACGTATCAATAAAAAATGGTTCATCTTTATTGTATTTTCTTGATGAAAGAACGTCTACAATACCAACATCACTCCTCGAGTGCCTCGACCAAAAATAGGGTCGTACCAATTACACTTAAAAAGTGTGATTCTAAAATTTAGCATTCTCTAATACTCGAGTTGTATGATAACAACTAACATCTCCTGAAATCAACATCATCAAATGCATCAACATAATTCTTTCCTTTAATACATACACCATAGTTACATGTCTTCCTTCTATCACCGTGACTCTCCATATTAAACAAATATCCTCTTGTAAAATAGATGGACCAAGTTTTAGCCTTATTCACGGGTCCATGCACTATATCTTGCACCCAAGGAGAAAAAAGATATGTGTCTTTTCAATAAGAAACTTGTATATAGAACATAAAATATCAAATATATAGCAATGCATATAAATTCATAGAATTATAATATATATATATATATAGGTAAATAGAATTTTACATATATCTAATCTTTCACCCAAATATGATATTTTTTTGGGTCTTTTCGCGAAGACTTTTTTTCGGGGGTTCTGAATATTTTGTGAAATATAATCATCGAACATACTTACGACCAAAACATATATGAGAAATCATATATAGTGAATTATATTAAATCGTAAGATAAGACACGCCAAATTATATATACCACTCAAATGGCTGAAAATAATAAGAGTTTCGCAGAACATATACATGTGTGCATCTTTCTTTGAAAGCCAAATTTCTTTCGTTCTCCCACTTGGATGACCTACTTGAGTAAATACATGTACATGGAGATGATATACGGGAGTTCATTTTCAGTGAATCTGGGTTAACCTGACCAAATTAATTATTTTAAAATATACATAATTAAATAACAACTACCATGTATGTTTTACAAATGGCAAAGTGAACATGTGATTAATTATAGCGTTTACCTTGATTCATTTTTATATTTGCATCAGAGTAGTGCTATGAGAAATAAGCTACATCCTCATTGGTATATCATTTAACAATCGATCATACCGCATATCTTTTGTTCTTTTGTTTTATTTTTGAAATTTTGAAAAACTTTTCAAAAGGGTATATCCACCTATATTACATAAGAGCTTTTCATTTAACTTCGTAGGGGAGATGTATCGGCAAGTGCTCCGTCACGTCGAAAAATGATGGCGGAAAGATCTTTTCCAAATTGAAATTGATTAAAACTATGTTTTCTTTTAGAGTTTGGATGCGACTTTTTTAAAAATTCTCGAGCAAAATTCACAGAAAATCTGCTATTTTAGAATTTGGATGACGTTTTCCCACTTCATGAGATTGAGCTTACGGGTTCATATGGCAACCAGCACGGCACCTAACATCGATCAGGTTATTGAGAAAATGCGTCAAACACCGTTCGCAGATTGAACTGTCTTTGCTAGGTTGCAAGAAATTAAGAAAACTAAATTCCCAGATTTCTCAGGGAAGTCGGACCCAAAGGCTCACATTATAGCATTTTGACTAGCGATGTCTCGTGTCTACCTGACCGATGAAGTAAGAGACCATTCTTTCTGCAGACTCTTCACAGAGAATCTATCCGGCCCAGCATTAGAATGGTTTGCCAGACAAGAAGAAAAATCTATTGACAACTTCAACCCGAATGTTGAAGTCACTTGCAAACACTGAGACATGGACTATGGTAAACGGCTGAGTTCCATAAAGAGGTTATAGTTTGCGAACAAGTCTTTCTTGATGATGCTTTACATCACATTTTGGATTTTACTCACTTAGAAGAAGAAAATGCGATCCTCATAGAAAAGTATCGAAAAGAGAAGAACCAACTGAGCTCGCAAAATTCTATTGGTAAAAAGAATTCCCAAAAATCCAGAACTATTAACGCAGTAGAAAGCCAGAAGGTCTCACGCGAGTATGGAAAATGCAAGTATTGTGAACCTCACAAGAAGAGAGGTCACTCAACAGCCAAGTGCTACACTCGACCTAAACCTGAAGCAAAAAAAGCGAAAGGCTAAGAAAGCACAAGAGTCCGAGGTTGAGGAGGTAGCACCCCCAAAAGAGAAGGAACCCAAACTGACCAAATGTGTCGAATTCCAAAAAGCCGTCTCAAAACAAAAGAGAGCCCTCCACATAGGAAGGAACTCCCGAGGCCACACCTCAAGGTTCCCGGAAAATAATCGAGGTTATACTTGGTGAACTAAGATTATGCGGCATCCTTTCTCCTAGCAAAACTCTTAGCTCGTGTGTTAATTATCCCCGTTTTTGCAGGGGGGGGGAGGGGGTGTATGGACTAAACCCCCTAAGAGAGTCAACCATATTCAGAGGCTTTAAGCTATGCCAAAACTCAGTCAAATCGATCAAAGTTCTTCAAAGTAGAGTCAAGACTGATAGACAAGAGAAAAATCCTATGTAGACCCCAATCAAGAGATCATATTTTGAGAAAACGACACGCTCGAACTAGACAAACCTCACGACAATGCTCTTCTCGCTTTTCTGGTTGTAGTTCCGCCAACGTCCTTTTTTACGACGCATTCAAAAAGATGGAGTTCAACATTTCTGAGATAGGCAAAGGACGAACACCACTAGTAGGATTCGCCGAGGAAAAAACATACTTCTAAAGCTTTGTCTTCACTCTAGTTATTTTATCGGGGACCAAAGGATGACAGAGTTCGTCGTGGTAGATCGTCAAGCTTGTACAACGCCATCTTAGACCGGCCATAAAAGCCTTACCTTTAACATACCATCGGTGCATCAAATTCCCGACCACTAACGGAGTAAGAACCGTATATGGAAGTAAAAATCTTCCATAAATTTATACATGAACGGCTATAAAGAGATCAAATATCTACCAATTACAGAAACATGAGGAGATCGCCGAAATGCGAACTAAAAGGTAAAATGACCTCAGTCAACGAGGTCCCCCAAAAGAACTCACGACGCAAGTTTGCATAGACGATATCCATCCTGAAATATGCGTCGGTGTTGGAGCCAACCTCCCGAACTCTGTAAGAGATGAACTGATATCATTCCTAAAGCTGAACATAGAATCATTTGCATGGTCTTCGGCCGACATGAAATAAATCAATAACGATGTAACGAGCCACGAGCTGAATGTCGATCTTACCAATAAACCAGTTAGACAGAAACATCGCAAGCTTGGCCATGAGCAAGCTCAAGCTGTCAATGATGAAGTCGATCGATTACTCAAAATAGGGTCAATTCGGGAAGTAAAATATCCTGACAGGCTTGCAAACCCAGTAATAGTAAAGAAAAAGAATGAGAAGTGGAGAGTATGTGTAGATTTTAAAGATCTCAATAAAGCATTTCCAAAAGGCAGCTTCCCATTCCTGCACATCTACCAATTGATGGAAGCCACAACTGGTCATCAGCTCCTATCCTTCATAGATGCGTTCTAAGGATACAATCAAATATTGATGAACCCAGAGGACCAAAAAGACATCGTTCATAACATATCGAGGCACCTACTGCTACAAAGTGATGCCCTTTGGCCTCAAGAATGCATGAGCCACTTATCAACACCTCGTCAACAAAATGTTCGCCAAACTATTGGGTAAAACCATGGAGGTTTAAATTGACGATATGTTGGTCAACTCTTGAAAATACGAAGACCACATTGCTTAGCTAAAAGAATGCTTCGTCATTCTCAACAAATACGAGATGAAGCTGAACACCGCAAAATGCACCTTCGTTGTCACATCAGAAGAATTCATGGGGTACTTAGTAACCGAAGGGAGATCGAAGCTAATCCCAAGCAGATTGCATTTTCAGAGATGTCATCTCCAAAAACAATACGAGAGGTCCAAAAACTTACCAGAAATTCGCTTCATATCAAGGTCGACATATACGTGTCTTCCCTTCTACCAACTCCTCAAAGCAACTAAAAAAATTTCTTTGGGATGAGAGGTGCGAAGAAGCGTTCAATCAGATCAAAACCTATCTAATCGAGCCCCCGATAAACCAGTTGAGGGAGAACCTCTATAGATTTACCTGGCCGTCTCTTTGGTGGTAGTAAGTGCGTCTTAGTTCGCGAACATCAAAACTAGCAAAAACCAGTCTACTATGTTAGCAAAACCTTAATCAATGCCGAGACGATATATCGTGCAATGGAGAAACTCACATTGGCACTGGTAGCGTCAGCCTGAAAGCTACGACCCTACTTCGAGTCCTATTCAATCGTGGTAACGACCTCGCAACCATTGAGGACAATTTTTCACAGCCCCAGTCAATCATGTCGACCGGTGAAATGGGCTATTGAACAAAGCGATTACGATATGGAGTTCAGAACTATTACTTGCATAAAAGCACAAGTACTGGCTGACTTCATAATCAAACTCCCACGACCATTGAGCTCGAGTCATCTTCATCCGAAAGATGGACCCTCCATGTCGACGTTGCGTACTCAAACAAGGATCTGGGATCGGAGTCAAACTAGTCTCTCCCACGGGAGAAGTATTAGAACAATCCTTCAGGCTCAGCCTCACTGAGTCAAATACGATGCGGAGTACGAGGGACTGATAGCAAGCTTAGACTCTCGATAGCAGTCAGAGCACACGAAGTAGACGCTTTCAAGCACACTATAGCAATCAGACTCATATGGTTTCACGAGCTAATTTTACGGTGACTACGAAACCAAATACGAACAAATGGAGGCATACCTTCGTGTCGTTCATGGACTCGACCTCTTATCCCAACTTAAAGAGGATCATACCGGTCAAAGGGATTAAAAACCTAGCATAGATGACGCGCTGAAAGCTTTGTCTCTCAAAGAGAAAGGCTCTGGTCAGTTGACCAATTTTGAACTTACACATGCGGAAGTAACACCCCCAAGAGGGAAGCGATCCTAAAGTCATTGACATAGACGACGAAATTGACCCCATAAAAGCCATATGCGTAGCTAACGTTCCGAACAATCCCATAAAAGCGACATCCACGAACCAGACAACGCAGACCCATACCGAAAATAATTAGAGAGATCCCATCATTTAGTACATCGTAAACGGGACAAACCCCTCTGATAGGTGGGCTGCTAGAAAGCTGAAAGCCAAAGCGCTAGTTTTTTTTGTAACATAAAGAAGCTCTTCAAACGAAGTCTTTTTGGACCTTATCTCAAATATCTTAGCGGTGAAGAGACGTGAACAATAATGACCCAAGCTCTTGAAGGGTCCTGCAGAAGTCATTCCGGAGGATGAGCCATGGCCATACGAATCAAACGCCAAGGTTTCTTCTAGCCAACTATGTATTCCGAGTGCGAAAATTTTTTGGCGAAGAAACTATTTTTGATCTCCTGACCGTATCCTTTTATGCGGTGGGGGATGGACATAGTGGGACCCCTCGTCGCATCATGAAAGAAAAAAGCAATGCACCTAAGAGATCATCACTAATAATGTCCTCGTAAAAGAGTTCGTCTGGCAGAATATAATATGTCGTCATCGACATCCCCATGAGATCGTCACAAATAACAGATCTCAATTCATATCGAACATATTCCAAATGTTCTGTAAGACTTGGAACATTAAGCTTACCTACTTAAATCTTCGTTTTGAGAATTCGCTAAACAAAATGCCCACAAAAGGAGGAATTAAATTAAAAAAATGATAATTGACGAGCACGATCTCGTCGACGAAACTAGGAACCTCACGTTAGCTCGAATCCAAAATTACCAACATGCCGCAGCTCTCTACTATGACTCTGAAAGTTTGAAGTAGGTGAGCTCGTCTTACGAAAAGGGTTCGACCATAAAAGGAAGAACATGCTGGAAAGTTAGGGGCAAAGTGAGAAGGACCCTACCAGGTCAGTGATATCGTCTGAGAAGGGGTCTATCAACTTAAGTTGGTAGAAACCCAAAAACGCGAATACCACCTTGGAATATCATCAACCTAACAATTACTTCCACTAGGAATGCTCGCTAAAAATCAAACTACATTAAGGCTTGACTCTTAAAAAGGGTACGTAGGAAGCTCGACATCGAGCACATCTACCCCAAATATCTAACGTATGGAGGACATGCAATTTCAATCAGACAAGGAGACGTCGTTCACATCCTAATACATTGAACTTACAATCGAGTTCACAATCTATTACATTTGCCAATACCATATTGTATTAAGCTTTATCCTTATTCAATACATTTTCGATGTCAATACGATCTCAATACGATCCACTCTTTAGAGATCTCAAAACGATCCACTCTTTTGCGATCTCAAAACGATCCACTCTTTTTGTAAGCTTGTAACGATTCAGTCTTACAGCGACTTTTATTCTCATCCATCGCAAAGAGAAACCAAATTAATTTTTCTAATCTCTTCATTATAAGGACTGGGGGGAATAAACCTCCCCCTAGACCTGAACTTTTACCTTAAAAAAAAATTTTATCCGCTTAAGTCCGAATTCGATTCTTAGAGAATCTTACAAGTTCATCGGTCCTAAAAGATTGAGCTCTCGTTAAACGAACTAATCATATTGAGGTTTGGAACTCGCAGATAAAATGTTTCGATCTTTGAACGAACTGACGATTTTATCAGATCGCCTTGATGGTTTCCTTAAACAAACTCTATTGCTTTGATCAAAAACAATCAAAGTCTAGATCAAATTTTAACTTGATCGAACTAGTCAATTTCTACTCGTTTTTTTAAATGAAAAATCTGTTCGATTATTTAAAAGCCCTTTCGGGCAAACAACATGAAAGCCTTTTTGGGCAATAATGAGTTAAAAAAAAAACAACATTAAAACCCTCCATGGGCAAACAAATAGTTCAAAATAAAAGATCTTTCTAGCAACACATAAATTAAAAGATTATTTTTAAAGGTGAATGAAGAAGGAGATGAGTGACGAGTCAGTCTCAATCGACCATCTTCTCGCCATTATCCAGGTCCTTTGTCCCTGAGATTGGTCCTTGCACTGATCCGCTAGCATCCTTATGAGGGTGGTTCTGTCTATGAGGGTCCAAGTTCATGGGCAATTGAGTACCATGATCGATCAACATCATCAAATTTTCAGAGACCGTGGGGAGAACAAGCTTACTGATTGAGAAGTCGGAGACAACCGCAACAAATATCTCAGCCTCCTTCTCATCTTTCTATACAACCATCTTGTCTATCTCACCCACCGTGTCATACCATACACCAACAATCACCACTAGGAGATCGAGGTTCGCAATAGCCTCTTGAAGGACAATCTCAATATTGACCTCAGTCTTCTTCTTCACCCATTTCTCCTTGACCTGGTTAAGGATCGACATGTACATCTCGATAAGCTCTTGCATCACTGCCTTCACCTCCCTTGCCGTCTCTCGAACCGCAGCTTAGAGACTAGCAATGGCTTTCTGCTTCTCCTCCTCATCCCGGTTTGCCTGCTCAAAGGAGATCTGCCTCTCCTTCTGAGCCGAAAACATCTTGTATGTGGCGATCCCAAGATTGATCATGAGGTACTTCTTCAGGTGCTCCAGCTCCATGATCCGTGCCTCCTGCCTCTGATACCTGGCCAGCTGCTGCCCAATTTTGCCTCTCGAGCCTTAGCAGCCTGAAAGGATGACATTGAGGTCTTCAATGACCTTTTGCGTCTCCTCTGACTTAGCGGTACAATGGACCTCCTTCGACCTCTGCTCCGAAATCGTGGCATACTTGTTGGTCGCTTCGAGGGCTAAGTGACACAAAAACATGAATCACTGTCTGCTCAAAAACAATTAAAGACAAATAAAATTTTACATTGACCTAGAAATACCATTCCTTGGGACGACATCATATTGGCGTAAGCACGCTAAGCTGCCATGTCTCATACTGCAGGGAACTGAATTTAGGGTCATCAGGGACCGGGCACTCCCTCTTGTGCTTAAAACTACATGTAAAACCTTTGCTCACAGAAGAACCGGACGATGTCTGCTTAGTGATATATCATGGTTTTTCTAGGTTTTTAACCATGATATAAGTATATATATTAAGTCTTTAACCTTGTATTTCGAGTCTATCGAGTCTTTTACAGGTAAGCTTGCGTTTGGAGCAAAGCTAGGAATTTTGGGAAATTTCTGGAGCATTCTACAAGAAGCTGAAGTAGGAGTCGTGACCACGAGTAGATGTCGACTGACACTGCTCTTAGTGTCGGTCGACACTGATGTCCAACAAGAGCTATGCACCAGTTTATTGCATCTTTTGAAGATTTGCAAGAAAGTCCAAAAGTTTTCCTTATTTCTAATTTACCCCAAAATGTGTGTAGAATTTTAATAGGGTTTTGGAGAGTTGTTTTCTCCTATATTTTGTTCTTGCTTTGTTTTGGCTTTGGCTTTTGGAGATTGAGAGATTTTGGCTTAGGGCTGATCCTGCTACTTGTAACCTTTGAGAGAAGGATTTCGAACCCCATTCTTTATATCTATCCAGTCTTGTTTTCTATTCAACATGTCTTGTCTTATTGATTCCATGTCTGAGTAGTAACCTTAGTTAGATTTAGGAATTCTCATAGGGATTTAATGCTTTTTTAGATCACTAGATAATTAGGATTCTAAGTCTATCTGTTCATCACCTAGTTGAGATTAATACTGAATTATGGATTGATCACCTAGAGTTTAGATCTTAGATAACTAGTTTGGCACGAGAGTGTGAATTAGAATCTAATAGAACTAGTGTGAGAAATTTGTTTAGATGCAAAGAGATTTGATCTAGAGAATTGTGAACCAAAGAACTTGCTATTAATGCTTGTCTAGAACTCTAAGATTGCAAAGAGATTTGGATCATTAGGTTACTAGACATAGATAATAATCGCAGCGAGAGTTGGGTTATTAACATTTGCGATTCTAGTTCCTGAACCTGTGTTTAATCTGAATCCTGATTATTGACTGTCTGACATTGCATGATTTCCTGAGAACTTCCTAAGTCTAGCGTCTTTCTCCTATTGAAAACACCTTTTAAATTCATTTGCTTGTTTACTGCTTTCACCTGATTGACTTAGCTAAGTTTGAAAACATATAATCTGTCGTGTGAACTTGAGTCTTTGTGGATTCGATACCCTTTGTACTACAGTTGCATTTCTGTGCACTTGCAGTTAGAATAGGGATAATTCTTGACCTATCAAGTTTTTGGCGCCGTTTCCGGGGACTGGGAAATGGTGAGAGACAAGAAGGGAGTGGAAAATGGTGTTGTTGATCATCTGTCATGGATCAGGATCGATGAGGATGTTCCTATAGATGAGTTAATACCTGAAGAGAACATCTATAAGGCTGAGACAAGTTTTCAGACGGATTGTGCAACTTGTCAGCATTCTGCACGAGTTACATCATGGTTTTCGGTCGACACTCTGTCAATGTCGATCAGCACTGGACTCGAAAACACGGATGGAAATCGACCCGGACCGACATCGATTGGCCGATTGGGATCAATGTCGATCGACACCAACTTTAGTGTCAGTCGACATCAATCGAGGACGCATGAAGATACTTCTGATGGTCAAGCTGACATGTTCATAGCTGTGATTTCCCAAGGTTCTCTCTCCACCAGACCTTGGTACGCCGATATAGCCAATTACCTTGCTGCAGAGGATGAGCCTGAGGTGTTTAAAGGCTATGCTAAGAAGAAATTCCTTAGGGAAATCAGGCGCTATTATTGGGATGAGCCATATTTTTACAAGCACTGCTCTGACGGTATCTACAGACGTTGCATCACAGAGTCTGAAGTTGATGATGTGTTGTACGACTGCCATGGTTCTGAGTATGCTGGACACTTTGCCACTTTCAAGAGAGTGTCCAAGGTTCTACAAGCAGGCTTCTGGTGGCCAACGATGTTTAAGGATGCTCAGTTGTTTGTCTCGCAGTGTGATGTGTGTCAGAGGAGGGGGAAGATAAGTAAGAGACATGAGATGCCACAAAACTTCATCCTGGAGGTTGAAGTCTTTGACTGCTGGGGCATCGATTTCATGGGACCCTTTCCATCATCTTATGGGAACAAGTATATATTGGTTGCTGTGGACAATGTATCTAAGTGGGTCGAAGCCATTGCTAGTCCGACCAACGACTCTTCGGTAGTTCTTAAGCTGTTTAAAAATATCATCTTCCCCAGATTTGGAGTGCCTAGGATTCTGATAAGTGATGGTGGTTCTCACTTCATCAACAAGGTTTTCGAGAAGTTGCTCAAGAAGCATGGTGTAAACCATCGTGTGACTACTCCATATCACCCTCAGACTAGTGGACATGTTGAGGTTTCAAACAGAGAGATCAAGGAGATTCTGGAGAAGACAGTGGGAAAGACTAGGAAAGATTGGTCTGCTAAGCTGGATGATGCGTTGTGGGCCTATAGGACTGCGTTTAAGACGCCGCTCAGGACTACACCGATTCACATCCTTTATGGGAAGGCTTGTCACCTTCCAGTTGAGTTAGAGCACAAGGCTAGATGGGCTGTCAAACAGATGAACTTCGATATCAAGCCTGCAGCAGAGAGGCGTCTGATACAGCTTAATGAGTTAGATGAAATTCGCCACCATTCTTATGAGAACTCAAAGCTCTACAAGGAGCGTACAAAGGCATACCATGATAAGAAGATCATCTCGCGCGACTTGGAACCCAATGACGAGGTAATTCTCTATAACTCTCGCTTACAACTGTTTCCTGGCTAGTTGCGTTCTCGTTGGTCAGGTCCATTCACCGTCAAGGAGGCTAGACCACACGGAGCTGTTGTCTTGATGAATTTCAAAGGCGAGGAGTTCACAGTCAACAGGCAAAGTGTGAAAACTATTGGGCGAAAGCCAAGAACCCAGAAGGCGACATTGTCTATCTGGATGTTCCACCCATTTCCTAGTCGCAATACAATCAAGCTATTGACGTTAAACGAGCGCTGAGTGGGAGGCAACCCACTGGTAAGTTGTGAATATTAGGATCTTTTCTTTTTCCTCTTGTGTCTTGAGTCATTTTTATGTTTCTTTTTAAGTCAGTTTGTCAGTCAATCTGTCTGGAACTTGGATGATTTGAGTTTATTGCATGCTGCTGTTGCTTCTGATGTGATTTTTGAGTGGTCTAACGCAGTTAACATGTGAGAAATTGAGTACTAACTCATTAACGTAACCACGAGCTTCATTCTGCATCCTGCGTATGATCCTACGAAATCAGTGTCGGTCGACACTACTATTAGTGTTGGTCGACACCGATCGTGTTCAAGTTCAAATTTTTAACTCAATCTTTCTATGGTTCCCGATCGATTTATACCGATCCCAAGCTGCGATTGCACTGAGGACAGTGCAGTTTAAGTGTGGGGGAGGTGGTTACTGACATTATGTTTTGTTTTCTTAGTGTCAGTCCTTTGTTTTCTTTGGTTTTCAAATCTGTTTTATTGAGTCAAAATCAGTATGAAACTATGATTTTTCAAGGAAATTTTTCGCTGAAATAGGAACTAAGTGACCATTGGACAGACCTGCAGTAGCTATATGACCGTTAGAAAACCACACACTGATCAGCCTACCAAGGACACCCATATCTCATCAGGTATTCAGAGGATCCACTACTAACTTCACCTCTAATATTGACTAAATCCTCTCACTTAGGGGCTTGGTATCTCTGGATCGGATTCCTCTGATGTGCTAGACACAACCTATAATCATGTATGAGTATGGTTCCATCTTTTCCCTCTTTTGAAAAAAGAGAGATAAAAACTGCGGATAAGCTAGTAACTTTGAAGTGGTCACGGGAGTGGTAGAGACCCCTATTACCTCCTGTGCATCCATGTAAACATGTCCAAAGTTACACACCGAATAAAAAGAGAAGAGCATTGATAAAAAAAAATAAAATGATACACAGTGGGAAAAAACCAGTTGCTAAGAGAGAAAGGGAAAAGAAAGGAACCAGAAACCGATAGTTTGGTGGTCAAGTACTGACTGGGTTAAGTCCATGTGTTCTCTGATCGATACTCCTTTTGTGAGACTGCACCTAATTGTATACAGAGGTTAGTGTGGTGAACTTGAATGTCTTGATTTGATTGTGGAGTTTACTTGGGACAATTGCTAAGTGTGGGGAAGTACATTGTGGTCTTGATCTCTGCAGGAATGTTTTCATGTGTGTTACAAAGTGAATGTGAATGCGATGTTCCTAAGACGAAATGAGTTTCTGAGTTTTCAAACCTCTTTTCTATACTTTGGTTCTTTATTTTCTTGAGGGCAAGCAAGAGCTAAGTGTGGGGGAGTTGATATATCATGGTTTTTCTAGGTTTTTAACCACGATATAAGTATATATATTGAGTCTTTAACCTTGTATTTCGAGTCTATCGAGTCTTTTACAGGTAAGCTTGCGTTTGGAGCAAAGCTAGGAATTTTGGGACATTTCTGGAGCATTCTACAAGAAGCTGAAGTTGGAGTCGTGACCACGAGTAGATGTCGACCGACACTGCTCTTAGTGTCGGTCGACACTGATGTCCAACAAGAGCTATGCGCCAGTTTATTGCATCTTTTGAAGATTTGCAAGAAAGTCCAGAAGTTTCCCTTATTTCTTATTTGCCCCAAAACGTGTTTAGACTTTTAATAGGGTTTTGGAGAGTTGTTTTCTCCTATCTTTTGTTCTTGCTTTGTTTTGGCTTTGGCATTTGGAGATTAAGAGATTTTGGCTTGGGGCTGATCCTGCTACTTGTAACCTTTGAGAGAAGGATTTCGAACCCCCTTCTTTATATCTATTCAGTCTTGTTTTCTATTCAACATGTCTTGTCTTATTGATTTTACGTATGAGTCGTAACCTTAGTTAGATTTAGGAATTCTCATAGGGATTTCATGCTTTGTTAGATCACTATATAATTAGGATTCTAAATCTATATGTTCATCACCTAGTTGAGATTAATACTGGATTGATCACCTAGAGTTTAGATCTTAGATAACTAGTTTTGCACGAGAGTGTGATTAGAATCTGATAGAACTAGTGTGAGCAATTTGTTTAGATGCAAAGAGATTTGATCTAGAGAATTGTGAATCATAGAACTTGCTATTAATGCTTGTCTAGAACTCTAAGATTGCAAAGAGATTTGGATCATTAGGTTGCTAGACATAGATAATAATCGCAGCGAGAGTTGAGTTATTAACATTTGCGATTCTAGTTCCTGAACCTGTGTTTAATCTGAATCCTGATTATTGATTGTCTAACATTGCATGATTTCCTGAGAACTTCCTAAGTCTAGCGTCTTTCTCCTATTGAAAACACCTTTTAAATTCATTTGCTTGTTTACTGCTTTCACCTGATTGACTTAGCTAAGTTTGAAAACATAGAATCTGTCGTCTGAACTTGAGTCTTTGTGGATTCGATACCCTTTGTACTACAGTTTCATTTCTGTGCACTTGCAATTAGAATAGGGATAATTATTGACCTATCACTTAGCCTCCACGCCACCACCCGAACGAATCTCTGCCTCACTCTGAGATTGTTTTGATGTCGGAGGACAAGACCCGTTTGAACCTTTAGATCCATTCGAGCTGGCCGGGTCGAACGGGATTTGCACAATATCCCTGGCAGGCTTGCTTGGCAAAGGCGGAAGTCCGCTCGAGATTGAGGCCCCCTTGGTTCACCTTCTCCTCGCTCGTAGCTCGAAGTGATAGAGTGGTCAAGCTGAAGGCTCTAGTCAGCATTGCTGCCAGTTCGCCTGATTTAGTTTGTACCGTCAAATCCGTATGAGCCTTTCAAGTACAGCAAGAGCTATTCCCTTTAGACATCTTTTCTCGGTTAGACAAACACTTTTGACAAAAAGAAAGAAACGAAATAGTATCGATCTCGATAAGTTACCTTCTGGTGTTTGAGTCGGCTTGTCTATCCGAGGTTTCACTTCACGAATATTCTTAGGAATTAGGGTTGGACGTTTGTTCGAAGATTATCCTAGAGCGGATCTGATCCTGTGTGTAGTGAAAGAATCCTAATATATTCTCCCACTCTTCAGCCGAACGATCAAGTTAACAGTATCCATATCAAGCGGTTTTGTGTCTGGGGTATCTGCCCTAACAAAAATACAAACAATCCGAACTGTAAAGGAAATAATAATAATAATATGTCGAGCTAGGATCGATCTATAAATGACGATCTCTTTTCTGACCATCGCTGACAGCCCAGCACGTCGGGATAGTAGAGAAATCAAAGTCGCCAATGGAGAACTTGTTGATCTTGAAGAAAAAGATGTGGTCTTGCCAAACATCCCTTGAATGAGTATCCTCTATAATTTTCCCATTATGTGGCGAGAGATAATAATTTCCCGGGTGTTGGTGTTGGATTTTGCACCGTCAAATCCGGCCCATTTACGAATTACCAGCCCATCAAAGGAAGAAGCCCAAGATATAGGCATCTCCACCAGGCCAAGCAAGCATGACAAAGCGACAAAGCCCAGATACAAAACGGGACGATATGTCATCCGTATCCACCAGAGTTCGAGTTTGATAGAGAATAAGCCGTAGACAATTGTAACAACCTCCGAGTATCTCGGGATGCTGAGGATAACGCGGATGAGAAGATTGCAACAGACAAGGGGAGATCGAGGATACAAGAAGCAAGGAAGTCATCCGAAGACGTCATACGAAACATAATCCCAACTTTACAGATTTAAACATTTCGGCTAAGTTTGTTCGATCTCACTTTGTATACTTACGACCTATTCTTTGTATAATTCTATCTCAGCATTCAATCTTTTACAACATCCTTGATTCATATAAAATATATATATAATTTTTTTAAGTCCCAAAACCACATTTCAATATAAATCCTTGTTGTGAAGTCTCTGAACTCACATTTGGCGCTGTTGGTGGGGACTACCATAGATCTTTCTGTCATAAGTATCGGATACAGGATTCAATAGATTGAGATGAATCCAACTCCGCCCGAAACCAACGTCACTCCTCCTCTAGTTGATGGTGAACAAGATATCGGTGTCGTTCTTTAGAACACTACCGAGTGAACAGTTCCACGGATCAGACTGGCAACGTAGGGACTAACCCAGTCCTAAACCATGCGATGTCAGCTCCAACTGGCTCCGTCGTTCAAGTGATGACGATGAGTCTGATCCCGACGAACACTTCGTCAAGGATCAATGATCAAACCAGGAACTGGGTCGGGATCAGACTCATCGTCATCACTTGAACGACAGACAGCAACCCCGATCCCTTTGAGTTCATAGTTCGCTAACCGCGGACTTGAAAGGATCTATGGAACGAACGCCCCCAGTCCGCCGCCTCTACCACCAAACGGTGAGAATATGCCCAAGTGGCTTGGCGGTTCAGCTTTTGCCTCAAGATCGAGACCTCCGATCGAGCCAAGTTCGACTCAGTTCCAACAATCTTAAACTGATTTGCCCAGATCGACACCGATTCACGGTACGAATGACTAGATACATCTCGGCCAACAGTCGGTGGTCAGCCGCAGACGCAGTTTGCTCCATTAGCAACACAAGAACATGGCATGCTCATACAATATATCGAACATGCTAATGTCCAGTTCATGAGTCTTGAGTTCGCGGGTTCACATAGCAACCAACACGGCACCTGACATCAATCGAGTAACTGAGGAAACGCGCCAAACACTGTTTAAGAAAACTAAATTCCCATATTTCTCGTGAAAGTCAGACCCTAAGGCTCACATAAGAGCAGTTAGATTAGCGATGTCTAGAGTCTATATGACCGACGAAGAAAGAGACCATGATTTCTGCAGACTCTTCGCCGAGAATTAATCGGGCATCCTTAGAATGGTTTGCCGGACTGTAAGAAAAGTCTATTGACAACTTCACGTAGTTCATGACGGCTTTCCTCAAACTGTACTATGTTTATATCAAAGTCAAAAGTATTGAAGAGCCGTATTTTACGTATCTCAACGACATGATGAGTCACTTCGTTCGTACATCGATCGCTTCAAGGAAGTTAAATCCAAAATTGCGAATCCGAACGACGAAGTCTCCATAGAGGCACTGAGGCGCGGACTATGGTACTCAACTGGGTTCCACAAAGAAATCACGGTTCGCATAACGCTAACTCTCGACGATGCTTTACATTGCGCTTCGGCCTTCTCTCACCTCAAAGAAGAAACTACGACCCTCAGGGAAAACATCAAAAAGGAAAGAACCAATCGAGTTCGCGGAACACAAATGGAAAAAAGGATTCCCGTAAATCTAGAACCATGAATGCGTTTGAAAGCCCAAAGGGCTCACGCAAGTTCAAGAATGACAAAGATAAGTTCTGTGAACATTACAAGAAAAGATGTCGTTCAACAGACGAGTGATACACTCGTGCTAAACTTGAACCAAAGAAGCAAGAGTCCGAGAAGCGCAGAAATCCGAATTCGAGGAGGTAGAACCTCCCGAATACAAGAACTCAAATCGACCAAAGGGTCGAATTCCAAAAAACCGTCTCAAAACAAAAGAGAACTATTCAAAGAGGAGGGAACTCCGAGGCTACACCTCAAGGTTCCCGGAAAAGTGTCGAGGTAATCTCGGCGACTAAGCATATGCGGCATCTGAGAAGGATCGGTTTATACACTACCTTCTGCTCCGAAGAAAATCCCTAGCTCGCGCATCAATCTTTCCCGTTGTTGGGGGGGGGGGGGGGGTGGTGTACGAGATATACCCCCAAAACGAAGTGGTTTCATATTTGCAGGCTCCAAACTGGGCTGAAACTCAGTCAACTCGATCAAAATTCTTTAAAGAAGAGTTGAAACCGATATGCGAGAGAAATCTCCCATACAAGGTCCTGATCACAAGATTGTATTTCGTGAAAATGAGACACTCGAATCAGATAAGCCGCATGACGATGCTTTGCTTGTCTGCTTAGTCATTGGAGATGTCGAACTTTATAGGATAATGATCGATACGTGAATTTCCGTCAACGTCCTATTTGATAACGCATTTAAAAAGATGGAGTTCAACGATTCTTAGATAGTCGAAGGTCGAATACCACTAGTAGGTTTCGCAGGAGAAACGACATACTCTTTAGGCTCTGTGTTTACATCAGTCATTGCTGGTGGGGTCCGAAGAATGAAGGATTTCGTCGTTGTAGATCTACAAGCCCCATACAACGGAATCTTAAGTCGTCCATGGATTTACGACATGAAAGTTGTACCTTCGACGTACCATCAATGTGTAAAATTCCCAACCCCTAACGGAGTGAAAACCTTATATGGAAGTAAAAAATTGTCTTGAAATTTTTACATGACCAGATATAAACAGATTGAAAGATCCCCCGCATAGCATTACAGCAACAAGAAGAGATCGCTGAAATGCGAACTAAAAGGTCAAATGACCCCAGTCAACAAGGTCCCCAAGAAGACCTCACGACGCAAGTTTTCATAGATGATGCCCATCCTGAAAAATGCGTCAGCATCGGAGCCGAGCTCCCAAACTCTATAAGAGATGAACTGGTATCATTCCTCAAGCAGAATGTAGAATTGTTCGCATGGTCCTCAGCTGATATGAAAGGAATCGATATCAACATGAGGAGCCATAAGCTAAATTTCGACCCGACCAAACTAGTCAAACAAAAATGTCGCAAGCTTGGCCCAAAACAAGCTCAAGCTGTTAACAACGTATTCGATCGGTTACTCAAAATAAGATCGATCGTGGAAGTAAAATACCCCGAGTGGCTGGCCAACCCAGTTGTAGTAAATAAAAAGAACGGGAACTGGAGAGTTTGTGTGGATTTCATAGACCTCAACAAAGTATGTTTCAGAAACAGTTTCCCACTCCCGCACATCGACCGATTGGTGGAAGCTACAGCTGGACATCAGATTTTGTCCTTCATGGACGCCTTTTTGAGATTCAATCAAATACCGATGAACCCAAAAGACCAGGAAAAGACCTCGTTCATAACAGATCGAGGCACCTACTTCTACAAAGTGATGTCTTTTGGCCACAAAAATGCAGGGGCCACTTACAAATGCCTCGTCAACAAATGTTCGCTGGACTATTGGGTAAGACCATGGAGGTCTAAATCGATGAAATGTTGGTTAATTCCTCAAAATGCGAGGACCATATAGCTCAACTAAGAGAATGTTTCGTCATTCTCAACAAATACAGGATTGAAGCTCAACCCTGCGAAGTTGACTTTCAGTGTTCCATCAGGGAATTCATGGGTTACTTAGTAACTGCAAGGGGAATCGAAGCGAATCCAAAGCAAACTGCCACATTTTTGGATATGTCATGTCCTAAAACAACACGAGAAGTCCAAAGACTGACCAGCAAAATTGCGGCGCTGAATCTCTTCGTATCGAAAATATCAAAACAAGCAAAAATTGGTCTGCTATGTTAGCAAAACTTTGATCAACGCCGAGACGAGGTATCCTGCTTTATAAAATTTCGCATTGGCACTGGTAACCTCAGATCAGAAGCTACGACCATAGTTCCAGTCTCATTCAATCGTAGTGATGGCATCTCAACCGTTGAGGACAATCCTGCTTAAAAGCACAAGTACTCGCTGACTTCATAATTGAACTCCCCGACCGTCGAACTCGAGCCGTCTTCGTCCAAAAAATGGACCCTCCATGTCGATGGTGCATCCTCAAAACATGGATCTGGGGGAGCAGTCAAGCTAGTCTTTCCCATGGGAGAAGTATTGGAACAGTCCTTCAGACTCGGCTTTGCTGCGTCAAATAACGAATTGGAGTACGAAGCATTGGTTTCTGGACTCAGACTTGCGATAGCAATTGAAGCATGCGAAGTAGATGCCTTCAGCGACTCACAACTGGTCACGAGCTAATTTCATGGCGACTATGAAGCCAAAGACGAACGAATGGAGGCCTACCTTCGCGTCGTTCATGGTCTCGATGTTCAAATCAATTTATTCGATCTAACTCGGATCCATAGAGGAGAGAACACGGAATCTGATGCCTTAGCAGCATTGGCCTCGACCTCTGATACCAACTTAAAAAGGATCATACCAGTCAAAGGGATCAAAAACCCATCATAGATTGTCACGCTAAAAGCTGTATCTCACAAAGAGAAAGACTCTAACCAACCGGTCGATGTCGAACTAACACCCGAAAGGGAACCAAAATTGACATCATCGACGTTGACGATAACATCGACCCTATGAAGGCCATCTAGCTAACATCTCGGACGGTCCCATAAAAACAACTTCCACGGACCAGACTTTGTAGGTCGATACATAAAGACTTTGTAGGTATGACCCCTACGGACTGATGGGCTGCTAGAAATCTCAAAGCACAAGGTACTGTGTGATAGAATGAAAGCTCTTTAAGGAAGTCTTTCTAGACCGTACCTGAAATGCCTTAACGGAAAAGAAACCCGAATAGTAATGAGGCAAGCTCATGAAGGTTCTTGCGGAAGTCATTCAGGAGGCCGAGATTACGTGCCAAATTTTCTTCTGGCTGACTATGTATGCCGAGTGCGTAATTTCTCAACGAAGTGAGACAAAGGCCAAAGGCATACCCCGATAATCCATTAGCCATCAGAGAACCTCTCTTTAATCTCCTCGCCTCATCCTTTCGTGAAATGGGGGATAGATAAAGTAGGACCCTTGGTCGAACCAGGAAAGAAAAAAGCGATGCACTTACTTGTCATGAATGACTACTTCACCAAATGGATCGAAGCTGAGTCGTATAAAAATACAAGGATATCCATGTAAAGGTGTTCGTCTGGGGAAATATAATATGCCATCATGGACTTCCCCATTATATCGTCATTGATAACGGATCTCATTTCATATCGAAAACATTTCAAACATTTTGAAGGAATTGGAACATAAAGCTGACATACTCGACGCCCCGTTACACCCAAGTGAACGGACTGGCTGAGGCTGCTAACAAGTCGATCATGAATAACCTGAAGAAAAGGCTTGACGAATGCAAAACCAGCGGGAGCGATGAACTCCCATCTGTACTTTGGGCCTACAGGACCACACCTCGAAAATCTACGGGCAAAACGCCCTTCTACCTGGCCTATGGCATCGAGGATGTAGTTCCCGCAGAGTTCCTTGTTTCGATCATTCACCAAATAGAATGTCCACAAAATGAGGAACTAAGTAACCAAATGATAACTGACGAGCTCGATTTTGTCGACGAACGTAGGAACCTCGCATTAGCTCGAATCCAGAATTATGAACATGCTACATGTCACTCCTATGATTCTTGGATTAACAAGTAGGTTAGATTTTCTTAGGAAAAGAGTTTGACCATAAAAAGGAAGAACACGATGGTAAGCTAGGGGCAAAGTGGGAAGGTCCTTACCAGGTCACTGACATCATTCGGGTCTATTAAATCAAGTCAGTAGGTACTCAGAAACCCGAACTACGACCTTGGAATATCATCAACCTCGAAAGTACTTCCATTAGGAATACTCAAAAAAAAAAGCGAACTATGTTAAGGCTTAGTTACTCGAAAGGGTACATTGGCAGCTCGACAACCGAGCGCAGCCAACCCAAATATCTAACCTACGCAGGACTCGCAGTCTGAAGCAAAGTAGAAGACATCTCTCAAAGCCTAATGCACTCAATTCGCGATAGAGACAGCATATCTGTTAATTTTGTCAAATACCAATTTGCATTAAAATTTTCATTATTCATTATACTTTCGATGTCATCTAATTTTATTGCGATTTAACAATAAACCACTTTTTCGCGACCTCGAAATGGTCTCACTTATTACGATCTCACAACGATCCACCTTTTCGCAATCTCACAACGATCCACTTTTTCGCGACCTCAAAATGGTCCCACTTATTGCAATCTCACAATGATCCACTCAATATAGCGACCTCAAACGGTCCTCATCAAGAGATCTCGCAATGATCCGTCATAAAAATATAATACCCTTCACTCTCGAAGTCATCCTGCACTGATGAATTCTATCATAATTATTTTAAGTCCAACAAACTTGAAGGACTGGGGGGAATGAACCATCTCTCGACCATCCAACTTTAATTTAGTTGAATTCTTTGCTAAATTCTGAGATTTCGATAAACAAGATTAATCTTTCTTTAAACGAACTCAATAAAAAAAGAATTGTTGTCTCAAAGAAGCCTTATCGAATTCAGTTCAACACATCAAGCAAGTCAGGTCGAGATTTTTGTACTAGCTAATAAAACGATTTGATCTTTTGACGAACTAAGAGTTTAATGTTCTGATCAAATGTGCTCTCTTAACGAGAACTAAAAAGACTTCAATTTAACTTTAGTCGAAATCCAGATCGATTCACAACAGGGCTATCAAACTCGTTCATTCCTACTTGATTGTTTTTGGTTAAACTAAAAGAAACAAGAGTAAGAGGGAAGTCCGATTTGATTATTTTAAGGCCCCTTCGGGCAAACACCAAGTTAAAAAAGAAAGATAAAATCCTCTATGGGCAAAAGAGTTCAAGATTAAAAGCCCTTTCCGGCAATATAGAACTTAAAAGAGAGATTAATTTAAACGAGGACTTAAGAAGGAGAGGACTGACCAGTCAGCCTCACTCGGCCATATTCTCGCCACCATCTAGGTCCTTTGCCCCTGAGATTGGTCCTTGCACCGATCCTCTAGCAGCCTCCTGAGGGTGGTTCAATCCATGCGGGTACAGGTTCATGGGCATATGAGTCTCGGGATCGATAAGCATCTCCGAGTCTTCCGAGACCGTGGGGAGAACAAGCATACTAATAGAGAAGTTGGAAACAGTCGCAACGACCAGATCGACCTCAAGAAGCAGAAGCCCCTCCGGCCTGAAATGCCTGAGGAGGAACGCCACTACCGCAGGATCATCGGGATCGAGTGCTTTTTCTTTTGCTTGAACCGCTAGGTAAATCCCTTTCTTAACGAAGAACCAAATGAGGTGTACTTAGCCTATGCATCACCACCCGCAAGAACGTCCGCCTCGCTCTGAGCTCGCTTCGAGGTCGTAGTACGGGACCCGTTCGAACCCCTAGATCCATTCGAGTTAGCCGGGTTAGACGAGACCTCAACAATTTCCCGAGAAGGCTGGCTGGGCAGAGGCGGAAGCCCACTCACAGTAGAACCCCCTTATTCACCTCCTCCTCACTGACAGCTCGAAACAATGGAGTAGTCGAACTAAGGGCCCTGGTAAGCATTGCTGCCAACTGGCCCGATTTAGCCTTGGCTGTCAGGTTAGAATGAGCCTTTCTGGTGCGACGAGAAGTATTTCTTCTTGAAATCTTTTCTAGCAGCGGAGTACTTGCTGTAGAACTGGAGCCAGAGACAATATGACCTAAACGCAAAAGAAAAATTAACTCAGGAAAACGAAACATTTCGACCAAATAGAAAAAGAACGAAAGACCATCGATTTAACGAGTTACATGTTGTTGAAGTCGGTTGGTCGATTCGAGGTTTCACTTCGCGAATACTTGTAGGAACTTAAGACGAACGTTTCTTCGAACTCTGCTCTCCTATAGCGGATCTGATTCGGTCTACCGTTAAGGAATCCCAATCTATCATCCTACTCTTCAGGCAAGCGATCAGATTTGCAGTATATGTATCAAGCGGTATTGCGTTTGGAGTATTTATAAACACGGATCGCAAAAAATACATCGAGCTAAGTTCGGTCTATATGACATGATCTCTTTTCTGACCAACCTTGTCTGCCCAGCGCGTCAGGATAACAGAGAAGTCAAAGTCGCCAATGGAGAACTTGTTAACCTTGTAGAAAAATATTTGATCCTGCCACACGTTCCTCGAAGGAGTCTCTTCTATAATCCTCATGTGACTTGGCAAGAGGTAATAAGTTCCGGGGCACTTCTTGTGATTCTGGCGAAGAACGACCTTTCTCCTCTAATTTTTGCTAAAAAGTAAAAATGACAAAACTAGTTAGGAAGAAGAGGGAGTTACCTGTGATAAATACGGCGAAATCTTGTTGTGGGAAACGTGGGAGTATTTGCAAACACAAAAAGAAAACGATCAAAACGGATCGCAAAAAATACATCAAGCTAAGTTCGATCTATATGCAATGATCTCTTTTCTGACCAACCCTGTCTGCCCAGCGCGTTAGGATAACATAGAAGTCAAAGTCACCAACGGAGAACTTGTTAAACTTGTAAAAAAATATTCGATCCTGCCACACATTCCTCGAAAGAGTATCTTCTATGATCCTCATGTGACTTGGCAAGAGGTAATAAGTTCCGGGGCACTTCTTGTGATTCTGGCGAAGAACGACCTTTCTCCTCTAATTTTTGCTAAAAAGTAAAAATGACAAAACGAGTTAGGAAGAAGAGGGAGTTACCTGTGATAAATACGGCAAAAGCTTGTTGTGGGAAACATGGGATTAACCTCTTCCTTTAAAAGTCATAATTAAGATTGACCTTGAGATCGTCGGGTTTGTGCCACGTCAGCAGATTGTAACCGTTAGATACGAGGAAAAGATAAGATCAATCGATTCGAATCCTACTGACAAGATTCGATGTGACGACTTCTCATATCCTCTCGTCTCAGACGTTGGATCGGAACATAATTATTGCGATCCAAGGTGAATCCAAAAGGGATTCTGGGAATCGAGGTCGCTCCTTTCATGCGCTATCTTGAATGTTCGATCTCACTCATTTAATGAAGTCTGCGGGCATGAAAAGATCGTACAGAGATCGAGGACGGCACACATATTCCCGAAGTTTCCGCCCATTAATTAGAACTTCATTAATGGACTGGGGGCAATTGTTGGTGTTGGATTTTTCATCGTCAAATCTGGCCCATTTACGAAATACCAAGCCCGTCAAAGGAAGAATCCCAAGAGATAGGCGAACTCCACCAGGCCAAGCAAGCATGACAAAGCGACGAAGCCCATATACGAAAGGAGACGATCTATCATCAATATCCACCAGATTTCGAGTTTGATAGAGAATAATTCGTAGGCCATTGTAACAACCTCCGAGAATCTCGGGATGTTGAGGATAACACGGACGAGAGGTTCGCAACAGACCAGGGGAGATCGAGGATATATGAAGCAAGGAAGTCATCCGAAGGATTCATACGAAACATAATCCCAACTTTCCAGCTTTAAACACTTCGACTAAATTTGTTCGATCTCACTTTGTATACTTACGACTTATTCTTTGTATAAATTCAATCTCAGCATTCAATCAATTACAACATCCTTGATTCATATAAAATATATACATCATTTCCTAAAGTCCTAAAACCACATTTCAATATAAATCCTTGGTGTGAAATATCTGAACTCACACGATCACTAATTGTTGTATTTAACAAGACAAAGAAGCATGATGAGCTCGACAGTCACCGTGATTTCCAATTCGGCAGCGAAAACTCTAATTCCGGTGACCTGTCGAACAAAATTCAGGGTCATCTAATGGAATGAAAGTTGGAGGACGCCAGAACGTCGAGGACAATATGCGGGATTGATATATCATGGTTTTTACCGGTTTTAGACCATGATATAGTTGTGTTTTAGAGTCTTTTAGTGTCTCTTTAGAGTCTTTTACATGTGTTATTAGGTACATGCACGTTTGGAGTGGATTTGGAGTTATTTGGACTATTTGGAGCGTTTTGGTGTTTAGACCCGAGAGATTTAGCTCACTGTCCGAAACAGTGTACTGTGTCGATCGACACACACATGCATCGGTCGTTGCATGACACGTTGGGCCAGACTCGCGAGAGTTAATAAAGAATGCTGATATTGCAAAGTTGCCCAGAAGTTCAAGGTAATTACACAGAAGCCCCAAGACATGTTTTAGCTATTTAATTAGGTTTTTAGATCAGTTTTTAGATACGCTTTGATACGCTAACATAATTTAGAGCAGAGAGTTTTTAGAGCTTTTGGGGCTGATCTATTTCCTGTACTACATCTCGTTTATTGGAGAAGATTTCGAACCCCTTTACTCATTTATTAATCTCTTTTATGCAATCTATTATTTCATTGTTATGCTTTCATATTCTATGTCTTAGTAGATTAATAGTTAGGTTTAGGGATCCTCATAGGGATTTCATGACTTGTTAGATTTATTTAATTCAGTTAGGATTCATAACTTTAATGTTCTTCAACCTGAATTGTGATTAATGCTAGTTCTAACCTGATCAATTAGAATCTAGATCTTAGGTTGCTAGATTAGCACGAAAGTGTGATTTAGAATCTGAACTATTTAGGTTGAGCAATTTAATTACTCGCAAATAAATTTGGTTTAATTAGATTGTAAACATATCGAACTTAAAATTAAAGCTGGTTTAATCTGTTAAGAATTACAAAGAAATTTGGATTTCTGCAATTAGGCTTAGAGAATTCTCACAACGAATTCCGGCCCGTTAACAAATAAGACAAAGGCCCATAGTTATGAGTCCGCTCCAATATCAAGACAGAGAGAGATCGACCGCTGTCCTCTGTTGGGCCTATACGATTGACTTTTTGACAAGGCCCAAGCAATGCCGAAGTGAGAAGCGACGGAGCTCGAGCTCGGCAGGAGACGACGTGGATATAGAGCAACCCGGTCTTCGTCAGTTCAACTGATTGCCGCAAATCTCGGAGATCGTTATGACGGCGAGGCCGAAATATCGGAACAAGAAGATCAAAGTCGAGACTATTTAAAGAAGAAGTGGCGATTCATTCAAGATATTCCAACCCCAATTTAGAACACTTCGACTAGATAGCTTGATCATTATACTTTGTACTCTCTTTTCGATTGTGTTTGTTGTATCTCGACGATCAATCTCAATAAAGTCTTTGATTCATAGGAAACTATACCATTTCTATATCCTAAAGTCAAAATCCACGAATACAAATTCTTAGTGTGAATCCCGGATCTCACATTTGGCGCCGACTGTGGGGACTATCTATAGTTTTTTCCTGTCTTAAGAATCAGATCTTAGATCTGATAGATCGAGATGAATCCCGACCAATTTGGCTCTCCCAGCGCCACACCACCGGTTTACCACCCTCAAACGGTCGACAACGTTCCTCAGAACACCACCAGGGTAAAAATCATGGGTCAGACCGATGGCGTGTTGACGAGCTCTGCCTCAGTCTCCACGACCACGGCACCGGCCTGCTCAGTCGCCTAAACAATCGCGACGAGTCAGACTCCGACAAATGTTTTGTCAGGAACTAACGATCCGAGCAGAAACTGGGTGTGGATGAGAAACGATTCAATTCCCACCCCAGGAGGCGGATCTGGAACAACCAGACCCAATTCGCCACTGCCTTCTGCTCCACAGAGACAAGGGCCAAATGATCTTGCCGAAATCTGTTCGATGTTAAGCTTATTGGTAGATCGAACGAGAAATAATGAGGCAAGTGCAAGGGCCCAAGAGATCGCAAACCGTTCTCTGGCCGCGCAGCTCGATGAACAGGAAAGGCGCATTAACGCCCGTCTTGAAGAGCTCGCTAGCCAAAACCAGGGGGGTAGATCAACACACGATCCACGAACCCCTATAAGTCCCCCACCGTGTACACGCTTGGACTTCTCCCAGGTGGTAACTCCACCGGGAACGTCGGGGAATTTCGCCAATACGTCGAATAACGGCTTTCGCCCTATAATGATGCCCATTGCGACTCCAACCCCATTCGGTTCAAATTCAACGATCACAGATCCAACCGGATTGGGAAGTCGACCATTACCCGGGCCACCACCTTTCCCGAGTACTTCGAATATCCGGCCGAGGCAACTAGGAGGCTCTGCTTTCGCCTCGAGCTCAGGACCCGTTAACGGGTCAAATACGGTACAGTTCTGAATGCCGCAGGTCGACCAGAAGGGATCATTTCCAGAAATCGATCTCCTCGACCCCGCTTTCCCCGGAATTGAGTCCAATCAGGCACAAGCCCAGTTCGCGCCTACGACGGGCGACGACCACGACATGCTTAGACAGTATATTGAACAAGCCAAGGCTCAGTTCGTCAGTCTGAGCACCAAAGTTCACATGGCGACAAGCGCGGCACCCGACATCGATCGAGTGATCGAAGAAATGCGACAAACGGCGTTCACAGACCGGATCGCCTTCGCAAGAATCCGAGAAATCAAGAAAACTAAATTTCCGGAATTCTCTGGGAAGTCGGACCCCAAAGCCCATATCAGGGCATTCCGACTAGCGATGGCAAGGGTATACCTTACTGACGAGGAGAGAGAGCCGGCTTTCTGCAGGCTCTTCGCCGAAAACCTATCGGGCTCCGCCCTAGAATGGTTTGCCGGACTGGAAGAAAGGTCCATCGACAATTTCACCCAGTTCATGACGGCTTTACTCAAACAATACTCCGTCTTTATCGAGGAAAAGACTACCGAGACAGCTCTGTTTGGCGTCTCCCAAAAACCCGACGAATCGCTTCGCTCGTACATCGACCGATTTAAGGAAATAAAATCCAAAATCGCAAACCCACGAGACGAAGTAGCTATAGAAGCACTGCGACGTGGACTATGGTATTCAACCAGATTCCGCGAGGAAATAACAGTCCGCGAACCTCAAACACTCGATGACGCCCTTCATCGCGCATCGGCCTTCGCTCGCCTCGAGGACGAAACCACGTCCCTCAGAGAAAAGCACCGAAAAGAAAAGAACCCTTCGGGCTCGCAGAACTCGAACTCGAAAAAGGATTCCCGTAAATCAGGGAACGTCAATGCGGTCGAGAGCCCGAAGAGCTCGAAGAAATTCGAGTTCGACAAGGAAAAATTCTGTGAATTTCACAACAAAAGAGGACACTCGACTGAAGATTGCTATACTCGAGCTAAATCCGAGGCTCAAAAGTGAGAGTCCGAAAGCAAACAAGACTCCAAAGTCGAGGAGGAAACTCCATCTGACAAAAGGGAAAGTAAACAGACCAAAGAGTCGAACACCAAGAGGCCTTCTCAAAATAAACGAGAACGGACAAAGGAGCCGGAATCTCCCGAAACACTTCCTCAGGGGTCGCGGAAGCGAGTTGAGTTTATTCTCGGCGAGCTCAGCCTGAGCGGCACCCCGGAAGGTTCGACGTTATCCCCATCTCCGGCTCCCGTTAAGAGTTTACGCTCACGAATCAATCTCCCTCGTCTCTGCGGGGGGGGGGGGGGGGGGGGGGGGGGGTTGGTGTACGGGCTATACCCCCTAAACGAATCGACTTCATCTTCGGTGGCTCCAAGCTTTGCCAAGACTCAGTCAATTCAATCAAAGCTCTTCAAAGAAGAGTTAAAACTGACAAAAGGGGGAAAACTCCAATGATAGGTTCCAGACCACGAGATCACTTTCCATGAGAGCGAGACAAGTAATCTCGACAAACCACACGACGATGCTCTCCTCGTTTGTCTAGTAGTGGGAGATGTCGAACTCTCAAGGATAATGATCGACATAGGAAGTTCGGTAGATGTCCTCTTTTACGATGCGTTCAAAAAGATGGACTTCAACGACTCCGAGATCGTGGAAGAAAAGACACCACTAGTAGGGTTCACTGGCGAAACAACGTACTCGATGGGCTCTGTCTTCGCCCCGGTGATAGCTAGAGGAGTCCGAAGAATGACAGAGTTCGTCATAGTGGATCGGCCAGCTCCCTATAACGCTATTCTAGGTCGACCATGGATACACGACATGAAAGCGGTACCATAGACCTACCATCAATGCGTAAAATTCCCAACTCCTAAAGGGGTAAAAACCGTGTACGGAAGTCAAAAGATTTCCCGCCATTGCTACATGAATGGATACAAACATATTGAAAAATCCCCTGCGTAGCAATTACAGAAAGAGGACGAGCTCGCCACCATGCATACCAAAAGGTCGAATAACCCGAGTCAAATAGGACCTCCAAAGGACCTCGCAACCCAAGATTGCATAGACGATGCTCATCCTGAAAGACTCGTTGGCATTGGAATCGACCTATCAGAGCCAGTCAAAAACGAACTGGTCTCTTTCCTTAAACAAAACATCGACTCCTTTGCCTGGTCTTCTGCAGACATGAGAGGGATCAACATCGACGTTACCAGCCACGAGCTGAATGTCGACCCAACCTACAAACCGGTAAGACAGAAACGTCGAAAACTAGGTCCGGAATGAGCTCAAGCCGTCAATGACGAGGTCGATCGATTATTAAAAATCGGATCGATCAGAGAGGTCAAATACCCCGACTGGCTTGCGAACCCTGTAGTGGTTAAGAAGAAGAACGGAAAGTGGAGAGCAGCTACTATCCTTCATGGACGCTTTCTCGGGGTACAATCAAATATTAATGAACCCCGAGGACCAAGAAAAGACTTCGTTCATAACTGATTGAGGCACGTACTGCTACAAAGTCATGCCCTTCGGACTAAAAAATGCAGGAGCGACTTACCAACGCCTCGTCAACAAGATGTTTTCGGGACTCCTAGGAAAAACTATGGAAGTCTACATCGACGATATGCTGGTCAAATCTTCCAGGTATGAGGATTACATCCCACAACTAAAAGAATGTTTTATCATTCTCAATAAATACGGGATGAAACTCAACCCAGCAAAGTGTACCTTCGGGGTCCCCTCAGGAGAATTCCTAGGTTACCTAGTAACTGAAAGAGGGATCGAAGCGAACCCCAAACAGATCGCAACATTCATAGAGATGAAATCTCCCAGAACAACGCGAGAAGTCCAGCGCCTAACTGGCAAAATAGCTGCTCTGAACCGTTTCATCTCGAGGTCGACTGATAAATGTCTGCCCTTCTATCACTTGCTCAAAGCGAACAAAAAGTTCTTCTGGGATGAAAAGTGCGAAGAAGCATTCACTCAGCTCAAAGCTTACTTAAGCGAACCACCCATACTGGCGAAACCAGTAGAAGGGGAACCCCTCTACCTCTACCTAGCTGTCTCGACGGCAGCGGTAAGTGGAGTCCTGGTTCGCGAAGAATAGAACGAACAACGGCCGGTGTATTACATCAGTAAGACCTTAATCGACGCTGAAACCAGATACCCCGCCATGGAAAAACTCGCCCTAGCGCTAGTGACATCAGCTCGGAAACTCCGACCATAATTTCAATCGCACTCGATCATAGTAATGACCTCTCAGCCACTGAGAACCATCCTTCACAGTCCAAGCCAGTCCGGTCGACTGGTCAAATGGGCTATCGAACTTAGCGAGTATGACATAGAATATAAAGCTCGGACGTGCCTAAAAGCACAAGTACTTGCAGATTTTATAATCGAGCTCCCACCAACCGTCGAACTTGACCCGACCTCCGCCAAAAAATGGAAACTCTACGTTGACGGAGCTTCCTCAAGGCAAGGATCTGGAGTCGGAGTAAAACTGGTCTCCCCCACCGGCGAAGTATTGGAACAGTCTTTTAGACTGGGCTTCGCCGCATCAAATAACGAAGCAGAATATGAAGCGTTAATAGCCGGGCTCAGACTAGCAATAGCAATAGGAGCCCGAGAAGTAGACGCGTTCAGCGACTCCCAATTGGTCACGAGCCAATATCACGGCGACTACGAGGCCAAGAACGAGCGCATGGAAGCATACCTACATGTAGTCCATACGCTCGCCAAACAGATCGAATTCTTTGATCTAACACGGATCCCGCGGGGGGGAAACACCGCAGCCGATTCCCTAGCCGCATTAGCATCGACATCAGATCCTAACCTTAAAAGGATCATACCGGTCGAGGGGATCGAGAAACCAAGCATCGACATAGCCCTAAAGACCCTGTCCTTGAAAGAGGACGAGCCTGCTATAAAGGACGATGTCAAGCACAAAAAATTTCTCGGCAACACCAGTCGTGACATCATCAAAATTGATGATGATCATGATCCGAGAAATGCCGTGTACGTCGCGAACGTCCCCGACAGACCAATCCAAGCCGCATCCACCAGTCAAGGACCCGAGCCTGACAATGACGAAGATTGGAGAACTCCGATCATTCGATACATTACAAATGGCGAAGTTCCGGACGACAAATGGGAGGCACGGAAACTCAAGGTACAAAGTGCAAGGTACTGCGTCACACAAGGAGAGCTCTTTAAAAGGAGTCTCTCCGGACCTTACCTCAAATGCCTCGACAAAAGGCAAGCCCTAGCTGTGATCACGCAGGCCCACGACGGGTCCTGCGGAAGCCATTCCGGAGGACGAGCCCTGGCCGTACGAATCAAAAGGCAAGGCTATTTCTGGCCAACAATGGCCACCGAATGCGAGTCCTTCTCCAACAAATGCGACAAGTGCCAAAAGCACGCCCCGATTATCCACCAAGCATCGGAGAAACTCTCCTCTATCTCATCGCCATACCCATTCATGCGATGGGGAATGGACATCGTGGGGCCCCTAGTTGCATCCGGAAAAAAGAAAGCCACACACTTATTGGTAATGACAGACTACTTCACCAAGTGGATTGAAGCAGAGTCGTACCAAAAGGTCAAAGACGTTCACGTTAAGGAGTTCGTCTGGCGAAACATCGTTTGCCGGCACGGACTACCCCACGAGATCGTCACTGATAACGGTTCCCAGTTCATATCAAACGCCTTCAAGGAGTTCTGTAGAACGTGGAACATAAAGCTGACTTACTTGATATATCATGGTTTTTACCGGTTTTATGCCATGATATAAGTGTGTTTTAGAGTCTATTTGTGTCTTTTTGGAGTCTTTTACAGGTTTTATTAGGTACACGCACTAATGTGGTGATTATGGAGCTTATTGGAGCATTTTGGAGATTTGACCCGAGAGCTTATACTCACTGTCCAGTTTTGGGATCTGCATCGATCGACGCACACCTGCATCGGTCGATGCACTACGCGAATGGGCCAGACTCGGCGATTTAATGAAGTATGCTGATATTGCAGAAAAGCCCATAAGTTCCAGATATTTACACAGAAGCCCCAAGTCGTGTTTTAGCTATTTAATTAGGTTTTTTACTATACACTTAGATACGCTATCATAACTTAGAGCAGAGAGTTTTTAGAGCTTTTGGGGCTGATCTGATCCTGTACTACATTCGTTTTGGAGAATTTTTCGAACCCCTTTGTTATTTTAATCTCTTTTATGATTGCTATTTATTCATTGATTATGTTTACATCATCCATGTCTGAGTAGTCTCATAGTTAGGTTTAGGGTTTCTCATAGGGATTTCATGACCTGCTAGATATAATTAATTCAGTTAAGGATTCACATCAGTAGATGTTCTTCAAACTAAATTGAGTTTAATGCTAGTTCTAACCTGATCAATTAGAATCTAGACCTTAGGTTGCTAAATACGACACGACAGTGTGGTTTAGAATCTGAACTATTTAGGTTGAGCAATTTAATTACTCGCAAAAGAATTTGGTTTAATTAGATTGTGAACATATCAAACTTGGAATTAAAGCTGGTTTAATCTGTTAGTAATTGCAAAGGAATTTGGATTACTGCACTTAGACTTAGAGAATTCTCGAAAAAGAATTTGGTTAATTCTATATATGTGTTTTGAGTTCTAGAAATGAGTTTAATTAGATCCTGACTGATTGATTTATCTGCTTGTCTGATTTCCTGAGAACGCCCTAGACTTAGCGCTTCTAGTTTATTGATTTCAAACAAACAAACCTGCTACTGATTTACTTTCCTGCTCGCTTTTAGTTAATAGAATACAATTTGCTTCTTGTTTTCTCCTAGTTTTAATCTCTTTAAGTTCTTAGTTCTATCGTTGCCTAGAGTCCTCGTGGATTCGATCCCTAAGTACTAAAATTGATTTACTGTGCACTTGCAGTTAGTATAGGGTAAAACTCGAGACCTATCATTACTCTACGCCACGCTATCCCCAAGGGAATGGGCTGGCGGAAGCGGCTAACAAGGCAATCATGAATAGCCTCAAGAAAAGACTCAATGAGTGCAAAACGAGCTGGAGCAACGAGCTCCCAGCCGTACTCTGGGCCTACCGGACTACCCCTCGCAAATCCACCGGTGAGACTCCCTTCTCGCTGGCTTACGGGATCGAGGCGGTAGTACCAGCCGAAATCCTCGTGTCAAGCATCCACAAAGAAGAATGCCCACGACTAGAGGAACTCAACAATAAGATGATAACTGACGAGCTCGATCTCGTAGACGAAAGGAAGAACCTCGCACTAGCTCGAATCCAGAACTACCAACAAGCCGCAGCTCGTTACTACGATTCCAAGATCAAAACTCGAAGGTTTCAAGTAGGAGATCTCGTCTTATGGAAAGTGTTCGACCATAAAAAGGAAGAATACGCTGGGAAGTTAGGAGCAAAGTGGGAAGGTCCTTACCAGGTCACCGACGTTGTAAAGGACGGGGTCTACCGACTCAAGTCGGTGGAAACCCAGAAACCTGAACTACGACCTTGGAACATCATCAACCCCAAAAAGTACTTCCACTAGGAGTACGACAACATAATCGAACTACGAAATGGCTTGATCCCCTTAAAAGGGTACGTAGGCAGCTCGACTTCGAGCGCAGCCACCCCCCAAACACAAAGCTCTTACCGAGCTCAACAACTTCTGACGAAGTCATACTAGCTTATCTTTGTGAAATCAAAATAAGTCTCTCAATCCAATGCCTCTTTCTGTCGTAAAAGTTAGAGTCATTGCGAAATACCTCACCATTTACATTATACAAAGTGATATGAAATTATCTCTTCAGAAGCTAAAGTGATATGAAATTATCTCTTCAAAAGCTAAAGTGATATGATATTATCTCTTCCAAAACAAAAGATATTAAGTTATCCTTTCCGAGCGACCTGAAATGGCCTCCCCTAAAACCAAGTGATATGAAATTATCTCTTCAAAAAGGTGATATGAAATTATCTCTTCAAAAGACAAGTGATATGAAATTATCCCTGCCGAGTGACATGAAACGGTCCCGTCAAACCAGAACGATCCGAAATGATCGTCCCATAATAAGCGACCTGAAACGGTCCCGTCAAACCAGAACGTCTACCGCCCATTAACCCCGACTCGTCGAAATTAATGGGCTGGGGGGCTATTGTTGGTGCTGGATTTCCCTCCAAGAAATCCGGCCCGTTAACAAATAAGACAAAGGCCCATAGTTATGAGCCCGCTCCAATATCAAGACAGAGAGAGATTGACCGTTGTCCTCTGTTGGGCCTATACGATTGACTTCTTGACAAGGCCCAAGCAATGCCGAAGTGAGAAGCGATCGAGCTCGAGCTCGGCAGGAGACGACGTGGAGATAGAGCAACCCGGTCTTCGTCAGTTCAACTGATTGCCGCAAATCTCGGAGATCGTTATGACGGCGAGGCCGAAATATCGGAACAAGAAGATCAAAGTCGAGACTATTTAAAGAAGAAGTGGCGATTCATTCAAGATATTCCAACCCCAACTTAGAACACTTCGACTAGATAGCTCTATCATCATACTTTGTACTCTCTTTTCGATTTTGTTTGTTCTATCTCGACGATCAATCTCAATAAAGTCTTTGATTCATAGGAAACTATACCATTTCTATATCCTAAAGTCAAAATCCACGAATACAAATTCTTAGTGTGAATCCCGTATCTCACAGTTACCAAGTTCCCAATCAGCTCCTTAGCTTGCTCTAGAGCATGCTTCAACCTCTACCAATGAAGAAACTGGTTAGCACACTCCCTAGTACCTCAAACTTCTTAGGCGCACGCTTCCCATCATACTCAGCAGATAGCTCGTATAGCTCTTTAACCTGTCCACAGATTCATTTATATCATTTTAAATATGAATACAATCAGAATTAAACACAACAGTTCCACTATACAAGCCAATGTCGAAGGCTAATTTCTGAGCCTTTCATCTTTTGACAAGCCTCAGAAAATACACGAAATGTGAGCGATCAATAAAAGCGATTCCTCGATATGGTGATAGTCAAGTAAGACAATGCTAAGAGAATCATACACATAACTCACCTTCACAACATTTGGCATGCGAACCAATAGCCACAGGCTTCACTAATCACACAGCCAATTTCCGCACCAAGATTGAGTACGCTTGTACAGTGATCGAAAGAGATAGCAATAGTAGCCACGATAAGTAAACTTAAAACAGTCTCTCACAAGATCAGAAAAAAGATTCCTCAAATACAAAACAAGTTTCTAAAATTGAGAATTGTGGTTCACTATTGGATAAACATAGTTTTCTAGCTAGAGAGGACAATAGGAATATCTATTGGTTGAAAGTATTTGTTCAGGATCAAAATAACAGACCTTTATTTTTCTAGTGAATAAATTTGACAAATTGCATTCTCTTAAGTCACTTTACATCCTAATGAAACAAATCTATCAGACTATCAAAGATCAATAAGGAGCAATCTATTTCATTGACAAATTTGCTGCCTCATGTACTTTCTTATCTCCATCTACAACAAGGAGCAGTCTATTTCATTGTCAATGTTATTAACCAATGTACAAAATTATAAAACCAAACCATGATGAAACATCGCAATTAAAAAAACAGTCACTGGAACAGGTATACTTACCTTGCGGACTAGATACAAGAAGTCATCAACTAGTAGCCTTCCTCGCTTTGTGCCAATCTCTTGTGAGCCTTATGTGTCTTTAACATTTAAAAAAAAAATCTTTCAATATATATATATATATATATATTACGCAGCTTCTCTCTGTACTTGTAAGAAAAAAATATCTTCTACAAGTGCCAGAGTCTCTGGAAGCGGCTGGAAGACATAGGAGGCATAAATCTTTGCATTAGTATATAATAATGCAAGATTCAACAAGAGTCACACTAAGAGTCTAAAGAAGTTTGGTTAGATATGCATCACGAATAGAGAAGAACAAACCAATAAAGATAGCTTACGTTTTGCTCGTCACCAAATCCATACATCATATGCTGCACTGTAAATCATCAAAAGCAATTGTAACCACAAAAACAAAGATGAATAATACAATAATTTTTCTGTTTCTGTAGCCTAGAGGATGTAAACAATATCACTTTACATTCTTTTTGAAAGAGGGGTTTGCAATTTTCCGGCACCTGAGAACTTTCCGTAGCTTTCAATTTAGAGGATGACGTCATCGCTGCTGGTGTGTTACTCATTTTCTTCTTCAGAACAACAATTCCAAATCTCACGATGAATATCCTTGAGAGGAAACAGCAGATAATTAGCGAAATCTCTAACCGAGAAAAGCCTAGTTAGGGTTTTTTGGCGTCTACAACCTCGTTTCAATATGGGCCAAATTTTCTTCTGCAACTTAAGTGAATCTATATCTCGGTCGCTTCAAAGGTGGACACGGCTATCCTTACAATGTGGAGATGTGAGTCTGGAGAATCAAAATACGTTGGAATAGGAAGAAGAGTAATCTAGGAAGAATAAGATTTATGAACAAATAATATAGGGAGAAGAGAGTTAGTTTCGAGAAGATGGGAAGGGAGAAGAAGAGGACAAGGGTGAAGAGATAGGAACTGGGAACTAAATATTTCAACAAAAATTTACCCGGGACAATACCTTTTTTTTTTTGAACAAGGTTTTTCAAATTAAAATGCATGAAAGTAAAACAAGGATATGACTTTTTTAAGGTCATATAGTTTGAGAGAGTTTGAGAATAAGACTAGTAATTAAAGAAATCATTCAATTACGACAAAGCTAGAAGAGGAGAGTAGAGGTACTAGAGGATGAGTTTAGCTTCTCCTAATGCGGTGTACCGCGACCTCCGCAGCCACGCTTTCCTCGACCGCCTACCACAGCCCAATTCATATCTTGCATTTTTGTGTAGGTTTCATTGTTCTTCCTCCTCTAGTTTTCTGGTAAGAAGAATCTCCCATCTCAAATCCTGCATAAGCTCCTTCATCTAAAGCTGCAAACTGATTGCTACCAAAATTTAAAGCAGATTCTGAACCTGGTTGGGGAGAACTTGCACATGATTTCTGAGCAGAAGGAACACCAAATGCTATAGCAAGTTCTGTATTTATAGGAGCAAAACTCCTCAAATCAGATGTTAGAAAAGTTTTATTAGTTGCAAGGACTACTGCAGAATCATATGTTAGTGATGTTGAAGTTGACGTTACACCAAATAATGGAGCATTAACAGGGCATGATTCTGACGAAGTAGGTACCATAGTAGCTGAAGCAATTGGTGATGCAACATGATTTGCTACAGCAGATGTAGCTAGGACAGTAGAAATATTAAGAGAATCGCAGTCTACAATAGCCTGTTTTGGAGCAGCAAAACCAACTCATTTTCAGAATCACTACTCAACAGAATCTCTTCAGGGCGTGTAATAGCAGTAGTAACAACAACACTAGGTAATGGTTCAACAGAAGCTGAAACTTGAGTTGAAATAGATTGAGCGACAGAAACTGTAGCATGATCCAAAACAGTGTGAGCAGAGCTTTGATCAGAGCGAAGAAGACATCTTGATGCCTTGTGACCTAGCTGTCCACATTTTTTACACTTGGTTGGGAACCAAGAATACTCTACATCCACCAAAGAAACATTACCTCGTTTATCTTCCACTGCAGTCCTCTCTGTGAAACCTTTCTCTAGCTCAACTTCCACCATAAGTTTTTCCTCACCTATTTGGGTTGGATCAAGCCAAGGTTTATTGGTGACCATGGGCTCACTTCGTCCTTAGGCTATCCATCTAATCGCTTCAATTGAGTAAAGACGGCTGGGTATGTTTTTTAAAGTTACCCAAAACGGCACTGTTGCGATCTCCGGTAGAGCTAACGTAGCCGCAGATGTCCAAGGTGCGACAAACATAATACAGTCGTCTATGTGCCACAATCCACGCTGTAAGACCCAATCCCTAGTTGAATTATCCGGAATATGTAAAATATAAGACGACTCACCTAGTTTACGAGTGAAGACATTGCACTTTCTGCCCCATAATCGATTGGTCACAGCATGTATGATACCTCCAGAAGGCATGCGGCACCGGCATCCGGGACAATATTTTCAAGGCCAAATTTTTAGAATTTAGCATACCCACAAAATATGTTACAAAATATTTATGTGGCTAATTGAAGTTAGACTGTTAATATTTTAATTCCAAAATTAAACTAAAATTAAATTATATAATATTATTGATATATTAATAAATATTTAAAAATTATGATTATTTATATTATCTTTATGTGCATGATTATATTTTAGGTTTGTAGATTTGATTTAATTTTATGTTCAAGTATAAAATTTAAAGTTTAAATTTCATAATTTCGAATTGATAATTAAGCTTTTAATTAGGGAATGAATATTTAGGATTTAGTATGATAAATTTTGAATTTTTTGACATCTTTTAAAAATGGTATATTTGTTTTTTAAGTTCAAGGTTAAAAATTAGAATTTAGGGTTCGGAGTTTGGGAGTATGGGGAATATATCCATGAGGGCATATTAAGAGAAAAAAGAGGTCATTTAATTATTCAAATTTCTTAAAACCAGTAGATGTTATGCAAAATTCCTAAAACTAATTAAGAGAAATAAAGAGTAAATTAAGAAGGTTAATTATTTTTATCTTTTTTTAAAAAAATTATAAAATATTTTCTTTATATAATTAATGAAAATTTATTCTTATATGTTCATAATTTTGTTTTCTAATTTTATGTTCTTAAAGTAAAACAATAATTTATTGTATTTTCTTATGTTAAATGACAAATAGGAATATTATGTTAAGTGTGAACTCTAAACCCTATATTCCAATAACCTAAACCCTAAATCTTAAACATATACTACAATGCCTTAAAATCTAAATAAAATGTTTATAAGTGTTAAAAAATTTGCTATATTATTTGATGTTTAAATTTTTAGTATTTTGTTGATTTAGAAATTTAGGGTTTAGGGTTGTGTTTAGGGTTGTGTTTAGGGTAAGGTCATGTTTTTATATTTTAAACTTTTTATATGTGTTAAAATTTTTTGTTATCTTATTTGATGTTTAAATTTTTATTATTTATTATTAGGAGTTTAGAAATTTAGGGTTTAGGGTTGTGCTTAAGATATAAAGTTATGGTTCAATTTTTATATTTGAATTATTTTTATAAGTGTTAAGTTTTTTGCTATATTATTGGATGTTTAAATTTTTAGTATTTATTATTAGGGGTTTAGAAATTTAGGGTTTAGGGTTGTGTTTAGGGTATAGAGTTATGGTTAAATTTTTATATTTGAATTTTTTTGAAGTGTTAAATTTTTGCTATATTAATTTATGTTTACATTTTCAGTGTTTATTATTATGGGTTTAAAAGGGTTTAGATGTTTAGGGTTAAGGGTTGTGGTTAGGGTATAGAGTTTATATTTTAGAGTTTAGGATGGTGAGAATAGTTATATTTGAATTTTTATAAGTGTTTGATTTGTTTTTGTATATTACATGATGCTTATGTTTAACAACATACAATTAGAAGCGTTTTCAGATGTATTTGTTATAATTATACAAAAGATGAAAATTAAATTAAAAATTAAAATATATTTAATTATTAATCAAGTATCAAATATATAATATCAAAGATAAAGAGAAACACAAGTTTAAAATTAATATAGTAATATTATAAAAAAAGACATCAAAGTTAATCACCATAAAATGCAACTGTGATAATTTGGTGCCTTGAGAAGCCCAAATCCACAAACTTATTTCGACAGATGCAACTGTGACATTTACTTTGGCTCTTCTAAGAACATCTGTAATACATCCAAAGGCAAATAAGAAACCGTAAGTTTTTTCGTGTTTCAGAGCAAATTAAGGTGTAAGAAGATTTCACCTCTCCATTTGCTAACAACAGAGGAGGCTGAGATATTGAAGAATGTTGTGTTGCACTCTGTAGCAACAGTCTTTGCAAGCATAATCTGCATAAGACGAATAAGATTGTTATGCATAGGTCATTTTTAACCAGGAACAACACATTTGAGATAGACTCATGGCACCTTGCATGTACCAGGTGGACCGAAAAGAAGAATTCCTTTTCATGGAGATAGTAGACCATTAAAGTACCGGAAATCAGAAGTTAATATTCAAGCAACAAACACAAACTGAATGTTATCCACAGCTTCTTTGAGCAACCTTTTCGCGTTCTCTAGACCCTTGATGCTTTCCCACCTGATATTTGGATTCACAAGGATGATATCCATGATACATACACCAATTCATTAAAAAAAAACACAAGAACATGATGTGAAGAGCAAAGATGTATCCAGTATACACAATGGCTTACCTATTCAAACTCTCAGCAAGAGCACGAGTTTCTGCAGATTCAAAAGGTTGAAACATTGAATTTTTCCTGCAGAGAAACATTAAACGCACAGTTAGTGCTTATGCTACCCATTCCTCAGATCCAACACTCTGTACAAAAATTCAAAAGGAAACCATAGATCTTATGGCTTCTTGCGGATCTCATTGGCCAAGCTAGTGTTACCTTCCTGCAATCATCACAAGTCCCAAAACTTTGAATCATTCTAGTACAAACAACACGACATACATTACTAAGGGGAATCTGAGTGTGGTACTTCTAAGATCAAATGAGTTACTGAATTTTTCAACTTCTTTGCCACATTTTGGTTTTTTTTTATTTGCTTGAGGGCAACCAAAGGCTAAGTATGGGGAGTTGATATATCATGGTTTTTACATGTTTTAAGCCATGATATAAGTATATTCGAGTCTTTTGTAGTGTCTTTCGAGTCTTTTCAGGTGTTTATTAGGTACATGCACGTTTGGAGGATTTTGGAAGATAATGGAGTTTATTGGGCAAGTTTTGGAACTAAAGCCGTAGGGAGCAGAAAAGACTATCTCGGAGCGACCATTGCGTCGATCGATGATCCCTTGGTGTCGATCGATGCAGACCGCGCCAACACATTAATGAAAGATTTCATGATTTGCAGTTTTGCCCCAAAAAGTTCCAGTATTTACAAAAGAGACCTAAGTCGTGATTAGCATTATATAATTAGGTTTTTGGTGTTTTGTTTAGAATAGACATTCATACTTTTAGCTAGAGAGAGTTTGAGAGCTTGGGGCGGATCATACCTTGTATTGCTTTTCCTTTTGGAGAAGATTTCAAACCCCTCTTATTTCTCTACTCATTTATTTATGCAATCTTTTTATATTATGATTTGTGTTTCATTGATCATGTCTGAGTTGATTCATAATTAAGTTTAGGGATTCTCATTAGGGATTTCATGACTTGCTAGATTAATCAATTAGTTAAGGATTCATAACTTGATTAGTTCTTTAACATGAATTGTGCTTAATACTAGTTTCTAATCTGATCACTTAGAATCTAGAATTAGGATTTATAAATTGACACGAAAGTGTGATTTAGAATCTAATCTATTTAGGTTGAGCAATTTAATTATCTGCAAAGAAATTTGGTTTAATTGAATTGTGAACAAATCGAACCTGCACTTAAGGCTAGTTTAATCTGTTAGAAATTGCAAAGAAATTTGGATTTCTAGGGTTTAGGCTTATTGAATTATCTCAACGAAAGTTGGTTAGTTCTACATCTGTGTTTGAGTTCTAGAACCGTGCTTAATTTGATCATGACTGATAATTGATCAGCTTGTCCTGATTTTCTGAGAACTCCCTGGACTTAGCGCTTTTAGTATATTTATAAAACAAACCGACTTGCTTTCTGATTTAGTTACTGCTTTAGTTTATTATTTCTGATTTGCATCACCTAGCTTAACTTGACATTCTACAATCTATCGTAAGATTTTTTGAGTCTATGTGGTTCGACCCCTAGATACTACATTTGCATGTGCACTTGCAAAGTAACTTAGGGAATTAAACTCTGAGTATATCAATTTTTGACGCCGTTGCCGGGGACTCTTTCGAGTCTTCGATAGATTTGAATTAAGAGTTTATACTAGGTTTTTCGTTTTGTTTTTGGTTACTAATTTTCTGTTTTTCTTTTGCTTTGCGTGTTTCAGGTTTGTGATTAGACGCCGTGCATCGATCGTTGCTTCTTTGAATCGATCGACGCACCCTCGTACTGAATCGATCGACGCTTGACGATTACCGACGGTTTATGCATAATCGGCCAACCTGGAGTAATCCGGACAAGAAACCCGTGAATCTCAGACTTGAGGAACTTGCAAGGTTAGAAAGAACGAACAGGAAGGCTCAGAGACCAGTTAAGATGGCTAACGTGAATGTTGCGCCTTTGATTTTTATTTGAGATGCTGAAGGTGTTCTCAGGGATTGCAGAACAATCTTTATAATGCTCACGGGCAGAGGATTGATGCTGAAGGGAATGTGATTGAACAGTAGATTGTTCAGCCTGATGAAGTTCAAGGTAGATGAGAAAGTGGATAAGGAAATCCACAACCAGAAGCGCCACCTAGAGCACCAAAGCCTCCTGCTAGGAGAACACTAGCTGATTACAACAAGTCTGATGAATTCTACGCTAATAGGTCTGCGATTGTACCTCCTGCTTTTCCGCGGAATGATTTTGAGCTGAAGACTTGTTACTACACGCTTGTGGGACAGCACCTCTTTCATGGACTCCCACATGAGCAGACTATGGATCACATAGAGACCTTTGAGTCTTTAGTCACTGGGATGAGATATGACTACTTACACTGCAAGTTTTTTCCTCACTCTCTTGGAGGAGAAGCTGCTAATTGGTTGAAGCATATTCCACCTGGGACTCTGACAACTTGGGATGCAGTGAAGAAGAAGTTTATGTTACATTTCTATGATGATACTAAATCTGATCAGCTTATACAAGATCTCTTGACTTTCAAGCAGGGATCTACAGAGCCCTTGAAAGCAGCTTGGGTGAGATTCAGGATGTACCAGAGAGATTGCCCTCATCATGGTTTCTCTGAGGTTCAACTGGCTCTAGATGCAGCAAGTAATGGGAACTTCAACACTAAGTCTCCATAGGAAGCTAAGGAGCTGATTGAGAACTTGGTGATTAGTAATAGTGTCAAGAATGCTGATATGGAGAGGAAGAAGTATGGTGGAAAAGCTGATAGTTCCCAGATAGCTGAAATGAAGAACAAGATTGACTCTGTTCCTAGTCTGCTGACTGGGAAGAAGAGTGTCACTTTGCTCAGGATGTTGATTGAGGCTGATGAAAGCTGCAAAGAAGAACATGTGAACTATGTTGGTGGGACTGGTTTTCAGGGGAACAGATTTGGAAATCAGCAAAGCAGAGGTGGCTGCAATGGAATGGGTCAGAGAAGTACCTTCACATGTAATAAAAAATTATCTGGTTTCACTCCTAAGCCTCAGTACCAGAAGCCTTATTAGAGTACTAGCCCTGGAAACAACACTACAAGCTTCACCAGGAACTATGGATCTTCAACATATCAGCCTGCTCCTCCTCAAAAAGAGCAGAATGATAAGATGATGGGAATGTTGGAGCAGCTACTGGAGGGACAACAGAAGAGAACAGTGGACTTTAATGGGAAAATAGATGCTATGTACTTGGATGATCTCAATGGGAAGATAGATGCCTTGAGCACTCATGTGAAGAAGTTGGATGTTCAAGTTGCACATACTACTGGGTCTGTTAAGAGGCAAGATGGATCTCTCCCAGGACGAACTGATGCTAATCCTAAGTACCAGTGCCATGCATTCTCGTTGAGAAGTGGTAAAGAGGTTGCTCCTGCTAAGAAAAAGCAGCTAAGTTAGGAGGAAATCGTCGAGATTGAAGAGATGGAAGATGAGATCTGTGAGTTTCACTCTGCGACGACCGACGCACCTCAGCATCGATCGACGCAGATCGTGAAAGAGGACACTGAGCCTAAGCTCGACGCAGAGATCTTTACGAAATCCGCAAAGTGATAGGGTTCAAACGGGCCTAAGGCAGAGCGGGACAAAATTCATGTAACCAGATAGTGGACAGAGGATGCTAAGACAGTGACTGAGAGTGTTGCGTGCTTAGATAGAGCCATCTCTGAGACTTGGGACGATTATGACACGTTGTTTTACAACGCGTGGCAGAGTATGGATATCAAGACCACACGGTTTGCGGATTACTGGACCTGTCAGATGCTCGGTATTATTGATGATGTGCTGAGAGTGGTGAGACAGATAGGACTTGGGACTATGCCCATGAGGACTTACGATCTTTTCCCAGACTTGGTGCGACAACTGTTGTCCACCTGCAAAGTCTATTACATTGATCCTATGCGCATGAGAGCTCGAGAGGGGACATTCACATTCATGTGTAATGGATTCTGGTACCGTATTAGCATTCTTGATCTCTGCAGACTATATGGTTTTAGTGATGAGCCTACTCGATGCTCTTTGATTGCTGAGTTAGATAGCGAGAGCTGTCAGTTTTTCTGGGATCACATTGGATGTGAGGTGTATAACTCACGCTACTTGAAGCAAATACAGTTGCGCCATCCTGTCCTGCGATATGTTGGACGCATTTTGGGATATACTTTGCTATGTAAGTCTGAGGTGAACAAGCAGAGAATGCTGGAGCTGGAGTTGCTACACTGGAGTGAGTACCACCTCTAATAAAATATTATGTTAGTACCACCTCCCCCCACACTTGAAATACATTGTCCTTAGTAGTGTCAAGCTTAGGATTGGTAAAAGAAAGAAAAATGGATTGGGATGTGTTAGGTTCTGTCGATTTTTTACATGTCTCGCACTGCATCGATCGTCGAAATCAGTTCCTAAGGAAGAGAAAAGAGAAGAAAGGAACCAGAAAAAGATAGTATGGTGGTAAGGTGCTAACAGAGTAAGAATCCATGTGCCCTTTGATCGATACTCCCTAGGTGAGACCACACTTAATAGCTTATAGAAGTCAGTAGGGTGAATTTGAATGCTCTGGATATGATTGTGGAGTTTACTCAGGACGGTTGCTAAGTGTGGGGGAAGTATATGTTGGTCTTGATGTCTGCAGGTGCATTTTTCATGTGGCTTACTAAGGGGAATCTGAGTGTGGTACTTCTAAGATGTAATGAGTTACTGAATTTTTCAAACTTCTTCGCCACATTTTTGTTTTCTGATTTGCTTGAGGGCAAGCAAAGGCTAAGTGTGGGGGAGTTAATATGTCATGGTTTTTACATGTTTTAAGCCATGATATAAGTATATATCCGAGTCTTTTGTAGTGTCTTTCGAGTCTTTTCAGGTGTTTATTAGGTACATGCACATTTGGAGGATTTTGAAAGATAAAGGAGTTTATTGGGAAAGTTTTGGAGCTAAAGCCGTAGGGAGCACAAATGACTATCTTGGAGCGACCACTGCGTCAATCGATGCTCCCTTGGCGTCGATCGATGCAGACCCGCGCCAGCACATTAATGAAAGATTTCAAGATTTGCAGTTTTGCTCCAAAAAGTTCCAGTATTTATAAAAGAGACCCAAGTCGTGACTAGCATTATATAATTAGGTTTTTGGTGTTTTGTTTAGAATAGACATTCATACTTTTTGTTAGAGAGAGTTTGAGAGCTTGGGGCTGATCATACCTTGTGTTGCTTTTGCTTTTGGAGAAGATTTCAAACCCCTCTTATTTCTCTAATCTTTTATTTATGCAATCTATTCATATTATGATTTGTGTTTTATTGATCATGTCTGAGTTGATTCATAATTAAGTTTAGGGATTTTCATTAGGGATTTCATGACTTGCTAGATTAATCAATCAGTTAAGGATTCATAACTTGATTAGTTAGTTCTTCAATATGAATTGTGCTTAATACTAGTTTCTAATCTGATCACTTAGAATCTAGAATTAGGATTAATAAATTGCAACGAAAGTGTGATTTAGAATCTAATCTATTTAGGTTAAGCAATTAATTATCTGCAAAGAAATTTGTTTTAATTGAATTGTGAACAAATCGAACATGTACTTAAGGCTAGTTTAATCTGTTACAAATTGCAAAGAAATTTGGATTTCTAGGGTTTAGGCTTAGTGAATTCTTCCAACGAAAGTTGGTTAGTTATACATATGTGTTTGAGTTCTAGAACCGTGCTCAATTTTATCCTGACTGATAATTGATCTTCTTGTCCTGATTTCCTAAGAACTCCCTTAACTTAGCGCTTTTAGTATATTGATAAAACAAACCGACTTGCTTTCTGATTTAGTTACTGCTTTAGTTTATTATTTCTGATTTGCATCACCTAGCTTAACTTGACATTCTACAATCTATCGTAAGATTTCTTGAGTCTCTGTGGTTCGACCCCTAGATACTACATTTGCATGTGCACTTGCAGTGTAACTTAGGTAATTAAACTCTGAGCATATCAATTTTTTGTTGCGATTTGCAATTGATGATGTTTGTGTTAAAGTCTGATTTCCATCTTGGAAACTGACTATCGAATAATCATTGTTGAACTTTCTTTCAATCAAAACCCTATGTATGTTTTTGCTCGTTGAAGTCTAAGAATCCTTTCTTTATTTCGGGTTCTTTCCTCTTGAGGTCAGAGCTTGTGTTTTATGAACATCGATTCTTATTGTTTCCATTATCATACTTACGTTTATTCTTTACCAAAGGTATCAGAGCATTGACATTCCTCAGAATTCTATGACGGAGACGAGATCTCAATTGGCGATGAAGGAAAAGGAGGTTTTGCTCCGAGAAGTGGAGGAGGCTGTTGGGTTACAGATCGAGGCTTCGATCGCGGCTCATATGGCTTCCCATATAGCGACGCAGAGCGAGAAGTTGGAGAAAAATATGTTGGATATGTTTGAGGCATTCAAATTGATGATGAGCTCACGCGAAGGATCATCTACGTGAGAGACGAACAGTAGCTTCAGACCTACTTATAACAAGGATTCGGGTAAGGGTCGAATAGACAGGGGTCCTCATACTCCGGCGTTACTCGCCTGGCTAAATTGGATTTTCCGCGATTTAACGAAGATAAGGTCAAGGATTGGCTATTCAAGGTGGAGCAATTCTTTGCTATTGACCGCACACAAGAAGATCTAAAGGTTGGGTTGGCATTGATTCACTTCGATGATCTTGCTTCAGCGTGGCATAGATCGATTGTGCAGTCCGAGATGGGCCTACATGTCACGGCAGATTGGGCCACGTATAAGACAATGGTTGTGGAAAGATTCGATGAGGTTCTAGATGATCCCATTGCGGAGTTGAAACAGCTCCTGGAGACAGATGTCATTGTGGACTATCACGGTAGATTTGAGTTGATTCGGACTCGGGTTGATCTGTCCAAGGAATAACTGGTTAGTGCTTACCTGGCAGGTTTAAGAGTTGACACGCAGATGCACATCATGATGTTTGAGCCTCGAACGGTCAGGCAATGCTTGGTTCTCGGCAGGCTTTATGAGCAACCTCATCCGGCTAAGCCGCAAGGCTCTTAATGGTTGACAGCCAAACCGCAGATCACGAGCAATAAAGGAATTCTTCCTTACAAGAAATACCAAGGAGCAAAGTTGGGAGAGTCAAATGTTGATAAGAACAAAGCACCGTTGAAGCAACCTGTTCTGTTCTTATCAAAGGAGGAGATGAGTCGGCGCAGAGCTCAAGGGCTATGTTATTTCTGCGATGAGAAGTATAAACCGGACCACTATCTGAAACACAATAAGTCTCAGTTGTTTCTCTTATAAACATATGGAGAGGAGGAAGACGAAGGATGTGTTGATAAGACTGATGGTATGGAGGCGGGGATTTAGTTCAGATTTCGGTGAATGATGTAACTGGGATATCCGAAAGTTATCGAACCATGCGAGTTAGAGGGGTACATGGGAGAAGGGTAATGTTTATCTTGATAGATTCTGGTTCTACCCACAATTTTATCGACAAAGAAATAGCCATCAAGCTGGGTTATAACATGAAATTAGCAGATATGAGGAAAGTAAAGGTGGCGGATGGTAATGTTTTGGCAGTAGAAGCTAAGGTAGAGGAATTTAAGTGGGATTTTCAAGGAACTGGGTTCATGTCTGATGTATTGGTAATTCCGTTGGGTGGCTGCGACATGGTGTTGGGAGTGCAGTGGTTATCGCAATTGGGTCCAATCACGTGGGATTTTCAGAGGTTGGAGATGCAGTTTAAATCTTATCACAGAAAAAATCATTTACATGGGATTAAATCGGGATCAGTGAGGGAAGTTAAGACAGCAAGACAACAAATTTCAGAAGGGACAAGTGCAGTTATCGATGTTGTGTGTTCAGGAGGTAGACGAAGATGATCCGGGTTCGTTTTATTCGATTGAGCCTGGGAATGGGATGACGCAAGCACAGCCCAATGAGATAATATCTCTCATCGAAGAGTATGTTGATGTGTTTGAAGATCCGAGGACATTGCCACCATTCAGAGCTCAACATAATCATAAAATACCATTGTTGGATGGTTAGAATCCGGTAAACCGGAGGCCGTATAGATACTCCATTAACCAGAAAAACGAGATCGACAAGTTGGTGCAAGATTTGCTACAGGCAGGAATGGTACAGCCGAGTTATAGCTCTTACACTTCACCCATAGTTCTGGTGAAAAAGAAGGACGGCTCATGGCGTTTGTGTGTGAACTATAGAAGCTTAAACTCCATGACTATCAAGGATAGGTTTCCGATCCCATTTATAGAAGACATAATGGATGATCTGGGGGGTTCTAACATTTATTCAAAGATAGATTTGCGGGCAGGCTACCTTCAAGTACGAAAGGATCCATCTGATGTTCATAAAACTGCTTTTAAAACCCATAATGGACACTATGAGTATTTGGTCATGCCATTCAGTTTGACAAATGCGCCAGCGACGTTTCAGGGTTTGATGAATGCAGTGTTCCGACCGTTACTGAGAAAAGGGGTCCTTATCTTTTTTGCTGACATTCTGATATACAGTTCATCAATGGATGAGCACTTGGTACATCTGCGTATGGTCTTTGAGTTGATGCGGAGGAATAACCTGTTTGCGAAGCAAAGTAAATGCTCCTTTGCAGCTGAGAAGGTCGAGTATTTGAGCCATTTCATCGAGGGCAGGGGCATCTCAATAGAACCGGCTAAGATAAAGGCAGTCGCGGATTGGCCCACTCCAACGAACCTGAAGCAACTGCATGGTTTCTTGGGGTTAGCTGGTTACTACCGTCGCTTTGTGAAGAGCTTTGGCACGATCGTAGCTCCTTTGACAGCCTTGACTAAAAAGGATGCTTTTGTGTGGTCAGAGGAAGCAAGTTTTGCATTCCCAGAGTTGAAGCAGGCGATGTGCACAACTCCGGTTCTAGCACTTCCCTTATTCGATAAGCCTTTTATTGTAGAGACCGATGCTTGCGGGAAGGGGATAGGAGTGGTGCTCATGCAGGAGGGATAACCCTTGGCATATATAAGCAGACAATTAAAAGGGAAGCAACTCAATTTATCGATTTATGAGAAGGAACTTCTTGCTGTTGTGTTTGTTGTGCAGAAATGGCGACACTACTTGCTTACGGGCCATTTTGTGATCAAGACAGATCAACGAAGCTTGAAGTATCTTCTGGAGCATAGGCTAAACACACCAGTACAAAAACAATGGCTGCCCAAGTTGCTTGAGTTTGATTACGAGATTCAATATAGGCATGGGAAAGAAAACACGGTGGTGGATGCATTGTCAAGAGTTGATAGCTTTGAGGTACTGCATATGGCATTATCGGTATTAGAGTGTGATCTGCTCGAACAAATTCAGAACAGTTATGCTTTGGATAGTGACGTTACTGCAATAATTGATTCGTTGAAGCAGAACAAGACATCTAAGAAGCACTTTACGTGGAGTCAGGAGGTTCTAAGGCGTAAGAGTAAGCCTGTGGTACCCAAAAATGTAATGATTAGAACAAAATATTGGAGTGGTTACATGGATCTGGCATTGGGGGACATTAGGCTGTGACGTTACACACCAGAGGATAAAAAGTCTGTTTTACTGGAAGGGAATGTCGAAAGATAAATAGTCTTTTATCCGAGCATATACCATGTGCCAACGGTGTAAGTACGACACGACAGCTTTCTGGGATTATTGCAGCCACTTCCGATGCCCGAAACCATTTGGTCTGCAATATCTATGGATTTCATAAATGGTCTTCCGACTTCATTTGTTAAATCTGTTATCTTCGTAGTGGTGGATCGATTGAGTAAGGCTGCCCTTTTTATGGCCTTATCGCACCCGTATACAGCTGCTTCGGTGGCGCAAGCATTCCTCGATAATGTTTTCAAACTACATGGCCTACCACAATCGATCGTGAGCGACCGGGATAGTGTGTTTCTAAGCAAATTTTGGCAAGAGCTTTTTACGTTGCAGGGTGTGTCTCTTAACCTCTCAAGCGCTTATCATCCGCAAAGCAATGGTCAGACAGAAGTCGTTAATAGATGCCTCGAGACTTATATGCGTTGTATGTGCAGTGACAGGCTTTATTTGTGGAGTAAGTGGCTACCTCTTGTGGAGTTTTTGTACAACACCAATTTCCATTCGGCCACGCAACTGATCCCGTACGAAGCGGTTTACGGACAATCACCACCACAACATTTACCCTATCTTCCTGGGGAAACGAAAGTGGCTATGGTGGCGAGAAGTATGCAGGAGAGAGAGAGTATGATTCTCTTTCTGAATTTTCAATTGATGAGGGCTCAACATCGTATGTCACACTTCGCTAACTAGCATCGCACAGAGAGAGAGTTGGCAATCGGTGACTAGGTTTATGTTAAGTTGCAGCCCTATAGACAGAATTCGGTAGTGGTGAGGCAGGGACCAAAGCTAGCTCCTAAGTTTTACGGGCCTTACAAGATAGTAGACCATTGTGGGAAGGTAGCGTACAAGCTCGAGTTGCCAGTGGCTTTGCGGATCCATCCGGTTTTCCATAAATCGCAGCTCAAGCTCATGGTAGGGACGGCAGTTACATCCCATGAGCTGCCCGAGAGCATAGCTGAGGTCTTGAGCAAGGAGCCAGAACGAGTCTTGGAGCGGAAGATGGTTCAACGGCAAGGACAAGTTGTTACCAAGCTGTTGATCAAGTGGATAAATGAACCTATTGAGGAGGCCACGTGGGAAGTTCTGTTTGATTTGCAGAGGAGGTTTCCTTCGTTCGAACCTTGAGGTCAAGGTTCTTTGGGGAGGGAAGATTTGTTACAGTGAAGTGGCGGGAGAAATTCAAACTACGGCCACGTCAGCTAGCTGATCTTCTTTATTGGAATAAGATTTAGCATATCTTTCTTTTAGATTCTATTTTGATTTTTTGTTGCGATTTGCAACCGATGGTGTTGATGTTTAAGTCTGATTTCCATCTCGGAAACTGACTATCGAATAATCATTGTTGAACTTTCTTTCTATCAAAACCCTCCAAGTCTAAGAATCCTTTCTTCATTTCGGGTTCCTTGCTCTTGAGGTCAGAGCTTGAGTTTTATGAACATCGGTTCTTATTGTTTCCATTATCATACTTATGTCTTTTCTTTACCAGATTTTGAGTCAGCCCCTTCGGAATCGGACTCGGCTGCCTTAGTCCCGGCCTCAGCCATACCGGCGGAGAAGGTAGAGATAATGACGGAGATGGTGGAGGAGCAGATCTGAGGAGAAGAGGAGAAGAGGGTCTCGAGAGATATATGACTTTTATTTTTTTTCGTTCAAACATTTTTTTTGTTTCTTAACAATGTAAAAAACACAATTCACATTTCATATCACACTGGCGCAAATTTTTCTTTTCACTTGATTTGGCGCTCAAAACATCTATAGCATAAAATTGGGCTCCAAAACTCAATTTTGATTTCCCGCTTAGCAAAATAACGACACAACATAAATCTAGGGTTGTAATATACTATCCCACTCGAGCACACCCTTTACAACAACAGTGACCTTAGTCTGGCCCTCCAGAAACCGCTCCATCATAGCTTCCCTCTTTCTCTCATGAGCACTAGCAGCAGGAGGTGTCTGATATGAAGATGATCCATAAGTCATCTGATAAGAATTACCTTGCTGAAAAGGTTTCTGATAACCAACATTCTGACCATATCCAGAAGAGTTTTGGTTGCTTGTGAAAGCACTCTTCTGTCCACTATTAAAGAACTTGTTGCCTTGCTGATTTTCAAACCTTTTTCCTTGAAATCCAGAGCCACTGATGTAGTTTACATCCTTTTCTTGGCAGTCTTCTTCAGCCTCAAACACTTCAACTTCTTGAGAAAAGTGAACAGCTTTCTTACTAGTCAACAAGCTATGAACAGTGTCCAGCTTGTTCTTGATATCATTAATCTGCAGATCATCAATCTTTCCACCAGACTCTTTCCTTCTTCTATCAGCAGTCTTAGTGCTGTTACTGCTCACTAAGTTATCAATCAGCAATCTAGCCTGCTCAGGAGACTTGGTGTTGAAATTGCCATTGCTGGCAGCATCCAATGCAGACTGGCAATTGAGATCAATTCCTCTGAAGAATATGCCCAGCAGCGTTACTTCGGAGAATCCATGATGAGGACAGTCACGTTGGTACATCTTAAACCTCATCCAAGCAGACTTAAGAGGCTCTGTAGGACCATGAGTGAATATCAGAAGATCCTGTCTGAGCTGATCTGAGCGAGCATCATCATAGAAGTGTCGCAGGAACTCTCTCTTCACACCATCCCAAGTGGTTAACTTCCCAGGTGGAAGTTCCTTCAGCCAAGCAGAAGCCTCTCTAGCAAGAGAGTATGGGAAAACTTCAGATACAAGAAGTCTTAATCCACCCCATTGTACTTCATTCCAGTGATGAAGGCTTCAAAATCCTCAATGTGATCCATGGGTTGCTCATGTGGGAGACCATGGAAGGGGTGCTGTCTAAGCATAGAGTAGTAGACAGTCTTGATCTCAAAGTCATTCCTCTTAAAAGAAGGAGGAACAATTGCTGACCGGTTAGCATAAAACTCATCGGGACGGTTGTAGTCAGCAAGAGTCTTCTCAGCAGCAACCATCTGCCTCTGACCTTGAGGCGGTTCAGGTTCAGGTTCAGGGATAACTCGTCCCTCAGCATCAATCCTTTGCCCTTGATCATTTTAGGCGTTGTTCTGTTGGTCTCTCAGAACTCTTTCAGCATCTGGTCACAAAATCAAACGATTGTTCATCATTCTTGTTCTTTGACCCTTTCTGTTCGTTCTCTCTAGTCTAGCAAGCTCCTCAAGTCTGAGGTTCAAAAGTTCTCCGCTCTGGTTGCTTCGGGTATGTCGACTTGGCATACACTGATCTCAAAACTCGGTCTCGAGGTCAATGTCGAGCGACACTAAAGAAGAAATCGGTCGACACTGAATGCGTCTGTCGATTCCTGCGCAACAAAAACAAGGCAAACAAGAGAAAAATCAGTAACAAAGAAAATAAAAAAACGATCTAGACTCAACTTTAAAACAAAATCTATCGACGAACTCAGTTGAGTCCCCGGCAACGGCGCCAAAAACATGATGGGTGTAAGTTTTATCCCTATTCTACTGCAAGTGCACAGTTAAGCTATTGTAGTATTTCAGGGTATCGAATCCACAAGGAGTCACGGTTACATGATAGATTGTATGTTGTAAAGTCAAGCTAAATCAAAACCAGAGAAAGCAGTAAACAAAAGCAATTAAACTAGAAGGTGAATTCAAATAGAGAAAGGTGTCAGACTTAGGAAGTTCTCGGGAATTATGCTATGTAAGAAACTTAACTAACCGGATTCAGATTAAACACAAGCTCAAGAACTAGAAACACAATGATAAATAATCCAACTAGAACTAGAAACACAATGCTAAATAATCCAACTAGAAACACAATGCTAAACACAATGCACAATGCTAGGATCCGTCATATGAGTCGCCAGTGGAGCTTCGTTCGGAAGAAGATGCGAAGTCTAACCCAAAAACAGCAGATGAGCCGTTGGATAAGGTAGGTTTTACGGTTTGATATTCTTAAAAAGAGCCGCAGGAGAAGGAGTTCGAAGAAGATACTACTTCGGTGAGGAAATTGTAGGAGCTAATGCATCCGCCGATGGTGTGTTGGAAACGGTATGGAATCAAATTATTTGTGTGCACGATAAAGTCTATTTGTGAACATATAGTACAACTATCTAGGAGCAGGTGGAGGAAACAACAAGACGGTGGAGGCCAATTCACTAGTGAACAAGTTTTACAGGTTAGGGAATAGAAATACATACCTACTAGAGCAACATTGACAGAGATCGTGTATTTTATTCTGACAAGATAACTTTTTACTTGTTTGACTTTTTATAACCCTTTACAATTGTAAAGGATTCAGTGAAGGAGACTGGTAGTGTAGCGAAGGGTGGATTGGGCGGAAATAACGAGGAAATCTCTGGCACATGAGGGGAAGGCAATAAAGCAGAGGGTACGATAGATTAAGCAGCATTTTCAGAGGTTGGTGAACGTATATTTTTTTGGCATCAATGAACGTATATATAATCGATAATGAACAGTGACACTTAATTTATGAACGTATATATAATCGTAAATAACGTTATACTTGTCCTTTTTTATTTTTGTGCATACAACATCCAAGAGGGTGGACTCGGCGGCAATGACGAGGAAATCTCTGGAACATGAAGGGAAGGCAAAAAAAAAGTAGAGGGCACAACAGATGAAGCAACATTTCCAGAGGTTGGTAAACATATATAATCGATAATGAACATTGACATTAAATAATGTTATGCTTGTTATTTTTGTGCATAAAACATCCCAAATTCGTACTAAACTCTGAAGTACTCCAACATTGTACTTCTTCGACAAGTACAACACATGAGGACCTCTCGTACCGTTCACCTATCCAGAGTTCAGTACCCGGTAATGAAATAATGGAGACATACGACAAAGAATTTTGTATTCCCATGCAGTACGACTTTTAATGTCACGATACCTTCCGAACCATATACTCGGAGGGGAGAGAGAGAGTAAAGATTCAAAACCTGGATTATTACTCTACTTTCCTGAACCCCGAAGATTTTGGGTTCACGGGAAATTTACCCTCTTGACGTTCTTACGTACAAGGAGACGCAGCTTGCGATTAAGAGCACTGAGAGCCTGCTAGCCAGAGAGTAAGTAATTAATATTACTCATTTATAAACCTGCGTAAGTTCTCTGTCGTTGATGCACCAAAAAACCTTTTTTTCAGGAAAATCACATTGACGACGGGACAAGTAGTGAATGTTGGTACTGGATTTCCCTCTAGAAAATCCGGCCCATTAACAAATAAAACAAAGGTCCATATTTATGAGCCCGCTCCAGAATCAAGATAGAGAGAGATCAACCGTCTTCCTTAGTTGGGCCTAAGCAAATGACGCCTTGACGAGGCCCAAGCGATGCCGAAGCAAGAAGCGATCGAGCTCGGGCTCGACAGGAGACGACGTGGAGATAGAGCAACTCGGTCTTTGTCAGTTCAACTGATCCACGCAAATCTCGGAGATCGTTATGACGGTGAGGCCAAAATATCGGAACAAGAAGATCAAAGTCGAGAGTATTTAAAGAAGAAGTAGCGATTCGTTCAAGACATTCCAACCCTAGCTTAGAACACTTCGACTAGATAGCTCGATCATAAATCTTTGTACTCTCTTTTCGATTGTGTTTGTTCTATCTCGACGATCAATCTCAATAAAGTCTTTGATTCATAGGAAACTATAACATTTCTATACCAAAAAGTCCAAATCCACGAATACAAATTCTTAGTGTGAATCCCATATCTCACATTTGGCGCCGACTGTGGGGACTATCTATAGTTTTTCCTGTCTTAAGAATCAGATCCTAGATCCGATAGATCGATATGAATCCCGACCAATCTGGCTCTCCCAGCGCCACACCGCCAGTCGACCACCCTCAAACGGTTGACAATGTTCCTCAGAACACCCCCGGGGTAAGAATCATGGGTCAGACCGATAGCGTGTTGACGAGCTCTGCCTCAGTCTCCACGACTTCGGCACCAACCGGCCCAGTCGCTCAAACAGTCGCGACGAGCCAGACTTCGACAAATGTTTTGTCAGGAACTAATGATCCGAGCAGAAACTGGGTGTGGATGAGGAATGATTCCATTTCCGCCCCCGCCGCAGGAGGTGGATCAAGAACAACCAGACCTAATTCGCCACTGCCCTCTGCTCCACAGCGACAAGGCCCATATGATCTCGCTGAAATCCGTTCGATGTTAAGCCTGTTGGTAAACCGAACGAGAAACAACGAGGCAAGCGCACGGGCCCAAGAGATCGCGAACCGCTCTCTGGCCGCGCAGCTCGATGAACAGGAAAGTCGAATTAACGCCCGTCTTGAAGAGCTCGCTAGCCAAAACCAGGGGGTAGATCAAGACACGATCCACGAACCCCCATAAGTCCTCCACCGTGTACACGCTTGGACTTCTCCCAGGTAGTAACTCCCTCGGGAGCGTCGGGGAATTTCGCCAATACGTCAAATAGCGGCTTCCGCCCTATAATGACGCCCATCGCGACTCCGACCCCATTCGGTTCGATTTCAATGGTCACAGATCCAACCGGATCGGGAAACCAACCATTACCCGGGCCACCACCTTTCCCGAATAGTTTGAATATCCGGCCGAGGCAACTAGGAGGCTCCGCTTTCGCCTCGAGCTCGGGACAGCCTAACGGATCAAATATGGTACAGTTCCAAACACCGCAAGTCGACCAGACGGGATCGTTTCCAGCGATCGATCTTCTCGACCCCGTTTTCCCTGGACAAACGTCCAATCAAGCATAAGCCCAGTTCGCGCCTACGACATGCGATGAACACGATATGCTCATACAGTATATTGAACAAGCTAAGGCTCAGTTCGTCAGTCTGAGCTCCAAAGTTCACATGGCAATAAGCGCGGCGCCCGATATCGATCGAGTGATCGAGGAAACGCGACAAACGCCGTTCACAGACCGGATCGCCTTTGCACGAATCCGGGAAATAAAGAAAACAAAGTTTCCGGAGTTCTCAGGAAAATCGGACCCGAAAGCCCATATCAGGGCGTTCCGACTAGCAATGGCAAGGGTATACCTTACCGACGAGGAGAGAGAGCCTGCTTTCTGCAGACTCTTTGCCGAAAACCTATCGGGCTCCGCCCTAGAATGGTTTGCCGGACTGGAAGAAATGTCCATCGACAACTTCACCCAGTTCATGATGGCTTTCCTTAAACAATATTCCGTCTTTATCGAGGAAAAGACTACTGAGGCAGCTCTATTTGGCGTCTCTCAGAAACCTGACGAGCCGCTTCGCTCGTACATCGACCGATTTAAGGAAATAAAATCCAAAATTGCAAACCCGCGAGACGAAGTAGCTATAGAAGCATTGAGACGTGGACTATGGTTTTCCACCAGATTCCGCGAGGAAATAAAGGTCCGCGAACCACAAACACTCGATGACGCCCTTCATCGCGCATCGGCCTTCGCTCGCCTCGAGGACGAAACTGCAGCCCTCAGAGAAAAGCATCGAAAAGAAAAGAACCTGTCGGGCTCACAGAACTCGACAAGGAAACGTCAATACAGTCGAGAGCCCGAAGAGCTCGAAGAAATTTGAGTTCGACAAGGAAAAATTCTGTGATTTTCACAACAAAAGAGGGCACTCGACTGAAGATTGCTATACTCGAGCTAAAGCCGAGGCCCAGAAGCGAGAGTCCGAAAGCAAACAAGAATCAGAAGTCGAGGAGGAAACTCCATCCGACAAAAAGGAAAGCAAACAGACCAAAGAGTCAAACACTAAGAAGCCTTCTCAAAACAAACGAGAACGGTCTAAGGAGCCTGAATCTCCCGAAACACTCCCTCAGGGGTCGCGAAAGCGAGTCGAGTTTATTCTTGGCGAGCTCAGCTTGAGCGGCACCCCGGAAGGTTCGGCGTTATCTCCACCTCCGGCTCCCTTTAAGAGTTTACGCTCACGAATCAATCTCCCTCGTCTCTGCGGGGGGGGGGGGGGGGGTGTACGGGCTATACCCCCTAAACGAATCGAATTCATCTTCGGTCGCTCCACGCTTTGCCGAGACTCGGTCAATTCAATCAAAGCTCTTCAAAGAAGAGTCGAGACCGACAAAAGGGGGAAATTCCAATGTTAGGTCCGGACCACGAAATCACTTTCCACGAGAGCGAGACAAGTAATCTCGACAAACCACATGACGACGCTCTCCTCGTTTGTCTAGTAGTGGGAGATGTCGAACTCTCAAGGATAATGATCGACACAGGAAGTTCGGTCGATTTCCTCTTTTACGATGCGTTCAAAAAGATGGATTTCAATGACTCCGAAATCGTCGAAGAAAAGACCCCACTAGTAGCTCGCTAGCGAGACAACATACTCAATGGGCTCTGTATTTTCCCCAGTAATAGCTGGAGGAGTTCGAAGGATGACAGAGTTCGTCATAGTGGATCGGCCAGCTCCCTATAACGCAATTCTAGGTCGACCATGGATATACGACATGAAAGCGGTACCATCGACCTACCATCAATGCGTAAAATTCCCAACTCCCAAAGGAATAAAAACCGTGTACGGAAGTCAAAAGATTTCCCGCCATTGCTACATGAATGGATACAAGATAATTGAGAAATCTCCCGCGTAGCAATTACAGAAAGAGGAGGAGCTCGCACCATGAACCCCAAAAGGTCGAACGACCCAAGTCAAATAGGACCCCCAAAGGACCTCAAGACCCAAGTTTTCATAGACGATGCTCATCCCGAAAGACTTGTTGGCATTGGAATCGACCAATCAGAGCCAGTCAAAAAAGAATTGGTCTCTTTCCTTAAACAGAACGTCGACTCCTTTGCCTGGTCTTCAGCAGACATGAAAGGGATCAACATTGATGTAACCAGCCACAAGCTGAATGTCGACCCAACCTACAAACCGGTAAGACAAAAGCGTCGAAAACTAGGTCCGGAACGAGCTCAAGCCGTCAACGACGAGGTCGATCGGTTATTAAAAATCGGATCGATCAGAGAGGTCAAGTACCCCGACTGGCTTGCGAATCCCGTAGTGGTCAAGAAAAAGAACGGGAAGTGGAGAGTTTGTGTAGATTTCACAGATCTCAACAAAGCATGCCTAAAGGACAACTTCCCACTCCCGCACATCGACCGACTGGTCGAAGCTACCGCTGGACACTAGCTACTATCCTTCATGGACGCTTTCTCGGGGTACAATCAAATATTAATGAACCCTGAGGACCAGGAAAAGACTTCGTTCATAACTGATCGAGGCACGTACTGCTACAAAGTCATGCCCTTTGGACTAAAAAACGCAGGAGCAACTTACCAACGCCTCGTCAACAAGATTTTTTCAGGACTCCTGAGCAAAACCATGGAAGTCTACATCGACGATATGCTGGTCAAATCTTCCAGGTATGAGGATCACATCCCCCAACTAAAAGAATGTTTTATCATTCTCAATAAATACGGGATGAAACTCAACCCAGCAAAGTGTACCTTCGGGGTCCCCTCGGGAGAATTCCTTGGTTACCTAGTGACCGAAAGAGGGATCGAAGCGAACCCCAAACAGATCGCAACGTTTATAGAGATGAAATCTCCCAGAACAACGCGAGAAGTCCAGCGCCTGACTGGCAAAATAGCTGCTCTGAACCGTTTCATCTCAAGGTCGACTGATAAATGTCTACCTTTCTATCACTTACTCAAAGCGAACAAGAAGTTCCTCTGGGACGAAAAGTGTGAAGAAGCGTTCACCCAGCTCAAAGCTTACTTAAGCGAACCACCCATACTAGCGAAACCAGCAGAAGGGGAACCCCTCTACCTCTACCTAGCTGTTTCCACGGCAGCAGTAAGTGGAGTCCTGGTTCGCGAAGAACAAAACGAACAACGACCGGTGTATTACATCAGTAAGACCTTAATCGATGCTGAAACCAGGTACCCTGCCATGGAAAAACTCACCTTAGCGTTAGTAACATCAGCTCGGAAACTCCGACCATACTTTCAATCACACTCGATCGTAGTGATGACCTCTCAGCCACTGAGAACCATCCTTCACAGTCCAAGCCAGTCAGGTCGACTGGTCAAATGGGCTATCGAACTTAGCGAGTACGACATAGAGTATAAAACTCGGACGTGCCTAAAAGCGCAAGTGCTGGCAGATTCATAATCGAGCTCCCCCCGACCATAAAACTCGACCCGACCTCCGTCAAGAAATGGAAACTCTACGTCGATGGAGCTTCCTCGAGGCAAGGATCCGGAGTCGGAATAAAACTGGTCTCCCCCCACTGGCGAAGGAATGGAACAATCTTTCAGACTGGGCTTCGCCGCATCAAATAACGAAGCAGAATATGAAGCGTTAATAGCCGGGCTCAGACTAGCAATAGCGATAGGAGCCCGAGACACCTTCAGCGATTCCCAATTAGTCACGAGCCAATATCATGGCGACTATGAGGCTAAAGACGAACGCATGGAAGCATACCTACAGGTAGTCCGTACGCTCGCCAAACAGATCGAATTCTTTGATCTAACACGGATCCCGCGGGGGGGAAAACACCTCAGCCGATGCCCTAGCCGCATTAGCATCGACATCAGATCCTAACCTCAAAAGGATCATACCAGTCGAGGGGATCGAGAAACCAAGCATTGACATAGCCCTAAAAGCTCTATCCCTGAAAGAGGACGAGCCTGCCATAAAGGACGACGTCGAACACCAAGAATGTCCCAAGGACACCGGTCGCGACATCATCGAAATTGATGATGATCCTGATCCGAGAAATGCCGTGTACGTCGCGAACGTCCCCGATGGACCAATCCAAGCTGCATCCGCTAGTCAGGGACCCGAGCCTAACAGTGTCGAAGATTGGAGAACTCCGATCATTCGATACATTACAAATGGCGAAGTACCTGACGACAAATGGGAGGCACGGAAACTCAAAGTACAAAGTGCAAGGTACTGCGTCACACAAGGAGAGCTCTTTAAAAGGAGTCTCTCCGGACCTTACCTCAAATGCCTCGACAAAAGGCAAGCCCTAGCCGTGATCACGCAGGCCCATGACGGATCCTGCGGAAGCCATTCCGGAGGACGAGCCCTGGCCGTGCGAATCAAAAGGCAAGGCTATTTCTGGCCAACAATGGCCACCGAATGCGAGTCCTTCTCCAACAAATGCGACAAGTGCCAAAAGCATGCCCCAATTATCCACCAAGCATCGGAGAAACTCTCCTCTATCTCATCGCCATACCCATTCATGCGATGGGGAATGGACATCGTGGGGCCCCTAGTCGCATCCGGCAAAAAGAAAGCCACACACTTATTGGTAATGACGGACTAGTTCACCAAATGGATTGAAGCAGAGTCGTACCAAAAGGTCAAAGACGTTCACGTTAAGGAGTTCGTCTGGTGAAACATCGTTTGCCGATACGGGCTACCCCACGAGATCGTCACTGATAACGGACCTCAGTTCACATCAAACACGTTCAAAGAGTTCTGTACAACTTGGAACATAAAGCTGACTTACTCAACGCCCCGTTATCCTCAAGGGAACGGACTGGCAGAGGCAGCCAATAAAGCAATCATGAACAGCCTCAAGAAAAGACTCAATGAGTGCAAAATGACCTGGAGCGACGAGCTCCCAGCCGTACTCTGGGCCTATCGACTACCCCCCGCAAATCCACCGGTGAGACTCCCTTCTCGCTGGCTTATGGAATCGAGGCGGTAGTACCGGCCGAAATCCTCGTGTCAAGCATCCGCAAAGAAGAATGCCCACGGCAAGAGGAACTTAACAACAAGATGATAACTAACGAGCTCGATCTCGTCGACGAAAGGAGGAACCTCGCACTAGCTCGAATCCAGAATTATCAACAAGCCGCAGCTCGCTACTACGATTCCAAGATCAAAACTCGAAGGTTTCAAGTAGGAGAGCTCGTCTTACGAAAACTGTTCGACCATAAAAAGGAAGAACACGCTGGAAAGTTAGGAGCAAAGTGGGAAGGTCCTTACCAGGTCACAGACGTTGTGAAGGATGGGGTCTACCGACTCAAGTCGGTGGAAACCCAGAAGCCTGAACTACGACCTTGGAACATCATCAACCTCAAAAAGTTATTTCACTAAGAGTACATCAACATAATCGAACTACGAAATGGCTTGATCCCCTTAAAAGGGTACGCAGGCAGCTCAACTTCGAGCGCAGCCACTCCCCAAACACAAAGCTCTTACCGAGCTCAACAACTTCTAACAAAGTCGTACTACCTTATCTTTGTGAAATCAAAATAAGTCTTTCAATCAATGTCTCTTTCTGTCGTAAAAGTTAAGAGTCATTGCAAAATGCTTCGCCGTCACAAAGTGATATGAAATTATCTCTTAAAAAGCTAAAGTGATATGAAATTATCTCTTCCGAAACAAAAGATATTAAATTATCCTCTCCGGGCGACCTGAAATGGCCTCTCCTAAAATAAAGTGATATGAAATTATCTATGAAACGACCTCTCCTAAAATGGCCTCTTCAAAATTAAGCGGTATGAAACGACCTCTCGCAAACCTAAAATTCTTCCAACCTTATACAGTTCAGAAGAATTAAGGGGGCTACCCTCTCCCTTTAAGCAAAAATGGCGAAGTCGAGGCAACTGATCATACGGAAAGGTCTCCGCGCACATTCAAAAAAAATATATGTAAGTCCACTTTGATTTATCATATACTTAGAAATTCCCATTGAACATCAAGCTCGTACTGCACATTACGAAAGAGCTCGAACTCAAAGTACGAACGACTTCGTGCAATGGTGCTAAAACAGTAAAGTATATGCTAAGGCATGAAAGACTCAAAAAGAAATTCATTGGAAAGAGGACACGATGTCCTCGAGTTCGAATAAAAAAAGCCACTAAGGGCAACACTAAAATAAAACGAAGCCCCCTTGGACAAGCAAAGGTTCAAAAAAAAAAAAATTAAAAGCCCCTTCGGGCAACGACAGAACAATCAAAATTGTCGCGATCGCGAGGAAGCTTCGTCTCCATCCTCCGCCTGATCGCCGGTAGATGCAACCCCGGTCGGGAGACTCGATCCGTACTGATCAAGACGGGGAGCAACCGGCGGCGGAGCATGCGCCAAAATAACCGAGTCGCTCGACACAGTCGGCAAGTTTAACTTGCCAACGCTGAAATCAAAGACCGCTGCGGCATTCATCTCTTCCATGGCCGCCCTCTTTTTCTCAGCCAACATCAGCCCTTCCCGAGTCAGGTCAAGCTCACCGGAAGCAAACTCCGCGATGAGTTCGATATTGGCTAAGGTTTCTTGGAGGCGAATCTCAGCGTTGGTCTCGAGCTTTCGCTTTTCGCTTTTCTCCTTGATCTCCTTAAGGATTTCCAAGTACTCCCCGCTCATCTTCTTCCTCGCCTCGTGAGCCGCGACCTTCACGTCGAAGTCCCTCCCCACGAGTACCCTCTCCAGGTCGGCTCGATCTTGAGCGGCTCGCACAGTTGCAACCCGACTCGCTTCTTCAGCGGCCAGGGTCCGACCCTCAGCTGCCCGAAGCTTCTGAAAAAGATCTTCTTCACGATTCTCGAGAACCAATAACCGAGCTTCTATTCCCTCGTACCTAGCCAGCTTCCTTTCGAGCTCCCCCTCTCGAGCCAAGGAATCCTGCAGCTGCGCGGTCAAAACACCCACCGATCTCCTGGCGGCCTCGAGCTCGCCTACTTGCAACCTCCCGCGAAGCTCGTGCTCGGACTGGGCCATGAGTCCGTTCGTAGCCTCCAGGAACTACATAAGCACACGAATGTTAAGTCTCTCGAACAAAAAAACGGGGAAAACAAAGCAGTATAACTGTTACCTTCCCAGCGGCTGTCGCCATCTCGGTGTACAAATCACCAAGGACCATGTCCCCAACGGCCGGAATCCGAGCACCTGTAGACCTAAAGCGCCTTAATAAACGGACCGCGCTCCCCGGTGCCCCAACATCCTCACCCGATCTACTCGAGCTCACCTCCGCGTCGATCCTCTGACGCTTCGGTGCGGGGGAAAGGTTTCCACCTCCACTCTGGCCGTTCGGCCTTCTCGAACCGTTCGGGAAAGGGCCGCGCAAAGCCGGCTCCCTGGACGAGATCGGGTCCGCTTCCCCAACAATCGGAGAGGAAGGAACTTCCCTCGTCCATGCGGCCGCGTCGAAAGCATCGGAGCTCGGAAGAAGAATTGGGGGAGGGAGAGGAGAATCACACATGGAAAAAAAGATTGCGTTGCTTAGATTCCCGTCCCTCACCCTCTTCGCCAATTCCATAGGGTCTTTCCCGTTTCGGTGACTCCTCGATCTCCAAGATAACTTCTCATGAAACGGAGTGCTAGCGTCCGAGCCCTCACCCAAAGGAGGACAACCTGCAGAATAATCAAAAAAGAGAAGGGTTTAGGCCTTTCCAAATAATGACAAACAAAACGTCACGAACAAACACTCACTTTCTCCTGCCCGCTCGATGATACGAAACGGAGGTCGGACAGCTCGAACCGGGGAATCCCGGGGAGGCGCGGGAGGAAGCAGTAAGTCTCGAGAAATCCAAGATCGATCCTCAGAGCAGCCTGCACGCGCTCCACTGTAAAACTGTCCCAGTTGATGGTACCCCTCCTCAGTCGAGTTATTAAGGCCTCCGTAATAGGGTTAAGATCAAGCGATTCGGGAAACCCTGTGATACAGACAAAAACCGATCAGGAAGCGGACTGACAACAACGAGAAAAAGAGGGGAGAGGATCGAGTAGTAAACCGAGAATCTTACCAACATTGGAAGCCCACCGTGAAGGGACGACCGAGCAATCGAACTCTCCGACCGAATGATGGGTCATCCTAAAGAAAAAATATCGGTCCTCCCATCGATCCCTCGACGGGATACCATCAAGGATCCTCCCAAACCGAGGAGAAAGACGATACATCCTCGAAAAGCGAGAATCTTGCTTCACCGAGCAAACCCGCATGAGCTCCTCGGGACCAAACTCAATCCCTTCCTCTGCGGCCCTGACTCCAAGTCCGATAACGTATCGAACGAAATTTGGTGTCATCTGATGAAACGCCAACTGGAGCTGAGCCAGCACTAAGAAAACAAGACGGGAATGGGGAAGAAGAGCCCACATTTTTCGAAATAAGTGTAGGAGGCATAGAAGTAGCCTTCTACGACCGTTTCAGGGGACACCGCCGGAGAAGGGATGACGATCTCGACTTCCGGCGGGATCCGGCAAAGCTCCCTCAACTGCCCAATGTGGTTTACGGTTAAAGAAGACGGCGGGTGCGGACCGAATGATCCCGCCTCCGCACTCGTACTAGCTCCCGTTGCATCTGTCAAATCCATGAGGAAAGATGTATCGGAGAAAAGAAAACGGAAAACCTCCGGAAAGAACTTCTCTGGACTCCTCGCTTTCCCTTTAATCTAACCGTTGATTTAAGATCGACGGCCACGAATGCGCGATAATTAGGTCACGTCAGCAAAAGAATGAGCCTGAAAAGACTCTTCGCGACCCTCAAATCTTAGCAGTTGGTGATCGACCAGATCCACGGTTGGAGATGAAATTCTCAAACGAATACACGCCACGACTGCTGATGCGCTAAAAAGCAGTCCAGCTCGTCCCACGCGCCCACCCCTGACCGTCGGATCAAAATAAGATCTACGGATGGGGCGAAAGTAATCATTGGGTTTTCGACACCCGAGACACGCGCAGGTCTTCCCAAGAACGTCCACCGCCCATTAACCTCGACTTGTCGAAATTAATGGGCTGGGGAGCTATTGTTGGTACTGGATTTCCCTCTAGGAAATCCGGCCCATTAACAAATAAAACAAAGGTCCATATTTATGAGTCCGCTCCAGAATCAAGATAGAGAGAGATCAGCCATCTTCCTTAGTTGGGCCTAAGCAAATGACGCCTTGACGGGGCCCAAGCGATGCTGAAGCAAGAAGCGATCGAGCTCGGGCTCGACAGTGGACGACGTGGAGATAGAGCAACTCGGTCTTTGTCAGTTCAACTGATCCACGCAAATCTCGGAAATCGTTATGACGGCGAGGCCGAAATATCGGAACAAGAAGATCAAAGTCGAGAGTATTTAAAGAAGAAATGGCGATTCGTTCAAGACATTCCAACCCTAGCTTAGAACACTTCGACTAGATAGCTCGATCATAAATCTTTGTACTTTTTTTTCGACTGTGTTTGTTCTATCTCGACGATCAATCTCAATAAAGTCTTTGATTCATAGGAAACTATACCATTTTTATACCAAAAAGTCCAAATCCACGAATACAAATTCTTAGTGTGAATCCCAGATCTCACAGTGAATACTACGATGTTCAGAGAAATTGGCACGGTTGGAAATAATCTGTATTACGAGGTTTGTTTTGAAATGTGGTAAACTACACATTTTGCAGAGTTGCGATGAGCATTCTTATGCATTCATAACATGTCGTTTTTGTATATCCACAGAATGAGGATTTTTTTATCGCTTATAAGGAGCAGATGTGAAGAAGCATACGTTAAAAACAAAATAACCATGGCCGATTCTTTGTTCCTGAATACGTTGACGAGAACCTTCGATGACTTCAAAGCCGGATACGTTAAATCATATTTCGGTAGAAACGATGAGGATATCAGGTGGGATCCTTTGTTGGTTGAATACGTTGCGGGCGGCATATCAATGGATTGTCGCATCTTCATTGGGCCAAAGATGCCAATACATTTTACATGCCGATGCGGTCGACTGATGAACGGTGGTAGGTATGGTTATCCATATCGCGAATAGAATGGTCGATTTATTGGACATAAGGAGTGTGGTGATTGATAAAATGAAGAAATTGTCGAGTTGACGGAACTAATCACTACGATGGTGCCTTACCTAGTGAACCAGATTGGCCGGGAAAAAAGAATCACAAAAGTGTTGAGACCATGGTAGTTTATGGCAGTTGATTACGTATTGTGTGACGAAGCGGGAGGAAACAACCGACAAGTTATCATCCAGTATCTCGAGATGCTCAGCGGCAACTTCACTATAGAAGAGATTCGGTCGATCAATGCCACCAAAATCACCCAATTGCTCGCCAAACACTCTTGTGATCTGCTGAACACGGTTGTTGAATTGGCTAATCCCTGAGTGGGACCTTAACACCTAGGCTAATGGCATCTTTTTTATGTAACTCACGTTATGTTATTGTGTGGTTTATGACTTCTTTTATTTATTTTGCACTCTTTTGTTTTGTTTGTTTGAAGACGTTTGTTTTACTTTTCCATAACTTCAGTTCCAATTAGTTTAATGAAGGGTCATTTATCATTTACGAACGTTCATATATAACATCATTTCCTATATCCTATTAGTTACTATAAATGTATAAATACTTGTTAGTACTTAATCTAGTGGTTAGGAGTCGTGTCAGTTGGAACCCAAATAATTTTTGACTGCAAGTACTTGGCGACCCTTCAAAAGAAGGACTAATCTAATGTTAATCTGTAAGTACATGACGACCCTTCTTATTAGTACTTGGTGACCCTTCAATAGAAGTAGTGGTTAGATTAATCTAGTACTTAATCTATAAGTACTCGGCGACCCTTCAACAGAAGGATTCGTGTTAGTTAGATCCCAATAATTTCTATTTAAGTTCCAAAGCATTCAAATTGCAATTCACTCACCCGATCTCAAAACCATACAGATGCTTCAACTTTCAGATGACATGTTGCCAAATATACTTCTTATACTCCTTCGCTCTAATTTCAGATATTTCGTCAGGGTAACGTCAACATGCCATGCACTGGCGTACATAGCCCAAAGCCATCTTTTGTACAAAGCGTTGATTTCTTCTACCAATGCATATACCTCTACTGGAACCCAAAGACTTCATCGTCCCTTCTCCTCAAAGGTATGTATGAATTAATATACAATGGTCAGCTGAGGCAGCGGAAAAAAATGATAAAGTAATCCGCGGATTGCAGATGGGATACATGCATTTACGCGTATTACGTGCTTATTCGGGTAATCTATGGAGAATCAGAGATTGCAATAGAGGAATGTGGGAATTTGCATGCAAAATCCGCAGGAAGATAGTCGCGCGAGACAGGCGGGTTGGCCGGAGACACCATGTGATATACTTTTGGAAAAGCAAGGTCTTTTGGATCTGAAAAAGGTTCGCAATTGTAAATGTGATACCACAGATAACTGGCGGTACTAGTGGATGGATGGCTGAAAGAACCCAGATATGAGCGAGGAGTGTTTCTAACCAATTGAGGCACTTGTGTTTTGCAATATTTTAATAGAAAATTTTAGTAAATGACCATAATTATTATGATTTTACAATATTTTATTATTAGAAAGGTAGCGGATTAATTAGTTGTGTATATTTATGTTTTTGAGAAACTTTTTTGGATTCTAGTTTCAGGATAGTTCATATATATTTGTACAAGTGTTCATATTTGTTTAATGAACGCTCATTGATAAACGTTCATATATACCATCATTTCCTATATCCACTTAGTCAATACAAACATATAAGTACTTGTTAGTAGTAAATCTAATTAGAAATCCCATCAATAATTATGACTACTTGTTAGTACTTAATCCAAGGGTTAGAAAACCCATCAATAATTATTACTACTTGTTAGTAATTAATTTAGTGGTTGACAGTTCCATCAGTAATTGTTACTACTTGTTAATTTAGTCATTATGTCCGAATAAGTGTTGTAGTCAAATGCCATATTAGATATTAGTTTAACTAACAAGTTGGATTAGTGGTCATTTCCTCAGAATAAGTGTTATGATTAAATGTCAGATCAGACATTATTAAAAATAACAAGTTTGATTAGTAGCCATTTTTCCATGATACATTAACTCACTTATATCCTCTTCAACCCCTTTGTTAGGTAGAAATGATGCTCAGACTCCCTCAACCACTTCAAGTTGACATCCTCCAAAGTGTTGCTCGATAAAGACACATTATTGACTTGATATCTATTGGCTCCGTGAACAAAGGAATGAATGAGTCCGATATAGACCACTTCATGTTTAATGCGGAATATGTTTGTCTACAAAGCAAGGGAATGGCATTATTTAAAAGGTAATATACTCGTTTTTTACTACTGCCTTTAATGAACCAAAGCCTCCCCTCCCCCCCCCCCCGATTTGTAGTAATGTCCATCGTAATCTAATAATTTTTTTAATCTTCCCATCTACACTTACATTTGGTATAGTACCTATATTCGTAGCTTAAACTATATAATTGTGGTAAGTATATAGATGCGGGAAATACAGCAGCATTTCTCATGGAAGGAATATCTTTAGCCTTTGTTGAACGCGATATTGAAACCATTTTACAACGAGGCCTCATACATGTCCTTTTAGCATACTAGCTATCGTGATGTGCCACTTAATGCTCAGAAGGTTCGTGGAGGGATCAGATATCTTAGAGACCTTGCGTTGGTGGAATGATTTAGATTTGCGGCGTGTGTTGGACATTGGATTGTTCACGCAGTTAGAGATATGAGGGAGGGTTTGCTTATGACTCGATATGCTGGGTTTGTCAAAACTTTCAAATCTCCTCGACACCACGGATTCGAGTGTGAATGCGGATTTGATTTCGATACGAATGTGAACACTGTTTCACACGTAGCGTCGCCTACCAGCTCATGATTATGTCGTAAAAGGTTCAAATCCACATTATTCATTGTGGTTTCTGATTTCCCGGTTATTAGTGAACGCCCATAACATTTTTTGGAACGTTCACAACTTAAATCATTAGCTTTTCAAGTTAAATCAGTTGGCCACTCTTCTCTTTTGATTTATATGTAACGAAAATATAACCATTTTAATGTTTTGTGTTGTGCCACGTGATCAATATTTGAAGATGAATGTGAAAAGTAATGGCATAAGTAAAATTCATAAAGTGCCTAGCCATAAATGTGTAAATTAAATGCCTTTAGTAATTAAAGTCATTTAATTAATACTTATCCACCCATTTCTAACCACCACAATATCCAAATCCGCTATAAATTTTTCGGAATATATACTTATGTTCAGTAACCTATCTCTCTGGTCTTTTTCTTCAAACAAAAGCTTATTATGTTCTCCACACTTCCAGATGGTATAAATCGCGATATCATCAATCGTGTTACACGTTCAGGATTTACCGACCTCATGGTATTGATGGGATACAGTAAAATTCCAACCGGCTAGCTAATAAGAGAAGTGTGTTGCGCATAGTCAACATAACGTCCTTTTTGGAAAACGCGAGCAAAGCTTTATTATAAAATGTTGCACGCCCCTTTTTCCAAAGGATAGTAAAAACTCTATTACATGTGAACGTACAAACCTTGAAAACCTGGTATGGTATTGTGTTAAGAGCTAACTTGTATGTTATTTGTACATGTGGGAAGGTGTTTGATTTCCAAGAACCCAACCGCCTTGTTCTTGGAGGGCCTATGAACCTTGTTTTTTGAGCTAGATCCGTGACGAGCACTCTCGTTGTTTGAGAAAGCCCCTCAAGATTGTCCTTACATCATATTCTGGCAAGAGCTGTATAAAATCTTGACTGGGAACTGAGTTGAGGGTTTACAATGTTTAGAGAACATGCGTTGGTGGGAAGATTTTGAAAGCTCGGCTGACATAGCATGATGCATAATAAAAGTTGTTATCTATTTGGGACCGCATAGAGTAGGATCGTTTCGATCATCCTACGCCCTTCCAAATCCACCATGCGGTGGTTGTAGGTTCCGAGAAGACGGAAATCTTGATTGTTTGAGTTGTTGGGTTTTATGTGTCTCCTAAATGTTGGTTCTTCTACCTTAATGTTCTAGATTACCAACCTCCAATATGTTACAATATGTTTTACTATGCGAAGCTAAAACACTTATTATTGTACTCGTGAATGAAATGAACGTGCCTAGACCATTGACAACATATGATGGCAAAGGTAATTTAACTAAACTTTAGTCACATACAATAGCAATATTACAAATCCGCACTTATACATAATTAGTTAATATCATTTTGAAATGGGAACATGCATAACAAGTTTATGCACATCCATTCAAAAAAAATTGTGGCAATCATATGTAACGATTACAAATCTGTATTGATAAATAATAAATTAATATCATTTTGATATGTGAACGTGCATAACAAGTTTATTCATGTACATTCCAAAAATGTGAACATTCAGATATAGTGTGCAAAAACACCTTCCTTATCTCAAAATAAGAAGAACGGGGTACAGCCGCAGCCATTACCCTCCGATAAAAGTGTGGCTCAACGCATTTCATAACTATCTTTGTACATTCTAAGCGCTGATTACGAAAGTAAAACAACCTCTTTATGGAAAAACACACATCGTTACCTGTAAATCCTTCTTCGATCTAAACAACCCCCCTATATATTCCATTATCTTCCGCTATTATAACAATATCAGGACGCTCTTTCCCACCTTTTATCTTGTCGTCAAACACTGGTGGAGCATATTTCGCAAACAATGTAACTTGATCATGGATATCATATATATTATGTAGGCTCAGCAGCATACCGTCGGATGGTGTGGGATCCATTGTGTTCTTAGTGTAAGGCGACATGATTCGTGGTTGTTCATTACCCAAGGATGTCTCATTAATAGGTTCTTCAACATCGTTGAACGCCTTATTAATCTGTTGCGTCCATTGAGTTGGATCGAGACTCTCACAGTCTCCTCCAAGAGCTCTGTCACCCGATGTTTGTTCTCATTCATATTTATATTCATCTTCGCTAGCTGACCTCTCTGTATCATAAGATCTACTCGATGATCTCTCTCTTTCACAAGGCAAAATGGATCCAAAATCCTCATCTTCACCATTCAAACATATTGCGTCTTCAGATTCCTTGTCCTCACCATTTTAGCAAAGTGCGTCAAATGTTTGTGTTTCTTTCACAAATTTCTCAACTGTTTGAATATCTACATGATCCACTGCATCCAGAGCTGCAGAAATTGTAGTTTTCCCTTTATCTACAAAGGTTCCAACGACTCCGATGCTGCATGAATTTGTTCCAATAACATTTGAACAATCTGCTCCAAAGATGCTACTCGCGGTTTAACTTAGAAGCATGTACTGGAAAGTACCATCTCCACGAGTTTGACTAAGTTTTGGAGGTATATGATATATCATGGTTTTTACTAGTTTTAGACCATGATATAAGTGTGTTTTAGAGTCTATTAGTGTTTCTTTAGAGTCTTTTGCAGGTCTTATTAGGTACACGCACGTTTGGAGCAGGAGTGAAGATTATGGAGCTATTTGGAGGATTTTGGAGATCTGACCCGAGAGATAGACCTCACTGTCCAGAACAGAGGACTGCGTCGATCGTTGCACACATGCATCGATCGATGCATAGCGCGAATGGGCCAGACTCGCGAGAGTGATGAAGTTATGAGATATTATAGAATTGCCCAGAAGTTCCAGATATTTACACAGAAGCCCCAAGACGTGATTAGGCTATATTAATTAGGTTTTAGACTTTTATTTTCATGAAGCATTCATACTTTGAGCAGAGAGTTTTAGAGAGATTTTGGGGCTGATCTGAACCTGTACTTCATCTTGATTTTGGAGAAGATTTCGAACCCCTTTACTTCTTTGATCTTTTATATGCAATTTATTCATCATATGATTATGTTTTCATTATCTATGTCTGAGTAGATTCCTAGTTAGGTTTAGGGTTTCTCACATAGGATTTCATGACTTGCTAGATTTAATTAATTCAGTTAAGGATTCATAACTTATTTGTTCTTCGATCTAAATTGTGTTTAATGCTAGTTCTAACCTGATCACTTAGAATCTAGATCTTAGGTTTCTAAATACGACACGACAGTGTGGTTTAGAATCTGAACTATCTAGGTTGAGCAATTAAATTACTCGCAAAGGAATTTGGTTTAGTTTAATTGTGAACATATCGAACTTGGAATTAATGCTGGTTTAATCTGTTAGTAATTGCAAAGGAATTTAGATTGCTGCACTTAGACTTAGAGAATTCTCGCAACGACAGTTGGTTAATTCTATATCCGTGTTTTGAGTTCTAGAATTGTGCTTAATTAGATCATGACTGAATGATTTATCTGCTTGTCTGATTTCCTGAGAACGCCCTAGACTTAGTGCTTTAAGTTAACTGTTTTCACAACCAATCATGCTATCTGATTTACTTTCTTGCTTGCTTTTTAGTTATATCACATTGCTTTCATCTTAGTTTAATCTCGACTGTTCTAATATCTATCGTTCACCGGAGTCTCTGTGGATTCGATACCTAAGTACTACATCTGCATATCTGTGCACTTGCAGTAGTATAGGATTAAAACATCTAGAGCTTATCAAGTTTTTGTCGTCGTTGCCGGGGACTCTTTTGAGTCTCCGATAGATTGGAACCTAGGGTTTAGACTAGGATTTTTAACTTTTTTTTGTTTTAGTTACTGACTTTTTCTCTGTTTTCTCTTTGTCACAGGTACGACATTCGCTTAGCATCGATCGTTGCATATTCTGTGTCGATCGTTACCAGGCGATTCTGAGTTGAGTCGATCGTTGCATCTCTTGCATCGATCGTTGTACTGCGATTACAGACGGTTTATGCAGACGCGTGAAACCAGAAGTAATCAGAACTTGAATCTCGTCAATCTCGGACTTGAAGAACTTGCACGACTAGAGAGGACTAACAGAAGAGAAAGAAGAGCAAGAATGGTTCAAGAACGTCTGATTCTGATACCCGATGCTCAAGGTGTCCTACGGGACCGAGATAACAATCCGTACAACGCTGCTGGGCATAGGATTAATGCTGAAGGGAATGTAATCCCTGATCCTCCTGGACAACAACAGGAGCAGAACCAAGGCCAAGGACAGGCCCAAGGTAGACATGAGCAGAGGATGGTTATTCATGAGAGGACTTTAGCTGACTACAACCGACCGGACGAGTTTCATGCCAACCGGTCAGCTCTTGTGCCTCCTGGTTTTCAGAGGAACGATTTTGAGATCAAGACCATCTACTACACTCTCCTGAAGCAGAATGCCTTTCATGGGCATCCGACTGAGCAGCCTATGGATCACATAGACGAGTTTGAGGACATAGTCACTGGTATGAAATATGATGGAGTGAACTATGACTATCTGTTCCTCAAGCTTTTCCCTTACTATCTCGCTGGAGATGCTGCTGCCTGGCTGAAACAACTTCCACATGGGAAGTTTGAGACATGGGATGCTGTGAAGAGCGAGTTCCTGAGACATTTCTATGATGATGCTCGCTCAGATCAGTCTAGACAGGACATTCTTACTTTCACTCAAGGTCCTTTAGAGCCTCTTAAGACTGCCTGGATGCGATTCAAGAAGTACCAGTGTGACTGCCCACATCATGGATTTACTGAGGTAACATTGCTTGGTATCTTCTTCAGAGGCATAGATCTCCCTTATCAGACTGCGCTGGATAATTCCAGCAATGCAAATTTCAACACTAGGACTCCTGCGCAAGCTAAGCAGCTGATAGAGAACTTAGTGAGCAGCAATAGCTGCAAGACTACTGATGAGAGAAGGAAGTGAAGGATTGTTTAGTTAATCCTGATTCAATTTCTCATTGATTGATCTACTAAACATGCTTGGATCTAGGTTCTCTTGCTGAATCATAAAAGATCTCACCTAATACCTTGTTATGCAGCGGAATGGAGAGGTATGGGTTAGAGATCAGCAGAACCGCCAAGAGACAGCTCCTCCAAAGGTTCACACACGCACACTTCAGGAAATTGGCTGCTAGACCAAGGAGGTGGGAGGCGCAGAAAGAGAGAGAGAGAGGCGCAGAAGGCTTAGGAGAAAAAGTGGCTAGGTTAAGTTTTAATCATAAAACTTATGCCTAGTTCCTTTTGGGCTTTTGGGCCCAATTCTCAGTCTGATTAAATCCCTTGGATTTAATCAGGCCCTTCTATCTCTCCAAGCACAGTAAATGCCTAGCACTTTTACCGTACATCTGCTGAACCGTTCCTTCATAGTTTCCTGTTAGCTTAGGCGTGTGACCCATATGGGATCATATAATAAAGGCAATAAGTCCAAGACTTATAGATCATGAGCGGACTCTAGCAAGCCATCATGACCCCCAGTATTATATGACTTATGTCTGATCATTGACATACTCTTACTTTCTAGAGACAGTACAGAGATTACTGGACATAATTCCAACAATCTCCCACTTGTACTGGAATCTCTGTATTCATATTCCTTTTGTCTCAATATCTCGATTAGTCATAAGGCAAGATGAGTGTCATCCTTATAAAGCCTAATCTTGTTCATCGGACTCTGATTTGATACTGACAATCCAAACGACTCGGGACAGTCCGTTTGAGCATGGCCATGCATTTTCCAGTATTCAAATCTCCGATTGGCCTAGAGATATTCACTCCATTTATATTGGAGGGACAAATCCCGTCTTTTTCCATCACTGTAAACTACTCATTTCATAATACACCCAAACAGGGTCCTTATAACTATCGCTTAACGACAGTGTTAGACAATGATCAAAGTGCATCAGTTCATGTGCAGTCACATGCATGCGAACTCAGGTCTAAGGACTATACTCTATAGTCGTAGTAAGAATCTCTTATGACACAGATATAAATATCCTGAAGAGTTCTTATAAGCGGGTCTTGTCCGGTCGTATGTACCCCAACATACACCTATGTACTGACTTTGATGCCGTGCATCTATGACATCCTGAGACTTAGTCATAAGTCACATACCAATCTAGTCTCACGCGGTTGTTGGTGTTCCAATTTCAACAACCTTCGACTAGGGACAGGATGATATAAGCCATCTATCAAATATAGGGTCTCATGATCAAGCTAAATGACTTTGATGACTCAAGATCAAGTCACTTACTTCGATGACCTATAAAATGGTTCATATCATTTTGGAACGATTATTTCATCACAGTTAAAATAATCTTGAAATAATAATTTTATTTAAACATCTTAAAATGTTTTACAAGAACATATTAATAACTAAATAAAGCCCTCAAACTCCCACTCAAATTTAGATTACATTTCAATGTCTCTAATGCCTACAGCTTCAGTCAGAAACTCGAGCTTAGGTCTTGGGAGTGGCTTTGTCAATGGATCAGCGACGTTATCATCTGTCTGAACTCGGCTGATCTTGACTTCCTTTCTATTAATGATATCACGTATCAAGTGAAATCTTCTTAGCACATGCTTGGATTTCTGGTGTGATCTTGGTTCCTTTGCCTGAGCAATAGCACCATTGTTATCACAAAACAGTGCCAGAGGCTCAGCCGCATTTGGTATCACACCTAGTTCAATAATGAACTTTTGTATCCAAACAGCTTCCTTCGCTGCTTCCGAAGCGGCGATATATTCAGCTTCTGTAGTGGAATCAGCAACGGTGTCTTGCTTGGAGCTTCTCCAACTGATTGCACCGCCATTCAGACAAAAGATATAACCAGACTGTGACCGGAAATCATCTTGGTCTGTCTGGAAACTTGCGTCCGTGAATCCACTGACTTCAAGCACATTACTTCCACCGTACACTAAGAACTTATCCTTAGTATGTCTTAGATACTTCAGGATATTCTTGACGGCAATCCAGTGGCTTTCACCTGGATTTGACTGGTACCTACTCGTCATGCTCAATGCATAAGCAACATCAGGACGAGTGCAGATCATGGCATACATGACAGATCCTATTGCAGATGCATAAGGAATATTCTTCATGCGCTCAAGCTCAGCAGCCGTCGTAGGGCTCTGCTTCTTGCTTAGCGTTGTGCCATGTACCATTGGCGTGAAGCCCTTCTTGGAATCTGCCATGCTGAATCTATGTAGGACTTTGTCAATGTATGAATCTTGACACAAGCCTATCAGCCTTTTAGATCTATCCCGGTAGATCCTAATTCCAAGAACGTATGCGGCTTCACCCATGTCTTTCATGGAAAAACAACTTCCAAGCCAGTCCTTTACGGACCTCTGTTGGAATTGTGTCCAGTAATCTCGGTACTGTCTCTAGAAAGTAAGAGTATGTCAATGATCAGACATAAGTCATATAATACTGGGGGTCATGATGGCTTGCTAGAGTCCGCTCATGATCTATAAGTCTTGGATTTATTGCCTTTATTATATGATCCCATATGGGTCACACGCCTAAGCTAACAGGAAAATGTGTAGGAACGGCTTAGCAGAAGTACGGTAAAAGTGCCAGGCATTTGTCGTACTTAGAGAGAGATTAATGGGTCTGATTAAATCCAAGGGATTTAATCAGATTGGTATTTGGGCCCAAAAGCCCAAAAGGGAAAGAGAAGGGTTTTATAAACTAAAACCCAAATCTCTTTCTCCCTAACCCTAAGCCCCAGCCGCGATCTCTCCTCTCTCTCTGCGCCTCCTCTCCTGCTCGGTCTAGCAGCCATTTCCTGTGAAGCGTGTGTGAGCCTTTGGAGGATCCATCTCTAGGTGGTTCTGTTGATCTCAAGCCATACCTTCTCCTTCCGCTGCATAAACAGGTATAAGGTGAGATCTGATATTGTTTCTTTTCAAGAGAACCTAGATCTGCATGTTTAGGATGATCTGAATCTGGAATTGAATCAGGATTAACCTAAACAATCCTTCAGTGGTATCAGAGCCAGGTTCTTAGGATTTCTTGTTTAGATTCATGTTTAGGTTGTTTAATCTGTTTAGAAGTGTTTTTGAATCAACTACTGATAAGATAAATCACTTAAGAAACAAGAATTGAACCCTAAACACACTAATCAAATCGCAAACAAGCTATATGACTTGTTTTGTGGTCGGCCAAGGTTTGATCCGATCGACCAAACCAATCGCATGTATCGACCAAACCGATAGCATGGATCGGTCGATCAATCGACCAAGAGGCGTCCCGAACGATCGCGTGGAGAAGGGGCCGATGATCGCATGGATCGTGCGATAGCCGATCTCATGGATCGCGTCTCGTCCCGCCAGCATCGTCCCGCGATCGTCCCGCCTGACCCGAGCTCTCCCGGCTGTCGCGTCCCGTCCGCAGCTGGGCATCGTCTCGATCTCGGATCGTTGGCGCACGGCTTGCGGCTGGACGATCGTTCCTTGATCGCAAAGCTAGGGCAACGTGATCATGAACGGTTCAATCGGTTCGGTTCGGTTAATGGCTCGGTTTAAAATTTTGATTAAAATTAAACGTCTCGGTTTAATAAACAGATTTAATAATTTTATTAAATTCTGGTTAAACCGGGATAAGAAATCCAAAGTCGAAAAATTGGATTTTGTGCCTAAACCAGGATTTTCTAATTTGATTTGGTTGGACCAAATAAATTGAGAAAATCCGGTTTAGTAAATAACCGGTTGACAATTGTGGTCATCGTAGTAATTAATTTTGGTTAAGACCAATTTTAATGAACCAGACCGGTTATGTCATTTAATTGGACAATTGGGTCATGTCTTGGACATGGACCAATTCTTGGGCCTCGGGCCAAGAAGTTAAAACAATTTGGCCAATTATTTGAGTCTTTCTTCAGATTAATTTAAAATTTATTTTATAAAGTTATATAAATCGATTTTAAATTAAAGTTTCCGAAATTTTGAAATTAGAAAGTTTCTTAAAATAGAAGTTTCTAAATTTGCGGGTTTTGGATTTTTAAGAAATTTCTAAAGTTAGAAAGTTTCCGTTTTTAGAAAGTTTCCAATTTTAGAAAGTTTCCAAAAATAGTAGGTTTCCAAAAATAGAAAGTTTCCCGAAATAGTAATCTTCTATTTTGGGAATGAAATTTTAATAAACCTACGAACCTCAAATAATATCAAGCGTTGGATGTCTTGTCCAGGCTATGTCAGCTGTCGAAGCCCATTCAATTGTATTCATGGCCTTACAGTGTGAGGGTGTCTACTTTTGCGTGGATAAGACGGTTTGTGATTCATAAATGTCATTGGGAGTCCCAGACATTAATGATTACATGACTGTATAGTCTGGTTTTCTTGACTAGGCCATCGGGAGTCCCGGGCCTTGAGACATCAGAGTGGATTGGGCCTCGGGCCCAGATTCACAACCAAGAGTTATATCACGGATATAATTAGCCGACATAGGGCTTACCGATATAAGCTAAGGTTGGGTGACGGCCAGTGGCCCACTTTGATCTTAGTTATATGTGGATCTTGGAATCATTATATTCTATTGAGGGTAACTTATGTTATTGAATATAATGCGTGATTAATCATATTAAATTTAATACGAGATTAATCATATTGAACATTTTAACTAATAACTTTTTTATCTATATATTTCAGCTATGACTACTACAAGCACACAAAACACATTCTCAATCCGGTCTGTTCTCGAGAAGGAGAAGCTGACTGGAACGAACTTCCTGACGTGGTCAAGGAACTTGAGGCTGGTCCTCAAGCAGGAGAAGAAGGATTATTTCCTTCGTGATCCTCTCCCCGAGAGGCCTGCTAACAATGCCGCCAGGACTCTGCATAATGCTTGGGAAAAGCATTCGTCAGATGAAAATGATGTGTATTGCCTTATGTTGGCGACAATGACTGCTGAGCTGCAAATGCAGTTCGAGAGTGTGTTGTCACCAATTGTGATAATGGCAAGCCTGAAATCGCTTTTTCAGGAGCAAGCAAGGACTGAGAGGTTTCAGACAGTTAAGAACCTCTTAGACTGTAAGTTGGCTGCAAATGCGGCAGTGAGTCCTCATGTCTTGAAGATGATGGGTTATCTCGATCATCTTCAGAAACTCGACTGCCCTATCAGCCAGGAACTTGCTTGCGACATCATTCTGCAGTCATTACCTGCAAGCTATGATCAGTTCATTCTGAACTTTAACATGCATGGCTTGAGTAAGACATTGCCTGAGCTTCACGGAATGCTCAAGACTGCAGAACCCAACTTGAGGAAAACCGCCAAGGACCCCAATGTGCTTTTGGTGCAAAAGGGCAAGGGGTTTAAGAAATCCTCTGCTAAGGATAAGGGAAAGGCCAAGGCTGTCCAAGTCGCGGACAAGGACACGCCAAAGCCCAAGCCCAAGTCCAAGGCTGGGCCAACTGACATATGCAGGTTCTGTAAAGAACCAGGGCATTGGAGGAGAGAATGTAAGAAATTCCAAGAAGGTCTAAAGGAATTGAAGAAGAAGACTTTCGAGACTTCTTCGACAGGTATTTTTGTTATAGAAGTTAATACAACTACTTCTGATAATACCTCATGGGTTATGGATACTGGTTGTGGGGCTCATATTTGTACTAATATGCAGGCACTCAGCAACAGTAGAAGGCTGAAGCAAGGACAAGTGGAGCTACGAGTTGGGAATGGAGCGAAAGTTCCAGCACTAGCTGTAGGCACATACTTGTTGTCTTTACCTTCGGGATTGGTTTTAGAACTTAATAATTGTTATTTTGTACCTGCTATAAGCAGGAATATTATTTCAATTTCTTTGTTGGATTTGGAAGGTTATGATTTTTCAGTTAAGAATAAATTATGTTCCTTCAATCGCAACAATTTGTTCTATGGTTGTGCCCCTCTTACGAATGGGCTTTACATATTCGATCAATCCGCGCCAATTTATAACATTAATACCAAACGGTTCAAACCTAATGAGGAGAACCGAACGTTTCTATGGCATTGTCGTTTAGGGCACATCAGCGAGAAACGCATCAAGAGGCTCCATTCGAATGGACTTCTTGGCTCATTTGACTTTGAGTCATGTGAGAAATGCGAATCCTGCATGATGGGCAAAATGACACGGGCCCCCTTTAATAAACCTAACGAGAGGGCCAGTGACTTATTGGACCTGATACACACTGACGTGTGTGGCCCAATGTCCACAAATGCAAGAGGAAACTATCAGTACTTCATTACCTTCACTGATGATTTCAGTAGGTATGGATATGTTTATTTAATGAAACATAAGTCTGAATCTTTTGAGAAGTTCAGAGAATTCCAAAATGAAGTACAGAATCAACTTGGCAAAAGCATTAAGGCTCTTCGGTCCGACCGAGGAGGAGAATACTTAAGCCAAGAATTCAGTGATCATCTAAGAGAGTGTGGGATCGTGTCCCAACTCACTCCTCCTGGAACACCTCAATGGAATGGTGTGTCTGAGAGGAGAAATCGAACCTTATTGGATATGGTTCGATCTATGATGAGTCACACAGACCTTCCAATATCCCTTTGGGGATATGCTCTGCTAACAGCAGTGTTCACTCTAAATAGAGCGCCATCGAAAGCAGTAGCAAAGACACCATATGAATTATGGACTGGAGTGGCTCCAGTACTGTCTTATCTTAGAATTTGGGGTTGTGAAGCCTATGTCAAGAGATTAATCTCAGACAAGCTTACACCAAAGTCTGATAAATGCTACTTCATTGGTTATCCTAAGGAAACCAAGGCTTATTACTTCTATCTACGTTCCGAGAACAAGATCTTTGTTGCCCGGGATTGTAACTTTCTTGAGAGAGAGTTTCTCTCTAAGAAAGACAGTGGGAGTAAGGTACTGCTTGAAGAAATTCAAGATGAACAGGATACTGCTCAACCTAATGAGGAAGAGCAGCAGGAGGACCTACAAGAAATTGTAGAGCCTGAACCTGTAGTACCTGAAGTTCGAAGATCCGGGAGGATCCGTCACGAACCCGAGAGATATCAAGGATTCCTCGTGACTGACTGTCATGATCTTCTGATCATTGATGGTGATGAACCATCGAACTTCAATTAAGCCATGATGGGCCCAGATTCCTCGAAGTGGCGCAAGGCCACTGATTCCGAAATGGACTCCATGTCGGTCAACCAAGTGTTTTCGTTGGTTGACTTACCCGCTGGTGTAAAAGCCATCGAGTGCAAATGGATCTTCAAGAAGAAGATTGACGTGGATGGTAATGTCCAGATTTATAAAGCCAGGTTGGTGGCAAAAGGTTTCAGACAAGTTCACGGTGTGGATTACGATGAAACCTATTCACCAGTGGCTATGATGAAATCTATTCGGATTCTACTAGCAACTGCAGCTTTTCATGATTATGAAATTTGGCAGATGGACGTGAAAACCGCCTTCCTGAATGGTATTCTGGAAGAGGATGTGTATATGACGCAACCTGACGGTTACATAGATCCAAAGAATGCTGGGAAAGTATGCAAGCTTCATAAATCCATTTATGGATTGAAGCAAGCATCGAGGAGCTGGAATCTTCGTTTTGATGAAGCGATCAAGCAATTTGACTTCATCAGAAACGAAGAAGAACAATGCGTGTATAAGAAAACTAGTGGGAGCAAGATAGTATTTCTTATTCTGTATGTCGATGACATACTGCTTCTAGGAAACGACGTTCCAATGCTGAAGTCCGTAAAGGACTGGCTTGGAAGTTGTTTTTCCATGAAAGACATGGGTGAAGCCGCATACATTCTTGGAATCAGGATCTACCGGGATAGATCTAGAAGGCTGATAGGCTTGTGTCAAGACTCATACATTGACAAAGTCCTACAAAGATTCAGCATGAAAGATTCCAAGAAAGGCTTCACGCCAATGGTACATGGCACAACGCTAAGCAAGAAGCAGAGCCCTACGACGGCTGCTGAGCTTGAGCGCATGAAGAATATTCCTTATGCATCTGCAATAGGATCTGTCATGTATGCCATGATCTGTACTCGTCCTGATGTTGCTTATGCATTGAGCATGACGAGTAGATACCAGTCAAATCCAGGTGAAAACCATTGGATTGCCGTAAAGAATATCTTGAAGTATCTAAGACATACTAAGGATAAGTTCTTGGTGTACGGTGGAAGTGATGTGCTTAAAGTCAGTGGATTCACAGACGCAAGTTTCCAGACAGACCAAGATGATTTCCGGTCACAGTCCGGTTATATCTTTTGTCTGAATGGCGGTGCAATCAGTTGGAGAAGCTCCAAGCAAGACACCGTTGCTGATTCCACTACAGAAGCTAAATATATCGCCGCCTCAGAAGCTGCGAAGGAAGCTGTTTGGATACGAAAGTTCATTATTGAACTAGGTGTGATACCAGATGCGGCTGAGCCTCTAGCACTGTTTTGTGATAACAATGGTGCTATCGCTAAGGAAAGGAACCAAGATCACACCAGAAATCCAAGCATGTTCTAAGAAGATTTCACTTGATACGTGACATCATTAATAGAAAGGAAGTCAAGATCAGCCGAGTTCAGACAGATGATAACGTCGCTGATCCGTTGACAAAGCCACTCCCAAGGCCTAAGCTCGAGTTTCTGACTGAAGCTGTAGGCATTAGAGACATTGAAATGTAATCTAAATTTGAGTGGGAGTTTGAGGGCTTTATTTAGTTATTTGATATGTTCTTGTAAAACATTCTTTTGTTTAATGAAATTATTATTTCAAGATTATTTTAACTGTGATGAAATAATCGTTCCAAAGTGATATAAACCATTTTATAGGTCATCGAAGTAAGTGACTTGATCTTGAGTCATCAAAGTCATTTAGCTTGATCATGAGACCCTATATTTGATAGATGGATTATATCATCCTGTCCCTAGTCGAAGGTTGTTGAAATTGGAACACCAACAACCGTGTGAGACTAGATTGGTATGTGACTTATGACCAAGTTTCATGGTGTCATAGATGCACGGCATCAAAGTCAGTACATAGGTGTATGTTGGGAACATACGACCGGACAAGACCCGCTTATAAGAACTCTTCAGGATATTTATATCTGTGTCATAAGAGATTCTTACTACGACTATAGAGTATAGTCCTTAGACCTGAGTTCGCATGCATGTGACTGCACATGGACTAATGCACTTTGATCATTGTCTAACGCTATCGTTCTGCGATAGTTATAAGGACCTTGTTTGGGTACATTATGAAATGAGTAGTTTACAGTGATGGAACAAGACGGAATTTGTCCCTCCAATATAAATGGAGTGAATATCTCTAGGCCAATCGGAGATTTGAATACTGGAAAATGCATGGCCATGCTCAAACGGACTTTCCCGAGTCGTTTGGATTGTCAGTATCAAATTAGAGCCCGATGAACAAGATTAGGCTTTATAAGGATGACACCAATCTTGCCTTATGACTAATCGAGATATTGTGACAAAAGGATTATGAATACAGAGATTCCAGTACAAGTGGGAGATTGTTGGAATTGTGTCCAGTAATCTCGGTACTGTCTCTAGAAAGTAAGAGTATGTCAATGATCAGACATAAGTCATATAATACTGGGGGTCATGATGGCTTGCTAGAGTCCGCTCATGATCTATAAGTCTTGGATTTATTGCCTTTATTATATGATCCCATATGGGTCACACGCCTAAGCTAACAGGAAAATGTGTAGGAACGGCTTAGCAGAAGTACGGTAAAAGTGCCAGGCATTTGTCGTACTTAGAGAGAGATTAATGGGTCTGATTAAATCCAAGGGATTTAATCAGATTGGTATTTGGGCCCAAAAGCCCAAAAGGGAAAGAGAAGGGTTTTATAAACTAAAACCCAAATCTCTTTCTCCCTAACCCTAAGCCCCAGCCGCGATCTCTCCTCTCTCTCTGCGCCTCCTCTCCTGCTCGGTCTAGCAGCCATTTCCTGTGAAGCGTGTGTGAGCCTTTGGAGGATCCATCTCTAGGTGGTTCTGCTGATCTCAAGCCATACCTTCTCCTTCCGCTGCATAAACAGGTATAAGGTGAGATCTGATATTGTTTCTTTTCAAGAGAACCTAGATCTGCATGTTTAGGATGATCTGAATCTGGAATTGAATCAGGATTAACCTAAACAATCCTTCAACCTCAGCATTGGTACGTCGTTTCCGAGAAGTAGTATGTCATCGACATACAGAATAAGAAATACTATCTTGCTCCCACTAGTTTTCTTATACACGCATTGTTCTTCTTCGTTTCTGATGAAGTCAAATTGCTTGATCGCTTCATCAAAACGAAGATTCCAGCTCCTCGATGCTTGCTTCAATCCATAAATGGATTTATGAAGCTTGCATACTTTCCCAGCATTCTTTGGATCTACGTAACCGTCAGGTTGTGTCATATACACATCCTCTTCCAGAATTCCATTCAGGAAGGCGGTTTTCACGTCCATCTGCCAAATTTCATAATCATGAAAAGCTGCAGTTGCTAGTAGAATCCGAATAGATTTCATCATAGCCACTGGTGAATAGGTTTCATCATAATCCACACCGTGAACTTGCCTGAAACCTTTTGCCACCAACCTGGCTTTATAAATCTGGACATTTCCATCCACGTCAATCTTCTTCTTGAAGATCCATTTGCACTCGATGGCTTTTACACCAGCGGGTAAGTCAACCAACGAAAACACTTGGTTGACCGACATGGAGTCCATTTCGGAATCAGTGGCCTTACGCCACTTGGAGGAATCTGGGCCCATCATGGCTTGATTGAAGTTCGATGGTTCATCACCATCAATGATCAGAAGATCATGACAGTTAGTCACGAGGAATCCTTGATATCTCTCGGGTTCGTGACGGATCCTCCCGGATCTTCGAACTTCAGGTACTACAGGTTCAGGCTCTACAATTTCTTGTAGGTCCTCCTGCTGCTCTTCCTCATTAGGTTGAGCAGTATCCTGTTCATCTTGAATTTCTTCAAGCAGTACCTTACTCCCACTGTTTTTCTTAGAGAGAAACTCCCTCTCAAGAAAATTACAATCCCGGGCAACAAAGATCTTGTTCTCGGATCGTAGGTAGAAGTAATAAGCCTTGGTCTCCTTCGGATAACCAATGAAGTAGCATTTATCAGACTTTGGTGTAAGCTTGTCAGAGATCAATCTCTTGACATAGGCTTCACAACCCCAAATTCTAAGATAAGACAGCACTGGAGCTTCCCCAGTCCATAATTCATATGGTGTCTTAGCTACTGCTTTTGATGGCGCTCTATTTAGAGTGAACACTGCTGTTAGCAGAGCATATCCCCAAAGGGATATTGGAAGGTCTGTGTGACTCATCATAGACCGAACCATATCCAATAAGGTCTGATTCCTCCTCTCAGACACACCATTCCATTGAGGTGTTCCAGGAGGAGTGAGTTGGGAAACTATTCCACACTCTCTTAGATGATCACTGAACTCTTGGCTCAAGTATTCTCCTCCTCGGTCAGACCGAAGAGATTTAATGCTTTTGCCAAGTTGGTTCTGTACTTCATTTTGGAATTCTCTGAATCTCTCAAACGATTCAGACTTATGTTTCATTAAATAAACATATCCATACCTACTGAAGTCATCAGTGAAGGTAATGAAGTACTGATAGTTTCCTCTTGCATTTGTGGACATTGGGCCACACACATCTGTGTGTATCAGGCCCAATAAGTCACTGGCCCTCTCGTTAGGTTTATTAAAGGGGGCCCGCGTCATTTTGCCCATCATGCAGGATTCGCATTTCTCACATGACTCAATGTCAAACGAGCCAAGAAGTCTATTCGTATGGAGCCTCTTAATGCGTTTCTCGCTGATGTGCCCTAAACGACAATGCCATAGAAACGTTCGGTTCTCCTCATTAGGTTTGAACCGTTTGGTATTAATGTTATAAATTGGCGCGGATTGATCGAGTATGTAAAGCCCATTCGTAAGAGGGGCACAACCATAGAACAAATTGTTGCGATTGAAGGAACATAATTTATTCTTAACTGAAAAATCATAACCTTCCAAATCCAACAAAGAAATTGAAATAATATTTCTGCTTATCGCAGGTACAAAATAACAATTATTGAGTTCTAAAACCAATCCTGAAGGTAAAGACAACAAGTATGTGCCTACAGCTAGTGCAGGAACTTTCGCTCCATTCCCAACTCGTAGCTCCACTTGTCCTTGCTTCAGCCTCCTACTGTTGCTGAGTGCCTGCATATTAGTACAAATATGAGCCCCACAACCAGTATCCATAACCCATGAGGTATTATCAGAAGTAGTTGTGTTAACTTCTATAACAAAAATACCTGATGAAGAAGTCTCCAGAGTCTTCTTCTTCAATTCCTTTAGACCTTCCAGGAATTTCTTACATTCTCTCCTCCAATGCCCTGGTTCTTTGCAGAACCTGCAGATGTCAGTAGGACCAGCCTTGGACTTGGGCTTGGGCTTTGGCGTGTCCTTGTCCGAGACTTGAACAACCTTAGCCTTTCCCTTGTCCTTGGCAGAGGATTTCTTAAAGCCCTTGCCCTTTTGCACCATAAGCACATTTGGGTCCTTGGCTTTCCTCAAGTTGGGCTCTGCAGTCTTGAGCATTCCGTGAAGCTCAGGCAATGTCTTACTCAAGCCATGCATATTGAAGTTCAGGATGAACTGATCATAGCTTGCAGGTAAAGACTGCAGAACGATGTCGCAGGCAAGTTCCTGGCTGATAGGGCAGTCGAGTTTCTGAAGATGATCGAGATAACCCATCATCTTCAAGACATGAGGACTCACTGCCGCATTTGCAGCCATCTTACAGTCCAAGAGGTTCTTAACTGTCTGGAACCTCTCAGTCCTTGCCTGCTCCTGAAAAAGCGATTTCAGGCTTGCCATTATCTCGATGGGCGACAGCACACTCTCGAACTGCATTTGCAGCTCAGGAGTCATGGTCGCCAACATCAGGCAATAGACATCATTTTCATCTGACGAATGCTTTTCCCAAGCATTATGCAGAGTCCTGGCGGCATTGTTAGGAGGCCTCTCGGGGAGGGGATCACGAAGGACATATTCCTTCTTCTCCTGCTTGAGGACCAGCCTCAAGTTCCTTGACCACGTCAGGAAGTTCGTTCCAGTCAGCTTCTCCTTGTCGAGAACAGACCGGATTGAGAATGTGTTTTGTGTGCTTGTTGTAGTCATAGCTGAAATATAAGATAAAAGGATTTTAGTTAATATGTTCAATATTATTAATCTCGCATTATAGTTAATATGATTAATCTCTCATTATATTCAATAACATCAGTTACCCTCAATAGAATATAATGATTCCAAGATCCACATATAACTAAGATCAAAGTGGGCCACTGGCCGTCACCCAACCTTAGCTTATATCGGTAAGCCCTATCTCGGCTAATTATATCCGTGATATAACTCTTGGTTGTGAATCTGGGCCCGAGGCCCAATCCACTCTGATGTCTCAAGGCCCGGGACTCCCGATGGCCTAGTCAAGAAAACCAGACTATACAGTCATGTAATCACTAATGTCTGGGACTCCCAATGACATCAATGAATCACAAACTGTCTTACCCACGCAAAAGATAGACACCCTCACACTGTAAGGCCGTGTGTACGATTGAATGGGCTTCAACAGCTGACATAATCTGGACAAGACATCCAACGCTTGATATTATTTGAGGTTTGTAGGTTTTTCTTAAAATTTCATTCCCAAAATAGAAGATTACTATTTTTGGAAACTTTCCATTTTGGAAACCTACTAATTTTGGAAACTTTCTAAAATTGGAAACTTCCTAAAATTGGAAACTTTCTAACTATAGAAATTTCCTTAATATCCAAAACATGCAAATCTAGAAACTTCTATTCTAAGAAACTTTCTAATTTCAGATTTTGGAAACTGATTAATTTAAAATTAAATTTTAATTATTAAATAAAATTTTAAATTCAATCTGAAGAAAAGACTCAAATAACTGGCCCAATTGTTTTAACTTCTTGGCCCATGGCCCAAGAATTTGTTTATGTCCAAGACATAACCCAATTGTCCAATTAAATGACATAACCGGTCTGGTTCATTAAAATTGGTCTAACCAAAATTAATTACTACGATGACCACAATTGTCAACCGGTTATTTACTAAACCGGATTTTCTCAATTTATTTGGTCCAACCAAATCAAATTAGAAAACCACTGGTTTAGGCACTAAATCCAATTTTACGACTTTGGATTTCTTATCACGGTTTAACCAGATCTTAATAAATTTTATTAAGTCTGTATTATTAAACCGTGACGATTAAGATTTTTAAACATCTTAAACCGAACCGTTTAAACAAACCGAATGATTGGTTACGTGAACCGATCACGCCCATGCCCTAATCGATCGGGACAGCCGCAGCCGCAAGCATCACGCGATGCAAGCATCACGCGATCGCACGGGACGGCACGGGACGGGACGGGACGGGACGCTCGGGACGGGACGCTCGGGCCGAGAGAGGGACGCGATCGCGGCCCATCCGCTGATCACGGTCGATCTCTCGCGATCGTGCGAACGACCACGCAACACGATCCTCTAGCGATCGGTTCGTGCGTCTTCGCCGATGCGGTCCGACGCATACCAATCCGAGATCGGTTCATGCGGTTTAGTTTAGGGTTTTAGTTCATAGGTTTCTTAAGTGTTTTCTTATCAAATTCAAGCACAGATTGATTCAAACACTTCTAAACAACCTAAACATGATTCTAAACAAGAAATCCTAATAGAACCAATGGCTCTGATACCACTGAAGGATTGTTTAGTTAATCCTGATTCAATTTCTCATTGATTGATCTACTAAACATGCTTGGATCTAGGTTCTCTTGCTGAATCATAAAAGATCTCACCTAATACCTTGTTATGCAGCGGAATGGAGAGGTATGGGTTAGAGATCAGCAGAACCGCCAAGAGACAGCTCCTCCAAAGGTTCACACACGCACACTTCAGGAAATTGGCTGCTAGACCAAGGAGGTGGGAGGCGCAGAAAGAGAGAGAGAGAGGCGCAGAAGGCTTAGGAGAAAAAGTGGCTAGGTTAAGTTTTAATCATAAAACTTATGCCTAGTTCCTTTTGGGCTTTTGGGCCCAATTCTCAGTCTGATTAAATCCCTTGGATTTAATCAGGCCCTTCTATCTCTCCAAGCACAGTAAATGCCTAGCACTTTTACCGTACATCTGCTGAACCGTTCCTTCATAGTTTCCTGTTAGCTTAGGCATGTGACCCATATGGGATCATATAATAAAGGCAATAAGTCCAAGACTTATAGATCATGAGCGGACTCTAGCAAGCCATCATGACCCCCAGTATTATATGACTTATGTCTGATCATTGACATACTCTTACTTTCTAGAGACAGTACAGAGATTACTGGACATAATTCCAACAGGAAGAAGTCCAGTGGAAAGGTAGAGAATCTGGAGATGGCTGATATTAGATCTAAACTGGACACTGTTTGCAATCTTCTAGATGGGAAGAAAGCTTTCCATTTTGCCTAGGATGTTGAGATATTTGGATCTGAGGAAGAGAACCAGGAAGAGGATGTGAACTACATTGGTGGTTCCGGATTCCAAGGGAATAGGTTTGGAAATCAGTCTGGGAATAGGTTCTTCAATGGAGGACAGAAGAGTGCTTTCAACAGCAATCAAAACTCTTCTGGATTTGGACAGACTAGTGGTTTTCAGAAACCTTTTGGACAAGGTAATCAGAGGACTTATGGATCTTCTTCTTACCAGACACCTCCTGCTACTAGCACTCATGAGAGTAAGATGGAGGCTATGATGTAGCAGCTGCTAGAAGGACAAATCAAGATTGCTTTGGACTGAAACAAGAAGTTAGATGTTGTCTACAAAGATCTCAGTGGTAAGTTTGAGTCCCTAAGCACACATGTGAGGCAGTTGGACACCTAGGTAAACCAAATCTCAAGTTCTGTGAAGGGAAAAGGAGTAGCAGAAACCTATATTAAGGCCTGGTCAGTGTACATTGATGATGGATCACACCTAGGTGAAAATTTTGAGTTGAACACAGCTGAATTGGTAGAAGAGGCTGAAATTTTGGATTTTGAGGAAAATCTCTCGGGTGGGATCTGTGAAAACAGTGATGCATCGACCGATGCAACCTCAGCGTCGATCGTTGCAGGTCGACGACAGACAGTCTCATACGATTCTTATAGCATTGATGCAGAGGCAGATTCAGAGCTTAATCGTTTGTTCCCTGGAGTGTCTGAGATAACTCAACAGGAGATTTATGCACAATCCATTCGATTATATACTAAAGTGTCTGAGGTAATTCAACAAGAGATTGATTAGCTTAAAAGGCTGGAAGAGATTGGTGAAGAGTTGGATGAAAGTCCACCTTCTGATGATCCACCTTATCACCCTTGTGTGCAGAGATACTTGGGTAAGATGTTGCCTATGGATGAAGAGCTGAAGGATTGGGTGATAGTGGTTCCTAGACATATCAGTAAGGTGTTGCTGACTAAGATCCCAAAGAAGCTGCCTGATCCTGGTGTGTTTGTGCTGAGTTGTTCTATCTTTGAGGATGGCTTTAGGCGTTCTCTGTGTGATCTAGGAGCTACTGGAAGTCTTATGCCATACTCTATGGCAGAGAAGCTGGGAATGACAGATTTTTCGCCTACTAGGACCTCTATTGTCCTAGCTGATCAGTCGATAAGGATTCCAGAAGGACTCCTTGAGGACGTTCCAGTAAAAGTTAGAAACTACTTGGTTCCGACAGATTTCTTAGTGCTAAAGTACGACAGTGATCCTGACGATGCCTTGATACTTGGAAGGCCATTTTTGGCTACAGCAGGAGCAGTGATAGATGTGCGACACAGTTTGATTGATCTCCATCTGGGAGATGAGCCACTGCATTTTGAGATGGATAAGCTGCGCAAGCCACTGATTGATGGTCAGACTTTCACCATCATGGATGGATATGGAGAGCAGACACGTGAGACATTAGTTCCTGACCTTGGATATCATCACACTCCATCTTTTCTTGGAAAAGTTTATTCTGATACAGCTTACTCTCCGCCTTGGATGAGGAGACTTGCACAGGGACAATCAAAGTCTCTGTCAAGATCTCTTGGAGCATGATTCTTGTTCGTCCGGTCAAGCTATTGACGTTAAACAAGCGCTGAGTGGGAGGCAACCCACTATTTTCGTTTTTGCATTTTAATTTTAATGTTTTTGTAAGATTTTACGTTTTGTTTCTGTTTTTGGTGATTTTGTCTGCAGGTCTCGGAAATCGCAGTGCGTCGATCGACACACCACTGCGTCGATCGTCACAACACGAAAGAAATCGCATTGCAGCGATCGTTGCGGTCCTGAGAAACGATCGATCCTAAACGAAAATCGCCCAGCAACGATCGGCAGACCTAGTGCAACGGTCGATGCATGTGCGACAGAGGTAAAAATCAGACAGAACTCAACACATCCATTAACTAATTTTTCTTTCTTTTTACCAATCCTTCGCTTGACACTATTGGGGACAGTGTATCTTATGTGTGGGGGAGGTGTTACTGACTTTATCTTTCTGTTTTCTTAGGGTCAGTCCATTTTTCAAAATTTGTTTGATCGAGTCAAAACAGTTTAAGTAAGAAACAATGATTTTTTGAGAAGATTAACAGCACTTGGAGGAACTTAAGTAACCATTGGGATGAAGTTGCAGATTATCTATGACTATTAGAAAACTCAAACACGGATCAGCCTACTGAGAACACCCACATCACTTCAGGTATCAGAGGATCCTTTTACTGACTTCACCTTAATACTGACTTAATTTTCTCACCTAAGGGCTTGGAATACCTTGAGTCGGATTCTTTTGTTAGTTCTGACACAGCATATAAACCTGTCCTATTTGGTTCCCTTCTCCCCTTCCATAAAGTAAAAATAAAAAAATAATAATAATAAACTGAGGATGAGCTAGTAGCTCCGAAGTGGTCTCTGGGAGTGGTAGCTACAACTATCATATCCTGTGCATCCATGGAATGTGTCCAAAGTACACCCCAAAACGGGAAGAACACTGATAAAAAAAAAAATGATACCCAGTGGGGAAAAATCAGTTGTTAAGGAAGGGAAAAGAGAAGAAAGGGACCAGAGAAAGATAGTATGGTGGTCTAGAGCTGACAAGGTAAGAGTCCATGTGCCCTTTGATCGATACTCCTTAGGTGAGACCGCATTTAAATACTCGCAGAAGTCAGTAGGGTGAATTTGAATGTGTGAATGTGATTGTGGAGTTTACTTAGGACAGTTTCTAAGTGTGGGGGAAGTATATGTTGGTCTTGATGTCTGCAGGTGAAATCTTTCATGTGGCTTACTAAGGGGAATCTGAGTGTTGTTGCTTCGAAGATGAAAAGAGTTTCTGAAAGTTTTCAAACCTCTTCACCATGTCTAGTTCTTTGTTTTGCTTGAGGACAAGCAAAGGCTAAGTGTGGGGGAGTTGATATATCATGGTTTTTACTAGTTTTAGACCATGATATAAGTGTGTTTTAGAGTCTATTAGTGTTTCTTTAGAGTCTTTTGCAGGTCTTATTAGGTACACGCACATTTGGAGCAGGAGTGAAGATTATGGAGCTATTTGGAGGATTTTGGAGATCTGACCCGAGAGATAGACCTCACTGTCCAGAACAGAGGACTGCGTCGATCGTTGCACACATGCATCGATCGATGCATAGCGCGAATGGGCCAGACTCGCGAGAGTTATGAAGTTATGAGATATTGCAGAATTGCCCAGAAGTTCCAGATATTTACACAGAAGCCCCAAGACATGATTAGGCTATATTAATTAGGTTTTAGAATTTTATTTTCATGAAGCATTCATACTTTGAGCAGAGAGTTTTAGAGAGATTTTGGGGCTGATCTGAACATGTACTTCATCTTGATTTTGGAGAAGATTTCGAACCCCTTTACTTCTTTGATCTTGTATATGCAATTTATTCATCATATGATTATGTTTTCATTATCTATGTCTGAGTAGATTCCTAGTTAGGCTTAGGGTTTCTCACATAGGATTTCATGACTTGCTAGATTTAATTAATTCAGTTAAGGATTCATAACTTATTTGTTCTTCGATCTAAATTGTGTTTAATGCTTTTTCTAACCTGATCACTTAGAATCTAGATCTTAGGTTGCTAAATACGACACGACATTGTGGTTTAGAATCTGAACTATTTAAGTTGAGCAATTAAATTACTCGCAAAGGAATTTGGTTTAGTTTAATTGTGAACATATCGAACTTGGAATTAATGCTGGTTTAATCTGTTAGTAATTGCAAAGGAATTTGGATTGCTGCACTTAGACTTAGAGAATTCTCGCAACGACAGTTGGTTAATTCTATATCCGTGTTTTGAGTTCTAGAACTGTGATTAATTAGATCCTGACTGAATGATTTATCTGCTTGTCTGATTTCCTGAGAACGCCCTAGACTTAGCGCTTTAAGTTAACTGTTTTCACAACCAATCCTGCTATCTGATTTACTTTCTTGCTTGCTTTTTAGTTACATCACATTGCTTTCATCTTAGTTTAATCTCGACTGTTCTAATATCTATCGTTGACCGGAGTCTCTGTGGATTCGATACCTAAGTACTACATCTGCATATATGTGCACTTGCTGTAGTATAGGATTAAAACATCTAGATCTTATCAGTATATCCATGACATTTCATCTCGCTTCTTTTGTTTTACAACTTCTAACTCCCACGTTATCCACTTCTTCAAACTCCGCGTACCAGCTAATACCCTAAGTTTTTTTCTTATCACTTTAAAAGTGTCAAGACCATCTTCACTCCCAATACAAATTGGCGGCATCTTCTACGCTGCAATTGAGCTCATCCTTGCTGGTGCCACATAAGTCAGCTTAAAAACTTGTGTCACGTCCAACGCCGAAATAAAGACTCTTGACTTATATGAATCCGTCGAATCATCGTTGCGTAGTGTTGTGCACCTCCCGTAAGCCTCACAATCTATCGTGAATACCCATTGTCCTGACGTAGAACGATTTCACATCCCTGCCACCACCGGATCACGATAAACCTGAAAAAAGTAATAAAACTTGTTTATGTTATCATACATTCATACGTCATTACATACGTTCATACTATTTGTCTTTCCACTCATGAACATTCATAAGGACATAGGTGTGGTTTACCTAGTCTATCTACTTATTTTATGTCATTGTAAGCTCAGATCTCAAGATATATTTTCATAATTACATAATAAAACATAACATACGTTCATACTAATTGTACGCACATAGCATACGTTCATACATTCAATATAACAATTTTTTTTTATCCCAAGTCGCTTATAAGACAATTTTATAATTTCATTCAGGAAAATAAACCTCTGAATCATCTTAATATATATGTTGTTTCATTAGCTACAACCAAAGTTACCAAACAAACCAATGAAAACGGAAACATTTAAAACGAAAAAAACAAGAAAAAAAAACATGAAGCCAAAATAAGAAATAAAACAAAACATATTGTTACTTCAACCATTTAGTGCAACTTGGAACCCATGTTCTTTTGTATAGAATTTGACACTATATTCTTCCATCATCTGAATTTAATTCTCAACTTCCATCTACACCAAAATCCACAGAGAGATAATATTATGAATCTAGATCTACTTTTTACACATGTAGGTCTTAAATAAAGAAACTCACCAATTCTAATTAGTATTTAATGAAGTGAGCTTTTGTTCTCTTTTCTTTACCCTGGAGCGAAAAATATCTAACTTATACCACTTCTCTCCTCATCACACGCCACATGTATGGATGTAGTGCACATCAAGCTTGTTTACGTTCTTATCTCTCACTTGTAATCTGAAAAGTGCAGAGCACTTGAGAAACTATCAAATTCCCAAATATTACCACTGAAAAAGTGTTACTCATTTCGACATAAAGACAAAAGTATTAATCTTCGGTTTAGAAAATAAAAAAATGTTATTTTTGCTAGTTGTTCCTAAAAACTATGACAATATACATTGAAACATAAAAATCATGGCATGCATGGTTCAAAGTGAATTACGTCATTCATCTTTTAATTGATCTCCCTGTTCAAAAAAATCGGCACAGAAGACTGGAAAGTCTCCGAAAAGTTGCATGGCAGGCTGGAGCCGCAGCTCTTTAGCATGTAATCGGCAAAAAAAATCGGACCTTTTTTTAAAATCCCAGTTTTTATCGATTTTCAACCTTAAAATCGAAGTTTATTTCATAGATTTATCATTAAGTATTATAGATTCAATTAAATCTAATGAAAACACAGCAAAACAGTAAATAAAAAAAATACAGCCTCCATTATTAGGGTTAAAGGTTGCAGATACATTTGGAGAAGATGACAAGAAAATGACCTTTTAGTCTTTCATTTAAGCTGTAATTAAAAAATAAATTAAAATAATACCTAGCGGACTTGAACTCGTGACCGTGAGACAGTTTATATGTGCTATATCCACCAGAACTAACGAACATTTTGTAAGATGTCTTATTTAATATATATAAAGAATATTATCTAAATATCTAAAACTAAGTCCCGAATAATCTGGTTTAATCTCTGATTTTCCGTTAATTCACTAGGCTTTTTTTCAATTGCGTGTATAGCGTTTAACGAGTTTCCATACAATTCTATTGATCCAGATCAAGTATACTTAACTTTGTAACTGTATATATTTGTTTCACTCGTGATATATATAATTTTAAAATCTTTTCATTGTATACTATCATTTTTCTACTTTTATAGGATGTCGTATATGGCTCTAAAAAATAATACATTTACCAAGAATCACATGCAATAAAGAGTGCTATGCAAATTGCATAGAGCATGTACCAATCCTGTAGTTATAATATATTATTTAAACCAGAAATTATATTATTGTTATTATTCGATCATAGTTGGGAAAGCTTTTGAGTAGTACATTACCACCTGAAACTTAAGTATGTAAGAAAAAAATCTTCGTATCTAAAAACAAATCTCCAAAGTTCCGTTTCACGTCTTATCATCTTTTCCAAAAGAGATTTTTTTTTTATAAAAACAAACCTTTCATATATATATGAAAATTATTACTAGACATGTGAGATATATTAAAACTCTAAAAATAAGTTAAGTGGAAGATGAAAACACTTTGTGGAAAAAGGAATTGGAGAGGAACGACAAAAATAAACAACTCAAAGAAAAAGTATCAATAATGCTCAAATAAAATAGTTGAACGTTTTACCAAAAGGGAACAAAGCATGTGGCTGTAGATTTTCTTAATCTGCAAAAAAGATAAACCTAGACATTATAAATTCTGTTTGTTTTAATGTTCAAAAAATAAATTCTGTTTGTTTACAATAACTATATATATATATATATAAGAAGTAATAAACTCATATAGAAACATCATTTAGGTGAGGTAGTCCAAGTGGTAGCGGGTCCGTGGTGGCAATACACCATCCGGGTTTGATTCCAGGCGGAAACAAAAACGCCTCTTCTGGTCACAACGCGGGTACTGGGCCTTGGCCCAGGGAAAAACCTCCCAGGTGAAGCTAGCCTGCGGTCTAACTGGACCCAGGGGATTAGTCTGAATCAATTGGTTTGGGATCTACCCCTGGATTAACAAAAAAAAAAAAATCATTTAGGTTTCAAAAAAAAAAAAACATATAGACAAACAGAAAACAAAACTTCAGCAGCTTGAAATATTAGAAATATAACTCCCAGATATTTCAATAATGTACAAAGATTTGATGATTTACTTAGATTTAAAATAATACATTCCCACTATTCCTTTATTTTTCTTACACTAAAAACTTAATTTATGGAATGTGCGATGTTACAACAATTTTATTTCCTTAAATAGAAAAATTTTAAGTAAACTAAACTAGACATTATACGAAGGTTATTTTTATGCTAAATCCAAATGCACCATCAGATTAAGAAGAAAAACATAATTATCGGTAATGCTTTTGTTAATAGCATAATTAATTAATTAAACCGTACAGGCTAGTAGAACTGTAAACTTAAAAATGTGAGTTCTGTAGTGTACTTTGGGTTATATTTCTTTTCCTAAATTAAGGAAGGTCCATAGTCTTTTCTTGGCCAAGGTCAAGATCTAAAAACCTCCAAAACCAAAACATATTTTTTGAATCGATAAAGTTCAACTGATAGAAGTGGGTAATTTTTTTTCTCAACAATGTAGAAACTAAAACCGTTATATATATCCAGTGGTTCTAAACTAATATATATATATATATATATATATATATATATGGTAATCTGTGTTAACAACAGAGATTTCTCCTATCAAGTATATGTAAATGATTTTGTGAATTAAAAAAAGAAACGACATGCCGTTACCATTCCAAAATATTAACTATTTTCGTATAGTAACTAAATCTGTGTTAACAACAGATAGATTTCTCCTATCAAGTATATGTAAATGATTTTGTGAATTAAAAAAAGAAACGACATGCCGTTACCATTCCAAAATATTAACTATTTTCGTATAGTAACTACCGTAGAAGAAAACTAGAAGAAAACTAGAAGAAAACTATTAATTAGGCCGGAGTTGGGTTTGGACGTAGAAGGGAACAAACGGCGGATGTCAATTATACACACAATGTGGAAACAGATTCGAATTATGTGATTAGACATGAAATGGAAAAAAGTAGTTTGTGTGATAAGATAAATAAAGAGAGAAAAAGAACAAACAAAAACAAATAAAAGAAGCAAAGGTCCAATGGGTGTGGAGAGGCTACCAAGGCACAGCAAAGGTCAAGATAAGTAGTTTTAAAGAATCAAAAGTGTTCTGAAACTTTAATATTCTTAACATAAAAATAGAAAATAGAAAATAAAAAGGTGAAATTTTCATATGTCCTCCCCATGCACTGAGGAGCTACTTCACTTTTCTTTCTTTTTCCTTTTTTAAATTCTTATGTAAGGGGCAGCATCCAAACAAAAGATTCTTTATGTTATTGTGTTTTTCTTTTTTTTCCATAGGTACATTATATTCATTCCAAAAAAAACCGAAAACATTACACAAGATAATATCAGAATTAACTAAAGATAAATAATAAGGAATCAAAAACAGGTGGATTAAAAAAATATTTCAAGAGACTAACAAACTGCAAACAAACTAAAACACCCAAATAACATTTAAAAATAAAAAATAAAACACAAAAATCTAATAATAAAGACACTCAAGAAATAGAAACCATCTTAAACTGAGAGATGATATAAGAAAAACATTCAAAGCTGAACTTTATTTGGACAATCCACTAGAATTCATTATATTGTTCCGATATCTTCAAAGCCACGAGAAAACCGTATTCATATAAACCGAGGTAGCCGAAAAAACAAAACTTTATACCATTTGAAAACCGATGACCAAATATGATAAGTGCTGAAGCACCAATTGGAGAACCCAATCGTAGAGGTAGAAGACCCGAAGAACACCTCAGAAACTATACCAAAGCCACCGAAGGGTAGGAAAATCTATCTTCAAATCATAGCAACAATACAATTTGAAGCAAAAGAGCCAATCACACAACAGCCTGACGAGGCAATAACAGAGTAAGAACAAAAGAATTTGAAACTGCACTCACGCAAGATACCTCCACAACAAGACGACCGCCGCAAGAGCCAACCCAAACCACCATCAACCAGAAGAACGTCCGGCAAAGGGGAACACGACTTGTCGAAGAGACTGAAGGAATACCTCCACACATGCCACAAATCATCCTCTGGCAAGAGAGAAACAATGATTGAAACTCAAACACCAAACAGAACCACCAAAACCGAACTACCAGAGAGAATCGAGCACCACCACACGAGAGATCTACGAAGAAGATAGTTGACTGAAATCTTGCAGAAAGAAAGAGAGATTCATGTGAAATGGAATTTTCTTCGGAAAATTGAATTAAGTTATTTCAAGTAAAAATCTAGTATTCAATGGCTTAAGGAGAGTGATCAAAGAACAACATTTTTCAGAGTTTGTCCTCACGATTCAAAGCTACAATGTTATTTGTTCTTTCACCTTGGCCTCTAGTTTGGTTGTAGAGGATCCAAAGAAATGATCCATGTTTCTTTAAACCACTTCAAGTCTATCTTGGATCTTTACCTCTCTCTGCACCTCTTTGTTTTATCTACTACATATTGAGTTTCGATCAACTATCCCATTCAGATAAAAGAAACATTTTCATCAATCAATGTTTGTGATGCCCATCGCGGCTGAGAAAACCAAGTGTTTTTTCAATCTAAACCCAAACAAGGCTCCATGTTCAAATGGTGTAACTTCATGTTTCTATAAAAATTCTTGGGGAATTTTTGGTGAGGAGGTAAAAGTAGCATTGCAAACTTTTTCACTTTTGAGTTTCTTTTGGCTACTACACACTCAACAATTCTCACCTTGGTTCCAAGAAACCTGGTGCTTCATTGGTTACTGACTTCAAAACCATCAGGTATCTCAACAACCTATACAAGGTCGTGTCTAGGCTACTAGTGGCAAGGTTAAAATCAATACTACCTGACCACATACTTCAACTAAACTATCTTCATTAAGGGACAATTTCTTGTTAAGAACACGGTGATAGCTAGTGAGATAGTTAATGGGTGACACAAAGGCAAGGGGCCAAAGAGAATTATTATAAAGTGTACATAACTAAGGTGTTTGATTCCTTATCATGGGTTTTTCTCTTTCACTGCTTTCATGGTCTGCATATCTTTACTGCCTTTATTAGATGGTTAGAAGCTTGTGTTTGCATCCCTAGTTATAATGTCGGTTACAATAGAACAGTTCATGGCTATTTTAAGGGAAAAGGGCTTACGAAAAGATGATCCCCTATCACCCTATCTCTATGTAATCACCATGATATGTTTATCTTACATGCTGAATATATAAGGATGTGGTTGAGAGAAAAATTAACTGCCAGCAAAAATACATCAAAACCAATCTCACATATTTGTGTTTTGCAGAAGTTATGTTTATATTTTTGGATATCTTACTGAAATATGTCCAAGGTATTCTCCAAATCCTTCATGAGTTTGAGCAGAGATCAAAACTTTCGGTTAGCTTCCAGATGAAATGCTATTTTTTTGGTTCTGGTATGATAAGTGTGGAACTCGACACTATTAGATTCTCTACTGGAATGCAGAAAGGTTCTCTGCCAGTGAGATACGTAGGTGTGCCTCTTTGTACCAAAAACTCTCAATCATAAATTGTACACCAATGCTTCAACAAATCAAAGAGAGAATTACTTTGTGGAATGCTCGTTCTCTTTCCTTTGCGAATCCGCTACAACTATTGAAGTCCATTATCGCGGGCATCTATAATTTTTGGTGTTCGGCTTTTATCATCCCAAAGGCATGTATCAAGAAAATTAACACCATGTACGAGACATATTTGTGCAAAGGCAGGCAGAGGGAAACAACAACGCTTGGGTTGTTTGGTAGACTGTTATCAAAACTAAAAGTGAGAGAGTTCTAGGACTCAAAAATCTAGCTCAATGGAACAAGATTACTTTTCATATTAATATGGCTCTTTTTATTTAGGAGTGGGTCCATTTGGATCGTTTGGTTCACTCAGAAAATTATATATCATTGCAGAAATACCTTCTGCTCCTCTAAGCCTAATGCTAGAAAATCTTGGTTAGCTGACAAGTTACTAAGTCAAGAGTAGAATTGTTTACCTGAATCAAGAGGCGAGTAGAAAGAGGTACAAGTTGCTGCTTCTGGACAGACAATTGGACTCCTTTTGGGTCATTTGTCACTATTCTTCTAAGCAGAAAAGGCTCAGTAATGGAATTACCAATTAGTGAAATGGTTTTTTACCTATATTGCTCGGATCAATATAACATCCCACCAGCTCGAACTAACAACCAACTATCCCTGCAGTTTTACCTCACTACAATACATTTAACACATGAAGAAGAACACTATGAATGGTCACCGGAAGATAAGGAGTCTGATAGGTTCTCTATTGGTATGATTTTTATATTGTAAATTGGAGAAGGAACCATAAGTACATTGGAACAAAATTGTGTGGTTTGGCGGTTGCCGAAACATAATTTTCTGACATGCTTGTTTTTCCTAGATCGTTGACGCACTATAGATAAGCAATTATGATGGGGTCTTTTAACTGACCCGCTTTGTATACTCTGCAATGCTGGCAATGAATCTTGTGACCATTTGTTCTACATTACCACCCTTCAGTTGGTATTTGGGGTCGAATATCGCAAGGAGGTATGGCTTCAATGCAATATGAAATTAGGATTCTCAATTAAATTATCAGCATATGGAAGGAAGGAGCAGAGGCATTTACTACTCTGTCTTGGCATAGTGTGATCCAGGTAATATGGTCTTAGAGAAAAAATGAATACACCATACGAACTTCAAATCTTTTGACACATTTCTCTTTCTTATTGACGGCATGATCAAGTATCGAATAGTGAGCTATAGGGACACAAATCCTTATGTTGCTTATGCGATGCTCCAACTGTAGTTGTCCTCTTTGGATTAGTAACCAGTTGTCAGGAACATTTTCTCTACTGCGAAGGAAAAGAGATTGGAATGTACTGATTCATTTGATTTAACCATCTCTATCATAATTTTCACTGATACCTCTCAACTTTTTCGGTTAAATTCTGAAATATTTTATGAGCTACAAACTATATGGATTAGTCGCATATGACAAAAAGATAAATTACCTATTGGTCTTGTCTAGGCATATTTTTTTTTACATTTTCATGCTTTTATAATAGAATTTTTGTTACAAAAAAACTTAGTTTTAATAGTTAGAGTTAAAAACATGTCAATCACGGCTTGATTGATTAAACTAGCAACTTGTTATAGAACATATATTATTGTACTATGCATAAGAAAAAATATGTTGATATCTAATGAGTTACGTACAGTAATAAAAAAATTTGCATCCCTCGGATGCAGATACCAAAACAATATCAAAAATCAATTAACATTTGCAAAATACATATATTTTCATTTTTTAAACAAATGCTTCTCTAGACTCGATTCGAACTGTGTCTCAATCACTTTTGTTATTCATAGTAAACAATTGATTTCAGAAATATATCATCTGAACATATCAAATCATGATGCACGTAAACACAGCGGCAGCAAATAACGTGTCCACTTCCACCTCCAGAAAAAGAGATTCGAAACAAAAAAATTAATCCCTTCAAAGTTCTAAGATAGAATAATTGACTTGTTGAAGAAGGAATCTAAACCCTACATCTACTATACTCCAAAACATTCAGAATCTCTATTTTTAGAAATTTCACATGAAACTACGTACACCAAATGGGCAATTAATAAAGTTGATGAATTATTTGTGTAAAGAGAATATAATAATATACGTATTGGACAAGAACATACGTAAGTAGTGGAGACTGCAAAAAAGCAATGGAACTTGTTGTCGTGGTCCTACATGGATAAGCTTTCTGTCTGTGTAGCGATGATCTTCACTTCAACTTTGAACTCCTATCTCATACTTGCGAACTGCTCCTAATTCATCTCTCACATCAATGTTCCGAATAGTATAATACAAAACTATACTTCGCGTTGGAACGGAATTTTACTTTTATATTATCCGTTAGCGTAAAAATATATTTTTTGACACGACTAAGATATGGGAAGAGTTGGTTGAAGGCATTATGGAAGTGAGTTACACTTGTACCTGGACGGAAGTCATGGATTTTTTGAATCAATCGGGAAGCGATATCTCGAAGACTTTCATAGTAAGATATGCTCTCCAAATGGCCATTCACTTGATTTGGAGTGAGAGAAACGGAAGAAGACATGGGGAAGATCATATGCCTCAAGATCAACTTATCAAGGTCATGGACAATATCATGAGAAATCGTTTGAGTACTATAAGGAAACAAGGCGAGAAGAAATACGAGGACATACTCCAAGTATGGTTTTCTACACGAAAAAAGCTAAAAGTAGTTTTTCTTTTTTTCAAGTTGTTTACAGCTAGATTTAAATTTCTTTAAAGTTAAACGCAAACTTTAGTCTGTAAAAAGTTTATTTTTTATCTTGAATATAATTTAACATATTATTCAAAAAATATATATATTTTTTTTAGTAAACATTATTTTGTTTGTCCAAAAAAAAAGTAAACATCATTTTGTAGATTGTAAACGTGATTGTAAAAGACATTACCATCGTCTTTGCGAATTTAGATTATTTGTTTTGGAAATAATATAATTTTACCATTTTTCGTGGATTCTCTGATTTAAATTGAAAATTTGTAATGTTAAGGTTCTACAGTTTGGATTGGAAACCACTAATATCTTTACGACATGCAATAGGATAAGCTTTAGTATTGGAGGATGCATAATTAGTAGAAATAGTAACGGAGATCACTTCTCTTCCGGAAGAATTGGTTCTATCATTAATCTATGCATGGAGCACTGCAAGAAAACAATGCCAAAACCGACGGATTTTCCGATAGAAAATTTACCATCGGAAATTCAGCCAGATTCCGACAGCTTCCCGACGTAGAATCGACGGTTTATGAGTTGTCGGATATCCGTCGGTAAATTCCGACGGAAACACAATCTGTCGGAATATTTCCGACAGATACCCGACAGAACGTATATTATGTCGATAATCCGTCGGTAGGCCGTCGGTTAATAAAAACTGGTAGAAGGGCGGTCTCGAACACGAGACCTTTGCACAGTTATACCTTGTTCCCGAACCACTGTGATACGCTGAGTTATTCGTTTATCTAATTCAAAATTAATAATATATTCTGTTATTCGTATATAGCATTTAAAAAAAAAAATTATTTATAAATTCATTGTTATTTTAAATAAAAATTACAATAAATTTTTAATTGTTATTATTTTGTGTTTGGTTCCCGAACCAATTCCCGTCGTTCGTCTCCCTCCATTGGTTGACCATGATGTTCCACTCTCCCGCCGGAATCCAAGCCGGTCTTCCTTCACCCCGTTGCCACCGGAGCTTCATCCGCCGCATCTTTGTTTGGAAAACTTTCCTTGCGGCCCGGTGGAACTCCCGCCAAACAATAAAAAGATTATCCGGAGAGAATGTAAAAAATTCCTAAATTTAATAAAAAAATTTGGGTTAAATAAAATTTAAAATTAAAATATAAGTACAAAAACATAAATATATAACTTACCAGAAAATCAATAAACCATGAAGTTTTCAGGGTAGGGAGGACGTTGTAGTACGTCAGGTATCTTCCAGACCAGCGATTCTGGATTATGTCGCTGATCACGGAGGGAATGACTGCATTGGATCCAAACCAAACCGCCTGATGTGGTGGCCGAGTTGGGTCGAGGTTTGGCAATGCCTCCCGACCTGGTTCCGCGATCATTTGCAGAATCGTCGTGCGGGCTTCGGCAGAAAGAAAAACGTAATTCATTTTTTTCTTTTGTTTTGTTTTGTTTTTTTGTTGATGCCAAATAGGAAGAAACTCAGTGGATATATAAAGAAAAATTACCGACGGCCAAACCGTCGGAAATCCGTCGGAATTCGGATTTATTTCCGAAGGGACAATTACCGACTCGATGCCTCGGTAAGAGAAGAGAGTTAATTCTCTTTTTTGACCGTTTACCAAATTTCCGACAGATTATCGACGGATAATACAATCCGTCGGTTTGCCGTCGGAATCCTTACCGTCGGTATTCTGTCGGAAATCATGAATAAGACCGTTGGGCCCACATAACCGTTGTGTTGCACTGTTGGGCTGACATATTTTCCGAGGGAAAACCGACGGTAACGGCTAGTCCGTCGGTTTTCCGTCGGTTAATTTTCAATATAATGAAGCATCTATCCCTTCTTCTCTTCACCATTCTCTCTCACTCTCTCTCTCTCCCTCTCTCTCTCTCTTGTTCTCTCACTTTCTTCCGAGATCAAAATGGCTTCTTCTAATTATTTCAGATCGTGGATGGACGGACCGAGGGTAGATGAGACGATGGATTTAGTGTATAAACCATATGCACTCGGTATTGTGGAATTCATGACGATGGCTTGCAATCAACCTCATACGCAGAAAACCGGTAAGATGAAATGCCCATGTAGTCAGTGTCGAAATGTTAGAAATCCTACAATTGGCGAAGTATGGCATCACCTTTACTCAGTTGGGTTTATGGCTGGTTATAAGATTTGGTATCTTCACGGGGAAACATTTGATGGCGCAAGTAGTAGTAGAGATCATTTTGGTAGTGCTAGTACGCGGGAACCTATTGGTAGTACTAGCGAACATCATAATATCGTGGATGAAGATGTTGGTGTAGCAACTGTTCAGATGGTTAATGATGCATTTAGAGAAAATATACAGGAAGTAGGTGAATATCAAATCCCTAGGACAGAGGAGGAACCTAATGTAGAATCTAGGAGATTTTTTGATATGTTAGATGCAGCGAAGCGTCCGCTTTATGCTGGCTGCAAAGACGGACATTCGCCATTATCATCTGCAACCAGACTAATGGGAATAAAGACGGACTATAACCTGGCGGAGCAATGTGTGGATGCTTTTTGCGAATACCTGAAAGATGTTCTTCCTGAAGATAATCTTGCGCCAGGTTCATACAACGAGGTTGAGAAACTGGTTAAAGGGCTTGGTTTACCGTATCAGATGATAGATGTTTGCATCGACAATTGTATGATATATTGGCGAGAAGATGAATACCGTTTGGAATGTAAGTTCTGTAAGAAGCCGCGTTATGAGGATACAATGGGAAGAGCTAAGGTTCCTTATAAGAGAATGTGGTATATGCCGTTAACCGATAGGCTGAGGCGCTTATACCAATCGGAGCGAACTGCAGGGGAAATGAGATGGCATGCTGAGCATAGAAGAGGACCAGAAATTGTGCATCCGTCTGAAGCTGAAGCGTGGGGACATTTTCAGAGTGTATATCCAGATTTTGCATACGAGCCACGTAATGTGTACCTCGGATTATGCACAGATGGTTTTAACCCGTTCGGAAGGCATGGGAGACCATATTCGTTGTGGCCAGTTATTTTAACTCCGTATAACCTACCGCCATCTATGTGTATGCGCCGAGAGTTTCTTTTCCTCTCCGTACTTGTTCCCGGTCCAGAGCATCCTAGAAGATCACTTGATGTATTCTTGCAGCCATTGATACACGAGCTGCAAATGTGATGGCTGCCCGGTATTGTAGCATATGATGTCTCATTTAAGGAAATTTTTTTGATGAGGGCTGCATTAATGTGGACCATCAGCGACTTTCCAGCTTATGGTTTGTTATCAGGATGGACTACGCATGGAAGGTTAGCATGTCCGTATTGTCAGGAAAAGACCGATGCATTTCAGCTTAAGAACGGACACAAATCGTCTTGGTTTGACTGTCATAGGAGATTTCTACCGCATGATCATCCATACCGGAAAAACACTAAACTTTTTACGAAGAAGAAGAAAGTGTTTGATGATCCTATTCTGCAAGACAGTGGGTCGTCTACTTTGGTTTTCTTAGAGGGTTTTGGTGCATTAAGAACTCGTGAATGTGGTGGTAACGGTCATGAGAATGTATATGGGGCTGGTGTATATGGGACAGAACAATATTTAGGGTTTAGGGTTTCAAACCCTAAAACATCTAATTAATAGAGCTCTCTTCTACTAATGTTTATTGTCTCTATAAATATTGAAAGACTTCATCTACGGAAAACTAACATTATGCGTTATAACAAGAATAGGAAATACATCGGACGAAATAACATCTTAACGTACAATGTCGTTTATCGAAAGATTCAACCATTCTTATCACCGATTTAGATAATATATATACACTATTGCATAAGTCAATTTATCCCAAATGTGATGAATATCACATCTAATTTTAGTGTAAGTATTCAATAATCTACAAACCCTAACCCCTAAACAAACCCTAAACACAACCTGTCGGAAATCCGTCGGAAATTTCCGACGGAATTCCGATGGAGATTATATGATCTGTCGGAAATCCGTCGGAAATCAGTCAAAGGCTGCAATAACGCAGGCCTGTTAAACCCGAATCTTTCCTGCACGTTTCATTGCAACGTCTCTTCATGTATTTAATTAATTAATTTCCGATGGCAGCCGTCGGAAAATCCGTCGGAAAATTTTGCATAAATATGGGCTCAATGTTTCAATTTACTCCACACTCTACAACTTCAGAAACACTCAAATGGATTTTGTCTATATGTCTCCTGAGAACCGCGATTCTTATATGCGGGAAATCCGTAAACGTGGTCGGGGACACCTTCCTGTTCTTAACCCCACTAGAGAAAACCGTTCTCTTTGGTTTGGATACCATGCAAGCATTTTGGGCGCCATAAGTAGAATCATCGAGAATCATTGGTCGGGGAGCAACGTCGTGTATTACACAATCCCAGACGACCTTAGAGCTGCATGGTTCAAACATTTTCTGGTAACTATTTATTCTTCGTATTGTATTTTTGTGTAGTCATCATTGATTTTTTATTATTTTATTTACCATAACAGGATCACTACAATTTCGCTCCTGAAAACCTCTTAAACGTCTGGCGGGAATTCCATAAGACCGCAAGACGTGTTTTCCAAACAAAAATGCGCCGTTTGCAGTCACTTGCGGAAAATGGCGGAGAGAAACCGGAGTGGATCCCTGCAAGGTCATGGAACCGTATGATCCGCAAGTGGAGACAAACTGACGCAGAGAATTGGTTCGAGAACCAATTTCCGAATTATAATAACCGGACTATCTAAGAGTAACCTTTAAATGTTACCAATAATGCTTGTAACTGAAATGTACTGCGTTGTTTTTAATCATGATTTAATGAAAGTTCGTTTTCATTATTGCAAATGTCCTCATATTATTAACGATGTATGAACATTACAATTAGTAACATCGGCACACTGGTTAAGGTACGACATAAACATCCTAAGGGCGCAGGTTCGAATCCTGCATGCGCATTTTTAATAACCGACGGATTTCCGACGGTAATTATGTTTCCGTCGTAAATCCGTCGGAATTTGAATTTTTACAAATTTTTTCGTTTTTGCGCCGAACCGTTTTCATTTAACCGCCAAATAATTGGACCGACTCGGAACCGACGGATTTCCGACAGAATTTTAAGTGCCGTCGGAAATCCGTCGGTTTATAATTAGATAATATCGATTAAACTTCTTCTTCCTCATTTTCTCTGCAATTACTCTCTCTCTCTCTCCACCGCGAATCTCCGACTTCTCTCTGCCTTTTCTCGACGATTCCGGCCACCGACTAGCAATCCCCACCGCCCAACGCCATATAAACATGTAAGTTCCCTTTCTAACCGATCAAAAACGGAAATTACATGATTTTTAGGATGTTAGATGTTTGGATTTAGGATGCATGTAGTGATTAAGGTGTGTTAGATCTTAGGTTATGGTTTGTGTAGTTAGATTTGTAGAATTATTGTACAAGTAATGAATTTTTGTATTTTGTATAAATTTGATCCAAAATTTTTTTTTTAATGGTTTTTCATAATATTAAAAACGTTTTTTAAATTATATAAAACGTTTTTATTTTTGGTAAGTTTTTTTTTTAACTTATATAACGTTTTTTAATTTCTATAGATTTGATCCTAATTATGAAAAATGTTTTTCAAATTTTAGATATGTTAAGCATAGATTTTACAATTTTTTAAATTGAAAACTATAATTGTATATTTTAAAAACATTTTTCTGATTTTTAAGATAAGAATTGTAATTTCGAAAAAAAAAATTTGGGTTTTTGAAAATATTGCAGATTTATAAACATTTAATATATATATTTTTAAAATTTTTTAACAATATATAAGTATTCTTATCTAATTATGAAAACTTTTTAAATTCTTTAAAATGATTTATTATTATTATTATTATTTTTTTGGAAGAAATGAAAACTTTTATTTGTGTATTGTAGGTCGTACGAGGAGTTCGAGGCTTTTTTGAGCCAGACCGATGGGTTGTTGCCGGGGAGCACTTCTCAGACTCCTGTGGCGACCACATCGCATCCTCCACCTCAGACTGCTCCGACTAGGTTGCCACCGCAACGCCGCTCTCGGTCGACTCAGGTTAGACCGACGCAGTCCGGGCCACAGCAGTCTACCCATGCTGGCAGCGACTCTATGTCCAACGTCCCAGCAACCCCGGAAGACGATGCGCCAGCGACGATTGCACCGGAGATAGAGTTGCTGGTGGAACAGCCAGGGCGGGAGACGTTGAAACGGCTCCATCCGGATCCGTTTAACAACCCCGGGACGACTTGGTAAGTAGTTTTTAACTTTAACAATTAAATTTTATTCTTTTTAATATTATGTAAACCGTTTTTATAATTGACCCATTTTTATGAACTTTTACAGGTTCAATATTACGTCCTCCAAGATCACTAAGTCTATTTTAGCAATGATGTGTAGCATGCTCCGTCATCCGTACCCTCAGTACGCGAAAATGCCAAGGTCCGAGCAGCATAACTAGTTCCGGGCATTTGCGGTACGTACACTTATATTCTGTATTTATCAAAGTTTTATTTTTTTAATCCATACTAACGTTAATCCTTTTTTTTTTTAAAGCAAGAATACACATGGGACAGGAACCGTACGTCCCAAGTGGAGAAGGCTTTCCACAAGAAGACACGGTCCCATTACACTCACGTCATCAACGAGTGGAAGCAGAAGTGGGTCTTAAAGGAAGACCCGAAGGGAGTCAACCCATCGCTGATTGAAGGGTTCAGCCGCCACTGGATCAAACCCACTACTGCAGCAGATTCGGCGATGCATTCCCAGAACCGCAAGAGCGAGAGGGCCGGTCTGGGAATGGCGACTCATAACGCGGGAGCTAAGAGCACCGCACAACGAAAAATTGAATTTGTAAGTATTGCTTTATTCAATAGTGTTATTTTTTTATCTTTGACTGATGGTTTTTGTAATGTGCAGAAAGAAAAAACAGGGAAGGATCCAAATTTTCTTGAACTTACCCAGGAGGTCCACACGAACAAGTTCACCGGTCAGATCCAGGATCCGCTCGCTCGGAGAATCGTCGAATCAGCAAAGAGGCGGGTTGACGAGGTCCAGACTCAGTTATCCGAGGAGGTCGGTTCGACGGAGGAGGTACCGTCACAGAGGATCAACGAGATCTTTCTTGAGGTAAATTCGTTTGTTTACTCAAAATTTAAATAGATGTTTTATTTATTTTAATTGTTTCACTAATATTTGTTACTATACTTCGCAGGAAACGCAACGCAGGAAGGGCCGTGTTTTCGGTTTAGGAAACATGGGGGAAGCCTCCACTCCGCATTCACGCTTCCGACCTGAGAGCGACGTCTTCGCCGAGGCTCTGCGCGAGAAGGATGCTGAAATTGCAGCTCTCAAGGACACCTTTGAAGCTCGGATACGAGAGGAAAGGGTCGAGAATGAAAGAAAGATGGCGGAGATGCAAGCACGGATCATGAACTTCATCCAGTTTGGCGGACCTCCTCCAGGACAAGACTTGGGCAGGACTGAGCATGCAGCGGGACAAGGAGCGGTAACGGGAACGGGAGCTTCAGCTACGTGTTCTGTTCAGGGGTTGGGTACGGGATTCGGACCCGGAAACGTTCCGGATCCCAATGTTATGTAAATTTTAAAAACACTTTTATTTTATAAAATTAATACAAAATTTTTAAAATATTTCTTATATAAAATTTTTATAAAAATAATTGAATATAAAATAATATATATTAAATATATATATTTTTTTAGAAATAATAATTTCGTATCAGTCGGAAAAAACCGTCGGTAAACCGTCGGTGAAGCCGTCGGTACTAGCTGTCGGAATACTCTCGGTAATCTACCGTCGGTTTACCGTCGGTTAAGAACCGTCGGTTAACCGTCGGTTAAGAACCGTCGGTTTACCGTCGGTTAAGAACCGTCGGTTAGCAACCGTCGGTAAACCGTCGGTTAGCAACCGTCGGTTTGACGTCGGTTTTATTCCTATCGGTAGATTGTCGGTTCGCCGTCGGTTTTGTGTAGTCGGTAAACTGTCGATAATCTGTCGGAAAATCGCCTGTCGGAAAATTGTCGGAAAATATTGACGGATTTCCGACAGAATGTTTTTTCCGAAGCCCTGGAACCGACGGATTTATCCTGTCGGAAGACCATCAGAAAACGCCTTTTCCGACGGTATACCGACGGTTATGTCCGTCAGTTCCGGACTGTTTTCTTGCAGTGGAGTGATTTGCTTTCTTTCTTTTTTGTCTTCTGCCTACAGGAGTTTAATCCAAGTTTAATCTATTGTAAGGTGGTCCATGTAGAATTCCTTCAGATGAGATAATCTGATTTATATGGAAAAATAGCATATTCCAAGTTCGGACTACTTTAGCTAAAGAATCTGCTCGAAGGTTCAAATTGCAAGAAATATGACAAAGCTAAAGTGTTCAAAACCTTGTTTTAATAAGGTAAGATTACAAGTTCTTAAGAAAATCTTGGTGTGTCTCCGGGATCGTCCTAACATATCCATCAAAATTGAGCAATCCATCTCAATTTGTATTTTTGTGACCCGTTTCTCTTTAAGGCAAGATACAACTCTCATAGGAGACCATTCATCACAGCATGCAGTGCCGAAAAACATGAAATGATTTGCTAGATAAATAGTTTATGGAAGTATGAGTGTTTGTTCTCAGTTTATTCAATGTTAATATAGTACTTATGTTAGACAAAAAAAAACAAAGTGCTTATGTTAATGGAGGTTCAATTCAAGAAAATACATCATAACTGACGAATTCTTCTAATATTCGTCGGTTAAGGCCCTTTTCGACGATTTCCAGCTGGAAATATCCATCGGTTCTATCTTGTTGGAAAATGATATCCATCGGAAAAACGTCAGTAATTGCCGACAGATTTTCGACGAGAAAAAACCGACAGTTTATCGACGGGTAATAAACCGACGGATTATCAAAAATATAACCGATAGAATGTTAGTCGGTAAATTCCATCGGGAAACCGTCAATAATGACGAATATTACCGACGGTTTACCGAAAGAAATTAACCAACGAAGACCCGACGGCAAATTAACGACGATGTACTGATGGACATTTGCTGATAGTTTACCCTTGGAAATTAACCGAGAGATTGAAACTGACGGTTGGTATCCGAAGGTTAACCGACAGATTACTGATGGTGTGTACCGATGGTTTTTCGAGAGATATAAACCGATGGTTTTATCGACGGTTTACCGACGAGATTTAACCGACAAATTACCGACGGATTACCGAGAGTTATTAAAATATTCATATTTTAAATAACCTAATTTTTAAAAATTAATCTAATAATTTTATTGATATTATAATCTAAAAATTTATAAAACGAAAATTTTTATAGAATTAAATTTCAAAAATATTCATAAAAAAAAATTAAATTACATAACACAAGGATCCACACCAGATCTCGACCTTGTACCCGTCCCCGTTCCCAAAGCTCCCGTTCCCGCTCCCGGAGCTACCTGTTCTAGTCCTTCCGGAAGAGTGCCGTTTTTGATAAAGTGCATAAACTTATTTTGCATCAACTTCATCTTCCGGTTGGTTTCAGCCTTTTTCTCTTGGATCTGAGCTTCAATCTGAGCTTCAATACTTACCAATAAACACTTGGGATCGTTTTGTAATTGGGATCGAGTCGTTTGAGCATCTCTCATCCCGGCTGCTCGACTAACAACTCTATCTCTGCAGCAATAGAGAGCGGAACATTATGTTTCTCTGGCACCTGAGACACAAAATGGCTCTCATTAGGAGCCTCCTGACGAGGTTGTGACGGTGGTGGCGGGTACGACGGGATCGGCTGAGCCAATCGACACCGTCAGGCCAGAACAGGGCGTGGCGGAGCCGTCTCAAACTGACTTGGCTGGGTAGCAATTCTCGAAATCTCTAAAATTTTCCTTACAAACCAAAAACATAATTAAAAAGATAATGATTCGATATAAAATTATAAAATTTTGAAAAAAAATATAAAAATATTTATAAAAAATTCAAAATTTACAATATTTTTATATACTATTCTATATTTTAAAAATGATTTTTTATATAAAATCCTCATAATATTTTTAAAATATTTGTATAACAACTAAAAAACTGAAAAAAAAATTTGAAAATTAAAAATATTATACAAAACGTATATATTTAATATAATTTAATTTACACGAAATTAAGAAGAAAAATATTAATAAAACGATTTTAAAACGTTTTAATAGACTAAAACCATAGAAAATTTTAAAACTAGTATAAGAAAAATTTGGAAAATCCAAAATCGTCTACAAAACCTTTTTAGATCGTTTTTAACCTGTGAAAATGTTTTAAAACATTTTGAAAAAGGTTTAACACAATAAAATATTATAACATTTTAAAAAACGGCAACATGAAATGGATAACCTAGATAACATCCTAAATATCTAAATTCCAACCCAAAATACCGAGAATCTAGCTTAAAACAACACATGCACAAATGAACCGTGAATCTAACAACCTGAAAACTAAATTTTAAATTAAATTGAATCTTCCCATATAAGCCAGACTGTCTCGACTGAAGGAACTTTTCGGAGCCTCCCTTCCAGCGGATTAAACTTGGCTTAATCAAGATGGGTCGACGTCAAAAAAAAAAAATATATATATATTGAATCTGTAAAAGAGAAACATACATGACTATATAGCTTTGGACGGTCGGATTAGTCGTCTTGAGGCCGGAATCGTCGAGTAATCGTAGAGAGAAGGTAGAGCAATAAGGTAGAGAGAGAAATCACAGAGAAATGAGGAAGAAGAAGATGTGGTTGGTTCGATATTAGGTGGTTTCCGACGGTTGCCGTCGGTAATCCGTCGGAAACTAGGCGGTCCAACTATTTGGCGAAATAATTTGGCGGTTTGACAGAAAATTTGGCAGTTTCTCGAAAAATTTGGTTAAAATTTGACGGTATATAAACCGACGGATCTTTCAACAGCCGTCAGACTTCCGTCGGTAAGTGAAAACAAAACACAAGATTCGTCTTGACTCGAACCCAGGTCTATTGAACGGGAACAACTCTCTGAAACACTTTGCTATGTCGTATTCCTCTTTTCCAGAGCCGCTTTATCCGCCACAATTTGGTTTGGAAAACCCGCTTAGCCGTCCAATGAAATTTCTGCCAAACAGTAAATATTATGTCTGGGCTAAAATTAAAGTAGGCCTGTAATTTGAAAATAAATACATATTCGAAAATTTAATAATTTTAAAATATTATATGCAATTTTAACTTACCAAGAAATCCTCGAACCATGCCGCCTTAAGGTGGTCGGGAACATTTTAGTACGTGAGATAACTCTCGGACCAGCGATTCTAGATGATATCGCTGACGACAGACGGAATGACAGCGTTGTAATCGAACCAAATGGTCCGGTTTTGGCGGGACGGGTCAAGAACAGGAAGATGTTCCCGACCCGGTAGACGGATGCCCCGAATGAAGGAGGAGTGGTTTTCTGGGGACAAATACACAAAGTCCATTTTGGTTTTTTGGAAGTGTTTATGTGTTTGTGTAGAAGATGAAAAACATTGTGACATTTGTACCCTATTTATACAAAATTTACTGACAGAAATCCGTCGGTTTGTATTAAATTTCCGAAAAGACACTTACCGAAACATTGCAAGGGGAAGAGACACAGTGTTATTGCTGTTTTTGACCATTTACTGAAATATACCGACGGATTCCCGATGGATGGGATCGAACCGTCGGAAATCCATCGATATAAAAGAATAAAAAACCATGTTCGGCGTGACTCAAACCTGGATCCTTGAGTTATGTTATATGCTCGGTAACTAGTAGGCCATGTGTATAAGTTGTAAACTTCCTACAAAAAATGTATATATTGTTTAATTTCTATTATTATGGAAAATAATTTTTTTTGTTATATTGATATTTATATATTAAAACTATAATAAATATTTTTTAAATACTATACGAATTATAAAAAATATATATATTGAAAAAAACATTATTTATTTTATTTATGAAAATTACATAAATTTATTTATTCATGTTATTTTTAGAAAATACATAATTTAATTAATTCTGGTTCCCAAACCAATCTCCTTCATCCATCTCCGTCCAATTCTCGGTAATCTGGTTCCAGTCACGAGCCTCGATCCATGCTGGTCTCTCTTCTCCTCTTTTCTACCGTAGTTTCAACCGGCACAATTTTGTCTAGAAACCCCACCGAGCCATCCAGTGGAATTCCCGCCACACCTGTCTGATAAATTCATAACTGAAGTTCAAATAGTCCATAAAAATAATAATTAGAGAATATCAATGAATAACGTAAAATAAAGTACGAAAATACCAGGAAGTCGAAGAACCAAGTGATTTTAAGACATCCGGCAATGTGTCAGTAAGTCATAAAATTCCCAAACCAACAACGTTGGATGACATCGCTGACGATATACTAGATTGCAGCATTAAAACCGAACCAAATTGTCCGGTCTTCTTGTGACGGATGTAGCACTAGAAAACGGTCTCGACCCGGGGCGGCGATAATATGTTGAATGGCGGTTTGGTTCTCGGCGGATAATCGAACGGTGTCCATACTAATCGTAATTGAAGTTTTAGAATTATAAGAGATTCTTAAAGAAGATTTGAAGGTGGAAAGAACAAGGAAACTGGACATCTTTTTATTAAAAACAATTCTGACAGAAAAACCGATGATAAGCCGTCGGTTCCATGGTCAATTTTCAAAAAGTCCATTTCCAAAACGCTTTTTGGGAACAAATGACAACTAATGGTGGTTAATGAGAGTTTGACTCGCCCATACCGACGATATTCCGATGGATAACGTCTAGTCGTCTGTAATACATTGGAAATTATCGACGTAATTCCGACGAGATAGGGTTTAGGGTTTCTTTAGGCATGGTTTTTGGGATATTGCAAGTTCTCAATTTACCTGATACACTAAGCACGGAACTTATAGTATCCTTTAAATTTGATTTGATTACAGAAAATTATTAATCGGAAATTGAACGACTATTCAGTACAAACTATTCTTAAACACCATTGTATAATAAGATGTGTTTCGTCCGACATGCCTAATTTTCTTAAAACCGTTAAAAACATGTTATTGGAGATTGTAAAGGATGATATCTAATACAAAATATCCTTACATTACATCCTCGGAAGTTTGTCGATGATCCGTTTTCATTTTTGAAACCTTAAACCCTAAACCATCGGTTATCCGTCGGATTTTAGTCTTCTGTCGGGTTTCCATCGGATTTATGCCGTTTTAATCTTCCGTCGGGTTTCCGTCGGATTTTACGCCATTTTTTTACTGTCGGGTTTCCGTCGGTAAATTTAATATGTTTTAAATTTTTTTGCCACAGCTGGTAATCGAACGCGGGACGGAATGATTCATGGGCAGGATCCAAAGCAAGTTAGCTGAGTGTTATGTTACCGTTTATCATATAATTATTTGTAGATATTGATATAGTTTTCACATGATTTAAAAAAAAAATTTCAGAGTTTGGGAATAAATAAAACAACTTGTTCTAAATTTGATCTGCATCGCTTTTTGAGTCATAGTTGGCTGAAATTGAATCGGTGTCGTCGTCAAATTCACCCCTCTCTTCTTCTGAATCTGAATGAAGAACGACATCCCTAAATTGACTAAAATCAACGACTAGATTAACTTCAAGGGATTCTTCTACATGAGGTATATAACTACTTTGGCTTGCTTGCAATGGCTCTTGTTCTTCAACTCCATAGACTCTTCCTCTCGGATTTATTTTCTTAACTGCAACCCATGGATCGTTCTTGCAAGTTTTCCGAGGGTAAGGAATTTAACACACCTACATCAAATAGATTAATCGTTTATATGTTATTAGAAGAAATTCAGGTTTTAACATTAATTTATAAAGAAATAAAGTCGATAACTAACCTGATCTGCTCGTCACACCAAACTCATCGATGGTTACACATTTCCCAAGGATCGGGTTATACCAATCACACAGAAAGACAACACATCTCATGCCGAGCTTCCCTATGTACGTTATTTCTAGAATTTTTGTAGAACCACATAGTACACAATTTCGCTAGATGCAGATGAAACACAGTGATTGGCGGTTTTCCTAGAAGAGCCTTCTATATGCATCTTAAACGTGTATCCCCTTGTGCAATATCTTGTATAAGACTTTGTTTTTTAGTGAAGGCTGTTCCCTATGTCTATTAACCAATCATCGGGTGTGCGACCGTATTTGAGTTCATTTTCAACCAAAAAATATAACACGGTAGAGTTAATCAAATTACCCAATTTCTCGGGGTTTAGTAAGATTTCAAAATCAAAATCTTACATAAAAAATTAACCAAACGCAGAAGTATCTTTGTTTCCTATCTTCACACTCGTCCTCGGTAAATTCTGGATGATGATGTTGGAGAGTTTCCATGTATAACCTACAAAAAGTGAAAAATATCTAATTAAAACAATTATTATGAAACTTATATGCCAAGTGCAATAATAAACAGAAATTAAACTGTATCCCTCGCATACTGAAATACTTCCTCGCAGTAGGTCATAATATACTTGTGCAGATGTGCATGCTCTTGGGTTGTTAGTTGCCGCTTTCCTGATTTTCCGCTTAACCGCCCAACTTTTTGAAAAATGCTGGGAACCCTTGACGGATAAATTTGCCTCTCTCCCCTATCATCGTTTCTAGCTGGGCGCCGGCTCTTTGTGCGTACTTGCGAAAGGAAGTAATAGATGGCAAAGGTCACAGTCTCTTCGTTGTTATATTGAACCACAACAAAACCCTCCACTTTAGCAGGGTTCTTCACCTTCTTTTTAAGGTGGAACATATAACGCTCGAATGGATACATCCACCAATATTATACCGAAACACTAAGTATAGCTTCTCAAGGGAGATGAATGGGCAGATGTTCCATAACATCAAAGAAAGATGGTGGAAATATCTTCTCTAGATTGCATGAGATCTTAGGAATGTTTTGCTCCAAATTTCTGATGCCATCAACAGTAAGTGACCTCGTGCATATATCCCTGAAAAAGCTCTAACCGCTTCGATTGATTTGTCAACATCTTTAGGGAGGAGATAAGCAAATTAAAATGGTAGGAGTCGTTGCATCACCACATGAAAATCATGGCTCTTCATTACGATATACTTTCCTCCATCAGTGTCAACACAATTACGCAAGTTTGATGCGTAACGGTCAGGGAATTTAACTCGACGCATAATCCACTCAAACAACTCTTCCTTCGAATGCGGTCTATACATTACGCTGGAATTGGAGGTTTCCCGATCTTTTGAAGATGAAGCTCATGCCTAACACAAATTTCTGAAAAACCAAGCCTAGACTGTACATTATCTTTCGTCTTCCCTTGCACATTTAGGACAGTGTTCATGATGTTATCAAAGAAGTTTTTCTCAATGTGCATGACATCAAGATTATGCCTTCGTAGTTGGTCCTTCCAATATGTTAAAATCCAGAAGATGTGTTGCTTGTGCCAGTTGTGGGATAAACCATATGCGTATACATTCTCATGCCCATTTCCACCACATTCACGAGTTCTTTGTGCACCAAAGCTTTCTAACTGTACCGCTGTCTTGGAGAGTAGGATCATCAAACACTTTCTCTTCTTTGTAAAAAGCTTTATTTTTCCAATATGGATGATCATGCGGTAGAAATCTTCTATGACAATCAAACCAACATGTTTTGTGTTCGTTCTTCAACTGCAATGCATCAGTCATTTCCTGCAATATGAACATGCTAACCTCCCATGTGTTGTCCATCCGGATAACATACCATAAGCCAGAAAATCACTAATGGTCCACATTAGTACAACCCTCATATGAAAATTTTCCTGGCAGGAAACATCATTGCCTCAACACTGGGCACCTATAACATTTTCAACTCATATATCAATGGCTGCAAGAATACGTCAAGTGATCTTCTTGGATGCTCTGTATCGGGAACGAGTACGGAGAGGAAAAGAAACTCTCAACGCATGCACATAGATGACGGTAGGTTATAAGGAGTTAGAATCACAGGACACAACAAATATTGTCTCCCATGCCTCTCAAATGGGTTGAAACCATCAGGACATAAACCGAGGTACACGTTACATGGATCGTACGCAAAATCAGGATATACTCTTCGAAAATGTCACCGTGCGTCAGCATCTGACGAATGTGCAATCTCTTGTCCTCTTCTATGCTCGGCATGCCATCTCATTTCCCCCACAGTTCGTTCAGATTGGTATAGTCGCTTCAACCTATCGGATAACGACAAATACAACATTTGTTTGAATGGAACCTTAGCTCTTCCCCTTTTATCATGATAGCGTGGCTTCCGACTAAATTTATATTCTAGACGGTATTCATCTTCTTGCCAATATATCATACAGATGTCGATGCACACAACTATCATCTGGTATGGTAATCCAAGCTCTTTAAGAAGTTTCTCGACCTCATTATATCAACAGGGCACAAGATTGTCTTCAGGAAGAATATCTTTCACAAAATCGCAAATCGCATCCACATATTCCTCCGCCAAATTGTAGTCTGTCTTTATGCCCATTAATCTAGTAGCATATGATAATGGCGAATGACCCTCTTTGCAACCGTCATAAAGCGACCGCTTCACTGCATCTAACATATCATAAATTCTCCTAGCTTCTACATTAGGTTCTTCATCTACACTAGGAATTTGATATTCACCTACTTCCTGAATATTTTCTCGATATTAATCATTTACCATATGAACGGTACCTACACTAAAATCTACATCCGCACTATAAGGTTTGCTAGAACTAACATTCGGTTCCCACCTACTAGTACTACGATAAGGTTCTCTACTACTACTTGCCTAATCCGATGTTTTCCCTTGAAGGTACCAAATCTTATAACCCGCCATAAACACAACTGAATACAAGTGATGCCATACTTTGTCAATCATAGAATTTCTAATATTTCGGCACTGACTACATGGGCATTTTAACTTACCGGTTTTCTACGTATGCGATTGATTTCAACTTGCAGTCATGAATTCCATAATACCGAGTGCATATTCGGTGTTCACTAAGTTCGCCGCCTCATCACTAATCGGTCCGTCCATCCACTATCTGTAATAACTAAAAGAAGACATTCTTTTCCGTAATCAACAATATTAGAGTGAGTGAGTGAGCGAGTGAGAGAGAAAGTGTTATGGAGGGAATGATGTGGAAGAGAAGAAAGGAGCCGTGAGGTATTTGTATGAAATTAACAATGGAAACCCGACGGATATAGATGTTATATGCGGTTTCTTTTCGGTCGAACAGATACATTAACGGCTATATTAATGTATCCATTAACGGTTACATTGAACCGATAACTGACCGACGGAAAAAAGCCGTTGATAATCCGTCAGCAAAAATTCCGACGGAAGTCACAATCGTCGGGAATTACCGACGAAAAACAGACGATTACCTCCCCGTCGAGGATCCATCGGTTTACCGTCGGAAATTTTCGACAGAATTATTTTCTTTGGTAAATCCGTCGATAGTGGCCATGTTTTCTTGTAGTGATTAGGGGACAACGACAAAGTTTAAGTTTTTCTATATGGAGATCCATTGCATGGCGTTGCACCAAAGGTTGGGCATAGCCATAACATCTATAAATTAATATCTCGGTAAATTAATAGAATTTTTCGATTTCAAATTAAAATTTTCATCCAAATAATTTCTCTATAAATTATTGTATAATTAAATTAATAAAATATTATAATTCCAATATTATTTGTTATAAATTATTTGACTGCATATTTGTTTTAGATAAATTTCTCATAGCTTATCTAAAAAATATGTTCTGGAGAATATCACTTATCCCATAATCGATTAAGGGTAAAATCATGCAAAAACATTTCTTAAGTAAAAATATTATTCAAAATGAATCCGAAAATATTAACCCTCGTTACTATTATTTTAATTAGTAGACCAATTTTTCCATCGATGAAAAAACTCCATGCTTAACCACTATAATAATGAATTTGTAATTTGACAAAACAATGAATGATCGCCATGAACCTTGACAAACCCCAAATCAAAAGAGATGCATATAACTTTCTAAACTATTGACCTCAATCATGTTTTAAATCATAAATTGACTTCTTTAGTCTTAAAACAGATTCCGATGATAATGAGTCACTCGTTCTCATACGTAACTTTCAACAAGCTTTATATAAATATATTCAGCCAATTTGACATCCCAAGTATTTGGTAATTTCATAGCCACATTCTCTTTATTAAGAACTTTACACTATTCCTTGGACTTATGACCCACAAGAAAGGGAGATGGTATTGTGATTTTAGTGATATTGCTGATGTTGTTGGTATATGAAAGATATTGTGGTGATCTTAGAATATGAAAGGGATGATGAAATGAGATGATGAGAATATGTTCAGATTAAAAAATAATGATAATCAGGTAAATGAGCATGAATTTTCTTTGTGAGAGTTGGTGGAGGTGAGATATTTGGGGAAAAAGTTTTTTGTGGTGATGGAAAAAAGTATGAATAGTTGGTATTGTGTTACCTAAGAACTCATAATCTTTTGGTGTGAAGAAGTCCAATGATGTATCTTAACATTAATCATTGGGAATATATCTTCATGAAACACCACGTTCCTTAAAATAAACACATTATTTCTTTCCAAACCCATCAGCTTGTAGTCTTTATAACCAGTTAAATACCCCATAAACAAACTCTAAACCGTGGTAAGAATTTATGCCTTTGTGTTTGGTGATGCTGAACAATAACATAGGCACCAGAACATTTCAAGAGTAATCAAGAGATTTACCAGTGACAATCTCATGAAGAGTTTTGTTTGATAGCAACTTAAGTGAAATCATTTTGAGGAGGAATACATCCGTAAAGATGCTATCACCCTAGAGTGATAAAAGAACTCCATACTAAAATAGAAGAGCATGAGCGACATTAAAAATATGTTGGTGCTTTCATTCCACTACTTAGTTTTATTCAAGAGTTTCTGGACATGAGTGAAATGAGACGAAGCCCTTTTGTTGAAAGTATTTGGTGAAGTTATTTATATTCATGAGCGTTGTCTGATGCACATATTTAACTTTTGTGTTATACTGATTCTCAATTTTTTTGTAACAAAGGTTGGGAAAAAATAAGCATTTCAGTTTTGTTGCGGAGTAAGAACACCCAAGTTTCTCTTGAATGATCGTCGAAAATTATCAAGAAATATCTATAACCGCAACTGTTGATATGTAACAACTGAAAATTGGTATTACAAATATTATTTGGAGATTGATATGATAGCTTCTTCTAATTTTCCTTCTCCTTCTTTGCCAAATGACATAATTTGCAGTAAGAGTGATACTTGTTCTTGTGAATTGTTGTTCGTAAAGCTTCTGAGATAGAATCAGTTCGACTAAAAACAAGGGTGACTAGGTCTCTTGTGCCAAACACTTACATCAACAACCGCATTGACTCATATTGGAGATATGCGAATATCAAACACATAGAGATTCTCCATTCTTCTACAATGCCAATAATCTATTGCATGGGATGATCCTGAATCAAATAAGAAGAAAGGTCAAGAATTACTTTATATCCAAGATCATGAGAGATTATGCTGAGAAGATTAAGTCTGAACTAAGGGATGAACTACACATTGTGTAGTGAAAGTTCTTTTTTGATATGAATTGGTCCAACACCACTGATTTTGATTGTAGAGCCATTATGAAGATTCACATAACTCATAACATATTTTTCTAGTGAAACAATCGGATTCTTCTCATGAGATACATGATGTATAGCTCCATAATCAATTATCCATGTCTATTTTAATAATTTAGTGTAGAAACAGTCAATATAACAACAAAACAGTAGGTACATGGTCATAATGTAATACCAAATAGATCATTATGAAATCGTGAAATACTAGCTTAATTTGGATTTTGACTTGTTTGGGGTCGTAGCTCAGAACTAAACAATGCAATGAACTGTTGTAACTAATCCTTAAAAAGGTTTCAAATGAGATTATCAGGAGTTGGAGGCTTATTGTGAGACACTATGGATGAGTTAATGATTGTCAATTGAGCATCTATAGGCTGAGTAGATTGCATTTTTTTAGAGAATTTATTCTTTGGAGTAAAGATAGGTGGAAATTCATGCTTCTTATAACATCTTTCAGATGTGTGACCAACTTTTTTTTGAAATATGAAATTAAATATAAACCTTCCTTTGTTAGGACCATTATGTCCTTGGCAAACAGTGTGTTCTCTGAAAGGATTTGAAATAGTATAAGATACTTGGAAAGTAGTAAGAGAAAAAATAATGTTAGGAAAATCCTCGTTGACTGTCATTTTGGTTAAGAATGTTTTAAACCTTAACCACTGATCGAAGAATTTCTCCATGATGATTTGTCTCTAATGAATTGCATAAGAATCATTAAATCCAGCTAGAAACTTGAAAATTTCATTATCCCGTTATGCTTTCAATTTCACTCTAACAGCATTACCACTTATGCATGACTTCTTAGGTTCATCAGACCTATCCCATAGTTTCTTCAATGTATTGTAATAGTTAGATAGAGTCATTTCTTGTGTCAGTTTGAATGTTCTTGTCAAATTTGATATATTGCAACCTTCCTTATAAACTTTCCATATATCAGATGCATCATTTAAGCGAAGAATGCTTCTATATATCTGAGATGAAACCAAGTTTAAGAGCCATGATTTTACCATACTATTACACATAGACATAAACAGAAGCAAGAATCTGATTCAGCCGGATGAACTAACAATCCATCTATGAATCATATCTTGTTATTTGCATCTAATGTAGTTCTCATAACAGCATTCCACCCATCGTAGTTAGAGCCATCTAGACAAAGAGAGATTAGTTGTAAACATGGATGATCGATATCATGCTTGAACATAGATGACTTACTCAAATCTATAGATTCCAATGCTCGTAAATCTCCGATGTTGTGGTTAACGATGATCGTAGGAGAGTTTGGAAGAGATTCAGTAACCTTAGTACATTGAGTTGATCGCCGAGTTTGATTTTAGGCTAAACTCGTCGAAGCTTTTGAGCGAGTTGATTTCCACTAATTTTTTTTTTTACAAAACGTTGTGAATGAGTATATATCGGTAAAAAAATGAATGAATTGTGAGCTCAACAATAAAAAAAGTGAAGCAAATAAAGATTATAATTTTGATACTATATTACGATTTAAGATCGTGATAAAAGAGAAAAAAAAATTTGTTACAAATTTTTTTTTATTTTCTTATTGAATTAAAATGATTGTTATATATATTTGTTTATATACAAAATTAATTATTTATATGTACCAAACCAATTCTAGTTAACGGGCAATAAAATATGAGAATAACCGAACTCAAATTGTAACTTAACCAACTCTAATAAATCTCTTGAATTTCCTTCAACCTCAATTTCCTCATTTAATTGTTTTACATAATTTATCACATCTTGTAAAAAACAACTTCTATTTTTATATTGAGAATACTTATGATTTTTGATTTGATAATCTTTTTCTAAATCGAGAAGTATTGTTTTTGATGAATCAGTAGATGGTAAATAATTTTTCTTTAAAATGTAACATCTTTGAACTGAACTCAGATTCCATAATACTAAAGCAATACATCCATCTAATTGATTCAATTGGCCGCACTTGACTGCCAACTTTCACCTTTAACATTATAAAAAGTAATAGAGTTATGGACCCTGAGTATGAAACCAACACACAATGAATTATTTTAAAAATCAAAAGAAAATAAAGAAAATCATCCGAAGAAATAATAATATTTTTTTTTAAACTCTAGTCTGACTTAAGTGTGAGACGTCCCACCATTGTCCCCTCCACTCACACTCACAGCAACCTTAGCTTTTCACATAACAATAAAACATCATCTTACAATATACAATACAATCCACTTCTCTCCTCTCTTTTGTGCTCCCAAACCGAACATAACTCTCACAAACTCAATTAACTCATCTCTCTCTCTTCTTCTCTTCCTTTTTAAATCCATAAATTACCCTCGAGATAGTTGGAGACAAAGCTGATCATAACTCTCAGTTCCTCCTTCAAATCCCAAGCCTTTGTCTCCTCATCATTCTAAGAGGTATGAATATTCCTTCTTTTCTTTTGGAAATCGGAGTCCCTCAATGTTCTTGGATTGACTTTTGTCTCAATATTGTTCATCTAAGGTTGATGAAGATTCGATGTTCGATCAACAATTATTAGTATAGTTTGTAAAACTATTTAAAAAGGTTTGGGTCAGTCAAATATTCAGTTTCTCGTTCTTTCTTTTCGTTTTGCTCAGAAACATTGGATACCCTAAAATATTACTGTTATTTATCACTAAGTTCATACAAACGTCCTCTTATTTACATATTTTATTCATTTTCAATTTAGAAGCTATAAAAATATAATTAGTTATAAGAAATTAAGTTGGTTATTGTATAGTTGTCTCGTCCCACAAATCTCAGTTGATACAGCGATGAAATTTCTGAATAAACAAAAAAAACTTACTTAGTTAATGATTTAAACGATGGATCTGCTTAATAAGTAAATCGATTTTGCTGTCGGTGATATTTTCGCTATATCTGTTTTGTCTCTTTTTGGTTTGTTGCTTCGTGTTTGTCTGTTTTGTGTAGCTCTCTGTGTTTTTCTTTTTTTTGAAATTCACTGTCAAATACACACAATCAAGCAAATGAAGTAGAAAATTATTTGAATCAGACTAATAATCTAATTTGAGTTTTTTTTTTTTGTTAAAAAAGGAACTCGATTAAATTTTAAATTTTAATTTAGTAAGAAATAGAAGAATTTAATTAGTTAAGAGTTGACTGCTTGATGGATGTGTCAGTACTAAATTTGGCACTTCTGATGTTGTCTACTCATTGACTCTCTAGGACCATTTATAGTCACACCAATGTTTCCTCCCACTTGTTTTTTCTTATTATTAATTTTTATTATAATATTTTGGAGACATTATCGACTTTGGACAAATCCAATTGTGAGATGCATTAAAGTTGTTAAAATTCTTACTTTCTCAATTATTACTCAACTAAAGATTCTTAACATTTTTTCCAAAAAAATCATCGCAGAAAAAGTTAGAACAACAGTGGAACTCTGCAAAATCATGAGACCAATCATAGACCTCGAGATTGAAGCTTCATCGGAACATGATCATTCAGACAGTGCTAGTAGCCAAGTTGCCTCGAATTTGTCTCCCATCAGAGACGATTACAAACCCATCTCTCTGAATCTTAGCCTCTGCTTCAATAACAACAACATCAAGTTGGATCTTGAGTCATCTTCTTTGACGCTACCAATTTCGGGCACGAGCGAAAGTGGCAACTCGGAGCAGCTGCAACAACAACAACCATCTGTATCGAAAAGGGTCTTCTCTTGCAACTATTGTCAAAGGAAGTTTTACAGTTCTCAGGCTCTTGGCGGTCACCAAAACGCTCACAAACGCGAGAGGACGCTCGCTAAACGTGCTATGCGTATGGGTCTCGCTGGGGTTTTCCCTGGCAGAGGATCAAGTAGCACCTACGCGGCTGCAGCCTCAGCAGCCGCTCTCTCGTGCCTCCCACTGCATGGAAGCAGAAACGGTAACATGACATCGTTCAGGACTTTGGGAGTCCGGGCGCATGCCTCGTCCTACGACCTCGGCATTACAAGGCCAACACCAGAAACGATTATTAGAAACATTGCCAGGTTTAACCAGGGGTATTTCAGTAACTGCGTACCTTTTTTCATGGAAGACGAAGAGGCCGAGCTGCTCTGGCCAGGGAGTTTCAGGCAAGCGGCAAATGATGTTACGGCTGAAGCGGGTAATGGTAATTTAGGTGAAAATAAAGTGGATTACTTGGAGGACAAACAAGCAGTGGATATGGAGAGTTCTCTTCCAGATCTATCCTTGAAGCTTTGAGCTATCTTTTTTTCTTTCTCTTTTTGAATTTGGATTCTTAATTTGCCTGCACGATCTTTATAACTCTATTATGTACAGTGAGCATTTCACAAACCATTTCTAATATGATTTCGTTATCTTGTCACTGTCGATTGATGGCCTAAGAAGCCAATTCTAGAGTTTGTATTAGATTATGAATTGTGTAATGTTGGTTTAGGTACATAAACCATTGTAAACCGAACATGACCAAACCATCTCAGTATATAAGAGTGGTTATGGTCAACAAGTCAACTAACGGAATAACAAACTTTTTCACCAAACTTCGTCTCTCTCACGCTCTCCTTCGTTTCTCTCTGATCCGTTCATCACTTCTATTATGGTATCAGAGCATTTTGCTTCGCCGTGTTCTTCGATTCCTTTGATTCTCCATTAATCGAGCTTGTAACCAGTTGATTCATGTTACTTGCGATGGTTTCCGTCAAAAAATTGCGGCGTCGCGGTGCTAAAACAGTTGTCTCAGCTACTAAAACTCCGACTCGAGGCGAATCATCTCAATCACCACCTTCACCGACTCAGGCGTTTTCCGCGATTCCAAATTTTCCATCTTATCCCTCGATTGATTTCACAGATATTAGCTACTCGCCGTTCAATCTTACCAACGCCGATAGTTCTGGAAATACGATCATCTCAGAGGTATTTGACGGAACAAACTTTACTACCTGAAAAATCGCTATGTCTGTGGCCTTAGATGCTAAGAATAAGATCGCTTTTGTTGACGGTTCTCTTCCTCGTCCACCGGAATCTCATCCTAGTTTTAGGATTTGGTCAAGATGTAACAGTATGGTCAAATCTTGGTTATTAAACTCAGTGACGAAACATATATACAAGAGTATTCTTCGATTCAATGATGCTGCAGATATCTGGAAAGATTTGTTGGTTAGATTTCATATCACGAATCTACCTCGGTCTTATCAAATCACTCAACAGATATGGTCTATGCAACAAAGATCAATGAATTTATCTGAGTATTACACTGTTTTGAAGACTCTTTGGGATGATCTTGAAGGCGCAGAATGTGTTAGCACATGTCAAAACTGTAAATGTTGTAAAGCTACTTCAACAAAGATGGAACATGCAAAGATCATAAAGTTCCTTGCTGGTTTGAATGAGTCTTATGCAACAATTCGGAGTCAAATTATCATGAAGAAGACAGTACCTGACTTGGCTGACATCTATAACCTGCTTGATCAAGATCACAGTCAAAGAAGTTTCAGTCCAATGACTCAGAATAATGCTTCTGCCTTTAATATCTCTGTTGTTCCAGTTGATCAACCATCTGTGAATGCTACTCGATCTTCTTATAATAACAATCCGAAGCAGAACAAAGTCCAGTGTTCACACTGTGGTTATATGGGACATACAGTGGATGGTTGTTACAAAATCCATGGTTATCCTCCTGGATTCAAACACAAGAACAAAGCTACTTCTGATAAATCTCAGGCTCCTGACAAGAATTCTTTTAATCAACCGGTGGTTGCTAGCTTAACACTTGGAAAGAATACATCATCATCATCCTCTACGTCTGGTATTGGTCCTAATGGTATTGCTGAATTGGTTGGAGGATTGTCTAAGGGTCAGATACAAGACATGATTGCGTATTTTAGCACACAGCTTCAAATACCATCGAGTTCATCAGTGTCTACAAATCCATCACCTGTTGAGATCATTGATTCAGTCATGAATGGTATATCTTTCTCCTTTTCTACACTTTGCTTCATTGGAATCTTAACAACTACTAGGAATGTTCTGACTTCTCAAACTTGGATCATTGATAGTGGTGCTACACATCATGTCTCACATGACCGAGACTTGTTTGATAGCATATCCACTGATCTAAGTAGTTCAGTTACACTTCCTACTGGTTTAAGTGTTAAGATTGCAGGTGTTGGAAGGATTAAACTCAGTAGTCAGATCATGATCAACAATGTGTTGTTCATTCCAGATTTTAGGCTGAATCTCCTAAGTATCAGTCAGTTAACTATGGATTTGAAGTCCAGAGTGTATTTTGATGAAGATGCTTGTGTGATTCAGGATCGTACCAAGGAGCAGATGATTGGACAGGGTAAACAAATAGCAGGATTATATGTTCTTGACACATCTTCTTTGTCAACTATTCCACAAGCTATGGTTCCCTTTTGTTCTTCTGTTATTGTTGATGCAGCCTTATGGCACGGTAGACTAGGACATCCATCTTATGAAAAAGTGGATCTTCTGAAAAAATGTACTTGGTTTCCAGAAAAGAAATAAAGGGGATTTAGTACATTGCTCTACTTGTCAGCTGGCCAAACAGAAACACTTACCATTCAATCATCACAACAACCGTTCCTCAGTCTTATTTGAATTAGTTCATATAGACACATGGGGTCCATTTGCAGAAACAACTACAGATGTATACATATACTTCTTAACGATTGTAGAAGATTACACTCGTGCTACCTGGGTATATATGATGAAAACAAAGGACGAAGTTGTGATACCCCGTATCCAAAAATACGGTTAACGGGCAGAAGAAAAGTCAACAGGGGCAAAATTATAATTTTGCCAAACCCAGGGGCAAAATAGTAATTTTGCCAAAGTTCGAGACGGAAGACGAGACGGGCCAAATGTTCTCTTTTAAATCATAAAGAACATTTACAAGATCAGAATTCGAAGAAACAGAGCAGAAATGCATTTTTCGGAGTATCGGGTGAAAACCGAGCTAAACCGGGAAAACTTCGGAAAATCATAACGGGAGCTAGGAAACTCCAAATGAGATGATTAAAGTTGCTAAATTCATCTAAAATCAGGGAGAATAATTTTATGAAGGGTTGGGAATTTAAGAGAATCATCTGGTATTTATGAAAACAAGTATCGGGAAAATGAGTAAATCGAGCATAAGTGCACAAGCAAGTTTAGGCAGGGTTTTATTGGATTGGGCCAGTGTTATTGGGCCTTAGTGAGCTTCAGAAACTTACCAGAGACAGGTGTGAGCTCCCCAGGTCGCAAGCTTTAGAGGATAGGTGGCATCACCACATTTGGTGCATGAAGAAAAGTGTATACATGCATGGAATCTTCACTATTCATCCCCCTTTTTGCTATTGAGGATCTGAATCTCTCACTCTACTCTCTCTCTGTCGAAAACACTCTCTCATTCTCTCCAGAAACATTCAACAAAATCATCCAAGCTTGTTGAATCTTCAAGGTGTTCTTCAAGGATTCAAGGTGTTCTTCAAGACTTCTCTCACAAGAAAGTGCATAACTCTCTCATCTTAAGCTCAAATCCGGTGCTTCAAAGTCCAGTAGCTTCATCTCATCCTCCTATTCAAGTTCCAGCCAGCCACCATCGCCGCCGTCACTGTAGCTCGCCGGAAATCAGCAAAGAAGCAGCCGCGGTTAGGGTTTTGAAGGGTTACTCTCTCTCCTCAACTTATTTCAAGGGTTCAAGGCCATGGATGGGTAGATCTAGTCAAGAGGAGCAGATTGGTGTGTGGAAGAGCTTCTGATTCGCCGGAGAAAGCCACCGCCGCCGCGGTCAACGCCGGAGCTGCCGCGGTCAATGCCGGAGCAACCGCCGGAAAACCTCCTTCGCCGCTGTGTCTTCAACCGGTTATTCAAGGGATTGGTTCAGATGGATTGGATCAGGATTGGAGCTGGTTTGGTTGGGTTTAGATCGGTTTAGGTTAAGCGGTCAACTCTCGGTCAACATTTTGACTTTGACCCGGTTTACCTAAACCGGTCAATTGGAATCCGGTTCAATTGGTCAACCGGTTCAAAGGAGTGGTCAACCGGTTTAGTTGGGTCAACGGTCTGAGGTCAACGGTCAGCCTCGGTCAATGGTCGATCAACGCCGGTCAACGGCCGGTCAACGCCGTGGTCAACGCCGGTCAACGCGTTGACTCCGGCCGGTTTGTGTGTGTGGTTCGTGTGCGGGTGTTCGGGAAGCTTCGGGAGTTCGTGTTCAGGTATTCGGAGAGGTTCGGGTTTAGTCGGGGTCTCGGGAATCCGTATCCGCATCCGTGCCGTTCGTTCCGTCATATCACTGTGAGTCGGCTCAAACACCGTAGCATTCATATAGATCTATAAATGGGAAACCGTAGAGATAGGAATGCATACCCGATCGTGTTACACCGAATTGAATTGTGAATTGAATGATTGATTGAATTGAGATTAAACCGGCTAGGGTTAAAGAAGCATGTTAGTGTTAAACGGATTAAACCTGTTGAGTGCCGTTAGGTTGATAGTAATATTGCGTGATGCATTCATATAGTCGTGGCATGAGTAGGACCGTATATGCATATATACGTAAGTAAAGGACGATATTAAATGAACCTATATACGGGAATTAAGACGAGTTAAAATACGGTTTAACCTTGAACACGCGTATAGAGTATGGAACGGTATCGGGGTTTCCCGAGTTAAATGAATTAAGTAATGAATGATGAGACGTCGGGGAGTTTAGTAAGCCACTAGCTCTAAACCGACAGATCGAGGAGTTATTAAAAGATGATTAGAATTGGTTAAGTAAAGAGAAGTGTTGTGGTTGGTGAACCGTCTACGGGTTAGCAAGCGGCTAACCCAAGGTAGCGGGCGTAAATTGGTTAAAAGATGTTGGCAACCCTAATAGGTTTGTCGTGTGTTGTTGTGTGTTGATTGCGTGGTTGTTTTTGTTGTGTGGTTGTGGTTGAACTTTTATGCAGGCCTTTAGATCGTCTCGGCGTTGGGCTGAGCGATCCTTGTTGTTACTTAACTCGGTCAAGGGACCGGTTAAGTGGTGGTGCTGGCTCGGTACGGTGCTGAGTCAGAGCGGTGGGGTGTGTGAGTTGACTTGCGGGATGCTGGGTTGATTGTTGTTATTGATTGAGATTGATTGCTAGAGTCCAAGCGAGTCTGCGTGTTTACATTTCTGCACTAGGACTCTAGGGTGCGTTAGATCCCGCAAGTCTAGGTGTTGATTAGGTTCTGGTACTTCCGACCCGATTAGATCCTCGGGTAGTTACCTAACCGGACCGTGGTGATTCTGGTTATGGTGTTAACCTATGGAGTGACGTCTGTAGGTGTGTGGTCCGGAGAATACGGGGTCATGTCCTAGGGCCGGACTGCATGGAAACTCGGGCTATCTAGGGGTAGTCAGAGTCACCGCGTATCGATGGACAGAGAACGGTGTCCTAGTCATTGTGTGGACGGCTAGGAGTCGTGGGTTAGTTGCCATATCGGTAACAGTAGAAATCCGTGGAAGTTACCAAGATCGTAGGGGCCCAGCGTTGTGTTTTGGTGTAGTTGGTGTTGCGCGGTAGATAGATCGAGTCTCAATCGGGGACATGTGCCGCAGTGCTCCCGATTTCCTCTAATCGCCTTCTCTTTCTTTTGGCAATTGATTGTGTGTGGGCTCGACACGACGTGGTAGTGCGTGATCGGCTATTTTGTTGTGCTTGATTGTTATTTTGGGTTTCGGGCGGGAATCTATAGATGATAGATATATTAGAAGCCTTAGTGGGGAGCCGATTCACTGGGTGATCTTAGATCGCTCATTAGACTCTTTTTGTGTTTTCAGGTTAAACAGCGACGGACGCGGGAGGTCCTCGGTGTAGTTTCGGGATGGTTTGTGGCGGGGTTTTGATTCGATGGTTTTGGGGTTTTCTCTCGGTTCGGCTTGACGCCACTTTTGTATTGATTTGCGTGTTGATTCTGTATTGATGGAAATGATTTGTAAAGTGACGATTAAACGTTGTGCTGAACGTTTGATTTACTCAGAAATGAATATGCTTTCCTGATATTGTGTTTTGTCCGAACCGACACAACTCGCAGAAGTAGTGCAAGACGGACTTGTACTATGGAAGCGAGGATAGCGGTTTAGGTTAACCGGTCAACTCTCGGTCAACATTTTGACTTTGACCCGGTTTACCGAAACCGGTCAATTGGAATCCGGTTCAATTGGTCAACCGGTTCAAAGGAGTGGTCAACCGGTTTAGTTGGGTCAACGGTCTGAGGTCAACGGTCAACGGTCAGCCTCGGTCAACGGTCGGTCAACACCGGTCAACGCCGGTCAACGCATTGACTCCGGCCGGTTTGTGTGTGCGGTTCGTGTGCGGGTGTTCGGGAAGCTTCGGGAGTTCGTGTTCAGGTATTCAGAGAGGTTCGGGTTTAGTCGGGGTCTCAGGAATCCGTCACCGCATCCGTGCCGTTCGTTCCGTCATATCACTGTGAGTCGGCTCAAACACCGTAGCATTCATATAAATCGATAAATGGGAAACCGTAGAGATAGGAATGCATACCCGATCGTGTTAAACCGAATTGAATTGTGAATTGAATGATTGATTGAATTCACATTAAACCGGCTAGGGTTAAAGAAGCATGTTAGTGTTAAACGGATTAAACCTGTTGAGTGCCGTTAGGTTGATAGTAATATTGCGTGATGCATTCATATAGTCGTGGCATGAGTAGGACCGTATATGCATATATACGTAAGTAAAGGACGATATTAAATGAACCTATATACGGAAATTAAGACGAGTTAAAATACGGTTTAACCTTGAACACGCGTATAGAGTATGGAACGGTATCGGGGTTTCCCGAGTTAAATGAATTAAGTAATGAATGATGAGACGTCGGGGAGTTTAGTAAGCCACTAGCTCTAAACCGACGGATCGAGGAGTTATTAAAAGATGATTAGAATTGGTTAAGTAAAGAGAAGTGTTGTGGTTGGTGAACCGTCTACGGGTTAGCAAGCGGCTAACCCAAGGTAGCGGGCGTAAATTGGTTAAAAGATGTTAGCAACCCTAATAGGCCTGTCGTGTGTTGTTGTGTGTTGATTGCGTGGTTGTTTTTGTTGGGTGGTTGTGGTTGACCTTTTATGCAGGCCTTTAGATCGTCTCGGTGTTGGGCTGAGCGATCCTTGTTGTTACTTAACTCGGTCAAGGGACCGGTTAAGTGGTGGTGCTGGCTCGGTACGGTGCTGAGTCAGAGCGGTGGGGTGTGTGAGTTGACTTGCGGGATGCGGGGTTGATTGTTGTTATTGATTGAGATTGATTGCTAGAGTCCAAGCGAGTCTGCGTGTTTACATTTCTGCACTAGGACTCTAGGGTGCGTTAGATCCCGCAAGTCTAGGTGTTGATTATGTTCTGGTACTTCCGACCCGATTGGATCCTCGGGTAGTTACCTAACCGGACCGTGGTGATTCTGGTTATGGTGTTAACCTATGGAGTGACGTCTGTAGGTGTGTGGTCCGGAGAATACGGGGTCATGTCCTAGGGCCGGACTGCATGGAAACTCGGGCTATCTAGGGGTAGTCAGAGTCACCGCGTATCGATGGACAGAGAACGGTGTCCTAGTCGTTGTGTGGACGGCTAGGAGTCGTGGGTTAGTTGCCATATCGGTAACAGTAGAAACCCGTGGAAGTTACCAAGATCGTAGGGGCCCAGCGTTGTGTTTTGGTGTAGTTGGTGTTGCGCGGTAGATAGATCGAGTCTCAATCGGGGACATGTACCGCAGTGCTCCCGATTTCCTCTAATCGCCTTCTCTTTCTTTTGGCAATTGATTGTGTGTGGGCTCGACACGACGTGGTAGTGCGTGATCGGCTATTTTGCTGTGCTTGATTGTTATTTTGGGTTTCGGGCGGGAATCTATAGATGATAGATAGATTAGAAGCCTTAGTGGGGAGCCGATACACTGGGTGATCTTAGATCGCTCATTAGACTCTTTTTGTGTTTTCAGGTTAAGCAGCGACGGACGCGGGAGGTCCTCGGTGTAGTTTCGGGATGGCTTGTGGCGGGGTTTTGATTCGATGGTTTTGGGGTTTTCTCTCGGTTCGGCTTGACGCCACTTTTGTATTGATTTGAGTGTTGATTCTTTATTGATGGAAATGATTTGTAAAGTGACGATTAAACGTTGTGCTGAACGTTTGATTTACTCAGAAATGAATATGCTTTCCTGATATTGTGTTTTGTCCGAACCGACACAACTCGCAGAAGTAGTGCAAGACGGCCGACTTGTACTATGGAAGCGAGGATAGCAGAGTCAGAGTTGGATTGGTGCAAGCCTCTGTCTCAAACCGATCTGTCACTGGCTTCGTCCTGTGACGAACTTTTCCTGTTCGACTTGCTGGGGTTCGATCGGTCATGTTCTTGTTTGATTGTTGACCGGTCAGCTCGACGGTCAGCGGAGAATGGGAAATGGGCGTTACAGTAGGTGGTATCAGAGCATGGTTCTGCATGGGTTTCGAAGCTGTTCATTTCTGAGTGTTTTCCATGGTTTTATCGAGTCAAAATTGTGTATTACCCAAGCATCCATTAGGAAACCGAGCCACGTCCGTAAATTCGGGGTTGTGATGGGATAGAAATTTTGTGTTGTGTGTACTAATCCGTCTTTGTGTTTTTGATTGCAGACAGCAGCAGAGTGTCCCTGGACGGTGTGTGTGTGGGTGTGTGCATTGGGTGTGAGAGATTGCATCGAGCAGGATGAGTCCGCAGCGGATGACACAGGCAAAGTATCAGGCTTTGGTAGACCAGCATCAGGCAGGTCTGAGGATGCCACCGCAGGGTCAGACGCAGGGTTCTCGGATATCAGCTCGACCGCCAGTTGTGCCCCGTGGGCATCAGGGAGCGAGAGCCGCTGCTGTGGATTGGAGGCCGTTACCCGATCCGTTACCTTCATCTCTACAGGACGACGCAGGTACCACAGACCCGACTGCAGGAGTGATGAGATATTTGGGATTCGCAGATTATGGGTTGCCGCCATTTCCACCACAGTTCGAGGCGCCGATAGTACCATCGGGGATGCAGCCGCCGATGCATGAGGCACGTGAGGTGCCACTACCTTTCAGTTTGCACGAGTCGGACGTTATTCCACTTGGTGGAGGGGACTTTCAGTTGGATCCGCTACACTCAGCTTTCGATATGGACATGGAGCCGTTGGATCCGGAGCAGCATGCGCAGTGGGCGCAGCAGTTGGACGAGCAGATGGCGATACTAGAGGACGTTTTGGAGCAGCGTGTTGGGCCGCATCATCAGCCAAGATCACCGCCGAGGTCAAGAGCTCCATCACGCGGTTCCACCGAGCCACACTCAGCGATGGAGTCAGCCACTGGAGTTGAGCCGATGTCGACGGCAGGATCGGACTCGCAGTTTGAGTCAGTTACATCACCAGAGGCACCGCCGACTGAGCCGGTTGCACCACCGGAGATTCCACCAGCAGACACGCCAGACTCAGTGCCGCAGATGCCAGTATACCGGACATGTAGCACCTGCGGAGTTCAGGGCTTTCCTTTACATTGGTGTACCCGACTAGTGGATCCGCGCTACCATGAGCCGTATCAGCCGGTGCCGGTTCCGTATTATTGTCCGGTGTGCGGGATGGACAGCCATCTTGCACCTATTTGCCCAATCGCAGGGCCCGGACCTCGTATGTCAGACGCAGAGCCGCATCGTGCCCCGTTACCTGAGGAGTATCGACCTGGTCCGAGTCGTCGAGACGGTAGACTTATTAGACAGTCAGCTATTCAGCAGCCAGCCGCGCAGTCACCAGTAGCGCAGCCACCATTGGAGCAGCCACCGAGGCCATCGAGGAGTTGTAGGAGGTGCGGAGCCGAGGGACACAGAGCATCCGCTTGTTCCCGTCGGTCCAGTGCTCGTCGGTCCCGCTCAGCACCAGTTGTTTGTCAGATTTGTGGAGCTCAGGGACATCGAGCAGCGGAGTGTTTTCAGGAGCCTTCTTCAGGGTCAGTTTCGTCTTGTCAGCTGTGTGGAGCGACAGATCATCAGGCAGCAGCATGTTACCGTGGGCCACGCCCAGCGCCCGTTCCGATTTGTCAGACTTGTGGTCGCGGAGGTCATGTAGCGCAGTTGTGTCCGATGGCAGAGCCGCAGCAGGTCGGACCGCCGACTAGAGATGAGCACCCACCACACCCTCCTGGCACGCCTGCCAGTGGGTACTGATAGGTGTCAGGTTTTAATCCCTATACTAACTGCAAGTGCACAGTGATGTAGTTGTAGTACTTAGGGTATCGAATCCACAGGGACTCCGGTCAACGATAGATAAGAACAGAAGTGATTAAACTAGGAGAAAGCAAAGGTGATCAAACTAAAAGCAGAGCAGAAAAGTAAATCAGTAGCAGGAGTGGTTTGTGAGCAAGGAGGCAAAGCATTAGGTTTCAGGAGTTCTCAGGAAATCAGGAACACAAGCAATCAATCAGTCTGGATCTAATCAGAAACTGTTCTAGAACTCAAAACACGGATATAGAATTAACCAAATTTCTTTGCGAGAATTCTCTAAGTCTAAGTGTAGCAAACCAAACTTTCGTTTGCGAGAACTAACAGATTAAACCAGCATTAATTTCAAGTTTGATATGTTCACAATTAAACTAAACCAAACTTTCGTTTGCGAGAAGTTTAATTGCTCATCTAGGTTCTTTCTAGCTAAATTAACCAACTTTCGCTGCATTAATCAGCCTAACATCATAATTCTGATTAGCTACTTCAGATTAAGCATTAAGAACAACCTAAACAAAGAACTAGCAGATATGAATCCCTACAGATTGATTTAAACTATAGTTCCATGAAATCCCTAATGAGAATCCTTCAACCTAATAAGTAAACTACTCAGACATTGTTCATTGAGACAGAAAATATCATAAGTAGAAAACCAAATATCAATAAACAGAATAATCAACAGGGGTTCGAAATCAAGTCTCTTTCGAGAACAAGATCAGCCCCTAAGGCTCTCTGAAATAAAATAAAACTTAAGAAAAGCGTAGCCTAAACAATGTCTTAAAAACTCTTATATAATGGTCTAAAGTCGGCTGGGGCTTCTTTGTAATTATGGGAACTTCTGGGTAAAGTTGCAATATCCAATTCTTCTCATTAAACGCTCGCGAGAATGTCTGCGTCGACCTTGCATCGATCGTTGCCACAGGTGTATCGATCGATGCAGGTCTGTGAATTCGGCAGTGAAGTCTATCTCTCGGGTTAAATCCCCAAAATGCTCCAGAATGCTCTATAATGTCCAATTCCGCTCCAAACGTCTTTAGACCTGTAAACATAACTAAAAGACTCCAAAACATAGTAAAAGACTCGATAAATAACACATATACCATGGTTAAAAACCCTAAAATCCATGGTATATCAACTCCCCCACACTTAGCTCTTGCTTGTCCTTAAGCAAGTAAAGAACCAAAGCATAAGAAAAGAAGTTTGAAAACACAGAAACTCATTTCGTCTTAGGAACTTTCGCATTCACATTCACTTAGTAATCCACTGAAAACTTTCCTGCAGAACTCAAGACCAACATGTACTTCCCCCACACTTCGCAACTGTCCTAAGTAAACTCCACATTCACATTCAAGCATTCAAATTCTCCCTACTGACTTCTGCAAGTATTTAAGTGCGGTCTCACCTAAGGAGTATCGATCAAAGGGCACATGGATTCTTACCTTATCAGCTCTAGACCACCATACTATCTTTCTCTAGTCCCTTTCTTCTCTTTCCCTTCCTTAACAACTGATTTTTTCCCACTGGGTATCATTTTTTTTTTTTTTTATCAGTGTTCTTCCCGTTATGGGGTGTATTTTGGACACATTCCATGGATCGCACATGAGATAATAGTGTTTGCTACTATTCCCATGACCACTTCGGAGTTACTAACTCATCCTCAGTTTATTATCTCTTTTTTTTTATGGAAGGGGAGAAGAGAACTAAATAGGACAAGTTTACAGGCTGTGTCAGAACTAACAAGGGAATCCGACACAAAGTATACCAAGCCCTTAGGTGAGAAATCTAAGTCAGTATTAAGGTTGAAGTCAGTAAAAGGATTCTCTGATACCTGAAGTGATGTGGGTGTTCCCAGTAGGTTGATCCATGTCTGAGTTTTCTAATAGTTAGAGATAGATCCTGCAACTTCATCCCAATGGTTACTTAAGTTCCTGCAAGTGCTAGTTTTCCTCGAAAAATCATAGTTTCATACAAATTTTGACTCAATAAAACAAATTTTGAAAAAACTAAGAAAACAAAAGCGTGCGTCAGTAGCTTCCTCCCCCACACTTAAACTACACTGTCCCCAGTGTAATCAAAGCATGAGCTCGGTGAGAATAATAATCAAATTGAAACAAACCGAAAAGTTGCAGATTACTTACCTTTCGTCGCCCTGCGTCGATCGATGCCCAGGGGTGTCGATCGTTGCAAGGTGAATATGCTCACGGTTATTGAGATAACCGGTGTCTGAACCGCAATCGTATCGGGAAACCGTAAATCGTGACTGCATCGACCGATGCATTGTATGTGTCGATCGATGCAAAGCGATTTTGTTTGTTTCTCACGCTTCTGAACTCACTTAAACAGAAAAATTAAAAATATCAAATCAAAACGAAAAACAAAAACAAAAACGAACCTAACAGTGGGTTGCCTCCCACTCAGCGCTTGTTTTTAGTCATTAGCTTGACTATTGGAAAAGATTTTACTCAAGGCGGTTTCAACAGAGACTTTGAGTGTCTCTGTGAATATCTCTTCATCCAAGGAGGTGTATAGGCTTTCAGATCATGAGGTTTTCCAAGGAAAGAGTAATCAGAATCAGGGCGGGAGCGAAGCTTGGGCGGTCTACTGCGTTTTCCTGCTTTCAAAACAATGTGATCAGAAGGTTTAAGCTTAGGTGATTTGTACCTTACCTTTGATGCAGATCTGATGTCTGGAGCTTTCTGCTTATGAGCAGTTGCAGGTACTGAAGTTGTTAGAGCAGGTTCAAGAGGAACCGCCATCTTCTTCTTTCCACTATCAGGTACTGTAGTTCCACCAATCTGAACTTCTTCTTTCAGATGACCATCAGTGGAGATCATCTTCTTTGCGTGAACTCGCGAAGTTTCAACTGGTGGTGTTTTATTTCACCTTCTTATCCATCACACTTTCATGCAGTTAGCCACTTCTAGCTCTTGTTTGGAAGGTTTAGGAACCTTAGGATATGGCACAGGGGGCTTATAGACTTGTTCTGGTACTGTTGCAGGTTTCTGGTCATGTCTGCGTTCTGTGTCGATCGTTGCATGATGTGTGTCGATCGATGCAGGGCGATTCTGTTTGTCGTAAGAACTCGAAATTGCCGTCAGAACGGCGTGTCGATCGACACTAAGGGGGTGTCGTTCGATGCATGTCTCAAACATACAATATTCATCCAGAAAATCAGAGATTATGCTCTCTTCTTCACCTAGCAACTCAATCTCATCCCCTAAGGTCACAGCTTTGATGGATTTGTACTGTTCAGCTTTCCTAGCTTCATTTTGTCTTTGTATTGCTCCAGCTGTTTGTTGAACTTGGACATCTAGCTTCTTCAATATGTGCTCAAGTATTCAAACTTCCCATTCAGATTTTCATGTATAGCTTCCAGCTTCCTGTCGAAGTTTGCAGCGGTCTTAGCCTGATCCTCTAGGAACTGCTCCATCATGGATTCCATCTTGCTCTTACAAGCATTAGCAGCAGGAGATGCCTGATAGGAGGGTGATCCATAAGTCCTTTGATAGGAATTACCTTGCTGATTTCCATACCTGTTTCCTTGAAACCCAGAACCGTTTATGTAGTTCCTCTCCTCTTCCTGTCTTTCCAGTAACTGCTCCATCATGCTCATCAGCTTATTAGACTGTGTATTGTGAGGAGGAACATGCTGATATGATGGAGATTCATAGTCTCTGGTGAATGAATTGGAACCATAGCCTCTGCAGAACGAGTTATTCTGCTGAATTTCCAACATCCGTTCCATCATTCCCATCATTCTTTCGCACTGTGTCGATCGATGCAGAGTAGCGTCGATCGATGCAAAGCGATTACAGGCGTACCTGAAACGCAAGAACAGAAAAAAAGAAAAAATTAGTAGCAAAAATTAAAAACGAAAATCCTAGTCTAAACCCTAAGTTCAAATCTATCGAGGACTCAAAAGAGTCCCCGGAAACGACGCCAAAAACTTGATAGGTGTCAGGTTTTAATCCCTATACTAACTGCAAGTGCACAGTGATGTAGTTGTCGTACTTATGGTATCGAATCCACAGGGACTCCGGTCAACGATAGATAAGAACAGAAGTGATTAAACTAGGAGAAAGCAAAGGTGATCAAACTAAAAGCAGAGCAGAAAAGTAAATCAGTAGCAGGAGTGGTTTGTGAGCAAGGAGGCGAAGCGTTAGGTTTCAGGAGTTCTCAGGAAATCAGGAACACAAGCAATCAATCAGTCTGGATCTAACCATAAACTAACTCAAAACACGGATATAGAATTAACCAAATTTCTTTGCGAGAATTCTCTAAGTCTAAGTGTAGCAAACCAAACTTTCGTTTGCGAGAACTAACAGATTAAACCAGCATTAATTCCAAGTTTGATATGTTCACAATTAAACTAAACCAAACTTTCGTTTGCGAGAAGTTTAATTGCTCATCTAGGTTCTTTCTAGCTAAATTAACCAACTTTCGCTGCATTAATCAGCCTAACATCATAATTCTGATTAGCTACTTCAGATTAAGCATTAAGAACAACCTAAACAAAGAACTAGCAGATATGAATCCCTACAGATTGATTTAAACTATAGTTCCATGAAATCCCTAATGAGAATCCTTCAACCTAACAGGTAAACTACTCAGACATGTTCATTGAGACAGAAAATATCATAAGTAGAAAACCAAATATCATTAAACAGAATAATCAACAAGGGTTCGAAATCAAGTCTCTTTCGAGAACAAGATCAGCCCCTAAGGCTCTCTGAAATAAAATAAAACTTAAGAAAAGCGTAGCCTAAACAATGGCTTAAAAACTCTTATATAATGGTCTAAAGTCGGCTGGGGCTTCTTTGTAATTATGGAAACTTCTGGGCAAAGTTGCAATATCCAATTCTTCTCATTAAACGCTCGCGAGAATGTCTGCGTCGACCTTGCATCGATCGTTGCCACAGATGTATCGATCGATGCAGGTCTGTGAATTCGGCAGTGAAGTCTATCTCTCGGGTTAAATCCCCAAAATGCTCCAGAATGCTCTATAATGTCCAATTCCGCTTCAAACGTCTTTATACCTGTAAACATAACTAAAAGACTCCAAAACATAGTAAAAGACTCGATAAATAACACATATACCATGGTTAAAAACCCTAAAATCCATGGTATATCAGGTACCAGCGCGAGCCGCGATGCCGGTTGTGTATCGCATTTCGGTCGTGCTGGGGCTGTTAGGGTTAGAATAGTTAGGCCAGGTAAGTTGGGCACTAACTATGTTGTTGTTTGTGTGTAACCAGATCGACGGTTTTCGTATGTTGTTTTGAACATCTCCAGGATACGGCGGTGCAGTTTGTGGGTTGGGTTGTTGATGACGGACATCTTGTGGTTGTATTTCTGTTTCCTTATGTATTTCTATAAACCTCGAGACATGTGTATGTTGTTGTTTTTGTGTATGTATGTGATGCAAATTGTTCAACTTATCATTATGACTTTCGTAGTAATTGTTTGCATGCGTGTGATGGTTTGGGATGCAAACGAATTACCATGTGAAGTCTGATGATGAGCGGAACTGATGACCGTTCATCATAACCTAAACCCAGACTGACGACATATCCGAAGCGATCTGATGATTGTTTGGCTGTGTGTGGTAATTGTTTGCTTTTGCGTTAATTGCTTGCGTGTTTTTATTTAATTGCTTGAGTGGTGCATTGGTTAAAAATAGGGTTGCATTTCGTTAGTGGTGTAGCACTGTGAAAGTGCTAGTGGCATGCTTAGCATGTGCGGAGTGTAAATGGCATTGGTAAGCCATCCGGGTGAGTAGTTTAATTTGGTTGCAATTGTTAAATTGTTAGAGATAGAAGTGTTAGAACCTTTTCGTTTAAAGGTGTTGAGCTAACTCGAGAACGGTTGTAATCAACGGTCAATCCGCGAGAAAGCGGAATTATAGAATATCATTACCTAATCATGAGTGACCAATGAGTACGTGATTAACTAACTATATCTCTATGAGGAAGTGATATCGAGGAATGGATTGGTTTGAATTCACCGCTCCAGTGAAAGTTGTTGTGTTGAATGTAGGACGGAATGGACGATGCGATACGAATACGAGACCGAACCCGAACCCGAAAGAAAGATGGAATGGTAAGACGTCAAGAAACGTGGGGACCGGACCGTGAAGCAGTCAGTATGGATTAGCAGTGAAATTGTGTCAGTACAGAGCAGCGGAAAGATCGAAGCGGTTGGGATGACGAGTTAGCAAAGAGTTTTGGCAAGGAAGATCAGGGTTCTTATTGGAAGCGGTGCGACGGAAGTCAATGATCAGATTCTTGAAGAGTGTCTCAGGGAGACAAACAGTTGCGGAAAAGAATGTGGAGGTCGAGACAAAGTGGGGAAGCGAGAAGTGAGAATCAGAGCAGAGCAGTTAACCAAGATTAAGTTCGAGGATCGGAACCGATGAAAACAGTTCAGGGTGGAGTAGATCAAGATATGCGAGATTAAGATATCAGTTCGGATCGATGTTGAGGTCAGTGGTATTCAGCGGTGTTCAAAGAGGTCAGTAGTATGCAGCGGTGTTCGAAGAAGAAGCGTCAAAGTGTAGTGATGGAGCGACTTACAAGATTCGGAACCGATTCAAAGTCTGGTAGTGACGGAGAATTCGGGGACCGAATTCCTGTAAGTGGGGAAGAATGCGATACCCTGTATCCAAAAATACGGTCAACGGGCAGAAGAAAAGTCAACAGGGGTAAAATTGTAATTTTGCCAAACCCAGGGGCAAAATGGTAATTTTGCCAAAGTTCGAGACGGAAGACGAGACGGGCCAAATGTTCTCTTTTAAATCATAAAGAACATTTACAAGATCAGAATTCGAAGAAACGGAGCAGAAATGCATTTTTCGGAGTATCGGGTGAAAACCGAGCTAAACCGGGAAAACTTTGGAAAATCATAACGGGAGCTAGGAAACTCCAAATGAGATGATTCAAGTTGATAAATTCATCTAAAATCAGGGAGAATCAGTTTATGAAGGGTTGGGAATTTAAGAGAATCATCTGGTATTTATGAAAACAATTATCGGGAAAATAAGTAAATCGAGCATAAGTGCACAAGCAAGTTGAGGCAGGGTTTTATTGGATTGGGCCAGTGTTATTGGGCCTTAGTGGGCTTCAGAAACTTACCAGAGACAGGTGTGAGCTCCCCAGGTCGCCATCTTTAGAGGATAGGTGGCATCACCACATTTGGTGCATGAAGAAAAGTGTATACATGCATGGAATCTTCACTATTCATCCCCCTTTTTGCTATTGAGGATCTGAATCTCTCACTCTACTCTCTCTCTCTCTGTCGACAACACTCTCTCATTCTCTCCAGAAACATTCAACAAAATCATCCAAGCTTCTTGAATCTTCAAGGTGTTCTTCAAGGATTCAAGGTGTTCTTCAAGACTTCTCTCACAAGAAAGTGCATAACTCTCTCATCTTAAGCTCAAATCCGGTGCTTCAAAGTCCAGTAGCTTCATCTCATCCTCCTCTTCAAGTTCCAGCCAGCCACCATTGCCGCCGTCACTGTAGCTCGCCGGAAATCAGCAAAGAAGCAGCCGGGGATAGGGTTTTGAAGGGTTACTCTCTCTCCTCAACTTATTTCAAGGGTTCAAGGCCATGGATGGGTAGATCTAGTCAAGAGGAGCAGATTGGTGTGTGTAAGAGCTTCTGATTCGCCGGAGAAAGCCACCACCGCCGCGGTCAACGCCGGAGCTGCCGCGGTCAATGCCGGAGCAACCGCCGGAAAACCTCCTTCGCCGCCGTGTCTTCAACCGGTTATTCAAGGGATTGGTTCAGATGGATTGGATCAGGATTGGAGCTGGTTTGGTTGGGTTTAGATCGGTTTAGGTTAACCGGTCAACTCTCGGTCAACATTTTGACTTTGACACGGTTTACCTAAACCGGTCAATTGGAATCCGGTTCAATTGGTCAACCGGTTCAAAGGAGTGGTCAACCGGTTTAGTTGGGTCAACGGTCAACGGTCAGCCTCGGTCAACGGTCGGTCAACGCCGTGGTCAACGCCGGTTAACGCGTTGACTCCGGCCGGTTTGTGTGTGCGGTTCGTGTGCGGGTGTTCGGGAAGCTTCGGGAGTTCGTGTTCAGGTATTCGGAGAGGTTCGGGTTTAGTCGGGGTCTCTGGAATCCGTATCCGCATCCGTGCCGTTCGTTCCGTTATATCACTGTGAGTCGGCTCAAACACCCTAGCATTCATATAGATCGATAAATGGGAAACCGTAGAGATAGGAATGCATACCCGATCGTGTTAAACCGAATTGAATTGTGAATTGAATGATTGATTGAATTGACATTAAACCGGCTAGGGTTAAAGAAGCATGTTAGTGTTAAACGGATTAAACCTGTTGAGTACCGTTAGGTTGATAGTAATATTGCGTGATGCATTCATATAGTCGTGGCATGAGTAGGACCGTATATGCATATATACGTAAGTAAAGGACGATATTAAATGAACCTATATACAGGAATTAATACGAGTTAAAATACGGTATAACCTTGAACACGCGTATAGATTATGGAACGGTATCGGGGTTTCCCGAGTTAAATGAATTAAGTAATGAATGATGAGACGTCGGGGAGTTTAGTAAGCCACTAGCTCTAAACCGACGGATCGAGGAGTTATTAAAAGATGATTAGAATTGGTTAAGTAAAGAGAAGTGTTGTGGTTGGTGAACCGTCTACGGGTTAGCAAGCGGCTAACCCAAGGTAGCGGGCGTAAATTGGTTAAAAGATGTTAGCAACCCTAATAGGCCTGTCGTGTGTTGTTGTGTGTTGATTGCGTGGTTGTTTTTGTTGTGTGGTTGTGGTTGACCTTTTATGCAGGCCTTTAGATCGTCTCGGTGTTGGGCTGAGCGATCCTTGTTGTTACTTAACTCGGTCAAGGGACCGGTTAAGTGGTGGTGCTGGCTCGGTACGGTGCTGAGTCAGAGCGGTGGGGTGTGTGAGTTGACTTGCGGGATGCGGGGTTGATTGTTGTTATTGATTGAGATTGATTGCTAGAGTCCAAGCGAGTCTGCGTGTTTACATTTCTGCACTAGGACTCTAGGGTGCGTTAGATCCCGCAAGTCTAGGTGTTGATTACGTTCTGGTACTTCCGACCCGATTGGATCCTCGGGTAGTTACCTAACCGAACCGTGGTGATTCTGGTTATAGTGTTAACCTATGGAGTGACGTCTGTAGGTGTGTGGTCCGGAGAATACGGGGTCATGTCCTAGGTCCGGACTGCATGGAAACTCGGGCTATCTAGGGGTAGTCAGAGTCACCGCGTATCGATGGACAGAGAACGGTGTCCTAGTCGTTGTGTGGACGGCTAGGAGTCGTGGGTTAGTTGCCATATCGGTAACAGTAGAAACCCGTGGAAGTTACCAAGATCGTAGGGGCCCAGCGTTGTGTTTTGGTGTAGTTGGTGTTGCGCGGTAGATAGATCGAGTCTCAATCGGGGACATGTGCCGCAGTGCTCTCGATTTCCTCTAATCGCCTTCTCTTTCTTTTGGCGATTGATTGTGTGTGGGCTCGACACGACGTGGTAGTGCGTGATCGGCTATTTTGCTGTGCTTGATAGTTATTTTGGGTTTCGGGCGGGAATCTATAGATGATAGATAGATTAGAAGCCTTAGTGGGGAGCCGATTCACTGGGTGATCTTAGATCGCTCATTAGACTCTTTTTGTGTTTTCAGGTTAAGCAGCGACGGACGCGGGAGGTCCTCGGTGTAGTTTCGGGATGGCTTGTGGCGGGGTTTTGATTCGATGGTTTTGGGGTTTTCTCTCGGTTCGGCTTGACGCCACTTTTGTATTGATTTGCGTGTTGATTCTTTATTGATGGAAATGATTTGTAAAGTGACGATTAAACGTTGTGCTGAACGTTTGATTTACTCAGAAATGAATATGCTTTCCTGATATTGTGTTTTGTCCGAACCGACACAACTCGCAGAAGTAGTGCAAGACGGCCGACTTGTACTATGGAAGCGAGGATAGCGGAGTCAGAGTTGGATTTGTGCGAGCCTCTGTCTCAAACCGATCTGTCACTGGCTTTGTCCTGTGACGAACTTTTCCTGTTCGACTTGCTCGGGTTCGATCGGTCATGTTCTTGTTTGATTTTTGACCGGTCAGCTCGACGGTCAGCGGAGAATGGGAAAGGGGCGTTACAGAAGTTCTCCACATCTTTCCAACATTCTTAACAATGGTGGAAACTCAGTATCAACAACATGTGCAGTCAGTCCGATCAGACAATGCACCTGAGTTGATGTTCAAGGAACATTTCAAGACCAGAGGGATATTATCATATCACTCTTTCCCCCAAACTCCACAGCAAAACTCCTTTGTAGAGCGGAAACACCAACACATCTTGAATGTAGCAAGATTTTTGATGTTTCAATCAAAAGTTCCACTTCAATACTGGGGAGATTGTGTTCTTTCTGCAGTTTTCCTGATTAACAGATTGCCATCACCAGTCTTGGATAACAAATCACCATTTGAGCTTCTACACTCTAAGGCACCTGATTAATCATTGCTCAAAGTCTTTGGATGCCTATGTTATCAGTCAACATCATCTCATCAAAGGCACAAGTTTGAGCCTCGTTCCAAAGCAAGTGTCTTCCTTGGCTACCCTTCCGGATATAAAGGTTATAAGCTACTGGATTTAGAGTCCAATGCTATATCCATCTCCAGACATGTCGTGTTCTTTGAGAACTTGTTTCCATTTGCAAACAACACTCATGACCCGAATGTTGTTTTTGAACAAACACCTCTCAAGCCTGCAACAGATGTTAATGACAAATGTGAAGTTACATCTGTTAATCCGACTGATGCAGAGTGTTCTAAAAGAATACGAAAACCACCTGACTATATACAAGAGTATGTTTGTACGAATGCTTCTGATGTAAGATATCCTATCTCTGCATATGTTAATCTTACTCGGTTGTCTACAGAACATCAAGCATACGTGTGTGCAGTGGATAAATATTCAGAACCACATTCATATACTCAAGCAAAGAGGCTAAAAGAATGGAATGATGCAATGCAAGTAGAAGAGCATGCTCTTGAAAGCACATGTACTTGGATCATTTGTCCTTTACCACCAAACAAAACAGCAATTGGTTGTCGATGGGTTTATAAAGTTAAACTCAATGTTGATGGGAGTCTGGAGAGATTCAAAGCACGTTTAGTTGCTAAAGGGTACACTCAAAAGGAAGGATTGGATTATGTTGATACATTCTCACCAGTGGCTAAAATGACTACAGTACGGACTCTTCTTGTTGTGTCAACTGCAAAGGATTGGAGTCTACATCAATTAGACATATCCAACGCCTTCTTAAATGGCGATCTAGATGAAGAGATTTACATGGTTTTACCACCAGGCTATGCAGCTAGAAAGGGGGAAAACTTACCTAATAATGATGTTCTGAAGCTCCAGAAATCACTTTATGGTTTGAAACAAGCCTCAAGACAATGGTTTCTCAAATTCAGTTCAACTCTTGTAAGTCTTCGATTCAGAAAATCTCACTCAGATCAAGCAATGTTCATAAAGCAGAGTACTGATGGTGTCTATACAGCCCTATTGGTGTTTGTAGATGACATTGTCATTGCATCTAACAATGATTCTGCAGTGTCTCAGCTTAAAGATGATCTTTCAAAGGCTTTTAAACTTCGAGATTTAGGTCCTTTGAAGTATTTTCTCGGGTTGGAAATTCCTCAATCAAAGACAGGCATCTCAGTATGTCAACGAAAGTACATGTTGGAATTGTTGGAAGAAACTGGACTTCTTGGTTGCAGACCATCCACAATACCAATGGAACCCAGTATCAAGTTAGCCTTACACACTGATGAAGCAAAGCTACCTAATCCAGAAGTCTACAGAAGACTTGTTGGCAAGCTGATGTATTTAACAATCACTCGGCCAGACCTCACCTTTGCCGTGAATAAGATTTGCCAGTTCTCCTCAGCACATACAAAGTGGTTCAGTACATCAAAGGTACTGTTGGTTTAGGACTGTTCTACTCTTCTCAGTCGAATCTACAACTCAAAGGATTCACTGATGCAGATTGGAGTTCATGTCCAGACACACGAAGATCAACATCTGGTACTTGTATGTTTCTTGGTGATTCTGTTATCTCATGGAAATCCAAGAAACAAGATGTTGTTTCTAGATCTTCAGCTGAATCCGAATATCGAGTAATGGCTTTGGCTACATGTGAGATAGCTTGGCTAGTCAAATTGCTTGCCGAGTTCAACATTCATCAGACTGCTCCAGTTCCTCTATTTTGTGACTCTACAACAGCAATTCACATTGCAAACAATGATGTATTTCACGAAAGGACGAAACACGTTGAAAATTATTGTCACACCACAAGAGAGAAGATTGAGAGTGGCTTGCTAAAGAAAATGCACGTTCGAACTACAGCTCAAATCGCAGACGTGTTTACCAAACCTCTGTTTCCTACACAGTTCAATGTTCTTATTGGCAAGATGAGTTTAAAATCATTATTCTCATCTTGAGGGGGAATATTAGATTATGAATTGTGTAATGTTGGTTTAGGTACATAAACCATTGTAAACCGAACATGACCAAACCATCTTAGTATATAAGAGTGGTTATGGACAACAAGTCAACTAACGGAATAACAAACTTTTTTCACCAAACTTCGTCTCTCTCACGCTCTCCTTCGTTTCTCTCTGATCCGTTCATCACTTCTATTAGTTTGCTTATGTGTAATAGCGAAATGGGATATGTATTCTAAATAAGGTATAAAATTATGAACTTGTTAATAATACGTTAATAACCGAATAAAAAAAACGTTAATAACCTAATATACCGGCGCTAAGCCGCTGGGAAATTTTTTTTGAATGTTTCTGATACAACTACTGATGATATATCACGTTTATTCGCTCATAAATTCAATTTTTTTTTTGTTAACAATATGAACCTAGAACATTGAGCCTCAACTGCTTTGGTTTCTTTCTGTATGGTACGAGATATAACATATTTGATCCGTTTAAGAGGCTGTGCAATATCAATATATAGAAGAATAAATACATACATACACTACAAGAAAACACTCATTTACTGACGGACGAAATCGTCGGTAATCCGTCGGAAACACCGTTTACCAACGGAATCTCGATAGAAAAAGTCCGTCGGTTCTATTTCGTCGGAAAATTATATCCGTCGGAAAACCGTCGATTATTTCCGACGGATTTCTGACAAACCATTTTCCGACGGTTTATCGACGGACAATAAACCGAGGGTTTACCGACGGCGGACCGACGGTTAGTAACCGACTGTTTACCGACGGTGAATTACCGACGGGAAACCGACGATAATTTACCGACGGGAAACAGACGATAATTGACCGACAGGAAACCGACGGCAATTTATCGACGGTTTACCGACGGTTCTTAAAATTATTATTATTTTTTAAAATTTATTAGTATATATATTAATAAAAGTATTTAAAATTTATTATTATATATTAAAATTTAATATTTTATATACGAAATATTTTATAAATTTTTTATTAAATTTATTAAAAGTATTTATTTCAACTACATAACATTGGGATTCCCATCGGGTCCCAATCCCGTTCCCGTCCCTTGTACCGAACCCGTCCCCGTCCCTGTCCCCGTTCCCGAAGCTCTTGTTCCCACTCTCGGTTCCATCACTTGAGTTGTCCCGCCCGATCCTCCTCCTGGAGCAGGTCCGCCAAACCGGATGTAGTTCATGATTCGATCTTGCATCTCCGCCATCTTTCTTTCATTTTCCGTCCTTTCCTCTTGCAACCGAGTTTCAAAACTCATCTTGAGAGATGCAATTTCGAGGTCTTTCTCTCGCAAGGCTTCGGTGAAGACGTCAGTTTCGGGTCGGAAGCGGGAATGCGGAGTCGATCCTCCTTCCCCCAAGTTGCATAACCCGAAAACACGGCCCTTCCTGCGTTGTGTTTCCTGCAAAGTAAATAACATATATTAGTTACACAACCAAGTAATGAAGATGTTATGTAAATTTTTAGTTAACTCACAAACTTACCTCGAGAAAGATCTCGTTGATCCTTTGCGACGGTACCTCTTCCGTTGAGCCGACCTCCTCGGACAGTTGGGTCTGCACCTCATCCACATGCCTCTTCACCGATTCTACGATTCTCCGAGCGATCGGATCCTGGATCTCGCCCGTAATCTTGTTAGTATGGGCCTCCTCGGTCAGCTCAACAAACGTCGGATCCTTTCCAGTCCTTTGTTTCTGCACATTTTTTAAACGGTCAACCGTAATTCAATTAATTATATTAATAAACATTCTAAACACGATACTTACAAAGTCAGTCCGCCGCTGTGCCGTACTCTTCGCTCCCGCGTTATGTGTTGCTATCCCCAAACCGCCTCTCTAACTTATACGGTTCTCGGAGTGCGTCGTAGAGTCCGCTGCTGTAGCAGGTTTGGACCAATGTTGGACGTGAGAGTAGTGGGACCTTGCCTTCTTGTGGAAAGCCTTCTCCACAATCGACGTATGGTTCCTATCCCAAGTGTACTCTTGCTACAAAAAACCATTGATGTTAGTAAAAATTGATAATAATTACAAATCTGTAAGGAAACCGAACGGAGATATATATACATACCGCGAATTAGCGGAACTAAATATGCTGCTCGGACCTGGGCATCTTCACGTATTTCGGGTACGGGTGACGGAGCATGCTACACATCATTCCTTAAATGCTCTATGGATCTTCGAAGACGTCATATCGAACCTGTTTCAAGTCAATTGAAAAACATTATAAATTAAATTTACGTTTAACAAGCATATTGAATATAAACGAATTTGTTAGAGTAAAAACACTTACCAATAAGTACCCGGGTTGTTGTAAGGATCTGGATGAAGTCGTTTAAGCGTCTCCCTTCCCGGCTGCTCGACCAAAAGCTCTATCTTAGCTGCGATCGAGGGCGGGGCATCGTCGGCTTGTGTCTCCGGCACCTGGGACACCGAATGGCTCCCGCTAGGAGCTTCTTGCCCCGGAGCCGACGGTACATATCGAGATGGTCTAAGTTGAGTTGATCGAGCTCGCCGTGGAGGTGCCGACCGTGCTTGAGGAGGCTGAGACGGCTCACCCGGAAAAGGTCCACGGTCCTGGCCGGTACCGGACAAGAAAGCCTCGAACTCTCCGTAGTCATTCCTACATCACGTGAAAAACACTTAAAATCAACCGTTTGCAAAACCGTTATAAAAATGTTGATGTAATTCATAATTTTGTATAAACTTTTATTACAATATTAAAATTCCAAAAAAACAGTTTTACAAAGCCAAAAATTTATGGAAAAGTTTTTTATAAAGCAAAAAATTTCTAAATATTTTTTAAAAATACTAAAAACGCTTTTTAATCTAAAAATTTATAAAGTCGTTTTAAAAATAATAAAATATCTAATGTTTTTATAAAATACTAAAAAAATGTTTTTATAATCTAAGAAAATTAGAAAATCGTTTTTAAAAATAAAAATATCTAATGTTTTTATAAGATACTAAAAAAATGTATTTATAATCTATAAAAAATTAGAAAATCGTTTTTAAAAATAAAAACATCTAATGTTTTTATAAAATACTAAAAACGTATTTATAATCTAAAAAAATATTGTAAAATCGTTTTTAAAAAGAAAAATATCTAGTGTTTTCATAAAATACTAAAAATGTATTTATAATCTATAAAAATTATAATATCGTTTTTATAAATTATAAAATCTAATTTTTTTATAAAATACTTAAAACCATTTTTATAATCTAAAACAATTAAAAAATCGTTTTTATAAATTAAAAATATCAAATGTTTTACTAAATTACTAAAAACCGTTTTTATAATCTAAAAAAAATATTAAAATCGTTTTTATAAATCAAAAATATTTAAAATTGTTTTTACAAATAATAAAAACGTTTTCATAGCCAATAAATTTTTTAAAAACCTCACAAAACATTACAAAAATAAAGAAATAAAACTTATACAAATCTAAGAATGTTAGATTGGTAAAAATTACATTCGTAAGCAAATATAATCAATCTAACAACCTAAAAAGGATGTTAAGCTCCTAGAATCAACAATCAAACAACATGCATCCTAGATCCTAAATTCCAAACACCTAAAATCTCATTATTCTCCAAAATTAATCGCTTCAAATCAAAGCTTACATGATTTAGAAGTGGTTGGCGGTTGGTTTCTGAGAGATCTTGCCGGAATCGTGCGTGCGCCGAAGAGAGAAGTCGGAGAAGAAGAACGGACGAGAGAGAGAGAGAGAGAGAGTGATGCAAGATGGAAGCGTAATTGATATAGAACAGGGACTTAGGTCGCTCTATTCTAGATCGTGAGTGGAGTTGTGGTGAGATGGATCCAACCGTGGGTCTCTAGACTCCTTAGGAAGGACGTTGAGATGATTAAATGGAAGATAGAATGGATTTAATGTCGCCACACAAGAGATGAATGATCTTGTGATAAGACTGATCTAAGGTCGCTTGATATGACTCACAAGAAAGCTTAGAATCGAAGGTGTTTTCTCTCAAGAAGGAGAACTGCGTTATTGTATTGATACTTGGTTGAAGGGTTAATAATACAGATAATAATACAAAGCTTATATAGGCTTTTTACAACGGTCCTATTGACCTTGAACAAGAAATCGCAAATTTAAAGGAAACTAGCCGTTAGGCTGATTTTGGCAAGGATCCAAGCTCTTGATGGTTTCTTTGTATCTGGATGGCTTTAAGGGATAAGTGAGGATCCTTGGGACAGCTTGATTGACAAAAATTTCGTGGCTTTCATTCTTGGAAAGAAGCCGTTGGTGTTTGATCTCTTTCTTCTCCACAAATGGTAAGTGTGACATGTTGAAGTTATGGAGAATCTTGTGTGGTCTTGTGCAGCTGAGGACGTCTGGACTTGATGGAAAGGAGCTCAAAACACTGTAGTTTTGATAGGTAAAGGTTTGGTGCTGAATTGACCTTCCAAGTGTGAATGCTTCCATATATGGCAAGTCTGCTGAGCTAGTTGTGATGTTATCCGCTGAGCTAGTTGTGATGCTACATATGGTTAGCTCCTTTTCGGTATCTTCTTCTTGTGTCATCTTTTGGGGATGACTCTTCTTAGTGGCATGCTGATGATGATCTGAGCTAGATGTCTTGACCTTGGTCTCCACTTGAGCTAAGATAAGCTCATATGCCTTGTTAGATCTTCTCGGCTCCTTAATCTCTTCTCCATGTGTTATGATTCCTCCTGGGTCATATGTCTTCTTAGGATTGATTGTTGGATGTATAATCAGTCCTATGCTTGGTTTTGGATCAGAAATCATTATGGCCTTGACTTCTCTTGGTTTCTTTGCGCTGCTTGACGTAGTGGTTGAGTTAGTAATTGAGTCAGTCAGCGCCTGGTTTGGTCTGGTTCTGATGACCTCATCATACCCTCCCTCTTCAAGAAGTTTTGACCTCAAAACTTGATAACCTGCACATAGATAAGTCAAGTTAGTCCAGTGAAGTGAATGAGAGTTTAGAAGATTATCTTGGGAATCATTTTGATTCCGGTTGAGTTGTGGAGCATCCGGTGGCTCTTCTTTGAGCAAATAGGATAGCAATGCTCCTCTTCTTTGAGCTGGTGTGACGTTTCCTTTGCTGATCTTACTCCTGCTCTCCTTAAGACCTCAAATATTCTCAACACTTTGGCAAAGAGACAAGTGCATTATGGGCTTCTTATGAAGAGATAAACTTGAAGCTATTTCATTATCCTTAGTTGGAGAAACTTCTGGGAAGTTTAACAAGTCATTCGACAAAGCTGTTGGGTCATTAGAAATGAGGTGGATTATAGATAGACTTACATGGCTAACATCCTGATGGTGTTGATTTTCTTTAAAGGACATGGTGGAGCATAGTGATGTCTCGTCCGGTGGATTTTTCTTGATCTTCCATTTGGCCTTATCTTTAGATCTAATCCCTGTTTCAACACTTGACTCAAGAAACAAGTGCATTATACCAGTGGATTGATAGTCACCACTACAAGAAATGTGCCTTTCCATAGCGCCTGATAACCGCTATCGTTGGATTCTATAGCGCTTTTACGTCCGCTGTATATGCTCCCGTTATAAAAAGTATGACACTTTTTATAGCACTTTTGGAAAGTGCAATAATACTATTCACTTTACATAGCGCTTTTGTTTTTGCAATATATTATTTTTTAATAGCATTTTGTTTTCGTTATTACATGTTTTATTCATTGCATTTTTTTGTTGCTATCTTTTATTTGTGATAGCATTTTTTTTTCTGAAGTTCTACTGCAATATTTTTACAATTTAAATTCTAAACTACTAAATTGGAACCGTTAGAAAACATGATATTCTCATTAAAACCAAACAGCTTACAATGTATAACAAGATACAAAGGTTCCAAACTAAATATGGATTTCAAAGTTACATCACACTAATTTGAGTTTGTCATTAGGCCAAGCCAACACACTACCTGTAGCATCAGCAATACATTCGATTTCTGAATTTGGTCTCCACACTTTGGCATCTCCAATCTTTGACAAATCTACAAGTACCTTCGAAGCATTAGGACCAATCGGAACAAAGTGCACAAGATCAGCTGGATTTGTTGATAAAACACGGCCCTCTGCCACAATTTTTCCTGAGCCGATGCAATCGTAGAGAATACACTTCTTGTTGGTACTTTTGCTACTACCTGTGCTTTTACTTATACCCTGGCAATCAAAAATTGTTGAAAATATGAGATAATTAAATGTATCACACGCAAATAGGAGTAGGTAAGTTTAGATTTTACCGCAGGTGATGTTTTATGTGAGTCCACCAATCTGCTAATGAAACTAATCTTATCCACTGGCCATGCGATGGACATATGAATGGCATCACCCATTTCTGCCATCTCAGGACTTGGCCTCCACAGAAAAGCTTTCTCATCAATCACCTTCTCAATCTTCATAATTGCAGCATTAGGACCCAGCATAATTCCATTGACCTTCTCACTTGGATCAACTGAACAGATTTTACCCTCAGCAACAATGTCAGAACCATTCCAAGCATATATGTTGCATGTCGTCTGTGATTCAGAAGTGTCCTAAGGATTCATGAAAATGTATCAGTCATCTCATTATCCAGGTTGACAACACCACTCATTAATTATAACATTTACCGTGGATCCAGCAGGTTTAACACCAGATGAGCTGCAGTCAGGTGATTCGAAAACAATTCTGTCAACTGGCCAAGGAATTTTGGTTCCAATAGCTTCACCAATTGAAGAAACTGCTAATGTAGGCCTCCATAGATAAGCGTCTGGTGTTGTAGCAGATTTCACAATAACAGCTGCTGCATTAGGACCGATTGGAAGTTGACCAATCTTATAGCTTGGTTCCGCCGAGCAAAATTCTCCTTCCCCAACAACTTCATCTGCTACTGAATACCAATCCAATATCTTGCACTTAACAGGTTCTGTGCTTTTGTTCGAAACATTAGACTGAGCATCTCCATCTGCACATGGTGACTAACAAGGAGGAAACGAATTGGTTAAAATCTTATTTCATTCAGAATCATTAGATGCTAAGGTGAAACTTACTTTCTTTTCAGCTAAACTACGAATTTGATTCTGCAATTCTTCAATCTTGGTCATCATTTCTGCCTGCGAAGCTTCAAGCTTTTGAACATGCGAGTCTCTAGCATTCAGGTAATCTAACTTGGTCAGACTAATCCCCCTGCCCATCCCTCTTACTCTTCCATATCTATCTTTCCCTAAGACTTGAGTGACAGCATCTTCTCTTATGTTTTCAGTTGATGTTGAGTCCATTTGACTATCGATTGATCGTATCATATCCTACAAAATATGTGAAAATTTAAAGTTCAAAGAGATTTTGTATGAGGCTAAATTAAAACCTAAGTAATAAAGTAATTCATTCTTACAATCTTATCTGCAAATTCGTTCTTCACAGGCCTCCCATCAGAGTGAGTGTGTCCTGCCAACCAGACCTTGCTTCTAGTCACCTTCCTTGGGTCAGCACTCTTCTGTTTCTGTAGTTAACATAACTGTAATATATGTTTATAAACTTTAATACAAGCCAATAAGGAAAAAACACATACCATTTCCATAGCTAGACGAAACATTCCTTTCCTGCTTGTGGTGTGAGGGATTTGAGACTTCCTTAGACCCCTGTACTTCTCACTTGTTACCTGCAAACGAAATTAGTCATTGTCATAACCAAAATCATCAACAAGTATGAATTACAGGAGAGAAGGGTAAAAATTACAGAACCTTAAAACTTGTGGAAGTCCTACTAGGATAGCCCAGCAACTTCTCTGCTTCATTCACAAACTTTTTGGCCCCTTCAGCATACTCTAAGCTATTCCTGTAAAGAAAACCATGAAATTCCAAGTATCAAAATACCTCAGAAACTCATTGAAATGTAAAGTATAAAGATAAGACGTAGAGTTTCATACCTAGGTAACCAAACCCATGACTTCTCCATATTACACCAAACACAACCCAACTCCACGAAGATTTATATACATAAGTTAGCAGAAAAAAATTGATCAGACACTTACATATAGAAAATCAGCAATTTGATAAGAAATATGTCACAACAACAGTTACAAAAGGGAATAACAATATTACCAGTTAGCTTGAGTCTTCTGCAAAAAGGGCGTGTAGATCTGTAACAAAAATAAACAATTAGATTACTCTAATCTAAGAACCCTAAATAGAAACAAACCCACGAACCCAGAAACACGATTTGACCAAAGCCACGAACTCAAGAATCTGCAAAGTATTCACTCAAAACCAGGAAAAAAAAACCCTAAATCGACTCAATCTAAGAACCCTAAATCGACTCAAACCCATTGAACTAAAGAATCTACAAAGATTTCGATCAAAACCAGGAAAAAACCCATATATCGATTCAATGTAAGAACTCTAAATCGGCTCAAACCCACGAACCCAGAAACACGAAATAACATAAAACCTTCACTTTTACCTGTCAAACTTAAATCCGAAGGCCGGAGACAACGAAAATGGTGAAGATCTCCGGACCCAATTTCTGTTCTCACTGAACGAGAGCTACAGTGAAAGAGGAAGAACACGAGATCTGTTTTTTTCTAAGTTTTTAATTTTTTGTCCTTAATGTTTTTTTAGCTCCTAAAAATTTGTCGCGGGCTTTGGGAAAAATTATTCCCGCCTCACCTACAGTAGCACTAATAATTGTAATGTGCTATCTTAGACTAAAATTTTTAGCCCGCCACATATCAATTTTTACGCGGCCAACATTATATAGCACTACCAAATCGCAAACGCTATGAAATATTGGTCTCAAACTCTTTTATAGCGGAAAATTCGAAAACGCTATTATTAAGTGCTATCTATAACTCAATTTCTTGTAGTGCACGAATACTCATTCCAAGTTCAGAAATAACCTCATGTTTGGTTGAAGCATGATATACTTCAAGGCTTTGGTTTGCTTGTGGCTCATGTGTGGAAACATGGCTCGGTTTTGGTCTCTCTTTCAAGACTCCTTCTGCCCTTGGCTTCTTCATCTTTATCAGACCTGTACCTAAGTCAACTCTTAAGGGAAAGAGCAAGTGGATTATATATGAGTTTAGGACTTTAAAAACAGATTTCACAAGGTTGGAGCTTACCATTATGGATGTGACAAGTTGGTTCAGATTCGCATCTCTCCTGGCGCATGTACTACTAAAAGTTTTATGCTCTAGTTCATCATTGGTTGAAGCTCCCTGATCTTTCTCATCTTGATTCCTTTGTGTTGATGGTTCTGCCCGAAACTTGACTTCAAGACCTATACCTTTCTCAAGTTCTTTTGGACAAGACAAATGCATTATCATATCCTTGGAGTCAGTATGAACATTTTGAGTAAGATATTGACTTACATTGTCTCACTCATGTCTTGGTACTACAATCATGATGGTACCTTGAATGTACTCTTGTCTTTTACTTGCTTGTGGCTTATGACATGGGTGTTGTTCCACTTCTTATTTAACACCTAAACTTTTATGAACCTTTTGGTCCAGACACAAGTGCATCATAACAGTGGTTGGACAAACAAGTTTATTCACTTTAAGTTCAGAATTCACCTTGTTTGCTTGCACCTCACGGTTGATGTCCTTTTGACTTGTGTGCTCTTCTTCTTGTCTTATTCCTGGATCAAAACTCTTTGGCAAAGACAAGTGCATGAGTTTTGAATTGGAAATTAAAATATCAGGTTGCACAAAATTATCATTTGTGTTAGTTACTTGTGTTGGCGTGTCTCGCAACTTGAGTGAGGCATCAAAGCTAGGTCCGTTTGCATTGGGTGAAGCTTTGCGGCTGTGCTTCTGCTCTTGCTTCTTTGGGTACAAAATCTCCATGATCTCCTGCCTTTGCTGATCATGCCTTGCTTGAGGAGTCTTCTTAGATTCTGGATGGAAAACAGACTTGGGCGTTGGAGCAGCTTGTGCTTCGGATGCAATCTTCACTCTCTTGGTTGTGGTTTGAAGCTTCTCCACAAATTCCTTATTCATCCTGGAATTGAGATCTCTCCAATCCAGTACTGGCTTCTTAAGGATGGTTGGTGTGCTCTCCTTTAGCCACCATTCATAAGCCTTTCCTGTGAAGGCTGAGACAGCTTGTACTAGCCTCCTTTCTTCTGGAAATTTGTTAACTTGTAACCACTGCTCCATGTTGCTTTCCCACTGTAAGTATACTTCAGGATCTCTGCTAGTTCCTGAGAAGATTAGGGAACCTCTTGTTCCGGTGGTTGGATGCTTTGTGCTTGCTTGTTGGGCTGTAGCTCTCCTTGTACCAGTGAGCTGACGTTGAGCTGGTACATGGTATGAAGTAACTCCTTGGTTCTTGTATGCACTCTTGTGCCTAGGTGGGTGATATTCTCCATATATGTCTGCTACTGAATCTTCACGATCCTCCATGTCACTGATTTAGTACCTGAAACAATAAACTCAAAGTGTATCAATATGTTCTTGAAATTATTTATCTTAAGCTATTGAACAAGTAGTTGCAATTGTTCAAATCGCAAGCAACGATACACTTGACACACGGTTCTAAACAACTTGAAATCAATTTAGGATTCAAAACTTTTCGAAAAGGTTGAAATTCTTTGAAACTTAAACTTTCCTTTTCTTAAGATATTGCACACGGCTTTCCTTGTTTTGAAATAGGAAATATAATTTCTTTGCAAATTAGATGGATCCTTGATCAAAACTTTTGAAATCTTTCCTTTTTTTTTTTTTTGAAAACTAGATTTGAACAAAGAAATAGAAACTAGAATATCCCTAAAAATCTAAAAATATTTCGAAATCCATTTTTTTTTTTGAAATTTGAAAATAACTTTGGAAAACAAAAGGAAATAAACACTTTTTTGGTTTAAGAAATCGAATCAAATAACAAAACTTCTCCTCTTTCTTTTTTTTAAAAAACTTTTTCTGGTTGTTATAAAACAAAAACAAGAACACAAAACAAAGACTCTTTTTATAGGGGTTTTGGATTTTAAAGATGCAAACAAATTGAACTAAAACAAAAACGATTTTTTATGGTTTTCTTTTTTAAGGATGCAAACAAAAATCATAAACTATAAACTAAGAAATATGATGAAACAAACAATTTTTATGGTTTTTTTTTTATTTAAGATGAAATGAGAACAAAAACTAGATGCAATAAGGTACTCTTTATGGTTTTTCGATTTGGAATGCAAAGCAAATGGAAAGCAAATTAAAACAGACGATTTTTTTTTTTTAATTTAATAATCGAAAGCTGTAAACTAGATGCAAGGAAACCGAAAGGAAAAGGATAGATACACCTGATCTAGGAACCTTTCGGCTCTGATACCAGATGATGCAAGATGGAATCGTGATTGATGTAGAACAGGGACTGAGGTCGCTCTATTCTAGATCGTGAGTGGAGTTGTGGTGAGATGGATCCAACTGTGGGTCTCTAGACTCCTTAGGAAGGACGTTGAGATTATTAAATAGAAGATAGAATGGATTTAATGTCGCCACACAAGTGATGAATGATCTTGTGATAAGACTGATCTAAGGTCGCTTGATATGACTCACAAGAAAGCTTAGAATCGAAGGTGTTTTCTCTCAAGAAGGAGAACTGCGTTATTGTATTGATACTTGGTTGAAGGGTTAATAATACATATAATAATACAAAGCTTATATAGGCTTTTTACAACGGTCCTATTGACCTTAAACAAGAAATCACAAATTTAAAGGAAACTAGCCGTTAGGCTGATTTTGGCAAGGATCCAAGCTCTTGATGGTTTCTTTGTATCTGGATGGCTTTAAGGGATAAGTGAGGATCCTTGGGACAGCTTGATTGACAAACAATTCATGGCTTTCATTCTTGGAAAGAAGCCGTTGGTGTTTGATCTCTTTCTTCTCCACAAATGGTAAGTGTGACATGTTGAAGTTATGGAGAATCTTGTGTGGTCTTGTGCAGCTGAGGACGTCTGGACTTGATGGAAAGGAGCTCAAAACACTGTAGTTTTGATAGGTAAAGGTTTGGTGCTGAATTGACCTTCCAAGTGTGAATGCTTCCATATATGGCAAGTCTGCTGAGCTAGTTGTGATGTTATCCGCTGAGCTAGTTGTGATGCTACATATGGTTAGCTCCTTTTCGGTATCTTCTTCTTGTGTCATCTTTTGGGGATGACTCTTCTTAGTGGCATGCTGATGATGATCTGAGCTAGATGTCTTGACCTTGGTCTCCACTTGAGCTAAGATAAGCTCATATGCCTTGTTAGATCTTCTCGGCTCCTTAATCTCTTCTCCATGTGTTATGATTCCTCCTGGGTCATATGTCTTCTTAGGATTGATTGTTGGATGTATAATCAGTCCTATGCCTGGTTTTGGATCAGAAATCATTATGGCCTTGACTTCTCTTGGTTTCTTTGCGCTGCTTGACGTAGTGGTTGAGTTAGTAATTGTGTCAGTCAGCGCCTGGTTTGGTCTGGTTCTGATGACCTCATCAGAGAGAGAGAGAGAGAGAGAGAGAGAGAGAGAGAGAGAGAGAGAGAGATAGAGAGAGAGAGAGACTGGGAAGAAATGAGGAGGAAGATGAGTCGGTTAAAGATATTTAAGGTTTCCGACGGATTTCCGACGGGTATTACAAATCCGTCGGAAATCCGTCGGTTCCTAAAATTATATGGCGGTTTTATGAAAATTTTGGTTAAAATTTGGCGGTTCAATAACTGACAGATTTTCGACGGATTTTTAATACCCGTCGGAAATCCGTCAGAAACCTTAAATTACAATAAACACACCCAGGATTCGAACCTGGGTGTAGAGTAAAATGGACTGAAGCTCGAACCAATGTGCTAAGTGTGTTAATTGTTTATAACTCAGGTATATATATATATATATATATATATATATATATATATATATATCTATTTGATTATTTAATATTTTATAGTTTCATAACTTAATTAAAACATACCATTTTAAGAAACAAAACAATTAAAATAAAAATATTAAACGAACACCTTAATTCATAATTCATATTACATAACATCAAAACATAATATTTTAAACAAAATATTACACATTAAACACATATATAACTTAATAAATTTAAAAACACAGCAGACACGGATTAGCGGTTATAATTCGGAAACTGGTTCTCGAACTATTCACCGGTGTTTGTGTCCCTCCACTGACGGATCATGCGATTCCAGGACCTTGCGGGAATCCATTCCGGTCTTGCCTCGCCACTTTCCCATTGGGACTTCAGCCGGCGCAATTTTGTTTGGAAAACACGCCTAGATGTCTTATGGAATTCCGACCAAACCGTTAGAATGATGTCCGAACGAAAGGTGAAGTGTGCCTATTCATGTATAACATAATTCAGTATAGGATTTTTATAAATTAGGAAACATGCATGAACAACTTGTTGGAAAAAATGATCTTACGAGAAATGCATCAAACCATGTCGCCTTAAGGTGGTCGGGAACATTGTAGTACGCCACATAACTTCCAGACCAGTGATTCTCGATGATATCACTAATTGCACACAAAATGCGGGCATTGTAACCGAACCACATGGCTCCGTTCTGTCGGGACGGGTGAAGAATGGGAAGATTTTGTCGACCCGGCAAACGGAGTTCGCGCAAAAAAATGCGCGGTTCTCGACGGATAGATAGACGAAATCCATTTGTTGTAAAATTTTTAGTGTTTGTAGAAGATGAAAAAGTTAGAGACTCGTGACATATACAAAATTTTCCGACGGACTTTCCGTCGGGTATCCATCGGAAATTAGATTTATTTCCGAAATGACGTTCCAATGCAACGCATAGGGAAGAGTCGGGATAAATTACAGTCTGTAATTGCAGCCTTTGACTGGTTCCCGATGGATTTCCGACGGATTTAATATTTATGTCGGAAATCCGTCAGAAATTAGTGTTTAGGGTTTCGGGATTACGGAAGCTTAAAAGTTAAATAATACATTTCAGATACAACACTCAGGATCGTATGACTAATATAGTACGAAATTAAAATTCCATAAATCAAACAAAAGATCCATTCAACATATCGACAAATGACATTGTATACTAAGGAGTGAATTCGACGAAGATACTTCGTATATCCGAAAATGTGCAAAATAATTTTTAAGTGATCTAGAATGTTGCTCTTCACTCATTAAAACCCTACCATTAATCACCCCGGAGTTTTAGAAAGAACCAGGGTTTAGGGTTTGTAACCCTAAACCCTAAATCAAACTATCCCTCAGAAATCTGTCAGAATTTTCCGACGGGTATAATATACCAGACCATTTGTGGTGGATGTTATGTTACTATTTTGTTGATACTAATAATATTTAGTCCTATATAAAATGAAAGAAATAATTACACGGTGTTTAATTAATTTAAAACATGAACTTTTCTTCGAGGGTATATTTTTGTAACTTTGATCCATGGGTCGTTCTTGTATGTTAGTCGAGGGTACAATATGTAACTCACCTATATAAAATGAAAGAAATAATTACACGGTGTTTAATTAATTTAAAATAATTCAAAATTTATAGGGTTACGTAATTTTTTTATCGTTTACCTGATCTGCTTGTGAAACAATAATGAAAGGGTCATATTTTCAAAACTTTTTCGTCGAATGGATAGATGTCACACCAAACTCATCTATTGTAACACCTTGCCCAATGATAGGGTTGTACCAGTCACACAAAAAAACCATGCATCTCATGCCGAGCTTCCCTATGTACTTCACTTCAAGTATTTCTTTAAGAACACCGTAGTACACATCTTCGCCAAATGTAGATTAAACTCCGTGTTCGGCCGTTCTCCTAGAATATCCTTCTTTATGAACTTTAAACGCATATCCCCTTGTGCAATATCGTGGATATGACTTAGTGTTGTAGTGGAGTTCGCTCACTATGTCTACTAACTAATCTTCTGGTTTGCGACTGTACTTGATTTCGTTATTCACCTAAAACAAACTGGTCAGTTACCAATAATATTTAATGGGTTTTTGTTGATAAAAAAATCAGAAACTCACATAAAACTGCAACCACTTGCAAAAGTATGTTTCTTTCCACTCTTCGCGCTCTTCCTCTGTCAATTCGGGATGATGATGTTGCAGTGACTCCATGTATAACCTATCAAAATCAACCAAACTTAGTTATATAATTATTATAAAATAAAAATGCAATAATTTTAACAGATTTAAATATACATACCTCTCATACTCAAATACTTCCTTGCAGTTGTTAAGAATATATTTGTGTAGGTGTGCATGCTCTTGGGTTGTTAGTTGCCGCTTTTCTACTTTACCGCTTAACCGCCCTACTTGTTGAAAAATGCTAGGAACCGTTGAATGATAAAATTGTCTCTCGCCTCTATCATCGTTTCTAGATGGGCGACGACTCTTTGTTCGTACTTGCGAGGGGAAGTAATAGCCGGAAAATGTCGCCGCTTCCTCGTTGTGGTACTGCACAGCAACTGAACCCTCCACTTTAGCTGGGTTTTTAACCTTTTTCTAAGGTGGAACATATAACGCTCGAAGGGATACATCCACCGATATTGTACCGGACCACCTAGTCTAGCTTCTCTTGGAAGATGAATAGGTAAATGCTCCATAACATCAAAGAAAGACGGTGGAAATATCTTCTCTAGATTGCAAAGGATCTTAGGAATGTTTTGCTCCAAACATCGGATGCCGTTAGCTGTTAGCGACCGCGTACATATATCCCTGAAAAAAGCACCTGCCGCAGCAATTGATTTGTGAACATCTTTGGGGAGGAGGTGAGCAAATGCAAATGGTAGTAGTCGTTGCATCACCACATGACAATCATGACTCTTCATCCAGATAAACTTGTCCCCATCAGTGTCCACACAATTACGCAAGTTTGATGCGTAACCGTCAGGGAATTTAACTAGTCGCGTAATCCACTCGAAGAACTCTTCTTTGATTTCAGATCTAACCAATACGCTGGAATTGGAGCTTTTCCGTTCTTCCGAATATGAAGTTCCGGCCGATCACAAATTTCAGGCAAATCAAGCCTAGACTTCACATTATCTTTCGTCTTCCCTTGCACGTTGAGAACAGTGTTCATGATGTTATCAAAGAAATTTTTCTCAATGTGCATGACATCAAGATTATGCCTTGACAGCTGATCCTTCCAATATGGTAAATCCCAGAAGATGCTTAGCTTGTTCCAGTTGTGGGACAGACTAGCTGCGTATACATTCTCATGCCCATTTCCACCACACTGACGAGTTCTTAGTGCACCAAAGGTTTCCAAAAGGCCCAAAGTAGCCGACCCATTGTCTATGAGAATAGGATCATCAAACACTTTCCTCTTCTTCGTAAAAAGTTTAGTGTTTTTCCGATATGGAAGACATGCGGTAGATATCTCCTATGACAATCAAACCAACACGATTTGTGTCCGTTCTTCAAATGGAATGCATCTGTCTGTTCCTGACAATATGGACATGCTAACCTCCCATGCGTTGTCCATCCTGATAACATACCATAAGCCCGAAAATCGCTAATGGTCCACATTAGCGCAGCCCTCATTAAAAAAAATTCCTTGCAGGAGACATCGTAGGCCACAAGGCCGGGCTGCCATAACATTTGCAACTCATATATCAATGGCTGCAAGAATACATCAAGTGATCTTCTTGGATGCTCTGGACCGGGAACGAGTATGGAGAGGAATAGAAACTCTCGACGCATGCACATAGATGGCGGTAGGTTATAAGGAGTTAAAATCACTGGCCACAACGAATATTGTCTCCCATGCCTTCCGAACGGGTTGAAACCATCTGTGCATAATCCGAGGTACACGTTACGTGGCTCGTATGCAAAATCTGGATACACTCTGAAAATGTCGCCACGCTTCAGCATCCGACGGATGAGCACTTTCTACTCCTCTTCTATGCTCAGCATGCCATCTCATTTCCCCCGCAGTTCGCTCCGATTGGTATAAGCGCCTCAGCCTATCGGTTAACGGCATATACCACATTATCTTGAACGGAACCTTAGCTCTTCCCCTTGTATCCTCATAGCGCGGCTTCTTACAGAACTTACATTCCAGACGGTATTCGTCTTCTCGCCAGTAAATCATACAGTTGTCGATGCACACATCTATCATCTGATACGGTAATCCAAGCCCTTTAACAAGTTTCTCGACCTCGTTGTATGAACCTGTCGCAAGATTGTCATCAGGAAGAATATCTTTCATGAAATCGCAAATAGCATCCACACATTTCTCTGCCAAATTGTAGTCTGTCTTTATGCCCATTAATCTAGTTGCAGATGATAATGGCGAGTGTCCCTCTTTACAACCGTCATAAAGTGGCCGCTTCGCTGCATCTAACATATCATAAAATCTCCTAGCTTCTTCATTAGGTTCCTTATCTACCCTAGGAATTTGATATTCACCTACTTCCGGAATATTTTATCTAAATGCATCATTAACCATTTGAACGGTACCTACACCAAAATCTACATCCGCGGTATAAGGTTCGCTAGAACTAACAATAGGTTCCCGCGTACTAGTACTACCAAAAGGTTCTCTACTACTACTTGCATAATCCAATGTTTCCCCGTGAAGATACCAAATCTTATAACCCGCCATAAACCCAACTGAGTACAAGTGAATCCATACTTCGCCAATCGTAGGATTTCTAACATTTCGGCAGTGAGTACATGGGCATTTCATCTTACCGGTTTTCTGCGTATGAGGTTGATTGCAAGCCATCGTCATGAATTCCACAATACCGAGTGCACATGGTTTGTGCACTAAGTTCGTCATCACACCAACCCTCGGTCCGTCCATCCACGATCTGAAATAATTGGAAGAAGACATTTTTCCGTGCAGAACAATATCAGAGAGAATGGGAGAGTGGGAGAGAGACAAAGAGATTGGTGTGGAGGAGAAGAGAGGTGTTTGATATATATAGAAATTTAACCGACAGAAAACCGACGGATATAGCCGTTAGCGTCGTTAATCCGTCGTTTTGTTTGTCGGCCCAACGGTAACAATAACGGCTATGATAACGGTAACATCGAACCTACGGGTTCCCGACGGATTACCGACGGATATGCGATACCGTTGGATTACCGTCGGAAATTTTCTGACGGAAATGTTTGCCGTCAGAAATTACCTACGCAAAAACCGACGACTTCCAATCCGTCAATAAGTCGTCAGAAACTTGCGGAATTTCGGACGGCAAATTTTCTGTCGGAAATTCTGTCGGTTTAAGGCTTGTTTTCTTGTAGTGATATATGATTAGGATACATTAATATATATATATATATATATATACACATACATACCCATAATAAATGGTTCATATTTATTGTATCTTCTGGATGAAAAAACATTTACACGCTGCTATTGTTCTTCTGAGTGCCTCTTTCAATAACCTGGTCATACCAGTTACATTTAAAGTGTGATTTTTAAATTGACCATCCCCTCATAATCGAGTTGTATAATATCAATTAGAAATCAGCTTCATAAGATGCATTAGCATAATTTTCTGCTTTAACACATACCCCATAGTTTCATATTTTCTTCCCATGCCGTGATTCAGCGTATGAAACAATTATCCTCTTGTGAAATAGATGGGCCAGATTTTAGGTTTATTCAGCGTTCCATGCACTATCCCTTGAACCCACATAGGAAAACGATTTGTTGTGTTTCAGTAAGTAACCTGTATATATATATACATTAATAAACTTATAATATAATATATACATATATAGTTATGAATATTATTTAGACATACATAATTTTCATCTATAAAGAATATTTGTCAGCTCTTTTCGCAAAGAGTTCTTTTTCAAAGAGTTCTGAATATTTTGCGCAAATATAATCTTCCAAAATACTATATAAGACCCAAACATATTATATATGAGGGGATTATATTAAAAATATTTTGAGAAATGCCAAATTATGTATACCTCTCAAAGGCTGAAAATATTCACAATTTCGCATAATATATGTATGTGCGCATCAATAGTCTTTCTCTGAAAACCATATTTCATTCATTTCCCACTAGGACAACCTACATGAGTAAATATATTAGGTACTCCAGGGACATGATATAAAAGAACTTCACCTTCATCAAATATTTGTTAACCTCACCACATGAGTTAAAAGTAATTCACATTAGATAAATAATACCAGGTATACAAACTAATTTAAATAAATTTAATTATAATGTTTATCTTGATTTCATATGTATATGCCCGACAAAGTAGTTCTCTGTGAAATAAGCTATCTCGTCATTGATAAATGATTCAACATTCGATCCTGCCGCATGTTTTTTGTTCTTTGCTTTTGGAGTTATTTACTTCTATAGTCACTTGTTGACTTCTGTATTACACCAAAGATCACTTGTTTGTGATATAACACTTTTAGCTTTGGAGAATACAAATTTTTCCCTAACTAATCCTAACCAAACGTTACTTCTCTTGTTCACATTCATTTACTTTTTATCTTTTTGTTTTTATTTTAATCTTCTCTACTTTTTTGTTTATGTGTACTAAATCTTGTATACAAAAAAAAAACTTAAAATTTAGTGGACATTATTGATAAGACACATTACAAAGAAAACTTAAAATTTATAATTTTGACTTTCAGTGGTGTATAGACAGTAATTCATGGACATCTACATGTACTTTTTACATGTTGTTTTTGATGCATTATAGTTGTCATTTTTCATTGCCTATCTTGTGGACAAATAATTTATGGACATGATATATAGTATTCGTATTAGCTAATTCAATCTTGTTACTTGAATCGACATATTCTGTTTATACGGCCTTCTTTGAATAGACAAGTTAAATTATTATATGTTTTATGGACAGCATTTGATGGACATTATTAATATGATACACATTACAAAGAAAACTTAAAATTTATAATTTTGACTCTCAATGGTGTATGGACAGTAGTTCGTGGACATCTATGTGTACTTTTCACATGTTGTTCTGTGGAAGCTATATTCCTTTATTACATCTTTTAATGTACTGTTTTCATGTTAACAGACATCCGCCTTCCCCAGAGACTGTTTGCTACCGATAGATACCCGAACAAGCGGCTAAACGTCTATTCAAAAATTGATCACGTCACATTTATTAAACCATTGGAGAAGACTCCTACAAGTTAACACTGTGTCTACGGATTAATATCCATAAGCTTTTTACGGTATTAATGTGAAAATATTGTCTACGAAATCGTAAATAATTATATATGAACACAACCCGAAATCAAAGTGAATATGTGTCCACAAAACAACCAATGGATTTGTATAAATATTAGAAATAATCATGAAAACTATGTATGATTGCCCCCAAAATGGTAAAAAAAAATCACGTAGTGACCAATTAAAGGAGTGATACGAATGTCCACGTAATGAATATTATAAATAACCAAAGGAGTCATGAAAACTATGTATGATTGTCCACACAAAAAACAGTATATGCACAAAAACGGATATCAAAGTGCTTGTTTGTCCACGAGCCTGTGCAAAAAGTAAATGTGCAGTATATATACATAGAATGTTGTCCACGATGTACGACTAATCCAATGACGGCTAGACCGTGCAATCGTTTTCGTGTTCATCCCAAATTTCCATGTGGACACGGTTAGATGGACGGTTAGATAAACATGTGTTCTTGAATAGAAATTAGATTAATCATATATAACTTACTAGAACTTATCGTTTATCATTTTCCGTGTGGACAAGTTCAAATGGACAATTGATTTATAAAATGTTAGTCGAGATTAATATGCATAAGTACGTTTGGACATTACGTAGTTAAAATGTGTATATCAACTTCCTGGATATATGTTAATGGACACCAATTTACTTTTATTACGTTTAGATAGCCATTTAGGAACTTGTTATCCAGTTGACACACGATACCTATATAGCTTACTAATGGACACCGGTCCGTGAAGTTAGTTAAGAAACAACAAGTTCCAAATCAAACCATTCACATGGATACACACATAAAATGAATGACAGAGTTATACCAAAATAATGTCCATGTCGATTTTTACTAAAAATCTTATCCATGATACTTTGCAAATGCTTTCGGGCTATACCTTTTCAACACCCATAAGTTTTTATAAAAAAATCTACAAAAGTATATCAAAATGGATGTCAAATTAGAAAGAAAAAAATTCGATAATTTATAGTATCAATTAAAATAATTTTATGTTTTATATAAACCAATAAATACCTAAATAACTATTATAAAGTTTTATGGTCCCACAATGCATAAATAAATAAAAATGCAAAACAAAACTATTTCCCTTCACGTTTTGTTTTTTTTAACCTAACTTTTGTCTCTTTCTCTACCTTTTTGTCACATACAAACCAAAATGTAATTTATTCTAAGAGTAAGTTGGCCACTAAAAAAATGAACAGTTGAAAAAACCCTCCCCATGGACAATATGCCTTAATATGTTACTTTCAAAAGACAATGTGTCCTTTTATGTTAATCACTCTTGCTTTTCCTTTTAACTTTTTGAAAAACCTTTCAAAAGGAAATATCCATTTGTACTGCACATGACCTCCTAATTCAGCTTCGGATGAGAGATGTATAGGCAGGTGCTCCATCACGTCGAAAAATAATGGTGGAAATATCTTTTTCAAATTGCATAAGATAAAATCTATGTTTTGTTATAGAATTTTGAGGCGTTTTTTTTCAAAGTTCTAGAACATAAGTCACGGAAGAATCCTCCAATCCCTAAAATATTAAAACTCAAATGGTTAATATAAAAGACTATAATCATATTTACGTGTAGCATTGCGTAGAACTATAATTAAGTACATGATAATGCAAGGTAGACGTTTCAGTGTAGGAGTTCTGCAAAGATAAATGGAAGTAGTTGTTCCATAAAAGTACGGCAGTCATGACTCTTCATGCCTGAAAGCTTTCCCTTTTCTATATCAGCACAACTAGCTAAGTCTCCTGAATAACCGTTTGGGAATTGTACTGCTTTCACACATTCCAATAATATTCTTCTGTCAGCTTCTTACAAAGTGTATACATGAAAATGAGCTTGACTATCACCATCAACAAGTAAGTGTATCCGATCAGAGAATCATGCTATATCCAATCTTGACTTGATTGTGTTTTTCAATTTAACTTTCACACCCCATAAGAGTATTCATGATGTTGTCAAAAAAGTCTTCTCTATATGCATCACATCACGATTATGTCGGAGACTGAGGTCCCTCCAGTATGAAAACTTCCAGAATATTCTTTCTTTGTGCCAATTATGCCACTTCTCATATCCAACCTTTTTATGACCGTTTCCACCACACTCAAACGTTTTCGGTGGTTTGACAGAATCTATTCGCTCGTTATAAACTTCGTCACCGACAAAGAATCTGGTGGATACTCATTCAAAGCGTGTTTACCCTTCATGAAGTCTTTTTATTCTTTCTTACTAGATGACCCTGAGGAACAAACCTTCTGTGAAAATCAAACCAACACATCTTACTTCCACTAGACAGATAAAACACCTTTGCATCTTCCATGCAAATTGGACAAGACAATCTACCATGGATTGTCAATCATTATAACATGTCATACGCCAGAAAGTCGCTTATCGTCCACATTATCACATCTTTTAAATTTAAATTTTGATTCAAGGACACATTGATGCATCGACTCTAGTTGACCACCATTCATTTAACTCCTCGATAATAGGTCGGAGGAAGATATCGAGACTACCTTGCGGATGATTTGACCCAGAATTCAATATTGTAAGGAACAAGTAATGTGCCTTCATGCACATACCATAGGGTAAATTATAAGGAGTCAGTATCACATGCCACAACGAATGATTACGAGACATGCCAGATGGATTGAACCCATCAGTACATAATCTAAGATAAAGTTCAGGGTTATTCGGTAAACTGGGGATGTAGTTCTTGAAACTATTTCCACTCCGCAGCATCAGAGTGATTACATATTTCTCCCTCCCTTGCTTGGTGCTCAGCTTGCCATCTCATTGTCGTTGCAGTCTTGTCGCTCTGATACATTTTCATCAATATGTCGGCAATAGGTAGATACCACATACGACTATATGGTATTTTGGTTTGTGATCGTCGTCCTTCGATAGGCTTATATCATGGTGCTTGAAAAAATTTACATTCCTCCCACTTTTCATCCTATTTCCAAAAGATCATACAATTTTTAAAACAAACATCAATTTTAGAAAATGGGAGGCCTAAATTTTCCATCAATTTCTCTGTCTTGTAATGTGAACCGGTTGCCTAATTTATGTATGGTAAATATTCTGTATATATTTGGCCCAAGAATCCACACAATTTTCACTCTTATTATAATCTATCTTATTTTTCATGAACCAAGCAACTAAGGATAACTACGAGTGATCTTCACGACGACCATCATATAGTGGTTTTTTCCCAGCTTCAAGCAACTCGTAAATTTTTTTTGAATGGTTACGCACCGGTTCTTGTACATTTTGATAACTATCATCTTCATAATAGCTATGATCACGAATGCATCATTCACCATATCCACATATCTATCTTCTACTACATTACCCACTTCATCTTCTTCAATCCCACTTATATGAGATGTATTAACATAACTCGTGCCTAAATCCATATTGATTTCTCTCCATGCTTATACCAATATAATAATTCGGCATGAATACAAGTGATTCTAAAAAACTTTCCCCTAGAAAAAAATTGTCATTTTTGCAAACATTACAAGTGCAATGAAACTTACCGGCATTGCTCTACGCTAGAGGCTAGTTATTTGCAAAATTCATGAATTGCTCCATCCCCTCTACAAACTCTAGCGTGAAATTTCCCGTCTCTTCAGCGATCCGCTTACACATTCAGTCCCTATAATTACTGTAATTGCAATTGCCCGAAATTGATCCACAAAAAACCTTCTTTTCACTCTATTTTTTCATGGGAAGAAATGTATGAATATATAGACATTTTTGCGACTGATATACGACTGAAGTGCGACTGCAAGGCGCAAAAACAGCTACACCAAACAATTTTTTTTCCAACGTGTTTTAAATATTGGTGATTCATCGCACAGTCATACATTAGTCGCAAATTTGCGACTAATTTATGACCAATATTTGTTAATCGCAATAATCAGGTACAACAACCAAAACAATTATAACATGTGTTTTAATTTTTGAGATTCACCCCACATCGCACATTAGTCGAAAATTTACCACTACTAGTTAGTCGCCAATCGGTCACAAATGTACGACTAAAATGCGATTGTTCGCTTTGGTCGCAAATAAACGACTGATTTGCGACTATTTTTATCTGGTCGCCATATAGTCGCAAATTCAGTTCTTATGTAGTCGGGATATTTTGCGACTATGTTCGCTGTCGCAAATCACAGTCGATAATTCCTTGTTTTCTTGTAGTGGATGGCCTCTTCGACAGCTTCTCGGGCCATATTTCTCCTAACGGCTCTTGAGATCTAACCGTTAGATTTTCGTGAACAAGTTTCTATTTTTTGATGGTAGATCCCTCTAACTTGAATCCAATTTTGAGCATGATCTAATGGTGAAAAGGTCTCCATTTGGTTTGGAAATTCTGACGGAAAGTTTCAGTGTCAAAATGTGGGTTTCTGACTTGTTTTGCCCAATTTTCTGAAAAATCATTTAAAACTATAAAATGTGGAAATCACTTGAAAACCATTAGAAAACACATTAGAACACCATTAATATATATATATATATATATATAAATGATAGTTAAAATTGTGTGAAAACGGATTATATCATATGTCCAAGTAATTACAGAAGTTTCTATATATGACACAATCAAATATTTTTTAATAAACATAAACGCTTGACTAGTGATGGCAAATCAATCTATTTACTTAACACGCCCCTAAAAATTGAGGAACTGTTACAACTCCAATCTTGTTTCTAAGGTCAAGAAAGTGTGCTCTTGATAGTGGTTTTGTGAGTGCATCTGTCAGATGATCCTTCTTAGATACTTGTTCAACCCGTAAAATACCATTTTGAATGTGCCGCAAACAAAGTAATAATCCAATGCAATATATTTCATCCGGGAGTGAAATACATGTTTTGCGCAGAGGAACGTTATACATTGTCACAGTACACAACTGGTGCGTGTGGTAGTGTGAAGCCAATTTCGGAAAGTGGATTTCATATTCATTGAAGTTATGCTGCTGTGTTAGCTATAAGTATGTACTTAGCTTCGGTGGATAATCGAGACACTCCTTTCGTTTTTTTTGCTGTCCAAGAAACCATTCTTCTCAAAATATATAATGTAGGCATTAGTTGATGCATAATCATCAGAGTCTCCAGTCCAGTCCGCATCTGAGAAATTGTGGAGGTTCAGATTATTTGTTAACAAGAAGAAGATTCCATGCGTTGTGGCTTCTGCTAACTATCGTAAAATTTAATTTCCTGCTTGCCAGTAATCTTCAGTTGGTTTATACATGAATTGTGAGAGTCTATTAAATGCGTAAACAATGTCTAGTCTTGTGAAGGCGAGATACTGCAATCAAGAAGAAGAGATCATAAGGTTGAGGAAGACCTTGACGCTCAAGGCTGGTCCCATGCCCAGTTTCCACAAAGAGCCACCGCCAAAGGTTGAATTGAAGAAGGTTTACTTCTTTGCTCCTCCTAAATTATCATACTTGTTCTAAGTTGTTGTTGTTATCCTGGTATGGTCCATAAAACTATTGCAGATACAACCTACTTGTCCAAAATCACCAAAGCTAAGATGTAGAAAGAGTAGATGCGATGCAATAGGAGGTGAAGATGGTTCTCGTGTGATAAAACCAAAAGACTCATCATCATCTACAGTGAAAAAATAATACCAAAGTCTCAGCCAAAGATTATTGAAAATCTAGAGAAGTCAGGGAAGACTAAAGAAAGGAAGGGAAGTAAAAGAAGCAGATTAAAGAGGAGAGGAAGAGAAGGCTTCTTCCGTGGCTGCAAAATCGGAAGGGAAGACACTTCTTGAATCATGCTAAGATAATGACAAGTGAAGTTGCAATGGGAGTCTGGTCAAAGAAAAGAGTGCGTTTGGCAACAATCCTACTTGTTCTTCTTTCCAAAGCATTAAGAAATTAAAAGGATAAATTTGTACCGGATGAAAATCAAATTTTGAATTATTATCTCATTATGAAAAATGTGTATGTTTATGCTTCTGCCATTTGATAATTTTGGTGAAACATAGTTCGACAAGTTTCTCAGTTTTACTGGAAATATGTACTTATCTCTTTTATTTAGTTTTTTGTTCTACTAATGGTATTGCTAAAAATAATATAGATTTTTTGCAATTTTTGGTGTATTTAAATAAAGATGGCAAAAATTACATATGATTATATCATAGCTTACTCTATAGTTTGTTCCCCACTAACCCACCAACTAAGAATTTAATTGAACTCGGACAGATAAATAGGCCCACAATTAGAATAGCCCACAATAGATTTGCCCATACAAATAGAGAACCGATAAAGTAGATATCCCATTGAATGGTACATATCATACAAAGATTAATTGAGGTCCGTAAAGCCCAAAAGCATCTCTCGTGAAAGAAAAGCTTCTTGTGGAGTAGCCGATGTTGAGGAAAGGAGCGAAACGTTGGGACAAAGAAAACACATATGCATGGCAGTGCTTGCTGATGCCGGATTCTGATGCTGCAACGAAGTGATTTGATTTATGACAGTATAATCAACACACTTTAGAATCGACTTCAGCAGTTTGAAGGATTTCATGTGGAGTCTGTTTTTTTTTTTCACGCACGATTTGCCAAAGCGATTAGAGTTAAAAAAATGCAGATGCTTACTTCCTGTTCACCAATTCTGTAGAGTTTAATCCCAAGAGTCATTGATCAGAGTGAGGCACAACTTCCTGGCTAGACCGATCCATATTTGACTAGAATAAGAACATCTGAAGAAGAAATTATCAATGTATTCATGATCCCGGTTATACGGCAGTCATATTGGATCAACAGAAAAACCCCATGAGATGAGCATGTCTCTTATAGGGCATATATTGAGTAAGAAAATCCATGTAAGACTCATATGCTTATGGATTTCTTTTAAACCATACGACCTTGTACCAAGAAACCATATGCTTAACTCCTCAAACTTCATTATAGACCTCACTTGAGATGAATTTGTTGTTTCTATTGCATTTGGTTGATCTCTGAGGAGACCAAGATGGCAAGTATTCATTGTCCGAGAGGGTTAGGGTGGTAAGGTGGACGAGAAGTTTTTCCATTCTATCAGTTCTTGCCTGCGAGATTTGCAAAGTAGAATCATTCCAAATGGATGAAAGGGTGGCATTAATTGGAATTCCAGATTATCTAGGCCCTTGATTTTCCAAATAAGTGATTAGCTGACCGAATGGAGACCAAGGAGAGTACCAGAAACTGCAGTTCCATCCATTGACAGTTACAATTGTCAACTACTGAGAGCATTCATTCATGAGTTTGAGAAGTAGCTTAAAAATCCAAGTGTGAGTCGGTTTTGATTTCATCTCCCAAAAGTTTAGGTATTTGATTACATTATCGTGTATCCAGAATACCCATATAGAATTGGATTTGAAGAAAAGCAACCAGAGAAACTTCATGGAGCAAGTTTTGTTCTACACGACTAAGTTCTTTAATCCTTCTTCTGGGGAGGCCACAATCCCATGAGACACAAGAAAAGTGTCTACCATCAAGGGAACATTTCCAAAGGTAGGCACCACACATTGAGTTAATTTTGTTGATTCGCTCCTTTGGAAGGATGAAGGTGGCACACCAGAAATTTATTATGCCCGAGACAACAAAACTTAGAAGTTGAAGGCAACCTGGGAAACACGGGTATTTGGCAATCCAAGTGTTGATTTTAGACGTTATTCTTAGCAATAAAGAGTCACAGTCTAGCAGCGACTGCTTGTTTGTGGACATGGGTAGCCATAAGTAACATATTGGGATAAAGTCTTGAGGAGTACCCTAGGAAGCTGTTAGCTCAGTGATCTCAGACGTTAATAAGTTTCGAGGAAGAGCCAAGATTTATCGACACTTATGGCGAATCTAGAGAGAGCGTGAAACTCTGAGTGAACTTGAATAATCCCTTGAAGCGAGGATAATCATCAATCTGAGAAAATAAGGAGGCTGTCAGCAAAACACATGTGAGTAAGCTTTGAGTCTCTACATCTAGCATGGAAACCAAATATATTTTCATATGCATCATTGTTTAGCATTTGAGACAGGATATTCATGGCTAATCCAAAGATGTAAGGACTTAATGGGTCTCTTTGTTGCAGGTCTCTGCTACCTCTGAAAAACACGCGGAGTGAACCATTAATACCCAATGAGTAAGAGGGGCTAGTGACACACTCCTTAATCCAAGTGACATATTCAGTTGGAAGATTGAGAGAAGATAGTCAAGAGACAACAAAATCCCATTTCAAGGATTCAAAATCCTTTGCAATATGTACCTATAAAGTAAGTCTTTTTGGCCCTTTATTTTTGTGATCCCCACTCACAATTTCTGACATTATAAGACAACTTTCTAGGAGTAGTATATTCTTTTTGAAATCCGACTTGTTAGGGAGGATTATACCAGGTGAAAGAGGCTTTAGTTTTGCAAATAAGAGTTTAGATATGACCTTGTAGATAGTGTTACAACAAGAAATAGGCATGTAATCTTTGATAATAGTAGCTCCATGGAACTTAGGGATCATCCTTAAAATGGTAGAATTGGTAGCTTCAGGCATTGAAGATTCATGGAAGAATCTCAAAATAACAATGGTTACCTCATGACCTCAGTGAGCCCAAGCCGCTTTATAAAAACGTGAAGTAAAATCATCTGGCCCCGAACTTTTTTGATGACTAAGCTTGAAAACCACATTTCTTATTTCCCAGCCAATGGGAGTCTAGCAATGGAGGATGATTGGACCGAAGTACAAGCAAACATAGTGAGAGGAATGATGGAGTCAAGGAGACCAGACACAACATGAGCAAGAGGGGGCCAATAATTGATTTGGAGTGATTAACTGCCAACTTTCCCACCGCTTATGACATATTTACTTGACAACCATCCAAACCGACCAAAGATATAACAGCATTGTAAGCATTCCTTACATTAGAAACTCTTAAGAAATACCTTGTACAAAGGTCTTCTAGTTTAAGCCAGTTAACTCTTGATTTCAGCTTGTAGAAAGATTCTTCCACAAGTTTGAAGATTTCCAACCTCTGTTGGCAGCATCTTTCCTCAGCAAAAGCACATCAAAGTGGTTACTCAGGGAAGCGACTTGGAGGTCCTGAAGAAAACCGGTAACATCGGCCACTCTTTTCTCGATGTCTGAGTGATTGTTTTTCAAAGCATTTTTCAACTGCTTCTGCTTTTTAGAAAGGAGATAATAGGATGAAGACAACTCTGCAGCGTAAATCCAGTCCTCAATCACAGTAGCCATGAAGTTTGTATGTGCGGTTAAAAAGTTGAAAACTTGAATGGTTTAGTTCCAGAGATATGGAGATGATAATCAAAAGAGACTAGAGTCGGGGTGTGATCCGAGAAGTCTGGAGGGAGGATATTAACAACATTGTGTGGGTAAGAAGATATTCACTCTTCATTGATTGAGACCATGTCCAATTTCTTTGCAATAGGGGCATATGCTGCTTGTTGGACCAAGTGAATGGAGGGCTAAAATATCTTGTCTCAGATTTCAATGTCATCAATGCAGGTTTTGGATTCCACCTTTTGAAGAGTGATCTTGTTAAAACCTGGGGAATGGTACTCATGACAATGAAGAATCTCAATAAAAATCCCCACCAATAACCCAAGGTGATGAGTTAGTAAAAGTTGAGCTAACATGCTCCATATCTGACCAAATAGTTTTCCTTTCATCACTTGAGTTTGTAGCATACACCGGTGTAGCTATGAAATAACTTATTCATGGTCCACTGACTACGCATGTGACATATTCTTTTTTTTGGTGGATAACAGAGACATATAAAGGAGCCTTCCAGATTAATATGATACGACCATCATGATCATCTGAATGATTAAAAGCAAAGGACCAGTGCAGGCAGATTTGATCCACAATACGGTTCATGTTAGATTCTTTGACGTTGGTTTCCAAAAGATCACCGAATAAAACTTTATCAATACTTAGCATGTTCGAAAAATCCTGATGCGTATCATTTTCGTTAATTCCCCTTACGTTCCAAAAACAGGTTTATCGACATAAAATATTTATAGATTGTCCATCAATTCTTGCAGGGAATGACCATTGACATGGGGTAGTAAATAAATATCCTTGGCCAGCCGAGTTATACGTCTATGATTTGAGGTTTACAAAAGAAGAAGATGACAGAGGAGAAGGCCCAATACTGCATTTTATGCAATCTAAAGAACAAGAAAAACCGGTTAACTTGAAGAAACCACAACATAGTTTTGAGCATGAGGCAACAATGGAGGTAAAAACTTTTCATCTAGGCAAGAGAAGGAATTTGTATTGATGAATGCCTTGTATGTACCCGAAGAGAATGTAACATCCCAGTTTGTGGTATATGCGGAGAGGTTTAAAAAAAATGATTTGGCTATCTATGTCACCAAAGTAAAGTTATCATTTTGGCCACTTGTCTAAAGAGAACTCCGACGTTAAGTGTGCTTGAGATGTAGTAGTTGAAGGATGAGTGACCTAACAGGAAGATTTGCGGTGTCGTGCGAGTGAGGAAAAATAACGGGGAAAGAAAACGTGGTTATTACAGGGATAATAAACAACTCTTTCGAACCTTCCGGACTAACAAACCGGCCGTCGGACGAGGGTGAGCCCACGGGCCCATGAACAGTGGCGGTCGGAGCGTTACAAGTGGTATCAGAGCCGAATCCAAAAACGTGTGTGGAGTCAGTGAGGGCTCACACCGTCAAGGATAACAATCCTGGTGCGCAACGAGGGCGTTGCGCTCTGTGAGAGGGGGTGATTGTAATATCTCGGTTTGTGGTATATGGAGAGGGGCTTAAAAGAATTGATATGGCTACCTATATCATCAAAGTGCACTTATATTTTCCGTCACTTGTCCAAAGAGAACTCCAACGTTAAGCGTGCTTGAGCTGGAGTAGTTGAAGGATGGGTGACCTATCTGGAAATGATTCGGGGTATCGTGCGAGTGAGAACAAATCACAGAGAAAGATCGTGTCGTGATTGCAGGGACAGTTTACAAGTCTTTCGAGCCTCCCAGACTAAAAAACTGGCCGTCAGAAGAGGGTGAGCCCATGGGACGAGAGAATGGGCGTGGGGCCCACAGACGGTGGCGATGGGGACGTTACAGAAAAAACCTTGGATAACATGGAATAAATTTTCCTTTTCTTTGATTTCAAAGGTCTGAACCGAGGGGAGAGACTTTTATAGCATGAAGTCCAAAAACATGAGTAATATCCTTGTAACAGTAAGAGTCATGAATAGTCATTGTTCTGTCAAATATGATCATTTGAGATGGAGAGGTAGACTTATCAAAGATCGTAGTACGAGGAATCATGTACATTATGAGGCATCTCAGTTGCAGATACATTGGTTGGCATATAAGTGTTAGCCAGTATAGAAGTCTCAAATGGCATAGAAGTCTCAGGGGAGGCTTTGGAATCTCACTCAGAATAGGAGTTTCAGCTGGCATACGTTGAGAATCCATATCCATAGTATTTGAGGATATGCCCACTGATTGAGACATAGGCATATTTGAAGTCAGAGGATGCTTATTTGAGGTATATCCTTTTTCTTGTGTTGAAGCAAGATCATCTTTGTCTGGCACCCACTTAGAATTTAGGCCTCACTGTTCAAGATGTCCTAGTTGTTTGCATCACGGGCTTGTCGGAGAAACCCACATGTAATTTACTGAAACCAATATGATGGAACAGTTTTCCCTTACTAGCTCGATAGTTGAATGAAGAAACTTAGTAAAATTTGCTCTCACTTTAGATTAGCCAGATCCAAGTTAATCATTTTAATTCTGAAGTCATAAGTTTCAACTGGGTCTCCAATAAGGCCAAAAATCAGGCTGAGTCCTTCACGAGTATAAAGGTCGAAAGTTACACCTCTTACATGATCCCATAGAGGAATAAACTCTATGGTGGGAGGTTTCAGGGCAAGATTTGTTGACCATTGTGCGGCATTGAAGAGGAAAGAAGAAACATGTCATATCTCTTGTTGCACAATTTATCTTGAATTAAGTCATTGAGGATTCTAACGAGCATAGAGCATGATCTGTCATACCCTTCTCCTCTGTCGTTACCCATCCCACTCCACAGTTTGCTTCCACCGTCTACTCCACAGGTAGCTCCGCCGCGAAGAGTTCCTCCTTCGGCAAAATCTCAGACTACCAAGCTCCTTCTCCTCCGGCCGTATCATCCGAGCAGCCTTGTCCATATGAGTCAAAAATCTTTCTCCAACGTGGTCTCAATAGTCGTTCTCTCAAATAGAATTTGTGAAGTTTTCATGTATTTGAGTTTTCCCCTGTGGAATGACCAACTAGGGAGCAGTTTATCAACGATCGTCAACGCTAAACTTAGCTATGGCTTTTGCCTTCAGGTTACCTTCCTCCGCTTCGACGGAGAGACCGATCCTATTAATCTTCTTTATGGAGAAACTAATTGGATCAACTTTTTTCTTTTGGGAGAGATCACTTTCACCCTCCTTCTCTTTAGAGAATGGAATTTTATCACCACCTTCCCTCTCTATGAGAGGAGAACTTTCTACGGTTGCAAAGCCGAGAAATCATATTTCTCTAACCCATTTGTTATCTTTCATAGCGGTCTTCACGAGACCAGGAGATACAACGGGTTTAGTCTCGACTTAACTCGGAGGTAGAGACAATCTTCTAACGTCACAACATAAAGTGACTAAGTTAATTCTTTCCGGCTTTGCCGTGAACATTATGCTGACGCATCCGGGTAGCTACTGTGATTCGCTGTCGCTTAACTTTGCTGAAGTTTCAGCTCTATCTGTTATTGCTTTCATGTTTTATCGTATTAGTCTACATGCTGAGATATCTACTCTCCTTTATCTTCTGTATCATTATAATCTCAAAGTTTAGATGAATGAAAAGTGTTTGACCAAAAAAAAACAACAGTATAAAAAATTCAAAACTTAAGAAATACACATATTCTACCTAATGGTTACACAATCTTATTAGATTAACACAATTGACAACATAATTCTTGCACGTGTGTGATGTGAACCCAATTTAAAAACATCTTACAACTCCATAAGCAGCATAAAACGGTTTTTTTAATTAGGGATTTCATGGTTTGTTAGGTTGATTGATTAGTTAAGGATTTTGGAACTCTATTTCTTCACCATTAGTTGTTCTTATAAGCTAATTCTGGATTGATCACCTAGAACTTAGATCTTAGGTTAATTAATTGGCATGAAATTGTAAATGATAATCTAATAGAACCTTAGGTGAGAAAATAATCTATTCGCAAATAAATTTGGTTTAGATAATTTGTGAACAAATCGAACCTGAAATAAATGCATGTTTAGACTAGAACTCGCTAATAAATATGGTTTTCTAGGTTGTAAGACATAGATAGTTTTCGCGGCAATAGTTGTTCACTTTATCTATATGTTTCGAGTTTTAGGACATAGCAGAATCATGAGTGATTGGTTAACTTGCATTCTTATTTTTCTGAGAATTCTCCGAGCCTAGCGTTTCTTCCTTCTTTTTACACACACTCTTTTACTTCCTTCTTGTTCTCATTACAATATGTCTGCTTAGCTTGATTTTAATCTACAATCTATTGTGCAACTCTTGAGACTCTGTGTTTGATAACCCTTCTATACTACAACTGCTTTATTTTGCACTTGCAGTTTGTTTTTAGGGATAAACTTTAGTCTATCAAGTTTTTGGCGCCTTTGCTCAGGGCCTCTTTGAGTGCCAATATATTTTAGTAGTTGAGTTTCGACTAGGCATTTCTTTTTCTTTTTGTTACTTACGCGTTTCTTCTCTCTTCTTTAGTGTTTCAGGTGAATGCTTAATTGCATAACCAGGAGCAAAAAATATCAACATATAGCACATTTCAGCAATCAGGAGCTAGCAGAGTTAGAGGGCACGAACCGCAAAGCTAAGAAGCCAACAGAGATGATGAATCTTGTCTTACTAGCGAAAAAGTTGATGTTCTACGACACCAGAAGTGTAATACCCTGTCTCACGATAGCGTCAACGGGCAACTTAAAAGTCAAAAGAAACTCACCGAATGGCATTTCTGTAGTTTTTGGAAGGGCATTACCAAAATAAAGACATGAAGCTTTGACGGTTCAAGTAATCTTCTTTTTATTTAAAAAGATTATTTAGAAGAAGGGAAACGCTGAAATCGGATTTTTAAAAGGTCTTACGGACTGTCGGAACTGGAAACCGACAAAATCGAGAGAAAAACAAAAAATATCTTTTTGACATTTCGGGAGCTACGGAATGGCCAAATTGGACCAAATAAATTGCGGAAAGTTATTTTTAAAGATCCAGGAAAATAAAAACGAAGTTTGAAGACGTTTCAGAAATTTCGAAAATTGTCAGAAAATTGGTCTGGAATCACACATGCCACGTGGCACATGCCAATTGGCCACGTGGAGGTGCATGCCTTCTGATTTCCAGATTCACCTCACCTTAAGCTCCTCCCTTGGTGAAGACACATGTGCACATAGGTATCAAAAATGCATGTTAAAACCTTGCCACCTGACCCTTTGGAGCCTCATGAACCTCCTTAGATTCATGCACCTCTTTACTATAAAAAAACATGCTTCTTCCTCACCTTTTCTCCACCAAAAACAACTCAAAACACAACAAACACACTCCTCTTTCTCTCCCTTCCACAACCCCGACCACCATCACTCCCCATCTCTCTTTATTGTTTCCCAAGTAACCACCCATTAAGCCCTTAAACACTCTTTAATTCCCAATCAAGTCCCTAAATACATCATTAGTCTTTAAATCATCTCATTAGCTCCCTAATCATCCGCTTAATCCATGCCAGAGAAGCTTGCCACCGCCGGAGTTGTCGCCCAGTTGACGCCGGAAATTGTCATCTCCTTCTCACTCCTCCACTCTTCTCCGCCGTCTCCTCTCCGGCGCTCCCCTCCACTCGCCGGACTTCTCCTCCTTCACCGTATAAGTCTCTGTAGCAGCCTTCACCGCCAGAATCTCGGAGTTTCGTCATCCGTCAATTTGTCACCATTACACTGTGAGTTGGCTATGTCTGTCACGTGTTTCATATAGGAATAGATCGAGTCAGCATATAGACCCCAGAAATATTAAACTGTAGAGTCATAGGTTTTGTACCCGGATTTCGAATACGGTACATTTACAGTTAGGTGATTAAATAATTGGAACTAAATAATCGGATAGGACATAATAATACATGACATGTTTAAATACCGTTAAACATTGGTTGTGTAGGTCGAATTAATTTATCGTTTGATTGACTGATTGATTGGTGCATACATATAAAAAGGCATGCATAGTGATTATATGCATATATAATTATTATAGGAATTAAAATAAATGAATCTATATAAAGAAATTACGAGACAAGTAAAATATGGATAAAATTATATAACACACCTTAGAATAATATACTGGGTTGGGGTTAGCTTATCAGGATAATTGGGTTAAAACATTAATAAATAGAACTAATCAGAAGTTAGGAGGTTAGTAAGTTTACTAATCTCAATATGAAGGATTGAATAAAAAAACATAGAAATAACGAATTGGAATTAAATAAATAATTGGGAGTAAGCCGTCTAGGGAGTTAGTAAGTTTATTAGCTCCAATCTATCGGTAAATCAAGTAATTAACTAAATAATAAAGTTAAGAATCAAGAATTAGATAAATCTAAGAATTAAAATAAATTTAATATTTAGATGGGCTATGGGGTTAGTAAAGCTTACTAATCTCAAGGTAGCAAGTTAAACGGAGATAGAGAATTAAAAAGGAAATTAATAATCATAATCTTAAATATCTATTTGATTGAGATGTATGTTATTTATGATGTTGATACCTTTGATTGTTGTTGTGTTTTGTCTACTCCGGTGTTGGGCCGGATAGAATTGTTGTATGATACTTACTCTGGGACGAAAAAGGATAAGTTTGGGATATGGATACCTTTTCTGGTACGGGACCGAGTAGGTCGAGATGAGTTAAGGAATGGTGATAGGCCTTGCAGGATAGACTGGGTACTGGATTGGGTTATTATTACTATTTGATCTTATCGGTCTAGAGTCGAGTGATAGAGTCCCAGTGAGTCTGATAATTTAATCATTATTATTATTGTTAATTGGACTCTAGGGTGCGTTATATCCCGCAAGTATAGTGATAGCGTTCATGTGCTTCCTTCCCGATTGGATCCTCGGGAGATCCTGGTCAATTCACGTACCTTCGGGTAGTGGTTCTGGCGAGGCGTTAACCTACGGAGTGACGTTGGTAGGTGTGTAGTCCGGAGAAACGGGATCATGTCCTAGGGCCGGACTGCATGGAAACTTTAGCTATCTAGGGGTAGTCTGAGTCACCGTGTATCGATGGACGGAGAATGGCGTTCTAGTCGTAGGAATTCGTGTTTATGTCTAGGAGTCGTGGGAGGTTTTAGTTATCATGGGATAGCTAAGTATTCCTGTGGAGGTTACCGAATTCGTGATTGGGGACCATGGTGTGAATATTGCGATAGAGTCGCGTTAGTTAGATCGAGTCTAATCGAGGGCATGTGTCCCAGTGTTCTCGATTCAGTAGCTGATATTTCACTATTATAGAATGCTTGTGTGTTGTGGAGCTCAATACGTCTTGGTGGCACATGATCGGCCATTTTATCTTTATTGATTGTTATTTTGGGTTTGGGTGGGAATCGTTAGCATTTTTAGTTGGGAGCCAATTCACTGGGCAATCTTAGATTACTCATTAAGCTCCTCATTTGTTTCATGTTTGGTATAGCTCGGATGGCGCGTAGGCCACTCTGAGTAGATTCGGGTTTCCTTGGCTATGGTTTGTTTCATATACTTTGATTTACTTCGGTTTTGGATTTTTGGGCGCCCGTAAAATGCTTTTAGAAAACCCACATAATTAGTAACAATAGGTTAAAAAAGATTAAAAGTTTTAAAATTCTTAAAAACGGAATTATTATCTGATATACGGTTAGTCCAAACCGAACACAACTCGTGGAAGCGGTACGTGTTGAAAAGGCTTGTATCGTGAAAAAGAGGCAAACAAAGTCAAGGATGGTTTGGTTCGAGCCATTGACTCAAACCGGACCGTCTCTGGCTTTCGTATGTTTCGAATCCTTATCGTTTAGCCTGCACGGGTTCGATCGGTCATGTTCTTGTTTGATTGTTGGCCGGTCAGCTTGTCGGTCAGCGTAAATGGGAAGGGGGCGTTATAAAAGATGGTACAGAGCATGGTTCGTCATTGATTCAAAAATTCTGGTTTTCAAAATTTTCAATGCTTTATCTAGTCAAAATGTGTCGTCAATGCAACCATTAGGAATCCGAGCCGCGACCATCACCGGAAAAAAGGTAAGTTAGAAATTTTTGCTAGGTGTATACTGACCATTTTATGTTTTGTGCAGTCATACAACAGAGTTCCCCTAGGGGATTGGTGTGTGAGTGGTCTGCGACGTCATCATGAGCGACATCAGTATGGACGACAGTGTGTCCATTGGATCTGCCCCAGCTACTCCAGGACCATACTTCCAGCCTGCAGAGTGCTCTCGCATTTCGCAGCTTATCCAAGCACATGTCATTACCGGCCCTTAGCCAGTTGCCGCTCCACCTTTTCCAGGACCGCCTTATGACACTGCTACATCTGGAGTACCTCATCTCGGGTACATGGACTTACTCCAAGCATCCAGTAGTGCATATCCAGCGTTCCCGACCTTAGGGACCCCACCTCCGTCTGTACCAGTTCCTCAACCAGCAGCTCCTGCACCACCAATATACATTCCTGGCGACATTCTTCTCTCTCCGCTCCTGGGCTTCGTTTTTCGATGAAGCCTGTAGATCCTGCCCAACATCAGCACTGGGAGGATATGATGGTTGACCATATTTTACGGTTAACCGCGCCTCAGGAGTTTAGGGCCACTCAGCAGCAACCACCTCCACCGGCTGTCCATCCGTCACCACCACCGGTCCGACTCGCTCCCCATGTACCAGATCCCTCTTGCCTTGTCTGCGGTGCCACGGGCTTCCATTTTTCCTGGTGCTAGTCCTACCAGTTCTACCAGGTGTCAACCTCAGCGTACCAGCCGCCGCCACCGACGCAGCTCCCGCCTTCTCATTTGCGGCTGAGTAGGACACTATGCTCCCTCCTGTCCTATTGGACCCTTTTACCGAGATCACTTCGCTCTACCTCCACCACCACCATCACACCCATTCCATCTTCTTAGTGCACTTGTCAGTTACGATCCACATGAGCCGTACTATACTCAGTTCGGAGCGTACCGATCATGTTGGAGGATTTAGATTAGGCTCAGGTAAGTAAGGGCGTTAACCTAACATTTATGACATGTATATAGTCGTGACTTACATTTTGATGTCACTGAGAGATCGGCTTGTGTAGCAGGGTAACGTTTTGGGGGATGTGTGACCGCTCTGTATATATATGCCGGACAGACCTATGTATTAAAACTTTTCATGTGATATATGGATGTTTTATATATGTGGTGTATGTGTTGGAATTGTGTCCAGCAATCTCTGTACTGTCTCTATAACGTAAGAGTATGTCAGTGATCAGACATAAGTCATACAATGCTGGGGGTCATGATGGCTTGCTAGAGTCCGCTCATGATCTATAAGTCTTGGACTTATTGCCTTTATTGTATGATCCCATATGGGTCACACGCTTAAGCTAGCAGGAAATAATGTTGAAAGGCATAGCAGAAGTACGACAAAAGTGCTAGGCATTTGTCGTACTAAGAGAGAATGAATAATGGGTCTGATTAAATGTGATTTAATCAGATTGGGCCCAAAAGGGAAAGAGAAGGCTTTTAATGTCTAAAAGCCATGTCTCTTCTCCCTAACCCTAAGCCTCCCAGCCGCGATTCTCCTCTCTCTCTGCGCCCCATCTCAGCTCGGTCTAGCAACCAGTTTCCTGTGATTGCGTGTGTGAGCCTCTGGAGGATCCATCTCTCGGTGTATCTCCCTGATCATTGACCTGTTCATCAATTCCGCTGCAAACAAACAGGTAAAAGGTGAGATCATATGTTTCTAAATAAGAACACCTAGATCTAATGCATGTTTAGGTTGATATCAATATGAGAATTGAATCAGGATCAACCAAAACTTCCTACAGTGGTATCAGAGCCAGGTTCTTAGGTTTCTTGTTTTAGATTCATTGTTTAGGTTGTTAAATCTGATTAGAATTGTTTTTGAATCAATTACTGATAAGATAAAACGATTAAGAATCAGAATTGAACTCTAAACACACAAGAAAAATCGCAAAACATGAGCTATATGACTCAGATTTGCGATTGGCCGGGTATTGGATCAACCGGCTTGGCCGGTTGGTGTGTATGGCCGAGAGGTATGGCCGGTTGGTCGGGTCGGACGGGGATCGGACGGATGGATCGAGTCGATCGCGTCGTCCCGATCGCTTCCCGGCTGTCCCGCGTGATCGAGGCCGAGTACCGTCCCGACCGTCCCACCCGAACGTCCCGAGCTCGTCCCGTCCAGCTGCATCCCGATCACGTGAGGCTCGGCCGTCCATGGATCGTGGATTGAACGCGGCTGGTCGGCTGTGATCGTGTGGATTAGGTCACGGCCATGGATGGTTCGTGACCGGTTCGATTTCGGTTAGGTGGCTCGGTTCAAAACTTAATTAAAATCTTCGTTCTGGTTTAATAAACAGATTAATAAGTTTATTAAATCTGGTTAAACCGGAATAAGAAATCCAATGTCGAAAGAATTATTGGATTTAGTGCCTAAACCAGGATTTCTAATTTGATTTGGTTGGACCAAATAAATTGAGAAATTCCGGTTTAGTAAATAACCGGTTGACAATTGTGGTCATCGTAGTAATTAAAACTTGGTTAGACCAGTTTTAATGAACCAGACCGGTTATGTCAATTAATTGGACAATTGGGTCATGTCTTGGACATGGACCAATTCTTGGGCCTCGGGCCAAGAAGTTAAAACAATTGGGCCATTAATTGAGTCATTCTTCAGATTTAAATTTAAAACTTATTTTATAAAATAAAATTATGAAATTCGATTTTAAATTTATAAAGTTCCGAAATTTCGAAATTAGAAAGTTTCCAAAATTAGAAGTTTCTGAATTTGCGGGTTTTGGATTTTTTAAAAGAAGTTTCTAAAGTTAGAAAGTTTCCGGTTTTAGAAAGTTTCCAATTTTAGAAAGTTTCCAAAAATAGTAGGTTTCCATAAATAGAAAGTTTCCCGAAATAGTAATCTTCTATTTTGGGAATGATTTTAATAAACCTACGGACCTCAAACAATATCAAGCGTTGGATGTCTTGTCCAGGCTATGTCAGCTGTCAAAGCCCATTCAATTGCATTCATGGCCTTACAGTGTGAGGATGTCTGCTTTTGCGTGGGTAAGACGGTTTGTGATTCATAAATGTCATTGGGAGTCCCAGACATTAATGATTACATGACTGTATAGTCCGGTTTTCTTGACTAGGCCATCGGGAGTCCCGGGCCTTGAGACATCAGGGTGGATTGGGCCTCGGGCCCAGATTCGCAACCAAGAGTTATATCACGGATATAATTAGCCGAAATAGGGCTTACCGATATAAGCTAAGGTTGGGTGACGGCCAGTGGCCCACTTTGATCTTAGTTATATGTGGATCTTGGAATCATTATATTCTATTGAGGGTAACTTAGGTTATTGAATATAATGCATGATTAATCATATTATACTTTAATACGAGATTAATCATTTTGAACATATAACTAATAACCTTTTTATTTATATATTTCAGATATGACTACTACAAGCACACAAAACACGTTCTCGATCCGGTCTGTTCTCGAGAAGGAGAAGCTGACTGGAACGAACTTCCTGACATGGTCAAGGAACTTGAGGCTGGTCCTCAAGCAGGAGAAGAAGGATTATGTCCTTCGAGATCCCCTCCCCGAGAGGCCTCTTGCCAATGCTGCCAGGACTCTGCACAATGCTTGGGAAAAGCATTCGTCAGATGAAAATGATGTTTATTGCCTGATGTTGGTGACAATGACTCCAGAGCTGCAAAAGCAGTTCGAAAGTGTGTTGTCTCCAATCGAGATCATGGCAAGCCTGAAATCGCTTTTTCAGGAGCAGGCTAGGACCGAGAGGTTCCAGACAGTTAAGAACCTCTTGGACTGTAAGTTGGCTGCGAATGCGGCAGTGAGTCCTCATGTGTTGAAGATGATGGGTTATCTCGATCATCTTCACAAACTCGACTGCCCAATCAGCCAGGAACTTGCCTGCGACATCATTCTGCAGTCTTTACCTGCAAGCTATGATCAGTTCATTCTGAACTTTAACATGCATGGCTTGAGTAAGACACTGCCTGAGCTTCACGGAATGCTCAAGACTGCAGAGCCCAACTTGAAGAAAACCGCCAAGGACCCCAATGTACTTATGGTACAAAAGGGCAAGGGGTTTAAGAAGTCTTCTGCTAAGGATAAGGGAAAGGCCAAGGGTGTCCAAGTCGTGGACTCAGACACGCCAAAGCCCAAGCCCAAGTCCAAGGCTGGGCCTACTGACATGTGCAGGTTCTGCAAAGAACTGGGGCATTGGAGAAGAGATTGCAAGAAATTCCAGGAAGGTCTAAAGGAATTGAAGAAGAAGACTTTCGAGACTTCTTCATCAGGTATTTTTGTTATAGAAGTTAATACAACTACTTCTGATAATACCTCATGGGTCATGGATACTGGTTGTGGGGCTCATATTTGCACTAATATGCAGGCACTCAGCAACAGTAGAAGGCTGAAGCAAGGACAAGTGGAACTACGAGTTGGGAATGGAGCGAAAGTTTCAGCACTAGCTGTAGGAACTTACTTGTTGTCTTTACCTTCGGGATTGATTTTAGAACTTAATAATTGTTATTTTGTACCTGCTATAAGCAGAAATATTATTTCAATTTCTTTGTTGGATTTGGAAGGTTATGATTTTTCAGTTAAGAATAAATTATGTTCCTTCAATCGCAACAATTTGTTCTATGGTTCTGCCCCTCTTACGAATGGGCTTTACATACTCGATCAATCTGCGCCAATTTATAACATTAATACAAAACGGTTTAAACCTAATGAGGAAAACCGAACGTTTCTATGGCATTGTCGTTTAGGGCACATCAGCGAGAAACGCATCAAGAGGCTCCATTCGAATGGACTTCTTGGCTCATTTGATTTTGAGTCATGTGAGAAATGCGAATCCTGCATGATGGGCAAAATGACACGGGCCCCCTTTAATAAACCTAACGAGAGGGCCAGTGACTTATTGGGCCTGATACACACTGATGTGTGTGGCCCAATGTCCACTAATGCAAGAGGAAACTATCAGTACTTCATTACCTTCACTGATGATTTCAGTAGGTATGGATATGTTTACTTGATGAAACATAAGTCTGAATCTTTTGAGAAATTCAGAGAATTCCAAAATGAAGTACAGAACCAACTTGGCAAAAGCATTAAGGCTCTTCGGTCCGACCGAGGAGGAGAATACTTAAGCCAAGAATTCAGTGATCATCTGAGAGAGTGTGGGATTGTATCCCAACTCACTCCTCCTGGAACACCTCAATGGAATGGTGTGTCTGAGAGGAGAAATCGGACCTTATTGGATATGGTTCGATCTATGATGAGTCACACAGACCTTCCAATATCCCTTTGGGGATATGCTCTGCTAACAGCAGTGTTCACTCTAAATAGAGCGCCATCAAAAGCAGTAGCAAAGACACCATATGAATTATGGACTGGAGAAGCTCCAGTGCTGTCTTATCTAAGAATTTGGGGTTGTGAAGCCTATGTTAAGAGATTAATCTCAGATAAGCTTACACCAAAATCTGATAAATGCTACTTCATTGGTTATCCACGGGAAACCAAGGCTTATTACTTCTATCTACGTTCCGAGAACAAGATCTTTGTTGCCCGGGATTGTAACTTTCTTGAGAGAGAGTTTCTCTCTAAGAAAGACAGTGGGAGTAAGGTACTGCTTGAAGAAATTCAAGATGAACAGGATACTGCTCAACCTAATGAGGAAGAGCAGCAGGAGGATCTACAAGAAATTGTAGAGCCTGAACCTGTAGTACCTGAAGTTCGAAGATCCGGGAGGATCCGTCACGAACCCGAGAGATATCAGGGATTCCTCGTGACTGACTGTCATGATCTTTTGATCATTGATGGTGATGAACCATCGAACTTCAATCAAGCCATGATGGGCCCAGATTCCTCTAAGTGGCGCAAGGCCACTGATTCCGAAATGGACTCCATGTCGGTCAACCAAGTATTTTCGTTGGTTGACTTACCCGTTGGTGTAAAAGCCATCGAGTGCAAATGGATCTTCAAGAAGAAGATTGACGTGGATGGAAATGTCCAGATTTATAAAGCCAGGTTGGTGGCAAAAGGTTTCAGACAAGTTCACGGTGTGGACTACGATGAAACCTATTCACCGGTGGCTATGATGAAATCTATTCGGATTCTACTAGCAACTGCAGCTTTTCATGATTATGAAATTTGGCAGATGGACGTGAAAACCGCCTTCCTGAATGGTATTCTAGAAGAGGATGTGTATATGACACAACCTGACGGTTACATAGATCCAAAGAATGCTGGGAAAGTATGCAAGCTTCATAAATCCATTTATGGATTGAAGCAAGCATCGAGGAGCTGGAATCTTCGTTTTGATGAAGCGATCAAGCAATTTGACTTTATCAGAAACGAAGAAGAACAATGCGTGTATAAGAAAACTAGTGGGAGCAAAATCGTTTTTCTTATTCTGTATGTTGATGACATACTGCTTCTCGGAAACGACATTCCAATGCTGAAGTCTGTAAAAGACTGGCTTGGAAGTTGTTTTTCCATGAAAGACATGGGTGAAGCCGCATACGTTCTTGGAATTAGGATCTATCGGGATAGACCTAAGAGGCTGATAGGCTTGTGTCAAGACTCATACATTGACAAAGTCCTACAAAGATTCAGCATGAAAGATTCCAAGAAGGGTTTCACGCCAATGGTACATGGCACGACGCTAAGCAAGAAGCAGAGCCCTACGTCGGCTGCTGAGCTTGAGCGCATGAAGAATATTCCTTATGCATCTGCAATAGGATCTGTCATGTATGCCATGATCTGTACTCGTCCTGATGTTGCTTACGCATTGAGCATGACGAGTAGATACCAGTCAAATCCAGGTGAAAACCATTGGATTGCCGTAAAGAACATCTTGAAGTATCTAAGACATACTAAGGATAAGTTCTTAGTGTACGGTGGAAGTGATGTGCTTAAAGTCAGTGGATTCACGGACGCAAGTTTCCAGACAGACACAGATGATTTCCGGTCACAGTCCGGTTATGTCTTTTGTCTGAATGGCGGTGCAGTAAGTTGGAGAAGCTCCAAGCAGGACACCGTTGCTGATTCCACTACAGAAGCTGAATATATCGCCGCCTCAGAAGCAGCGAAGGAAGCTGTTTGGATTCGAAAGTTCATTATGGAACTAGGTGTGATACCAGATGCGGCTGAGCCTCTGGCACTATTTTGTGACAACAATGGTGCTATAGCTCAGGCAAAGGAACCAAGATCACACCAGAAATCCAAGCATGTTCAAAGAAGATATCACTTGATACGTGACATCATTAATAGAAAGGAAGTCAAGATCAGCCGAGTTCCGACAGATGATAACGTCGCTGATCCGTTGACAAAGCCACTCCCAAGGCCTAAGCTCGAGTTCCTGACTGAAGCTGTAGGCATTAGAAACATTGAAATGTAATCTAAATTTGAGTGGGAGTTTTGTGAGCTTTATTTTAGTTATTTGATACGTTCTTGTAAAACATTATTATTTATGTTTTAATGAAATTATTATTTCAAGATTATTTTAACTGTGATGAAATAATCGTTCCAAAATGATATGAACCATTTTATAGGTCATCGAAGTAAATGATTTGATCTTGAGTCATCGAAGTCATTTAGCTTGATCATGAGATCCTATATTTGATAAATGTTTTTATCATCCTGTCCCTAGTCGAAGGTTGTTGAAATTGGAACACCAACAACCGTGTAAGACTGGATTGGTACGTGACTTATGACAAAGTCTCAGTGTGTCATAGATGCTCGGCATCAAAGTCAGTACATAGGTGTATGTTGGGAACATACGACCGGACAAGACCCGCTAATAAGAACTCTTCAGGATATTTATATCTGTGTCATAAGAGATTCTTACTACGACTATAGAGTATAGTCCTTAGACCTGAGTTCGCATGCATGTGACTGCATATGGACTGATGCACTTTGATCATTGTCTAACGCTATCGTTCTGCGATAGCTATAAGGACCTTGTTTGGGTACATCATGAGATGAGTAGTTCACAGTGATGGAACAAGATGGGATTTGTCCCTCCAATATAAATGGAGTGAATATCTCTAGGCCAATCGGAGATTTGAATACTGGAAAACGCATGGCCATGCTCAAACGGACTTTCCCGAGTCGTTTGTATTGTCAGTATCAAATCAGAGTCCGATGAACAAGATTAGGCTTTATAAGGATGACACTAATCTTGCCTTATGACTAATCGAGATATTGAGACGAAAGGGATTATGAATACAGAGATTCCAGTTCAAGTGGGAGATTGTTGGAATTGTGTCCAGCAATCTCTGTACTGTCTCTATAACGTAAGAGTATGTCAGTGATCAGACATAAGTCATACAATGCTGGGGGTCATGATGGCTTGCTAGAGTCCGCTCATGATCTATAAGTCTTGGACTTATTGCCTTTATTGTATGATCCCATATGGGTCACACGCTTAAGCTAGCAGGAAATAATGTTGAAAGGCATAGCAGAAGTACGACAAAAGTGCTAGGCATTTGTCGTACTAAGAGAGAATGAATAATGGGTCTGATTAAATGTGATTTAATCAGATTGGGCCCAAAAGCCCAAAAGGGAAAGAGAAGGCTTTTAATGTCTAAAAGCCATGTCTCTTCTCCCTAACCCTAAGCCTCCCAGCCGCGATTCTCCTCTCTCTCTGCGCCCCATCTCAGCTCGGTCTAGCAACCAGTTTCCTGTGATTGCGTGTGTGAGCCTCTGGAGGATCCATCTCTCGGTGTATCTCCCTGATCATTGACCTGTTCATCAATTCCGCTGCAAACAAACAGGTAAAAGGTGAGATCATATGTTTCTAAATAAGAACACCTAGATCTAATGCATGTTTAGGTTGATATCAATATGAGAATTGAATCAGGATCAACCAAAACTTCCTACAGTATGTTGGGTGATTCGGTATTTACCATTTTGAGTAACGAAGTAACATTATTGCATGTGTTCATTATGATAAATACAATACGGTTACAATGTGAAAACAAGTGATAGTCCGCACAGACGGTTTTCATCAAGAACCCTAAAGATAACCGTATTTGCATTTGCATCATGGTAGGGTAGACTCATCACATCGCTTGGTTGATTATTATTGCATTGATTGTTTCGCTAGGGTGCTAGATGGTAGAACCTGACCATTGGTTAGTGATTGCATATATTGATTGGTTAGGTTGTTAGTCGTTATATTAAGCATTTTAATTATCAACCTGGTGTTGGATGGAATGATAAGTTATTGGTTAGCATTTGGTTTGAAGATTGATTAGGAAGCTGTCTAGTTAAAAATAAGTTCAGAATTGAGAATCGGTTAAGTTTAGAACGTCAACCATTTCAGTGTGGTAAGTATGTTAATACAGGACATAATGGGACATGAACACGAGACCGAACCCGATCCCCGAAGATCAAGATGATGAATTTGGATCAATATGGCAGTTTGACCCGAGTAGGCTAAGTAGAGAAAGTCAGCATGGCTCAGAAAGGACTTTTAGTATCAGTGACAATAGATCGGATCAGAGGCATCAGTTCGAGCATAATGGTTTTTGGATTCAGTAAACATTATGGGAGCAAAGTAATATGGGATTTTTCGATTCAAGATATCAGTATGGCGGAAATATTTGAGTAACGGTTTGAACCGAGTATCAGAATGATGCAACAAAATTTGGAGTCATAGTTTAAGCAATTCAAATGGAGCAAAGAAAGTTTTAAAGCAGATTCAGACGCAGCAAGACTTGCAGGGTTTTGCTTCCGAGTTCGAGGTTTAATCGAACGGAGAATTCGGGGGCCAAATTCCTGTAAGTAGGGGAGAATTTAATACCCTGTCTCACTATAGCGTCAACGGGCATCTTAAAAGTCAAATAAACTCACTGGAAGGCATTTCTACAGTTTTTGGAAATGAAGGGCATTTTGGTAATTTCATCAAAATGAAGACGGGAAGCTTTGACGGGCCAAAGCGACGTCGTGAATATGTGAATATATATGCATATATAATTATTATAGGAACTAAAATAAATGAATATATATAAAGAAATTACGAGACAAGTAAAATACGGATAAAAATATATAACACACCTAAGAATAATATACTGGGTTTGGGGTAAGCTAGATCGGGATAATTGGGTTAAAACATTAATAAATAGAACTAATAAGAAGTCAGGAGGTTAGTAAGTTTACTAATCTCAATCTGAAAGATTGAATAAAAAAACATAGAAATAAAGAATTGGAATTAAATAAATAACTTGGAGAAGCCGTCTAGGGAGTTCGTAAGTTTACTAGCTCCAATCTAGCGGTAAGTCAAGTAATTAACAAAATAATAAAGTTAAGAATTAAGATTTAGATAAATTATAATTTAAAATGAATTTAATATTTAGATGGACTAAAAGGTTAGTAAAGCTTACTAATTCCAAGGTAGCAGGTTAAACCGAGATAGAGAATTAAAAAGGAAATTAATAACCCTAATCCTAAATATCTATTTGATTGATATGTATGTTATTTATGATATTAATACCTTTGATTGTTTTTGTGTTTCTTCTACTCCGGTGTTTGGCTGGGTAGATTTGTTGTCTGATACTTACTCTGGTATGAAACTGAGTAAGTTTGGTATATGGATACATATTTCGGTACGGGACCGAGTAGGTCGGGATGAGTTAGTGAATGGTGATAGGACTTGCGGGATAGACTGGATACTGGGATTGGTTTAGTATTACTATTTGACCTTTTCGGTCTTGAGTCAAGTCGTAGAGTCCTAGTGAAGAATTGTTTAATCATTATTATTATTGTTAATAGGATTGTAGGGTACGTTAGATCCAGCAAGTCTAGTGATAGCGTTCTGGTGCTTCCTTCCCGATTGAATCCTCGAGAGATCCTGGTCAGTTCATGTACCTTCGGGTAGTGGTTCTGGCGAGACTTTAACCTACAGAGTGACGTCGGTAGGTGTGTAGTCCGGAGAAACGTGGTCATGTCCTAGGGCCGGACTGAATGGAATCTTTGGCTATCTAAGGGTAGTCCGAGTCACCGCGTATCAATGACAGAGAACAGTGTTCTAGTCATTGGACTTCGTGTTTACGTTTAGGAGTCGTGGGAGGTTTTGTTTATCATGGGATATCTAAGTATTCCTTTGGATGTCACCGAGTTCACGATTGGGGCCCATGGTGTGAAGATTGCGATAGAGTCGTGTTAGTTATATCGAGTCTAATCGAGGGCATGTGCCGCAGTGTTCTCAATTTTCGTAGCTGCTATTTTATTGGTAGAGAATGCTTGTGTGTTGTAGAGCTCATTACGTCTTGGTAGCATGTGATCAGCCATTTTATCTTTATTGATTGTTATTTTGGGTTTGGGCGGGAATCGTTAGCCTGTTTAGTTGGGAGCCAGTTCACTGGATAATCTTAAATTTCTCATTAAACTCTTCTTTTGTTTCAGGTTTGGCATAGCTCGGGGGACGCGTAGGCCACTCGGAGTAGATTCAGGTTGCCTTGGCTATGGTTTGTTTCATATACATTGATTTACTTCGGTTTTGGATTATTGGGACCCGAAAAATACTTTTAGAAAACCCACATAATTTCTAAAGATATGTTAAAAAGAATTTAAAAGATTTAAAATACTTAAAACGAAATTATTCCTTGATATACGGTTAGTCCAACCCGAACACAACTCATGGAAGCAGTACGGGTTGAAAATCCTTCTATGTGGAAACGAGGTAAACAAAGTCAAGGATGGTTTGGCTCGAGCCATTGACTCAAACCGGACCGTCTCAGGCTTTCGTTTGTAGCGATTCCTTCTCGTTTGGCCTGCACAGGTTCGATCGGTCATGTTCTTGTTTGACTGTTGGCCGGTCAGCTTGTCGGTCAGCAGATAAACGGGAAGGGCGTTACAAAGAGGGTCAGATCTGCAACACACAAGGGCAGAGACTGATGAGGAAGGAAACCTCATTGTTGTACAAACTGCTGCAAGTGCTGGAAACGTGCAGCAAGCCCGCACGGATGGACAGAGAGCTGGTGGTCGTGGACAGACACTGATATATCATGGTTTTTAGGTGTTTAAAGCCATGATATAAGAATATATTCGAGTCTTTTGTAGTGTCTTTCAAGTCTTTTCAAGTGTTTTATAGGTTTACACACGTTTGGAGGACTTTTGAAGATTATGGAGCTTTTTGGGCAAAGATTGGAGCTGGAGCCGTGATGAGAAAATCAGAGTGTTTGTTCGACCTGAGCATCGACCGATGCAACCATGCATTGATCGACGCAGCCTCCAAATCGTGAATATGCCAGCGAATTAATGAAGTTCTGAAGATTTGCAGATTTTACCCACAAGTTCCAATATTTACAAAGAAGACCCAAGATGTGTTATACACTTTGTATTAGGGTTTTTGTTGTTTTATTCTTGTTACGCATTCATACTTTTGGCTAGAGAGAGTTTAGGAGCTTTGGGGCTGATCCGAACCTTGTACTGCTTTTGGAGATGATTTTGAACCCCTTTTTTATTCTCTACTCTTCTTTAATTCAATCTATTCAATCGATGTTGTCTATTTCATTCAATATGTCTGAGTAGATTCATTGTTAGGTTAGGGATTCTCATAAGTTTTTCATGGCATATAAGATCTATTTAATCAGTTAAGGAATTCATAATCTGTGAGTTCTTCAACGTGAATTGCTCTTAAAGCTAGTTTCTAACCTGATCAATTGAAATCTAGATCTTAGATTTTTAAATTGACTCGAAAGTATAATTTGGAATCTAATTTATTTAGGTTGAGCAAATTAGTTATCTGCAAAGAAATTTAGTTTAGCTAATTTGTGAACTAATCGAACTTGCACTTAATGCTAGTTTAATATGTTAGGAATTGCAAAGAAATTAGGATTTCTAGGGTTTATACTTAGTAAATTATCGCAACGAAAGTTAGTTAGTTTTACATTTGTGTTTGAGTTATAGAACGGTTCTTAATTCGATCATGACTGATTGTTAATTTGGATGACCTGATATCTTAAGAACTCCCTTGACCGAGGGCCTTTAGTATTTGATAAACAAACTCGTTTGCTGATCTATTTACTGCTTTTATTTATTTGCTTATTGATTGATGCTGCTTAGCTTAACTTGATACTTATTATTCTATCGTAATATTCTTGAGTCTATGTGGTTCAACCCTTATATACTACATTTGCATGTGAACTTGTAGGTTCAAGCCGCTAAAGCGGAAAGATATATCTCTTCGCTTAGGGTATTAAACTGTGAGCATATCAAGTTTTGGAGTCGTTGCCAGGGACTCTTTTGAGTCTTTGGCAGATTTTAGTTTAGAGTTTAGACTAGGCTTTTCGTTTAAAGTTACTAATTTTTCCTTTTTGTTTTGTCATTGCGTGTTCAGGTTTGCGAGAAGACTAAGTGCATCGACCGACACTCTTGAGCATCGATTAACACACCCACGAACTGAAACGATCGACGCAGTCATGTGCATCGATCGACGCATCTGCCGTGAACCAGTTAGTGCATGCCTAATCGTTCACTCAGAAGCAACCCGGACAAAGAGCTCGTGAATCTCAGGCTTACGGAGCTTGCAAGGCTAGAAAGAACAAACATGAAAGCTCAGAAACCAGTGAAGATGTTGAATCCCAATGCTGTGATTTTGATTCGGGATGAACAAGGTGTTCTGAGGGATACAGAGAACAATGTCTACAATGAGCAGGGCCAGAGACTTGATGCAGATGGTAATGTCATTGTTCAACCAGTACAACAGCAGATAATAGCTGGAGGTAATGCACAAGGTGGAGGAGCAGGAGGAGCTAATGGAAAACCCAATGCCCATCCTGAACCGCCGCCTAATGCACCTAATGGGAGGACTCTTGCTGATTACAACAGGCATGATGAGTTATATTCAAACAGGTCTGCCATTGTACCTCCTCCCATTCAGAGGAAGGATTTTGAGCTGAATACTTCCTACTTCACTCTTGTGGGTATCATCTCTTTCATGGACACCCACATGAGCATCCTATGGACCATATTGAGAAGTTTGAGTCATTGGTCACAGGGATGAAGCACAATTGAGTGAGCTATGACTTCCTACACTGTAAGCTTTTTGAACACTCTCTTGGAGGAGAAGCTGCAAATTGGCTGAAGCAGATTCACCTGGGACTCTGACTACTTAAAATGCAGTTAAGAGGAAGTTCCTTAGACACTTTTATGATGATGCTAGATCTGATCAGCTGATAGAGGATCTTATAAAGTTCAAAAAGGGACCTACAGAGCCTTTAAAATTTGAGTGGGTAAGGTTTAAGATGTACCATAGAGATTTCCCTCATCATGGTTTCTCTAAAGTTCAGCTGCTAGGAATTTTCTTCAGAGGTGTTGATTTGTGGTATCAGATGGCTTTGGATTCTGCTAGCAATGGAAACTTCAATACCAAATATCCATAGCAAGCTAAGGATCTGGTTGAGAACTTGGTGTATAGCAATAGCACTAAGAATGCTAATTTGGAGAGGAAGAAATCAGGTGGAAAGGTTGATAGCTCGCAGATGGCAGAGATGAAGAACAAAATTGACTATGTCCACAGCCTTCTACTTGGGAAGAAGAATTTTCATTTTGCTCAGGATGTTGAGGTATTTGATACTGAGGAAAGTTGTGATGAAGAGGATGTGAACTATATTAGTGGAACTGGATTTCAGGGTAACATATTTGGGAATCAGCAAGGCAGAGGTGGCTACAATGGAATGGGTTAGAGGAGTACATTCACAGGTAATCAAAACTCTTCTGGTTTCACTCCTAAGCCTCAGTACCAGAAGCCTTTTCAGAGTAACAATAGCCTTGGGAAAAAAACTAGCAGCTTCACTAGGAACTATGGATCATCATCCTATCAACCTGCTCCTCCTCAAAATGAGCAGTCTGATAAAATGATGGGTATGTTGGAGCAGCTTCTGGAAGGGCATCAGAAGAGTACAATGGACTTTAATGGGAAGATAGATGCTCTGTACTTGGATTTGAATGGAAAGATTGATGCTTTGAGCACTCATGTCAAGAAGCTGGATGTTCAGGTTGCACAGACTGTTGGGTCTGCAAAGAGACAAGATGGAACTCTCCCTGGACAAACATATGCTAATCCGAAATACCAATGTAATGCAATTACGTTGAGGAGTGGTAAGGAGGTCTTTCCTGCACCGAAAAAGGGTCTGAGCTTGGAGGAAATTGTTGAAATTGAAGAGATGGAAGATGATATCCACGGATTGCAGAGTGCGCCGACCAAAGCACCCCCAGCATCGATCGACGAAGGACGTGAACCAGGAATCCCAGAACAATGTCGACGCAAAGGTCAATGCACCTGAGCCAAGTATCGACCGACGCGCCCCTAGTGTCGATCGATGCAATGGCCGTACACATACTGTGAATGCAGAAAAGCTCAAGACTGCTGATAAAAGATTCTATAAGCCTAAGCTTCCCTTTCCTAAGAACCCAAGGAAGTCTAAGTACGAGCTACAGTTGGCTAAATGAAAGGAGATGATGAGAAAGGTGTTGAATGAAGTGCCTTTTATTGATGCTCTTAAGACTACTCATGCGATGAAGAGATGTCTAAAGGACATGCTTTCTAGTAACATGACTGATGAGGAAGGTGTATTGATGATCTCAGAGGTGTACAATGCTGTGATTCAAGGCATGATTCTTGAGAAACTGAAAGATCCATGGAGTTTTATGTTGTATTGTTCTATCTACAGAGATAGATTTGAGAGGTCATTGTGTGATCTTGGTTCAAGTGTGAACCTTATGCCCTTCTCTGTTCTAAGAAGCTTGGGATGACAGATTTCATGCCTACTAGGATCTCATTGGTTATAGCTGACAGGACTGTCTGGATCCCTGAAGGAGTGTTGGAGGATGTGCCAATTTGAATTGGTAATTGTGTGATCCCTACATACTTTGTGGTTTTGCAGTATGGAGAGGAACCAAAGGATCCACTTATCTTAGGAAGACCCTTCTTGGCTACTGCTGGTGCGATGATTGACTGTAAGAAGGGAACAATCATTTTGAATGTGGGTGATCTGAAGATGAGTTTGATATGGATAGGCTGGTGAAGAGGCCAACCATCGACTGACAGACCTTTTATGTGGACACTCTCAGTGATTTTGCAGAGGAATTCTTTTAAAGGACACAAGCTGAGGATCCATTGGAAAGAGCTTTGCTAAGCTTAGTAAAGGAATTGGAGAACCTGGAGGACGAGCCTGCTATCTGTTATTCTAGATTGATGGATTCGACAGAGAAAGTAATGCAATTGGAAGTGCAGAACGAACAGTTGCATCGATCGACGCAACTAGAGCAACAAGCGACTCACATCGCAGACTGGGTAGAGGAAAAAGCTCCAAAAGTTGAACTGAAACAACTTCCATTTAGGCTAAGGTACACATTTCTTGGACCTAATTCAACATATCCAGTGATTATTAATGCTTCCTCGAACAACGCAAAGACTTCCTTACTGTTGAGCAAGCTGCGCAAGTATCACAAAGCTCTTGACTATTCTCTTGATGAAATTTCAGGTATCTCTCCGGATCTGTGCATGCATAGGATACGTCTTGAGGATGAGACAAAGTCATTAGTTGAGAATCCAAGGAGGTTGAATCCGAATCAGAAGGAAGTGGTAAAGAAGGAGATTCTGAAATTGCTGGAAGCTGGAATCATGTATCCTATCTCTGACAGTGATTGAGTCAGTCCAGTACATGTTGTGCCAAAGAAAGGAGGTGTTACGGTGGTTAAGAATGAGACGAATGAGTTGATTCCTACAAAGACTGTGACTGGACACATGATGTGAATTGATTACAGGAAGCTGAATGCTGCAACTAGGAAAGATCATTTTCCCTTGCCTTTCATTGATCAGATGTTGGAAAGGTTAGCTAATTATCCCTATTATTGCCTCCTTTATGGGTACTCTGGTTTCTTTCATATTCCCATTCATCAAGAGGATCAGGGGAAGACCACTTTTACTTGTCCCTATGGTACTTTTGCATATCGCAGAATGCCTTTTGGACTCTGTAATTCACCAGCCACCTTCCAGAGATGTATGATGTCGATTTTCACAGATGTGATTGAGGATTTCATGGAGATGTTTATGGATGATTTTTCTTTTTTTTCTTTTGGTCGGGATGGATGATTTTTCAGTCTATGGTTCTTCATATCATGAGTGTTTGGATAATCTGTGCAAGGTGCTAGCTAGATGTGAGGAAAAGCACTTGGTTCTTAATTGGGAGAAGTGTCATTTCATGGTCAGAGATGATATTGTTCCTGGGCATAGATTATTTGATGTTGGGATTGAGGTAGATCGCACCAAAAATGAGGTGATGACCAGCCTTCAGGCGCCAGATTTTGTGAAGTCTGTGAGGAGCTTTTGGACATGCTGGGTTCTACAGGAGGTTCATCAAATATTTCAGTAAGGTTCCTAGACCATTAACTACTTTGTTGTGTAAGGATGTGAAATTTGAGTTCACTGCAGATTTCCAGACTGCATTTGAACAGATTAAGTAAACATTAATGAGTGCTCCTATAGTGCAGCCACTAGATTGAGAGTTACCTTTTGAGCTTATGTTTGATGCAAGTGATTTTTCTGTAGGAGCTGTTCTGGGGCGGAAGAAGGATAAGAAACTTCATGCTATCTATTATGCCAGCATAACACTAGATGATGCGCACAAAAACTATGCCACTACAAAGAAGGAATTGTTGGCAGTTGTCTTTGATTTTGAGAAATTTTGCCTCATCTGGTTGGATCTAAGGTGATAGTACATACAGACCATTCAGTTCTGAAGTACTTGATGCAGAAGAAGGATGCAAAGCCAAGGCTTTTTATATGGATTCTCCTTCTTCAAGAGTTTGACATTGAGGTCAAAGACAAAAATGGAGTTGAGAATGGAGTTGTTGATCATCTTTCAAGGATCAGGGTTGAAGAAGGCGTTCATTTTCTACCAGAGGAGAACGTCAATTTGATTGAGACAGTGTTTAGAATGGATTTGGACAAAACTATGCAGAACTGTCGGATTGCAGAGAATGCATCGATCGATGCCACCCTAGCAACGATCGATGTACTTCTTGATGCTGAATCGATGGATGCACACCCATGCATCGGTCGACGCAAAGCGATTACAAACCTAGAACCTCTGAAGGCTCAAATTGGTCACTGCAACATGGATCTTTACGCTGTTTCGACACCCGATCGACCAAAGTTTCCTAATATTGCGAATTACCTGACTGCAGAGACTGAACCAGATGATCTCAAGGGGTATGCAAAGAAGAAGTTCTTCATAGAACTAAGAAGGTTCTATTGGGATGGGCCTTGTCTAAATAATTACTGTTCGGATGGCATTTACAAGAGATGCATTGCAGAATCAGAGGTTCCAAACGTTCTATTTCATTGCCATGGATCAGATTATGCTGGATATTTTGCTACTTTCAAGATAGTGTCTAAAGTTCTGCAAGCAGGCTTCTGGTGGCCTACTATGTTCAGAGATACTCATTTGTTTGTCTCTCAGTGCAATGCCTGTCAGAGGAGAGGGAAAATTAGTAAGAAGCATGAGATGCCATAGAATTTCATTCTTGAGGTTGAGGTTTTCGATTGCTGGGGCATTGATTTCATGGGTCATTTTCCCTCTTGCTGTGGACTATGTGTCTAAGTGGGTGGAAGCAATACCTAGTCCAACCAATGACTCTTCGGTGGTGCTTAAGCTGTTTAAGACCATCATTTTCCCTAGATTTGGAGTGCCTCAGATTGTGATAAGTGATGGAGGATCCCACTTTATCAACAAGGTCTTTGAGAAGTTCCTACAGAAGCATGGTGTTCATCATCGTGTGGCTACTCCATATCATCCTCAGACTAGTGGGCAAGTAGAGGTCTCTAATAGACATATTAAGGACATCTTGGAGAAGACAGTTGGGAAGACTAAGAAGGATTGGTGTGCAAAGCTTGATGATGCATTATGGGCCTATAGGACTGCGTTTAAGACGCCACTTGGGACACACCGTTTCATCTTCTCTATCGGAAATCGTGCCACCTTCCAGTTGAGCTTGAGCATAAGGCAGCATGGGTTGTGAAGCAGATGAACTTTGATCTGAAATCTGCTGCAGAGAGGAGATTGGTGCAGCTGAATGAGTTGGATGAGGTTAGGCATCATGCCTATTAGAATTCGGCTCTACAAAGAGAGGACTAAGACATATCATGACAAATGATCAGGTACTTATTTATAACTCTCGTTTGCAGTTGTTTCCAGGTAAGCTACGCTCGAGATGGTCAGGCCCTTTCACAATCAAGGAAGTGCGTCTGTATGGTGATGTTGTTCTGATAAGCTCAGAAGGAAAGGAGTTCACTGTCAATGGACAAATGGTGAAGCATTATTGGTCTAAGGTCGAGATTCCAAGAGGTCAGATTCTGCCTCTGGATGATGCACCCTCTCCCTAATCTCCCTTCAGTCAAACTAATGACGTTAAAGAAGCGCTTGGTGGGAGGCAACTCACTGGTAAGTCTGTAAATATTCAGTTTGATGTTTTGATTCGATTTTACTTGGTGTTTTCGTTTTTGGTGTTTTTTTGTACAGATCCGAATTTGTCTCTGAAAAATCGCCCATGCATCGATCGACGCGGACCTGTGCGTCGGTCGATGCAGTGGCTGGATGCAGTTTGGCCAGCGGATGCATAGTAACCGTGAGTTAATAATGATTTTATGTCATACAGGTTGCAGTTTAAGTAGCGGTTGGAATCAAACCGCGAGGAAGCAAGCGAACGAAGTGCGTCGATCGACGCGGTCCTGTGCGACGATCGACGCACCATTTGAATCAGCCCAATCAAAAAGAGGAATCGAAAGGTACGTCTTAAACCAGAAATCTGATTAAACCAACCCGGTTCATTAATCGCGATATGCGATGACCGATGCACCCCCTGCGTCAGTCGATGCACCTGCACGTGAGGTAAGTGGTTTAAACCCTTTCTTTTTCTTCTTCTTCTTCCTCACTTCTCCTCTTTCGCGAAACCGAGAGCAAAAATCGCCATTTCCCTAAATCCTTCATTTCTTCACCGATTTTGGTGATTCAAAATCCTTACTCGATCGATTTTTCCCCTCTTTTCATTTCTACCATCAATTTTATCGATTTACAAGGTATGTGCTTCAAATCCCGACTTTTAGGTTTCAGCCCTAAGGTGAAAATTTTGAAATTCCTCATGATTTTGGTTGATTTATGGTATATTGATGCTTGTTTAAGGCTTATAGTGATGATTTCGAGTTACCCTTGTGCTTGCATCGACAGATTTCGCAATTTTTCTGAAAATCTCTGATTTGACGACGAATACTTGCGATTCTGTGATTTACGGCGAAATTAGGACGGATTTAGAGGAATTGAGAATGGATTTAGTGTTGATGATGTTGCATGCGCTGACTGATATTGATTTAGTTTCATTTTTTGATTTTAGAGCCTTGGCTTAATTTGCGAGATTGCTTCTCTTGTGTCTTTAATTGCAGATGCCTCCACAGAAGTGCAGAAACGTTCCTGATGACACAGATGTGCCTGCTGACTGGCTCACTCGCGCTTCATCGCCTCTTAAGCCTAATCATCATGTTCCTGGATCAGTGCAGTATCCTTGGCCTAAGGAAGAGAAGGATCCGATCTCTATGCTGAGACAGTGGGAGAATGATCCTAAAACCGAGGCGGAGAGCGATGCTTGCATTGATCACGAGATCTCTGAGGAATGGGATGACTTTGATACATTGTTCTACAATGCCTGGATTGACATGGAGATCAAGCCTACATGGTTTTTCCACTACAAGACTTGTCAGATGATGGGGATTGCACAAGATGTGCAGAGGATGATACAGAAGATAGGTTTGGGAACAATGCCTATGAGGAGTTATGAGCTATATCCAGACTTGGTTAGACAGCTATTGTCTACCTGCAGAGTGTACTACACAGATGAGATGCGCAATAGAGAAGCTAAAGGGACTTTTACCTTCATGTGTATGGGTGTCAGGTACCGCATTTCGATTCTAGATCTCTGCCGCATCTATGGGTTCAGTGTGGAGCCTATTCGCTGCGTTCTTACTGCCGAGTGGGCATATTCATACACTCAGTTCTTCTGGTCTCATTTTGTAAATGAGCGCTATCACTCGCGAGTCTCCAAGCAGACAGCTATACGACATCTAGTCCTGAGGTATGTTGTGCGTGTTTTGGGGTACACACTGTTGTGCAAGTATGAGGCAAACAAGATAGGAAGACAGAGCTTATGATGCTTTACACTAGGGTAAGCCACTTGTTCGAGGGCACTGCCTTGACTAACCCTGTGCCTGGACTAAACATGGGAGCAGTCTTTGCGGATCATCTCTACAGCTTGAAGACTGAGGCATTTAAAGGCAAGAAGACTGAGTCGGTGAGAAGCCTGCTTACTCCTATCTTTCAGCACTTCAGGATTCCTACAAATGGAAGAGAGTGTGTGACTAAGAGGCTATGGATGGATGATGCTCATTTGAGGAGTGCTACTTGGATAAAGGATGGAAACCTTTGGGTTTTCCATGATTAGGACTTACGTGAGTGGTGCGTGCAGCTTCCCTTACCGGAGCTCACGAATATTGACACATTGCTGGATCTGAGCTTTGAGCCTCACATGAACTTTCTGTGCAGATTACCTACAGCTGCCAAACCTCTCGGTGCTTCTACTTCTAGAGCTTCTACCTCTGCTGCTCCTCCACATGCGCATGCCCCTACAGATGCAGCAGGTGAGTTCGTGCCTATATCGTACCTGATCCACATATTGATCCCACAAAGATGTCTAGAGGAGCCTTCCAAACCATGCTGAATGACAGAGTGAAGGGCCTTTTGGAGATGATGGCTAGCTGCTCTTGCAGACGCCAGCCGAGAGTACATGTTCCTACACCTTCTCCACGACGCAGACGCTCTCCTACTCCTGAGACTAGTGGTTCTGATCTTTATGCGGGCCTCGATGATGAGACTGAGTCTGATGAGATCTGATTTTGGTTCTATACTCTTTCTTTTCTTCTTTCTTTTTATTTTCTTTGAGTCATTTTTATGTTTTCTTGAGTCTTTGTTAGTCCTTTTACTTTGGAACTGATGTACTATGCTTATTATGACTATTTGGTTGCTTTGATATTGCGTTGTCTTTGATTTGTGTGGCTTGCATGTTGATTTTTTGTGATTATTCACTGAACAATGTTGTCTACGGAAATTTACAGAACATATATGCGGTGCATCGATTGACGCGGTCTTGTGCGCCGATCGATGCACCTTTCCCAAAACATGCGTAGACCATTGCACATGTGAGTCGGTCGACGCAGTGGCGAGACAGGTACAAATCACAGATCAGAATTGAATTTTTGTTCCTATTCTTCTTTTACCGAGCCTAAGCTTCGATTCGACTGGGAACAGTGTGTTTCAAGTGTGGGGGTGGCAGTACTGACATAATATTTTTCTTTTCTTAGAGTCGTTTGAGTCTGTTTTATTGAGTCAAAACAATTAGTAAGAAACTAGGACTTTTTGAGGAGATCACTACACTTGCACGAACCTAAGTAACCATTGGATGAGCTTGCAGATGATCTCTGACTATTAGAAAACCCAATGCAGATCAACCTACTGAGGACACCCACATCATTTCAGGTATTCAGAGAATCCAATACTGACTTCGCCTTTAACTTGACTTAATTTTTCTCACCTAGGGTCTTGGTATACTCTGAGTCGGATTCCTCGGTTAGTTTTGACACAGCTTGTAAACATGTCTAAGTATGGTTCCCTTCTCCCCTTCCTTAAAGTAAAAAAAAAGAGAGATAAACTGCGGATAAGCTAGTAGCTTCGAAGTGTTCACGGGAGTGGTAGAAATCCCTGTTACCTCTTGTGCATTCATGGAATGTGTCCAAAGTACATTCCGATGGGAAAAATCAAAATGATTCAAAATGAGCATTGATAAAAAAAAAATTCAAAATGATACCCAAATGGGAAAATCAGATGCTAAGGAAGGAAAAGGAGAAGAAAGGAACCATAAAATGATAGTATAGTGGTTAGATGCTAACAGAATAAGAGTCCATGTGTTCTTTGATCGATACTCCCTAGGTGAATTTGAATGCTCTGAATCTTATTGTGGAGTTTACTTAGGCGGTTGCTAAGTGTGGGGGAAGTATAAGTTGGTCTTGATGTCTGCAGATTCATTTTTCATGTGGATTACTACGGGAAATCTAAGTGTATTACTTCGACGATAAAATGAGTTTCTGAAGTTTTCAAACTTCTTCTCCTTATCTTAGTTTTATGTTTTTCTTGAGGGCAAGCAAAGGCTAAGTGTGGAGAAGTTGATATATCATGGTTTTTAGGTGTTTAAAGTCATGATATAAGTATATATTTGAGTTTTTTTGTAGTGTCTTTTGAGTCCTTTCAGGTGTTTTATAGGTTTACACACGTTTGGAGGACTATGGAAGATTATGGAGCTTTTTGGGAAAAGATTGGAGCTCGAGCCGTGATGAGAAGATCAGAGTGTATGTTCGACCTGACCATCGACTGATGCACACATGCATTGATCAACGCAGCCTCCAAATCGTGAATATGTCAGCGAATTAATGAAGTTCTGAAGATTTGCAGATTTAACCCAAAAGTTCCAATATTTACGAAGAAGACCCAATACGTGTTATACACTTTATATTAGGGTTTTTGTTGTTTTATTCTCGTTACATATTCATACTTTTGGCTAGAGAGAGTTTAGGAGCTTTAGGGCTGATCCGAACCTTGTACTGCTTTTGGAGAAGATTTCGAACCCCTTTTTTATTCTCTACTCTTCTTTAATGAAATTTATTCAATCTATGTTGTCTGTTTCATTCAATATGTCTGAGTAGATTCATTGTTAGGTTTAGGGATTCTCATAAGTTTTTCATGGCATATAAGATTGATTTAATCAGTTAAGGAATTCATAATCTGTTAGTTCTTCAACCTGAATTGCTCTTAAAGCTAGTTTCTAACCTGATCAATTGGAATCTAGATCTTAAGTTTTTAAATTGACTCAAAAGTGTATCTAATTTATTTAGGTTGAGCAAATTAGTTATCTGCAAAGAAATTTGGTTTAGCTAATTTGTGAACTAATCGAACCTGCACTTAATGCTAGTTTAATCTGTTAGGAATTGAAAAGAAATTTGGATTTCTAGGGTTTATACTTAGTAAATTCTCGCAACCAAAGTTGGTTAGTTTTACATCTGTGTTTGAGTTCTAGAACGCTTCTTAATTCGATCATGACTGATTGTTAATCTGGATGAACTGATATCCCGAGAACTCCCTTGACCTAGCGCCTTTAGTATTTGATAAACAAACTCGTCTGCTGATCTATTTACTGCTTTTATTTATTTGCTTATTGATTACTGCTGCTTAGCTTAACTTGATACTTATTAGTCTAACGTAAGATTCTTGAGTCTATGTGGTTCGACCCCAATATACTACATTTTCTTGTGCACTTGCAGTGTAACTTAGGGAATTAAACTCTGAGCATATCAAACACTTGCATATTATAACATGCTTGATCAGTTCTATACGAAAGGTCTCTGATTCGACTGCCAGCATTTGAGAGGCATGACTTTGAGCTAAAAACTGCCTACTACACTTTGGTTAGACATCATCAGTTTCATGGGCTATCTCACAAACACCCCATGAACCAAATTGAGAGGTTTAAGGACCTGGTCACCAGTATATAGTACAATGGAGTCTCCAATGACAACATGTTGTGCAAACTCTTTCCTCACTCTCTTGCTGGGGAAGAAGCCTACTGGCTGAAGTTGTTGGAACATGATCTCATACATCCTGGAAATAGACCAAAAATGCATTTCTCTGAAAATTTTATGATGATGCTAGGTTTGAGGAGTTGAGAACAAAGATCTCCACATTCAATCAAGGTTTAACAGAAAATTTCAAAGCTGCTTGGATCATGTTAAAAGCCTAGCCATGAGATTGTCCACATCATGGGTTCAATGAGGTTCAGCTGCTAGGAACCTTCTTTATATGATTTAATTGGAGATATCAGATAGCTCTAGATGCAGCAAGTATTGTGAACTTCAACATGAGGTATCCCAAAGATGCTTATGTGCTGATTGAAAATTTTGCTTCTTGCAATGGTACCAAGAATGCTGACTTTGAAAGGAAGCAAACTGCAAGCATTGAGGGAAGTGAGATTGATGCTGTGAATGCTAAGCTGGACTCTATGCACAATTTTCTATTGGGGAAGCAGTCTATCCATTTTGCTCTAGAGGTTGAAACCTTTGAGGAAGATGTGAGCTACATCAATGGAGTTGGATTTCAAAATAACAACAAATGTGCTTTCACAAGAAATCAAAACTCCTCTGGTTTCACTCTAAAATCTTCCTTCCTGAAGATTTTTCAGAGTAGTGGGTTCACCAGGGACTATGGTAATTCTTCTTACTAGTCACCTCCTCCACCAGCCCAAGAGAGAAAGTTTGAATCAATGCTGCAGCAAATTTTGGAAGGACATCAGAAGATCATTGTGGACTTCAATGGAAAGATAGATGCATTGTATCATGATATGAATGGAAAAATTGAGTCAATGAGCACTCACATGAAGAAGATGGATACACAAGTAGCTCAGGTTTCTGGTTCAATGAAAAGGCAAAAGGATCTCTTCTTGGAAGAACTGATCAGAACTCAAAGCAATATGTCAATGATATCTTTGTTCAGAGTGAAACATAGGTTTTTGCACATCCAAAAGGGGTTTTTATTGAAGAAGGATTCGTCAACCATGAGGAATTTGAAGACTATCTTTATGCAGAAGTGGTTTTGTTCAACACTCACCCTTGGTGTCGGTCAACACCAATGGTAATTCTCTAAAAATGGAGTGTTGACAGACTAGAATCGACCAAGATCGACACAGAAGAATTGGTATCGACCCAGGACGCCATTGTCGATCGACACCCCCTTTATATCGGTTTACGCCCATTTAACACTTTGAAGCCAGTGTCGACTGATCCACCTTCAATGTCAATCCAAAACAAGCATGGACGAGCTAAAAATCCTGAAAAATCACTAGAACGAGTCTACAAGCCTAGGATACATTCCAAAAGCATCCTAAGAAATATAAACAGGAGTTGGATGAGGTATTCCACTTGTTGATGCTTTGAGGACTAGCCGTTGTCTAAGGAGGTATGTGAAGAAGATGATATCCAAGGATGTAGATCTAAAAGAAAAGGCGATGATGATCTCAAAGCAAGTCAGTGTTGTGCTACAAAACAAGATTATAAAGAAGCTACCAGACCTATGCGTCTTTTTGCTAGACTGTTCCATTTTCATGAACAAACTTCAAACATTCTCTGTGTGATCTGAGATCCGGTGTGAACCGTATACCATACTTTGTGGATCTAAGGCTGGTAATGATGGACTTTCAAGCAATTAGGACCTCCTTGATTCTAGTTGATCGCTAAAAAAAGGATCCCAGAAAAGGTTCTTGAGGATATTCCCATCAGAGTTGGAGGCTGCATGATTCCCACAGACTTTGTGGTGCTGAAGTATGATGTTGAACCAGAGGATCCTTTTATCCTCATAGACCTTTCTTGGCTACAAATGGAGCAGTGATTGATGTGAAGCATTGTCTGATTGATCTCCAACTGAGAGATAAGCCTTTAAACTTCAAGATGGACAAGTTACGGAGATCCATAATATATAGATGGTCAAACTTTCAGACTTGAGGTGGAACCAGAAGTTCATATTGATGAGGACAAATTGTTTGATAGTGGAGAAGAAAAGATGGTGGTTCGACATGAATCTACTCAAACATCTTTAGAACCAACAAGTGCTACTAAGAAGAAAGCTACAGACATCACACTTCCACCAAAGCAAAGGTATGTGCCCTCTAGACCTTCACCTCCTAACTGCATTGATGTGAATGCAGGGAAACGGTCTATCCCACCCAAGCTTCACTCCCACCCGGGTTCTCTTCCTTCATTCCTTGGTAGATCACATGATTATGATCCCTATACACCGCAATGGATGAGAATCCTTTCATAGAGGCACTATTTGCCTTTGTCGAACCCTTCAAGACCCTGATCTCTTGACAAAGTCAAGCTAATGACTGAAAACAAGCGCTTAGTGGGAGGCAACCCACTGTTGAGTCTGTATATACTCAAATTTTCGTTTTATTTTTCACTATTTTTTTTTCTTCGAGTCAAAAAAAGAAACATGCAGGAATGGTGACCAGCGTCCGTCGATATCACCTCTGCTGTTGGTCGTCATCTGTGATGCAGAGATAGACCGGTATCGTCCCTAGTCGATACACATGATCAGTGTCGGTCAATACCAATTTGGTGTCGGACGACACCGACAGCGAACAAAAGTCCTTATTTTTCTCTGTTTAGTCTTTGTTTCCCTTCTGGTTTTTTTTCTACTTCAAGCTTGATAACACTGGGGATAGTTTTGTTAAAGTCCGGGGGAGGTAGTAACTAGCATTGTTTTCATTTTTCTTATAGTCAGTTGTGTCAATCCGTAATTGAGTCAAAAACTTGTATGAAACAATGATTTTTCGAGGAATAACCACATCTGCAGGAACCTAGGTGACCATTGATTCGAGTTTGACAGAGATCTAAGACTAATAGAAAACCCCAAGACTGACCAGCTACCAATGTTACACATATCCCTTTGGATATCTAGAGGATCCACTATTGACTTCGCCCATGATTTGACTTAATTTCTCTCACCTTGGGGCTTGGTATACATTGAATCGAATTCCTCCTTCAGTCCTGAAAGACTTTTCTGTGTGAGTACGGTTCCCCTCTCTTTTCCCTTCAAAATAAAAAGAGCAGAAAGAAAAGGACATCAAAATGAAGAAGAGCTAAAAGGTTTAGGAGCTGAACATTTTTATACTCCGCAGTGATGATTCAACCTTGTATAAAAAAGAGTAAGAAAACTCGATAATAACAGAAGAGCAGCCGATAGAAAAACTAAAATGATACGCAATGGGAAAAAAATAGGTTTCAAAAGTGAGAAAAGGAACCAGAAGTAAGACAGTTTGTATGATCAGGTTCTGACTGAGTAAAAGCCTATGTTTCCTTTGATCGATATCCCCTCGATGAGTCTTCATCTTAACTTAAAGAGGTCATTATGGTGAATTTGGATTGCTCACTTGGATTGTGGAGTTTTTTTTGGGACAGTTATTAAGTTTGGGGAAAGTAATGGCCGTCTGGATTCTATTAGGTAATTTTTTCATGTGGCTTATTATGATAATTGTTGATATTGTATTTTTAGGACAAAATGAGTTTTTGAGTTTTCCTTTCATGTCTTGGTTTCAGTTTGCTTGAGGGAAACCAAAAGCTAAGACTATGGGAGTTGATATATCATGGTTTTTATAGGTTTTAACCATGATATGTGTCTTGTATATACCATGGTTTTTATAGGTTTTAACCATGACAGGTTATTACACATTTGGAGCTTAATCTGGAGATTTGAGAGCTTTTGGAGCTATTTGGAAGAAGATGTAGAAAAATAGAAGTCACTATCCACATTCGTAGCTGTTGTCGATCGACATCACTCTTGGTGCCGGTCGATACCCATCGTGTTCTGAAGATTCTCGCGGCTTTCAAAAGAAGTTTCAGGATTTGCATAATTAACACAAAAGTTTTCCTTATTTGCAAAAAGGCTCATTCATGAATTTAGACTATTATGATTTTACATTGTTTTTTAGGGAGATATTTGTAGCATAGCTTTTGGGGCTGATTTGATACTCCCAGAGAGAAGATTTTGAAACCTAGTTTTTCTATATTGATTTCTTTTATGCAATCTATTCTTATTATTATTTATGTTTCATTGATCATGTCTGAGTAGATCTGTCAGTTATGTTTAGGGTTTCTCATTAGATATTTCATGGTTTGTTTGATTGATTGATTAGTTAAGGATTCTTGAACTCTAGTTCTTCACCATAGGTTGTTCTTAAAGCTAATTCTGGATTAATCACCTAAAACTTAGATCTTAGGTTAATTAATTGACATGAAGGTGTAATTGATAATCTGATAGAACCTTGGTTGAGCAAATTATCTATTCGCAAAATAATTTGGTTTAGAGAATTTGTGAACAAATCGAACCTGAAATAAATGCATGCTTAGACTTTAAAACTCGCAAATAAATTTGGTTTTCTAGGTTGTTAAACAGATAGTTTTCGCAGCGACAGCTGGTTTACTATATCTATGTTTTGAGTTCTGTGATGTAGCAGAATCATGACTGATTGGTTAACTTGTATTCCTGATTTCCTGAGAATTCCATGAGCCTAGTGTTTCTTCCTTCTGTTTACACATACTCGCTTACTGCCTTCTTGTTCTCATTGCAATATGTCTGCCTAGCTTGATTTGAATCTACAATCTATTGTGCAACTCTTGAGCCTCTTTGTTAAATAACCCTTATATACTACAACTACTTTGCTATGCACTTGTAGTTTGTTCCTAGGGGTAAACTTTAGTCTATCAGATTCTTTGCATCGTCGAAACCTATCCCGAGACGAGGATAGCTAGCTATTTTTTCAGTTAATGTGTTTCTTTTATGTTTGCTATGTGATTGATTATATGTTTTGAAAACTGTTCGAGATTAGTAGTCTTTGTTTTATTTTTGTAGTCTACTTTTGTTAATGAAAGAGGACAAGATTATGGAGTCGGAAACCTCGAGAGTCATGTCACCGGAAAGGGGAAGTACTTGGGAAGCTCTTCAGCATTAATGGGCTGCAAGAAATTCTAGAAGAAGCTCACCGCACGATAGAGGAACAAGAAGCTATGAACACAAGGCTGCAAGAAGAGAGTTATTGAGTTGCAGCTGAGCAGCAGAGCAAGATCGACCACTTGACATTGGTGAAAAAAGTAAATGAGTGAAACTGACCCAAGGTTTCTAGACTTCATGGCTTCTCATTCTGCTACAACTTCTCCTCCAACATCTCCTGCTCCAAGAGATGCTGATCCGATCGCTTCTCCGACATAGGTTATCTCGGTTTCTCTTATGTTTCCATCCTTTTCAACTAAAAACTCAAGTTGTTGTGTATATTGGTTTAAGTATTTATGTTTTCTTTAAGACAATTATAGCATGTTTGTAATCTTCTTAATGTTTTTATATTTCAAAAGCTTTATTTGGATTATGAATTTCAAACTACAATCAATTTAATAGCAATAGCATTAGAACAACAAGAACATCCACAACCCAAAACCTATAAAAAACAAACCAAATTGATAAATCGTTGATTAACATAGTCGTACATCAGTCGCTAATTAGTTGTAAAACGGTCATAACGAAGTCGTAAAACATTCGTAAAAAAATTACCAAAATACACTCATTAGTCACCAACAGTCTTTCAATTGTCGCTAAAATTGTCAATAATCAGTCGCTATTTAGTCGTAAAACAATCATAACATAGTCGTAAAAGAATTCTACAATAATTACAAAATACTCTTAGTAGTCGCTAATCCGTAGCAATGTAGTCGCCTTAATAGTCACAAATCACTCGCAATGTAGTCACTAACTTTTACGACTGATTAGTGACTACTCTTTAACGGATATATCACTCGCAGGTGTGTCGCATATCAGTCGCAAAATAATGCGACTACTTTGCGACGGAAATACGACGCCATACGGTATTCACAAATCTGTCGTAAATCAGTCGCAATTTGGTGACTGATTTACAACTGTCTGAATTTGCGACGAAAGAATTGCGACTACTGTAGAAAGTTGTAACTCAGTCGTCATAACATGTTTTGCGACCGAGTCCCTATTGTATTTGTAATCGCAATTTGACTGTTATCTTGTAGTGGTCCACCTTGACCTCAACCTCCCTGGCCGAGGGGAAAGCATTCATGTCCACGACCTCAGGACACAGGGTAGGGGCATAATGCATCTTCGTGACAACCGACTTAAGACCTGATTTTTGGGCTGCTTTGTAAACTTAAGCCCACCTAATGCAATTATCAAAGTCCCACATCGAAAGCCCCTATATAAGAAGAGCAACCCTCTCCTCTCAAACAATCACCTATCAGATTTCAGAACAAAGTTTCTAAGTACTTTTTAGTTTTCTTTCTAGTTTTTAGTATTTAGGTAGTTTTTAGGGATTCTAGATGTTTAGTCATGAGTTTGTCTGGGTTAAGATCCAAAACCCTATCTACAAGTATTTTTTATTTATTTAATGCAAGTATTTATCATTATTTCTGTTTGTCAATCTGAATAGTTATTATGTTGGGTCTTAGGGTTTTCGAGGAGAATTGATGGTTTGATTGTTAAGTTGTTAGATTATAGGGTTTATCTTTGAAGTTCTTCATCTAAACTTGTATTATTAGCTTGATTGACAATCTAGATACTGCAATTAGGATTAATTTACTCACCAAAAGTGTGGTTAAATCACTCAACCTGTTTAGAAGAGCAATTATCTTTAGACTGCGGGAGTTTATCTAAGTCATTTTTGTAGAGTTATCGAAATTAGGATGTTTAGAAACTTAGAGAACAAACGGAAGTAATATGATCTAAGTTGCTAGATTTTGTGATTAATACTATAGAAGTAGATTAGTCTGAGTTCTAGAACATATATCAAATTTCTCTGTTTAATTATGTTATTTAGTTGGTCTATGATCCCCTAATAATTCTTTAATGCCCAATATTTTCCATATTGATTTAATCTTATTATTTACTAGTTTTTAACTTTATTATTTGTTATTTTCGTCACTATTTACCAATGTTCGAAAAATCGTTAGGCGCTAGTCGGGCGGTGAGGTTGGGCCTAGCGCCTAGCGAAAAAATCGGAGATTAAGCGGGGATTAAGCGGGATGGAATTTTAGAAGTTTTTTAATACTTAGATAGGTTTATATATAATTATGTAGGAAAGTGATAACAAGTTGACGGTATCACAGTGGTAATCTGGTCCCTTGGCGTCTTTGCACTTCCCAGTTAACCACAGTTCGAACCGCAGAGTGTTCCGTTTTACTTTTTTTAAAAAAATTTTCATTAATGAATGGCATTTTCGTAAATATGTCATCTTCTCCATCGAATTACAACTCTGAAAACCCTAATATCTGGCCGCCCTCATCAATTTTCTCACGAATTAAGCTGTTTCTTTACGTTTTACCTATCTATTGAATACAAAACCTTCAAATCTAATGTTAATTAATCGATTCAAAGCTTCAAAACTCCGAAAACACGATTTTTTTTTTTTAACAAGTCTGATTTATTGCTCCGACTAGCCCAAGTCGCAGCGGCACGGTGCCGTCGAGCGCCTCCACGGCGTGTAATCGTCCGTCGAGGGCGACTTTTCGAACAGGGCTATTTACAACCCCAAACAAGCACACAAATTCGTAATCAAGTTATTGTCTCCAGTGAATTGACTTCTAAGTATTACAACACATTTCTGTGCACTTACAAATACCTAGGGTTATCTTAGAGAGTATTTTTAAGATTAAAATAATAAAACAATTAGAAAAGATAGGAGAGAGATAAGAGTATCTAGTTAATTAAGAAACTAAATTTCTTATTTAAGAAACTTGAGTATCTACTTCAGAACTTGTGATATGTGTCAATTGTTGATTGGATTATTTGTTCTCAAATTTAAAATTTAACTATAAAATAAAATTATATTATAAATAATAATATTTTAATCTATAGAAACTCATGTAAGATATATTGATGTACACTCATTATCCTTTGAGAATCAATAACACAACTTCTCTACGGTACACTTTAGACTCTATAATATTACGACTGTGTTTTTAAAAGAGTATAATAAATGGAAGGACCGAAGGATGACTCTTACTCAATATGTAGTCAGTCAATGAGCCTAAGCTATAAGAAAACCTGGATTAGTTCGAGACTATGATTTTCTAGCCATGTCTTTTGGTACAAATTTATTTGAAACTGTTGTGAGCAACGTAGCATTAGGCACCAACGGAAATTTCCCAACATCATAAAAAGAAAAACCAAGCTTTCTCAACAACAAGATTTACAGGTAAACCACTTCACAACCAATATCAACAGATTTCTTCACAGCATCAACCACCGACTGTGTCTTCCTACTGATCTCTGGCCACCTTCGATCAGCCTTTGAATCGCCCCGCTTGATTCCTTGGACAAGCCTCACGAACTCTCTCAGCATCATTGCCTCCTGCGACTCCTCCGTTCCGCCGCAGTCCACTGTAACTTTCTCCGGCATCATGTTCCAACCAATGTGCATGTCCACGAACTTAGCGCCACTTGTGTACTCGAACCAAGCTGTGTCCTCCGTGTAAGGGATCACATAGTCATTCATCTGAATCGACCCTTTCGATCCTGACCATCCATTTCAAACAATTGATGTTGTACATTTTGTTTATCTGGATTGAAACATCCCTAGACTATTACTATTCTATTTCAACCTGTGGGATAAAAACAAATCATAAAAACCTGAGATAGCTCTAGTCAGTCGACAGTTGAGAGAGAAAGGAGCAGTGGACGATTGCGGTTGCGGTTGGACCAAACTGAAGGGAGGCAGAGCAGGACAAGATAGTCCCAACCGAGTTTGTGGCGACTGAGGAGGGAAGAGCCCTGACAAAGGTTGGCATTTGGTAAGACATTGCCCAGAGGGCTGCGCCTATAGGGTACCACCCAAGCTCTCCGATGGCTCCGGCTAATCCCATTGCTTCTTTGGTCAGTCTCTCTAGTACTTGCTCCGGTACCGGAGTCGTCATCGTGCTATACATCTGCAAACACACATATGATTTAACACATGGGTCAAAGAAAGTTGGGACAATAGTTAATGTCATGCAGCCAAACACATTATACTAAAACTACAAACATAAGCCTAACTAGCACTCTTCTGCTCAAGCCTATTTCGATATCTCGAGGTTTAGTTAACACATTTTCCAAATATTTGGGTTGTTAAAGTCGTTCTAACTACTATATGGTCAATTAAAGAAAGTAACATATTCTGCGGACTAGTTTGCAATATTTAACTAAAAGAGAAAGCTTACGTGGCGAACGTCTCCGGGATTAATGTCACAAATGCCACTATTTTTCAAATAATAATCTCCCATGCCACTCCATGATCAACATGCCACTCGCTTTAAGTGAACTGACGAAACTACCCCTGAATATTTTTAAGTGAAAACTCACCATCCTCGTGGTACAACTGCCCCCCAGATGTACCAGTTGTACCATTAGTACAACTACCCCCAGATGTACCAGTTGTACCATTAGTACAACTGCCCCTCAGATGTACCAGTTGTACCACTAGTACAACTGCCCCTCAGATGGTACAACTGCCCCTCAGATGTACTGGTACAACTGTCAAAATAATCCTCCAGTTGTACCAGATGTACCGCGTATAGGAGGATGCAAACCCTGGGCGCGACGCGCGTTCAGGAACGCACACAACCACTGAACTACCGTGTATTACTGAAACCTATACCGATTCACTGCTATTTAACCTTGACAAACCATCATTGGAGATTCATTAAGGGTAAAATTGTAATTTTACCGGAGAGTGACATTTATGATTTTTTTCTAAGAAATAGTGGCATTTGTGCCTTGCACTCCCAAGCAATCCAGAATCAAACATCGTGTCTCTAATCTTGACCGTCCGTTGATGATGCAACCAGATTGTACCGTCCATGAACTGAACGCCGTTAGATTCGCATGCCTCCACAATGGTATCAATCTCCGTCGCGTCCTGAGCCGGCGGTTTCTCAACCAGAAGATGCTTTTTCTTCTCCGCCGCCGCCACTGCCCATTTTCGTCTCTGAGTCACCGGCATCAAAAAGTAAACAGCGTCAACGCGTGGGTCGTTGAGTAGCTCGTCGTAGCTTCCGTACACCGCCACGGTCTCCGTGGATATATTGTTGGCGGCGGCGAAGTTTTTCGCGGTTTCGAGGGACGGATCGCTGATGGCAGTGACGATGGCGTTAGAGGATTCCGTTACCGTTCTAACGAACTTTGACGCGAATCTGATGCATCCGAGAAGGCCAAAACGCACTGTAGTGTCACCCATTTTATTTTTATTTTCAATGTTGCAGAAATCCTTTACTCCTTCAGAGCTGAGATGAGTTCTAGTGAAAGTGATGAGATTTGAAGGCATTTCTACGTGGCAAATCATGAGCCCCTTTTAATTTTATCTTCTTTAATTTACTAGTGATGAGTCAGTTTCCCTCGTTGGACTTATTATAATCTACATTTTGAACTTATTTTTGGATCAAATTCTCATATGTTCCTTGAAGTCAAATTCTCGCATACTCTTGCTTAATCTACCATACTCTTTATTCTTCCCATTTTAATGTTATTCTCATTATATCCACAATGAACTAATAAAGAAATTCTAAAATAAATCAATTAATCAACCAATTAGACATAAGCTTCTCTCCTCTCTCACACGACCCCCCCCCCCTCTCTCTCTCTACTATTCGAAATCCAAAACCTGATACTACACCCGATTTCTGGCGATTTCCTCCCATTTTCCCAATTCAACCATCCCAACCACTTCTATTCGGATTCCGGTCAATCCAGGTTAGTTCTTCTCCTTTCTTGTCGTCGCTTCTCTCTTTTTCCCCTTTTATTCTCGTTTAATATGGAAAATTGAGCTGAATTGAGCTTCAATTGGGGATGAAGCTCGATTTTAATTTTGAGGGTTTGTAATTATCGAACTTTGGGTTGATAACCATATTTTCTTGGTGAATTAGACAATTGAATTGATAATATATTGAAATAAGTGGTTAAATCTTACTGAATCGTATTGTTGTTATCGTTTTGGCGATTTTGGTCTAAAGAAAAAGTTGATGAACTTAGTAAAACTTGGTAATAATAGAATCGTAAGAACTGGTAAAACTAGGTAATAATAGTATGCTAGAATTGGTACAACTTGGTAAAACTACGATGGTAGAACTGGTATAACTTGGTAAAACTACGATGGTAGAACTTGGTATTACTTTTGAAAATCTGAGTGCTAATGCATATTTTTTATGAAGAGGATGGGTTCTCCTTTCACAAACATATATTTTGATTTTGAAGAGCATTATTCAAAGACCGTAGATGACTATGAATGAATTCCAAAACAAGCTCGGTTGTATGGTATATCGTTTAAGACATCATCTATGGAGCATATAACGTATTCATTGTTAGTGGATAGGAAACGCAGAAAGATTTCAATAGATGATTCTACAAAGAGGCAGAATTTGAGTTATATTCCATTGGTAGTGAAACCTCAAAGGCAGTCGTATATTTTTGATGACGAGGATGTTTATGTATATCTAACCTCTATGAATAAAGAGCAACGAAGAAGTGTTTTGCATGTAGAGGTTGTCACAGATTTGGAAATATTTCCGATCACGGAGCAACTTTCAAGAGTAGAGAGGGGTAAACGAGATGGTGGGAGTTATGGTGAGCTTATTTCTAGTTCCCGGGATAATATTGGGGTAACTAATGCTGGTGATGCTACTCATGTTACATGCGAGGAATCAGCAGAACAACCTCATGAGTATACTGAGCCGACTAATTCGATTGAGCCGTTGTAGAATGTTGATATTGGAGATGGTGATATTGTACAACATGATAATATGCATGATTTTGATATGGTTGAATCACTTGAGCTTCCCCGGGTTGTGGAAGAGACAAAGCGTTTAGATGAATGGGAAGATGGCTTGGGTTTGGAAATAGGTCAAGAACTTAAATGTAAAGAAGATGTGAAGTATTTGGTTGATAGTGTTGTATTATAGTGTTTTTCAAGGTTTAATTCCCATATTTCAACCTAACACATAAACTTAACAGATCTAGGTTCTTGCAAAACGAATCATAAAACCAAACCTGTGACATTACCTTTTGCAGCGGATTATTGATGGTAATGACAAGATCAGCTTAGAACAGATGAACAACCTGCTCCTCCTTTGGTATCCACACTCTTACAAGCCGGGATGGCTGCTAGACCAAAGAGATGGATCAGATAGAGAGTTAGAGAGAGAGATGGTCGACGGCCACTAAAGAAATCGCAAGCCTAGGTTGCAAAACCCTAGGGTTGGCGATTTTTAGCTCTCTCATTAATGGGCCCAAGTCATTAGGCTAATGGCTCATTAATCTTTTGGGCCCAAGACACAAATCAGACAAAAGCCTGTATTTTGTCTGGCACAATTCTCTGATCTAATACAGTAAATGCCATTGCATCTTACCGTATTAATTCCATTTAACTTTCCCGTTAGCTATGGTGTGTGACCCTTTGGGATCATACAATACTGGTAATAAGTCCTAAACTTATAGATCATGAGCGGGCTCTAGCAAGTCATCATGATCATCCAGTATTTATGACTTATGTCTGATCTCGACATTTATCATACTTTCTAGAGATAGTACAGTAGATTTCAGGACATTCCCAACAATCTCCCACTTGTACTGGAATCCTACATTCCCTAGTCCTTTTGTCTCAATATCTCGATCTGGCATAAGGCAAGATGCGTGTCATCCTTATATAGCCAGACCATGTTCATCGGACCAGATTTGATACTGACAATGCAAACGACTTGGGTAAGTCCGTTTGGGAATGGCCATTCTCTTACCAGCTATCAAGTCTCCGATTGGCCTAGAGATATTACCTCCGTTAAACGGCAGGGACAAATCCCATCTTGTTCCATCACTATGAACTACACAATTCATAATGCACCCAACCAAGGTCCGTATAGCTCCCAGTTACGAAACAGCGTTAGACAATGATCAAAGCGCATTACTCCATGTGCAGCCACATGCATGCGAACTCAGGTCTAAGGACTATACTCTATAGTCGTATATGAGAACCTCTTATGACACAGATATTAATATCTTGTAGAGTTCTCATCAGCGGGCCATGTCCGGTCATATGCTCCCCTACATATACCTATGTGTCGACTTTGATGCCGCGCATCTATGACCCCTCGAAACTTGGTCATAAGTCTCAACACAATCTAGTCTCAACAGGTTGTTGGTGTTCCAATTTCAACAACCTTCGACTATGGACACTATGATTTATGTCATTTCGTTAAATATGGGGTTTCAGGATCAAGTCTACTCATGTACTTCGATGGCCCATATATAATGACATGAATCATTTTGGAACGATTATTTTATATCACAGTTAAAAATAATCCAGAAATAAAAATTTCATTAACATTTAAAATGTTTACATGAACCAATCAAAATAACTAAAATAAAGCCCTCACAACTCCCACTCAAAAAGAGATTACATATAAATATCTCTAATTCCTACAGCAGCAGTATGCAACTCGTGCTTAGGTCTCGGGAGTGGCTTTATCAACGGGTCAGCCACGTTCTCATCAGTGGGAACTCTGCTGACCATCACTTCACCTCTATTCACTATATCACGAATCAGGTGATACCTTCTCATAATATGTTTGGATTTCTGATGATGTCTCGGTTCCTTGGCTTGAGCAATTGCATCATTGTTGTCACAATACAGTGCTAGAGGCTCAGTGGCATTTGGGAATACACCGAGTTCAATCAAGAAGTTCCTTATCCAAACTCCTTCCTTTGCAGCTTCTGAAGCAGCGATGTATTCAGCTTCAGTTGTGGAATCTGCCACGGTGCTCTGCTTGGAGCTCTTCCAACTTACTGCACCGCCATTCAGACAGAAGATGTAGCCAGACTGTGACCGGAAATCATCTTTATCTGTCTGAAAACTTGCATCCGTGAATCCACTCATTTCAAGCACTTCACTTCCTCCGTAAACCAAGAACTTATCCTTAGTATTCCTCAAATACTTCAGGATATTCTTTACGGCAATCCAGTGACTCTCACCTGGATTAGACTGGTACCTACTCGTCATGCTTAGTGCATAAGCAACATCAGGACGAGTACAGATCATGGCATACATGATAGATCCTATAGCCGAAGCATAAGGAATCCTACTCATGCGCTTAAGCTCATCAGGTGTTTTAGGACACTGATCCTTGCTTAGTGTAGCACCATGTCTCTAAAGATTCGGATTCCAAGAACATACGCGGCTTCACCCATGTCCTTCATGGAAAAACAACTTCCCAGCCAGTCTTTAACAGACTTCAGCATTGGAATATCATTTCCAAGAAGCAATATGTCATCGACATATAGGATAAGAAACGCTACTTTGCTCCCACTAGTTTTCTTATACACACATTGTTCCTCTTGGTTTCTGATGAAGTCAAAGTTCTTTATTGCTTCATCAAAACGAAGATTCCAACTCCTCGATGCTTGCTTCAATCCATAAATGGATTTATGAAGTTTACATACTTTCCCAGCATTCTTAGGATCAATGTAACCGTCAGGTTGTGTCATATACACATCCTCCTCCAAGATTCCATTCAGGAAGGCGGTTTTCACATCCATCTGCCAAATCTCATAGTCATAATAAGCGGCAGTCGCTAGGAGAATCCGAATTGATTTCATCATTGCCACTGGTGAATAGGTTTCATCATAGTCTATACCATGAATTTGCTTGAAACCTTTTGCCACCAACCTGGCCTTGTAAATCTGGACATTTCCATCCATGTCAATCTTCTTCTTGAAGATCCATTTACACTCGATGGCTTTTGCACCAGCAGGTAAATCAACCAGTGAAAACACTCGGTTAGCAGACATGGAGTCCATCTCGGATTCAGTGGCTTCACGCCACTTTAAGGAGTCAGGGCCAATCATGGCTTCTGCAAAGTACGAGGGTTCATCACCGTCAATGATCAAAAGATCATGGCAATTAGTCACGAGGAATCCCTGATATCTATCAGGTTCGTGACGGATCCTTCCGGATCTTCGAACTTCAGGTACTGCAGGTTCAGGTTCTATTACAACTTCATGTAATTCATCCTGCTGTTCTTCCTCATTAGGTTGAACAGGTTCATGTCCTTCTTGAATTTCATCAAGTTGTACCTTACTCCCACTATCTTTTCTAGAGAGAAACTCTCTTTCAAGAAAAGTACAATCCCGAGCAACAAAGATTTTGTTCTCGGATCGCAGATAGAAGTAATAAGCCTTGGTATCCCTAGGATAACCAATGAAGTAGCATTTGTCAGATTTTGGTGTAAGCTTGTCTGAGATTAATCTTTTGACATAGGCTTCACAACCCCAAATTCTGAGAAAAGACATTGCTGGAGCTTTTCCAGTCCATATCTCATATGGTGTCTTTGCTACTGCCTTTGATGGCACTCTGTTCAGTGTGAACGTTGCGGTGAGCAAAGCATATCCCCAAAGGGATATAGGAAGGTCTGTGTGACTCATCATGGATCGGACCATATCTAACAATGTCTGATTCCTTCTCTCAGACACACCATTCCACTGAGGTGTTCCAGGAGGTGTGAGTTGGGAGATAATCCCACACTCACTCAGATGATCACGAAATTCCTGGCTCAAGTATTCTCCTCCTCGGTCCGACCGAAGAGCCTTAATACTTTTACCAAGCTGGTTATGTACTTCATTCTGGAATTCTTTGAACTTTTCAAAGGTTTCCGACTTATGTTTCATCAAGTAGACATATCCATATCTACTGAAATCATCAGTGAATGTAATGAAGTACTGAAAGTTTCCTCTAGCACTTGTGGACATTGGGCCACACACGTCAGTATGTATCAGGCCCAATAGTTCACTGGCCCTTTCTGTGGGTTTATTGAAAGGAGCCCATGTCATTTTGCCCATTAGGCAAGATTCGCATTGCTCACAAGACTCAAAGTCAAATGAGCCCAAGAGTCCATTTGAATGGAGCCTCTTGACGCGTTTCTCACTAATGTGCCCCAAACGACAATGCCAGAGAAACGTTTCATTTTCTTCGTTAGATTTGAACCGTTTCGTATTAATGTTATATACTGGAGCAGATTGATCCAGCATGTACAACCCATTTATAAGAAGGGCACAGCCATAGAACATATCATTGAGATTAAAGGAACATAATTTATTCTTAATAGAAAAATCAAATCCTTGCAAATCCAACAATGAAACTGAAATGATATTTCTGCTTATAGCAGGTACAAAATAACAATTCTCAAGTTCTAAAATCAATCCAGAAGGTAAAGACAACAAGTAAGTGCCAACGGCCAGTGCTGGAACCTTCGCTCCATTGCCAACCCGCAACTCTACTTTCCCTTGCTTCAACCTTCTACTGTTGCTGAGCGCCTGCATATTAGTACAAATATGAGCCCCACATCCAGTATCTAATACCCAAGTGGTATTATCAGAAGTAGTAGTATTTACTTCAATAACAAAAATACCTGAAGATTTAGTCTCCAAGGACTTCTTCTTCTTCAGACTTTCCTGGTATTTCTTACAGTCCCTGCGGTAATGCCCTGCCTCTTTACAAAAGTGACAGATGTCAGAAGGCCCAGCTTTGGACACGGGCTTGGGCTTGGCGTTTTCATTGCTGACTACCTTGCCCTTTCCCTTGTTTGCAGCGGATTTCTTGAAACCCTTGCCCTTCTGCACCATGAGTACAGACGACTCCTTGGCTTTCTTCAGATTAGGTTCTGCAGTCTTGAGCATACCATGTAGCTCAGGCAAAGTCTTTATCAACCAATGCATATTATAGTTCAAAATGAACTGGTCATATGCAGGAGTAAGAGACTGCAGAACGATATCACAAGCAAGCTCTTTGCTTATAGGACAGTCGAGCCTAGTTAAATGATCGAGATAACCCATCATTTTCAGAACATGTGGACTCACTGCTGCATCCTTAGCCATTTTACAGTCCAAGAGATTCTTAACAGTTTGGAATCTCTCTGTACGAGCCTGCTCCTGAAACAACGCTTTCAGATTTGCCATCAGCTCCATGGGACAAGTCAGGCCTTCCCACTGCATCTGCAGTTCGGGAGCCATTGTCGCCAACATCAGGCAAATCACGTCATTAGCATCTGAAGAATGCGTATCCCAAGCATTTTTCACAGCTTGTGCGGCATTATTCGCAGGTCTAGGTTGGAGAACTCTTTCAAGGACATAAGCCTTCTTCTCCTGCCTGAGCACAAGTCTCAGGTTCTTGGACCAGTTCAGGAAGTTTGATCCGTTCAGTTTGTCCTTCTCAAGGGCAGACCGGATCGAGAAAGTGTTTTGTGTTGTTGTGCTTGACATAGCTGAAAATATGAGACAATAGAGTTTTAGTTATTTAGTTCATAAAAGAGTAATCTTAAAAACTTATAAGAAAACTCGCATTGCATTCAAAATTTCTTTGTTTAACCTCATAAGAATGCAATGATTCCGAGACCCATGTTCAGCTAAATCCAAAGTGGGCCACTGGCCGTCACCCGGAATTAGCTTTACTTGGTAAGCATACACACAGCTAGTTATATCTCATATAACTCTCGGTTGTGAATTGGACCCGAGGCCCAAATTCACCAGATGTCTCAAGGCCCGGGACTCCCGATGGCCCAGTCAAGGAAACCAATCTCTTACAGCTAAATGGACCGGTTAAATCGGTGTGGTTTTGGGCAACGAACCGCGAAGCTCGGTTTAACCGATTGACTATTCGCGGGACGTAAAATTTAACGGGCCAAACGATCGGATCCATGATCGGATCATGGACCCACGATCCAACTCGGCCCATCACGCAAGATCACTGGCCCATGATCCATTCGAGACCTAAGCGGCTGCCTTGCGGATCACGCTTGGCCAAGCGATCGATCCACTCGCCATCACGATCGAATATCGATCGATCATATGGCCATCGATCGCATGCCCTGTCCCGAATGTGCGATCATCAATTGATCGATCTAGGGCTGATCACACGGCTGATCACATTATCGATCCATGATCGATTAATACGCCGAGGATCATTATCCCATCGTCACACGATCAGCGGCCCAATCAAGTGATCGACGATCACATGCATGTGATCATAACAAGATCATTATGCGATTAGGGTTTAATGATTTTAATCAATTTTAATTCATTCAATTGATTCAAAAACCTTTAAACATTCATATGATCCAATTTTACAAGAAACCCAATGCCTAGGCTCTGATACCACTGTTGTATTATAGTGTTTTTCAAGGTTTAATTCCCATATTTCAACCTAACACATAAACTTAACAGATCTAGGTTCTTGCAAAACGAATCATAAAACCAAACCTGTGACATTACCTTTTGCAGCGGATTATTGATGGTAATGACAAGATCAGCTTAGAACAGATGAACAACCTGCTCCTCCTTTGGTATCCACACTCTTACAAGCCGGGATGGCTGCTAGACCAAAGAGATAGATCAGATAGAGAGTTAGAGAGAGAGATGGTCGACGGCCACTAAAGAAATCGCAAGCCTAGGTTGCAAAACCCTAGGGTTGGCGATTTTTAGCTCTCTCATTAATGGGCCCAAGTCATTAGACTAATGGCTCATTAATCTTTTGGGCCCAAGACACAAATCAGACAAAAGCCTGTATTTTGTCTGGCCCAATTCTCTGATCTAATACAGTAAATGCCATTGCATCTTACCGTATTAATTCCATTTAACTTTCCCGTTAGCTATGGTGTGTGACCCTTTGGGATCATACAATACTTGTAATAAGTCCTAAACTTATAGATCATGAGCGGGCTCTAGCAAGTCATCATGATCATCCAGTATTTATGACTTATGTCTGATCTCGACATTTATCATACTTTCTAGAGATAGTACAGTAGATTTCAGGACATTCCCAACAGATAGAGCCGCAAATGAGAATTGTTTTGGGATTTTATTAGCCAATTCAGATACGAATCGATACGTGGTGAAATGCCGTGAAGCAAAGCAAGGTTGTAAATGGCAGTTGAGAGATGCAAAGATTAAGAATTCAACCAATTTCTCGGTTAGAACAAACACGAAGATGCATTCATGCTCTCGGACAAGCTCAAGTGGTATAAGCAACAAGAGGAAATGTACACCACGGTTAGTTGCAAGCATCTTAAACGAAGACTATCCCGGTAACTTCGATACTCCATGTCCTAAAACTATTGTGAAGCTTGTCCAAAGAAGAGGCGGTGTGGAAGTATCATACTCTACGGCTTTTAGAGGGAAAAACCTAGTTATTTCCGATATCCATGGTAGTCTAGTTGATGGTATCAAGATGTTGCATTCTTATTTGCATTTGTTGGAAAAGGTGAATCATGGAACGAAAACCGATTTGGTTTTGGATGAACAAAAAAGGTTCATGTATCTATTTGTGGTTTTGGGAGCTTCCATCGAAGGGTTTTTAGCTATGAGGAAAGTGCTCATTGTTGATGCAACTTTCATTAAGAATGTATATGGAGGTGTTCTAATTTTCGCCACAGCGCAGGATCCGAATCATCATCACTATCCCATTGCTTTTGCTATAGTTGATGGTGGAAAGGCTGAAAGTTGGATTTGGTTTTTCAATACTCTGAAAACCGTTATACCAGATAGTCGTGAGTTAGTGTTTACTACTGACAAAAATGTAAGTATCATCAAGGCAATAGCTGAGGTGTAACCTCTCTCGGAACATGGTTATTGCATCTACCATTTGTCCCAGAATGTGAGAGGAGCAGTTTCCTACGTGAACAAAGAAGAAGTTAGAAAAAAATTCAGGAAAATTGCTCGGTTATACTTTGAAGCTGATTTCCTAAGACAATATGGCGATTTTAGGAACATATATCCTCAAGCAGCTGCATACTTGACAAAAGTGTTGAAGTGAAGAAATTGGCAAGGTGTTATTTTCCGGTGCACGGTACAACATAGACATCTCTAATTGTGCAGAGTCTATGAATGCAGTTTTCAAGAAGGCCATACAGTATCATTTACTACCTATGATCGATGCACTTATTGAAAAATTTGCTGAGTGGTTTAACACTCATAGGAAAGATTCTGTTGCTGGATCGAGCGCGCGAATATTGGTGCCAGAAGTGGAGCTTGTATTGCACCGTAGAATAGCGAAAGCGGCTAAACTTACGACGATAGAGCCTAACGCTTTTGAGCTTGAATATGGTGTTGTTGGAAACGACATAATTACTTATCTGGTGGATTTGAGGTATAACAGATGCAGCTGCAAACTCTTTGATGTAGACAGGTACCCATGTGTCCATGCAATAGCTGCTACTACTAAATTCTTGAAGCATGACATTAGGCCAATGGAATTGAAGGATGTTGGGAATGTCCTGAAATCTATTGTACTTGCTCTAAGTGAAAGTCGTACTGTCGAGATGAGACAATCATATGACACTGGGTACTCATAATGCTTTGCTAGAAGCCACTTATGATCAATGAGTTGAGAACTCATTGCTAGTGTTATATGATCCTACAGGGTCACACACCTAAGCAAACTGGACGTTGAACATGAGGTTGATCATTAATGTAATGATCGGGTGAATGCATATTAGATATGCATTCAATATCGAGTTTCTGTAACAGTGTCGATCGACATAATAAGTATGTCGGTCGACACAGATCGACCGTGTCGATCGACACATAGAGTGTGTCGGTCGACACGACTCGCGGATTACCAAATTAAATCGGTTTAATTGTTGGTTAATTCCGGGGTCGTTTAAGTCAACATATATAAAGATATATGGTCGACCAAAACACTAATCTAACCTAATACACAGCCACCAGAAACAGAAAAGAAACCTCTCTGAAGAGATTGGATCTCTATAGGCACTAGCATCCCTGCTGTCCTGTTTGTGTGCGTGTGGATACCAGTAGAGGCGCAACATTTGAGGCGCTCTAGATCTCGATTACTTGCTAAGACTTCCGCTGCACAAATCACCAGGTAATCTCCAGATCTGATAGATTCAATTACATGAACCTGTAGATCCTAGGCTCAGAATTCAGACTAGGATTGCCTAATTGGATTAGGGTTCCATTGAATCTGTGGCATGTTGATTAGATTGGTTGAATCTGGATCTCTGTATAGTTGATACAAGCATGCTGAAATTCGTTTTGATTAAAATCTAGTTTTAGGGTTTTAATTTGAAAAACGATTAGGGCTTATCGCACTGTGTCGATCGACACGAATCGGGTATCGGTCGACACAGAAGGATAACCCGAATAAAACTTATTTCGCCTGGTGTCGATCGACACAAGAGTTGTGTCAGTCGACACAGACCTCGCTAGATTGATGAATTGGTTCAACTGGATTGGACCGGTTATCGAGCTTGGTTAAATGGTTTAATTGCGATTGGTTTGATCAGGTTGGTATCGACCGATGCTAATGTAGCATCGATCGACACTGACCGGTATTCAAAACCGGATCATTTGGTTTGATCGGTTATCGCGGATTGCTTTTGGTTATTCTGCATCGATCGACACTATAGTAGTGTCGGTCGACATAAGATTCGATGATTGGGTTATGGAACCTGCAATCACAGAACCAAAGCAAGACAGAACATTTAATTAGAAGAATTAAAACATAATAAAACTGAACGTTTTAAAGGTTCCGTTCCTCAACCAAATATCAAGTGATACTTGATGTCTTTCCAATCTTGTCAACTGTCAAGACTCATTTAGTTGTGTGATAGACTTGCAGTGCAAGATGTCCACGATTTCATGAGTAAGACAGGAAGTAATCGTGTTGATGGGCTTGCAGTGCAAGGCATCAACAATTACATGACTGAAGAGATTGGTTTACTTGACTGGGCCATCAAAATCATTTTGGGCTCAGAGACATCAGGTGGATTGGACATAAGATGTCGATCCACAACCAAGAGTTATATTGGATATAACTAGCAAGGTCGTTGCTTACCTAGATAGCTAAAGTTGAGTGATAGCCAGTGGCTCACTCAAGTTTAGTGAAGTATGGGTCTTGGATCATTATATTCATCTGAGGAAACATTGTTTGAATATAATGTGAGTTTTCTTAATTGTTAAGACTTCTCATTTCTTGAACATCATAACTAAAACTCCCTTGTTTTTCAGCTATGTCTAGCACAAACCATCGTAACAATTTCTCCCTGCGATCCGTCCTTGAGAAGGACAAGTTAAATGGATCGAACTTTCTTGAATAGTATCGGAACTTGAGAATTGTTCTCAAGCAGGAGAAGAAGGACTATGTCCTTGAGAAAGTTCTCCCTAAGAAGTACCGAGCCAATGCCTGGCAGTCAGATAAGGATGCTTGGGATAATCATTCTAATGATGCGGTGGATGTGAGTTGTCTCATGTTGGCTACCATGAACTCGGAATTGCAGAAGCAATATGAGTACGTGGAGTCGCCAAAAGAGATGATCACTGGCCTGAAAAGTATGTTTCAGGAGCAGGCACGAACTCAGAGATACCAGACGGTAAGGTCTCTGATTGAGTGCAAGCTACCAATGGGCGAACCAGTTAGTCCTCATGTCATTAAGATGATGGGTTATATTGATAGCCTGGGGAAATTGGATTGTCCCATTAGCCAAGAGTTTGCTACTGACATCATCCTGCAGTCACTGCCGTCAAGCTATGATCAATTTGTTATGAACTATAACATGAACAACTTGACGAAGACGTTGACTGAATTGCATGGGATGCTTAAGACTGCTGAACCTAACATCAAGAAGGACACCCCGGATGTCCTTATGGTACAAAAGGGTAAAAAGTTTAAGAAACTTGGTAAGAACAAAGGTGATGGAAAGACGAGCTCGATTGTGAATCTAAGCGAGTCTCCCCAAGCTCCTAAGGTTAAAACCAGTCCTTCTGAAGATGTTAAGTGTCGTTATTGTAATGGTTATGGGCATTTGAAAAGAAACTGCAATAAATTCTTGGAAGATTATGAGAAGCTGAAGAAGACGTACGAGACTTCTTCTTCATGTATTATGTTATAGAAGTAAATGTTACTTCTTATGATCCTACTTGTTGGGTATTGGATACCAGCTGTGGTACTCATATTTTGTGAAAATGCAGGGCCTGAGCAAAAGTAGGACTATGGAGAAAGGACAAGTGGACCTATGAGTGTGAATGGAGCAAGAGTTGCTGCATTAACCGTAGGAGTATTTCATTTGTTTTTCCTTTTATGGCATGTTTTGAACTTGAAACTGTTACTATGTAACTGCTATGAGCAGAAAGATTATTTTCAATCCTTGTTTGGATATGGAAGGATATCAGTTCTCAAATCAAGAATAAGTGTTATTCAATTGATTACAATGATATATTTTATAGTAGCAATCCATTAGAGAATGGAATTTATGTTCTAAACAAGATTGTGCCTAACTATAACATAAATACCAAGAGATTCAAGTCAAATGATACGAATCAAACTTCTTTCTAGCATTGTCGTTTTGGGCCAAATAAATGAGAAACAGATTCAGAAGCTCCATAGTGATGGGCTTTTGGGCTCATTTGATTATGAATCATAATGAGTAAAGTGAATCTTGTTTATTGGAAAACGACAGAGGCCCTTTTCAACAAAGGTAGTGTCGATCGATGCATGTATGCAACGATCGATACAGGTTGCGAACGAACGGATAAAATGAATGGGCCAGAGGATTATTGGGCTTTATACATACGGATGTACATGGCCCGATAAGCGCAAACGCTAGAGGAAATTTTCACTACTTCATTACCTTTACTGATATTTTCAGAAGGTACGGTTATGCCTTATTTATAAGGCATAAGTCAGAATCTTTGAAAAGTTCAAAGAGTTCCAAGAATGAAGTATAGAATCAATTTGGCAAAAAAAAATGTTGAAGCTCTATGATGAGATCATGGAGGTGAATACTTAAGTCAATAATTAAGTGATCATCTAATAGATTGTGAAAGTGTTTCACAATTCAATCCTCATGAATCGAACTTTATTAGATATAGTTTGATCAATGATGAATCACTTAGATCTTCCATTATCCTTCTAAGAATAAGCTCTAGGAGAGGTCTGAGTTTACATTAAATAGTGTTCCATCAAAATCAGTTACAGAGATTTCACATGAGATGTGGAATGGAAATGTTTCTGATTTATCCATCATGAAGATTTGGAGTTATGAGACTTATATAAAACGTTTAATCTCTGATAAGCTCACACCCAAATCTGATAAGTACTGCTTCATTGGTTGTCCTGACGAAACCAAGGCGTGCTACTTTTACAACCAGTTTGAGAACAAATTGTTTGTTGCTCGGAACTATGTTTTCTTGAGAAAGACTTTCTTTCCAAGAAGAACAGTGGGAGTAAAGTACAACTCGAAGAAATTCGAGAATCACAGGAGACTGTTCAACCCGATGAGGAAGAGCAGCAGTTGGATCTACAAAGAGTTGTAGAACCTGCAACTGTGGTGCCTGAGGTTTGCAAGGATCTGATGAATGAATATTAGATATACATTCAAAAGCGAGTTTTAAAGATGTGTCGATCGACGCAAAAGTTGCATCGATCGACACAGGTCGCGAACCAAAATATTTTGGTTTATGATTTAATTAACTACGGTTTAAATCTTGGTTAATTAGATCGTGGTAAAAGTCTACATATGAGATATGTGCGTGACTTTTAACACAAGACTGAAGCTCGTAGATCCAATAGGATCCGTCACGAACCCGAGAAATGGGGATTTCTCGTAACCAATTGCCGTGATCTACTGATCATTGAAAGTGACGGGCCTGCGAAATTTGAAGAAGCAATGATGGGCCTTGACTCCGAAAGTGGCTAAAAGCCGCTGAATCCAGAATGGCGATGTCCAAAGCTGGATTGGTGGAAAAGGTTTCAAGTAAATTCATGGTATTAACTGTGAAGAAACCTAATCCCAGACACCATGCTTATGTCCATTCGGATTCTCCTAGCAACCGCCACTCATAATGGTTATGAGATCTGGCAGATGGATGTGAAAACAGTTTTCCTTAATGGAATTCTAGAAAAGAATGTGTACATGACATAATCTGAAGTTTTCATTGATCCCAATGAAGCTAGGAAGATATGCAAGCTTCATCGATCCATTTATGGATAGAAGCAAGCATCTCGGAGTTGAAATCTTCGTTTTGATAAAGTAATCAAAATGTTTGATTTTATCAGAAATGAAGAGGAACCGATTGTTTACAAGAAGACTAGTGGGAGCGCAGTTGCATTTCTAGTATTGTATGTTGATAACATACTACTTCTCGGAAATGAAGTTCCATTGTATAAGTCTGTTAAGACTTGACTCGAAAGTTGTTTTTTCGATGAGAAATATGGGAGAAACCATATACATTCTTGGAATAAGAATCTATGGAGATAGATTAGACAAGCTAATTGGATTGTGTCAAGATACTTATGTGATAAGTTCTTACACAGATCCAGTATGCATGATTCTAAGAAGGACTTTGTGCAAATGACTCTTGGTATTACTCTTAGCAAGACGCAGTGTCCTTCGACACACGCTGAGCTAGGGCGAATGAGGGTCAGGCTACTGCTAAAGGCATTAGATGTCTTAAGATGTGATCTTAATTTTAGTGGGAGTCAATGTTATTAATTTTAGTTATGATATGATGTTCGTATAAACATAATATGATTATGTTATTGAAATCTGACATCTGTATTATTTAATAATGGTTATTAAATAATAGTCCCAAATTAATTTATGACATTTTATAGGTCATCAAGTATGTGACTTGATCATGAAACCCTATAAATAATAAATGACATAAATTATGTTTGTCCATGGTCGAGGTTGTTAAAGTGGGACATTAACAACCACGTGAGACTAGTATGTGAGGTGACTGATGACTAAGTTTCATGGAGTCATTAATAAGAGTATTAAAGTCAATCACATAGGTATGTGTTAGAGAACACATGATCGGACATGATCCACTGATGAGAACTCTACGGGATAGTTATATAAGTGTCATGAGAGTTTTCATTACGACTATAGAGTATAGTCCTTAGACCTGAGTTCATCATGATTTCTTACATGTGAATTGGTCCGCTTTGACTTTGTCAAACGTCAGCCGTAACTGGTGATCATAAAGACATTGATTGGGCGTATCATGAAGCGTGTGAAGGAACAGGGATGGAACAAGATGGGAATTGTCCCTCCTATATAGCAGGAGATAAATATCTCAGGGCCCATCGAAGATTTGATACTGAGAAATGTGTGGCCACACTCAAACAAGGTGATTGTCAGTCGTTTGTCTTGTCAGTATAAATCGGAATTCGATGAACATGATTTTGGCTTAATAAGGATGACACGGATCTTGCCTTATGCCGGATTGAGATATAGCGACGAAGGGATTACAGGAATAGATGATTCCAGTACAAGTGGGAGATTGTTGGGAATGTCCTGAAATCTATTGTACTTGCTCTAAGTGAAAGTCGTACTGTCGAGATGAGACAATCATATGACACTGGGTACTCATAATGCTTTGCTAGAAGCCACTTATGATCAATGAGTTGAGAACTCATTGCTAGTGTTATATGATCCTACAGGGTCACACACCTAAGCAAACTGGACGTTGAACATGAGGTTGATCATTAATGTAATGATCGGGTGAATGCATATTAGATATGCATTCAATATCGAGTTTCTGTAACAGTGTCGATCGACATAATAAGTATGTCGGTCGACACAGATCGACCGTGTCGATCGACACATAGAGTGTGTCGGTCGACACGACTCGCGGATTACCAAATTAAATCGGTTTAATTGTTGGTTAATTCCGGGGTCGTTTAAGTCAACATATATAAAGATATATGGTCGACCAAAACACTAATCTAACCTAATACACAGCCACCAGAAACAGAAACGAAACCTCTCTGAAGATATTGGATCTCTATAGGCACTAGCATCCCTGCTGTCCTGTTTGTGTGCGTGTGGATACCAGTAGAGGCGCAACATTTGAGGCGCTCTAGATCTCGATTACTTGCTAAGACTTCCGCTGCACAAATCACCAGGTAATCTCCAGATCTGATAGATTCAATTACATGAACCTGTAGATCCTAGGCTCGGAATTCAGACTAGGATTGCCTAATTGGATTAGGAATCTGCTAGAAATTCCTACAAAGGATTTGTATGGTTTGTGTTCGCAATATTACATGGTAGAAATATGGGCTTTGGCTTATACGAGGATAATTTTTCTAGTTTTGCATATGTCTGAGTGGATTGTTCAGGTCGAAAAGTTGTACGCTTTTCCTCCAAACTATGTGAAAAGAAAGGGAAGAGTTCAAGAAACAAGATATCCGTCAGTTGGGGAGCCCCGACGGAGAAGGAGCAAGAGAGTGGCAAGAAGGAACTTAGAGAGTTGGTTTCAATGCAGTAATGGGAGCCAAGATGATGTGAGCCAAAATTAGTTGTATTTGTATTTCTTCAATTTTTCATTTGTTGTGTCATTTGTTGTGTAACTTTGGAAAACTTGGTAAAACTAAGATTTGTAAAACTATAATTATTTGCAAAATTAAATTTTTATAATAATGTTAAATATAATAATCAAATACAATACAAACTATATAGCATATCTCTTGCTAAAACAAAATGAACACTTTCATAATTTAAGGTAAATATTGTAGGTTTGTGTACTAGCAAACAAATATCATATACTTTTAAGAGTTATTTGTTGATGTAAATCATCTTTATCTACAAAAGTCAGATAATATATGTATTTTCAAATATTATTGCATGAAATTGTTTCTAATGCATTTATATAGCCATAGATCATCAGTATAACCAATTTTTTTGGATTAAATATAGAGTATAACTATTAAAACTGAAAATTGACAGAAGTACAACTTGCCAGTTTTTTTGTAAACTTGCAACTTAGTAAAACTTATGTTCCCGCCCAAAAAATTTGAAACTCCCGCCCCCCAAATTCCAGAATTTTGAATTTCCCCCTTTTTAAAAAATACCTAATATCTATTAACTTTTCTCTTTTTCTCTCATTCTCGGTTTCTTCTCCCTCTCTATCTAAAACCTCTCACTCCCTCTCTCTCTCGGATCTCTCTCACCCGGATCTCTCTCTCTCAGTCTCTCTCTTTCAGATCTCTCTCACCTCCAATGAGTACAGAGAATTTCTCTTTGGATCCCTATGAAGAGGAAAGGAGGCACCAAAAAGAAATGAAGCGGATGAAGGCTCGCATAGATCTTCTCGATGCCATCGTTGATGCGCAATACGGCATCCCTAAGAAATGCCCATGTGGTGGCCGAATAGTCCACAAGGTCGATTTGGTTACGGCTTTGGATACGCAACCAGGTCGTGTGTACTTTAGTTGCCACCAATACAAGGTAAAATGTTTGCTTTGCATAGTGATTAGATGTGTATTTGACCCGATTTCTTTGGTGTAACTCTGTAGGACGATGGACTCCATTTTAGGCAACCATGGGTGAATGGCGTCGAACAAGAGATTGAGAAGTTGCTGAACAAGGTCAACATTACATAAAAGATCACGGTTGGGTGGTTTCATCATCAGTTGGGTTCTCCATGTTCTTTCCCCTAGTAACCACGGGACTCCTAATCACGGTTGTAGATCCTTTCCCCATCCCCTTCTTTATATACTTCGTCCTTTTTGTGGGCACTTTCTCAACAGGTTCAACCGCTCTCTTCTTACCTTTTCTTCCCTCATTCTTCTCAGATTCTTCCTTCTCTGGCTCTGTTCCTTCCTTCTCTGGCTCTGGCTCTGTTCCTTCCTTCTCTTCCACGGTTTCTTTCTCCTTCTTCTTACTTCTTTTCTTCACCTTCTTACCGCCTTTCTTAACATTCTTCTTACTAGCTTTCTTTCCTCCCTTTCTTACTTCTTTCTCCTTAACACCACTAGCCTCACCAACATTGGTACCAACATACTCAACCTCTTGAAAAACACCATCATCGTCTTTATCCTCAGTCTCTCTCGGTTCTGTCTCATTCACACCCCCTCTTGGTGCATTCACAACCGATTCCAAAGCGGCTAATCTACCGTCACACATCTCAGTAAACTCCTTAAACTTTGCTTCATAATACATCATCATTCGAGTCTCCATTTCCTCATTTTTTTTCTTGATTAATTTCTGCACATCGGCAAGACTAAAAACAGTAGGAGTCTCTTGTGGATTCCTTTCAGCCTCATTCCCAACATCCTTCTCAGCCTCATGCATCCTTGCCGCCTCCTGAATAGCCAGCATTTGCTCTTGAGCATTTGCCTGAGACGCACGAGCCGACACATCTTGGTTGAAAAGCTCTTCAAACCAGATTTTCTTCTTCTTCTTAAGCAGTCTGTTCCAACCATCGACTATGGGGTCATCTACATCATTCCAGCCAGATTCACCATCCATGTTTCTCCTTAGAAGATCTATCTCCATGGGAGATGGCTCCAAGAGGCTTTGAATATTCTGCAAATATAAGAAGAACCAATTTAATATCAATCTCAAAAATACATTAATATAAGAAAACCGGATTTAATAAGCATGATAAGAAGTTAACCTTTGTAGTTCCAAGCTTCTCATTTATTTCTGAGATACTAAAACCCCTCGTCCCCACGGTTTTGAATCTCATCTTGCACATATGCGGACAATCCTCATCTGCACCCTGAACATTTTCTCGGAAATGATTCTTCAGAACTGGAATGGCCTCAAATGCTAGAAGCTACAACACAAGTTCATTCCAAGTCAGACAACTAAAAACAACTAAAAAAAAGGATTCAAATTGCTAGAATTGTTTGTACCTCCAAAGGAACAATGCATCCAGGAGATACCCATGAAGTCGGGGCCACTCCTCCTGAATGGTCCATGAAGTGAAAGATATTTTTGACGTTCTCCTCGAATGACAAACGCCCCCACAGAAAGGTTTTGCACATCTCGAGGTCATCAATGGCTCTGAGGAAGAAACTCTCAACAGAAGGTGCCCCTTTTCCTGTCTTCTTCTTCCCAATGATCATGCTGGACAAGAAGTACAGGACATCCATCTTCAAACGATCCTTAACAATCTTTCGTCTGCCTTTCAGAGCTGGGAACTACTCCTCAACATCTTCATATGTAACCTTGTCTACACCGAAGTATTTAGAAACAAAATCTGAGCCACCACCAAGGGTTTCGTAGTGGTTTTGATAGGAGTGGCAGAATAACCCAGAAATGAGTGCATGCTCCCTAATAAAATAGCGGATTGGAACGCCGTTGACAATAAACCAAAGCTCCAACTTCTTATCCACCACCGCGATCCTAACCAGAATCATCCATAATCCCATCCATTTTGAGCTTGTCTTCTAACCCATGTGGAAGAAGTACTTGAATTGTGGATGCTCATAGAACCATTTAAGCTCATCTTTCTCCAGAGTGTCTTCTATCATCTTCACGGCTTTAGCGATATAACACTTAGACGAGAGCTTAATTGTCTTCACATAGTCTGTGGGAGAGAAACACATCTTGATGGGCTGCATTGGTTCCATTTTATCCTCGGGATCCTCGGGATTCTGCAAACACAAAAAGTTCGACCAAGGATTACCTAGTTGTACGATAAAGTTATACTAAGTTTTACCAAGTTTTTCATGAAGTTCCAGAAAGTTATACCAAGTTTCACATCAAGTTTTACTAAGTTCTACCAAGTTTCGCATCAAATTTTAAATAATTCCTACCAAGTTTTGCACACAAGTTTCACTAAGTTATACCAAGTTTTGTGTCTTTTCCAAACCATATCAAGTCCTACAAAGTTTTACACATCCGAAATCCACAAAATTAGACATGCAATGGGGATGTTAGGATTACAGATTGTTTCTTCCTCGTGTTGACTGTGGTGGATTGGAGAGCGGATTTCACTGGTTCGCCTTCGTTCCCCTTCTTCTTGTTGGTGAAACCCTAATCCCGGAACGCGCAAAACTTCAACTTCCTCCTCCTCGTCTACGGCTTCCTTCTCCTCGTCTACGGCTTCCTCCTCCTCGTCTACGGCTTCCTCCTCCTCCTCGTCTTCCGCTTCCTCGTCCTTCTCTTCCTCATTCTCAATCTCTTCCTCGTCTTCCTCGACCTCCTCGTCTTCCTCATTCTCGGATTCCTTTTCCAAGTCTACTTCTTCTTCTTCATCGGTTTTCTTCACCATTTCTTCTTCTTGGCGATTCGCCCCCTCTTCTTCTTCGGGAGGAATCGATATATCCTCTACTCTCCTCGACTTTCGCAAAATCTTTTTTATGAAAGGCATTATTACTTTGACAATACAATCTTCGGATCCTCAATCTTCTTCGGTGTTTGATCTTGAAAGAAAGAGTGTGAGTGAGAAGTTGAAGAGAAAAGTGAAAATAGAGTTGAAGAGAAAGACGGTTTTGATTTTTAACTGAGTCGAACCGTCGTGTATTTTGGATTTTAGGGATTTAAACCGACGACCCGACCCGACCCAAATGGATCGAACCAGCTCTTTCGGGTAACCCAGGTTGGGTTGTAAATAAGTTCAAAGTCCCAGGTTTTGCTGTCTTTTACCATTTCTCACGATTTAAAAAAAAAAGCTTTATTGGAGAGGAGCATATGGGATTTTGACTTTGAGTCAAAGAGCATCCCAAAATTTGATCCCTTATTTTTCCAACTTAGATTAAAATATTCATATTTTTTTTTATTAAACTAATTTTTTTGGTAAACGAAAGCATATTAATCTGAAACAGAGTTTAGCCTCCATTAGTCGAAGGAGGTACAAAGTTGAGGAATGTTTTTGCCACTATACCAGCCTCTAAATTGATGAGCCTAGATGCATAAACAAATGATATAGTATCGAAAAGGCCGCTAAAATAACAGATATCGGCGAATGCCAAACAATTCAGGTCGCCCCTCCTTAGAATTCAGTAGCTTAACAAGAACTTGTGTGTCCGACTTGATGATAAGGGAGCGAGCATTGACCGAGGCTGCGAATATGACCGCTTTACGACAGGCGAGTGCTTCCGCAATAAGAACAGAGGAGACGAAGCTTCTTGATTCGGAAAGGGTGGGATGGGAGTCAGCGCCTGCACCTGAAAACACGCAACCAAGTCCACATCTATTTGACAAAGGGTCCCAAGCACCATCTACATCACAAATCAGAGAAGAAGCCTCAACAGTTTCAGTGTTTATAAGTCATTGGAGACCCCAATTGGCGCCTATTGGAGCCAGATTAGCTTGCTGCCAATCCTTAGCATCTTTGATTGCCTTTATTAAGATCTCATCTTCCTTAAAGAACATGTTCTCAAAGACCACTTCATTTCGTGCTTTCAACAATCTCCAAAAGACCCAGGGCTAGAGAGGTTGAGAGAGTCCGAGAGGTGGAAGCAAAACAAGCATGCTACACTGCTGAAAAAGTTCAGACAAGGATCGGGTATTAGAGTCCGGACGAGCTGAGAAAGGAGATTTGTCCCATACCCGTGCAGTAAACGGAAAGTGCAGTAAGAAGTGAAGGTCTTCTTAAACTCCGCCACATCTCTTACATGGAAAGGAGGGAACACCTCTAGAAGCGAGGTTAGAGCTGACCGGTATGGCTTTATGCATTGATCTCCACAAGAAGTCCTTCAGTTTTGGGGAAGTTTTGACGTTCCAAACACACCTATACCAGGGAAAGATCGAGTTCTCATATTGGTCTAGCGCAGCTCGCGCTATGATATATCCTGATTTGGTCGTGTAGTTTCCCGAAGCTTCATGAACCCATATCAATTTATCTTCCGTCGGTGAGGAGCTTGTTATGATGCTTTGAATAAGTGCCTCATACTGAGGTAAGTATCTCTGAATTTTCTCAGTACTCCATTCATTAGTTAATGGACATAGAAGATCACACACTTTTAGTGGTGTATCGGATTGAGGGGGTGGACCATACAGTGCATATATGGTCGAAGTAAGAAGCCAAGGGTTCTCCCACACCCGGTTGCGTTCTCCATTCCCCACTGACCAAGCGAGTCCTTTCCGTAGCAGATCTCGTCCCTCCAAAATGCTTCTCCATCCATGTGAATCGGAGGAGGGAGATGGACATTCCAAAAAAGAAGAGGTCCGGCAATATTTGCCTAGACGAACTTGCACCATTAAGGATTTCAGGTCTTGGATCAGACGCCAGCCTAACTTGGCTAGGAGGGCGTCGTTGAAAGTTCCGACATCGCGGAAACTAAACCCTTCAGCTGCTTTAGGGCGAGTTAAAGTAGACCAAGCCACCCAACATAGTTTTTTTATACGTCTTGAGGACCGGATGTGATCTTCCCTTACTTTATTTCAATTTCGGGACGCGAGTCCTTTGTTAATGTCGCCTTTCCTATGTAGCATTTGGTAACTAATATATCATGGTTTTTAGGACTTTTGACCATGGTATATGTCTTTGTTATCGAGTATTTTAGAGTCTTTTGGAGTCCTTTTATGTGTGTTTACAGGTCTAGGTACGTTTGGAGCGGATTTGGACATTATGGCGCATTCTGGAAACTATTTGGAGCATTTGTGCGAGAAGAAGAAGTTAGTGTCGATATCAGATGTTTGTGTCGATCGACACACTTGTGGCATCGATCGACACAGTAGCGAGTCAGACATATCTCGGCGATTTAACGAAGAGTTTGGATATTTGCACTTTAGCCTAAAGTTTCTCATAATTACAAAGAAGACCCAGACAAGTTTAGATCATTATATTAGGGTTTTAAGCCATTGTTTAGGCTAAGTTTTATTTTATCAGAGATTGAGAGAGTTGGGGCTGGTCTTGTACTTGAGAGAGAAGAGATTTCGAACCCCTGTTTCTTTATCCTTTTTATGATATTTGGTTTTCTATTCGTTAAGATTTCTGCTTCATTGATCATGTCTGAGTAGTTTACCTGTTAGGTGAAGGATTATTGGTGTTTTCCATGGTTTAATTCTCAATTACAACCTAACACAAATCCTTAAACAGATCTAGGTTCTCGTCAAATGAATCATAAAGCAAACCTGATCACTACCTTTCAGATTGCAGCGGATGATGGATGGTAATGATGAGATCAGCTAGAACAGATGGTAACACCTATTCCTCCTCGAGTATCCACACTCTTACAAGCACGGGACGGCTGCTAGACCAAAGATGTGGAAGATCAGAGAGAGAGAGAGATTTTGAGAGAGAGTTCGCGGCCAGGCTGCAAAAATCGCAAGAAGCTTAGCTTCCTTAGGGTTTTCTGATTCTATTATATCTCATTAATGGGCCCAAGTCATTAGACTAATGGCTCATTAATCTTTTGGGCCCAAAACACAAATCAGACAAAAAGCCTGTATTTTGTCTGGCCCAAAACTCTGATCCAATACAGTAAATGCCATTGCATCTTACCGTATTATTTCCATTTAACTTTCCCGTTAGCTATGGTGTGTGACCCTTCGGGATCATACAATACTGGTAATAAGTCCTAAACTTATAGATCATGAGCGGACTCTAGCAAGCCATCATGATCACCCAGTATTTATGACTTATGTCTGATCTCGACACTTATCATACTTTCTAGAGATAGTACGGTAGATTTCAGGACATTCCCAACAATCTCCCACTTGTACTGGAATTCTACAAAGGACATTCCCAACAATCTTCCGATTGTACTGGAATCCTACATTCCCTAGTCCTTTTGTCTTAATATCTCGATCTGGCATAAGGCAAGATGCGTGTCATCCTTATGTAGCCAGACCATGTTTATCGGACCAGATTTGATACTGACAATGCAAACGACTTGGGCAAGTCCGTTTGGGAATGGCCATTCTCTTACCAGCTATCAAATCTCAGATTGGCCTAGAGATATTACCTCCGTTAAACGGCAGGGACAAATCCCATCTTGTTCCATCACTATGAACCACACAATTCATAATACACCCAACCAAGGTCCGTATAGCTCCCAGTTACGAAACAGCGTTAGACAATGATCAAAGCGTATTACTCCATGTGCAGCCACATGCATGCGAACTCAGGTCTAAGGACTATACTCTATAGTCATATATGAGAACCTTTCATGACACAGATATTAATATCTTGTAGAGTTCTCATCAGCGGGCCATGTCCGGTCATATGTTCCCCTACATATACCTATGTGTCGACTTTGATGCCGCGCATCTATGACCCCTCGAAACTTGGTCATAAGTCTCAACACAATCTAGTCTCAACAGGTTGTTGGTGTTCCAATTTCAACAACCTTCGACTATGGACACTATGATTCATGTCACTTCGTTAAATATGGGGTTTCAGGATCAAGTCAACTCATGTACTTCGATGACCCATATATAATGACATGAATCATTTTGGAACGATTATTTTATATCACAGTTAAAAATAATCCAGAAATAAAATTTCATTAACATTTAAAATGTTTACATGAACCAATCAAAATAACTAAAACAAAAGCCCTCACAACTCCCACTCAAAAAGAGATTACATTTGAATATCTCTAATTCCTACAGCAGCAGTATGCAACTCGTGGTTAGGTCTCGGGAGTGGCTTTGTCAACGGGTCAGCCACGTTCTCATAAGTGGGAACTCTGCTGACCATCACTTCACCTCTATTCACTATATCACGAATCAGGTGATACCTTCTCATAATGTGTTTGGATTTCTGATGATGTCTCGGTTCCTTGGCTTGAGCAATTGCACCATTGTTGTCACAATACAGTGCTAGAGGCTCAGTGGCATTTGGGAATGCACCGAGTTCAATCAAGAAGTTCCTTATCCAAACTCCTTCCTTCGCAGCTTCCGAAGCAGCGATGTATTCAGCTTCAGTTGTGGAATCTGCCACGGTGCTCTGCTTGGAACTCTTCCAATTTACTGCACCGCCATTCAGACAGAAGATGTAGCCAGACTGTGACCGGAAATCATCCTTATCTGTCTGAAAACTTGCATCCGTGAATCCACTGATTTCAAGCACTTCACTTCCTCCGTAAACCAAGAACTTATCCTTAGTATTTCTCAAATAATTCAGGATATTCTTTACGGCAATCCAGTGACTCTCACCTGGACTTGACTGGTACCTACTCGTCATGCTTAGTGCATAAGCAACATCAGGACGAGTACAGATCATGGCATACATGATAGATCCTATAGCCGAAGCATAAGGAATCCTACTCATGTGCTTAAGCTCATCAGGTGTCTTAGGACACTGATCCTTGCTTAGCGAAGCACCATGTATCATTGGCGTGAACCCCTTCTTGGATTTATCCATTCCGAATCGATGCAGGACTTTATCTATGTAAGCGTCTTGACAAAGTCCAATCAGCTTTTTAGATCTGTCTCTAAAGATTCGGATTCCAAGAACATACGCGGCTTCACCCATGTCCTTCATGGAAAAACAACTTCCCAGCCAGTCTTTAACAGACTTCAGCATTGGAATATCATTTCCAAGAAGCAATATGTCATCGACATATAAGATAAGAAACGCCACTTTGCTCCCACTATTTTTCTTATACACACATTGTTCCTCTTGGTTTCTGATGAAGTCAAAGTTCTTTATTGCTTCATCAAAACGAAGATTCCAACTCCTCGATGCTTGCTTCAATCCATAAATGGATTTGTGAAGCTTACATACTTTCCCATCATTCTCAGGATCAATGTAACCGTCAGGTTGTGTCATATACACATCCTCCTCCAAGATACCATTCAGGAAGGCGGTTTTCACATCCATCTGCCAAATCTCATAGTCATAATAAGCGGCAGTCGCTAGGAGAATCCGAATTGATTTCATCATTGCCACTGGTGAATAGGTTTCATCATAGTCTATACCATGAATTTGCTTGAAACCTTTTGCCACCAACCTGGCCTTGTAAATCTGGACATTTCCATCCATGTCAATCTTCTTCTTGAAGATCCATTTACACTCGATGGCTTTTGCACCAGCAGGTAAATCAACCAGTGAAAACACTCGGTTAGTAGACATGGAGTCCATCTCGGATTCTGTGGCTTCACGTCACTTTAAGGAGTCAGGGCCCATCATGGCTTCTGCAAAGTTCGAGGGTTCATCACCGTCAATGATCAAAAGATCATGGCAATTAGTCACGAGAAATCCCTGATATCTATCAGGTTCGTGACGGATCCTTCCGGATCTTCGAACTTCAGGTACTGCAGGTTCAGGTTCTATTACAACTTCATGTAATTCATCCTGCTGTTCTTCCTCATTAGGTTGAACAGGTTCCTGTCCTTCTTGAATTTCATCAAGTTGTACCTTACTCCCACTATCTTTTCTAGAGAGAAACTCCCTTTCAAGAAAAGTGCAATCCCGAGCAACAAAGATTTTGTTCTCGGATCGCAGATAGAAGTAATAAGCCTTGGTATCCCTAGGATAACCAATGAAGTAGCATTTGTCAGATTTTGGTGTAAGCTTGTCTGAGATTAATCTTTTGACATAGGTTTCACAACCCCAAATTCTGAGAAAAGACATTGCTGGAGCTTTTCCAGTCCATATCTCATATGGTGTCTTTGCTACTGCTTTTGATGGCACTCTGTTCAGTGTGAACGTTGCGGTGAGCAAAGCATATCCCCAAAGGGATATAGGAAGGTCTGTGTGACTCATCATGGATCGGACCATATCTAACAATGTCTGATTCCTTCTCTCAGACACACCATTCCACTGAGGTGTTCCAGGAGGTGTGAGTTGGGAGATAATCCCACACTCACTCAGATGATCACGAAATTCCTGGCTCAAGTATTCTCCTCCTCGGTCCGACCGAAGAGCCTTAATACTTTTACCAAGCTGGTTCTGTACTTCATTCTGGAATTCTTTGAACTTTTCAAAGGTTTCCGACTTATGTTTCATTAAGTAGACATATCCATATCTACTGAAATCATCAGTGAATGTAATGAAGTACTGAAAGTTTCCTCTAGCACTTGTGGACATTGGGCCACACACGTCAGTATGTATCAGGCCCAATAGTTCACTGGCCCTTTATGTGGGTTTATTGAAAGGGGCCCGTGTCATTTTGCCCATTAGACAAGATTCGCATTGCTCACAAGACTCAAAGTCAAATGAGCCCAAGAGTCCATTTGAATGGAGCCTCTTGACGCGTTTCTCACTAATGTGCCCCAAACGACAATGCCAGAGAAACGTTTCATTTTCTTCGTTAGATTTGAACTGTTTTGTATTTATGTTATATACTGGAGCAGATTGATCCAGCATGTACAGCCCATTTATAAGAGGGGCACAGCCATAGAACATATCATTGAGATTAAAGGAACACAATTTATTCTTAATAGAAAAATCAAATCCTTGCAAATCCAACAATGAAACTGAAATGATATTTCTGCTTATAGCAGGTACAAAATAACAATTCTCAAATTCTAAAATCAATCCAGAAGGTAAAGACAACAAATAAGTGCCAACGGCCAGTGCTGGAACCTTCGCTCCATTGCCAACCCGCAACTCTACTTGCCCTTGCTTCAACCTTCTACTGTTGCTGAGCGCCTGCATATTAGTACAAATATGAGCCCCACATCCAGTATCTAATACCCAAGTGGTATTATCAGAAGTAGTAGTATTTACTTCAATAACAAAAATACCTGAAGATTTAGTCTCGAAAGACTTCTTCTTCTTCAGACTTTCCTGGTATTTCTTACAGTCCCTGCGGTAATGCCCTGCCTCTTTACAAAAGTGGCAGATATCAGAAGGCCCAGCTTTAGACACGGGCTTGGGCTTGGCCTTTTCATTGCTGACTACCTTGCCCTTTCCCTTGTCTGCAGCGGATTTCTTGAAACCCTTGCCCTTCTGAACCATGAGTACAGAGACTCCTTGGTCTTCTTCAGATTCGGTTCTGCAGTCTTGAGCATACCATGTAGCTCAGGCAACGTCTTTATCAACCCATGCATATTATAGTTCAAAATGAACTGGTCATATGCAGGAGTAAGAGACTGCAGAACGATATCACAAGCAAGCTCTTGGCTTATAGGACAGTCGATCCTAGTCAAATGATCGAGATAACCCATCATTTTCAGAACATGTGGACTCACTGCTGCATCCTTAGCCATTTTACAGTCCAAGAGATTCTTAACAGTTTGGAATCTCTCTGTACGAGCCTGCTCCTGAAACAACGCTTTCAGATTTGCCATCAGCTCCATGGGACAAGTCAGGCCTTCCCACTGCATCTGCAGTTCGGGAGCCATTGTCGCCAACATCAGGCAAATCACGTCATTAGCATCTGAAGAATGCGTATCCCAAGCATTCTTCACAGCTTGTGCGGCATTATTCGCAGGTCTAGGAGAGAGAGCTCTTTCAAGGACATAAGCCTTCTTCTCCTGCCTGAGCACAAGTCTCAGGTTCCTGGACCAGTTCAGGAAGTTTGATCCGTTCAGTTTGTCCTTCTCAAGGGCAGACCGGATCGAGAAAGTGTTTTGAGTTGTTGTGCTTGACATAGCTGAAAATATGAGACAACAGAGATTTAGTTATTAAGTTCATAAAAGAGTAATCTTAACAACTTATAAGAAAACTCGCATTGTATTCAAAATTTCTTTGTTTAACCTCATAAGAATACAATGATTCTGAGACCCATGTTTAGCTAACTCCAAAGTGGGCCACTGGCCGTCACCCAGAATTAGCTATACTTGGTAAGCATACACACAGCTAGTTATAACCAATAACTCTCGGTTGTGAATTGGGCCCAAGGCCCAATATCACCAGATGTCTCAAGGCCCGGGACTCCCGATGGCCCAGTCAAGGAAACCAATCTCTTACAGCCAAATAATCACTAAAATCTGGGACTCCCAATGAAATTAGTGACTATATACTACTTTACTTACGCGAAAACAGACACCTCACACTGTAAGCCATATCTGTAATCAAATAAGCGTTAAGTAGCTGACAAGATTGGAAAGACATCCAAGCTTGATATTGTTTTTGAGGATTTTAAGTTTTATTTCCAAAAATAGAAGATTACTATTTTGGGAAACTTTCTTATTTTAGAAAATTTCTAAATTTAGTAACTTACTAAAAATAGAAATTTCTAATTTAATATTTTATAAATATTTTGGGTTGGGTCACAAATTATAGGCCCAATTCTTGGCCCAAGACCATAGAATTCCAGCTGGCCCAATAATTTGACATAACCGATCCGGTTTATTAATTCTGGTCCAAGACCAAATTAACTATCAAAACCATCGGTTATTTACTAAACCAGACCAGCTCTAAATTATTTGGTCCAACCAAATCAAACTTAGACCAGCCTTCGGTTTAGGTTAAAATTCAATTTTATGAATTTAAATCCGGTTTAACCAGAAATATAATTATTTCCAGCAAACCGCGATTTGGGTTAACCGCTTGAACCACCAATTAAATTGGATCGGTTCAGTTAAATCCAAAACCGGGAAGAAACATCTAGTGTTTTAGCCAATTTTGATTTAACTTGCGGTTTAAGGCTTTAAACACACAATTAACCGCCAATTAAATGGACCGGTTAATCGGTGTGGTTTCGGGCAACGAACCGCAAAGCTCGGTTTAACCGATTGACTATTCGCGGGACGTAAAATTTTAACGGGCCATGGACCCACGATCCAACTCGGCCCATCATGATCGATCATCGATCGCCATGATCTCACGATCGTGAAGATAAGCCGTGATGATCGCAACATGATCGACTCACATGGCCCATTAACGCATCACGCGGTTTGATCCTTTTCCTCACGGTCATAATGATCGATCTCGGCTTAGGTATCACACGCGATCATCGCTTGCCATCGACCATGTCCACTTGGCCCATTAACACATCAACCCGATCGCTAGCGCTGATCACAATATCGATCCATGATCGATCAAAACCGAGGAACATTATCCCATAGACACACGTGATCTCAAGCCTCAAAAGCGATCGGCTTAATGGGTTTAATAATCGCATGAAAAGAGCCGATTATTAACAAGATCACAATCGTTTATATTATCCAATTAAAAACGCTCGCATCACATGATCATAACTCACGGCCAAAGCGATAAGCAAGCCCTATTGATTATCGGTTCAATTAACATGGTTATACGGCTATGAACAAAACCCAGCAAGCAGCCGATTAATAGTTTAATGTTTTCGATAATCAATTTTAAACCATTAAACATTCATATGATCCAATTTCACAAGAAACCTAATGCCTAGGCTCTGATACCACTGAAGGATTATTGGTGTTTTCCATGGTTTAATTCTCAATTACAACCTAACACAAATCCTTAAACAGATCTAGGTTCTCGTCAAATGAATCATAAAGCAAACCTGATCACTACCTTTCAGATTGCAGCGGATGATGGATGGTAATGATGAGATCAGCTAGAACAGATGGTAACACCTATTCCTCCTCGAGTATCCACACTCTTACAAGCACGGGATGGCTGCTAGACCAAAGATGTGGAAGATCAGAGAGAGAGAGAGATTTTGAGAGAGAGTTCGCGGCCAGGCTGCAAAAATCGCAAGAAGCTTAGCTTCCTTAGGGTTTTCTGATTCTCTTATATCTCATTAATGGGCCCAAGTCATTAGACTAATGGCTCATTAATCTTTTGGGCCCAAAACACAAATCAGACAAAAAGCATGTATTTTGTCTGGCCCAAAACTCTGATCCAATACAGTAAATGCCATTGCATCTTACCGTATTATTTCCATTTAACTTTCCCGTTAGCTATGGTGTGTGACCCTTCGGGATCATACACTACTGGTAATAAGTCCTAAACTTATAGATCATGAGCGGACTCTAGCAAGCCATCATGATCACCCAGTATTTATGACTTATGTCTGATCTCGACACTTATCATACTTTCTAGAGATAGTACGGTAGATTTCAGGACATTCCCAACATTAGGTTTAGGGATTCTCATAAGGGATTTCAAGGAATTATAGGTTAATCAATCTTTAGAGATTCATATTTTCTAGTTCTTCATCTAGGGTTGTTCTTAATGCTTGATCTGAATTGGCCATTTAGATTATTGATGTTAGGTTGATTTCCGCAACGACAGTTGGTTAATTAACTAGAAAGAACCTAGATGAGCAATTTGACTATCTGAAAAGAACTTTGGTTTAGAAGAATTGTGAACGAAAGTACTTGAGATTAATGCATGTTTAGGATCCCTAGAACTCGCAACGAAAGTTGGTTTCCAAGGTTGCAAGACATAGATAATATTCGCAACAAAAGTTGGTTTCTTATGCTTCTGTGATTCTAGTTCGAGAACAGTTCTTAATTATATCCCGATTGATTGATTAGTGTGTTCCTGATCTCCTGAGAACTCCCTTGACCTGACGCTTCGCCTGATTGCTTACAAACCGTTTGATTTACTTTTCTGCTTTGATTTACTGCTTTCACTACTGCTTACCTACCTTAATTCGACGTTCTATAATCTATCGCAAGAGTCTTGAGTCTCTGTGGATTTGATACCCTACATACTACTAGTTAACGTCTGTGCACTTGCAGTGTAGCTCTAAGGATTAAAACTCGAGCATATCAGTAACCCGCGCTATGTGATAGTGTATGATGAGATCGCGGATTCTTTAAATTCGCCCTCACTGGGTAATTGTGTTTTGAAACAATTACTCAATCCTCTTTCTTTTCCCGTCCTTTTTCTCTCGCAGGTCCAGATGCAGGATTGACCGATCGTCTGATGTTCTTGGTGGATTTGAGTCGAATGGAGCGCGCGGGTTCCTGAGACCATGGAAAGACAGTCTGGTTGGACCGTTCCGGTTCAACGGAGACCCTAACATCGTCGTTTCTGGTTCGCCGGGAAAGGGTCGTTACAATGAGTTTGTGTCACGTTTGGTTTTGATGATTAAGAGAATCGAAGATTGCTGCGAAGATGATTCACGATGTTCTTGATAGGTATTACATTGTGGGTAAAGGATTGGATTTTGGTTTCCTTCAAAGCCAAATTGGTATCAACTCTACTTAAACCGATTATGAGACAAGTCTATAAAATTATGTTATTTCTTTGATTTTGTGGATACGTTTCCAAAGCATAACTCATTAGTAAACTACAATCTCCTCTTCTTCTTCAATTCATCATACAGCAATTTGAGGTTTATAAAGCGAAGCTTTTGAGAAAAGCAGGATCACGTTTGGCACTCTCCTGAAACTTTTTAAACCACCGATCCAAAATATCCATCGGAACAACCAATTTGCTTCCGTCGACGCCGCAAAACGTCTGCATGAAATTGAACAGATTCTCCCCAATTTTCATCGACAACCGCTCGATTTTTCTCTCCGCCGCTACATCCAACGACTGAAGCGCCGCCGCATCCTCCACCGAGATTCCTATTTTCGCCGATAAAGACGTCGAGTCTCCCGCTGTGAGCTGCATCTGCGCCGCACTGCCCGGCTCCGGCCACTGTAAAGACAAAACCGCCGAGGGTCGAGCTAGGGCTACGGTGCCACAGAAGACGAATCCGGATCCTGGAGATTGGACGTAGACGGTTAATACTTTATCAGGTGGAAGAGTGAAGTTATTTAGTAAGAAGATACAATCTCTCTGATTTGATCGTATGCTTCACCTGAAAGAAATTGATTTCCGATTCGATTGATTTGGGTTTTTTGGAAAATGAGGAGAGGATAATGAGAAAACTTACCGACGAAGTGGTTCACATCGAGAACCCAGTGTAAAGTATCGATTTGGACGATGGTTGAGAAGTCGATTGGGAAACTCCGATTGGGGAAGACGACACCGAACATTATTGTTGATTTGAGTTTTGGTTTTGAGTGGCTTTTTGAAGTCTTCTTTGTGATTGACTGATGAAGGAAGAAGAAAGAGATCGAGAGAGAGAGACGAGATGATCCTAGAAGACTTTCAGAACAGCTCAAGCTCCGCACGAAGACTGTGTGTTTTATCACCAAAGAAGACTTTTGGGGCAAAAATGGAGACTAAACTAGTGAATTTATAAACTATGTCATCGATTCTATAAACTACATACAAATTTAAAATTTACCTCATAAACTAAAGAGATGTGGTTTTTTCCGACAAATGAAATTTTATTACTGATGGAAAAGAGAACAATCCGAATACAAAGTAGGTACAAGCCAGCTCGGCAACAAAGAAGAAACATAATTGATACCGTGAAGAGCAACAAGATGGGCTGCTTCATTTACATAACTGTGAACAAAGTTGAAAGAACAAGAACCATATAATGTGGAAGTCTGAGCGATATCTTGGGCGATATTATGAATTATCCAGACTTTGGTTGAATAATTTAAATGGTTGATGAGAGTTTGACAGTCAGATTCAAAGATGATATCCATGAAGCCATTTAATAAGAGATCCCGAGTTGTTGATAATAAAGCCAAAGCCTCTGCTTGTAAAGGTGACTCTAAAATACCCAAAGGAAGAGCTTTCCATCCAAACATAGAACCATAAATATTGCGCACCAGCCAACCTCCTACCGAGTAACCTGAATGATGATCAAATCTGGCATCCACCTTACACTTGAAAATATGATCAGGAGGATGCCTCCATTTATAGAGAGTACTCGAAGATAGAGCCGAGGGTGATGTTGTATCCTGAGAAGAGGATATCCAAACTTGAAATTCGGAATATGCCTTCAGAATAGCCTTGGGCATAATACCCGGATCCGAATACCCGAACCTGGACCCGAACCGAAATACATGTACTTGTAACCGAACCGAAAAAACAAGTTTACCCCATTGGGTATTTTGCTCCCATACCCGTGGGTATCGGTTCGGGTCCAGGTCCTACCCGATACCCATTCGGCTACCCGAATACCTGAATCAAACACTCTAGGCTAATTAGAGGGTTTTTGATTATTGGCTTATTGCAATTAGGGTATCCCAATATCCATGTGACTGACTCTCTGCGACTCTTCAGTCGAGTGTTTCTTGACGATTCTGTTTGTTTTGCGGTTAGATCACACGCTTGTTGTTGATATTATGCGGAAGGTTAGATACTGACCAATGATTTTGTTCCCCTAAAAACAGCCGAGCTGTCTTACTAAACAATCGCTTTCTTCTAATATCAGGCTGGTCAGTTGCGTCTTATCAAGCCATACATGGTCGCAGTTCAAAGCATTAATGTGTATGTTGTTAATGAAGCTCTGAATGAGATATAAGTGGAAGAAGAAGACTATGACAGGTTGCGTGAGTCTATTAATTTACATGACAGCTTTGACCAGATAGGCCTCGCTCAGAAGTTAGACTTTAAGTCTACTACAGCTTTTATAGCTCTTAGAATATATATAAAAAGTAGATTTATCTTTACGGGGGAAAAATAGATGGCCTAAGCAATGATATAATCTCTTGCAAACAGATCGAGAAACACAAGCTTGTATGAAATAATACTGATACTTCTTTTGATTAGCTTGTGGTTGATAACTTTAAGAACAAATACCATTTCTTTTGTTAATTTTTTGGGGGTTTTATTGTTATTATCAGGTTTTCGGATATTTCGGGTAAAAATATCCGAAAAGAACCGAAAACCCGAGACCCGAACCGAAAGGTATCCATTTTATATGGATATTTTATAGGTATAAAAGTTTAGGACCCAAACCGACCCGGACCCGAAAGGACCCGAACCGAACCCGAACCGAAACTTGATCGTGTCTTAAATGGGTATAAATTCTCATACCCAAATATACCCAGACCCGAATAGACTCGACCCAAACCCGATCTGGATACCCGAACGCCCAGACCTACTTCAGAATAACAGAAACAAGTGACACAACTTTATTCTCAAAAATGAAGTCATTACTAGATTTCTAGATGGGCCAAAGTATCCAAATAGGAAGAAGCTGTTGTTCCACAGTCAGAGTAGCATCATGGATATGATGATCAATGAGTTTGGCGATGTTAACTTCAGAATCTTGATCGGGAGTAGACAGCCAGGTAAAAGAAACTAAATTTGTTTTCATCCAACACAGTCGAGAATTTGGACATTCGAAAAATAGATGGTTAATGCTTTCATCACTCAACTGATGTCGACGACAAAGGGGAGGAATATTTATGTTCCGGGTACGAAGTCTTGTTCTGGTTGGAAGAGCTCGGGATAGGATTCGCCATAGGAGGTGTTTTAATCGTGGAGGAATATGTAATTTCCAAATCCGGGATTTTAGTTCGGGATCACCGTAGGAGGGCTGTACCGCAGAACTGAATGGATCAGAGTTAACGGCTAGTTGATTGCTGGTACGAACTGAGTACTCCCCATTTGTAGTGGAGTCCCAGATAAGTTGGTCATCTTCTTATATTTGCGAAAGATAGATAGAACGTATCGCAGGATGATCTAGAGTATCGATAAACTGATGGAGGGCAGTTTCATTCCAATGACACATTCCTTTGGTGACCGTAATCAGATTATTAGCTCGTAAATTATGTGCAAACACAGAATCCTTACACTGAGCAGGTCTTGGTGGAGAAGATGGAATCCAATTATCTTGAAATACTCTGATACTTATACCCGTCCCCAGATTGTATCTTAATCCTTTCTTTAGAAGCTGAAGATCGACCAAAATGGAAGACCATCCATAAGACTGTAGCTATGTGGTTGAGCATCAAGAACTGATCCATCTCGAAACTATTTAGCACCAACATGTGGTTGATACCACCAAAACTGTAGAGTTTATAAATTTAGACGACATGAGTTTAAGTATTTAGAATGACATGTGGCACTTTAAACTAGTCGCCAACATTCAAATATTCGTTCGGTCCGAATTGGGTTTTGGGATATTGATTCTTTTATGTCTCACTGATCCCATTCATATATTTTAGATTTTTGGGTCAGTTTGGATTGGTTCTAAACGTATTCGGATTGGTGAGTAGTATTTAATTATGGAAAACAAGAAAAACCTGAATATAGGGTATTGATTACTTCATTTATTTTGGACTTGAAATAACCAAATTCTAATTGAAATATCCAAATTTAATCCAGTTTACCCGAAAAAATAATCCGATTTATCCGAAAATATTGATTTATCTGAAATAATCAATTTATCCAAAATACATTTATCAAAAATAACCAAATTTATATAAAATATTTGTTGGATCTGATTATATGTATGGATAATTTAGATATTTGTTCGGTTGTCGGGTATTACCGAACCAAATTAATACCCAAAAATACTCCGAATAATAACTAGTTAAGATATTTTCCATAAACTGAATCCGAACCCGAACCAAACATAGGTTTTTGGGTCGGTTCCGATATAGTTCTTCGGATCCGGTCAAAGTGTCCAAGGCTACTTTAAACGATTTTGTTTTGATAAATTGACTTTGAGACACCGAAAACAACATCATTTTCTCTTTATGTCGCGAATTAACATAAGCCAAACAATGTCGTTTATTATTTGGAAAAACAAAAAACTAAAACTAGGGTTCTTCCTTCGCAGGTTTGAGAGATAGATGAAACAATGAACTCGATTCAAACCTAGGAATTGTGAGTTATGGTTATTCTAATTTTGTGGAGGTCGAATCAAAATGATTAACATAGGTGTAGTTTGGGTGTTTGAGAAGAAGCAGAAGAATTGGATTTCGAATTGTGTTTCTTTCGTTAGAATTATGATAATTACATCATTGCCTCTTCTCCATATTGATAACCATGAAATAGTCTCTGAAGATGCAGCAAACTAGACAGGACAAGGCGAAAAGAGGGTAGCCGAACTGGAGGAGTATCTTAGAGAAGATACACACAGAGATATTACTTGGAGAAGATTTAGTAAAATGTATATTTTCCTAAATGATTGATATGGGTCAAAATGAAAATATTTCTTGGGTAGCTAGGAAAGCTGTAAAAGGTCATATTCTATATAAATAGGTTTGCTAGGGCTTCTATGAGGGTTGCGCTTTTTGAGAGATAGATTGCAATTAACAAGTATTTGAGAGTTCTTGTAAGAGAATCAAACACGAGTGCTAAGGGTGAATCTGAGAGGCTTTGAGATCATGTGTAGATCGAAAAGCAAGAGAGACAAGGCTGTTAAGGTGAAACTTGTAAGTTTTCTTTGCAATAAGAAGTCTTGAAAAGAATACCCTATGTTACATTCTGTATCAAGTAGATCTTGCTTTTCCATTTGATATCAGAGCAGACACTTATTTTCTTTATATACATGTGAGATCCTGTGGAAGAAATGGAGAACTACAATGAGATAATCAATAGCTCCGGAGTGATACTGGATGCAAACAACTATGGCTTTTGGAAAGCACGGATGAGATAGGCATACATGCACTTGCATGGAAATCTGTCGAAACCGTTTGGAGTATTCCCACTACCAAGAATGAAGCTGGAGCAGATGTGCGCAAACAGAAGATCTCTAGACATAATTAGAACTCAAGATGTCCAAATATAATTCCAGAGCACTCACTACAATTTATTGTGGCGTAGAAAAAAGTACTTCGAGCTGATTCAAGGTTGTGAGATGACAAAAGAGGCATGTGATATTCTTCAAACACACTTTGAAGGGACATAAAATGTTCAAAACTCAAGAAAGGATCTTTTGGCTACTAAGTTTGAGAATTTGGAAATGGAGGAACATGATTCAACTTCTGACTTTAGCTCTAAGATCAGCTCACTAGCTCAAGAGGCATCTCTTCTTGGAAAGAAGTACAAGGAGAAAAGGTTAGTCAAAAATTTCCTAAGGTGTCTCCGTCCATGATATATGGCTTACAAAGCAGCTCTAAGTGTGTCAGCCAATACGGAGAGCATGAAATTTGACGAGCTTGTTGGAATGTTACAAGTTCATGAGCTGGAACTTGATGGAGTTAAGAAACCTACGAGCATTGCCTTTCTGTCACAAGCAAAGACAAGTCATGAGCCAAACGAAGAAGATCATGTTAGTCTTATTGTTCGAAGATTTGATCGTACTCTGAGAAAGGTAGAGTAAGGGCAAAGCTCTAGTAAGTTCAATAAGAAGTTTTCTAATAGTGACAAAGGAATGAAGAAAGCAAAAATGCAGTGTCATGAATGTAAAAGATTTGGTCACTTCAAAACTGAATGTCCAACAGTTATGAGGCGTCAAATGAAATGCTTTGGCTGCAAAGGAACTAAGAATACTCATCTAGAGTGTGTGAATGATCAGATTATAAGACATGAAAAATCAATGATGGGAGTGAATGATGATGAATCCGAGAATGAAAGTGATGAGGAGGAAGTAAACAATTTTGCGGAATTTTTGGGAATTACTAAAGTTGAATAAGAATGATCAGAATCTGAATCAGATCTAACTCACATCTACAAAGAAGTAAGAGATGCACTGATCAAAATCGGATTAAAGAATATGGCATTGATACAGATGAAACAAAAACTTGAATCACAAGTTGAGTTACTCCAAGAAAAACTAAGGGCGGAAAAGAAAATCAACCAAGAAAGAGTAACATTAATAAGGGAGAAGTTGACACTAGCCAAGAAAGCAGAGGAATTGGAAAACATGTTGAAAGTAGAAAGAGGAGTTAGTACGCAACTCAAGTCTAAGCTAGATCGACATCATCACAAAATTCACATGTTTGTTGGAACCAAGCAGCTGGATAAAATCCTAAGTTATGGAAAAACTGAAACTTAAACTCTGGTCTGGGGTATACTGAAAGAACCTCAACTAGTTCAGGATAAACTATATTCGTTCCAGCAAGTGCAACAATGATGACACAGGAGGTGACTGATACAATACAAATTGGCTGCTACTATTGTGGAAAGAACGGTCACTACAAGGCTCAGTGCTACATATCCTGGAGAGAGTAAGGCAACTCAGAAGGCTGAAAATTCAACATGAACAGGGATAAGTATCAGATCTGGATCTGATAAGCAGTCCTATATCAGCATATGAGACTAAGTGGTACATGAAATACTACGGTAAAGAATGTGCGATGTAACATGGCATTCGTGGCTGTTGAACAAGACGAGACCAGTCCTTGGTATTTTGATAGTGGTTGCTCACGAAATATGACATGTACAAGGAGTCATCTTGAGAACATCAAAACCATCAAATCAGGAAAGGTTACATTTGGTGATGGAGGATAAGGGGCAATTCAGGGAAAGGATAAGACATGTGATTCAGACCTACCTAAGCTGATGAACGTCTATCTAGTGAAAGGACTCAAAGCAAATCTGATCAACATAATTTAGTTGTATGACGAAGGGTTGATGGTGTTCTTCACGAGTTATGATTGCAAGGCAATAGATTAGTCTGGTGACACTGTATTGCCAGGGAAAAGATCTGTAAATAATTATTACATGTGGAAGAATGACACTAAATTTCTCAGTGCAAAAGATAGATGTGCATATATGGCATCATCGTCTTTGTCACATGAATGAAAGAAATCTGACCAGTCTAGGCAAGAATGAGATTGTACGAGGGATCCTTCAATTCAAAGGAGGTGACAAGATTATTTGTGGGGCTTGTAACAAAGGCAAGCAAGTTAAAGTCTAGCACAAGAAAGTACCAGACATTCAATCAAAAGAGAGACTAAATTTGGTACACATGGACTTGGGGCCAATGCAAGTTGAAAGCCTTGTAGGAACGAGATATGTGTTTGTCTTGGTGGATGAGTATACAAGATACACATGGGTAAGGTTCATACGTGATAAGTCTAACACAACTGGCATTTTTCGTATCTGGGCACTTCAACTGATCAATGAGAAAGGAGGGATCAAACGGATCAGAGGTGATCATGGTGATGAATTCCAGAATGAAACCATGGTGGTGTTTTGTGAGAATCATGGAATTGCTCATCATTTCTCAGCACCAAGAACATTGCAACAAAATTGAGTTGTTGAACGGAAGAATCAAACACTTCAAGAAATGGCATCAGCTATGATACATAGGAATGATGTACCAGTAAGATTTTGGGCGGAAGCAGTGAATACAATATGCTACATAATAAATCGTGTGTATGTAAGAAAAGGAACAACCAAAACATCATATGAGCTGTAGCAAGGGAAGACTCCGAACCTGAGCTACTTCCATGTCTTTGGAGGAAAGTGCTACATATTGAATGAAAAAGATCACTTGGGAAAATTTGATTCACAAAGTGATGAAGGCGTCTTTCTGGGTTACTCATGGACTAGTAAAACCTTCAGAATGTACAATACGAGATGATGTAAGCTTCGCGGAAAGCCCACAATGAATCGATTTGACCGAGACTCCAAGGCTGGACTGAGATCGCTCTCCTTGGTGCCACGAACGGATAGAGAGATGGAACACGAGCAGTTGGACTGAAGTCGCTCTCTGCTGATGCTAGAAGATGGATTCGATGGCGGATTGAAGATCGCCACTCAAAGGTGTGAAAGCCTTTGTGATAAGATCACATATCTAGACCTTAGTAAATCCACACAAAGGACATAGATCCGAACAAAACAAAGCCTAAGCTTTAGAGAAATCTCTTTTATTTTCCAAAAATTCTATATTATTTACAATAAAACAATTGAGCTTTTTATAACTCTTACAAGATTATATTTACAATAAAATACATTAAAAATGATTTACATATATACAAATAGAGGAAAATTAGCTAAATCAAATATTAGTCTTCTTGCCACCAATTTAGCTATTGTCATTGAACGAGAATCCTTGACTTTTTATGAACTTATGAGGCTGAGATTCTCATAATAAACTCATGTATTGAAGACCTTGATATTGCATCATTCTCACACTCTTCAAATGGTTTTGCCCTCAACCGTTTCACCTTGAGAATTTTTTTTTTTTGAAACAAAACGAAAAATAATTTTTTTTTAAAAGAAAAACTAGGTAGAAACAATTTTTTTTAAAGCAACAAAATAGAAACAAAAACTGTTTTTTTTTTATATAAAACGAAATTAAAATGAGGACAATATTTTTTTTTAATAAAAAGGAGAAACGAGTTTTTTTGTTTTTTTTTTAAATGAAAACTGATTTTTTTTTCAAAAAGAAACACATAAAACTTTAGAAAAATAAGAAAAACTATTTTATGATTTTTAAAAAAAAAAATAAAAAAGAACAAAAGCAGATTTTTTTTTTGTTGGTTTTCGATAATAAAATGGAAAAGAAAACAACTAAACAAAAATAAAATAAAAAAATAGATGATAGGACATTCGGTTCTGATACCAAATGATGTAAGCTTCGCGGAAAGCCCACAATGAATCGATCTGACCGAGACTCCAAGGCTGGACTGAGGTCGCTCTCCTTGGTGCCACGAACGGATAGAGAGATGGAACACGAGCAGCTGGACTGAAGTCTGATACGATCAGGTTTTAATCCCTAGATCTACACTGCAAGTGCACAGACGTGAACCAGTAGTATATAGGGTATCGAATCCACAGAGACGCTAGATTCTTACGATAGATTATAGAATGTCAGGTTAAGCTAGGTGAAACATAGAATAAGCAGTAAATCAAGCAATAAAGTATATAGATCGGTTTGTAAACAAGAAGGAAAAGCGTCAACTCTAGGGAGTTCTCAGGAAATCAGGAACATAAGCTAATCAATCAATCGGGATCTAATTAAGAACTGTTCTAGAACAAGAATCACAGAATTATAACAGACCAACTTTCGTTGCGAATATTATCTAGGTCTAACAACCTAGCAAGCCAACTTTCGTTGCGAATCCTAGAGTTCTAATCAAGCATTAATCTCAGGTTCTTTCATTCACAATTCTCCTAAGCCAAATTTCTTTGCGAATAGTCAAATTGCTCATCTAAGTTCTTTCTAGTTAATTAATCAACTTTCGTTGCAGAAATTAACCTAACATCAATAATCTAAGTGGTCAATTCAGATCAAGCATTAAGAATAACCCTAGATGAAGAACTAACAGATATGAATCCCTATAGATTTATCAACCTATAATTCCATGAAATCCCCTTTGAGAATCCCTAATCCTAACAGGTAAACTACTCAGACATGATCATTGAAACTGAAGACATGTTGAATAGAAAACTAAATAGCATATAATAGATAAAGAAACTGGGGTTCGAAATCTCTTATCTCTCGAGTACAAGATCAGCCCCTAACTCTCTGAATGTAGAATAAAGCGTAAGTAAAGCGTAGCCTAAACAATGGCTTAAAACCCTAATATAATGATCTAATCACTGCTGGGGCTTCTTTGTAATTATGGGAAACTTCTGGGCCAAAGTGCAATTTCCAAACTCTTCATTAAACTCACCGAGAATTGCCTGACTCGCATGTGCATCGATCGACACCAAAGGTGTGTCGATCGACACAAGTCTCCAAAATAGACAGTGAACTCTTCTCTCGGCCAAATGCTCCAAATAGCTCCAGAATGCACCATAATGTTCCAAATCCGCTCAAAACATACTTAGACCTGTAAACACACCTAAAAGACTCTAAAACATAATAAAAGACTCGATAAATAAGACATATACCATGGTTAAAAGCCCTAACTCCATTGTATATCAACTCCCCCACACTTAGCTTTTGCTTGCCTTCAAGCAAACAGAAAACCAAGATCAGGAAAAGAAGTTTGAAAACTTTCAGAAACTCTTTTCATCTTAGAAGCACAACACTCAGATTCCCCTTAGTAAGCCACATGAAAGATGTACCTGCAAGACATCAAGACCAACATATACTTTCCCACACTTAGCAATTGTCCTGAGTAAACTCCACAATCAATCCAAAGCATTCAAATTCACCCTATTGACTTCTATAAGTTATTAAGTGCGGTCTCACCTAAGGATTATCAATCAAAGGGCACATGGATTCTTACTCTGTGAGCTCTAGACCACCATACTATCTTTTCTGGTTCCTTTCTTCTCTTTTCCCTTCCTTAGCAACTGATTTTTCCCCATTGGGTATCGTTTTTTTATCAGTGCTCTTCCCATTATGGGTGTACTTTGGACACATTCCATGGATGCACATGAGGTAATAGGGGTCTCTACCACTCTCGCGACCACTTCGGAGCTACTAGCTCATCCTCAGTTTATTATTCTCTTTTTTTTTACTTTACAGAAGGGGAGAAGGGAACCTTACTTGGACAGGTTTACAAGCTGTGTCAGAACTAACTGAGGAATCCGACTCAAGGTATAGCAAGCCCTTAGGTGAGAAAATTAGGTCAAAATTAGGGGTGAAGTCAGTAAAGGATCCTCTGCATACCTGAATTGATATGGGTGTCCTCAGTAGGCTGGTCTGTGTTGGGTTTTCTAATAGTCATAGATATTCTGCAACTCATTCAATGGTCACTTAAGTTCCTGCAAGTGTGGTAATCTCATCAAAAAATCCTTGTTTCCTACTCAATTTGACTCAATAAAACAAATTTGGACTGACTCTAAGAAAACAAAAGCAAGCGTCAGTAGCTACCTCCCCCACACATGAAACACACTGTCCCCAGTGGTGTCAAGCCTAGGCTCGGTGAGAAAGAAAAACGGAATGAAAACAAACCGAAAAAGAGTCAGATCACTTACCTGTCGTCGGCTTGTGTCGATCGATGCCACTAGGGTGTCGATCGATGCAAGGCGATTATGCCCACGGTTAAGTAGATAACCGGTGTCTGAACCGTAATTGAATCGGCAAACTGTAAATCATATTTGTGTCGACCGATGCACTAGGTGTGTCGATCGATGCAATGCGATTATGCCTGTTTCTCACGCCTTTGAACACACCAAAACAGAAAAATCAAAACACCAAATCAAAACAAAAAATGAAAACAAAAACGAACCTAACAGTGGGTTGCCTCCCACTCAGCGCTTGTTTAAAGTCAATATCTTGACTATGGAAAGGAGATCGGACTTATGGGGGATTCAACAGAGACTTGGAGTGTCTCTGTAAATGTCTCTTCATCCAAGGTGGCGTATAAGCTTTCGGATCATGAGATTTTCCAAGAAAAGAGCGAAGAGGATCAGGGTCGGAGCGAAGCGAGGGTGGGATACTGCGTTTTCCTGCATTTAAAGCTGATGGTTTAGGAGATTTGAGTTTAGAAGATTCATACCTTTGCTTTGGTGGATGGAAGAGATCTGGAGCTTTCTGCTTAAGAGCAGTTGCAGGATCAGAAGATGTTAGAGCAAGTTCAAAATGAACTGCCATCTTCTCTTCTCCAACAGGAATCTCTGGTTCCACTTCCAAATTGCAGCTCTGTCCATCAATGGTGGATTTCTGCAGCTTATCCATCTTGAACTGCAATGGATCATCTCCCAGGTGGAGATCAATCAGTCCATGTCTCACATCAATCACAGCTCCAACAATAGCTAAGAATGATCTTCCAAGCAAAATATGAGCATCTGGCTCAATCTCATACTTCAGCACCTGATACGATCAGAGTTTTAATCCCTAGATCTACACTGCAAGTGCACAGACATGACAATAGTATATAGGGTATCAAAATCCAAAGAGACTCTAGACCTTACGATAGATTGTAGAATTGTCAAGTTAAGCTAGGTGAACTAATGGGAAACTAAATAGCAAAACAGAAAAGTAAATCAGTAGCAGGAGTGGTTTTGTAAGCAGGTACTAAAAGCGCTAAGTCTAGGGAGTTCTCAGGAAATCAGACAAGCAGATTAACTATCAGCCAGGATCAAATTAAGTCTGGTTCTAGAACTCAAACACAGATATAGAATTAACCAACTTTCGTTGCGAGAATTCTCTAAGTCTAATAGCAGAAATCCAAATTTCTTTGCAATTCCTAACAGATTAAACTAGCCTTAAGTGCAGGTTCGATATGTTCACAATTCAATTAAACCAAATTTATTTGCGGATAATTCAATTGCTCAACCTAAATAGTTCAGATTCTAAATTACACTTTCGTGTCAATTTAATAACCTAAAGTCTAGATTCTAAGTGATCAGGTTAGAAACTAGTATTAAGCACAATTCAGGTTGAAGAACAATTAAGTTATGAATCCTAAACTGATAAATTAATCTAACAAGTCATAAAAACCTTTAAGAGAATCCCTAAACCTAACTATGAATCTACTCAGACATGATCAATGAAACACAAATCAATGAATAAGTAAATTGCATAAATAGAGAGTAAAGAATAAAATGGGTTCGAAATCTTCTCCAAAAGCAGGAAGCAGTACAGGTTCAGATCAGCCCCAAAAGCACTAAAATCTCTATGCTCAAAGTATGAAAGCGTAGCCTAAACAAGTGGCTAAAAACCCTAATATAATGATCTAATCACGGCTGGGGCTTCTTTGTAATTATGAGAAACTTCTGGGCTTTGTTGAAAATTCCAAACTCTTCATTAAACCGCCGAGAATGTCTGATTCGCATATGTGTCGATCGATGCACACGATGTGTCAATCGATACAAACCTCTGTTTTGGACAGTGAACTCTTCCTCTCGGGTTAAATCTCAAAAATGCTCCAGAATGCGCCATAATCTCCAAATCCGCTCTAAACGTTCCTAGACCTGTAAACATACCTAAAAGACTCCAAAACATAATAAAAGACTCGATAAATAAGATATATACCATGGTTAAAAACCCTAAAATTTATGGTATATCAACTCCCCCACACTTAGCCTTTGCTTGCCCTCAAGCAAAACAGAAAACTAGAATATGGTGAAGAGGTTTGAAAACCTTCAGAAACTCTTTTCATCTTAGAAGCAACAACACTCAGATTCCCCTTAGTAAGCCACTGAAAGATTCACCTGCAAGATATCAAGACCAACATATACTTCCCACACACTTAGCAACTGTCCTGAGTAAACTCCACAGTCAATCCAAAGCATTCAAATTCACCCTACTGACTTCTATTAGCTATTAAGTGCGGTATCACCTAAGGATTATCAATCAAAGGGCACATGGATTCTTACTTTGTTATCTCTAGACCACCATACTATCTTTTTCTGGTTCCTTCTTCTCTTTTCCCTTCCTTAGCAACTGATTTTTTCCCATTGGGTATCATTTTATTTTTTTATGAGTGCTCTTCCCGTTATGGGGTGTACTTTGGACACATTCCATGGATGCACAGGAGGTAATAGGGGTCTCTACCACTCCCGCGACCACTTCGGAGCTACTAGCTCATCCTCAGTTTATTATTCTTTTTTTTTTTTTACTTTAAGGAAGGGGAGAAGGGAACCTTACTTGGACATGTTTACAAGCTGTGTCAGAACTATTAGAGGAATCCGACTCAAGGTATACCAAGCCCTTAGCTGAGAAAATTAAGTCAAAATTAAGAGTGAAGTCAGTAAAGGATCCTCTGCTACCTGAATTGATATGGGTGTCCTCAGTAAGCTGATCTGCGTTGGGGTTTTCTAATAGTCATAGATTGATCGTGCAAGCTCATCCCAATGGTTACTTAAGTTCCTGCAAGTGTTATTGGCTTCTCAAAAATTCATTGTTTCCTACTTAGACTGTTTTGACTCGATAAAAACAAATTTGGACTGACTCTAATAAAATAAAAGCGTGCGTCAGTAGCTACCTCCCCCACACTTGAAACACACTGTCCCCAGTGGTGTCAAGCCTAGGATTGGTGAGAAAAGAAAATGTTAAGGGATGTGTTAGGTTCTGTCGGATTCTTACCTCTCTCACACCTGCATCGATCGTTACGCATAAATGCGACGATCGTTGCAAGGCGATTGCGATTATGAGTCGATCGTTGCACAGGTCTGCAACGATCGCTGCAATGCGATTTTCGTGTTGTGACGATCGACACACAGGACCGTGTCGATCGTTGCATTGCGATTTCGTCGGATCAGTCAGCAGTTAGCAAGTTAGGCCGTGAGAAAATCTCAAACCTGAAAGCTGGAAAACATCGCAAACAAGCAAAATCAAAGCAACAGATAGTCTAGAATCAAGTACAGCATCACAAACATAAGTATCAAGTAGAAAAATCAAAAGAAAAGTGAAAAAGAAAAATAGAACCGATAGTCTAAAAATGGGACTCTGATCTCACTCGCTCTCATCATCATTCCCATCCAAGGGATCAGTGCTGCCTAAAGTAACAGGAGTCGGAGAGCGCTGTCGACGACGACTAGCAGGAACGGGCTGATGAATATGTGGTTGTCTCCTGCAAGTGCAGCCACGCATGAAATCCCAAATGCTCCGTAGTATACCATCCTGACGCTCTCTCCACTCACCCTCAGACATCTCACTCACTGGTACCGAAGGAGCTGGATAAGGACCAATGTCATATGTAGCAGCAGGCTCGGGCGCAGGAGCAGAAGATGAAGAAGCCCTTGTAGAAGGCTCTCCCAGAGGATGGGCCATCGTAGGTACACTGCGCTGATCGCGCGTAGGAGGATCGAAACTCAAAGCAGCTAATGTATCAATCCTTGTCAGAGTGGCAGCAGGAAGCTCCACACCATGCTTCTGCTCGAGTGCGTCATAGTAGACCCAGATGCGTCTCTCCTTCAGCCAAGTAGCACTCTGCAGGTGGGTCAAATCCATGAATACCTCCTTGTCATCACGCTCCATACCCTGCAAAGGGATCCTACAGTGCTGAAAAATAGGAGTAAGCAAACTCCCTACTGTCTCAGTGCCCTTCCCATCTAATGCCTTCTTCGTCAATGAGCATAAGTGATGAGCAAACACAGCTCCTAAGTTTAGATCCCTAGGAGGATCTCTCAAGTCAGTACCAGCAAACTGCTCTCTCAACCCAATGAAAAGTATCTCCAGCTCATTCTTGCGCATCTTGTTCGCTTCAGCTTTGCACAACAGAGTGTATCCCAGGATGCGTATGACATATCGCAGCACCAGATGCCTTACCTGAATCTGCTTTGTAGTCCTCGAGTCATATGGTACATTACCAAAATGGTCCCAAAAATGCTGCGCCTCCTGTCTATCCCACTCAAGATCTATACCGCAACGTGTGGGCTCCAGACTAAATCCATAAATACGGCGGATATCGAGAAATGAAATCCGATACCTGGCTCCCAGACACCTGAAACTAAAGATACCTCCTGAAGCTCTACGGCAGTCTAGATCATGAGAGTAAACTCTGCAAGTAGCCAGCAACTGTCTAACTAGATCAGGATAAAGTGGGTAGTACTGCATAGGCATCGTCCCTAGACCAATGCCCTTAACCAATGCAAGCACCTGCTCATCAATGCCCAAGATCTTACATGTCCAATAATCAGCAAACTTGGTTGGTTGGATGTCCATATCCAACCAACTGTTGTAGAGCAATGTATCATAGTCGTCCCAGATCTCTGATATCGGCCTGTTGATGAAATCTGCATCCTTAGCCAGATCCTTAGGCGCTTTGCCCCAAACTTTATCTGTCGAAATCTCGGGACCTTCTTCCTTAGGCCAAGGCCACTGTATGGCATCACAGTCTCGCTGATACGGATCAGGTAATGTCGAATCTCGTGTAAACCACTCCTCTGGCGGAGGTGTCTGATCCGCAGCAGCTGGAGCAGCTCTGCGTTTGCGAGGTTGTCTGCGAGGAGGCATCTGCAATCAAAGAAATAAGTCCTTGTTAGTCACGCAGAAACCTCTGTGAAATCGCAGTGCAACGACCGTTGCATCAGACGCATCGATCATTGCAAGGAGATTTCACAGATGCCATAGAATTCATCAAATCGCGTTAAAATCAATCCCACAATCTCATAAACAGCATAATCTCATCATCAATCAGCCTAAATCAAGCCTATATCAGCACGGAATTACCATTCTAAAGCTAAAAACTTCCAATTTCAAAACCCTAAAATCGAATCCGAAAATGATGATTTTGAGAGACCTTACCTCGAATTGCTTCGAATAGGCTATAGAAACAGATAGAGCGTGTAAAATCAAGAAGAATAGCGCTTAGAATCAACGAAAATGATGAAGAATCAAATGATTTAGGTGAGAGGCGAATCGGGTGTACGGACAGTCGAAATGGGGAAGAAGAAAAGGGAGAAAGGGTTAAAGGCACTTACCTGTTTCGTGACTGCAACGACCGTTGCATAAAAGCAACGATCGTTGCCATTGAACCGATTCGATTCCGGTTTAGCGCACGTGTACCTTTAATTTGGAATTTGAACCAGCTGTGTCGACCGTTGCACAGGACCGCAACGATCGTAACAAAGCGACTTCATCTCCTTGTCATATCTCCCTGCAACGACCGTTGCACAGGACCGCAACGATCGTCACAAGGCGATTCTTTTTCGTCAAATTACCCTGCATCGATCTGTTGGGAATGTCCTGAAATCATACTTGTAAACACTCTAGAGATAGTTGTGTTGTCGAGATTAGACATTCATATAATACTAGATAATCATAATGTTTTGCTAGAAGCCACTTGTGATCCGTGAGTTATGAACTCATTGCTAGTATTATATGATCCTACAGGGTCACACACCTAAGAAAACAAGATGTATTATATGGGATTGATCATTAGTGTAATGATCTGGTGAATGTATATTCGATATACATTCAATGGCGAGTTTCTGAGGTAGTGTCGATCGACACAAAGGTGTATCGATCGACACAGATCGCGAACCAAAATACTGATTTTTGTTTATGACTTAATTAACTACGGTTTAAACCTTGGTTAATTAGGTCGTGGTAAAAAATCTATATATATGAGATATATGCACGACTTTTACACAACCCGAACTCAATTCACAGCCACCTTTGAGAAACTAAGAAATCCCTGAGAGATCCGATCTCTACGGCACTAGCATCCCGTCCGTTCCAGTTTGTGTGCGTGTGGATACCAGTAGAGGCGCAGCACTTGAGGCGCTCGTGAATCTCGAATACTTGTTCATCTTCCGCTGCTAATCTCCAGGTAATTTCGAGATCCTTACGATTCAATAAACCTAAACCCTAGATCCTAGGCTATGGAATTTATACTTAGGGTTGCCTAATATGATTAGAACCGCTAGAAATTCCTTCAGTGGTATCAGAGCCTTGGGGTTTATCCTATTGAATCTAACAGCATGATATTCGAATTAGATGAATTTGAATCGATATATGTGATATATGCATGCTAGATTGTGTTTTTGTTCGAAGAAATCGGGTTTTTAGGGTTCTTTTTCAGAAACGATTCTATGGTTTCGCATAGTGTCGATCGACACCAATCTGGTATCGATCGACACAGTATGGAAACCCGAATAAAATTTTAGGTTTCGATCATAAAGATTGAAGTTCATGTTGCCCTATCGACACAAGAGTTGTGTCGGTCGACACAGACCATGTGAATAGTTTAATTTGTTCAATTGGATTGGACCGGTTATCGCGCTTGGTTAAAATTGGCTAAATCGGTTCAATTGGATGAATCAATTCAATTGGATTGGGCCGGTTATCGCAATTGGTTTAAAGACACATGTGTTGTGTCAATCGACACTAACCGGTTATCAAACCGGTTTAATTTGATTGACCGGTTATCGCATTGGTTTTGGTTTGGTAGTGTCGATCGACACACGGAGTTGTGTCGGTCGACATACCACTCGAAATTTTGGTTATTGAACCAGAAATTGCAAAACCGAACCAAAGACTTAACCCATTTCTTAGAATAATTAAAACTCAGTTAAATTAGTTATTTTAATCAATTATAATCCTTCTAAGATACATATATGATATGTATATTAAATTAAAAGTTTCGTTCCTCAAACTAAATATCAAGTAATCCTTGATGTCTTCCCGATCTTGTCAGCTGTCAAAACTCGTTTCATTGTACGATAGAATTGCAGTGCAAGTTGTCCATAATTACATGAGTAAGGCAGGAGGTAATCGTGTTGATAGGCTTGCAGTGCAAGGCGTCAACAATTACATGACCTAAGAGATTGGTTTATTTGACTGGGCTATCAAAATCGTTTTGGGCCCAGAGACATCGGGTGGATTTGACATGAGATGTCAATCCAAAACCAAGAGTTATATTGGATATAACTAGCAAAGTTGTTGCTTACCTAGATAGCTGAAATTTGGGCGATGAGCCAAAGCTCACTCAAGTTCTAGTGAAGTATGGGTCTTGGATCATTATATTCATTTGAGGAAACATTGTTTTGAATATAATGCGAGTTCTCTTAATAGTTAAGATTTCCCATTTCTTGAACATCATCACTAAACCTCTTTCCTTTCTTACTCCAGCTATGTCTATTACAAACCATCACAACAATGTCTCCCTGAGATCCGTCCTTGAGAAGGACAAGCTAAATGGATCTAACTTTCTGGAATGGTATCAGAACTTGAGAATTGTTCTCAAACAGGAGAAGGACTATGTCCTTGAGAAAGTTCTCCCCAAGAAGTACCGATCCAATGCCTGGCAGTTAGAGAAGGATGCTTGGGATAAGCATTCTAATGATGTGGTCGATGTGTGTTGTCTCATGTTGGCTACCATGAACTCGGATTTGCAGAAGCAATTCGAGAACGTGGAGTCGCCAATAGAGATGATCACTAGCCTGAAAAGTATGTTTCAGGAGCAAGCACGAACTCAGAGATACCAGACGGTTAAGTCTCTAATTGAGTGCAAGCTACCAAAGGACGGACCAGTTAGTCCTCATGTCATTAAGATGATGGGTTATATTGATAACCTGGGGAAACTGGATTGTCCCATTAGACAAGAGTTGGCTACTGACATCATTCTGCAGTCACTGCCATCAAGCTATGATCATTTTGTTATGAACTACAATATGAACAACTTGACAAAGACTTTGACTGAGTTGCATGGGATGCTCAAAACTGCTGAACCTAACATCAAGAAGGACACCCCAAAAGTCCTTATGGTACAAAAGGGTAAAAGGCTTAAGAAACTTGGTAAGAACAAAGGTAATGGCAAGACGAGCTCGATTGTGAATCCAAGCAAGTCTAACCATGCTCCTAAGGTTAAAACTGGTCCTTCTAAAGATGATAAGTGTCATTATTGTAATGGTTATGGGCATTTGAAAAGAAATTGCAATAAATTCCTGGAAGATTATGAGAAGCTGAAGAAGACGTACGAGACTTCTTCTTCAGGTATTTATGTCATAGAAGTAAATGTTACTATCTCTGGTCCTACTTCTTGGGTATTGGATACCAGTTGTAGTGCTCATATTTTGTATAAATATGCAGGGCCTAAGCAACAGTAGGACTTTGGAGACAGGACAAGTGGACCTGCGCGGTGGAAATGGAGCAAGAGTTGTTACATTAGCCGTAGGAATTCATTTGTCTTTACTTTCTGGCATGGTTTTAGAACTTAATAACTGCTACTATGTACCTGCTATAAGCAGAAATATTATTTCTATTCCTTGTTTGGATTTAGAAAGATATCAATTTTCAATTATGAATAAATGTTGTTCATTTGATTACAATGATATATTTTATGGTAGCGGTCCATTATAGAATGGAATTTATGTTCTAAACCAAAGTGTGCCAGTCTATAACATTAGTACTAAGAGATTCAAGTCAGAAGACACGAATCAAACTTTTCTCTTGCATTGTCATTTGGGCCACATAAATGAGAAACGGATTCAGAAACTCCATAGTGATGGGCTTTTGGGCTCATCTGATTATGAATCATGTGAGAAATGCGAATCTTGTTTATTAGACAAAATGACTAAGGCCTCTTTTAACAAACAAAGAAAGGGCCAATGACTTATTGGGCCTTATACATACTGATGTGAGTGGCCCGATGAGCACAAGTGCTAGAGGAATCTTTCAGTATTTCATTACCTTCAGTGATGATTTCAGTAGGTATGGTTATGTCTATTTAATGAGACATAAGTCGGAATCTTTGAAAAGTTCAAAGAGTTCCATAATGAAGTACATAAACAATTTGGCAAAAGTATTAAAGCTATACGATAAGATCGTGGAGGTGAATACTTAAGTCAAGAATTAAGTGATTATCTAAGAGATTGTGGAATTGTTTCACAACTCACTCCTCTTGAAAACGCCCCAAAGGAATGGAGTTTATGAGAGGAGGAATCGGACTTGATTATATATGGTTCGATCAATGATGAGTCACTCAGATCTTCCATTATCCTTCTGGGGATACGCTCTAGAAACGTCTGCGTTTACACTAAATAGGGTTCCATCAAAATCAGTTGCAAAGACACCACATGAGATGTGGACTGGAAATGTTCCAAGCTTGTCTTTCCTGAAGATTTGGGGTTGTGAGGCTTATGTTAAGCGGTTAATCACTGATAAGCTCGAACCCAAATCTGATAAATGCTACTTCGTTGGTTATCCTAAGGAAACCAAGGCTTACTACTTTTACAACCAATCCGAGAACAAAATGTTTGTTGCTTGGAACTGCGTCTTTCCTGAAAGAGAGTTTCTTTCCAAGAAGAACAGTGGGAGTAAAGTACAGCTCGAAGAAGTTCGAGAACCACAGGAGACCGCTCAGCCCGTTGAGGAAGAGCATCAGTTGGATCTACAAAGAGTTGTAGAAACCAGACCTGTGGAGCCTGAAGTTCGCAGATCCGAAAGGATCCGTCACGAGCCCGAGAGATATGGATTTCTCGTAACTAATTGTCATGATCTGTTGATCATTGACAGTGACGAGCATGCGAATTTTGAAGAAGCAATGATGAGCCCTGACTCCGAAAAGTTGCTGAAAGCCGCTGAATCCGAAATGGGATCCATGTCACAGAACCAAGTGTGGACTTTGGTTGATTTACCCGATGGTGCAAAAGCCATTGAGTGTAAATGGATTTTCAAGAAGAAAATTGATGTGGATGGTAATATTCAGATATACAAAGCTAGGTTGGTGGCAAAAGGTTTCAAGCAAATTCATGGTATTGACTATGAAGAAACCTATTCCCCAGTTGCTATGCTTAAGTCCATTCGGATTCTCCTAGCAACCGCCGCTCATTATGATTATGAGATCTGGCAGATGGATGTGAAAACAGTTTTCCTTAATGGAATTCTGGAAGAGGATGTGTACATGACACAACCTGAAGGTTTCATTGATCCTAATGCTGCTAGGAAGGTATGCAAGCTTCATCGATCCATTTATGGATTGAAGCAAGCGCCTCGGAGTTGGAATCTTCGTTTTGATGAAGCGGTCAAAAGTTTGACTTCATCAGGAACGAAGAGGAGCCGTGTGTTTACAAGAAGACTAGTGGGAGCACAGTTTCATTTCTTGTACTGTATGTAGATAACATATTCCTTCTCGGAAATGACGTTCCATTGCTTCAGTCTGTTAAGATTTGGCTGGGAGGTTATTTTAATGAAGCCGCATACATTCTTAGAATAAGAATCTATAGAGATAGATTGGACAAGCTAAATTGGATTGTGTCAAGATACTTATATTGATAAGGTCTTACACAGGTTCAATACGCATGATTCTAAGAAGGGCCTCATACCAATGTCTCATGGCATTACTCTTAGCAAGACGCAGTGTCTTTCGTGACATGCTGAGCTAGAGCGCATGAGAATCAGACTAATGCTATAGGCATTAGATCTCTTAAGATGTGATCTTGGTTTTAGTGGGAGTTGTTTTTGGTTTTAGTTATGATATGATGTTCATATAGACATATTATGGTTATGTTATTTTAATGAAATTTGTTTCAGTATTATTTAATTATGTTATTAAATAATAGTCCCAAAGTAATTTATGACATTTTATAGGTCATCAAGTATGTGACTTGATCATGAAACCCTATAAGTAATAAATGACATAAATTATGTTGGTCCTTAGTCAAGGTTGTTAAAGTGGGACATTAACAACCGCGTGAGACTAGTATGTGAGGTGACTGATGACTAAGTTTCATGGAGGCATTAATAAGAGTATTAAAGTCAATCACATAGATATGTATTGGAGAACACATGATCAGACATGACCCGCTAATGAGAACTCTACAGGATAGTTTTATAAGTGGCATGAGAGTTTTCATTACGACTATAGAGTATAGTCCTTAGACCTGAGTTCATCATGTTTTCTTACATGTGAATTGGTCCTCTTTAACTTTGTCAACCGTCAGCCGTAACAGGTGACTATAAAGGCATTGATTGGGCGTATCATGAAGTGTGTGAAGGAATAGGGATGGAACAATATGGGATTTGTCCCTCCTATATAACAGGAGATAAATATCTCAGGGCCCATCGAAGATTTGATACTGAGAAATGTGTGGCCGCACTCAAACGAGGTGATTGTCAGTCATTTGTCTTGTAAGTATAAATCAGAGTTCGATGAACATGATCTTGGCTTAATAAGGATGGCACAGATCTTGCCTTATGCTAGATCGAGATATAGAGACGAAGGGATTTATGGGAATAAATGATTCCAGTACAAGTGGGAGATTGTTGGGAATTTTCTAAAATCATACTTGTAAACACTCTAGAGATAGTTGTGTTGTCGAGATTAGACATTCATATAATACTAGGTAATCATAATGTTTTGCTAGAAGCCACTTGTGATCTGTGAGTTATGAACTCATTGCTAGTATTATATGATCCTACAGGGTCACACACCTAAGCAAACTGGATGTATTATATGGGATTGATCATTAGTGTAATGATCTGGTGAATGTATATTCGATATACATTCAATGGCGAGTTTCTGAGGTAGTGTCGATCGACACAAAGGTGTATCGATCGACACATATCGCGAACCAAAATACTTATTTTGGTTTATGACTTAATTAACTACGGTTTAAACCTTGGTTAATTAGGTCGTGGTAAAAGTCTATATATATGAGATATATGCACGACTTTTACACAACCCGAACTCAATTCACAGCCACCTTTGAGAAACTAAGAAATCCCTAAGAGATCCGATCTCTACGGCACTAGCATCCCGTCTGTTCCAGTTTTTGTGCGTGTGGATACCAGTAGAGGCGCAGCACTTGAGGCGCTCGTGAATCTCGAATACCTGTTCATCTTCCGCTGCTAATCTACAGGTAATTTCGAGATCCTTATGATTCAATAAACCTAATCCCTAGATCCTAGGCTATGGAATTTATACTTAGGATTGCCTAATATGATTATAACCGCTAGAAATTCCTTCACGATCGTCACAACAAGTGCAACGATCGACGCAGATCTCCAGACTCGCATTCTGCAGTGAAAACACACCAAAAACAAAACCAAAACGTAAAATCCTAAGAAAAACACCAAAAATAATATGTACAAACCAAACAGTGGGTTGCCTCCCACTCAGCGCTTGTTTAAGGTCATTAGCTTGACCGGACGAACAAGATCAGGCTCCTGGAGGTTTCGACAGAGACTGTGAGTGTCTCTGCGAAAGTCTCCTTATCCAAGGTGGAGAGTAAGCTTTATCAGTGTGAGCTCTTCCAAGAAACAAAGGGATGCGATGTTCTCCTGCATTCATAGCAGTAAAGTTAGTAGAACTAAGCTTGGAAGACGCGTACCTTTTCTTTGGTGAGGTTCTGATGTCAGGGGCTTTCTGCTTAGAAGCAGTTGTAAGCTCTGAATATGTTAGAGTGGAATCTGCAAAAACCACCATCTTCTCCTCTCCAGGATCAGAAACTAAAGTCTCACTCCTCTACATTTCTTGCCCATCCTCAATGCTAAAGGTTTGACCATCAATCTTTGGCCTGCGCAGCATATCCATCTCACAGTGTAGAGGTTCATCTCCCAGATGGAGATCAATCAAACCATGCCTCACATCAATCTTCACACCAGCTGTGGCTAAGAAAGGTCTTCCTAGTATCAGAGCATCATCCGGATCACTGTCGTACTTAAGCACCACAAAATCTGCCAGAACCAAGTAGTTCCCAACTCTCACTGGGACATCCTCAAGAACTCCTTCTGGAATCCTTCTTGACTGATCTGCTAGAACCAGAGAAGTCCTAGTGGGTGAAAAATCTGTCATTCCCAGTTTCTCTGCCACAGAGTATGGCATGAGATTTCCAGCTGCTCCTAAATCACACAAGGAGCGCCTGAAGCTATCCTCAAAGATGAAATAACTCAACACAAAAATACCAGGATCAGGTAGCTTCTTGGGAATCTGAGTTAGCAACACATCACTGATTTGTTTAGGGACCACTATCACCCAATCTTTCAACACTTCGTCCATTGGCAACATCCTCTCCATATATCTCTGCACACAAGGGTGATATGGTGAATCAACAGGTTGTGGATCTTCTTCCAACTTCTCATCCATCACTTTCAGCTGTCTAGCTTCATCAAGTTCATGTTGAGATATCTCAAACACCTCAAAAGAAGGTGTAGTAGGCCTGTGAGCCTTCTCTTCAGTAGTACCAGAAGAAACAAGTAAGTCTGTCTCACGATATGCAACGATCAATACAATAGGTGCATCGATCGATACAGCTAATTCATCACAGATTCCAGCCGAGAGTTTTGCTTCAGTTTCGGATTTCTCAGCTTCTTCCACGAGTTCAGCTGTATTTAACTCAAATTTTCCCCCTTGATTTGACCCATCATCGATATAAACTGACCAAGCCTTGATGTGGGTGTCCATGACATTCTTTCCCTTAACTGAGCTTGAAATTTGGTTCACCTGTGTGTCCAATTGCTTCACATGTGTACTTAAGGATTCAAATTTCCCATTAAGATCCTCATACACAGCATCTAACTTCTTGTTGAAGTCCACAACATTCTTAGTCTTCCCTTCCATCAGCTGTTCCATCATGGCTTCCATCTTGCTCTCATGAGCACTAGCAGCAAGAGGCGTCTGATATTAAGATGATCCATAGGTTCTCTGGTAAGAATTACCTTGCTAAAAAGGCTTCTGACAACCAGCAGTCTGTCCATACCCAGAAGAGTTCTGATTGCTTGTGAAAGCACTCTTCTGACCACCATTGAAGAACTTGTTACCTTGCTGATTACCAAACTTGTTTCCTTGGAATCCAGAGCCACTAATGTAGTTCACATCCTCTTCCTGGTGATCTTCTTTAGCTCCAAACACCTCAACTTCTTGAGCAAAGTGGACAGCTTTCTTCCCAGTCAACAAACTATGAACAGTGTCCAGCTTGTTCCTAATATCAGCAATCTCCAGATTATCTATCTTCCCACCAGACTCTTTCCTTCTCCTATCAGCAGTCTTGGTGCTATTACTGCTCACCAAGTTATCAATCAATGTCTTAGCCTGCTCAGGATTCCTTGTATTGAAATTTTCATTGCTAGCATTGTCCAATGCAGACTGATAGTGGAGATCAATACCTCTGAAGAATAAGCCCAGCAGCGTCACTTCAGAGAATCCATGGTGAGGACAGTCACGTTGGTACTTCTTAAACCTCATCCAAGCACACTTAAGAGGCTCTGTAGGACCTTGGGTAAAGGTGAGAATGTCCTGTCTCGACTGATTAGAGCGAGCATCATCATAAAAGTGCATCAATAACTCTCTCTTCACAGCATCCCAAGTAGTGAACTTCCCAGATGGAAGTTGTTTCAGCCAAGCTGCATCATCGTCAGCGAGAGAATAAGGGAAAAGCTTGAGAAACAAGTAGTCATAGTTTACCCCATTTTACTTCATTCCAGTGATGAAGTCCTCAAAATCGTCAATGTGATCCATGGGTTGCTCATGTGGGAGACCATGGAACGGATTCTGCCTCAGCAGAGAGTAGTAGACAGTCTTGATCTCGAAGTCATTCCTCTTAAATCCAGGAGGTACAATTGCTGACCGGTTAGCATGGAATTCATCCAGTCGGTTGTAGTCAGCAAGAGTCCTCTCAGCAACAACCATCTGCCTCTGACCTTCAGGTTCAGGTTCAGGGTCAGGTTCAGGGATCACACGTCCCTCAGCATCTAGGCTTTGCCCAGCAGCATTGTACGGGTTGTTCTGTTGGTCTCTCAGAACACCCTGAGCATCAGGTATCAGAATTAAGCGATTTTGCACCATCCTTGCTCGTTGACCTTTTTTGTTTGTTCTCTCTAGTCTAGCAAGTTCCTCAAGCCTGAGATTCATGAGATTAGTGTTCGGATTACTTCTGGTCTCACGCGTCTGCATAAACCGTCGGTAATCGCAGTGCAACGATCGATGCTAGGATGCAACGATCGATTCAACTTGAGTCGCCTTGTGTCGATCGATTCAAAAGAATGCGTCGATCGATGCAAAGCGAAAGTCGGACCTGCGACAGAGAAAAGCAGAGAAAATTAGTAACAAAAACAATAACGAAAAACCTAGTCTAAACTTTAAATTCAAATCTATCGAAGACTCAAAAGAGTCCCCGGCAACGGCGCCAAAAACTTGATACGATCAGAGTTTTAATCCCTAGATCTACACTACAAGTGCACATAAGTGACAGTAGTATATAGGGTATCGAAATTCACAGAGACTCTAGACCTTACGATAGATTGTAGAATGGTCAAGTTAAGCTAGGTGAATTAATGGGAAACTAAATAGCAAAACAGAAAAGTAAATCAGTAGCAAGAGTGGTTTTGTAAGCAGGTACTAAAAGCTCTAAGTCTAGGAAGTTCAAAGAGTCCCTAGCCTTCATACTGCTAGCAAATTCCTCAAATGTGTTTATATGATCCATAGGATGCTCACTAGAAAGACCACGGAACTGATGCTGTCCAACCAATGCGTAGTACTCTGGGTTCAGCCTGAACTCAGCTTTGGTGAACGGAGGTGGTCGAATCGCAGACCGATTAGCATAGAATATATCTGGTCTGTTATAATCAGCAAGTGTTTTCTTCTGACCACCCTCTTGTGGATGTTCCGCGCCCACGGCAATATCTGGTATGATGGGGTTTCCTTCCCCATCCAGTTTCTGACCCTTCGCGTTGCGTATATAACCCTCCTGGTCTCGTAAAATGTCATCCTCGCCGCGAATCAGAATCACAGGTTCCATAGAGAAAAACCTGCTAAACGTTCAAGTGATCGGTATCTCGGGATTCGCCTTGTGTCGATCGATGCCCAATGTGCGTCGGTCGATGCAATGCGATTCCTGCAACACCAAAGAAAAAAGAACGTGAGTAAACTAGAAGAATAAGAAAAATGCTTAGTCTAAATCCTAATACTGAATCTATCGGCGAACTCAAAGAGTCCCCGGCAATGGCGCCAAAAACTTGATACGATCAGGTTTTAATCCCTAGATCTACACTGCAAGTGCACAGACGTGAATCAGTAGTATATAGGGTATCGAATCCACAGAGACTCTAGATTCTTACGATAGATTATAGAATGTCAGATTAAGCTAGGTGAAACAGAGAATAAGCAGTAAATCAAGCAATAAAGTACATAGATCTGTTTGTAAACAAGAAGGCAAAGCGTCAAGTCTAGGGAGTCTCAGGAAATCAGGAACATAAGCTAATCAATCAATCATGATCTAATTAAGAACTGTTCTAGAACTAGAATCACAGAATTATCAGACCAACTTTCGTTGCGAATATTATCTATGTCTAACAGCCTAGCAAGCCAACTTTTGTTGCGAATCCTAGAGTTCTAAACAAGCATTAATCTCAGGTTCTTTCGTTCACAGTTTTCCTAAGCCAAATTTCTTTGCGAATAATCAAATTGCTCATCTAAGTTCTTTCTAGTTAATTAATCAACTTTCGTTGCAGAAATCAACCTAACATCAATAATCTAAGTGGCCAATTCAGATCAAGCATTAAGAATAACCCTAGACGAAGAACTAACAGATATGAATCCCTACAGATTTATCAACCTATAATTCCATCAAATCCCCTGTGAGAATCCCTAAACCTAACAGGTAAACTACTCAGACATGATCATTGAATTTGAAGACATGTTGAATAGAAAACTAAATAGCATATAATAGATAAAGAAACTGGGGTTCGAAATCTCTTCTCTCTCGAGTACAAGATCAGCCCCTAACTCTCTGAATGTAGAATAAAGAGTAAGTAAAGCGTAGCCTAAACAATGGCTTAAAAACCCTAATATAATGATCTAATCACTGCTGGGGCTTCTTTGTAATTATGGGAAACTTCTGGGCCAAAGTGCAATTTCCAAACTCTTCATTAAACTCGCCGAGAATTTCCTGACTCGCGTGTGCATCGATCGACACCAAAGGTGTGTCGATCGACACAAGTCTCCAAAATAGACAGTGAACTCTTCTCTCGGCCAAATGCTCCAAATAGCTCCAGAATGCACCATAATGTCCAAATCCGCTCAAAACTTACTTAGACATGTAAACACACCTAAAAGACTCTAAAACATAATAAAAGACTCGATAAATAAGACATATACCATGGTTAAAAGCCCTAAAATCCATGGTATATCAAAGTCTCTCTCTGTTGATGCTAGAAGATGGATTCGATGGCGGATTGAAGATCGCCACTCAAAGGTGTGAAAGCCTTTGTGATAAGATCACAAATCTAGACCTTTGTGAATCCACACAAAGGACATATATCCAAACAAAACAAAGCCTAAGCTTTAGAGAAATCTCTTTTATTTTCCAAAAATTCTATATTATTTACAATAGAACAATTGAGATTTTTATAACTCTTACAAAATTATCTTTACAATAAAGTACATTAAAAGAAATGATTTACATTTATAAAAAGAGGAAAATTAGCTAAATCAAATATTAGTCTTCTTGCCACTAATTTAGCCATTGTCATTGAACGAGAATCCTTGACTTTTTATGAATTTATGAGGCTGAGATTCTCATAATAAACTCATGTATTGAAGACCTTGATATTGCATCACGAGATCTCAGGTAATTTTTGAATATGTTGATGTGGTATTTGATGATTATTGTCCTATGAAATGGGCCGGTACAACATCTGACAGTGAATCGGAACAAGCTGAGCAAGAAGAAGTCAATGAGGCAAGTTCACCAGATTAACTAGAGTCACAAGAAAAGGGAAAAATCAACGGAACACAACAGAATCATCCACTCTCTGGTGTTCTAGGGGATGTGAATGATGGACGAGTGAATAAGACATCTCAAATTCAGAGAAATGGTTCGCTTTGCTTGTTTTGTCTCAGTCATTGAGCCAAAAACACATGTTCATGCCTTGTACGATGAGTTTTGGATAGCGGCAATGGAACAAGAGTTGGAGCCATTTGTTCGGAATGATGTATGGGAACTTGTGCTACGCCTTGAAGGAGTGAACATTTTTGGAACTAAGTGGATCTTCTAAAACAAGATTGATGAGAATGAGGGTTGTTGTTCAGAAAAAGGCTCGTCTTGTTGCTCAAGGGTACTCTCAGATTGAAGGAGTTGACTTTGAAGATACCTTCACCCATGTAGCACATCTTAAGTCAATCATGTTGTTTCTTGGTATAACGTGTATAATAAACTTCACAGTCTATCAAATGGATGTCAAAAGTGCATTCTTGAATGGATTTCTACAGGAGGAAGTGCATGTAGAACAACCTAAAGGATTCGTAGATTCAATCAATCCAGAGTATGTGTACAAACTTAAGAAAGCACTATATGGATTGAAGCAGGCGCCTAGAGCGTGGTATGAAAGGCTCACCATCTTCCTCCTGGAAAAGGATAAGTGAGGGGGAATGTGGACAAAACCCTCTTTGTTCTTCAACACTCGAATGAGATCATCATCGTGCAGATCTATGTTGATGACATCATTTTTGGGGGAACCTCTCAGATTCTGGTTGACGACTTTGTATAGAACATGACTCAGGATTTTGAAATGAGTATGGTAAGAGAATTGAAGTACTTTTTGGGGTTACGGATCATTCAGACTGATGATGGAGTGTTCATCTCTCAAAGCATGTATGCTAAAAACCTGCTGAATCAATTCTAGTTGGATCAATGCAAGGAAGCTAAGACACCAATAAGCACAACAACCAAAATGTCAAGAGATGATGATGGAACTGATGTGGATATCAAAATGTATCATGGTATGATTGGCAGCCTACTATATCTGTCTGCTAGCAGGCCAGATCCGTGCTTAAACGTAGGCATTTGTGCAAGGTACCAAGCAAAGACAAAACAGTTTCATGTGGAGGTAGTCAAGAGGATCATCAAGTATGTCAAGGAAACTGTCAATCTAGGAATCTGGTATTCAAAAGGTTCAAACAAAAACTTGGTTGGTTACTGTGATGCAGATTGGACATAAAGTATGGACGATAGGAAGAACACGAGTGGAGGATGTTTTTTTCATGGAAATAATCCGATCTCATGGATGAGCAAGAAGCAGAACTCTGTGTCACTCTCTACGGCTGAACCCAAATACATTGCGATGGGAAGTTGTTGTGCTCAACTACTCTGGATGAAACAGATGTCAGTCGGCTATGGAATTGAATCAGGACAACTTCTCATTCCCTGTGATAACAAGAGTGCTATAAGCATCTCAAAGAATCCAGTTCAACACTCTCAGACCAAGAACATTGACATAAGGCACCATTTCATTCGAGAGTTGGTGGAGGAAAAAACAGGTAGTGGTTGAATACATTGTTATTGACTTGCAACTGGCTGATTTCTTTACAAAACCCTTCGATTTTAATCGTTTTATCACTCTGTGAAACTCAGTTGGTGTTTGTGAAATGTAATGGGTTGTCAAGTGTACATGACTGATACAAGCGCTGATTCAAGAAGTACATCAAGTTCTGACTTAATTTGGAGTCAGGATAACTAGTGGAAAAGAGTTGCATGTTGTGTTGTCTTGTCTAATGAACATTACAAGTTTCTCGAATGAGGCACAAAGCAAGAAAAGCAAAAACACTGAGTTGAATCCTGATAAGTCACATGATGGAATTAATTCATGTAGTAGCTCATTTACTGACTCAAAGAAAAAAAAGGGTCGTCTCACTCGAAGGATAAAAGTTAAAAACTATTCGAGACAGGATAAAGACATGAAAGTGTGAAAGCTATTCATTGGGAGAATGATGACCAGATACAAAGAATCAACTGAGTAAAGTGTATGGGATGAGTCATGTGAAGTGTCAGTTCTTCACACACAACACTGATTTAGAATTCAAAGAAGAAAGGTACAACGTTTTATTTAAAAATTTAGTGCTTCAGTGACATATAGTAGACTCATTGGAGTTATAATTCCAATTACTTCTGATATGAATGTGGATGCCTTTATTTGTCAATCATTGTGTGTACTTTTGATGGTCTGCTTGAGTGATGCAGTGAATAAAGGATTGGTTCGATTTGGTTTTGTCCAGTTTAAATTGGGTTGACAAGAAACACAATTCTAGAATTTTTGGGCACAAGAAAGGAAAGATATTTTTTTATTTAAATTCAAAAATTCCTTAATAATCGTATCCCAATTATATCACATCCAAAAAGGCAAAAAATCTTTGACACATATTCTGCATCAGCTAAATAAAAGGAAAGAAGGTAGAGAAAAAATTTAGAAAAACAAAATTTTCCTAAGAAACAAAAGAACTCTTACGAAACTCTGCTCAACCCTAGCTCCGTCTTTTACCATGGTTCATGCAACTCGCTGAGGAAAAATTGGAATCAGATCCGCTCAACGATCATCTCAGCCCTTGACAGATCAAACACCGCCTCAGTTAATAGATGACTCATGCTCCGAGGAACAAGCTCCACCGCCCAACAATCCGACCCTCGTCTCTGATCAGGTTCTCCCGGAGAATCCATCAGCTAGCGCAAGCTTGTTTTCCCTGGCACATGATGACGAAGCAACATATCATGTGGATGATGGTGTCATAAAAGAAAAGGAAGCTGACGAAGTTCAATCGGGTCACCCTTCTGAGCCAGGCATGCGAATCAATGGTGAACAGTCCAAGCCGACTTTTGACCCTGAGACAGAGGAGAGTCCACACCATTAATCACCCAAGGATGGTGAAAATGTGGCTGATTCAGTCACAAAAGATGTCGAAGCTGGCAAGAGTGGATCTGGTGAGATAAATGATGAGGAGAAACAAGCTGCTAATATGTTAGCCTCTCTGACCTCCGACGAAAACCCTTTGGAAATTGTCCTTGTGCCTGTAGAGGAGGAAAATCAAGAAACAAATGCTGATGTCCCAGCTGATAAGGGTAATGTTGGTTAACCGTCTGAGCCAATTCAAGTTCCTAAAAAGAGGAAAGCCATGAAATAAGTAGGACCACTTCCTAAACAGAAAAAGGCTCGCACTGAAAAGTCGGAGGCTGTCAAACTAGTCAAGAAGAAGAAGAAGACACCGAAGTCAGCTCCTATGTCTAGCTCAGCTGATGCCTCAGCTCCTGCCAGAAAGAAATTCATCTCCAAACTTTTTCAATCTAGAGCTTTAAAAGAAAGGTACGCTCTGTTTAAGGATAGAGGAATTCTTGATGAACGGACTGTTAACTTCGATGAAGGAGATAGTTGGGGTTATCTAGGACTGATCAATTTTGGGATGTTACGGGGTAGTGTCACTAGGCTAATGAGCTACGTCCGTGAGATTGTGAAGTAATTTTACACTAATCTTCTTGAGAATCGCCCGACCAGTTCATACAAAGGAGTATGCATCTTCTTGCCTAAGAGAATGTATAAATTTTCTCCTGAGTTGATCAACTTGTGTCTGAAACTTGATCCTATGAAAAAGGCTGAAGAAAAGGTTGAAACAAGTGCTGATGCAGTCTCCACTGATACTCTGGCCAATTACCTGACTGAAGGACATAAGAAGACATGGTCGGGTCTGAGCACTGTGGATCTTCCACCAATGTATGCCGCTTTAATTGTCTTGGATTATTTAACTGGTATACCTCTACTCACAAGAATCACATCTCCACTGATAGAGCGAGGTTGATCTACAAACTGGCCCATGGAATACGAGTTGTTTGTGGAAAGCTTGTGTATCGCCAAGTGCTGCTTATGGCTACTGTTTAGAAGAATGATAGTCGATGGTTGATCTTCCCGCAAATCATCTCTGGTATTCTTAAAATGCAGCATCCTCCTCGCATATTTGCTAGTGAAGAATTGATCAGTCCGGTTCAGTAAAAAAAGGATCCAAGAAGCGGTGAGGCCTTTGTTAAGAAAGAAGCTGGACGGAGGAAGAAGGAAGCTGCATCAGGGAAACACGAGATCTCCCCATCCTCTGAATCATCTGCTCGCTCTGTATCCTCTGGTTCCACACCTACTGATCAAGTGGAAGTGATGCAGCTTGGCATAGTGCGGATGCCAACCTGCTCCGGTGTAACTCCAGCGTCTGCTCAGAATGCTCTCCAGGACATTTCTAAAGGTCTTCAGAACCTAACTGACATGGTGTTCCATCTCCGAGACATGACTCAAGGTAAGTCTTATATTTATGTTCTTGATTGTTCTACTGATGTTGTGTGTTTTTAACTTGTGTGCTCTCAAGCAGGGTGAGAAAAAGGGTAAGCCGGTTGTTGAAGAAGATTCTGATGAAGAGTCAGAACAAGAGTAAGAGTCTCCCGAAGGAAATGATCAGTCTGATGATGTGACCTCGAGTGATGCATAGGTCTTTAGGCCTTAGTTTATGGGGGAGTGACTGAGTGTGGTTTCGTTTTTGGACATTGATCCTTAACTGAAGTTTTTAAGTTCACAATCAGAATTATGTGCTTGTTTGTGAGTTTTCCCTGTCTGGCTGAGTTAGCAACAAATTCAATAAGAGCATCTGGTCTTCTGCGAGAGACAGTTCCACCGGAGCTTCTTCACCAAAGGAGCCTACTCACCGTGAAAACTGTGACCATGACTATGTGGAGGAGAGCGAGCATTACCGGCAAAAGGGCGTGGCTGAGAATTTGGAGAGTTTTGAGCATGAGCACTTGGACTAGATGCTTGAGGCGGAGGAGCTATCATTGGTCGATATTGAGGTGGAGTCATTGAAGGCGTTGAGTTGTGGAAGAGAATTTTCGGAGGTGGGTAGTCTCTGACAGACGGTTGCCGTTGATTTTTTACTCCAATCGGTGGCGGTGGCATTGATTGAGTGGCTTGCTTCCTTGCAACAAAATCGTATTCACTGGGTAGGGCATAGTGTCTTCTCGCTTTCGATGATGACGGTGTCGTAGGGCATGTGGAAGCACCGGCGGCATACAGACGCAAATCCTCCTCTTGCTCGTGCTTTCTTCCTTCCATCGGCGGCCATCGCTACTTCAGAGAGTTGAGTAGAGAGAGTTGATTTGGATCATGAGAGAGAGAGAGAGAGAGAGAGAGAGAGAGAGAGAGAGGAGATTTGATTGAGATATAAATTAGGGTTAGTCACTTAGGGATTTTCTAATTTGGGGGAAATTTTCGGGGAAAAGTTTGGGTTTAGGTTTTCGTTTACGCGGGTTAGGGAAAATTATGCAGCTTTAGTGATTTTGGATTATGCCGAGATAAATTTGGTTTAGGCGGGATTAATGAAATCGCGGTTTTGTAAAAATTTGACCATTAGTCGCAAATTAGTATGTATTATGTGGGAAATTGTTTGAATTTTTTTAAATTTTTAAATCTTTAAATATTAAACATGCCGGTTTCGCTCGATTTCTCGGTAGTCATAATAACAAAAACATAGAAGTAACATTTTCAGAATACGATAAAAGACGATAAATTACATACTTATAAAAAGAACTTTAGTAGGGTTCATCTTCCTCTTCATCATCATCTTCAGAAGACGATAAATTACATTGAAACTCATCGTATGGTTCCGCATTTGCGATATCATACTCGAGATTTATTGGGTTTACCCCATGTACCATACTGTCGACTGCGAGATCTTCAATTGTAGTCAACATTACAACATCATCATTTACTTGTTGTAAAAGAGTAGGTTCTCCAACTTCATATTCTCCTGTGATATTTCTCATTGGATTTACATTTAGAACATTGACCCACATCTGTTTTGGTTTCCTTTTGTAACAAACTTGATTGGCTTGAGAAGCTGTGAAATTTCAATATATAGAAGAATGAACACACATATATGATAAAGTGACATTTAAATATTTCATACCTAAAATAAATAGTTCATATTTATTGTATGGGAAAATTACTTATCTAGTATGAAAAAATATAGTTATTATTAGAGTATGATTAATCTGTTGGTCTTTTTTCTCAAGATTTTATTGCCTAAAGTACCCCTATCATCATTTGGAAGGAAAAAAATAATTACAGAAATGCCATTAATTTTTTTTTCTATGTCAGCAAAAAAAAAAAATTATTTACGAAAATGCCATCTTCCCTGCGAAATTAAATCCGCAGTCACGTGTTGCAGATTTTTGTGGTTGTGGATTTGTTTGTGTAATTACGGAATTGGTGTTACGGATTTAAATGTACGTGTCGCAGATTTGTATCTTTGTTACGGATTTAAAATAAATCCGCGACAAAGGAAATGTACTTTTTTAATTACTAAAGTAGTACGAAGTGTAATAGATTTGTTCCATGTGTTGCAGTTTTTTTTATACCTGCGGATTTGTTCATTTGTTGCAGATTTAATTTGAAGATTTTTTTGCTAGTGTTGAAGATTTTATTTGGGTTTTGCAGTTTTTTCATGATTTTGCGGATTGTTTTAGCAGATTTTATTCTCAGTGTTACAGAATTTTTGTATTTGTTGCAGATTTTGAAAAACTCCGTAACACAGGCAAAAGGCTAAAAAAACTACAAAACTAGTATCTTAGTATTACAGATTTAGTTGATGGGTTGCAGATTTAAGTTTAATGTGTGCAGATTTTTTAAAAATTGATGACGTGGCATTTTTAATCATCATTATTTCTTGCGGATTTGTTAGAGTATTTCCTTAAATAGTTTTATAAATAAATTTATAATTATAAGTATAATTTATACTACAAATAATGACTTTTTAAATTTTAAAATATTATTTTGTATGAACCTATGCAGGTCAAATTGTTTTTATTTTAGGTTGTATTATTTTAATATAGTTTTTAATATAAAAATTTTTAATTTAGTTTTTAAGCATAATAAGTTTACGAAATAAATTTATAAGTTCCAAATTTATTTGATGTGTTAAATAAATTTTTAATATTAAGAAAATATTTTAAACTAATTATTTTTGAAATTTTGGAATATATACATATATGATTTTAATTATTTTTAAATTGAATTTTGTTTCTAAATATTTCATTTTTCGAACCGGCAATGATTTTAGGTAAGTAATTATACCAATTCGACTTATTCATAAACGGAAACTTGTTTTTTTTTTCATAAACGCAAATATATTCTTGTTTATTATGACCGAATTTATTGTTTTTTATGACAGAATTTATGTTTTTTGTGCTTGGTTGGAAAGAAAGTCTCTTATGGGAAAATATGGACAAAAATCGCCATCTACAATACACATATGAAGAACGACCAACACAACAATAGCCTCCATCTCTGAACGAGCTTGATTGGTACGTATCAACGGTCTTTTCTGCTCGTCAACAATAACAATTGATCATGGTTCCGATTGTTCTAATTTGTGGTGACTGGAGATTTGATGAAACAAAATGGAAATTTGTTGTGGATGAAAGAGGAACAAGAACAGTAGGAGTAGATGATAAACTTTTTTTCAGCAGATTCATAGAAACGGTTTACAAGGATTATGGAGTTGACAATAAGACTTACGTCGCTGAGTTTAGTTATATGTTTCCAAAGGAGGTTTTGGTAGGCTTAGCGAAGAGCACACCTCCTGCGCTTGTTGGTGATGATAGACAAATGAAATCTTTCTTAGATCAGTTCAAAGATAAGACATGCAGGTTATGTGTTACATTTAAGAAGAGGACGTCAGCTTATGAAAATTATGAGTGTAACACGGAAGAGGCTGTGGAAGATGACGATAGAAATGAAGAAGGATTGATATTCGATTGCTGTGAAGATTCGGATGGTGCTAGTTTGGGTGACGAGGATTACGATTTGTCTGGGAAAGTTTCGAGAGAGTTTGAGGAACCTTGTTTGCCAAAGAAGAAAAAGGCTTTTGGGAAAGCTGTTTAAGAAGGTGTTGATGATGAGAATTACAGGAAAACAGAGTTACAAGCCTTGGATATTGCTGTTGGGTAAAGGTACGATAGCAAAGATGAATTGGTTAATAGGTTGCAGCTTCTGTCACTAGCGAGAAAGTTTGACTTTAACTGTGTAGAGTCAAGGCCGGACTTATTGATTGTTCAATGCTGGGTAGAATGATGCACATGGAGAGTTCGTGCCGGGACAGTTGGAGATTCGCCTTGTTTTTATATCAAGGTATACATTAAAGATCATACTTGCTCTGTCACAGAACGAGGTGGGAGTAGTCGTCAAGCCACGAAAAATATCTTGGGGCAGCTGTACTATGATTCGGTTGGTAGTGTTGGGCCAAAAGTGATACCAGATCATGTTGTTGTGGCTTTGAACTTCAAATTTGGTATAAAGGTATGTTCTAAGGTCCTTATATTGGTTGTAGTTTTTTTTAATAATTCGTTTGTTGCAGATTTGTTTCTAGTTATTACGACTTGTTGCGGATTTTTTATGAATAACATATTTAATATAAGTTGAATATATGGCAGATTGATTACTGGAAAGCTCATCGGGCTCTTGCATACGCACGTTTGTTGGCTAATGGTAGCCACGAGAGTGGATATGCGGAACTTCCTTCGTATTTGCACTTGATTAGAAAGGCTAATCCAGGGACTTTTACACGTTTAGCGGTGGACGAGGAAGGCCGATTCAAATACGCATTTATCTCTTTCGGTGCAAGTATCAATGGCTTACAATACATGAGAAAAGTGGTTGTTGTTGATGGGACATGTCTGAATGGGAGATATAAAGGGACACTCTTGGTCGCAACATGTCAAGATGGTAACTTCCAAATATTCCCTATAGCATTTGCGGTTGTTGACACGGAGAACGATGAATCATGGGAATGGTTCTTCAGATAACTGAACCGGGTATTTCCGGACGAGGCTGGTCTATCCATCATTTCCGACAGACATAGATCGATAGCTACAGCCATTGGAAAATTCTATCCACTGGCTACTAGAGGTATATGCACATATCATATGTACAAAAACATACTAGTGCGATTTAAAGGTGGTGACGCATTCCGGCTGCTAAGAAGGCAGCAAACGTGTATAGGATATCTGAATTTAATGTCATATTCAATGAGATCCAAAACCTCAAACCGGACCTCCATTCTTATCTCGAGAAAGCTGATGTTAAGGTGTGGAGTCGTGCTCACTTTCCAGGTCAGAGATACAATATTTTAACTTCCAATATAGCCGAGTCGATCAACAGGGTCTTATCAGATGCGAGAACTCTGCCAATTTCCAAGCTCTTAGACGCCATTTGGTCCATGTTAACAAGATGGTTCTCCAATAGGAGGCGGGCGGCAGAACAAATGTGTACTAGGTTAACGGATGGTGCAGAAAAACTGATAGAGGTTAGTGGTTATAAATTTCAAATGTTATCTCTAAAAACTAAGTGTATTGAATATTGTTTGCTTGCAGCCCCGTGTTACTGCCGCTAGATTGTTGGCAGTGCATGAAGTAGATGCTGATCAAGTACATGTTACTAACGGAAGGCATTCACATATTGTCAACGTACGGGAACGACAATGTTCATGTAAAAGGTTCGATGTTCATCAATTACCTTGTGTTCATGCTATCGCCGCTGGAGTATCTAAGAAGATTAATGCGCTTGGTCTTTCGTCCCCGTATTATTTTAAGAGCTACCTTATCAACGCTTATGCTATGTCTATAATTCCAAGAGATGTAGCTCAGCCGGTTCCTGAACTCGTTGCAGCACAACAATGTCTACCTCCTATACCTCGTCAGCCTCCTGGAAGACCTAAGAACAGCCAATACAAGTCTGCTTTAGAGAAAGCTTTGTTCAAAAATCGTCCTAGGAAGACACATATTTGCTAGAAGTGCAACCAAAGTGGGCATTACAGTCGTACTTGTGGGCGTCATCCAAAATAGACATTTCTGAATTTTCTTTTTAATTAGGTGTTACCTTTTACTCTATTCAACATTTTAGGAAACGTGCGAGTAAAACAAATTTTTATTTTAAATTTTTGGGTTTTCAGTTTAGGGGTTAAAATGGAAAAAAAATTTCAAAACAAGCAATCTTAAAGTTATGTTTATGCCGTCATTTAAGGCTTACTTATATTTAATCATAATTGGAATTTAGGGTTTAGGCAATCTTAAATTTATTTATTTCCAAAAAGAAGCTGTTATTCAAATTTCGAACTTAGGGTTTAGGAAATCTAGGGTTAATTTAGGATTTTCTGTGAGGATATCTAAGTTTTTTGGTTTGTTGTTTAGGTCCTCTAGGGTTAATTTATTATCTTGTACTTCTATCTTAGTTATTTTGTGTATAGGGTTTAGTGTATAGGGTTTAAGTTTTTTGGGTTTAGGGTTTAGGGTTAGTACCCTCTAGAAGTCTATTCGTTTATTTTAAACATTTTTTATCAAATTTCAAACTTAGGGTTTAGGAAATTTACAGTTAATTTAGGATTTTATGTGAGGATATCTAAGTTTTTTGGTTTGTTGTTTAGGTCCTCTAGGGTTAATTTATTATCTTGTACTTCTATCTTAGTTATTTTGTGTATAGGGTTTAGGGTGTAGGGTTTAGGGTTATTATTTAAGTTTTTTTGGTTTAGGGTTTAGGGTAAGTACCCTTTAGAAGTCAATTCGTTTATTTTAAACGGTTTTGTTATTATCAAATTTCGAACTTAGGGTTTAGGGTTTAGGAATTTACGGTTAATTTAGGATTTTATGTGAGGATATCTAAGTTTTTTGGTTTGTTGTTTAGGTCCTCTAGGGTTAATTTATTATCTTGTACTTCTATCTTAGTTATTTTGTGTATAGGGTTTAGGGTATACAAGTCGAACTTGATTCTCTTAACAAATGAGAGGTATTTGGACCAATTACTGTCACACCTGAAGCTGTGAAACCAATTGGATACAAATGGGTATCTGTTCGGGAAAAAAAATGAGAAGAACGAGATTATGAGATATAAGGCTCGTGTCGTGGCTCAAGGTTTTTCTCAATGACCTGATATTGATTATGAAAAAACATATTCTCCCCTTATGGATATGAGAGTCGGAACTCGCTCTATCAAAAATTGTAGAGCAAACTTTTAGGGAACAAAAATCTCAAAGATAAACACATCGAAATAGGAACCCGGAGGAAATTCTTTTGATAATCGATCGGAAAAGAGAGTACAAATAACAAAAACGGCTAAGAAATTTGCTAAGCTCTTAAGTCTAGATGCTAGCGTTTTTTGCTATCTCTAAATCGTATGAATGTTATCTCCTTATATAGCTGCGGAAAGTCGGCTTCGGGAATCTTCGTCCGTGAGATACTCGGAAATCTTCAAGTTATCGTCTATTTCCATTTCCGTTAAGATTTATATTTTCAGCTCGGATCTTCATCTTTAGCTCGGAGATATCTTTATCTTCACTTATTCGAGTTTATCTTCTCTCTCTGGCGACTATCTTTCCGCGGCTTAACCTATTTTGCCGAATGGGCCGAAAACGGATGGTCCGAGTCCGTTTGTACATAGAATTCTTTATTCGGCCCAAAGGAAATACGAATGTTGTATGTTTGGGCCCAAATTCGTATTTCCTCTAACTTTATCCGACGATTTTGGTTTAATGGCCAAGAATGTATAAGCTGATATTTCCGAAGACGAATTTCGGCTAGTTGCGCATCCGAAGAAGGAGATATCAGCAAATGTTTGATTATACGATCTAAGTGGAATGTCCGTTCGGAAAGTTTTAAGAAGCAAATTCAGCTCGGAAGTTCCCAAGAGATGAATTCAGCTCGGAACTTCCGAATGAGCGAATTATGCTCGGAAAATGAGAAAGGAAATGTTCGGATCCAAGTTGGTTTAGATAAGAAAATCTGATCTGGTTAGTTCAGCTCGGAAATTCTGAGCTGATTTTGTTCAGCTCGGATCCGAGCTGGTTTAGCTCGGAAATCCGATCTGGTTTAGCTCGGATCCGAACTGATTCAGCTCGGAAGTTGCATGTTCGGATCCGAGCTGATTCAGCTCGCTCATCGCTTCCGCTTCGTATGAAATGTTGTCCGTTTCGTATGAAATGTTGTCCGCTTCGCATGAAATGTTGTCCGTTGAATCTCTTTGTATAAAAGGTTATTCATACGAAGTCATCGACGCTTTGTATAACTTTATTATTTGTACGAAATTCTGTTTATCCGAAATGGACGTTTGTCCATGTTAGATCGTCCGATCTTGTTCTCGGCTATTGTTTTCATCGAGGGGTTTTTGACCCCAACAGTTAGCCCCCCAGCTCGTCAGACTCGGGTACAGTGGTGGCGAGGTTCTTTAGTATTCGAGGCGAAAACTATTGTCCGAAAGACTTGGTTTGGCCGTTAAAGTTTTGTTGCTTTTCCGTTTGAGATGACGGATTTTCCGAATCGTTCGTCGCATTTCGGCCTTCGTCTTGCATGTCGAGCTAGATAGATTTTTTGGAACTGCATTTCCAAGTTGGATTTGTTCCGACTTTTCGAATAAGCCGACTCACATCCATTGGCGCGTATATGGTGACCCTTTCGGATCTTTCGGCCGTAATCGATTTTTTCTCATGCAAAGCTTGGTCGACGCCTAATCGTGATCAGCTCCGTCATAAGATGTCTATCAAAAACCATTGAATTGATTCAGAGTAAATTTCGTAGACGATATATTAAGTTGGATTCCTCTTGGAGAATAGTCAAGATAGTGTCTCCTTGCCAAAGGCGTTCTTGTTTTTGAGTTGTTCTGACGAAATTTGGTGGAGAAGATTTTGTCGAAAGTTGTCGAAATATTTTTGGTGCCCTATGGTGACAGATTAGACACCGAGTGTGTTTATGACGGAATTTCTAGGCAGTTTCTAATCCAATTAGGCAACCCTAAGTCTCAATTCCATAGCCTAGGATCTAGGATTCATGCTTAGAGTTGAATCTACATCAGATCTCTTGTTTACCTGGAGATTTGCAGCGGAACAAGGTCAGATAAACGAGATCTCCAGCGCCTCAGATGTTGCGCCTCTACTGCAGTCCACACGCACACAAGCTGGAATCCGCCGGGATGCTAGTGCCGGAAATCGGATCTCCTGGGAAACCTGTGTTTAGAGAGGTGGCTGCCAAAATCAACGACTAGGGTTCCAGGTTGTTCATATAAACCTATATATAGACTTGGAATGACAAAACCGATCATTGGACTAATTCCAATTTGTTTAAGTAATCAAATCGAAACATCAGTTTCGAAACCCGGCCTGTATCGATCGACACACTACTGTGTCGATCGACACACCTCTTAAAACTCGAATTCAATGTGTATCCAATACACATTGAACAGACCATGTGTCAATGATCAATCCCATACAAAGTGCATCCAGCTTGCTTAGGTGTGTGACCCTGTAGGTCCACATAATACTAGCAATGAGCTACAACTCATTTGTCATAGGCGGCTTCTAGCAAAACGTTATGACCACCTAGTATCACATGAATTGTTCGATCTCGACAATACAACTATCATTAGAGTAAGTACAATGTGATTTCAGGACACACTCCCAACAATCTCCCACTTGTACTGGAATCACTTATTCCTATAATCCTTTTATCTCTATATCTCGATATGGCATAAGGCAAGAAACTGTGTCATCCTTATTATAGCCAACATCATGTTCATCGAACTCCTGATCTATACTGATAAAACAAACGACTGACAATCACCTCGTTTGAGCACGGCCATGCATTTTTCTCAGTATCAAATCTTCGATGGGCCCTGAGATATTTATCTCCTGTTATACAGGAGGGACAAATCTCTTCTTGTTCCATCCCTGTTTCTACACACACTTCATGATACGCCTAAGCAATGCCGTTATAGCCGCCAGTTACGGAACGACGTTTGACAAGGTCAAAGCGCACCAATTCACATGCTAGAAAGCATGATGAACTCAGGTCTAAGGACTATACTCTATAGTCGTAATGAGAACCTCTTATGACACTGATATAACTATCCTGTAGAGTTCTCATTAGCGGGTCATATCCGATCATATGTTCACCAACATATATCTATGTGATTGACGTTGATACTCATATCAATGACTCCATGAAACTTAGTCATACGTCACCTCACATACTAGTCTTAACGGTTGTTAGTGTCCCACTTTAACAACCTACGACCAGGGACAAACATAATTTTATGTCATCTTTCACTTATAGGGTTTCATGATCAAGTCCTCAACTTGATGACCTATAAAATGAACATAAAATACTTTGGGATCATTATTTAATTATTCAATAATCAAATAATGCTGATGTCAGTTTTTCATAAACATGACCATAGCATGTCTATGTGAACATCATAACTAACATAACTCCCACTAGAATCAAGACCACATCTTCATATATCTAGTACCTACAGCAATAGTATAAAACTCGTGCTTAGGTTGTGAGAGAGGCTGTGGTGTTCTTGCTTGGAACCATTCCAACAAACCACACCGCTATTCATTAATAAGCACTATTCTACGGTCCCCTGCTTGGAGCCCTTCCAACAGATAGCACCGCTACACAGACAAAGAGACATAACCAGGTGGGAACCGGGGATCGTCTTTGTCTGTCTAATTACTCATAACAGATTCGTCACTTTCTCAGTTGAACAAGAACCTATCCTTAGTGTTTCTCAAACACTTGGGGATATTCCTTACAACTGTTCAGTGACTTTTACCGGAACATATTGGTATCTTCTCGTCATGCTTTATGCGTAAGCTGCATCTAGACGAGCGCAAAATATGGCATTCATGATGGATTCTATTGCAGAAGCATAAGGAATCACACTCATAGATACTAGCTCAGCCAGTGTCCAAGACACTTCTTCTTGCTAAGATTATTGCCACAAGACCTTTGGTGTGACGCCATTCTTGGAATCATGCATATTGGAACTGTCCAATACCTTATCAACATAAGGATTTTGACACGATCCAATTAGCCTACCCAATCCATTTCAATAGATCCTTATTCCAAGAACTAAGGCTTCTCCCATGTCTATCGTTGAAGTGACTTCCGACCCAAGTCCTGATAAGACTTAAGCGACGGAACGTCGTTTATGAGATTAAGTATGTTATATACATACAGTGTGAGAAATGCAACTACGCTCCCACTAGTATACTTGTAAACGCACGGTTCCTATTCGTTTCTGATCAAGTCAAAACTTTTGACCGTTTTAACAGAACGTAGATTCCAACTCCAAGATGTTTGCTTCAATCCAGAAATAGATCGGTGAAGCTAACATGCATACCTAGAAAATTTTCGGAGTTGGGGCTTACTATCGCTTCTTGAATTTCGCACGCTCGTCACTTTTCAATAATCAACAGATCACGGCAATCGGTCACGAGAAATCACTCTCGGGTTATTGACGGATCCATTCGGATCTGCGAACTTCAGTCTCCACAGGTGTAGGTCCTACAGCACTTTGTAGATCCAACCGCTGCTCTCCCTTAACAGGTTGAGCAGCCTCCTATGTTTCTCAAATTTCTTCGAGTTGTACTTCTACTCCCACTGTTCTTCTTGGAAAGAAACTTTCTATCTAGAAAAACAGAGTTCTGAACAACAAAACTTTGTTCTCGGATTGGTTACAAAAGTAATAAGCCTCGATTTCCCTAGGACAACCAGCGAAGCAGCACTTATCAGATTTGGGTTTAAGGTTGTCTGTTGACTTACTGCTCAACATAAACCTTGCAATCCCAATCAATCAGGAAAACATACTTGGAAAACTCCCAGTCCACATCCAATGTGGTGTCTTTCAACTGATTCTGATAGAAACCTATTTGGCGCAAATACATACATTTCTAGAGCGTATTCCTAAAAGGATAATGGAAGATTCGTGTGATTCATCATTAATCAAAGCATATCCAATAAGGTCCGATTCATTCTCAGAAACACCATTCAGGTTTTCCAGGAGAAATGAGCTCACTTAGATGATCACTCAATTCTTGACTTAAGTATTCTCCTCCGCGATCTAATCGAGGATCTTTAATACTTCTGTCATATCGGTTCTATACTTCATTCTGGAACTCCTTTGACCATTTCAAAGGATTCCGACTTGTGTCTCATCAAATGAACACAACCATACTTACTGAAGTCATCAATAATGGTAATGAAGTACTGAAGATTTCCTTTGGCACTAATGCTCATCGGACCACATACATCAGTATGTGTAAGGCCCAATAAGCCTCTGGCCCTTTTCTTTAGCTCTGCTAAAGAAGCCTTAGTCATTTGGCCCAGTAAGCAGAATTCATATCTCATATGATTTATAATCAAATGAGCCCATAAATCCCATAATTATGGAACTTCTGAATCCGCTTCACTCTATGTGGTTTAAACGACTATGCTAAGGAAAAACCGAGTACAAGTCATCAGACTTAAACCGTTTGGTATTTATGTTATATACAGGCATACAATGGTTTAAGATATAAAACCCATTTTTTCAAAAAGGGGAGTGCTACCATAGAATATTTCATCAAGATCAAAAGAGCAAAACTTGTCTTTTATCAAAATGAAAAACATCCAAATTCTTACAAGAAAATGAAAGACATCTCTGCTTAAAGCATGTACATAGCAGCAATTACTTAATTAAAAAACCAAGCTTGAAAGGCTCCTACAAGTGGAGAATTTCTACGGCTAATGCAGCAACCATTGCTCCATTCCAGACGCGCAGTTCCACTTGTCCTTTCTTCAACGTTCTACTGTTTTTTAGGCCCTGCATATTTCAAAAATATCAGTACCACAACTAGTATCCAATACTTACGTAGAACTTGAAGTAATAACACAATACCTGAAGAAGAAGTCCTGCACATCTCCTTCATCTCTTGTGAATCTTCCAAGAATTTAATGCAATTTCTCTTCCAATGCCCAAACTCTTCACAGTAGCAGCACTTACCAACATCAGATGGGCCGGACTTGGGCTTATAAGAAGACACATGCTTATCCTTATTCCAAATCTGGACGGCCCTGCCTCTACCCTTGCCTACACAAGATTTCTCAAACCTTTTACCCTTTATGATGTTTTGCTCAGCTGTCTTGAGCATGCCATGCAGCTCAGTCAACGTCTTCGTCAAGCCATTCTTGATATAGTTCTTGATAAACTCATCATAACTTGATGGCAGTGACTGCAGAATGATCTCAGTAGCCAACTCTAAGCTAACAGGACAATCCAGTTTCCCCAGGTTATCAACGTAACCCATCATTTTAATGATATGAGGACTCACTGGAGCATCCTTTGGTAGCTTGCACCCAATGAGAGACTTAACCATCTGGTATCTCTCAACTCGTGCCTGTTCCTGAAACATCAGTTTCAGGCTGGTGATCATCTCTATTGGCGACTCCATGTTCTCGTATTGACTCTTTAAGTCCGAGTTCATGGTAGCCAACATCAGACCACGCACATCCACCACATCAATATAATGCTTATTCCAAGCATTATATACTGCATTCGAGGCATTGGTCCCAAGCCTCTCGGGGAGAGCTTTCTCAAGAACATAGTCCTTACTCTCTTGCTTGAGAATAAATCTCAAGTTTCGATACTAATCCAGGAAATTTGATCCATTTAACTTGTCCTTCTCAAGGACGGATCGCAACGAGAAAGTAGTTTTAGACATAGGCTGAAATCTAAGAAAAGAAAATTTTAGTTATGAAGTTCAGGAAATGAGAAATCTTATCTAATAAGAAAACTCGCATTATATTCAAACAATGTTTCCTCTATGAATATAATGATCCAAGACCCACACTTCACTAAAATCTGAGTGAACGACTCGCCATCACTCAAGTTTTAGTTATCTAGGTAAGAAAATCATTGCTAATTGTACCCAGTACAACTCTTGGTCGCAGATAAACAATCCATGTCTCATCCACTCTGACGTCTCTGGGCCCAGAACTTCTGATAGCCCAGTCAAGTTAAACCAATCTCTTCAGTCTTGTGATCATTGACAGTCGCACTGCAAGTCTATCAATTATCACATGCCTTACTCATGTATTTGTAGATACCAAGGACTCCAAGATTATCCAACAACAAAACGAGTCTTGACAGTAGACGAGATTGGGCAAGACATCAAGGTCACTTGATATTTAGTTGAGGAAACGGAACTCTAAAAGGTTAGTAAATCAATCTCTTAGGTCATGTAATTTTTTGATGTCAAGCACTGCAAGTCCATCAACACTACTACATGCCTTACTCATGTAATTGTGGACACCAAGCTCATGGCAAGACTATCACAACAACGAAATGAGTCTTGACAGTTAACCATATTGAAAACTAAGCTTTTATCTAATACACATCCAATGTGTATTCAATGGGTTTAGAACATGTTTAACTTCTAATTTTAATTGAGTTTTAATTGTTCTAAAAGGATAGGTTTAAGTCGAGTTTGGTTTTGCAAATTTAAGGCTCAATAACCAGAATTGTGAGCACTGTGTCGATCGACACAGATTAAGTCTGTCGATCGACACCACCAAACAAACCGGACTTCAATAACCGGTTAATCCAATTAACCCGGTTCATTGAACCGATCATGTCGATCGACACAACACATGTGTGTCGGTCGACATAGACCTAAACCGAAGACAATTTCGATAACCAGTCCAATCCAATTGAACCGACTTATCCAATTGAACTGATCTTCACCAATCAAATCGGTTTATACTAATTGAGATAACCAGTTCAATCCAATTGAACCGGCTTTGATAACTGGTTAGCATCGATCGACACGACACTTGCGTCGATCTACATCAACCCAATTTAATCAACCTGCAATTAACCCGTCAAACCGGTTTAAGCCAATTTCGATAACCGATCCAATCCAATTGAACCGGCTTTGATAACCGGTCAGCATTGATCGATGCTACATTAGCATCGATCGTCACTAACCAAATCAAAACAATCGCAATCAACCGGTCTAACCGGCTCAACCAATCGTAATGACCAATTCAATCCAATTGAACCAGTCGTGTCGCTTTGTATCGTCACAATGCAATTTTCGGTATGTGTCGATCGATGCAACACTTTACAACGACCGACACAAAGCGATTTTTCTAGTTGTGTCGATCGTTGCATGCTGAAAGCAACGATCGACGCTGAGCGATAACTCAGAGTGCGATTCAACTAGAATCCTTAGGCTCTGATACCACTGACGGAATTTCTAGGCGGTTTCTAATCCAATTAGGCAACCCTAAGTCTCAATTCCATAGCCTAGGATCTAGGATTCATGCTTAGAGTTGAATCTATATCAGATCTCGTGTTTACCTGGAGATTTGCAGCGGAACAGGGTCAGATAAATGAGATCTCCAACGCCTCAGATGCTGCGCCTCTACTGCAATCCACACGCACACAAACTGGAATCCGCCGGGATGCTAGTGCCGGAAATCGGATCTCCTGGGAAACCTGTGTTTAGAGAGGTGGCTGCCAAAATCAACGACTAGGGTTCCAGGTTGTTCATATAAACCTATATATAGACCTGGAATGACAAAACCGATCATTGGACTAATTCCAATTCGTTTAAGTCATCAAATCAAAACATCAGTTTCGAAACCCGGCCTGTGTCGATCGACACACCTCTTAAAACTCGAATTCAATGTGTATCCAATACACATTGAACAGACCATGTGTCAATGATCAATCCCATACAAAATGCATCCAGCTTGCTTTGGTGTGTGACCTTGTAGGTCCACATAATACTAGCAATGAGCTACAACTCATTTGTCATAAGCGGCTTCTAGCATAACGTTATGACCACCTAGTATCACATGAATTGTCCGATCTCGACAATACAACTATCATTAGAGTAAGTACAATGTGATTTCAGGACACACTCCCAACATTTTAATCGGGGAATAAGCCGAGCAGACCATCCGAGCAGTATGTCTTAGTAGTTTGTCTGAGACAGTCAACACGCGGACGGAGAGTAGGTGTCACCGAGCCGAGCGGAAATTTTTTTTAATTAGGCCATCACTTCATAGCACCAAGCAGGTTGAACTGATCAAAAATGAAGAGCAGGATGGTTGGACCGGAAATGCCGAGCAGAACGTTTCTGAGTAAAATGTTTCTGAGCTGATCAGTTCATTGAGCAAGGAGTACGCGGAAGCGACGAGCGAGTTTTTTCAGACCGTCCGAGCATACGAGCAGTCGGGCAGCTTGGATCGTTCGAGAGAAACTCGCATGTGGATATCCAAAAAGAAAGTCTTTCGAGCAATTATGTATAATGTTTAAATTTTCTTCGGAACCATTGGTCATTCCGGCGCATGACCTGGATGCTTTGTTACTTCAAACGAAGAATTTTTGTTTACAGCTGAACCTTATGAAAGGTTGCCTACGTACCCTTAAGAAAGGGATCAAGTCATTCGTAGTTATAATTCTTGTCGTTGGATGTTTGGAAATATATTGTTGGTCTTTCGTCGCCGCTTCCGTATTCGAACAAGCAAAACAGACGAGAAGGTGTGTTGAATTATGAACCGGTCGTGTTTACGAATGTGATGAGTCCGAGAGAGAAATCGCATTGGGCTTCGGAATTTTCCGAGTAAGTCTGCTAGGATTTCCGAGCATGTCTTCTCGGAATTTCTAAGAAAGTCTGCTCAAATTTCATGCGCAAACATGCGAGGATTTTCTGAGCAAATCTGCTCGAATTTTCCGAGAAGGTCTACTCGGATTTTTCGAGTATGTCTGCTCGGATTATTGAGTAGAATTTGGTTCAGGCTAGTTTGTCAAGCCTGTTAGGGCGATATGTACGTCCTAGAAGCTGAATTTTCGTGTTGACGTTAGGTCGATTAATGCAGAAAAGTCGAGCAGATTTTATCGGGAAAGAATCTCCCTCATCGGCTTCGTATAGACTATACAAGTTGGTCTCGTATAGCCTGAAGGCTTTTCCGGACAGCTTCGTATAATTCCCGGAGGAAAGTGTGCTTTAGCGTTTGACCCTTGGTGCTTCAGGAGCATTGCGCTCAGATGCGTATTCCGAGTCTTGAGGTTAATAAGATAGCATTTAAATCTGGCTCGCGTAGAAGCGTTCCGCCATATTTCGAATCAAGTTTTGAGTTCGAAGGTCGGCGAGATATACTCGCCTTATTGATTTGTGATAACTAAGACCAGCGTGCTCAGAAGCGTCTAACTGGGTTTCGAGTTAAGTTCGAAGATTAGCGAGATGTACTCTACTTACGAACATGTGATGATTCAGACCAGTGTGCTCGAAAGCCTCTTACTGGGTTTCGAAATTGAGTCCGAGGATAACAAGATATATTTCTCTTGCAGACTTGTAATGATTAGACCAGTGTGCTCGGAAGCATCTTACTGGGTTTCAAAATTGAGTCCGAGGAATAGCAAGAAGTATTCCTCTTGCGGACTTATAATGATTAAACCAGTGTACTCGGAAGCGTCTTACTGGGTTTAGGAGTTTTACTTTTGACTTCAGTACTAGTGCGGGGGTTTCCCAACTTATAGTCCCATAGTCGGTCGTATGCTCAATAATGACGTTGTTTAGACCAGCGTGTTGCGTTTAGTGGGTTTAGAGAGTAAGTCCAAAGATTAGTGAGATGTAATCTTCTTACGGACCTATAATGATTAGACTAGTGTGCTCGGAGCGTTTTACTGGGTTTCAGAGTTTTACAGTTGACTTCGGTACTAGTGCGGGGGTTTCCCGTCTTACATGCTCGTGTCGGTCGTGTACTCAATACCGAACCAAGATATACTTGGTTAAAACATCATTTTACCAGTGTGTTGAGTAGCATCATACTCGATTTTGGGGTCTATTATCGACTCTAGTACTGGTGCGGTGGATTTGAAGACCTATCGACCTCCCGATTTCCGGGTTTTACTATCGACTCTTGACTTATGTTCCCTTTGCCGATAATAAACATACCTTGGCGGTATTTAAAATTTATATAGCGCGCTTTTATCCGTTTGTTGGATGTATAGAGCCTCAATTTGTATAGGTTGTGTTGGCTAATATCCGTAAATGATGTATGTGTTTGTCTGATGCGGCCGTCAGCAGACAAGATAGACTATTCTTAACAATCATAGAAACTTGCATGCGAAGTGATAGTAAACGAATTCTAAGTTACGAATTTATATTCTAATTTCGTTCTAAGAGAAGTAAATTAAATGAGAATGAGAAAAGGTTTATTTTTGTTACCAGACAAATTCAAGTGTTTGGATGGAGAGTTTGAACTTTTGCGGATGCGCCGTACCTGTAGTTTTGATCCGTCATCTGGAGTTGTTTGAGTGAATTGTCTGTATGAGCTGAGTGTCGTGAGAGTTTTCCATATACGTTTTGAAGTTAGTCAGACAGGTTATGTTTTCCTTCGAGAGGAGCGTCCTGCTCAGACATCCAAGCTGATTTCCTCGGAATTTTCGAGCTGTTCTGAGCTGACTTGTTCGGAAGTTCGGATTTTCCTAGCTGACTTGCTCGGAAGTTCCTAGCTGACTTGTTTGAATAGCTCGGACTTTTCTAGCTCACTTATTCGGAAGTTCCTAGCTGACTTATTTGAATAGCTCGGACTTTCCTTGCTGACTTGCTCAGAAGTTCCTAGCTGACTTGTTTGAATAGCTCGGACTTTCCTAGTTGGCTTGCTCAGAAGTTCCTAGCTGACTTGTTTGAATAGCTTGGACTTTCCTAGCTGGCTTGCTCGGAAGTTCATAGTTGACTTGTATGAATAGACCGGACTTTCCTAGATGATTTGTGCGGAAGGTCCTAGGTGACTTGTTTGAATAGCTCGGATTTTCCTAGCTGATTTGCTCGGAAGTTCCTAGCTGACTTGTTTGAATAGCTCGGAATTTCCTAGTTGATTTGCTCGGAAGTTCCAAGCTGTTATGCGGTGGGCTTTGTGTGTCTGAATGTTCCTTGCAACTCTGTCCGAAAAGCTTTCGAGTTCAAAAATTGTTTTAAACATTTTCGAATTTTGATGCAGAAGTATAGATATATACGGACCCACTCTTCCCCTTTTTGAAAGAGGGGACAACTGAACCGATCAAAAGACCGGCTGCCTACGTACCCCTTTCGGGGATCAAGCCATCCCATAGTTCAAATGTCTCTCGATGAGCATGGTGCAGCCAACATCTACAATTTTGTTCTTGATGGAGCTTTTCGGATGAGCTCGTGTAGGGTTTGGAACTTACAAGTCCGTTGAGTGTGAAGTTATTTCAACTTCATTAGAGCTTCGATGTCTTTCTTCGACATAACGACATGGTAGGATATATGATTGTAAGTTGAATTATGTTGCATTCCTTGATTTGATACAACGATCTGGAGCTTAGTCGGCTCAGGTCGAGTGAAGGATCATGCTCGCAAGTTGAGATAGACTGATCTCATATTAGTTGAGGCGTCGCAGACGTATGTCTGCTCGGAAGAATTGGTGCTTAAAGGGATTCAGTCTTCGCTCGGCCGCGCTTGTTCTCGACAAAGATTCAGCTCCGATATGAGTGAGTGCCGAGTAGAACATACTCTGAAAGTTCCGAGTCGTCGGACTTCGGATTTCTTATTGGACTGCTTGTCTAGTCAAATGAAGAAGTGAGGATGTACGCCTTTCGTTTTTTCTCAAAAGGACATGCTCAGCACTACATCAATAAAACAAATGTGCAGATTTTGCTCGGAAGAAATCAAAGAAGATTTCTTCCCCTTCTTTTTTTTTTTTTTGCTCGGAATCTTTCTGCTCAGAAAACGTTTTGGTTGGTGTTTCATTTCTCCTTATCGAGCAGATAAATTGTTCTCATTTAAATTTATGCATGGATCTTAATTAATTAAGCCCAACATGAGTGAATGATCCCAGCATGATAGTGTATTTTGTCTTGTTGTGGTATTTTTCTTTGGTTGCTCTAGAAAACTTGTCTGAGCTGATTTTGCTTTTTTCTGCTTCCTTTTTAGCTGACTTCTTTGCCCGAGCTGATTATTTCTCTTTTTTTGTTCTTTTTTTCTTCCGAGCCGGCTTCTTTGCCCGAGCTGATTTCTTCTTCTTTTTTCTTTTTTTTCCAAGCCGGCTTCTTTGCCCGAGCTGATTTCTTCTCTTTTTTTTGTTTTAATTTTTCCCGAGCCAGCTTCTTTGCTCGAGCTGATTTCTTCTCTTTTTTTCTTTTTTTCTTCTGAGCCGGCTTCTTTGCCCAAGCTGATTTCTTCTCTTTTGTAATTTTTTCTTTTTTTCATCTTTTGCTTCCAGCTCGGAACCTTCATCTAGGGCTTTTTTTTCTTTCAGCTCGGGATTGTCCGAGCAGATTTGACATTGATGATCTTCTCAGACTGTCCGGTTGGGTTGTTGGACATGATGCAAGTTGCCGAGCATGCTGCAAATTGTCGAGAATGCTGCGATTTTCCGAGCATGCCGCGAGTTTTCAAGAATGCTGCGAGTACTTGCAACTTCGGAAAAAATGAGCTGAGGGTCAACTTGGAATTTCCGAGCTGGTTAGCCTGCTCGGAGTTTCCGAGCATTCTCCAAGTTGCCGAAAATGCTGTTAGCTGTCGAAATTGCTGAGAGATTCGGAGAGAACCGAGTACTTGCAAGATCAGATTTTCCGAGAAATCTTGCACTCTTAGATTTTCCGATCGCACTTGCGTGCTCAGATAAACACGATCACTGAGTAGGATTCGTGGTGAGGTCGCGAGTCGTCCGAGCTGATGTTTAGCTGAACATGTGAGTTTGCCGAGTAAGGATGCGTGCATGGAAAGATTGTATGACAATCTGTTCGAGCAGGTTCATCATCTCGGCTGAACAGTTTGACTGCAGATAAGCCGAGTAAGATATGATCGGCAAGATGCTTCATCTCGTGTGCTGATTGTATCTGCTGGTGAGAGTCATGTCGAACAGTTTGTTCTCCCTGTGTGACCTTTTGTGCTCCGAGCAAGGCTTTTGTCGGAGCTTGGTCGTCGGCGTTTAATTATAGAGGCGTGCAGTCGTAGTCGATCGCTCCCCGACAAAGGATGATGCTGGACTGATAAGCTCATGAGCTGGTCTTGAATACGAGCTGACAACGAAAGTGTCAAGCCGAGCATGGAATCTTGTTGTCCGAGAAGGACGTAAACGAATTTACGGTTCGGCAAGGTGCGCTGCTTGGACGTCTTGATTACTCATACAATCGGTTGTTGTATGCAGACGGATGCTGGGTTTTGTACGTGGATGGTTAAGAAGCTTTACGTCAGGATGGCTTGGAACACTAGCTGGTATGACGGTAGGGCATCGACGACGATCGGTTAGGGATAGTTTGGCTACTTGGCGTCGGACTGGACCTCCATACGAAGACTCGCTCGATGATAAAAATCGGTTAGAATCTGATCATGACGTATAACCGCAAAGTCTTAAACCAAGATACTCAACATGTAAAACAAAATCAGGAGAAATAGATTGTACGTTTGAACATACAGAAAGATTTGACAAGATATTTACGATTTCGATCAAGAGTTTATCATGTTAATTAGTATGTAAGTTAGACATATTAGTAATTCCTATCATCATAAAGCATTGAAAACGGAAAACTTGCGACAAAACTAAAATTGATAAGCTACAAAGAAGTTGAATAAATCGGAGAAATGTATAAACAAATTGCTGATGATAAGGCGAACACGAATTTAGGAACTTATCTTGACAATCTGACAGATCATAAAGTGAGTTACGACGAAGACGATCTTTGAATACCACAAAATGTTCTCTTCGGCTTCGACGAATTCCGATCCGATATTTGTATTCTTGTTACAACTCTTTTTCGTTTGAGGTTGCGTCCATGGAATCTTCTCCGTTGAAGTCGACAGTTTTCTCGATCCTTCTTGGTCGGATTACTGGTGACAAATCTAATGTGTTAGATCTGGCCGCAAGAGAGGTTTGCTTTTTGCAAGTTGTGGATGATGTATCATAAGGTTTCTCTTTGAGCCATAAGGCGTCGTGAAGTTGAGTCGCTTATGCTCGGTCGTTCCGAAGTTCACCGCCTAAGTGCTCCTTTGTCTTCTGTCTCGAGTCTTTTTATTTGCTCGGTGAGCATGTTATTTTCCTTCTCCTGATACTGAATTTTTGCGTCAATATGTTTGTCGTCTCCTTTAAATAGGTCAGCGCTACGTCGGATGTCGTTGCATCAGTTGCGGCTGCTTCTGTTGCAGCGTTGTCCGTCATGGTGTGGTGTGATGCGGCAGCGTTGGTCGCCAATGGATGATTTGTTCTGTTTCCGTCAGTGGACATATCTTTGGATCTGCTAGTCGGTGGGTTTTAAGTGTAAGAAACTTCTATGTCCCAACAGACGGTGCCAAACTGTGAGAGTCGGAACTCGCACTGTCAAAACTTGTAGAGAAAACTTTTAGGGAACAAAAATCTTAAAGATAAACACACCGAAATAGGAACCCGGAGGATATTTTATTGATAATCGATCGGAAAAGAGAGTACAAAGAACGAAAATGGCTAAGAAAATTGCTAATCTCTTAAGTCTAGATGCTAGGGTTTTTGCTATCTCTAAATCGTATGAATGATATCTCCTTATATAGCTGCGGAAATTCGGCTTCGAAAATCTTCGTCCGCGAGATATTTGGAAATCTTCCTGTTATCGTTTTTTTTTGGTTCCTGTTATCGTCTGTTTCCATTTCCGTTAAGATTTACATTTTCAGCTCGGATCTTCCTCTTTAGCTCGGAGATATCTTCATCTTCACTTATTCGAGTTTATCTTCTCTCTCTGGCGACTATCTTTCCGCAGCTTAAACTATTTTTCCGAATGGGCCGAAAACGGATGGTTCGAGTCCGTTTGTACATAGAATTCTTTATTCGGCCCAAAGATTCGGAAATATGAATGTTGTATGTTTGGGCCCAAATTTGTATTTCCTCTAACTTTATCCGACGATTTTGGTTTAACGGCCAAGAATGTATAAGCTGATATTTCTGAAGATGGATTGCGGCTAGGTGCGCATCCGAAGAAGGAGATATCGGAAAATGTTTGATTATATGATCTAAGTGGTATGTCCATTCAGAAAGTTTTAAGAAGCAAATTCAGCTCGGAAGTTCCCAAGAGATGCATTCAGCTCGAAACTTCCGAAGGAGCGAATTATGCTCGGAAAATGAGAAAGGAAATGTTCGGATCCGAGCTGGTTTAGATCGGAAAATCCGAGCTGGTTTGTTCAGCTCGGAAAATTTCGAGCTGGTTTGTTCAGCTCGGAAAATTTCGAGCTGGTTTGGTTTAGCTCGGATCCGAACTGGTTCAGCTCGGAAATCCGATCTGATTTAGCTCGGATCCGAGCTGATTCAGCTTGGAAGTTGCATGTTCGGATGTTTCGTTTATCCGTAGTTTCTTTCGAAAGATGTGTTTGTCCGCTCGATCCGTTTCGTATGAAATGTTGTCCGCTTCGTATGAAATGTTGTCCTTTTTGTATGAAATGTTGTCCGCTTCGCATGAAATATTGTCCATTGAATCTCTTTGTATAAAAGGTTATTCATACGAGGTCATCGACGCTTTGTATTTCTTTATCATTTGTACGAAATTATGTTTATCCGAAATGGACGTTTGTCCGTGTCTGATCGTCTGATCTTGTTCTTGGCTATTGTTTTCGCCGAGGGGTTTTTGACCCCAACAATGGATGCAATCACGTTTAGATTTTTAGTGAGTCTGGCGGTAAATAAAGATCTTAAGATGCGTGTAATGGACGTTGTCAGAGCATATTTATATGGATCATTAGACACTGATATATATATATATATATATGAGAATCCCTGAAGGATTTAAGATGCCAGAAGCATTAAGTTCAAACCAAAAGAGATATGTGCAATAAAATTGCAAAGATCATTATACGGGTTAAAGCAATCTGGACGCATGTGGATAATCGCTTCAGTGAACATTTGATTAAAGAAGGATACGTAAACAATCTTATATGACCAAGTGTTTTCATCAAGAAAACATTATCCGGATTTGTTATTATTTTCTGTATATGTGGATGATCTAAATATTAGAGGAACTCATGAAGTAAAACAAAAAGCAACAAACTATCTGAAGGAAGAATTTGAGACGAAAGATCTCGGGCAGACAAAATATTGTCTTGGCTTACAAATTGAGCATTATGAAAATGGTATATTTGCACATCAATCCACATATACTAAGAGAGTTTTAAAGCGTTTCAACATGGATAAAGCAACTCCTCTCAGTACTCCTATGGTCGTTAGATCACTTAATGTCGAAAATTATCCTTTTCAACCACGTGAAGAAAATGAAAAGATACTTGGTCCTGAAGTACCATACCTAAGTGCAATAGGAGAACTTATGTATCTTGCAAATTGTGCTCGACCTGATATATCATTTTACGTTAATCTTTTGGTGAGGTTCAGTTCATCTCCTACGTAAAGACATTGGAATGGGATCAAACATGTCTTTTTTACCTTCAAGGAACGATTGATTTAGGATTATTTTATCCTAAAACCTCAAACAGATAAAATGGTTGGTTTTGCAGATGCAGGATATTTATCTGATCCTGCTAAAGCTTGGTCACAAACAAGATACGTATTCACAGTTGGAAGAACCGCTATAGCATGGCACTCTCAGAAACAAACACTTATAGCTACTTCCTCAAATCATGCTGAAATCATTGCTCTTCATGAGGCAAGTAGAAAATGTGTATAACTTAGATCGGTAAGTCAACATATTCAACCAAGTAGCGGAATCCACGTATATACAAAACAAACCATCTTATATGAGAATAATGTTGCATGTGTTTCTCAGACAAAATAAGGATATATCAAAAGCGACAGAACCAAACATATCCCACCAAAGTTCTTCTCAAATACCCATGAACTTGAGATGAATAAAGAGATTGAAGTGAACTATGTTCGATCAACGGATAATGCAACACAACTCTTCACAAAGTCGTTACCTACTTCAGTGTTCTGAAAACACGTACACAATATAGGAATGCGTCATCAACGAGACCTACCCTAATCATTCGAAGGGGAGCTTGCATAATTGTACTCTTTTTACCTTACTATTTTTCCCACATGGTTTTCATGGAACGGTTTTTAACGAGGCAAATGAAAATGAATCACAAACGATATGAAGGACAATGGACTCCAAGGGAGAGTGTTACAAAAATCAAAAGCATAGACGTGAATAAACTGACGTGGAGTCCACGTCATGATTACGGTAAAATCTGTCAAATTTTTCTCTATATAGAAGAGTAGTCGATCGTTGTAAAACATAGATGAAATAAAGAAACGTATATTTCTATTTATTTCTTTTTTAACTCAAACTTCCAATCTCATTAAACCGAGAAAGTATTCATACAATAGGAGTATCCTCCTTAATAACATTACTAATCCAATTAGGCATAATGGAATACAATTCGGAAACATTGTTCTAAAAAGAGATAACTTCCTTTGCAATCATATCTGCTACTTTTGGCCACTTCTTTCATGAAAACTTACCAAGGCTGCATCAAAAGATATCAGAATCTCATTACAATCTTGGGTCCATGGACCAAGAACCGGCCATGAGTCTGCCTCAGTAAGTGTTTTTACTAAAACATGCAAATCAGTTTCAAAAATAATGTTCATGTAGTTGAATCTTCTTATGCACGAGAATTCCCATCTAATTCAGCTTCAGTTTCAAGAGGAGTTCTCAGCCTTAGTAGTCTCCTTGCACCCATCCAAAGCATATCCCTTAATATCCAGCCCACTCCATAATGCTCAGTCTGGTTGCTCCAATGTAATGACCCTACCAAGAGCTAAGTACGACCAAAAAGTCAACCATCAATAAAACGCGGGAGGAATGATGTGGGAAGAATATGCATAATTTTGGTCGAGACAAAAACCAGAACGGGCGTGCAGTTTTGAAGACGGTTCACAATCACCTCCGAGAAGACCAATGTGGACGGCCGATAAAGCTAAAAATCCCGGAACGACCCAGGGCTAATACAAAACTCAAGATATACTATTTTATGCTATTCGGTCACAAGAAAATTCAGTTGGTCCAAGAAGAAACAACGATCGACCAAAACGGCCATAAAACGGTATGTACGGCCAAATTGTGGGAATCGGGATGAACCGATCTACGAAATAGAGCTCCAGCAGATAGCCCACGTGAGTCTAATCATTTTTGGGAATAAAAACCAGCTCACTTTCTAACATGTCTTCATCAAGAAGAATGTTCAGTTATTTCTCACCAAAAATGCCCATTATTTTTCTACAAAAACCAAGCAGCTGAAATGTCTCGCTCTGATTGGACCAAACATCATATGATCTGACCAGCAGATGAATGCCCACTTATGATTGGCCAAACTTCTCAGATCAGGTGGAGAATTTTCAAGATCTCATTGGACCACGAACCACCTGGCCATACCTTGGATGAAGCACTTCATTCTCATTGGTCGAATTTTTTATCGGTTTAAGAGAAGAAAAATGGTGCCTTCCCATTGGACCAAGCAAACCACGAACCAAATCTGGAGAAGAATGTCTCATTACGATTGGATGAGCTTACCAAAAACCAAGGCTAATGAAGAAATGTCCAACTCCCATTGGTTAACAGCAAAAGGATGAATATCGGGTTAGAACGGGAATTATTGACACGGTTTGGTATGCTCGGGATTAAACACCAGTATGGAAAAAAGCAAGACATATTTTATGAATGCAATCACAAGCCAAGAATGGTCTATCAAAACATCCTTGGATGGGACAACTACCGGAACATAAGGTTTGACGATGCAACGGTCCGAACAGTAAATTTCGAGTATAGGTATGGAATGATATGCGGAACGATGCTCCAGTAGATCAGCCACGTCGACCTAAACATCTTGGGAAGAGGATAAGATCATTTTGAGACCTTGTGCCTCACTCCCATTGGCCACCAGCATTCATCTTTATCCATGGAGAAAAAGGCTGATTTTTGTTTACCGATTTTTCTCCTACAAAAACCAAGCTGGTGAAGAAATGGCCTGATCTCATTGGACCAGAACCTTCCGACCTGACACTGATATGAATGTCCCCATATGATTGGCTTAGCTTCCCAAAGCTGGAGGAGAAATGCCACACTCCCATTGGACCAAAATCTGATCGTTTTCGTGTTATCGTCGGATTTGTCGGAAATTCCCAAAGCTGGAGGAGAAGTGTTTCGACATCATTGGACCATTATCCCTACTTGTCAGACTGTGAAATGTGTGCCACATTCTGTTTGGTTGCAGGCCTTATCATTATCAGCAAGAAAACGTACCCTCTTCCCATTGGCCGAGCTTACCTCCGATTGAAGTAACCTAAACCCTATAAATACCCCACCATACCTTAGGATTTAGAACCATTCCACAACCAAATAAACACTCTTAGAAACCATTGAAAGGCGTGGAGAACCTTACCAGACGTGAGGAACCCAAAGCTCAAGACAGAGCGGCAAGATCGTCGATAGAGTGAGTTCCTGGTAGCATAGGTGCTAACGGTTTACTTGCAGGTCGTGGTCAAGGACTGAAACACATGAAGTGTTTATCCTTGTATCACTTTTATTATCATGCATTCATTTGTTTGAGTTTGTGATAAGTACGAGGTCGGATTGTGATCCACTCGGAAACAATTATGTGATAAGTACGAGGTCGGATTGTGATCCACTCGGAAATGATTATGTGATAAGTACGGGAATGGATCAGGGGATCGTCCCGTAAATTGTGTTGTGTGATCCGGAATTGTGGGAGATTCGGAAGATATGTAATTTGGAGGTGTGGGAGATCCAGAAACGTGGCGGTTCGATACTCCTTTCGACTCCTCACACTAGCGAATAACCGTCTAGGTGGGAAGACTCGGATGAACGGGATTGCAGCCTAGGGCCGAGTTCTATCCGACGGGATAGTAAGGGTAACCGTGCAATGGTACCCGCTGAGAAGAAAAAAAACATGGTTTCGGTTGCTGGTGATGTTCTAGGTTCATGCACCTTTGTGGCTGTGACTTAGGTGTTCACGAGAAAGGATAATCGAATGCGAAGGGCATGCAAGGCCCAGGGGCGTGCGATGCCCGTGTGTGTGTGGTTATCATGATATCATCTCTTTTATTTTCCTGCATACTATGTTTTGATTGATTTATGAGTGTTGCATTCATGCATTTTTGGGATTTTGGGGTGGGGAAATAAACTGTTGTATAGAGGGTTTTGGGACTCACTGGGTAACCCATATGGTTGCTCATCAAACAAATTTTGTCTTGCAGGTAACCCTAGTAAGAGAGAAGTAGGACGTGACGGACGTGAAGTTCTAGAAGTAGTTTGTGGTATGCTTTTGTAACCATTTTCCTTTTTGTAAAATCTTATGTATGATTTTGGGTATCTACGGGTTGACTCGTAAGAAAATTCACATGTAATATTTTAGATAATTGACTTTGTAAGGTTTATCTTATATGTAATACAAAGGCTTTTATATTTGTAAAAACACTGTATCCCTCCCTGATATTAGCTAGTCCAAGCTAACACAACTCTCACACCTTCGTACGGGTTGAAAAGCCTTAGGCTTAGGTTGAGAGGTAAGGCACCTTGGGAGGTTAGATCATAGTATGGTCTTGCCCATTGCTTGAATCAAATCACCCTCGGTTGTCAATTGTGGCATTTCTGGTTCTTAATCTTATAGATCGAATCAGGGGTATTACATCCAGGCTCCATCACTATTACATTTTATCCATCTTTGTGGTGGTGGTTTCCATGTCATTTCCATAGGGGTCTTTGGTTCTTCTTTCCTCAAAGTTTCTTCCTCTTTTACTCGACCCCTCCACTCTTCCAAGTCTTCCATCGCTTTGTTCAAAGTTCCATTTGCTCCATACTTAATATTCTTGATGTGTAATCATTTCTGCACTTCCATAATCTCCACATTATCTATGGTCATATTTTTTCAGCCTCCTTCTCATAATGGAATTGGGGACACTAGTCATAACTATGTAGAATTTTTTCGGGAAGTAGCTTTCCATTTCCTCATGAATAGGGGCTGGTATAGGACGGATCGCCCACACAAGTCTAGCAAAAGGGAATTAGAAGAGGAGATGGTTGATAGTTTCCCCGGGTTAAAGACATCGGAGGCAGCTAGCATCCTTGGCCAGATGTCTGGATTTTAAACGTTCCGCTACTGGTATACAACCGCTCAAACATTTCCAAAGGAAGTGTTGGATTTTGGGACAAGTATCAGCTTCCCAAATGATCTTGTAGAGTGGTTCGTAGCTCGGATGATTCATTACTTCCTGTTTGACCTCTTGAACTTTATTAACATAAGTCCAATAGCCACAGTATAAAGCCTTGAGCTAGTGTAGTCCTAAGAGTAGTTGTCCCTACAGTCTAAACCACCAGGCCTAATTCTCTCAATGAATCTCTGATCCGACACATACATAATCTCATAAATAAATTCTCTATCCCAATCTCTACCATCAGAAGTGAGAATGTCACTTACTTATGTTATCTTGGAGATGGATCTATGAATCAGAGGATTGACTCTTCTTATTGAGCTAACAGGTCTTGCCGGTATAGATTCGAGCCAAAGATCCTCCCAAATAGATGTATCTTGCCATTTCCTAATATAACATGAGCCCCTTCCTTAATTAGTGCTTGGGTTTTGGGAATACCCCGCCAAGCAAAAGAAGGTCTAGACCCTAGTTCAACTGAGAGAGGGCTTGAGTTCTGAAAGTATCTTGCTTTAAATACCTATGCCAAGAGAGATTGCATGTGAGTCGTCATTCTCCACATTTGCTTTCCGAATAGCACAATATTGGTTGCTTCAATATCCTTAAACCCCAGCACACCCTCTTTTTTGACTTACTCAAATAATTGCAAGCCTTGCAATGAATTCCCTTCTTGTGTTTGGAGTTTCTCCACCAAAAGTCATATATGATGGAGGCAATTTGTGCACAAAGGATCTTGGGAATAAGAAAGCAAGTCATATGGTATGTTGGTAGAGCCATTGCCACAACTTTGATCAAAACTTCCTTTCCACTAGTAGTTAGGAATCTATTTTGCCAGCCATTGACCTTCTGCTGCATCTTGTTTTTAACATATTTCAGAACAAAGATTTTTGCTCCACTAAAAGCCTCTAAAAGACCCAAATAGAGGCCATCCCCGCCTTCCCAAACCATACCCAGCTTTTGCTTAATCTGCATTATCAGCCTGGTTAGAGGCAGAATGGATCGGGATATGAGCTGCCATGAAGGAAGATTGAAATTTCCCTCTGGAGCTTTTACCTTCTGAATTGCCAGGGCCTCCTTCAGAAGCCGGTTCTACCAATCTAGTGAATACATATGGGGAACGGATTGTATCTCCTTCAGTCACTTTCCTGCTCGTTTTTGCTTTCCTTTCATCACTGGTGCTGAGCCTTCTCTTTTTTACTGTCAGAAACGAGTTCTCTTGCAGGTCCAATCTCATTGAGGCATTTCCAAGTCCTTCAAAAACATCTGATCCTCGAGCTCTTTGACCATCATCATTTTCTTTCTTATTGCTTCCCGAACTCGAGCTTGGAGATCTTTGAAAGACTGAGATCTTTTGATTCCCTTCTAAAGAGGAGTACATCACAATTTGGATTGGATGGCTGACCTCATTGTCAACTGATTTTGATTTCATTTGGGAAGAGTGAACCGATTCACCATGACTTGTGGAGCTACCTCCCTCTCCTCCATTCTCCATATTTATGGGATCCTTTCTCCTCCAAACCTATTTCCCTTTGATCATACTGTCTTTTCTTGAAATTTTAGATTGGGATGATCTCTCCATTGATTTTTTTTGCTCTTCGTTCAGGAACCTTAGCAGTCTCTTTAGAGCTTCCTAGGTATCTCATCATAACCATCATCTTCTTTCTTCTTCTTTTACGTACAAGCTCTTGGTTTTCTTTCTTTCCCAATTGCTTTAGATCCATTCCCACATGTTGTTTTGCTCATCCCTCCTCCTATTTGGATTTTATCTTCTGGTATTACTTTGGAAAAAGCATACATTTTGGTTGTGGGTCAACCTCTTGCAAATGAAACAAGCTTTAAGAAGCTTTTCATACTCCAGGTATGTCTGAATCTTTTCTCTTGTTTTAAATCTTGCTAGCTTCCTAAATTGGAGTGGCTCGTCCGCCTTTAGCCAAGCGTGGGCTCTCAAATACTCCAACGATTCTGAGTTCTTGACGTGCAGTTCAACTGCGTCCACTCTTCCTAAGGGAGAAATTAGGTTCTCCACAGCTTGTCTTTTGAGTAGGTGAATTGGGAGTCCTCTTATCCGGATCCAGAAAGGGATCAAATTTGGTTAATCTGGTGCAGGATTAGGCGACCATCTATCCACAACAACAAACCATCCATTGACAAACTAGAGACCCTTTGACAGAACATGGTTGAGATCTATTTCAGACTGAAAGATAAATTGGACTTGATTGTCGCCAACACCTCTGCCTTAGACTCTTTCTTCGACTCCCCACATAGGCGGTGCTAAACCTCTGACCTTGTGCGCAACATGATTCAGACCCTTAACTATCACGCTTAACGAGTTCTCTTTAATAAGATCTTCAATCTCCATATCTGGAATATCTAGAGACTCTCCTTCATCCAAGAGATTTCTCTCTTTCAGCTCTTCCATAAAAGTTAACTATTTTTTCTTCTTAGGGCGATGCATCTCTGAAGAGAGAAATCAGACATAAGACTCAGGTATTTGCCTTTGAAATCAGAGATAAAAACTACTGAGAGACTAACACAGCCTAATGAGGAGCTAATATGACGGATCTATGCAGAATGAGATTTAGGGTTTTAAATCTTGAATTGCCGTTTTCATCGCTAAGGAAAAAAATCCTAGGGGTTTTTTTTTCTCTCTCTTTCTATTAGTATTCATCATTCTTTTGTGACCATTATTTTCAATTAAAATATTTGCTCGTAATATTAATAAATATGTTTTGACAAAAAAAATAATTAATAAACACATATATATAACGTAGATATATAATATAATTATAACAAAAAGGAAAATTTCAGAAATTTTGGACCTGTCGAGGACCATCCCAGATTTTGATCCTAATTCTATCTAGGAAAGGAATAGAAAAACCCTAAATCCACCAAAACCACGCACGAGCCGTTTAAAATCACGATCAGATATTTCATCCGACGAAACCGTTTCTTCAGCTTCCTCGGCCGAAACCCTTTTCTTCTCGGTATGTTTTCTTATCAAAAGTTTCTGCTTTCGCAGTTAAATTCGCTTCTAGATCTTAATGTTTTGGTTTCTGGGTTTCGTTTCTCGATTGAGACTTAGCTGTGTATGATTAGATCATCTCGATTGATACCGGGAGATAAGGAATATCAGTCTGATTGTAGGTTACTATGACCAATTTGTTTTTTTTTCCTCCTTATATGCAGAATAAGGATGTTGTTTTAGTGTTTACAATAGACTGGTTCTGCTGCTTATGTATACGCCTTAGCAGGTTTGCAGTTGGATTCAGCTTATATAATCGATCCGTAACTAGCAGCAAACTATGGATGACTGGGGTAAGACTATGCTTTTAAGTGACCTCTGTTATATGTTTCTGAATGTAATCCTCTTAGTTATTGTTAAGTAATGGTTGGATTTGTTAATATAATGAAGTGATTGGAGTTGTACTGTTTTTTCCAGAGGATGAACAAATTGCACCAATTCCAGCAAAAGTTGAGCTTAAAAGTAACTGGGATGATGAGGATGTAGATGAGAATGAAATTAAGGACTCATGGGAGGATGATGATGACGAACCTACTCCGGTATACCATTAGTTTTTATCTATGGTTTGATCTTTGTTCTTTTTAAGTTCTTGAAACTTAGAATTTTTTGTTTTTGTTTTGTAGCCACCTCCTGTAAAGCCTGCTCCGGAGAAGGCGCCTCCTAAGAAAGCAGCATCTAAAGCTGTTGAGAAAAAGGGTAAAGCAGCTGAAGTTCCAAAAGAAGCACCAAAGGAAGAAGCTTTAGATCCTATTTCTGAGAAACTTCGCATGCAGAGGTATATAATCTTCTACTTTGTGTCTGACTGTGTTAAGTGAAAGAGTTCTAAGCAGACCAAATGATGTGTTCTTCTTTCTTTCACAGGCTTGTTGAAGAAGCGGACTACCGAGCAACTGCTGAACTCTTTGGAACCAAGGGTGAAGAGAAAAACCTTGATGTGTTCATCCCCAAGTCTGAAAGCGATTTTTTGGAATATGCTGAAATGATTTCTCATAGGCTTAAACCATATGAGGTATTTTGCATTGCATGCCGTCTGATGTCTTTCTTCTCTTGGCTCTGACGAATAGCATCTTAAAATCTTACTTTGGTTTATGTTGCAGAAAAGTTATCACTATATCGCCCTGCTCAAAGCAGTAATGAGACTTTCGGTGACCAACATGAAGGCAGCAGATGTTAAAGATGTTGCTTCGTCCGTTACAGCAATAGCAAATGAAAAGCTGAAGGCGGAGAAAGAAGCTGCTGCTGGTAGAAAGAAGACGGGTATGTGCATTGACACTCACTTTCTAACTTCTTGTTGGCTTGTAGTGTTGTAGATTCTTTATTCTGCAATTTTTTGGTGACAATCAGGTGGGAAGAAGAAACAACTTATTGTAGATAAGGCCGATGACGATCTAGTCGCTGGTCCTTATGATGCCATGGACGATTTCGACTTCATGTAGATTATAAGAGCTTTTTAAGGGAATGCAATTTGGCTTGTCATCATTATCACTCAGAAGAAGCAAAGTTTCTTATTTCTGGAAATATAGTTGGAACAAACAAAGCTTTAATTTATGAGTTTGGTCTGGAGAGATTCTCTAAAGAGTCATGTTTTGTTTTGTTTTTCGTTTGTTAAAAGGCAATACTTTAATCAATTTGATGGTCGTATAAATTTTATAATTGACATTGTTGTGATAAATCTCTACCGATTATATTTTTCTTATTTCCCAAGACTTTGCTCATTTTATGTTTGCTTTTCAGGATGTCCAATGAGGCAATGACTCCAATTCTGTTCGGTTTTCTTGCACTGAGAAGAGTGTTCCCTTGTCACATTTTCATGTTTCAAATTGTTTTGCACCGTCACTTCTTTTAAATATAATCATTTGAATCAAGAATTCGAAATGTGGATTATTACTAAACCACCATTACCAATTCAAAAATATTTAAGTCTCGACTCTTAATATTTCATAGTTCGTTTATTGGTAGGCAGAATTCTTAATAAAAAAAAAAAGTTTTCTTTTTTTGAGAAAACTGCTTAAAATTTCATCAATTTACAAAAAGCTATAGAAAATCTCCAACTATTTTGTAAATGATTAAACCACCATAATTATTTATTCTATTAAATCTCTAACTTAAATTGACCAAATCAAATTAGTTATGTGGTTAAGTTGTTTAACATACATACTAAACTTATGTTAACACTAATTTAAAATCGTAGTTAACTTAAATAACGTTATTCTTATACAAACGAAAAAAATCATTTATTTATTCCATATTGTTTTCTTTTTCCATGATTACTCCTAATGCACTACAATATCGTTCCCTTGTTGTTCTGATTTTGCGAGACTTATGTTTTGATAACGTGATAGATCCGCACGCGGACATTATTCTATTGTTAATTAATTTAGGTGTATTTCTCGATTAGTGTCAAGATAAAACGTGATATAACTTTTTCTATATCGAGATGATATAAGATTTAATTCATAGTTTCATATGCATATCCGAATTATTATGTTCGGATCGGATGCATAAACGAATAAGTATATACTGATACGAAAATATTATAGCATTGTTTGTATGGAAAAACTAAAAGCAGTATATAAACATTCGGTTTTTGTTGGACATATTTTTTGTTTAATATTTCTATATTTAAGAATGTAAAGCTTATTTAAACCACATTTTCTTGAACCAATGAATGTGCTCTGGACACACAGAATGTCGTGTCGCTTTAAATCCAGATTGACATGCGTGAGGGTCTCTTCGATAACCATCATTTCTTCTGCTTTAAATATAACCTATACTATCATCACTCTTCACCATACTCACTTTTTCCTTTCCCTCGGTTATACCAAAACTTCCATTTGTTTTCTGGCTTTTATCTTTATTCCTAAATTATATATGCAAACATTTTCATCGTTTTTCTTGTGTTTGAATCTGTGTCGACCTCCGGAGTCATGCATGATCGAGTTCGTCGATGGACTTATGGTCTTTTTGCTAAGGGGTAACTCGTCATTAATTAGATTTGTCCCGATGGTTCCTTTTGTTTGTCGCCCTTCCATACTTAAAGGCGACGCTCATATCCTTCATTTGGATCGATATGATGCGTTGTTAATTCAGTAACATGTTGTGGTCCGATATTCCGAGATCGGTTGTTTTCTGCGTAAGTTACTACCTGCTTTTATATTTTTGTTTTGGATCTTTGAATATAAAACCTTGATATATATTTATTTATTTTTATTTAGAGCAACCGACTGTACCAAATCGGAGTGGACCTGTCCCGGAAGACGTGGAACAAATTTCTCTTTTGGCAAGTTGTTCAGCGGAGATCGGTTGATCGCGAGATGGCCATCTTTGTCACGCCATTTCAGAATTCTTTTTACCCCATGAAGATCCTCTGACCAGTGTTGATTTCATCACAGTTCCCATCCGTGCAGCTTACTATCAGGGAAACGTCTTGCGAGGACGATAGACGAAATTGTCTTTCAAGAAGGGCCAGTCGGCGGCGAGATGATTGTTTGAGATCGATTCCTCTGAGTTCCTTAATTTTAAGGAGAACGTTGGTTTCGGTGTTGATCTCATAACAATTTCTATCTCATCGACGTCTGACTGGGAAAAGACTACAAATCGTCTGTCGAGAAAGAGGTTCGGTTTCTGGCGGAAAGAAACTGATATCAAGTCAAGCTTCGGTTTGGTCGAACTTATTGGAAGAAATTATTTTATGTTTAGAATATTGAGTAGTCCGGCTTGTAATATCAATTTCTTGGGATAAATAAAACGCAGAAAAATAGCTAAGAAATTTCTAAACGAAGGATAATAGCTAAAATTTTTTATTTAGTCGACTTGTAATATCAATTTTTGCGGATGAATAAAACAGATGACAATAGCTAATAATATTCTTAACAAACCACTTAACTTACTTAGCAAATAATTCGAACTATAAAAAAGAATATTGTATCTGTAAATATAAATTTTAGAATATTAAATATTCTTGTTAATAATTGCTCTTTTCATTCCTTGAACATGGACATCTTGAGGATCTATAAATATTCTGGATCAATGAGCTTGTTCTCAAATGTACTCGCCTATGCACAAATATCAACATATATAAACCAGAGTTATGGAGGCTTTTATTCTTTTGGTATCCTTTTACAAAAAATTTTATAATAATTTATAGAGTATTTACCTTTATGCAAGTTAAGAATCCCAAATTGTATGACACAGATTACTAGATAATCATGGTTGCACTTAGACCAATTGATCAAAAAATCGGTAGCAAAATCACATGCATACGTATCAGTCAATTTGCGCGGTAAAATATCACCTCTGCAATCAAGGTCATGACATAGACATTATAATATAATACCTGAATCACACCATTAAATTATTGTCTACTCTATAACAAATAAAATAAGCACTTATGTATCTAACCTGCTATCCATCAAATCAAAATGAATATTTTTCCAAGAGAAACCTGATGGAAGGTACTATCGCTGCAGAGCATCTGTCGGAATATATGTGTGTTCATGGTTCAATTAACAGATTGCAACCTAGCACATATAACTCAGATCTAGGTTCTTGACAAATGAATCATAAACCAAACCTGATCATTACCTTTCAGTTTGCAGCGGATTGATGGATGGTAATGATGAGATCAGCTATAACAGATCAGATGCCTGTTCCTCCTTCAGTATCCACACTCTTACAAGCCGGGATGGTTGCTAGACCAAAGCAATGGATTGATCAGAGAGAGAAGAGAGACGGCTCACGTTTTAGGTCGCAGACTGTTAGAGTCGAAATTCTGAGACAACTCAAATAAATATCGACTCTGTCATAAACCTAAACCGATGTCTCGGTTTCGCAACTGTGTCGACCGACACATACACTTGTGTCGATCGACACAAGTCATTTCTCTCGATATGGGCCCAAGTGATTAAACTAACGGCCCAACTCTCTGCACAAATACAGTAAATGCCTTGCATCTTACCGTATTCATTCCATGTTAACTTTCCCGTTAGCTATGGTGTGTGACCCTTTGGGATCATACAATACTGGTAATAAGTCCTAAACTTATAGATCAAGAGCGGACTCTAGCAAGTCATCATGATCACCCAGTATTTATGACTTATGTCTGATCTCGACATTTATCATACTTTCTAGAGATAGTACGGTAGATTTCAGGACATTCCCAACAATCTCCCACTTGTACTGGAATCCTACAAAGGACATTCCCAACAATCTTCCGATTGTACTGGAATCCTACATTCCCTAGTCCTTTTGTCTTAATATCTCGATCTGGCATAAGGCAAGATGCGTGTCATCCTTATATAGCCAGACCATGTTTATCGGACCAGATTTGATACTGACAATGCAAACGACTTGGGCAAGTCCGTTTGGGAATGGCCATTCTCTTACCAGCTATCAAATCTCCGATTGGCCTAGAGATATTACCTCCGTTAAACGGCAGGGACAAATCCCATCTTGTTCCATCACTATGAACTACACAATTCATAATACACCCAACCAAGGTCCGTATAGCTCCCAGTTACGAAACAGCGTTAGACAATGATCAAAGCGCATTACTCCATGTGCAACCACATGCATGCGAACTCAGGTCTAAGGACTATACTCTATAGTCGTATATGAGAACTTCTTATGACACAGATATTAATATCTTGCAGAGTTCTCATTAGCGGGCCATGTCCGGTCATATGCTCCCCTACATATACCTATGTGTTGACTTTGATGCCGCGCATCTATGACCCCTCGAAACCTGGTCATAAGTCTCAACACAATCTAGTCTCAACAGGTTGTTGTTGTTCCAATTTCAACAACCTTCGACTATGGACACTATAATTTATGTCACTTCGTTAAATATGGGGTTTCAGGATCAAGTCTACTCATGTACTTCGATGGCCCATATATAATGACATAAATTATTTTGGAACGATTATTTATATCACAGTTAAAATAATCCAGAAATCATTAGATTTCATAAACATAAAATATTATGTTTACATGAACCTTTCAAAAACAACTAAGTAAAGCCCTTTACAAACTCCCACTGAAATTAAGACTACATCTTAATTTTACTCATCCTACAGCTACAGTCCGCGACTCGTGCTTAGGCATAAGGAGTGGCTTCGTTAATAGATTAGCAACATTCTCATTCGATGAAACTTGCTTATCTACTTAACACCTCTGTCATTTATCTCGCGGAATAGGTTATACCTATCCTCAAGGTGTTTGGACCTTTGATGTGCAGCTAGTCTTAACTACGCTGGGAATCACATCAAGTTCAGTGATGAACTTTTTCTATCCAAACAACCTCTTTCGCCGCTTCTCAAGCTGCGAAATGTTCAGCTTAAGTCATGGAGTCAGCTACAGTGCCTTGCACCGCCAGATAGACACAAGATATAGCCGGACTGTGACCAGGAATTATCTTTGTCTATTGGAAACTTGCCTTTCAGACTCTATCTACTTGTAGCACCTCACTTTCTCCGTAAATCAAGAACTTATCCTAAGTATTCCTCAAATACTTCAGAATATTCTTTACGGCAATCCAGTGATTCTTTGCTGGATTTGACTGGTCTTTACTTGTCTTGCTTAACATTAAAGCAACATCAAAACAAGTATGTGTCATGGCATACATGATAGATCCAATTGCCGTCGCATATGGAATCCTATCCATGCATTCAAGCTCAGCAGATATCGCAGGACACTGTATCTTGCTTAATGAATTGCCATGTGACAATTGGCATAAAGCCCTTCTTGGATTGCTGATTACGTGTAGGACTTTGTCAATTTAAGAATCCTGACTTTGTCCTACCAGCTCTTTTGGATCTCTATCTTTAGATCCAAAATCCAAAAACTACGTGGCTTTATCCATGTCATTCTTTAAAACCAACTCCCAAACCAGTCCTTTACCGACTGCAGCATTGGGACGTTATATTCGAGAATCAGTATGTCATCGACATACACTATGAGAAATGCAATATTGCTCCCACTTATCTTTTAGTAAACGCATAGTTCCACTTCGTTCCTGTTCAAGTCAAAACCTTGACTACTTTAACAGAACGAAGATTCCAACTCCGATATGTTTGCTTCCATCCATGAATGGATCGATGAAGCTAACTTACACACAGTGTAATTTTTCGGAGTCCGGGCTTACTTTCGCCTTTTTGAATTTCGCAGGTTCGTCGCTTTCAATGATCATAAGATCATGCGAACTTTCAATGATCATCAGGTTCAACTAATGACGAGAAATCACTCTCGGATTAGTGACTGATTCATTTTTATCTGCGAACTTCAGGCTCTACAGGTGTAGATTCTACAGAAATCTGTAAATCCATTCGTTGCTCTCCCTCAACAGGTTGAGCAGTCTCCTGTATTTCTCGAATTTCTTCGAGTTATACTTTTACTCCCACTGTTCTTCTTGGAAAGTAACTTCCCTTCTTAGAAAACAGAATGGACGTAAAAGTAACAAGCCTTGGTTTCCCTAGGACAACCAGCGAAGTAGCACAACTACAAATACTCAGTAAAGACAAATTTGGATCGATTCCAATCCACATTTACGTGGTGTCTTTCAACTGATATTGGTGGAACTATTTCAGCGTAAACTTAGATATTTCTTGAGCGCTATTTTAGAGAATATCATGGAAGATTCGTGTGACTCATCTTTAATCATTTCTAATAAGATCTGATTCTTTCTCACAGAAATACCTTAAGGTTTTCAGGAGAAATGAGCTGTGAAACGACTTCACACTCATTCAGATGATCACACAATCAATGACTTAAGTATTCTCACTCGTAATCTAATCCAGAGTCTTAATACTTCTGTCATTCAGATTCTATACTTCATTCTGGAACTCTTTCGATCATGTCAAAGAATTCCGACTTGTGTCTCATCAAATGAACACAGTCTCACTCACTGAAGTAATCAGTAGAGACAATAAAGTACAGAATTTTTTTTCTGGCATTACTGCTTATCGGACCACATACATTGAGTATGTTTAATCTCCGATAAGCCTTTGGGCCTTTCTTAGCTCGGTTAAGATGGGCCCTTTGTCTTTTGGTCCAGTAAGCAGAATTCAAGTCTCATAAGATATCCGATCAAATGAGCCCAAAAGTCCATAACTATGGAGTTTCTGAATCCGACTTACTCTATGTGACCAAAACATTTATGCCAAGAAAAATCAGGTTTAATTCATCAGATTTAAACCAATTGCAGTATTTATGTTACATTTTAGGCACTCTTTGGTTTAATACATAAAACCCATTCCTTGAATAGGGTGCTACAATTAACATTTCATTAAGATCAAAAGAACAAACTTGTCTTTTATCAAAATGAAAAACATTCAAATTCTTACAAGAAATTGAAAGACAACTCTGCTTAAAGCAGGTACATTGTAGCAATTACTTAATAAAACCAAGCCTCAAAGGCATCTACAAGTGAAAACCCTATGGCTGAAGCAGCATCCCAAGCTCCTTCCAGACACGCAGTTCCACTTGCCCTTCCTTCAACGTTCTACTGTTGCTCAGGCTCTGCATATTATAACAAATATCAGTGCCACAACCAGTATCCAATACCTATAAGGTATAACTTGAAGTAATAACATGAATACCTGAGGAAGTAGTCTCATACATCAACTTTAACTCCTCATAATCTTCCATGAATTTAATGCAATCTCTCTTCCAATGCCCAGTCTCTTTACAGTAGCAGCACTTACCAACGCAAGAGGTATCTGACTCGGGCTCAGAAGATACACGCTTGCCATGATTCAAAATCTGGACAACTTTGTCTTCACCCTTGTCAGCATTAGGTTTAGTAAACCTACCCTTCTCGTTCATGAGATTGTACAGGGTACTCTTCACGTTTGGCTCAACTGTCTTGAGCATGTCATGCAGTTCAGTCAACGTCTTCGTTAAGCCTTTCTTGATATAGTCCCTTACGAACTTATCATAGCTTGACGGCAGTGACTGCAGAATGATATCAGTTGCCAATTCTTGGCTAACTGGATAATTCAGTTTCCTCAGGTTATCAATGTAACCCATCATTTTACTGATATGAGGACTTACTGGATGATCCATCGGTAGCTTGCAGCTAGTGAGAGATTTAACCAACTGGTATCTCTCCACTCTTACCTGCTCCTGAAATTTCAATTTCAGGCTGCTGATCATCTCTATTGGCGACTCCATGTTCTCATATTGCTTCCGCAAATCTGATTCCATGGTAGCCAATATCAGACCACGCACATCTACCGCATCATTATAATGCTTATTCCAAGCATTATATACTGCATGACTGGCTTTGGATCCGATCCTCTCGGGGAGAGCTTTCTCAAGGACATAGTCCTTTCTCTCATGCATGAGGACTAGCCTCAGGTTCCGTGACCAAGTCAAGAAATTTGATCCGTTCAGTTTGTCCATCTCAAGGACAGACCGGATCGAGAAAGTGTTTTGATTATTTGTGCTTGTCATAGCTGAAATTTAGAGATAAATAGAGTTTTAGGTATTAAGTTCATAAAAGAGTAATCTTAACAACTTATAAGAAAACTCGCATTGCATTCAAAATTTCTTTGTTTAACCTCATAAGAATGCAATGATTCCGAGACCCATGTTCAGCTAAATCCAAAGTGGGCCACTGGCCGTCACCCGGAATTAGCTTTACTTGGTAAGCATACACACAGCTAGTTATAACCAATAACTCTCGGTTGTGAATTGGACCCGAGGCCCAAATTCACCAGATGTCTCAAGGCCCGGGACTCCCGATGGCCCAGTCAAGGAAACCAATCTCTTACAGCCAAATAATCACTAAAATCTGGGACTCCCAATGAAATTAGTGACTATATACTACTTTACTTACGCGAAAACAGACACCTCACACTGTAAGCCATGTCTGTAATCAAATAAGCGGTAAGTAGCTGACAAGATTGGAAAGACATCCAAGCTTGATATTGTTTTTGAGGATTTTTAAGTTTTATTTCCAAAAATAGAAGATTACTATTTTGGGAAACTTTCTTATTTTAGAAACTTTCTAAATTCAGTAACTTACTAAAATTAGAAATTTCTAATTTAAATATTTCATTAAATATTTTGGGTTGGGTCACAAATTATAGGCCCAATTCTTTGGCCCAAGACCATAGAATTCCAGCTGGCCCAATAATTTGACATAACCGATCCGGTTTATTAATTCTGGTCCAAGACCAAATTAACTATCAAAACTATCGGTTATTTACTAAACCAGACCAGCTCTAAATTATTTGGTCCAACCAAATCAAACTTAGACCAGCCTTCGGTTTAGGTTAAAATTCAATTTTATGAATTTAAATCCGGTTTAACCAGAAATTAAATAATACCAAGTATTAAATTATTTCCAGCAAACCGCGATTTGGGTTAACCGCTTGAACCACCAATAAATTGGATCGGTTCAGTTAAATCCAAAACCGGGAAGAAACACCTAGTGTTTTAGCCAATTTGATTTAACTTGCGGTTTAAGGCTTTAAACATACAATTAACCGCCAATCAAATGGACCGGTTAAATCGGTGTGGTTTTGGGCAACGAACCGCGAAGCTCGGTTTAACCGATTGACTATTCGCGGGACGTAAAATTTTAATGGGCCAAACAATCGGATCCAAGATCCAACTCGGCCCATTAACGCAATGTGTGGGCCCATGATCCACCCGAGGCCCATGATCCAACATGCTCGGCCCTCGGCATCATACGGCCCAATGCTTTTGCATTATGATTATCAAACCAAGTTATGATTATCAAACCAAGTTATGATTATCAAACAAGATCATTCGATTATCAACACAGAAACATTCGGCATCGCCTTCGTATCGATCGATATGAGTCTTTCATGTCGATCGATACTAGCGAGTATCAGCTCGGGTCAATCGGGTCATCAGGACCGCGAGATGTCAATCGGATCGATCGATATCGACCGATACCTCGCTCCCTCGTCGATCGACACGGGCGACCAGATCACACACCAATGGCTTTCAATCGGATTGATGCGATCTAATTCTTAGGTTTTCATGTTTTCTGATCAAATTTCTTAACCAAATTCGATTTTAAACAGTAAGAACAACCTAAATCAGATTCATAAAGCAAAAACCAATAACCTGGCGCTCTGATACCATTGTCGGAATATATGTGTGTTCATGGTTCAATTAACAGATTGCAACCTAGCACATATAACTCAGATCTAGGTTCTTGACAAATGAATCATAAACCAAACCTGATCATTACCTTTCAGTTTGCAGCGGATTGATGGATGGTAATGATGAGATCAGCTAGAACAGATCAGATGCCTGTTCCTCCTTCAGTATCCACACTCTTACAAGCCGGGATGGTTGCTAGACCAAAGCAATGGATTGATCAGAGAGAGAAGAGAGACGGCTCACGTTTTAGGTCGCAGACTGTTAGAGTCGAAATTCTGAGACAACTCAAATAAATATCGACTCTGTCATAAACCTAAACCGAAGTCTCGGTTTCGCAACTGTGTCGACCGACACATACACTTGTGTCGATCGACACAAGTCATTTCTCTCGATATGGGCCCAAGTGATTAAACTAACGGCCCAACTCTCTGCACAAATACAGTAAATGCCTTGCATCTTACCGTATTCATTCCATGTTAACTTTCCCGTTAGCTATGGTGTGTGACCCTTTGGGATCATACAATACTGGTAATAAGTCCTAAACTTATAGATCAAGAGCGGACTCTAGCAAGTCATCATGATCACCCAGTATTTATGACTTATGTCTGATCTCGACATTTATCATACTTTCTAGAGATAGTACGGTAGATTTCAGGACATTCCCAACAGCATCAACATTAATAACTCTTCCGAAGATATCTAACCCAAAAAATGAAAAAAAAAAAATTAAAATTCGGGACGAATTAATCAAAGAATGATATATTTAAAAAATAAAATTGTAAACACACTTACCAAGACTTGTAATAATTTTATGTTCGCCCATGAAAATTTTAGTGAATGGGACAAAATGAAAGAAAAAACTATCAACCCCACCGGCAGCCCTCTCTAGGGATGTTTGCTCAGTAAACAAAATTTCCCGAAGATGAGATGTTTCGCGAAGATAATTCGTACAAAAACGAACATTAAACGTTTGAATGATAAGTGTAGTATCCTCAATAATAATTCTCGTCCAAGATGGTTTCCATAATTTCTTAGGAATTATTGCATGAATTTTAGAACCCTGCGAGGAAATTTTATAAGAATAAAGAGACCTTACACAAATATAGCATGCACTGGCTTCTAAGAGCTGAATATAGATTAGTAATCAAAATCTGAACACTAACCCATTCGTCTACCAATATGAGATCGATCGTTGGAACGGATGGGGAAATAAACTTGCTCCACTTTCTAAGAATTCGAGCTTTGATTCGCCATTTAGCTAAAACACATTGTAATTCCGAAATATTTGTTAATTCTCTGTTATCAAGAAAATATGTACCTTCTGAATCCATGATATCACGGTTGCGATTTGAAATTTACAAATTATATATATAGATTTTTCATTGATTTAGCTCTAAGTTAGTAAAGTAGAATATTAATATACTATGAAATATTTCCTCATCTATAACAAACGATTTTTTTTTGGTTTTTAGAAGAACATATAACATAATATCTGATATAAGAAAGTCTGTTGAGAAATTTTAGAAATAAAAATTTTAAGTAAATATTAAGGTATCTAAATTAATATTTAGATCCGTAACTATACATATATTCTAGGCGATACTAATGAGTATAGAAGTTTTATATATATATATATATATATTAATTGATTAATATGTACTATTACTTGTGCATACGTGAATGATATTTATACATATATCGTTAGACAGTTATCGTCATGTATTATTCTAAAAACGACATTAAGAACATGTAATATCTACAGTTGATTTCTTCAATGGCCCCGGTTATGAATAAGTTGGTATTACGATATTTTGTTGTATAGTTTTGTATGAGAATTCGTATAATCAAATAAAATGGAAAAAAACACTTAATGATAAAAATCAAATCAAATAGTCGTTAAATCAAAATAAAATATAAATCAACGAACCAACTATCGCAAATCATTCACTTCTCGAATAATGATCTTAATCATTGTTCTAAGTTTTTTAGAGATGCCACTTGTACCTTCAATTGATCGGAAAAATAATTAGTCAGAGATTTATATCCAAATGATTAATATTATGTAGGATTGATTTAATTTAAAACTTACATAAAATAGTCCCACTTCTTAATGGCCGGAATATCATTGTCAATAAGCACTTCGGTTATTTCGTCAACAGATGTGACAAACTTTTTACCTATGTATAAAGTGTATAACTAAATACAATTAGAGGTGAATTGCTAGTAATTAAAACATACAGTACATAATAATGACAGAGATTAGGTAAAAAACATGGGTAGCCGTCAATCTTACAGAAACGCATAAGACAACACTGAATAGAATCATGTCCAAGTTTGATTGCCTTGTACAATTGCTTTGCATGGTTACCAAACAGAACGCATGGAATGACATTGCCACTGCACATAAAACAACCAAAACATTTGTCTAATATATACACTCATAAAAAGGGTATCTTATATGTTTAGCGATTATTAAATACCTTTCATCAATAAGTTGGAATTTAATCTTAAATGGATTTGGACCGATTTTATGAATGACTTCCAAATCTTCAACTCATCGAACTAAGCCAACTAAATCTATGCGATATGAAACATTATTTTAATATAAAATCATATTGTATCACATACATATTCGTAAAATGCTATGAATGGATCACCGATCAAGTATGTGTTATCATTTGATTAAATGTCATCAAATTTTGTGAATTCACAAAATAATCTTTTATTCAAACTATCAGCCGGGGTCATCAAAGTTTCATATTTGAACACAACTCTAAGTAGATGTTTAGTTGTACGATTAATACTCGTTTGTGTCTGAAGCAAAAACTTTGTAATACAGAATGATTCGATGCTTTTGGTGAACAAGATTTCATATTGTAGTTTGGTTGGGTATTCAATCTTAGCTTCCATCTTACAGCCCTGAGAAAGACAAATTAAATAAAAAAGTTAACGCAATGATAAAAATAACATATTATAGTTGTTTGATTTAATCGTTGTAATATAGTATGTGCCAAAAGAGTATTATAGCTCTTATCAGGTTGAAATAACTTACGGATTCATCGGCCAAAATCAAGAAGTAGGTTTGCTTCCCAGCAACGTATGAAATCCATTTATGAACAATAGTGACACAAATAGTAGGATTAACCTTTTGAAAGGATAATTCTTTCAATGGAACGAAATTCGCCATTAAGAAGATATCTATCTCACAAATCAAGAAGCAATAGGTTTTTTAATTCTTTTTGGGCTGATGAAATGCTCATTATGATATCCTAAAATTGTATATATAAATGAGTATAGAGGACGATAGGGTTTTCGGCAAAATTACCGTATAGAAATTACCTAATAAAATTGGAAAGTGACAAAATACTAATGTATATATTACTTATTTTAATTTCTTAAATGTGATCTTTACAAAAGATCTGTAACAGTTTTGTTATGTCTAATAGTTGTGATCCGAGATATTAAACTGATGAAAACAGTTTCGTTTAATTCATAAGATATAAAATACTTTTATATTTAGGTACATAACTATGAATACTTTTATATTTACGTATATAATTTTATATTTATTAATAATAATTATAAATTATATTTTATGGTTTCGAGATTTTGCAACTGTTGTCAACTCAGAAGGATGCGGTGAGATATTGACCAGTGGGCGAGGCAATGGATTTGAGTGATTATGACCCTTCTTAGTGACTTCATATCTTGTCTCGCTTCTCTTTGTTTATTTTAAATTTCGTACTCTATGAATATATTTGGAAATATTATATTGAATCATAAAATGGATACACAAATAAAACAATCAAGCAAAAAGAATAAAAATACACAAATTCAGTAAGAGATATAACAAAACATGTAATCAAAATCATATTAAAATAATACCAATAATAGAATATGGTCTTTATTAAAAATCCAACAAATAATAAACTCAAGAAATCCAAGAAATCATCACAAAAATTATGTAAGAAGAACAACCAAAAAACCAAACAAAAAACAAATGAGAAGAAAGATTGCATGTAAATAGAAAGGCAAGGTAATCATTCACTATCCTCCTCGTCAAAAATCACTCTCGATATTTTTGTTGTGGAAGACTTGTCATCTTCTTTTTTTATTACAACATCTCTTTTCTTAGACACCGGGGTAATCGAGTTACAAAGTGAAGGATCTGAACTCTCAGATGAGTTAGTCAGCATAAGGGGATGCGATCCAGAATTGTCAGTTGAGTTCACGAGCAACTGAGTAAGATAAAATCACAAAAGATAACAAAAAAACAATTATCGATTAGATCAAATAAATAAAAATTAGTCAAATTAATTCCTGATCAGTTTCGAACAAATACTGATTAACCCTCTCTTGATCAGCCCAAGCATGTGTCACAACAAATGGTTGGTTCTTATTCTTTCTGTTGTCTTCAGAAATTGTGATTTTGAATAAAACCTTTCTACCGATCAAATCGGTAAGGCATTGAGTAAAGTTCCTGAATCTTCGGACTACAATCATTATTTAAAAATAACAAATGATTATCTATACATATATAACCAAATCGATACATAAGATCTAATAAATATGTAAATATATACCTCATTCAATGAGATGGAGAAGTTTTTCAACGGGTCGATCAAACATCAGAAACTTAGTTTCTGATTCAGAATTGTCCTTAACTCGAAGAAGAATAAAGTACCTACACAATTCGATTTGAGAAAAAATTGATGTTAGTAGTCAATATAAGTCTATACATATATGTACCAATTAAAAAATGTGATGTTTGTATTATACCTTGCATTCACGTTTGTAACCATTTCTTTACATGTGGTACAATCAAACTCAACTGGTTTTCCACCATCATCATCATTACTTGCATCGTACACCTTCTTGTTGCATACATCACTTGCAGCATATTACCAACTTTGACTCAAATCAATTGAATCAATGGTGGCACATGTAATGCATTTTCCATGCTTAAATAATTATAACACATTGACATATCAATAAATCAATTGATTTCAGATTTTTCAAAAAAACACTCTTAGGAAAAATATGTTTACTTCGTAATCAACTACAATCTCTTATATTGTAAGTTTCTTGTTCTTTTTGCCAAAAAACTCATCATACAGGGTCGTATTCGATCCAAGTGAAAGTTGACTTGATTCACAATTGATAATCATAAGATTATCCGATGGTAATCTTTTTAAAAAAAAAACATATATGTCCCGTTTAGTTAGAAAATAAATATTTATAAAAACAAAATATTTTTAAGATAAGAATCTTACCTCTTACAAAACTTGTTGACGTAAGAACTGTTTGGATTGAGAAGAACTTTGGTTGAATTAAATCCACTGGATATGTATCATTCATCTTCGTTTTAAAAGAAGACATGATTAGTATACCAAATTATTTAAATCTAAATTAAATAATTATAAGCAAAAAAATATAAATGTTAAACCGCGGATAATTGACCTTGATAAGATTTGCAGCTTACAAATCTCATGACAAAAATGACTTCACCTCCTTCATTATTTGCAATGAAATCGAACACTTGTTGAGCATATTCACCCCCACAGTGTACACTTTAAACGTAAATCTCTGCAAATCAATGAGATACAGTATATATATATATATAACGTAATATATGTATACTTACGAATCGTTTTTCAGCTCAAGGTTTAATCTTTTTGTGCTCATTCTATTTTTTTTCTTTACATTATCTAGCGACCCTAGAGCAACGATTTGACCAATAACGTATGCAAACAATTGTAAAAAATAATGTATAAATACATATTCAATTTTTTTTTTAATAAGTAGGTTAAAGATAACAAACCGATCAAGACATTTTCTCAAAATCACCAGCAAGAATCTCATCAAAACCAACAAAATACTTCTCTTCCACCTCTTTAGGAAAGTCCTCACATAATGTGATTTTTGTCTGATTTGTAAACGTCATTTTAAAAGGCAGAGGATTAGTCTTATATTCATTTGAATATATGACACATCCAAATCTTTCAATACAAATGGCCTCATCTTCAAACAACGTTTGGCCAAATTTCCTTGCCATTTCTTGATCGAGAGTTGCATGTATTCTTGTACCTTGATTATCGAGGTTTAAAAAACTAAAGCTAGTATATCATATATACGAATATAGTAACCATCTCAATGGCTTTCAAAACATTGGAAAAAACGACCCTCCATGAAGAAAGTATCTTCACATTAATCTTGTATTTCTCCAAAGAAGCGGGGATAATTTCTTTGATAGTAACCTACTTTGTTTTCTTTTTGATAAATATCGACATTTTTGCTGTAGAAATAGTATCAAAATGTTTCAAAAGTATTCTTCTCTACTGAATAAATCTTCATGTATATATAGAAGGTTAGAAATAGGTTTAAGAGAATATCGGGTGGAAGTGGCCGTTTGTGTTTGCGTGCGGTGAAATCTATAAATAATATATGGAAAGTGTCATATATTTTATACTTTTAGGATATATTATTGTTTAAGTTTGTAAACTACAATCTAATTATGATATATTATTGTTACATTTGGTTAGGGTATCTATAACCAAAAGATTTATTTGAATGTAGAATATTCTCTTACTTTGTGAACAATAATCCTATCTTAAACATGGGAACAGAATAATTCTTGTTAAGATTTTGTACATTTATAGGTATTTATATTTTTTGTTAAAATGTTCAAGGTATACAACTATATGGTAATAATCCGATATTTAAGATTGTCAATCTAAATTATTGCTAAATCTAAAAACTACAATTATTATCTCATTTTTATCTAACGAACAATATTTTATTGGATTGAATTAGAATATTTTGTTTAACAATAGACTTACTCGGAATGTAAAATATTGTCACACTTTTTCAAATTTATTCATTTTATAGACATCTATCGAAATACACAATTTTTTTTTTACCTTTTTCAATTTATTCCTTTTTATACATTGACATATCAATAATTTGTTTACATAATAACAAATTTGTTAAGATATTCAGTTTAGCCATATATTTTCTAGTTTATTCTCAAACCGATATACAAAGATGTTTAACTTGCAATATTGTCAAAACCTGGAGCATCTACATCAAAGATTGTGTACAAATTATTGTAAACCATATTTCAAAGATTGTGCTAACTAACTACGAATAAAACATAATAATATATTATCTTATTTGTTTGCATACTGGTTTAGTTGTTTTATATACACAACTAGAAAAATCATTTACTCAAGGTCCGGCGCTAATAGAGGTTGCTTACTTTCCTAGTAGCGAAGGAAAATGGCAGGGCTTTTTTCGTGGTAATAGTGGGTGGTCTCCTTTCGAAGTAAAGGCCTTCGCATTCCTAATCCGCCCCACCAACCACGAACGGCTTAGTTTTCCCCAGCTTGGTGAATCCCCGCGCAACGACATAGTTTGTGCGCCCTTTACCGTTCTCGCTCAGTGTTTGCAACGGCTGGGGAGGCAGTCGTAGAAGCAAAGTCTATCGCCACGCCAACTATCAAATACGAGATTGGGCCCTTTCTCAAGAATGGCCCACCCAATAGCGCTTATGTCATATGGGAACTCATGGCTGGAAACAATCCTTATGGTTTTGATATCCGGTAGGAATAATAAGAATCAAAGTCCATGTAGGTTGGTGAGCCTAATGATAGGAGACTATCTAGCTTGGTTCGGAGAGCACTTGTTGGGTTAAAGACTTTTTTTGTTGCTAAATGTTACAGCCTAAATGCTGAACTATTGACTCTACTCGTTCGGATGGGTGTTCACCCCAAAGTGTTCCCGGACTGCATGTATACATCCGTAAGTAACTTAGTACAACATGGCAAATTTCATTGAGAGGAATCAGCAAAGAAAATAAAAACGGGTCAACATCTTAATGTGTATTTGAGGTCCTCGGGCTGAGGAGTGTCCACATGAGTTCGTTGAGGTGTCTACACAGGAATACTGAATGCTCGTTGAGACCTATTCTCTTTCCGCTTTCAGACAAGTAGCTAAGTCGTCTTAATCCAGCGGCGTAACAACTCTTTCTTCCATTTTGTCAGCTCAATTCTTTTTTTTTTATAGACTATATCTATAGCCTCACACTCGCCAGCTGAGTTCGTTGGCTAGTTTTGATCACCCCGAATTCGATTTCTCATGCGAGACAGAGGTAGACAAGATAAAGGTCAATCGCGGGTTAACTACTTATTTGATTTGAAAGACCAGGCTATTCCGCTCGCTCTCAGGAGCTTGAGTAGACCGTTCGTTCAACTCGCCTGAAGGAGACTAGACTTCCTTAAAAATAAAAACTCGCTTCGCTCCCTTCGCACTCGTTTACCTCTTGCTCTTCTTATTCATGATTATACCGTTCGCAGGCATTCCTGGTCAAACTGACTGGCTTGAGGCCTGGGGGGGGGAAGAATATTAGTTCAATAGCCAAAGCGGACCAGAGAAGGTTAGTTTAGTGACCCCCAGAAATAGACCAAAGAAAGACCGAGGCGCGAAGCGAAGGGAAAGTCAGGCTTGATTGGCTAAGGGGCATAGGTAAGGAAAAAGTGGTCTTCGAACGAAGGGAGTATAAGAATTCGATCTGTTATCTTAGAAAGGGGTTCCTCGGGCGTAGCTGCTTTCCTGTGTTTGCATGTACTATAATAGTAGTGAGCGTAGGCGTTCCTCGGGGATGGTGTAGTCGTAGACGGCCATGAGTGCGAGTGACTAGAGGGACGCATGTCGGATTTGGATTAGTAACCCTAGGGTTTCTGTTCCCTTGCTCACGGGTATAAGAGCTTAGAGAAAGGGGAACTTTGTAATTAAGCCGAAAAATAAATAAAAAAATCGATTCAGAGAAAAACCTCTTCTCCTCTCTGTTTTCTTAGAGTTTCATATGGTATCAGAGCCACCTTCTTCTTTACTAAACAGAGAACCAGACCCACCTTCATCTCCAGAGTCAGGAGTTCTTGCCCACTGGAGTTATCCAATTCTTATTGGCCTTAGTCAAACAGTTCCACTATCCCTCAATTTTTCAGTAAAGACTGAATCTTGGGTGAAAGTTGAGACAACTCTGAGCGGAGGGCAGTGAGCGCTATTTGATAAATGAGGTAATATATGTAAGACTAGTCTGCAGGCCTCATCTTCGACAAGAGAAGGAGTGCCTCTTTCTCATGTTCATTGACGGAAGTCTTTGGCTAACAATTCCTACTTCTCCCAAAAAGGAAGACATTTGATAAAGCCAGCTATTCGAACGCTTAACACATGCAATTTGAGTTATATCAATTCAGGAGTCCAAGCGTAAGCTAGATTCGTTTATTGACCTGAAAGCAAAGTTAGGCCACCGGAGGCTTGCAGACCTATTAGTCGAGTGACTTCGTTCCTCGAAATTGACTGATAGCCAATGCTAACAAGCAATGGAAGAGATATTAAAAAAAATGAATACGGGGAAGTCTATTCAATAACTTACGGTTCAAAGTCAAGGTAAACTATTCCATCCGAAAGCCCAGTAAATGAAATTCAATAATAACCGTAGCTGAGGAATTGACTTACGAAAGCGGCAGATGATTGCTTTGATTGGCCTGCTCTATCAGTTTATTCAACTACTTCCTCCATACCGTAGTGGACTTCCTTCCTTTCCATCAGATGTAGGAGCAGCGGAAAGGGCTGCTTTAGAAGCTAAAATAGTTCCCTCATCAACGAATGGTTTAGCCGCCAGGTGAAAGGGAACTTCACTCCGAGGAATCAGAATCATAAACTACAGGATATTCTCTAGTTGGTCTTGCTGTATTAGTAGCTGGAGAAATACCGGAATCAGAAGAAAGAGAGCTAAACAACTTGGAGTTCCCATTCCGAACGGAGAGAAAGAATACTCTTTAAATGACAGAAACAACAAGCAACAGCCCTAGTGGACTTTAGCCGCTCGCTCAGACTAATGGCCCGGCTAACGCCTCTTACCATCCCATTAGTTTTACGCTCACTACACTGACTGTTCCTCGTAGGGATGCCAACTCCTACTCGGAAGGCACGCACGAGCTACACTTGCATGCATAGGAATAGAGCTAAGCCAGAAACCGATAAATTCAAGGAACTCATTCCGAACGGAGATAAAGAATACTTATTACTGTGCAATAGCAACAGAGCAGCTAGCCGATCATGTTGGATCCCGATGGATCTAGGGTTTGTTATATTGAAATTTAGAACCAACCTCGTTCTTACCTTTGGCAGCGGAAGAAGATGGTGAACGAGATCAGTGGAGCAACGCAACGCTTTGCCTCTACCAGATACACACGCACGCTCGCTGGAAACGGGATGCTAGTGCCGGATCAATGGGGATCGATGGTGTCTGGTGTGTCAAGTGTTTCTGTCAAGAAAACTGGACGACTCTATTGTTTAGGTCGAAACTAATCATCTTTTATTCGACCTAAACGTGCTTAACGGGCCAGACTTAATTAAGCCATAACCCGAAAAGCCTGTTCGGAAAATCCGAACTGTGTCGACCGACACACAAGCTGTGTCGATCGACACAACACCATTATATCGATTCTTATGTGTATTTCAATACACATAATATGATCATTTCCACAATGATCATTCCCATGTCGTAGCTTCCAGTTCGCTTAGGTGTGTGACCCTATAGGATCATACAATACTGGCAGTAAGTCCACGACCTACATAATGCAAGAGGCTTCTAGCAAAGCATTGCAAACGCCCAGTATTATACGAATGTCTGATCTCGACACACAACTATCACAGGAGTGAGTACAAGTGTGATTTCAGGACACTATCCCAACAATCTCCCACTTGTACTGGAATCATCAATTCCTATAATCCTTTGTCTCTATATCTCGATTTGGCATAAGGCAAGATTGGTGTCATCCTTATTAAGCCAACATCGTGTTTATCGAACTCCTGATCTCATACTGAACATTACAAACAACTGAACTACAGTTCGTTTGAGTGCGGCCACACATTCTCTCAGTATTCAATCTTCGATAGGCCCTGAGATATTTATCTCCCGTTTTTCAGGAGGGACAAATTCCATCTTGTTCCATCCCTGTTTCAACGCACACTTCATGATAAACTTGAACAGTGTCGTTATAGCCGCCAGTTACGGATCGACGTTTGACAAAGTCAAAATGTACCAAATCATATGCAAGAAAGCATGATGAACTCAGGTCTTAGGACTATACTCTATAGTCATAATGAGAACCTCTTATGACACAGATATTACTATCTTGTAGACTTCTCATTAGCGGGTCATGTCCGATCATATGTCCACTGACATATATCTATGTGACTGACTGCGATAATCATATCATTGGCTCCATGAAACTTAGCCAACAGTCACCTCACAATCTAGTCTCTAATGGTTGTCAGTGTCCCGATTCTACAACCTTGACTAGGGACAAAATAATTTATTAACTTATAGGGTTTCATGATCAAGTTCTCAACTTGATGACCTATAATATGTCATAAACTTATTTTGGGACCATTATTTAGATCACAATAAATAATGCTGAAATCAAATTTCATTAAACACTTCTAAAAGAATGTTTACAAGGGCGTCTTATTATAACTTAAAACAAAATCCAAAACTCCCACTAGAATCAAGATTACATCTTAAGATCTCTAATGCCTACAGCAGTCGTATGACTCTCATGCTTAGGCCTTGGGAGTGACTTGGTTAGAGGATCAGCGACATTCTCGTTTGTCGGAACTCGGCTGATCTTCACATCACCTCTATTGACAATATCACGAATCAGATGATATTTCCTCTCAACGTGTTTGGACTTCTGGTGTGACCTGGGTTCTTTCGCCTGAGCAATGGCTCCATTGTTATCGCAGAACAAAGCCACTGGCTCCAAGATACTAGGAACCACACCAAGTTCAGTCATGAACTTCTTGATCCAAACAGCTTCCTTTGCCGCTTCTGAAGCAGCAACATATTCAGCTTCCGTTGTGGAGTCAACTACGGTATTCTGCTTAGAGCTCTTCCAGCTCACCGCACCGCCATTTAGACAGAAGACATATCCAGACTGTGATCGGAAATCGTCTATGTCCGTCTGAAAACTCGCATCGGTGAATCCATTCACCACAAGTTCATCACTTTCTCCATACACAAGGAACTTATCCTTAGTATGTCTCAAATACTTGAGAATATTCTTGACAGCTGTCCAGTGAGCTTCACCTGGATCAGATTGGTATCTACTCGTCATGCTTAACGCGTAAGCTACATCTGGACGAGTGCAGAGCATGGCATACATAATAGATCCTATTGCAGAAGCATAAGGAATTCTATTCATGCGTTCTCGCTCAGCAGGTGTCGCCGGACACTGCTTCTTGCAGAGACTCTTGCCATGAGACATTGGTATGAAGCCCTTCTTGGAATCGTGCATCCTGAATCTGTGCAACACCTTATCAATATAAGTGTCTTGGCACAATCCAATCAGCTTGTTAGTTCTATCTCTGTAGATTCTGATTCCAAGAATGTATGCGGCTTCTCCCATGTCTTTCATGGAAAAACAACTTCCTAGCCAAGTCTTAATAGACTGAAGCAACGGAACGTCATTACGAGGAGGAGTATGTCATCGACATACAGTACAAGAAATGCAATTTTTCTCCCACTTGTCTTCTTGTATACACATGATTCTTCTTCGTTCTTGATGAAACCGAATTGTTTTACTGTTTCATCAAAACGAAGATTCCAACTCCGTGATGCTTGCTTCAACCCATAAATGGATTTATGAAGCTTGCATACCTTCCCAGCGTTTTTAGGATCGACAAAACCTTCAGGCTGTGTCATGTACACATCCTCTTCCAGAATACCATTCAGGAATGCGGTTTTGACATCCATCTGCCAAATCTCATAATCATAATGAGCAGCAATCGCTAGAAGGATCCGAATAGATTTAAGCATAGCTACTGGGGAATAGGTTTCATCATAGTCAATACCATGAATTTGTTTGAAACCTTTAGCCACCAATCTCGCTTTGTAAATCTGTACATTGCCATCCACGTCAATCTTCTTCTTGAAGATCCATTTACACTCAATGGCTTTTACACCACTAGGTAAATCGACCAAGGACCATACTTGGTTTTCTGACATGGATGTCAATTCGGATTTAGAGGCTCCAAGCCATTTTTCGGAGTCCGGGCCCATCATTGCTTCCGCAAAGGTCGCTGGTTCGTCACCTTCAATGATCATCAGATCATTTGAATTGGTTACGAGAAATCCATAATATCTCTCGGGTTCGTGATGGATCCTTCCGGATCTGCGAACTTCAGGCTCCACAGGCGCCGGTTCCACAGAACTTTGTGGATCCAACTGCTGCTCTTCCTCAATAGGTTGGGCAGTCTCCTGTGCATCTAGAATTTCTTCGAGATGTACTTTACTCCCACTGTTTTTCTTAGAGAGAAACTCCCTCTCAAGAAAAGAACAGTCCCGAGCAACAAATACTTTGTTCTCAGATTGGTTGTAAAAGTAGTATGCCTTGGTTTCCCTAGGATAACCAACGAAGTAGCATTTATCTGATTTGGGTGCAAGCTTGTCGGAGATTAAACGTTTGACATAAGCCTCGCAACCCCAAATCCTTAGGAAAGACAAACTAGGAACGTTCCCAGTCCACAGTTCATGTGGTGTCTTTTCTACTGATTTAGATGGCACTCTATTCAGTGTAAACGCAGACGTTTCTAGAGCATATCCCCAAAAGGATAGTGGAAGATTAGAATGACTCATCATAGACCGAACCATATCCAATAAAGTTCGATTTCTCCTCTCCGACACTCCATTCCATTGGGGTGTACCAGGAGGAGTGAGTTGTGAAACGATTCCACACTCGCTCAGATAGTCGCTGAATTCTTGACTCAAGTATTCTCCTCCGCGATCCGATCGCAGAATCTTAATACTCTTGCCAAGTTGATTCTGTACTTCATTCTTGAATTCCTTGAATGTATCAAAGGATTCGGACTTGTGTCTCATCAAATAGACATAGCCATACCTACTGAAATCATCAGTAAAGGTAATGAAGTACTTAAAGTTTCCTCTGGCAGCAGTACTCATTGGCCCACATACATCAGTATGAACAAGGCCCAATAAATCACTGGCCCTTTCATTTGGTTTGTTGAAAGGGGCTCTAGCCATTTTTCCCACCAAACAAGACTCGCATTTCTCACATGATTCAAAATCAAATGAGCCCAGAAGCCCATTTCGATGGAGCCTCTGGATGCGTTTCTCATTGATATGGCCCAAACGACAATGCCATAAGAAAGTCGGGTTTTCGTCATTGGACTTAACCTCTTTGTATTTATGTTAAAGAGAGGCATTTCTTGGTTTAACAGATATAACCCATTATCTAATGGGGCGCTACCATAATAATTACCATCACGATTAAAAGAACAAACTTTATTCTTAACAGCAAAATCAAAACCTTCCAAATCCAAAACGGAAACGGAAATTATGTTTCTGCTAATCGCAGGTACATAGTAGCAATTATTCAAAATTAAAACCATGCCCGAAGGTAAAGACAACTCGTAGGTGCCTACGGCCAGTGCAGCAACCTTAGCTCCATTCCCGACTCGTAGCTCTACTTGTCCTTTCTTCAGCGTCCTACTGTTTCTTAGTGCCTGCACATCAGTACAAATATGAGCACCGCAGCCGGTATCCAATACCCACGAAGTAGAACGAGAAGATATAATACCAAGTTCGATAACATAAATACCTGAATCAGACGCGTCATACGTCTTCTTCAGCTTTTTGTAATCTTCCATGAACTTCTTGCAGTCTTTCTTCCAATGCCCCAACTGCTTGCAGTAGTTGCACTTATCCTCAGGAGAAGGCCCGGATTTGGGTTTCGGCTTGGGCTTGTCCTGACTTTCAGCCTGGACAACCTGGGCCTTACCCTTACCCTTCTTAGGTTTCTTAAACCTCTTATTCCCTTGTACCATCAGGACACTGGGAGTAGCCTTCTTGAGATTTGGTTCTGCTGTCTTCAGCATACCGTGCAACTCAGTCAATGTCTTAGTCATGTTTTGCATGTTGTAGTTCATAATGAACTGATCAAAACACGACGGCAATGACTGCAGAATCATGTCAGTGGCCAGCTCCTGGCTAATGGCACAGTCCAGTTTCCCCAGGTTATCAATGTAACCCATCATTTTAAGGACATGAGGACTTACTGGACTGTCCTTAGCCAGCTTGCAATCCATGAGAGATTTAACCGTCTGGTATCTCTCTGTGCGAGCTTGCTCCTGAAACAAAGCTTTCAGGCTGTTAATCATCTCAATGGGTGACAGCAGGTTCTCATATTGCTTCTGCAGCTCAGAGTTCATAGTCACCAGCATTAGACAATTAACATCTTTGACATCCGCTGAATGCTTATCCCAAGCATTCTTTTCTGTCTGCGGAGCATTGGAACGTGGCCTCTCGGTGAGAATTCTTTCAAGGACATATTCCTTGTTCTCTTGCCTGAGAACTATTCTCAGGTTCCGATACCATTCCAAGAAATTAGATCCATTTAGCTTGTCCTTCTCAAGGACGGATCTTAGTGAGAAAGTGTTGATGTGATTTGAGACAGACATAGCTGTAATTCAAACAAAAGGTAGATTTTAGTTATAAAGCACAAGAAATGAGAATTCTTATCTAATAAGAAAACTCCCATTGTATTCAAACTATGTTTCCTCATATGAATACAATGATCCAAGATCCTCAGATTACTAAAATTCGAGTGGGCGACTCGCCGTTACTCAAGCTTTAGTTATCTAGGTAAGCAAATCATTGCTAATTGTACTCAGTACAACTCTTGGTCGTGAATAAGACAAACTATGTCCAATCCACTCTGATGTCTCTGGGCCCAGAACTTCTGACAGCCCAGTCAAGTATAACCAATCTTTTATCTGTCTTGTGATCACTGACAGTTGCAATGCAAGTCTGTCACTGACCACCTGCCTTACTCATTTTGCTGTGGATACCAAGGACTCCAAGGATACCCAACAACATCATGAGTTTTTGACAGTAGACAAGATCGGGCAAGACATCAAGATCACTTGATATTTAGTTGAGGAAAAGAACTAATCTTATCTTGATTTATATTCACTACATATATATCAAAATAATAAATTTTAATTAAAAACATTTAGTTTTATTAAGTTTAGATTCATCTAATACTTTTAGGATTAAATTATTCTGGTTCATGCAAATTTGTGGTCAAACCAACAAGTCTGCGGACGTTGTGTCGATCGACGCCAACCATTGGTATCGATCGATGCAACTGGTTTTAAACCGATCTTCGATAACCGGTCAAACCGGATCGAATTTACTCAACCGATTCAATTCAATTGAACCAGTTCGGTTTAATGGTCCATGTCGATCGTCACACACTGTGTGTCGATCGATATGACCAAACCAGAATCAATTTGGTTAATAAAATTAACCGAGCTAGATAACCAGTTCAATCCAATTGAACCGATCTATCTAATCGTATTGCCTGTGTCGACCGACACACCCAGTGTATCGATCGACGCAGCACGATTACGGGTACTCGATCTCAGATCGAAACCCTTAAGATTATTTGCGGATTTTCGCTTTGTATCGACCGACACACGCTTTGTGTCGATCGATACTGTGCGACAAACCCTAAATTTTATTCGCGAGTTTTCGCTCTGTGTCGACCGACACACGCTTTGTGTCGATCGACACCCTGCGACAAACCCTAAAATTTTATATTTGCGCCGCGGCGTGTCGACCGACACACGCTTTGTGTCGATCGACACAGTGCGTTTTCATCAATTCTTCGTCTTTTCAACAGGAACAAAACCGAGAATATAATATGAAAACACGATTTGAACATGCAAAAATCAATTCAACAACATCAGGATTCGAATTATTTTGCAACAAATTCAATAGCTAAACCCTAAGCATGCTCTGATACCACTGTTGGATCCCGATGGATCTAGGGTTTGTTATATTGAAATTTAGAACCAACCTCGTTCTTACCTTTGGCAGCGGAAGAAGATGGTGAACGAGATCAGTGGAGCAACGCAACGCTTTGCCTTTACCAGATACACACGCACGCTCGCTGGAAACGGGATGCTAGTGCCGGATCAATGGGGATCGATGGTGTCTGGTGTGTCAAGTGTTTCTGTCAAGAAAACTGTACGGCTCTATTGTTTAGGTCGAAACTAATCATCTTTTATTCGACCTAAACGTGCTTAACGGGCCAGACTTAATTAAGCCATAACCCGAAAAGCCTGTTCGGAAAATCCGAACTGTGTCGACCGACACACAAGCTGTGTCGATCGACACAACACCATTATATCGATTCTTATGTGTATTTCAATACACATAATATGATCATTTCCACAATGATCATTCCCATGTCGTAGCTTCCAGTTCGCTTAGGTGTGTGACCCTATAGGATCATACAATACTGGCAGTAAGTCCACGACCTACAGAATGCAAGAGGCTTCTAGCAAAGCATTGCAAACGCCCAGTATTATACGAATGTCTGATCTCGACACACAACTATCACAGGAGTGAGTACAAGTGTGATTTCAGGACACTACCCCCAACAGATCAGTCGTGCCCGCCCTCAGTAGACGCTACGCGCAACACGGCAGATAACTCCTTCTCTACAGCTTGCTTACTTAGGAAGAGCAGCTACGCTAACAACCTAGCAAACCAACCTACGTAGAACGTAGAGAGGAGGGAGTCAGTAGTAAGGAGAGGAAGGAGGAACCCCAGGCAGCAATCCGCGGACCCATAGGAGGGGTGGAGCGGAGGAGGGTCTGTGAATGCGGTAGACGGTAGACCTCTCGAAGACTCAGCTTTCAAAATGACAGTCGGCTTTATTTATATTTGGAATTTGAAGAGAACGTGAAGTCTAAGATCATCGAGGGTGGGTTCGGCTTCCTTTTATATAAAATTTCCTTTAGAAAAGGAATCGAATGGGTCCCGAACCTAGCAGCATTCAGAAGGTCATACTGCTGGTGGAAGTTGCACAGCGAAAGGCAGTATGACACGATCCTTAGAGTTATATAGTTGCTTATTGTGGGGACCTTCCAGTCTCGTTCCTCTAATTGATCGCGATTGTTACCGACGTTGGATCTTTTTCGACCAGATTACTAGTGAACAGGTAACCGTAATGACGCGAAGAAAGCACATTCTTTCTAGCATGCGATGTCTTCGGTATTGGCATCTTTCCTGGGAAAACAAAAGCAACCTCTTCTATCTATTAACGACCACTTGGGAATCGCTAGCTCGCATACGCTAGTTCGTTCGTACGCCCTGCTCGATCTACAGCTAGGGAAGTGAAAGGAGCAAGTTCTTGCTTGGCATGTTACTTCTACGGCAATCCCATGTCTTCAGGCAAGGTAGCGTTAGCTATCCCAGGTTGTGAACTGGATCCAAACAGTGCCTATTCTCCGATCAATGGTCGAATATGCTGCCGTTCCCCTATCGGTCAAGAAGTCAACTCCTCGGATGGGTAAAGAAGCCTATCTTATCCCGAAACCGGAGATACTGGAGTATTCAAAGCCAGCTTGTCCGCCGGGCAACAGTCTGGCCTTCTTCTTTGCTCTTCAATCGATGCCTAACTCAAGCTTGTCCATAGAACTTGCTCCGCTAAGCGACTAGCTGCCTTCTTTCCTAAGTCCGTAGCTCAAGTTTACCTTAGCTATAGCTACCTTTAGCAAGCAAGTGAGTTACAAACTCTTTATCCTGATATATCCCTTCGGTCCGAAAAGTCTTTGTTTTCGTTTCTTATTATCTGACTCCCGTTTGTTTGTTTAACTCAACACCATCACCCGGAGGAACCCCTTACTTGTCTGGAAGTACAAGAAGGTTGGTAGCTTTGTTAGGACTTAGGTGTTTAAAAGACAATAAGAAAGATTATTAGTTCTATATACATAACTCGAGGTTACGAGCTCTGCTTACTTAGCCGCTCACTCGAACTGTAGTTCTCGTTTTCTTGTCCTATCTTGTTAAAAGAAGCGGATCGAGGAACGCCTCTTTGAGTTCCCTCTTTCGTGGATAGATCACTGAACTATGCGCCTATCTTCGCTTTTCGATCAGCCGTAGCTCCCCATTTTCACTTAGCCTACGAACTACAACGCGTCTTACTGGAAGAAAAACTCCAGGTTGGCTCGAAGATGCCAACACCATTCCGTTCACTTTCGCAATATTCACTCGTTTACTTGTTAGCTAGGGAAAAAAGAGAGAGGTTATTCTGTCTGATCAGCTTTATAATCTCAGCCTGTTTGTTTATACTCCGTGTTTAGTCCGAATATATTCCAGCAACAAAAATTGGTACAGAATGGACTTACCTTTGCTTCTGAGAAGAAAGGCCACTACCCCCTAGGCTTTCTTCTGACTTTTCTTCTTGCTGCTCTTAAGGTCTTGAGAAGAACCTTCTTTATTTTTGATGAGAAGGCAAATTTTGAGCTTTCTCGGCTTAACGACTCTTTCTTCGAACCTTTTGGTATGTATTGCCCCATAACTATAGATCAGATCCACCAGACGAGAAACTCAATTCCGCACTGTTGCTGAGTCGTCGGACTTATCCACCAAGGGATTCGTGGAATTTATGTGAATTGCATTGGGGGAAATCTACCAAAGCTAGGCAGATAGATAGACTCCTTTCCCGCTGCTAAGGGAGAGCAAGAAAGAAAATCAAATTCTTGTTTTTTAATTAGCGCCTCCTTTTGGGTATGCCAATACTAAGAGTCCTCTCACTACCAACCAGCAGACATCATCTGGATGGGTCTTGCCGGTATCAACAACGAGAAAAAAACAACCAAATGGAAACAGCAACTAACTATGACTCTTGGCCCAGACAACGTCCTAGGCGTAGGGTAGATCGGAGAAAGAGGGAACGCCTAGACGAAGTTTTTATTCCTGGGCTGCTGTAAGTAGATCGAGAGGTCGTTCCTCCCCTTGTCCCCGAAGATGGGTAATATGTTCTCAAAAAATGTTGCTTCAATCTGACCTAGCTAGCGAGTGATCCCAGTTCGCGGCAGAGAACAAGACAGCAAGCGAGCGTACCTTTGTTCGCTTCTTCTCCACCAAGCACGGAAGTTTAAGGATAACTGTAGCTCGGTGGCTACCTAAGGAAACTCCGATTCGATCCGCCCCCCGGCTGGGAGGCATTTACCTCATCCCGATCACAAGGAGAGGTTCACCATGATGGGGGCACTTCTAATTTTCCTTTCTGGAAAGAATGAAATGCATAGGGGACCATCCTTTTGTTGCAGCATGCTCCTCAGATTTACGGATTCGCAGGGGGCGGAACGACCTACTTAGTTGACTGACAATGACAAAGGCTTGCGAAACTAAGTAGGGCCTTTTTAATTGAATCTTTAGTAGTCTATCAGTGGTGCGAAGAGAAACATATGTTTTTATGACTTCTACTTATCGATCCCGGCCCGGAAAAGTGAGCGACCAGGTTTATAAATACTGGTTCGAAAGGCGCATCTAGCCCTCTTGATGAATGAAAGAAAGGGTTTCTGAGCCCTAGCCCTGTAAGCCCACACCTGTGTAGAGTAGATCGTTCAACACTTGCGGCACAAACCAATTTTTGACCTATTGGTCCTAGTCTCATAGGCGACCGAACGGCCGCCCCCTAATTACTAGACCGACCCGCTATAATAATTCCATAAACACCTAGCGAAGATATGTCAAACAAATAAAGTAGCCCTATGTTTGGATCTGACAATACCATACCATAATCAAAAGGTACAACGGCCCGAGCGACCAGACTTAACATAAATGTAGCCACTGGAGCCATTCTAAAAAGGAAAAAATTAGCACTACTTGGTGAAATAGGTTCTTTTAGAATCAATTTCGAACCATTTGCTAGAGGTTGTAACAATTCGAACGATCCCACTACATTAGGACCCTTTCTACGTTGCACAAAAGCCATTACTTTACGTTCAACTAGCACTAAAAAGGCTACTCCTAGTAGAAATGGTATAATTATTCCAAGTATTTCAGCTGGAACAGCTATGTACGTTTTCGATTTTTTATTTACTCATGATCTGGCCTGGTCGACCCAATCATGATATTGAAGGATGAGACCTTTTCTTGAAAAACTCCCGATACCGAGAAGAGTTGAAGATGGTGCAACATTGAATCCTCTTACCTTACTTCGAATGGAATCTTAGCCTGCCTCACTTGCTTTCTTTACTGCATAAGGGCATAAACAAAGTCAAGGGATTGATGAAATTACTCGACTAAAAGGAGAGGTCCAACGTAATTGATTACTCGAATGAAAGGAGAGGAGCGGAGGGATCAAAACTTTATTGGAAGAAATTCATAGTCCAAAGTGTCCGAAGAGGGATAAGAGTAGGTTTCAGTATTTTCGGAGAGTCCAGAGGGTTCAGTGCTCGGAGATGACAAGAAAGGGTTCTCAGTGTTGAGGGCGGGGTATAAGGGAAGTTTCTGGAGAGCTAGGAGTTGGCGAGGGGATATAGTCAGGTGGTAAGTAGTTACCAAATGAATCTAGTTCTTCAGATAGCCTCCAATATTTACTATACTGATTGCGCCTCTCTATATGTATATGAGGGGTAGCCCCCATGTAAATGTAAAAAAAAAATTGAGAATGACGCTTGGAAGATGCACAATAATACCCACGTGATGAGTTGTTTGTGATGCGGAGCAAAACTCGAGTTCTAACGCTGTAGACATACGAGAACCATATCTCCAGAGAGAATCAAAAGTATACATGCCCAAGTCAATCATAGAGGAAAACCCAAGAGACTCCCATAGGATTGCTTCTGCTGTTGATAAGAAGGACCTGTCAATGACCGCGGCCGCCGTCGGCACATCAAAGAGGTTCTTAACAACCTGGTAGATGACCGTCCGAGGCCACCTATCAGTAGGATATTTGAGGTCAAAAGGACCAAAGGTTCCAATGACCGCGAAGCTTTGCTAACGGTTTGACCTGATTGAACGTACCATCGCATTCAAGACTACTCCTTCCATACTCCAGTCGTGAATGGGACGGAGTAGGCGCTTTTTTATATAGTTGTTTCCTATAATAAATACTCTTCCCACTCCCTGACTCTAAGGCTCTGTTCATGCTAGCCCCAAAAGAGTCACTCGTTTTCCACTATCTCTCATATGCCATCTCAGTGCAGTTCTACAGCTCATAGCCTATCTTACCAATAAGAAAGAAAGGGCTGGCTTTTCGCTCGGTTGATTACTGAAGTGAAGAAAAGAAGTTGCTAAAGCTCCATGATAACAGTCTCCTTAAGATAACCATGCAGAAATTTTTAAAAGTTCTGTTAGGTTCTTAGTAGCAGTCGGCGACCTTTTCTTCTTTTACTTCACATAGCTTTTCGTCTCCTTGATAGCTGGAAGTTCTCCAAAAGTATGAAAAGCAGGAGGACTTTGTACCATCCATTCCAGTGTAGTTGAATTAAGTTCAAGAGCCCAAGGACTTGGAGCACATCTTTTGTTATTTCCACTGCTTAAAGTGATTGTTACGACCATGAAGAAACAACAAATCCCAACTACGGATATATAAGAGCCAAAACTGGAAAGGGCATTCCATCCAGCGTAAGCATCTGGATAATCTGGAATACGACGTGGCATACCTGAAAGCCCTAAGAAATGCATAGGAAAGAAGGTCAAATTAACCCCGAAAAAAGTGATCCAAAAATGGATTTGACCTAAAGTTTCAGGGTATGTCCGACCAAAGATTTTACCCACCCAATAGTAAAATCCTGCAAATAAAGCAAAAACGGCTCCCACAGAAAGTACATAATGGAAATGTGCAACCACATAATAAGTATCATGTACAGCAATGTCTAGCCCTGAATTTGCCAGGACTATTCCAGTGAGTCCTCCTATGGTGAACAAAAAGATGAATCCTACAACAAATAACATGGGTGTTTTGTACTGTATCGAACCCCCCCCCCCCCCACTGTTGGAATTATGTCCAGTAATCTCTGTACTGTCTCTAGAAAGTAAGAGTATGTCAATGATCAGACATAAGTCATATAATACTGGGGGTCATGATGGCTTGCTAGAGTCCGCTCATGATCTATAAATCTTGGATTTATTGCCTTTATTATATGATCCCATATGGGTCACACGCCTAAGCTAACAGGAAAATGTGTAGGAACGGTTTAGCAGAATTACGGTAAAAGTGCTAGGCATTTACTGTACTTAGAGAGACTAAAGGGCCTGATTAAATCTAAGGGATTTAATCAGACTGAGAATTGGGCCCAAAAGCCCATAAGAACTGGACAAGGGTTTTAATAATTAAAACTTGCCCTAGCTCTTATTTTCTCAACACAGTCTGCGCCTCTCATCTCTCTCTCTGCGCCTCCCACCAGCTTGGTCTAGCAGCCAATTTCCTGCAGTGTGCGTGTGTGAGCCTTTGGAGGAGCTATCTCTTGGTGGTTCTGCTGATCTCTGACCCGTACCTCCTCTTTCCGCTGCATAACAAGGTAACAGGTGAGATCCTTTATGATTCTAGCAAGAGAACCTAGATCTGGCATGTTTAGTAGGATCAATTAATCTGATGAATTGAACCAGGAAATACTAAACGAATCCTTCACCCACATGGTAGCGATCCAACAAAAGATTTTGATTCCAGTGGGGACAGCTATGATCATGGTAGCTGCGGTGAAGTAGGCACGGGTATCTACGTCTAAGCCCACAGTAAACATATGATGAGCCCAAACAAGAAATCCTAAGACACCAATACTGATCATGGCATAAACCATGCCTAGATACCCGAAGACCGGTTTTTCCGAAAAAGTCGAAACGATATGACTTATGATACCGAATCCAGGCAGAATGAGAATATACACCTCTGGATGACCGAAGAACCAAAAGAGATGCTGGTATAAAATTGGGTCTCCCCCTCCAGCGGGATAAAAAAGGTTGTATTAAAGTTTCGATCGGTTAATAACATGGTAATTTCCCCTGCCAGTACCGGGAGTGATAATAAAAGTAGGAATGTTGTCACCAGAACGGACCACACAAATAGGGGTAATCTATGCATAGTCATTCCAGGTCCACGCATGTTGAAGATATTTGTTATAAAATTGATAGAACCTAAAATGGATGAAACACCAGATAGATGAAGACTAAAAATTGCTAAATTAACTGCTCCTCCAGAATGACTGGTAATACCACTTAAGGGCGGATAGACCGTCCACCCAGTGCCGCTACCTACTTCTACTAAGGCTGAGCTTAATAGGAGCAAGAGACTTGGTGGCAACAACCAGAATGAAATATGATTTAATCGTGGAAATGCCATGTCAGGTGCACCTATCAGAATCGGAACAAACCAATTACCAAATCCACCTATGATCGCCGGCATAACCATAAAAAAGATCATTAAAAAAGCATGAGCTGTTATTAAAACATTATAAAGTTGATGATTCCCACCAAGAATTTGATCGTCGGGTCGTGCTAATTCCATACGAATCAGTATTGAGAAGCATGTGCCCATCACTCCAGCAATGGCACCGAAAATGAAATAGAGAGTCCCTATATCCTTGTGGTTTGTGGAGAACAACCATCGAACCAGATTTTTCATAAATTTGAGATTTTTTCGTTTCTTTCCTTATCAGAGAGGGGCCCCGAAGGGTATTTAGTAACTCGAGCATTTCTTGTTTACTCGAACAGCAAAGGAGAGGCACGGAGTGACTCGAGCACTTGTTGCGAAAGGGTCGTTAACTCAACTACTTACGTGGAAGACGTGGGCTATCGGTCTAGGCGCAAGGGATATATATATAGTTGAGGCCCGACCCTTTTGGGTTGCCGACCTTGATGCCATACCATAGTGTTTAGGGGTCAACGCGGGAAACCAACACGTTGTTGAAACGGAATAGAGCTAAAGTGCACTTTCCCTTGATGGAAGTTATCCAATAAAAGCACACAATCAGTGAGATGAGCTTGCCAGCTCGGAGGAACCCCTATGCCTTTTGGCCAGCTTGGCTTCTGACCGGTCGATCCCGCTTAGTACCCCCTCTTGCAACGATTCGGCGCCTCCACTTGATGCTTGACGCCCACGCTTCCGAGTTCACCTCGTAAACCCTTACAAAAGGGGCAAAGCCCACACCACACAGTTATTCAATTTGAATGTCATTCTCGACTTTATCCCTTCTCTAATCTAATATCTAATAGGGCTGGGTGTTTGATTTCAGGCTCTTTCGAGGAGGGTATCTGATTGGTTAATGTCAGCCCGGCTCGCATGTACTTCCGGTGTTTCTTAGTTGACAACTGCATTGAAATGAGAAGTTCTCCAGTTACTCCTGCACAAGCAACAGCAGTTATGGATCTGATTGAGGAGCGCTAGGAAGAATGGATCGAACGAGAAGGATTAGAGCAAGTTCCGTTCTGGGTGAATCAAGAAAGGAAGTTCTGGGAGTTCTGTGTCCCGAAGAGAGAAAGCTCACTAAGAACTAGCTTGGCCGTAGTTCCTCGTAGGAGATAGACGGACCAAAGGCGTTCCTCGAGAAAGGCTGACCAATTGCGGATTCCGAAAAGAAATAATTTCACTGTCCTAGGGGTTATTCCGCGCTACGCGCGGATTATGGATTCAAATGTCTTGTTTATGAGTTTTATTTAGATTTTATATCATAACTAATGTTCTGTTAAGTTATTTTATACATTCATGCACTCATAGATTTATGTGATTCGGCTATCATCTCTCGTTGACTTGTTCATTATGTTTTATGTTTATCTTCGTACTTTTTAATTGCCGTAGATATACAATGCAATGTGAAAGATATATTTATATTGATCATGAGTGGTATTGAGTTTACTTGGATTATTTTTTCCCTAAAAGTTTAGCAATGAGGCCAATAGGAGAGTGAAGGGCTATCACATATATAATTTTTTTTTTAAAGGAAAACAAATTATCAAAGCTAGATCAAATGCATGTTCTGCTATTTATTCATATTGTGTTGCCATGTTGCTTATTCAGTGTCAGATCAAAATTTCATCTAGAAATGTGATTTTTCTTTTTGTGAAGCTTGATAGCGTCTATGGATTTGTTGAAGTAGAATCTTATTACCGGTGCTGAAGCGAGTACTAATTTCTTGACTTATTGTTTTTAGAAAAAATATATAAAGTATGTGACAAAATGATAATAGAATTTTAATTATGTATGTAGTAACCTTTATATATATTTTGGATTGATGCTTGTTACCAATATGATTACGTGCTTACAATCTTTTATGACAATTCTTTTACCAAAAAGGTTTTTCATGATGTTTTATCTTGGGTAGACCAACAATCTCTAAATCTTCTTTTATTCTTTTTTTTTGTCATAAAACTTCTTTTATTCTAAGTGACTCTTTTAACAAAGCGAAGATTGTAATCAGATAAACGAAAGAAATATCTGGAAGATTGTCAACAAAGGATTCATATATCTTAAGTAGGATTCTTTCATCTTCAAATCAAAGTGGGGAAAAAATATCATTATTTCCCAGCTAGAAAAGATCTCTCGAGAAATCAGCGGCTAAGTCAGTTCATCTCCACACTAAGTCTTCTTTTTATTGTTTCCCCCATCCGATGTCAACAAAGCAGAGGTTAGGCTCGGTTCTGTCATCCCAAGACTTGAAGCTGCAAATATCCACCACGAAACTTCCTGCAATTTATTCAAACAAACACAAAACCATCTCTACTGTTGACATGCAAATAAGATATCAAAGAAACTTACTTACCAATTTGATTTCTACGATATCTCATGTTCTCTGAAACCTCTATTGCTCTCAACCCAGACATATATCTGCTCCCCGAAGTCACATTTTATCACAAAGATAGACTCTGATAACTACAATATGAATAAATGAATAAGGTGATTCATGAGAATGATTCTACGTATGATACAATCTTAAGAATTTGAAGTCATACAAAAGTTTTGAAGTTGTCACATAAAACCATACGGTGATTACCTTTTTCCAGTCTACCCATGCTTTCGATAGGTGTCACAGAAACGCTCAAGCTCTCCTTTCGTCCACTGAGTTCCCAGCTTGTCAGTAAATCTCTTCTTCTGGGATTAGGAAAAACATAGTCAACAAACATATGAAATATATCTGTTTTAGATCTCAAGAAACAAAGATAGAAAAAGTGCACAAGATGAAGAAATTGAAAAACAATATCTCAGAGACTCCCTATTCCTAAATGGCGATACATTAGATTTGCATCTCGTGCAACAAGCTACAAAGGTCTTTACTTTAAGTGACTCTTAGTAAAATAACAAAAATCTTCCAAGCCAAATAATATTTGGTCAACGACGACAAAACTCACTCGTTGCTTGGTTTTCCCCGAGTTACTTTAATCTATTTCGACGTAGAGTATTCGAAGATAAAGAAGAATTAAAAGGTTTTAGGAGAAGAGCTTACAGTTATAACAAACAGTATCGGTGATTGTGGAAGAAAAGGCTCGCTCAAATATCGAACCAAAGATCCAACTTTCTCCAAACTCACTAAACCCGCTTTTTCACAACTCCATTGTTTTCTTTCTCCACCAGAACACATCAGTCCTCACTTCCCAACGCTTCTGCAGCAAAATTATCACTTATATACTTTACATATTAGCAAAAGTTGGCAACACCAATAAATAAAATAATCAAACCCAAATGATTCTATTACTGGCAGAAAAGCCTTGATCATCACAACCATAGAATCAATCAATGAATCACTCAGTTAGATGATGGTAAACTTGTTAAAACATTAAAAACAAACTAACCTTCACGATGTAAGCCAGGGTACCTGGCTAAGAAACATTGAATATGACATGCCCACGTCTACGTGATAGAACTGTGTAGATAGCAGTTACATAGTCGAATGGTATTTGTATCTGAGACACAAACGCCAGTCTATTGTCATATGCGGGAAAATGTAAAGAGCAAAAGTAAGGCAAATAGTCTAGAAAGGGATAACGTACCTCCACATAGTATACATGTTCCAATAACCTTGGAGTTGCCATAAGTCAGGCTAAGTAAGCAACACAATGTACTGTTGGAATCATCTGACAAGATCCTCTATGCAATGGATCTCGTGCTATCCTGGCATCAACAATCTTGAACTTTACATTTTTGATGGGCTCATCACGCAATGGTCCTTCTCATGCACCTAGGGATGTTATAATGGGTAATTTTACCCTACCCTACCCTGACCCTAATAAAACCCTGTCCAAAAATAATCCTTTCCGAATTACCCTAAAAATACCCTAATCTGTTAGGGTAACCCTAAAAATACCCTAATCTATTAGGGTAACCCACGGATACCCTAACTTATTTTCATATTTTTTATGTTTTAACTATCATTAATTTTTAATCTATTTTAAATTAAATATATCTTAAACAGTATTATATTTTATATAAACTCATAAATTAATATATTTAATATTATTTACAATTTAGCACAAAAACATGATTTTGTAATTATTTTATTAAGTCTCTTGTAAATACACATAAATATATAAAATGAAATCTTTACATTGATGGATATCACCAACATTTACTTTGAAATACTGATCAAGGTTAATATTTTTATCAATCTATAATCTATATGATTGTAGATCCGTAACATCATGGTCTAAGAAAACATTTATAACAATTATCTAAAGTAATGGTTAAAAACTATATATTAGAATTTAGAATCAGTGGTTCTATAAAAACCGTAACATCTGAATTATCGGAAAACTATATATATATATATATTTTTTTAATATTATCGCAAAACTATATTATAGAACCGTAACATCTGAATGAATACACCATAACACAAAAATAGTAATACGAAGACGGAGGCAAAAGTACTACTACGTCGTTTCAGTAAAAATGTTTATTAAAAAAAAACCTATGGATACCCTAAACCCTATAGGATAAACCCTTTAAGATATTTAATAATAAAGGATCCGCCCGTTTAGTACCTTTAATTTTTTTTAATGAAAAGGGTAGAGTTCGGAACTTAAAATAAAAACAGGGTTAAGGATACCCTACGGATAAATAACCTTTTTAACATCCCTACATGCACCCCACCGGAATCTGAAAAAAGATAACAATGAAGCCTTTCAGCCACAACCAACAAAATGGAGCCAAAGGGAAGTATAACACTACAAGAAAACATGCATGTTGGGACGTTTGTTTTGGTCCCAAAATTGTTGTAAAAGGCCATTTGGGACGAATATACAACGATTCACGTTTCGTTGGTAATCGTTCGACGTAAAAAATTATTCGATGTAAATTCGTCGTAAAATTACGTCGAGTGAATTTTCGTCGTAAATTCGTCGTAACACGTTTCGTTGTAAAATCGATGTAATATTTACATCGAATTTGCAACGAAAGATTTCGTCCCTTAATCGTTGCTAATATGATGTAAAATTTACATCGATTTTACATCTAACAGACAACTATTAATATATTATAGGACGAGTTTTTTTTTTAAATAACATTGTTAATTCGACGTTAATATTTTTCGTTGTAAAATCGATGTAAAAGATAACGTCGTTAATTCGACGTTAATATTTTCGTCGTAAAATCGATGTAAACTTTAACGTCGACTTAACAACGTTATTTTTTACATCGAATTTACAACGAAAATATTAACGTCGAATTAACGATGTCAAAAATAAAATTTTCTTTTTTTAAAATTTAATTTAAAAATTCGTTTTAATTTAAAAATATAAATAAAACAAAATATTTATATAAATTAAAATATTTTATATACCCAAAATATAATAATATACTACATTAAAAATTTATCGATCTACAGTTCTAATAATCCGAGGCGGGGTCTTCAGCTGTCTCGGGGACGGACGATGGATCCGCCTCATCCTCCTGGCCCGATGTACCAGAACTCTGTGTTGTTGCTTGCTGCTTCTTCTTCTTCCATGCCTCCGCTAGTCTTGGGTTATCCTCAGCTAGGATCTCGAACATAAGGTCGTAACTAGCCCTTTCCTCTCGTCGTTCAACTTGTGATGCAGCAAACATAGCTCTGGTCTCCGCCAACTCCGCTTCTACCTGGGATGGATCTCTAAACGAAGTCCGTCGGGGAACCAACGTAGATGCTAGAGGAGTGTCTTGGATAGATCCTAATCCGAGAACCCGTCCTCTCTTCTTCGGAGCCACCTGCAAAACTCGAAAATATATATATATTAATTCACATATAGATTAATTTAACTTAGAAAATAAAATTTAGCATAATAAAATAGTTACCTCGGTGAAGATAAGATCTTTCTCCTGGGTAGTCAATTGAACTTGAGTACCTTCAGGAGTAAGTTGTGTCTCCCGCTCCGTGACTCGCTCCATCGCGTCGTTGTAGATCTGCTCCGCCCTCGGACTCACAAACTGTCCCGTCAACGTGTGCGTATGAGTAGCTTTGTAAACATCGTTCAACGAAGGAAGTTCTCCGCCATCAGCCTGAAAACACAAAAAAAACACATAAGATTAAATTTACACCATGATTAATTAAAAAATTAAATTAAATATATATTAATTAGTTATAACAGAAGAAAGATGATCACCCTTGAAAATGGATTCCTTCACTGCCACAATCAAGTTCTTGTCATCAACCTCAATTGAGAGCGTGTCGTCAAGTAAAATATTTGGCTCCTGATTAGTCAGAATCAACAATCAAAAGTTGAAATAGTCAGAAATGTTATACTTGCTAGAGCCAGGATAGAGATTGATCTAGATTACAATGAACTTACAGATAGTTTCGTAAGCAGGAGGGAGATGTGAGGGGATCTAGTCATTGTCGGCGAGAATAACATGGAGATTCCACCGAATTATATGTCTCGCCGTCGTTCCAGCTAACCAGTGACAAAGAACTTAGCAAGTGGCTCAGAAAACGCAACAGTGGAAGTTGATCTAACAGGCTCTGTGGTCGCAGTCTCAGTCTTATTCTCCACCGCAGCCTCAGATTTCGCTCGCTTGACCATAATCTTCTGCTAAAAGATATTTCAAACAGTCAGTAACATTGAACTAACCAAGAAGTAATAACATGTGGATTTTGAGAGCAAAATTTCTTCTAATGAACCTTACTTGATGGGTAGAGCAGGAGAATATGCTTAGCAAGCAACTTATTCATCTTGAACATGTAACTGCAATCAGTTTCAAAAACCACACGCAAAGCATCATCATAGATGATCTGCCGCTTGTTGCTCGGGTGTAACACGCAAACCATACGACGGTGTCTTCGTGTGCGTGGTCGGATCAGAACCTCACCGAGAGTTGTTGTGTCTAGAATTCCCAGATCAATGCGTCCTCGGTGCCCAAGCACCTCGTCTAGCTGTCCCTTTGAGCTCCATGTATCATATAGGGACTGAACCTCATACAATACTCAAAAGAGTATTTACCAAATCAATGTATATGGTAATAGAAAAAGCTTATTCGAACTATAGGCTCATTAGGTCAACCGGGACATGTGATGTGAACTTACAACGTCTTGACAAAAACCATAAATCGGACTTTTAGATCTCACGCTCCTTTTTATACAAAATCTCAAATGTTTGTTAGTTCACATCACATCATTTTACCTTAGATTTGTGATTACCGAGCTTCTTCTTTCATGGGACCAAACGAACAAAACAGAATTAAAAACAAAAAAAAATAGAAATCCTTTTAAATAATATTTGATCGGGCTTTATTCGGACTGAACCTCATTTAATACTCAAAGAGTATTCACCAAATCTATTCTTTACCACCAAATCTTTGTCTATAGTAGTAGAAACACTCATTCGGACCATAGGCTCACTGGGACAAAATGGTCATGTGATGTGAACTAACAACGTCTTGCCAACAACATTTAATCGGACTTTTAGATCTCACAATCTTATATAAAATCTCAAACGTTTGTTAGTTCACATCACATCATTAGATCTTAGCTTTGTGATAAACGAACTTCTTCTTTCATGGGAAGAAACGAACAAAACAGAACTAAAAAACCAAAAACATAGAAATCCTTTGAAAACCGGCAAGAAGAAGAAAGCAATAGAAATGACAACGGATCATTTGACCAAAGTTTTGATGATCCGGAAGAAAACTTCCACGGCCAATGAGACAGAAAAGGTTCTTGAAATTTTGGAAGATGCAGACGATTTGTGTTTCTAAGCCAGCCCAACCTCACCTTATATAGGATTTCAAAACTTCTCTCGAAAGCTTGGTATATGCCTTAGAATATCTTTTTTTTTCAAACTCGAAATAATAAGATATTCAATAAGATATTATGATTTTTTTTAAGGAAATAAATTAATTACTTAACTTTAAATCGAGCTGATAACATTCTTGTAAATAAATCGAACTCCAAACTCATTTGTTTATTTTGGGCTTGTCATGTCACACTTCCACGTCATCAGTATCCGCCTCTAAAACCCTCTTATAACGACATGTCAGCAATCATCCAAAATTACTTCTCATTTAAAGGTATAAATCTTTATGTTTTTCTCTCCATACCAAGAGCGGTTTTTAATTTCTCTAGTCGTTTGATTCCTTTTTGGAATCTGTTAGGTTTTCATTTTTTTTTCATGAAATTCGCTGGGGGTTTCTCTAGAGCTTATAGTTGATAAAAATTAAATATTGACCTTCCTCGGTTTATAGTCCATTGGTTATTTGATGTGGGTTTTAAGGATTTAAGTCATGTATTTTTTTTTTGCTCACGGATAAAATCTTGAAATGAATTGGGTCGATTTTTAGACTTTCAACTATGTCGCTGGGTTATTAAATTGGTACATTTCGAGAGAGCTAGATCGCTTAATATGATCTAAATTATTGGTTTTGGGAAAGAGTATAGAGGTAGACGAATTGTTACACCTTACTTGTCATTTGTCCATTTAGGATAGTGACCAAACCCCTTCCTTCGATTTGAGGAAGAAGAAAAAGGGGTTTTTGTTTTTATAAGACAGTTTTTTAGTTAGTAACTTTGATTTTAAACGGTTTAAGTTTAACTGGGTTAAGTACATTTGTTAAGCAAGTTAGCAACAAAACTATTTTTGCTTGGTCAATGTTAATCTAATCTATTAAAACAGGAAGATTTGCCATGGTACATAAATGTTGTTTCCGGAATTTGCCCTTGATATTATTAGGATTTGTAACCTTCATTAAGGGTAAAACTGTAAAACAATGTATATTAATGATTTAATTAAATTTCATTAAGAGTAATTAGGGAATATAACATTATCTCTACAATCCATGTTTCCAAACAAGACAATTATTAAACATGTAGCCAAACAACCAAATTCTAATGGGTCTCACTTTTCTAATTAATTAAAATCAAAACAAATTAATTGATAAATATAATTAATAATTTATACATCAACTATTATATATAAATTAAGATTCTCTAATTTATGATTTAATTCAAAATATATTTATAATATATTTTAATATCGTTTTTCAAATATATATATATATATATACATATTACGGTTGATGTTTTTACGATTGTACTTTTTAGCAAGTTTTTCCATCAAACTAAAAAATATTTAATTAATTAAACGGGTTAAAAAATTAATTAGCCAATCTCGATTATAAATTTTCTATAAAAAAATTCGCATATAGTAAATAATTTCAGTTGATATATTTTAAACTTAATAAAAATAATAAAATGATTTCATACTTATATTATTCAAATATTTGAAGCGTCAAATTATGCTTTATGTTTGAATGAAGTTTTTAACGGATAGTTCCATCAAATTTGCAAATTATATATACGACTACAACATGTATTTTATAAAATAATATTTTAGATAAATATAATAACAATTAAACATATACCACATAACTTTTACAATAGTTGTTTTCACATATATATATATATATATATATATATTTTTTTTTTTTCTAAACTATGATCTTACGATACAACACATATTAAAATATTTAATGCGAAATCGTTATTTTAATCTCTTAATCCTTACGATATAAATCCTCCAAATAACACATAATTCATTTAAAAAAAAAAACTAAATTGCTAACTCACTGTTTATAATGTTGGTTAAACAATTATAATCAAAATTAGATTACATAATTAAAAATCAAAATCTAAATTACTATTAACAAAATGAATAAAAAGTAAAATTTGTAAAGAAAATTAAACCCGCACTTTCTAAGTGCGGGTCAAAATCTAGTTAGGGACTTAAAAGACTAAGTCAATATAAGTTTATAATATATTATGTTTAAGAAATAGTTAGAGATTTATAGGCATTTTTGCTAAGTTGAAAGTTTATATGTATCTTTCTTTTTCTTTCTCTTTTAAACTATATTATTTTCCATCAAAGTACATTACTTCAAATTTTTCATTGGGTCTTGGATTTGAGGTGGTCTCTTGTTTCAAGTCTCTTCACTATGGTCCTAGAAATTTATATACATGTCGCCTGTAAATTATTTATAATTTCTTAAACCATAAACATATGTCAATTTGTGAATAATAAGAAAATGGAAGCGTATTTTTTGGATCCATGACTTACAATCTGAATTTAGGAAAAACTTTTCGACACGAACCCATAGTTGCTTTTTGTCTCTGCTGATGGAATGCACATAAATTATGTATTTCTGATTAGGGTTGTTGTGTGGATCATAACCTTATATTTATATAAAAGCAATTTGTAATTCGATCCTTCATCAAATTAAAAATTACTGAATGTATTCACACATTAAATTTCAGCACATTTATGCCTCATAGTCTTTTATTATTTACCAAAGTGATTACATAAGTTTTGACTCCTTTGAATAATGAGCTCAAAATCATTCTTACAATCTCTCACTGAGTCACATATGTATTCTGAAAAATATGATAGATTTTATGAGCTTAAAATTGTCATTATATAGCAGGTAAAAACAATAGCTTCCATTGACTATAGAAACATATGATCAGAACGGTTTTCCTTATAATAATAAAATAACTAAACATTTCATGGTCACTGAAATCTATATAGTCAAATGACATAGATCAATTATGAAAAGTGTGTGAAAATCACAATGAAAAGTGATCAACACACATGTCGATTTTCAGTTGGTCATACTTTATTGAGATCTTTTAACTTTATTGTACAAAAAGTAAATTAAAATTTTATTTCTGATTAGAAAATATACATAAACACAACTAAAACAAAGAACCCAAAACCAAATAACAAACTTTCATTAAACCAAATGATCCTCAAACACTAACACTCATTCAAGCAGTATACTCATGAAAAACCTTTTGTGGAATACCTTTTGTAAGATGATCTGATGTCATGGAGATCTGCTATAATGGTGTTTGTCTTTAAGTGTTCTACGAAAATCTCTCCAATTTTTACTCTCTCCTGAACAACGAGGAATTTAATTTCAATAAATTCACTTTGTCATGCTCCTGTTTTTGTTGGAATACAATAAATATGATTTATTGTCACATTATAACCTCTTGTAGTCCTTTCAAACCTTCAAGAATTCCCAGACCAGTGACAAAATTCTTCAGCCAAGATTCCTAATTGCATGCTTAAAATGCTACATATTATGTCACTATTGTGGAGAAAGCTACAAGTGATTATTTCGCACTACGCCAAGAAATCACTCCACAAGCCAACAAAAAAACGTAGCTTGAAGTGGACTTTTTACTATCTTTATATCCATCAAAATCATAATCATAATACCCAATGATCTTCAAATTATATGATATAACCATTTTTCCTCTACATGTATCTCATGACCCTTTTGACTGCTTTCCTATGGTCCAAACTTGGATTAAGTATATGCTTAACACTCCAAAAATACGTACAAATGCGTACAAACTTGAGCATACATGAAACTCCCTACAACCGATGCATAATGGATCTTTTGCATCCCCTAAATTTCTAAATTTACATTGGCATTGATCGAGACAAAAACTTTCTCATATAGCGACTGAAGTGTCTCATGGTTTGCATTCATGCATGCCAAATCTTTTGAGTACTTTATCGACATATATCTTGTGAGACAATCCAATAATTCCTCAAGTTTGATATTGGTGAATATCGATTACAAATAAAAATGCTTCACCAACATCTTTCATGTCAAAATGACTCTTAAAAAATATTTTTGTCTCATGAAACATGCTTAACATTAGTGGCTATCAGTATCTCATCGACATACAAAATCAAAAAAATTCACTTATTCCCACTGAACGTTTGATACACACAATCTTTGACTAAATTCACCTCAAAACAAAATGAGATGATTACCTCATGAAATTTGTGGTATCACTGATGAGAAGCTTCTTTTAGCCCATATATGGATTTATATAACTTGCATACCATCTTCATTGAATCACCTAATACAAAGTTTTTCTGGTTGCTCCATATAAATTGTCTCATCAACGTTTTAATTGAGAAATAATATCTTGACATCCATCTGATGAAGCTCTAGGTCATAATATGCAACAAAAGTCATGATTGTTTTAAAAGAATCCTTTGGAGAGACTGGAGAAAAAAATTCTTTGCAGTCAATCCCTTCATTCTGAATATATCATTTAGCTTCTAGACGATCCCACATTAGTATATGAGTCCATCTTGGACTTAAATATCCATTTGAAACCAATGGATTTCTTACCTTATGGTAATGGGACAAGGTCTCAAACCTTATTATCTAGCATTGATTGATACTCTTATTCAGCAGAGATGACTCACTTATCTTAATTAGAACTACCCAGGCCCTCACAGAAGTTGATAGGATCATCTTCCAACTGGTTTTTATTTTCTTCTTGTTGCATAAGAAATACTATGTAATCATCCAGAATAACACTTTTTCTTTCTCTAGTGGATCGCCGCAAATGCACTTGCTTTTGTTGCACTGTTTCAAGAGGATTTTGAATTTGAATTTCATGGTCGATATGATCGTCATATTGATTTCGATGGAGAGCTTTAATATCAATTTGAGGTTCCAAATTTGCTTTATCAAAAGTAACTTATGAATCGGTTTAGAGACTAGATCATATTCTTCCTCAAATATGATGTCTCCAACTTCATTTCTACCCCCACCCTCAATTCAATATCCGCAAAGAACATTGTTGTTCCCGTCTAAAAAGTATTCTTTTGTGTGGGATCATAAAATTTGTAACCCAAAGATTGATCAGAATAACCAATAAGTATATGCTCACAGTTCTGGAGTCTAATTTCTTCTAAAATGTTCTATAAGGGTGGACATTCCTAAATGTGGAAATGCTTCAGATTAGTTTTTCTGCTAGTACAAAGCTCATAAGGTGTTTTTGCAGTTTCTTTCGCTGGTACTCTATTAAGCATGTAAGTTGCAGTCTATAGTGCCTCTCCCTAGAGTGATTTCGGTAAACTAGAATGACAAATCATACTCCTTACCCACTACAAGAAAACAACATTTTTGCGACTGCTACTGACGACTATACTTGTAGTCGTAACATTATGCGACTATTATGGACATGATTGCGACTTCTTTGCGACTACAGATATATTTTCGTCTATTAGTCGCTAATATACGACCAAAAATGGTTGTCGCCAATTTAGTTGCCGATTTACAACTGATTAACTACTATTGTCGAGACCGGTAACATTAGTCGCAACTTAGTTTTTAAATGTGCGACTAAGATGTGACTAATATGGAGAATCGTTTAGAAGTCACAAATTAGTCACAAAGACAGCGTCTGCGTTGCGACTCCTTCGTCGCGTCGCAAATTAGTAGGATATCAGTTGTATCTTACATATTTGTGGTAGGTGTACCTATTTCATGCGACATGCATTTATGACCATTAATGGTAGTGGCCAATTATGTCTACATAGTTGAAATTCAGCCCTATCTCCGTTTTTATTTGTAGAAACACAAAGAATTTGGCAACCTAGGTACATGGAGGTAAGATACCATGGGGAGTGGATGTATAGTAGGTTCGATGAAGCCACATACAATTTCTCGACAGCCTTCAAAACGGGGGTTGCACAATTCATGGAATTTGCCGAAAACCAGCCTTTAACGCATGGCAATGGTGGTAAGTCTCTACGCCCTTGTAGTGTTTGCAAGAACGAAAAATCGGAAACCTCAGAAAAAGGAATTTGGAGTCATCTATATAGCAGAGGATTTATGCCTGATTATTATGTTTGGTATAACCATGGAGAAGAAATCGGTTTGGATATAGGAACAAGTTATATTGATCTGAATGGTCATGTTCGTAATGTAGTAGAAGATAGATATGTGGATATGGTGAATGATGCATTTCGTGATTACGCGAGTAATAGTGATGAAGAACATGTATGTAATCATTCAAAAAAGTTTTATGACCTGTTACAAGGAGCCAAAAATCCTTTGTATGATTGTTGTCGTGAAGGTCACTCCCAGTTATCCTTGGCTTCTCGGGTCTTCTAAAAAAGGCAGAACATAATATGAGTGAAAGGTTAGTGGATTCGATATGTGAAATGTTGACAGATTATTTACCAGAAGAAAACAATGCAACAAGTTCACATTACGAGACTGAGAAACTGATGCGCAATTTAGGTCTCCCCTATTATATAATTGATGTTTGCATGAACAATTGTATGATTGATACGATTAGGTTTTAATCCCTAGATCTACACTGCAAGTGCACAGACGTGAACCAGTAGTATATAGGGTATCGAATCCACAGAGACTCAAGATTCTTGCGATAGATTGTAGAACGTCGAATTAACCTAGGTGAAACAGTAGTGAAGGCAGTAAATCAAAGCAGAAAGTAAATAGATCGGTTTGTAAGCAAATCAGACGAAGCGTCAGGTTAAGGGAGTTCTCAGGAAATCAGGAATATAGGCAATAAATCAATCATGATCTAATTAAGTACCGTTCTACAACTAGAATCACAGAAGCATAAGAAACCAACTTTCGTTGCGAATATTATCTATGTCTAGCAACCTAGCAAACCAACTTTCGTTGCGAGTTCTAGAGATCCTAAACAAGCATTAATCTCAAGTTCTTTCGTTCACAATTCTCTTAAGCCAAATTTCTTTGTGAATATTCAAATTGCTCATCAAGGTTTTTTCTAGTTAATTAATCAACTGTCGTTGCAAAAATCAACCTAACATCATGAATCTGGGTAGCTAATTCAGATTAAGCATTAAGAACAACCCTAGATGAAGAACTAGAAAGATGTGAATCCCTACAGATTGATTAACCTATAATTCCATGAGATCCCCTGTGAGAATCCCTAAACCTAACGGGTAAACTACTCAGACATGGCAGATGAAACAAAAGACATGATGAATAGAAAACCAAATATCATAAAACAGAAACAAGGAATATGAGTTCCAAATCTCTCTCTCTCTCTCAATAGAATAAAGCGTAAGTAAAGCGTAGCCTAAACAATGGCTTAAAAACCTTAATATAATGATCTAAACTTGGCTGGAGCTTCTTTGTAATTATGAAAAACTTCTGGGCCAATGCTGAAATTTCCAAACTCTTCATTAAATCGCCGAGAAAAGTCTGTCTCGATGCACAATGTGTGTCGATCGACACAAACATCCAGAAGCGACTCCAACTTCTTCTTCTCAGGCAAATGCTCCAAATAGCTCCAGAATGCGCCATAATGTCCAAATCCGCTCCAAATGTACCTAAACCTGTAAACACATATAAAAGTTCTCCAAAAGACACTAAAAGACTCTTATAACAAAGACATATACCATGGTTGAAAGTCCTAAAAGTCATGATATATCAACTCCCCCACACTTAGCTTTTGCTTGCCCTCAAGCAAACATAAAACCAAGATCAGGAGAAGAAGTTTGAAAACTTCAGAAACTCGTTTCATCGTAGAAGCACCACACTCAGATTCACCTTAGTAAGCCACATAAAAATTAACCTGCAGACATCAAGACCAACATGTACTTCCCCCACACTTAGCAACTATCCTGAGTAAACTCCACAATCACATTCAGAGCATTCAAATTCACCACACTGACTTCTATAATCTAATAAGTGCGGTCTCACCTAGGGAGTATCGATCAAAGAACACATGGACTCTTACTCTGTTAGTACATGACCACTCAACTGTTGTTTTTGGTTCCTTTCTTCTCATTTTCCTTCCTTAGCACTGATTTTTCCCCACTGGGTATCATTTTATTTTTTCTATCAGTGCTCTTCCCTTTTTATTCGGGGAATTACTTTGGACATGTTTCCATGGATGCACAAGAGGTAATAGGGGTCTCTACCACTCCCGTGACCACTTCGAAGCTACTAGCTTATCCTCAGTTTATCTATCTCTTTTTTTTTACTTTCAAGGTAGGGGAGAAGGGAACCAAAATCAGATAGGTTTACAAGCTGTGCCAGAACTAACAGAGGAATCCGACTCAAAGTATATCAAGCCCCAAGGTGAGAAAAATTAAGTCAAGTTAAAGGTGAAGCCAAGTAATGGATTTTCTGAATACCTGAAGTGATATGGGTGTCCTCAGTAGGCTGGTCTGTATTGGGTTTTCTAATAGTCATAGATCATCTTCAAATCATCCAATGGTCACTTAAGTTCCTGCAAGCGTGGTAATCTCCTCAAAAAGTCCTTGTTTCCTACTCAATTTTGACTCAATAAAACAAATTGGACTGACTCTAAGAAAACAAAAAGCGGTGCGTCAGTAGCTACCTCCCCCACACTTGAAACACACTGTCCCCAGTGGTGTCAAGCTTAGGCTCGGTGAGAAGGATAATCAGAATGAATATAATCCGAAAAGGGTCAGAACTCTTACCTGTCGTCGGCCTGTGTCGATCGATGCCACAAGTGGTGTCGATCGATGCTTAATCGTGAATGCTTACGGTTATGTAGATAACCGGTGTCTGAACCGCAAATGAATCGGCAAACCATAAATCGCATCAGTGTCGACCGACACAAAGGATGTGTCAATCGATGCAGAGCGATCCTGCCTGTTCTCGCGCCTTTGAACACACCAAAACAGAAAAATCAAAGCACCAAAATCAAAACGAAAAAGAAAAGAAAAAACAAACCTACTTGTGGGTTGCCTCCCACTCAGCGCTTGTTTAAAGTCAGTAGCTTGACTATGGGAAGGAGAACGAACTTATGGGGGATTCAACAGAGACCTATAGTGCCTCTGTGAATGTCTCTTCAACCAAGGTGGCATATAAGCATTTGGATCATGAGAGGAATTAGGGTGGGAGCGAAGCGTGGGTGGGATACTGTGTTTGCCTGCATTCACAGCTAATGGATTACGAGGTTTAAGTTTAGAGTGATCATACCTTTGCTTTGGTGGATGAAAGAGATCTGGAGCTTTATGCTTAAGAGCAGTTGCAGGCTCTGAAGATGTTAAAGCAAGGTCATAATGAACTGCCATCTTCTCTTCTCCAATAGGAATCTCTGATTCCACTTCCACACTGAAGCTTTGTCCATCAATGGTGGATTTCTGCAGCTTATCCATCTTGAACTGCAAAGGCTTGTCTCCCAGGTGGAGATCAATCAGTCCATGTCTCACATCTATCACTGCTCCAGCTGTAGCAAAGAAAGGTCTTCCAAGCAGCAAAGGATCATCTGGCTCAACATTATACTTCAGCACTACAAAGTCCGTTGGAATCGAGTAGTTTCCAACTCTGATAGGAATGTCCTCAAGAACTCCTTTTGGATACCTCTTTGATCGATCAGCTAAGATAAGAGAGATCCTAGTAGGCTGGAAATCCATCAGTCCCAATCTCACAGCCACAGAGTATGGCATGAGATTCACACCAGATCCTAAATCAAACAGAGAATGTTTGAATCTGTCCTTAGAGATGGAACAGTCTAGCACAAAGACTCCTGGGTCTGGAAGCTTCTCTGTAATCTGAATCAGTTTCTTTTCCATCACTCTGATGCATTTAGCTTTGTCTAGCTCATGTTTGGACATCTTAGGAGCCTTAGGATAGGGCACAGAAGGTTTATGGACTCGTTCTGGAGCTGTTGCAGGTTTCTGGTTCCGTCTGCGATCCGTGTCGATCGATGCAGACTGAGTGTCGATCGACACAAGGAGATTATGAGCAATTCCATCAGACGTATCGGGCATGCGTCGATCGACATCAAGAGTGTGTCGATCGACGCTTGTCTCAGACAGATAATATTGATCCAGAAAATCCGAGATGATGCTCTCTTCTTCTTCCAGCAAGTCGATCTCATTTCTTATGATCACATCATTGATGAATTTTTTCTGTTCAGCTCTTCTTGATCCATTTTGCCTTTGCGCTGCTCCAGCAGTCTGCTGAACCTGAACATCTAGCTTCTTCACATGAGTACTTATAGCTTCTATCTTCCCATTGAGATCACGGTACAGAGCATCTATCTTTCCATTGAAGTCCACTGTACACTTCTGCTGTCCTTCCAAGAGTTGTTCCAAAAGTCTCATCATCTTATCATTCTGCTCCTTTTGAGGAGGAACAGGCTGATACGATGAAGCACCGTAATCTCTGGAGAATGAAGTGTTATGTTGGAAAGGTCTCTAAAATGCAGACTTTGGTGTGAAACTAGAAGTCTGTCCTTGCTGATTCCCATATCTCTGACCTTGATAATCAGCTCCAGCTATGTAATTCACGTCCTCAGCCTCCTGAACATCCACTTTCTTACCAAGTAAGATGCTATGGACAGAATCAATCTTCTTGTTCATCTCAGCTATCTGGGAATTGTCAGCTTTACCACCAGACTTCATCCTCTCCATATCAGCATTCTTGACACTTGCTAGTCACCAAGTTCTCAATAAGCTCATTGGCTTCTTCTGGAGATTTAGTGTAGAAATTTCCATTACTTGCAGCATCTAAAGCCATCCGATACCACAAATCAACTCCTCTGAAGAAGATACACAACGGCTGCACCTCAGAGAAACCATGATGAGGACAATGTCTCTGGTATCTCTTGAATCTTAAACAGGCTTTTTTAAAAGGCTTTGTAGATCCTTGCTTAAAGGTCAAGAGATCCTGTCTAAGCTGATCGGACCGAGCATCATCATAAAAGTGTCGCAGAAACTTCTCCTTTACTTCATTCCAAGTAGTCAGAGTCCCAAGTGGAATCTGACTTAGCCAGTCATCAGCTTCTCCTACAAGAGAGTGAGGAAAAAGCTTGCAGTGCAGGTAATCGTAGCTTACTCCATTGTGCTTCATTCCAGTCACTATAGACTCAAAGTGCTCTATGTGGTCCATAGGATGCTCATTTGGAAGTCCGCTGAAAACACGCTGTCCCACAAGCGTGTAGAATGAGATCTTCAGCTCGAAGTCATTACGCAGAAACGCAGGAGGAACAATTGCAGATCTATTAGCGTAAAACTCATCCGGGCGATTGTAATCCGCTAGCGTCCTCCTAACGGGTGGATTAGGAGGTGGATCAGGTGCTCTAGGAGGCTCTTCAACTCGTGGATTTCCTTGTCCACCTTGAGCTTCTCCATCAGGCTGAACAATCTGCCTCTCAGGCTCAGGAATGACATTACCTTCAGCATCAATTCTCTGCCCTTGAGCATTGTAAGGATTATTCTGCGTATCTCTCAGAACACCTTCAGCATCTGATATCAAAATCAAAGGCGCATGATTAGCGTTTGCCATCTTAGCTGGTCCATGAGCCTTTCTGTTCTCTCTCTCTCTCTAGATTTGCGAGCTCCTTAAGTTCAAGTTTCACAAGCTTCTTGTCCGGATTACTTCTGGTTGCGCGATCAGGCATAAACCGTCGGTAATCGTCAAGCGTCGATCGATGCACAGGACCGCAACGATCGATTCAGTTCGGGTTTCGCTTTGTGTCGACCGATGCAAGGAGAGCGTCGATCGATGCGATGCGATTCTAGGCGTACCTGAAACGCAAGAAAAATGTAAATCAGTAACCAAAAACGATAAACCTAGTCGTAACCCTAAGTCCAAATCTATCGAAGACTCAAAAGAGTCCCTGGAAACGGCGCAAAAAAACTTGATACGATCAGGTTTTAATCCCTAGATCTACACTGCAAGTGCACAAACGTGAACCAGCAGTATATAGGGTATCGAATCCACAGAGACTCAAGATTCTTGCGATAGATTGTAGAACGTCGAATTAAGCTAGGTGAAACAGTAGCGAAGGGAGTAAATCAAAGCAGAAAGTAAATAGATCGGTTTGTAAGAAAATCAGACGAAGCGTCAGGTCAAGGGAGTTCTCAGGAAATTAGGAATATAGGCAATAAATCAATCAGGATCTAATTAAGTACCGTTCTAGAACTAGAATCACAGAAGCATAAGAAACCAACTTTCGTGGCGAGTATTATCTATGTCTAGCAACCTAGCAAACCAACTTTCGTTGCGAGTTCTAGAGATCCTAAACATGCATTAATCTCAAGTTCTTTCGTTCACAATTCTCCTAAGCCAAATTTCTTTGTGAATAGTCAAATTGCTCATCTAGGTTCTTTCAAGTTAATTAATCAACTGTCGTTGCAGAAATCAACCTAACATCATGAATCTGGGTAGCTAATTCAGATTAAGCATTAAGAACAACTCTAGATGAAGAACTAGAAAGATGTGAATCCCTACAGATTGATTAACCTATAATTTCATGAAATCCCCTGTGAGAATCCCTAAACCTAACAGGTAAACTACTCAGACATGGCAGATGAAACAAAAGACATGATGAATAGAAAACCAAATATCATAAAACAGAAACAAGGAATATGAGTTCCAAATCTCTCTCTCAATAGAATAAATCGTAATTAAAGTGTAGCCTAAACAATAGCTTAAAAAACCTAATATAATGATCTAAACTCGGCTGGGGCTTCTTTGTAATTATGAAAACTTCTGGGCCAATGCTGCAATTTCCAAACTCTTCATCAAATCGCCGAGAAAAGTCTTTCCCGCATATGTGTCGATCGATGCACAATGTATGTCGATTGACACAAACATCCAGAATCGACTCCAACTTCTTCTTCTCGGGCAAATGTACCAAATAGCTCCAGAATGCGCCATAATGTCCAAATCCGCTCCAAACGTACCTAAACCTATAAACACACATAAAAGGACTCCAAAAGACTCTAAAAGACTCTAATAACAAAGACATATACCATGGTTGAAAGTCCTAAAAATCTTGATATATCAATGATCTTATGAAAAGAATAAGAGAAGGAAGATAAGTGTCGGTTTTGTGCTTCACCAAGATGGAAGCCGAACGATAGAAAAAGTATAACAAAGTACCCTACAGTCATATGTGGTATCTACCAATTGCTAACAGACTGAAGATAATATATCAAAGCGAGAAGACTGGAGCGGCAATGACCTCAAGCTCAACATCCTCTGTTTGCCCAAGAACCCCATAACATTTATCTTGGATTATGTACAAATGGGTTCAATCCATTTGGCCCCCTGATCTTGACTCCATATAATTTAGCCCTTGATATGTGCATGAATACACAATACTTGTTTCTTACAATTCTGAATTCTGGGTCAAATCATATGCGCGCTAGTCTCGAAAACTTCCTCCGACCTCTTATTGAGGACTTACAAGAATTGTGGTCTTCTGGAGTCGTTGCATACGATGTGTCGTGGAATAAAATTTTTAATCTAAACGCAATGCTGCTATGGACAATTAGCGACTTTTCGGCATGTGGGATATTATCATGTTGGACGACCCATGGTGAATTGTCTTGTCCTATATATTTGTATGGAAGATACAAAATCTTTTTATCTTCCTAAGAGAAGGAAGACGTATTGGTTTGATTGTCCCCGGAGATTTCTTCCACATGGTCATCCACTGAGGAAGAATAAAAAAGATTTCTTGAAGGGAAAAGACGCCTCGAAAGAGCATCCACCTGCGGCTTTGAGTGGTGAGCAAGTTTATAGCGAGCGACTGAAAGGTGTAAATCCACCGAAAACAAAGGACATTGGTGGAAACGGTCACGAAAAGAAGGATATTGGCTATGGGAAGTGGCATAACTGGCACAAGGAAAGTATATTTTGGGAGCTTTCGTACTGGAGGGACCTCAATCTCCGACATAATATTGATTTGATGCATGTAGAAAATAATTTTTTTGACAACGTCATGAATACTCTTATGAGTGTGAAGGTTAAATCCAAAGACACCATCATGTCAAGATTTGATATAGAACGATTTTTTTCTCGGCCACACTTACATATTGATAGTGAGGGTAAAGCTCATTTCCCATCGTACAGATTGACTGACGATGCCATAACAAGATTACTAGAATGTGTGAAACATGCAGTCAAATTTCCAAATGGTTATGCAGCCGACTTAGCTAGTTGTGCTGATATGGAGAACAATAAGTTTTCAGGGATGAAGAGTCATGACTGCCACGTTTTTATGGAGCGGCTACTTCCATTTATCTTTGCCGACCTCTTAGACCGGAACGTCCACCGTGCGTTATCAAGTTCTAATTAATTTTACTTATAGTATATAATACGAATATTTGATTAGTAAATATGAGTATAGTGTTTTATATTTACCAACAGTTTCAATATATATATTGTAGGGGCTGGAGGTTTTTCAGTGCCTTATACTCGAGAACTTTACAAAAAGTCGCGTCCAAATTCTCAAAAAAAAAAACATAGTTTTAATCATATACAATTTGGAAAAGATCTTTCCACCATCATTTTTCGACGTGATAGAGCACTTGCCGATACATCTCCCCTACGAAGCTGGATTAGGAGGCCCAGTGCAATATAGGTGGATGTACTCTTTTGAAAAAATTTTCAAAAAGTTGAAAGGGAAAGGCAGGAACAAAAGATATGCGGCATAATCCATTATTCAATCATACATCAATGAGGAGGTAGCTTATTTTTCAAAGCACTACTTTGATGCAGATATAAAAACGAAATCAAGGTAAACGCGTTATGGCCAATCACATGTTCACTTTGCCATTTGTGAGATACACATAGTAGCTATTAACTAATTATAATTTTTTCTAAACTAATTAATTTAGTCTTTTTTTTTTGTCAATAGTACAAGACACTACCGATTCTCAGCAAGCCAAGATGGTGAGTCTGAATCTATAAAAACAAAATAAGATGGCTGGATTCTTGTACCTAGCTTATCCGCCTTTGTGTTGGTTGTTCTTGGAGTGTGAATAATAACAAACCTTGTAAAGAAACTCTTACGACTCTCATACTCGTCCCAATGTATCGTGAATGCAGGCCATTCTGAAGGTGTAGACACTATCTCCACCAGCTCTGAATAGTCTGTTGCGAAAGTTACATCGGGTTGATTCCACCTCTTCATACACTCCATTGCCCATATGAGTGCTTCGAATTCTGCATGAAGAGAAGATAAACTACATCTGATGTTTCTTGCTCCCATCATAATATCTCGCTCTCCTTCGTAGACGCTATACCAGCCTTGTCCTGAGAACATATTCCCTTCCTTCCATGATCCATCCACAAAACACCATCGTCCATGAAATTCCATTCGTGCCGGTATGGAGACCATGTTTCCACTTCTCATGTGTGTACCTGTCCTAACCAAAGAATCTGAAGCATGTGCATCTCCCCATGCAAGGGCCTCACTTTCCGCTTGTCTTAAAATTTCTCGTGGATCCCGATCAATGTTACTATATATTTTATCATTTCTACTTTTCCAAATATACCAAATAATCCATGGGTAATATGAAATATCAATGTCCGATGACACCCTCCAAAATAGATAATCCATATTTGTAAATAAGGAGGATAAAGGAAAGACTCCATGATTTGAAGGAATAGATGATAGTGCCCATGTTTGCAAAGTTGGTGGGCATTCGAACAGGTGGGTTATTGATTCTTCCTCAGTCCCACACCTAACACATTGGGTATCACACCTTATTCCCGAGCTTTTAAATTTTTTGTAATCGATAGACATCCCGAAATTGCTTGCCAGATAAAGTGTCTTATTTTTGGCGGGCATCTGAGTTTCCAACAGAACTCTTGAAGTCGTTTGACATCAGGTCCACAGACCATATTTATAATTCCTTTATTCGGGTAGGTTCGTTCTAGATAGTAGCCTGATTTAACCGAATATTTCCCATTTTTTGTATCATGCCAACCGATACTGTCCGGTCGAGAATGCCTACTAATTAATAAAACCATGATCAGTGTCGCATCCTCTGGAACGATAATACTATGAATCATCTGTTCATCCCATACCTTATGAGTATGATTGATCAATTGACTCACTTTGAGTGAGGGATCATAAGAAGTTGTTTTACTAGTTGCTGACCTCGGGCGGTGGCCTGGAATCCAAAGATCGTTCCATACGGATATGGTGTCTCCTGTTCCAACCCTTTTGATTAGTCCTTTGTTAACCAGAGATCTAGCTGAAGTGATACTTCTCCATCCATAAGATGAAGAGTATGATCTTATTGGGTCTAAAGGACCCCCATTTCTATAATATCTACCTTTGAAAACCTTTCCAAATAAGGAGTCTGGTCTCTCTAGCAATCTCCATAGTTGTTTTCCCAGGAATGCCGTGTTGACATTCACCATATCCCTAAAGCCTATTCCTCCATCATTTTTATCTCTACATAATTTATCCCAAGACATCAAATGCATCCCTTTTTTATTTCCATTTGTACTCCACCAGAATTGCGCCGTCACACTAGTCAATTTATTTGTCACTGTCTTTGGTAGTCAAAAGCATGACATTACATGATTGGGTAATGCTGTTGCGACCGATTTGATTAGGACCTCTTTTCCTCCTTTTATTAGATATTTAACTGTCCATCCATTGACCCTATTATGAAGCCTGTCATGCAGGAAGCTAAAAATCTGAGTTTTTGAACCTCCCAGACTTTCCGGTATTCCCAAATATGTGCCCATTCCTCCCTCTTTCGTAATACTTGAGATTGTCTTTATTTCTCCTAGGAATATATGATTGACCTTATGCCCAAACTGTATTGATGACTTGTCGAAATTTATTTGTTGTCCTGACGCGGATTCATACCTTTTTAAAATGTTGAGTATGGTGTTGCATTCCTCTACAGTTGCTTTGCAGAAGAACAAACTATCATCCGCGAATAACATATGTGAAATCGGAGGACATGCTCTCGCCACCTTCAAACCTGTCCAGACCTTCTCTCGTTCCGCCTTCTTAATGTTTGCAATTAATGCTTCCGTACATAAAATAAAGAGATATGACGATAATGGATCCCCCTGGTGTAATACCCTCATTGGCTTAATCAATCCCCTCGATTGTCCATTTAATAAGATTGTATATGGTACTGATGTGATAGAAGCCATCATAAGATTTATCCAATGGTTTCCGAAACCCAGTTTCCGTAGTAATTTATCAATGAATATCAATTCCACTCTATCGTATGCTTTGCTCATATCCGTTTTTATTGCCATGAATTTTCCTTTGCACGATGGATTCGTCCTTAATCCGTGAAACATCTCCTGGAAAATTAATATGTTATCCAAAATTAGTCTTCCGGCCACAAACGCCGACTGCGTTTCCGATATAAGTTTCAGTAGTAAAGGTTCTAGTCGTTGGCATAATACCTTGGACAACGATTTGTAACCCACATTACATAAACTAATGGGTCTAAGTTCCGTCATACGACTGGGTCGCTCCGTCTTTGGTATTAAGCAAATGTTTGTTATATTCAGTCTAGAATCAAAATCCCCAGTCTGAATAAACTCATTTACGAACCGAACAATATCATGTTTAACAACAGGCCATGATTGTTGAAAGAAGAAGGCTGTCATACCATCCGGGCCAGGTGCTTTCTCTGGATGCATCATGAATAAAGCCTGTCGAATTTCCTCCTCAGATGCAACCGCTGTTAATCTGATGTTCATTTGTTCTGTTATTAATTCTGGTACCTCCAAAAGGAAGTCGTCCATGTCTGATGGATTTGATTATGTAAACAATTTCTCAAAATAATCCACTGCCACCTTTTCTACCTCCTCTTCCTTTGTTACCCAAGTCCCAGCCTCAGTGTGAAGACCTACTATCTGATTCCTTGCCCTTCTTTGTTTTGTTATCGCTTGATAAAATTTTGTGTTCCGATCACCCGATGTATACCACATATTTCTACTTTTCTGTTGCCAGTATAGTTCCTCATCCAGGTAAGCTTCCTTCAACTTACGAGTAATTTATAGCACCTCCTCATGTGACCGATTATCATCATTCTGAACCTCTTCTAATGCCTTTTTCAAATCGTTTATTTTCTCCTTACCATATGGTAGGTTGTTCTTTCTCCACCTCGATATTTCATGCCTACAGTTCCGTATTTTAGCTACAATATCCGGTTTATGTCCCGCTTCATGTGATTGCCAACCATTTATTATTGATTCCATTAAACCCTCTTGGCCAATCCATCGTTTATCAAACCTAAATTGTGACCTTTTCCTCTGAATCTTGTCCTCTATAGTAGCCACTATGGGTTGATGATCTGATCCTATCATGTCTAGATATTCAACAAATGATTGTGGGAATAAAGTATGACATTCCTCATTTGCCAAGGCTCTATCTAATCAGCATCGTACCATTTTTCCCCCTCTCCAACCTCTCCATGATAACGAGTTTCCTAAGAACGGAAACTCCAAAAGGCCACAATTCCTGATCATGTTGTTGAAGTCTACAAAGCTTGCTGCACTATGTAGAGTTCCTCCCTCTTTCTCATGATTTCCGGTGATCTCATTGAGATCCCCGACGACAAACCATGGTTCATTCCGACAGATGCCTATTCTAGATATCCTCTCCCATACTTGATGTCTTGTTTTCTGATTCGGTTCTCCGTATATGAAAGTGAGAAAAAATTTCTTATTCTGAAATTCCGCTTCAACATCAATCAATCTATTATTTGCGAAGATAATGTTGACCTTATAACAATTATTATAATATAAAGTCAAACCTCCACTTAAACCCTGGGGGTCGACCGTATATAGATTATCATAACCAAAGTGACCCTGAAACATTTCCACAAAAGGCCGTTGTTGTTTTGTCTCCGATAGAAACAAGAATTCTGGTTTATTTTTAAACTACATTTCCTTTAAATAACTAATGGTCCACTTACTCCCAAGCCTTTGGCAATTCCAACTTAAAATGTGCATTACTAAATCCCAAAAAATTTCCAATATGTATAGGAATGGTCTAATGACACCCTCCCTACCAACCAATTCAATAACGAATACAGTAGATCCTTTTACACCCTTCTCGTATCCATATTGTCTAGCTTTTCTAGATCCATGTTTTTTGCCGAGGTGTACCCCATAATCAGAATTACAATCATGTTCATTAAAACATCGACTCTTATTACATTAAATCGATTGAACCAAATTGTTTCATTTTTCCATCCCTCTAGGTTTGATGTATTCCTTTCCTTTAAACACAAATCCAGATCCGTACAGAGAACGCATAACATATAAATACAACCTCTTGTAAAACCGTTTTGATAGATACATCCCGTGTCACAACCGTATATAAATACTGAAGTATAACCAGTTGACCTTCTTTTCAGCCCACCTATGACCTTCAGTTGCATAACCCCGCCAAAGCAAACTTTTATACCTGCATACATGAAAAACATATGCCCCCAATTTCCAGTTGCAGACATATCCTTACCACCCTGCCAAACCAAAACATGTACCCCTTGACAAATAGACCCAGCTGTCCAGACTCTATCATCAATCTGCTGATCCCCAAACACTAAAGGCCAATAGATCATGACCAACAAAAACAAATTCCCACCATCAAATTTAAACAGGATCATCATTACACGTATTTTTAGAATTCCTAATATTTGTGTTGCTGCAATACTATAAAAGAACCTTAGAAACCGGCACTGTAAAATCCAACTAGTACCTTTAATATTTACCTTTATTTGAAAAACAACCCTTATATCCCTATCCAAGCCCTTGTACATTTGATATGTGTCATAATAATTAGCACCAGCGTGAGTAAAGAATGAGAGCACCTGGATGTTGTATATTTGAGAAAACATACTGGTCTTTGCAATCCTTTGATCAAGTCCAAACTTCATTTTCCATGTTCAATCACCTATCCATCCAATTGAGAACCTGTTTATACCTGGACAAAGACAACACATCAGCTTTTGAACAATTAGGCAAGCATTATTGCTCATATAGAACCGAGTAAAAGACTGCCAGAGAACACACCACTCAAAAACCGTAAGAATTCTAACACATCTCCTACACTGATTATATAAAACAGACATAATGTGTGAGAATTCAGTGAAATGCGATGAATTAAGAATGGCACCAATCTTAACCAAGTAAACAAACACAACATGCGAATCAGGCCACCACAAGACACTGCAGTAATGGTAAGCCCGTGCCTCTGAATGTGGATGACTAGTATTAACCGAAAGCTTTACCAAAAACCCATAAAGAAACACCAACTGCAACCCATAAAGAAGAACCCCTTTATTCATAAATAAGGAACAAGCATTACACATGCTTTCATAATGAAACATATAGCAAATTCTGTTGACAACATCAACAGATAAACAAAAAGGAACATAAAGGAAAACAAAAACAGAAGAAGAAGTTCTAGTGCTTGGTTGACTGTGATCACCCTCCCACCAGACATTCTCCTTGATCAGCCTGAAAAAACAAAGTAAAGAGAGGGTTCTTCTAGAATCAATGTAACTCTCATTCATTCTGAATTATTAGCTTTGGGTGGTTTCTTAGCAGGTGCTACCATCTTCTCTCCAGTCTCACCTGCCTTTCCATTATTTTTGGTTAAGGTTCTCTTCCTTGGGGATAGTAGTCCCTGGACCAAACGCTTTTTGGTATTTGCACCAACCATCACTCCACCTCCACCTTTAACACATTTCTTCTTAATCTGCTGGGCCGGTATCCCCTCAACATCATTTCCTCCCTTATTCACCTGAATGTCTTCCTCAATTGTTTCATGCTCTTTTCCATCCAGCATCATACCCTCTGCTTCATCCAATGTATGCTCCTCCTCTTCTTCCATCAGCAATTCATCCCCCACATTCTCTTGTACCTCCCCTTCTTCCTCAGAATTCGACTCTGGTACCATATCCTCAAATAGAGGAACTGAATTGTCTTGCACAAGACCGACTCTGATCTTTCCTTCCTCAATCTTACCCGTGTTGATATCCACCATTGGCTCCTCAAAATTCAGAGCCTTCTTAGCCTTGGAAACCACACTGGCCATATCTTCCTTGTGTTCCTGAATGTTATTTTGATCTGAATTCTTCCCTTGATACGCCTCCATCATCCGCATCTCATTCTCCGATAAATGTGAACCCAGACTATGCCTCTTAAGGCTGTTTATGCCTTTCAAATCAATGGCATACTTGTTCTGCAGAGTTCTTGGGGAGACATACCCAGATTGTCTAATTCCCCTTGAAGTACCTTCCCCATTACCTCGGTGAACTCTCGGCTTATAGGCACGATATTCACTATCCATCCTTGGTCTGCGAAAGTTTTCTCTTACCACCGCTTTGCCTTTGTTCTTGTCCCTATCCAAATGTTGACTGGCCCTTTCCTTCTGTTTTTCCTCATTTTTAGTAACTATTGCCTTGAAACTGACAGCCTGAGCTCCCGGAGGTCCTTGTCCAGGATTATCCGAGGGTCCATCATTTCCATTCTCCTGATTGAAACCGGTTGTGAGACACCTGAATTGCTCATGGCATAGGCTATGACAAATTTTACAAAAACCGAATAGCTTCTCATACCGCAAGGAGATCATAGTCTCCTCTCCATTGTGGAACTCAATGGTTGTTGTGGACACCAGAGGTTGAAAACCATCAACTGTCACTTGTATCCTCCCTTCATTCAAGTCCACCCCTTTTACCTCTCCTATCGCCTCCCCAATGCTTATGAACGTTGGTTCAGCCCAGTAATGAAGCGGTATTCCCAGCACCTTAACCCAAAAAGTAATCATTGAGGGATAAGTTGTGGATACAACCGGTTCCCATCTCACCAAGGCCACCATCCAGTAGTCAAAGTGGAACGGCTCCATCTTCAATACCTCCTCAATATCATTTGCGTCATCAAAATCAAATTGGAAACGCCCAAGACCCAAATCTGCTCCCACCACTTTATCTTCCAATTGCTAAATCCAGGGGAACATATATAGCAGTGTCCGCATATCTTGTTTAGATGGGTTCATGCACCTACCGATCAATGTATTTGAATACCCCTGAATCAAGCTTGTGTTATCAAACTTAGGAATGGTGATTTTCAAACCCCCACTCTTGTCTGCCACTTTCTTGCCCGAACTCTTGCTTACCAATTGAGACTGAGCCATCTCACAAAACCGAAAAGGATTGAAAAAAGAGATAACAAAAGATTTAACAGAGAATGTGAGAAACTTGAAAGAGAGAATTTTGTCTGCGTGATTCATAGCACTACACCAACCATGCGTATTTATACTGATCCAAAGGCCTAAAGAACTTATTCCAGTATCAAACAAATCATGTACCCAATAAATCATCCAAATGATTGATTCAATCAAGTGAAAAAATTTCCAAAAATCAGAGACCCCCTTTGTGATTGATGCGCTGAAATTAATCATCAAAAATTTCGTATCCCAAAACTTCCTAAAATCAATCATGTAAATAAATATCCGAATGATCATAATCCACACAAATCTCCTACAAATCTCTCGATTCCACAAAAAGGAAACTAACCCGATAAGCACTCCTTGTATCCGCGAGTAACATGATGTGTGAAACCCAATTGAGCTCTCCAATTCCGAGTAATACTCCCAAATCCGATCACCATAGATTATCCCTTTTCCATATCGGATCCAAATCAGAATCAAGTCGTCTGATCTACAAAGCAAAATCTCATCTATGAATCGATTTACCTTTTCTTTCTCCTTTGAAAATTCCAAACGGCTTTCCTTTAAGATCCGTGTGACAACCATAGTTTCTGTAACCTTCGTAAATGTAGATTCGCCAAACGAATAAATCTCCGATCAATAAACCGTTTAGATTGTACCATAATCCCCTTAGAAACGTAAACCGAAATCGATTACTGAGGAATGATAGCCGATCTGATCCGATCACGAACATCGAACCCTAGAATCCCCCTGTATCATCTCGATTTTCCTGATATATTTATTCAAGTAGGTCGCACAAGTGGAAGAATGTATAAAATCTGGCTTTCAGTGAAAGACTATAGACGCGCACATGTATATCTTCTACGAAACTGTGGATTTTTTGAACCACTAGAAAGATATTTATGTATAATTTTACATGTCTTATCTTTCGGATTAATATATTCCACTATATATGATTTCTCATATAAGTTTTGGTCGAAATTAGCATGTTCGAAGATTATATGTCTATACAATATCAAGAACTCTCTGAAAATAAGTCTATACAAAAAGACCCGAAAAGTATACTATCTGGGTGGAAGATTATATATGTGTAAAATTCAGTCGTACCTATATACATATTATATATTTATATGAATTTATCTGCATTGCTCTATATTTGATATTTTATTTTCTATATACATGTTACTTATTGGAAAAACATATCATTTTCCTCTTTGGGTGCTAGAAATAGTGCATGGATCCGTGCATAAGGCTAAAACTTGGCCCATCTATTTTACAAGAAGATATTAGTTTCATACGGAGAATCACGGCGAGGGACGGAAGACATGTAACTATGGTGTACGTGTTAAAGGAGAGAATTATGCTAATGCATCTGATAAGGCTGATTTCCACGGGATATTAACTAATATCATACAGCTCGAGTATGAGGGAATTGTGAGTTTGAGAATCACATTTTTAAGTGTAACTGGTACGACCCTATGTCGGTAGAGGCACTCGTAGGAGTAATGTTGAGCCATTTATTTTAGGTATGTATGTTCCTTACCTGTAACCTGATTGCCTTTAAATATGTATATATAACTTCTTTCAGTACATACATATTGCACAGCCTCACAAGCGGATCAAATTTGTTATATCACATATCCATATACAAAGAAACCAAAGCATTTGTGACTAAATGTTGTTCAAGTCAACCAGAGGGGAAATATTTTAGGAGATTATGGTGACTTAGAACCGATTCTTTTGAAACAATAAAATGATGATCCCGTGATAATGACTAGAATCGAAGATCTCGTTATCGAGAACTTGGTACCAGGAGGAAACTCAACACATCTTGATTACAGGTCGGGGATGCCGAACCAGAAGATGAATTCCGGTGTAATTTATCCTCTTCTGATGATGATGAAGAAGATGACGATTAAGAACATGATGAAGAACCATAGTAACATGCTTATTATATTTTGTCGGTGTAATTTATCGTCTTCTCAATTGTGAAACTGTAATGAATTTTATATTTCACCAATTACACCAGCCAAACCCAACATGTTACCTCTCTGTAGCCGCAAACATTTATATTTCACTTCGAACATTCAGGTTTTTAAACAAGGCAGAGTATTAGCCAAAGTAGTAAAAAATCAAGATTTATTGGAGCAGAGCTTGAAGACTAGAGTTGTGGCGTTTTCCCAAAGTAGCTTCAATACAACAGTGTTGTTAGCCTTGATTATGTTCGCCTTGAGAAATGCTCTCAAGCCACTAGTTAAATGAAATCGCCGCACTATACTATCAACAGTTATCACCAGTTTGACAGACCATTTCACTCCACCCTCATTCACCATATATATGGTCTTGAATGCAGATTTTTTTAATTCATTGGCATTGTTGAATGATTGGGGAAGAAACTGCTCAAACAAAGTATGGTGTTACCAATACAATAATCAGAAACCATAAACGAAATAAAGTTTATTACAATTTTGCTACTCTTGATACTCTCTGCTGTGACATTTACTGTTACAAAGTTGTCTTCATTTCCTGCAACAAATCATGCAAACGTTAGATAGTACTAACACCAAATCAAAAAAAACTATTAGTCTTGGAAAACAGTATATGATAACTTACTCATGTCCTCCTACCGATTTTCCGTTGGAGTCTTTACCCACTGAAGTTCACAGCAACTGGGTCCAAATGCATGTACATGGAAATTTAAATCTCTAAAGTACTCGAATATTGAAAACCTCTCTGACTCGAAAATCATGTCCCTCGGCGAACTCTTTCCAGCTTTCAGTTATTCTGTCACCAACACATTTCACAGAAAATTTTGGGTTACACGCATCTGAAGTGAGCTCACCAGGTGTAATATTAGTTTTTCCATCTATGTGGTCTTTGTAGAACCTTGTTGGGATACCCTACAACGCCCAAGAGAACCCAACTAAGAAGAGGTATATATCATTCCATATAGAGAGAAAGAGAGAGGAATCACTAATTACATACCACACCCGAAAGGAATCGGGAAGGAGAGGCTTGAAGAAATGAGGGTTTCCGATTAGTGAAGTATTTAGTAGTGTGAAGTTAATCTACCAACATGAGTCACCAAAAAATCAGAACAGTTATTAAATAATAAAGGAAACTTCAGAAATAAGACCATGAAATCAGTCATGTTTGATAACACCGACATGCACTCAATTATTGACAGAAATCGGGTAAAAAATGAGAAGAAATACCTCAGACAGACTCCTTGTCACAACTGATGAATATCACGACGGCGGAAAGGTGAAGACTGTCTGAATTTGAGAGAGGTTATGATGGTTAGGGTATTTCTATCGGTTTATGATAATTTACCAAAATATTTTTTTTGGTTTAGGTGCGATAATTATCTTTGGTTTGGCATGTCTTATAAGAATTTAATAGAATTACAAAATCAATTACTAAATTTTTTAACTTTGTTCTAATAATATTATATATACGGTTATGTTCTACTCATATATTAGATACGTTTTTTTGGAAAAATTATATCTACAAGATATGTTACTATATATTAATCATTTCTTACTTAAATTTAAATATGGCTATCAACCGTTATTAAATGAAAATATTAAACATGAAAACATAATAAAAATTAAGGTTCTTAAGTAAGGTGCATTAAACATACTAAAACTGAAAGCATAATAAAAAGTTGCCTCCAGCAACATCAGTGTCACGGGCCTCTAGCTGGAACCTGAGACCTTAAACCTCCTGAATTCTCGGATTGTACATGTAGTCCAATAAGCCTTCCACAGTCTCAACCCATGTCTCATCAGGATCATCTATATAAAATATGAATTTTAGTGAACTATCCTAAATTATTATATATAAACTAATACAAAATATTAAAACAGTTACTTCCAGTCCGAAAGCTCCTCCACATCTTGAGCACCACGATCCTTTCTGGAGACTTAGTCTTTAAAAGTTCAGGCCATAAGTCAACCGCGTATTTGCCATAAGCCACACACTTTAACTTATTTTTCTATTATGAATAATAGAAGTTAATTAGAACTATCCTAAACAATTGTTCTTATTATCGAATTGCCACACGCTTTAATCAATTGTTTTTGTCATGATGTTAATTACGACATTACCGAAAACATGCACTTACATGGCGTCTCTGAGGTGGAACACTTTCTTTGTCCTTTCAGGGTTTAGGGAATCGACTTCAAGGGGGCATATGATCGAGACCACGCCCATGGTGTTTACACGAGATATTTATGCAAATTTTGGTTATTTAGAGTTTCACGTTTAGAAAAGATTAAAACTTTTTTTTCTAATAATGTAAATATCATTATAAAAATAAAAGACCTAGAATCCAAAATTGACTGAGCAAAATGTTAAACCTAAGAAATTGGTTCCATGGCAAAAAAAGCTAAAAAAAACATTGAAAAGATTAAAACTTTCGATAGTTTTTACCTATAGGAACGTCTCTGTTTGTTTTTATGTAACGGATTTGGAGGAAACTAACAAATTCCATGTAATGCGTGGTGTCCAAAGGCTCGATAAGTTCGATCTCAGTGTCTTGGGTGGCTTCAAGTCGGTAGCGAGACTTTGTTGGACAGAAACCTAGATCCGTTCGGACCACCCTAACTCTATAGTTCTCAATCCACTTGCCTTCTTGTTTCTCCAGTCCAGAGAAGTCATTTACTTGTCCTGGATAAACGACCATTTCGATCTTGCTTCTGTGCGCATAAGTAAAAGAATGAAGACCGTATAGTCAAGAACGAGTGCAGTCTTGCATGCCGAAAACTCTGCTAAATATTTTTCACTTACTCTCTTGTCGGCCAAGATGTAACTCCAATATGGTCCATCTGCAAACACATAGTATGGGTAGACGCGGAAAATCTTAACTCTGAAGCGCCAACCGGTTTCGTCTATGTTAGGTTGTGTTTCTGTTATGTAGTTGTAATGGACCATTGTGTTTTGGTTTTATTTCAGATAGAATGAAAGTGGGAGAAAAGTTAGTGAGAGGGATGATTATTACGACGAAATAATTTCCCCTCACCAAACAATGAACTTAAATCGAAGAAGGTTACAAGAAATGAGGGTTTTAATAATTTGCGTCGAGCGCCGCTTCAGAACAGAGAGAGAGAGATGTACTGTTTCATGGAGTGTGTCTCTTTGAGACCCCAATCAAATCAATTAATCATGGTTAGATATCATGGTTAAATATCATGCAAACCGTACACTGGTTTTGTCTTTTGTTCTGTTGTAGCCTTTGAGCCCTTGAACCATATAATGATTTTGTCTTTTGTTGTGGTGTAGCCTCGGAGCCCTTGTACTGTATCCTGGTTTTGTCTTTTGTTCTCTTGCAGGTTTTTGTAGAGTTCCTCTATTTCGGCGGGACGTTTATGCTACAGCCACCCTCCAATCAAAGACTAGAATAATATTCAATGTTCCTCTCAACTGATATTATCAAATTTCCTCAACATGATACATATATACGAAAACACAAAATTAGGTATGTAGAAAGATTCACAAAATCAGAATTTAATTTTTCAAACCATCATAAAACCAGTAATAACATTTCACATCAACCACTTCATATCGCTATATATGTTTGATTAATATCATTTAGAAATGTTGTGTTTAATATATTGTGTAGGATTATGTATATTCTCTTCTTACGGTAGATGATGGATATCCTAGGATAATCCTTTATGAGTTATATATCCTACAGATTCTACTTGTTACATATATATCTACTATAACATTAAACATTAAAACAACACACATTTCTCCCGTTCTTTAGCACCATGCAATTGATTTTATCGACAATATTTTGATGGTCTTGGAGGTTCAGGTTCCGGTTTATCGGATGATCCGGTTTAAATTTGTTTATATGTGTTATGCTCTCAAATATGATTAATCAATGCATTTTGAAGTGATAAATGAATATTTATGTTGAAAATCAGTCATTTTCATAGGATGTAAAATTATTTAAGGACTAAAACTAATTAGGTGTATAATTACAATGACTAGAATACAAAAGAGAAGATGAAACCTCAAATTTGAGGTTTTGTACTGTGAAACCTAAAAATGAGGTATTGCGGTTTCTTTTTTAGGTTTTGAGGTTTGGCTCACTCCAAAAGAAACCCTAAACTCTAAACCCTGAAAACTAAAGTTCCATCTTTGCTTTTACATTCTAGTCCCAAAACTATTTCTTAATTTTTCTGTGTACTATTTTAAATTTCAGGGTTACAAAACTTTCAAAACTATTTCCTAAATTTCTTGTGATTTATAATTTTATAATTTGGGAAGTATATCCAAAACTTTCAAAAAATTTAAAACAAAAAAAAATTCTTTTATAAAACATGTCTTCAATCGTATTTTATATTGTGAGCAAACGTTTTCCGATTTACTAAAGTATAAGATAATTTTAAATATTAAAAATGGAGATAATAAAAAGGAATATATTACGACTACGTTACGCCTACAAGTGGGTAAAAATTCAAAAAAATTGCCAAATTAATCCGGGAAACCAAAACCCAATTTTATAGCCCAAAAAATTTCAATTACCCGTCTAAAGCCAAGAATTCTCGACAAAGTGTCGAGAAATCATCAAATACGACAAACCCTGATTTTATCAAGTTCTTCCCCTTTTCAGAAATCTCCTTCGAATCATCTCTTTAATCTCTCTCCAAATCCTCTTCTATGCCCACCCATCTCAAACTGATATCTCTTCTTTGAATCTCTTATTATAGGCTCTCAGTTTCATCGCTAACTTTGGCAGAAACCCTATCGACCCTCTCAAACTCTTCCTTGAATCTCTCAATCACGAAACCCTCCGTGATACGATGCCTACATCTACAAGTAAGATATGACATTTGAGTGTGTGTTAAACCGTCTAGTTTGCTTATACTTTGCTTTGCTTTTGAAACGAGAAAACTTTTAAATCTGATTATTGGTTTGCTTATGATTTACTTGTGGTTTGCATGTGTTGGAACAATTAAACGGGACGGCTTCTGCTTGCTTTGCTTTTGGTTACATTTTTAATGAGTGTTTGATGAGTTAGAGTCTGATGGTTAGGATGTTAATCTTATAGTTAGCAAGCAATTGAGTTTGAAGTCGGTGTTTAACTACTCTCTGTGTTTTGTTAAGTTCGAGGATATGATCGTTTACAAGAGAGTGTTTGTATCATTTGAGACATGACCAAATCATTAAAAAATATTTTGAGGAAAATTTCGGATACATAAATTAAATATGGGACTTTTGGACATATGTAAATTAAAATTACATAATATTTAGTCAATTTTAACCATTTAAGGTATATTTGGTACATATGGAGTTGGATATCATATTTTCATTTGTAGGGTTAGGCTGAGGGTTTGTGAATTTTCATCCATGTTGTTACATTTGCATATACTGGTTAGGTTGTGACTATATTAAACGAGTTTGATGTTTTTTATAAGTTTTCTATATAATATGATGGTATTTAAGTAGTAATTAGTAGATTTAGGGTATATCAGACTTCCATGTTAATCTGATTAACGTACATGATTTCTCAGACTACCAAAGAAGTCTGACTAATCTCGACCAAAAACTAAACCCTACTTGGGAATTTACCCCATATATAAACGGAAGTTACCGACATTAGATCGTAAAAGTCATTATCAAACTTCTCTCTCTAAAACGGAAACACACTCCCTCTCTAGATACTCTCTAAATACCCTCTAATAACTCTCCGCCAACCCTCAGCCGCCACCGCCACCGCTACCGCCGTCGTCATCTTCTTCATTCTTGTAATTATCTCTTCTTTTCGTCTCTCCTGACCAGTCCATACACCGCCGCCATCATATTTTAAGCTCTTCGTTCTTTAAATGTTTGAGATCTATACGAAAGAAGTCATTTTTTCTTTGATATTTGTCTAGATCTAAACAAAAATTTGGTTTTTATATATTTCTCGTATTAGATCCGTACGGTTTTGAGTTCGAGTCATCCCCTTTTTCATATGTACTTTGTACTTCGTGTAGATCTGAATAAAACTAAAAATAGATAGATTTTTATATATTTCTCGTTTTAGATCCATGGGATCCATACGGTTTTGAGACCGAATCATCCCCGGTTTCACATGTCTTTTGTCTAGATCTTAACAAAAAAATTGGCAAATTTTTTTTTTTTTTAAATATATTTCTCGTTTTAGATCCATACGGTTTTGAGTCCCAATCATCCTCTTTTTCACATGTCTTTTGTCTAGATCTGAACAAAAAATAGATAGGTTCTAGGGCCCCTAGGTTCTATGCTTGAGTTAGACTCTATTAGAAGTCTGAATTTGGAATTGTTTTTGTTCAGACTGTTTTAGAAGTCTGACTTACAATCGTTTTATTGTACACAGGATGGGGCGATTCAGTCAGGTTCCAACCTCGAGTAGTAGTAGTTCATTCTCAACTTCCACATTCCGACAAAGATCCGGTTCATGCAATAGATTCCCCAAAAAATGTTTCTGCGGTCTGGACCCTGTCATGCGAACATCCACTACAGCCGAGAATCCGGGAAGAAGATTCTTTGGATGTCGTAACTGGGATGTAATTGCCTTTCTCTTCTGTTTTGTAGCCAGTTTTATTTCGTTTTGACTTATTCGAGCTTATTTTCGGAATTTGAAGATGATATTGCATATTTAAAATGTGGTTGTATAGGATGGTGGCTACCATATAATGAAGTGGTGGGATGAGGCTATGATGGAGGAGTTTCACGAGTTAAAGCTGAGTGTGGACCAACATGGCGAACAAGTTGATTACATCTTCCTTTGTTATGTTGAAATTGACTGTGTAACCAACTTGCACGATGAGATCAAGAAAGCGCAGGCAGAGATAGCTCAACTAAAGGAGCTCTTGACTGAGAAACCATCTAGCCAGGCGGTGCGTGGCGCCAAGTATGAGTATCTGATGGTTGCTGGTGCTGTTATCATCGTCCCGATTATCTTGAGGGCTTTTGGTTCCTTGTAATATAAGTCCTATGTATCCAAGTACAATTTTATGTATTATAAGACGAATTTTAGGGTTTTATCCAATTTATGTTCATTCATCATCGTCCAATTTCATTCATCATCCAAATCTGCGAATTGTCAGACTTCAAAAGAAGTCTGACTAATAAATTATTTTCCTCAAACTTCGTATGGAGTCTGAATCTACAATAATTAGTTTTAAGACTTAAATGATTTTCCTCAGACTTCGTATGGAGTCTGAATCTACAATAATTAGTTTTAAGACTTAAATGATTTTCCTCAGACTTCGTATGGAGTCTGAATCTACAATAACTAATTTTCACCAGACTTCGCGTGCGTAACGACACGTGGCCTCTTGCATGCCCGGGAATTTAAATATTTTGTAAATTAAACGGGCGGGAGTTATGATAGGTTGTAAGTTTTACCCTATTCTAAACTGCAAGTGAACAGCAATGTCAAAGTAGTATATAGGGTTATCGAATCCACAGGGACACTTGGTCTCAATAGATCAGAACAGTAGAGGCTAATACTAGAAAGAAAGCAATGTAATTGAATTAAAAGCGGTGCGAGAAAGTAAATCAGTAGCAGAGATTAACGGTTGTGGAAGCAATAAACTAAAAGCGTCAAGCCTAGGGTATTCTCAGGAAATCAGACAAGCAGACAGTTCATTCAGCAAGGATCTAATTAAGTACAGTTCTAGAACTCAAAACACAGATATAGAATTAACCAAATTCCTTTGCGATAATTCTCTAAGTCTAAGTGCAGCAAACCAAACTTTCGTTTGCGAGAACTAACAGATTAAACTAGCATTAATCCCAAGTTTGATATGTTCACAATTATCCTAAACCAAACTTCCGTTTGCGAATAGTTTAATTGCCCAATTTAATTAGTTCAGATTCCTAAACCCCACTTCCGTGACGTATTTAGCAACCTAAGATCTAGATTCTAATTGATCATGTTAGAACTAGCTTTAAGCACAATTAAATTGAAGAACATATATAGTTTGAATCCTTAACTGAATTTGAACAAGTCTAGCAAGTCATGAAATCCTATGTGAGAAACCCTAAACCTAACAAGGAATCTACTCAGACATAGATAATGAAAACATGATCATATGATGAATAAATTGCATAAAAGAATAAGAGTAAAAGGGGTTCGAAATCTTCTCCAAATACAGATGAAGTAATAGGTTCAGATCAGCCCCAAAAGCTCTAAAAATCCTCTGCTCTTAATTATGAAAGTGTATCTAATAAAAACAACTAAAACTTGATTATATAGGTATAATCTCGGCCAAGGGCTTCTTTGTAAATATCAGGAACTTCTGGATCAAAGTGCAATATCTTGATTCTTCTAAACCGCCGAGTTTTTGGCCCATCTCGCTGGTGCATCGACCGTTGCAGGTGTGCAACGATCGACACCTTTCTCTGTTTCGGACAGTGAACTCTATCTCTCGGCCAATCACTCCAAAAATCTCCAAAAAGCTCTATTATCTCCAATTTAGCTCCAAACCTGATTATACCTGTAAAAGACTCTAAAAGAACACAAAAGACACTAAAAACACAACTATATCATGGCATAAAACTAGTAAAAACCATGATATATCAACTCCCCCACACTTAGCCTTTGCTTGCCCTCAAGCAAAACATAGAACTAAAACATGGTGAAGAGGTTTGAAAACTCTTCAGAAACTCATTTCATCCTAGAAGCTACAATACCCAGATTCCCCTTAGTAAACCACTGAAAGAATCAATCACAGGATATCAAGACCAACATGTACTTCCCCCACACTTAGCAACTGTCCTAGGTAAACTCCACAATCACATTCAAGCATTCATATTCTCCCTACTGACTTCTGCAAGTATTTAAGTGCGGTCTCTCCTAAGGAGTATCGATCAAAGGGCACATGGATTCTTACCTTATCAGCTCTAGACCACCATACTATCTTTCTCTAGTCCCTTTCTTCTCTTTCCCTTCTTTAACAACTGATTTTTCCCCACTGGGTATCATTTTATTTTTTTTTATCAGTGTTCTTCCCGTTATGGGGTGTACTTTGGACACATTCCATGGATCACATGAGAGAAAATAGTGTTTGCTACCCTTCCCATGACCACTTCGGAGTTACTAACTCATCCTCAGTTTATTATTTTTTTTTTTTACTTTACAGAAGGGGAGAAGGGAACTAAATAGGATAGGTTGACAGGCTGTGTCAGAACTAACAAGGGAATCCGACACAAAGTATACCAAGCCCTTAGGTGAGAAATCTAAGTCAGTATTAAGGTTGAAGTCAGTAAAAGGATCCTCTGATACCTGAAGTGATGTGGGTGTTCCCAGTAGGTTGATCTGTGATGGGGTTTTCTAATAGTCATAGATAGATCCTGCAACTTCATCCCAATGGTTACTTAAGTTCCTGCAAGTCTTGTAAATCTTCTCAGAAAATCATAGTTTCTTACTTAAACAATTTTGACTCAATAAAACAAATTTTTTTTTTTTTTTTTTTGAAAAACGGACTGACTCTTAAGAAAACAGAAAACAAAAGTCAGTAGCACCTCCCCCACACTTAAGACACACTGTCCCCAGTAGTGTCCAGCGAAGGATCGGTAAAAAGAAAATAAAAATTGTTAAAGTTCTGTTGAGTTCTGTCGGGTTTACCTATGTCGCTCAGGCATCGATCGTTGCACTAAGTGCATCGACCGTTACTTGGCGATTTTCGTGTATGGTCGATCGTTGCTCAAGAGCGCAACGATCGCTGCAGTGCGATTCCTTTCGTGTTGTGACGATCGACACAGAAGTGCGTCGATCGTTGCACTGCGATTTATCCGAGACCTGCAAACCTAAACTCACCAAAAACAAAACACAAACGTAAAATCCTAACAAAAACACCAAAAATTAAGTAGAAAAACACCAGTACCTAATGGTGGGTTGCCTCCCACCCAGCGCTTGTTTAAGGTCAATAGCTTGACCGGACGGATGGGAATTTTCAGGTAGAGGGTGCAGCATCCAGAGGCAAAATCTGACCTCTTGGAATCTCGGCCTTAGCCCAATAGTGTTTTACCCTCTGCCCATTTACAGCAAACTCATTACCTTCCTTGCCAATTAAAATGACAGCTCCATATGGACGCACTTCTTTGATCGTGTAGGGTCCAGACCATCTTGATTTCAGCTTGCCTGGAAACAAATGCAAGCGAGAATTGTATAACAGTACCTGATCGTTAGGCTTAAACCGTCTGGAGACAATCTTTTTGTCATGATAAGCCTTAGTCCTTTCCTTGTACAACTTTGAGTTCTCATAGGCAAAATGTCTAATCTCATCCAACTCATTGAGCTGTATCAATCTCCTCTCTGCAGCTGGTTTGAGGTCAAAGTTTATCTGTTTTACAGCCCATGCTGCCTTGTGCTCAAGTTCTACTGGCAAATGACATGCTTTCCCATACAGCAATGAAGGAATGTTTAGTGTTAATCCAGATTCAATTCTCAGATTCAACAGATCCTAAACATGCAGATCTAGGTTCTCTTGATTAGAAACATAATATAGATCTCACCTTTTACCTGTTTATGCAGCGGAAAGAGAGAACAAGTCAGAGATCAGCAGAACCACCAAGAGATGGATCCTCCAAAGGCTCACACACGCTTCACAGGAAATTGGCTGCTAGACCGAGCTGATGGGAGGCGCAGAGAGAGAGAGAAATCGCGGCTGGGGCTTAGGGTTAGGAAAAAGAATTAGACTTGGTTTTAATTATAAAACCCTTCTATAATTCCTTTTGGGCTTTTGGGCCCAAATACCAATCTGATTAAATCCCTTAGATTTAATCAGACCCATTAATCTCTCTCTAAGTACGACAAATGCCTGGCACTTTTACCGTACTTCTGCTAAGCCGTTCCAACACATTTTCCTGTTAGCTTAGGCGTGTGACCCATATGGGATCATATAATAAAGGCAATAAGTCCAAGACTTATAGATCATGAGCGGACTCTAGCAAGCCATCATGACCCCCAGTATTATATGACTTATGTCTGATCATTGACATACTCTTACTTTCTAGAGACAGTACCGAGATTACTGGACACAATTCCAACAATCTCCCACTTGTACTGGAATCTCTGTATTCATAATCCTTTTGTCTCAATATCTCGATTAGTCATAAGGCAAGATTAGTGTCATCCTTATAAAGCCTAATCTTGTTCATCGGACTCTGATTCGATACTGACAATCCAAACGACTCGGGACAGTCCGTTTGAGCATGGCCATGCATTTTCCAGTATTCAAATCTCCGATTGGCCTAGAGATATTCACTCCATTTATATTGGAGGGACAAATCCCGCCTTGTTCCATCACTGTAAACTACTCATTTCGTAATACACCCAAACAAGGTCCTTATAACTATCGCATAACGACAGCGTTAGACAATGATCAAAGCGCATCAGTTCATGTGCAGTCACATGCATGCGAACTCAGGTCTAAGGACTATACTCTATAGTCGTAGTAAGAATCTCTTATGACACAGATATAAATATCCTGAAGAGTTCTTATAATCGGGTCTTGTCCGGTCGTATGTACCCTACATACACCTATGTACTGACTTTGATGCCGCGCATCTATGACACACTGAGACTTTGTCATAAGTCACATACCAATCTAGTCTCACACGGTTGTTGGTGTTCCAATTTCAACAACCTTCGACTAGGGACATGATGATATAAACCATCTATCAAATATAGGGTCTCATGATCAAGCTAAATGACTTTGATAACTCAAGATCAAGTCACTTACTTCGATGACCTACAAAATGGTTCATATCACTTTGGAACGATTATTTCATCACAGTTAAAATAATCTCGAAATAATAATTTCATTAAACATAAAATGTTTTACAAGAACATATCAAAAACTAAATAAAGCCCTTAAACTCCCACTCAAATTTAGATTACATTTCAATGTCTCTAATGCCTACAGCTTCAGTTAGGAACTCGAGCTTAGGCCTTGGGAGTGGCTTTGTCAACGGATCAGCGACGTTATCATCTGTCTGAACTCGGCTGATCTTGACTTCCTTTCTATTTATGATGTCACGTATCAAGTGAAATCTTCTTAGAACATGCTTGGATTTCTGGTGTGATCTTGGTTCCTTTGCCTGAGCAATAGCACCATTGTTATCACAAAACAGTGCCAGAGGCTCAGCCGCATCTGGTATCACACCTAGTTCAATAATGAACTTTCGTATCCAAACAGCTTCCTTCGCTGCTTCTGAGGCGGCGATATATTCAGCTTCTGTAGTGGAATCAGCAACGGTGTCTTGCTTGGAGCTTCTCCAACTGATTGCACCGCCATTCAGACAAAAGATATAACCGGACTGTGACCGGAAATCATCTTGGTCTGTCTGGAAACTTGCGTCCGTGAATCCACTGACTTTAAGCACATCACTTCCACCGTACACCAAGAACTTATCCTTAGTATGTCTTAGATACTTCAAGATATTCTTTACGGCAATCCAGTGGCTTTCACCTGGATTTGACTGGTATCTACTCGTCATGCTCAATGCATAAGCAACATCAGGACGAGTACAGATCATGGCATACATGACAGATCCTATTGCAGATGCATAAGGAATATTCTTCATGCGCTCAAGCTCAGCAGCCGTCGTAGGGCTCTGCTTCTTGCTTAGCGTTGTGCCATGTACCATTGGCGTGAAGCCCTTCTTGGAATCTTTCATGCTGAATCTTTGTAGGACTTTGTCAATGTATGAATCTTGACACAAGCCTATCAGCCTTCTAGATCTATCCCGGTAGATCCTGATTCCAAGAACGTATGCGGCTTCACCCATGTCTTTCATGGAAAAACAACTTCCAAGCCAGTCCTTTACCGACTTCAGCATTGGAACGTCGTTTCCGAGAAGCAGTATGTCATCAACATACAGAATAAGAAATACTATCTTGCTCCCACTAGTTTTCTTATACACGCATTGTTCTTCTTCGTTTCTGATGAAGTCAAATTGCTTGATCGCTTCATCAAAACGAAGATTCCAGCTCCTCGATGCTTGCTTCAATCCATAAATGGATTTATGAAGCTTGCATACTTTCCCAGCATTCTTTGGATCTATGTAACCGTCAGGTTGTGTCATATACACATCCTCTTCCAGAATTCCATTCAGGAAGGCGGTTTTCACGTCCATCTGCCAAATTTCATAATCATGAAAAGCTGCAGTTGCTAGTAGAATCCGAATAGATTTCATCATAGCCACTGGTGAATAGGTTTCATCGTAATCCACACCATGAACTTGTCTGAAACCTTTTGCCACCAACCCGGCTTTATAAATCTGGACATTTCCATCCACGTCAATCTTCTTCTTGAAGATCCATTTGCACTCGATGGCTTTTACACCAGCGGGTAAGTCAACCAACGAAAACACTTGGTTGACCGACATGGAGTCCATTTTGGAATCAGTGGCCTTGCGCCACTTCGAGGAATCTGGGCCCATCATGGCTTGATTGAAGTTCGATGGTTCATCACCATCAATGATCAAAAGATCATGACAGTTAGTCACGAGGAATCCTTGATATCTCTCGGGTTCGTGACGGATCCTCCCGGATCTTCGAACTTCAGGTACTACAGGTTCAGGCTCTACAATTTCTTGTAGGTCCTCCTGCTGCTCTTCCTCATTAGGTTGAGCAGTATCCTGTTCATCTTGAATTTCTTCAAGCAGTACCTTACTCCCACTGTCTTTCTTAGAGAGAAACTCCCTCTCAAGAAAGTTACAATCCCGGGCAACAAAGATCTTGTTCTCGGAACGTAGATAGAAGTAATAAGCCTTGGTTTCCTTTGGATAACTAATGAAGTAGCATTTATCAGACTTTGGTGTAAGCTTGTCTGAGATTAATCTCTTGACATATGCTTCACAACCCCAAATTCTAAGATAAGACAGTACTGGAGCCACTCCAGTCCATAATTCATATGGTGTCTTTGCTACTGCTTTTGATGGCGCTCTATTTAGAGTGAACACTGCTGTTAGCAGAGCATATCCCCAAAGGGATATTGGAAGGTCTGTGTGACTCATCATAGATCGAACCATATCCAATAAGGTCCGATTTCTCCTCTCAGACACACCATTCCATTGAGGTGTTCCAGGAGGAGTGAGTTGGGACACGATCCCACACTCTCTTAGATGATCACTGAATTCTTGGCTTAAGTATTCTCCTCCTCGGTCGGACCGAAGAGCCTTAATGCTTTTGCCAAGTTGGTTCTGTACTTCATTTTGGAATTCTCTGAACTTCTCAAAAGATTCAGACTTATGTTTCATTAAATAAACATATCCATACCTACTGAAATCATCAGTGAAGGTAATGAAGTACTGATAGTTTCCTCTTGTATTTGTGGACATTGGGCCACACACATCAGTGTGTATCAGGCCCAATAAGTCACTGGCCCTCTCGTTAGGTTTATTGAAGGGGGCCCGTGTTGTAGGATTGTTTAGATGAATCCTGATTCAATTCTCTGATTCAGATTATCCTAAACATGCGGATCTAGGTTCTCTTGAATAGAAACAAATGATATTCTCACCTTTTACCTGTTTTGTGCAGCGGAAAGGGAGAACAGGTCAGAGATCAGAGAGCCACCGAGAGGTAACTCCTCCAGAGGTTCACACACGCACACCGAGCAGGAAGAGGCTGCTAGACCAGTAGGGAATCAGCGCAGAGAGAGAGAGGAGGCTCGCGGCTAGGGCTTATTTTCGACCTGAACTCGTCTTAAGTTTATATAACTCGTTCAGTTCGTTTTGGGCCATTTGGCCCAAAAGCCAATTAACTCCGAGGCGTTCGCGCACTGTGTCGATCGACACTCCTTGTGTATCGATCGACACACAGTGGCCAAACCCAATTATTCTCTCTAAGTACAGTAAATGCCTAGCACTTTTACCGTACTTCTGCTACACCGTTCCTACACATTTTCCTGTTAGCTTAGGCGTGTGACCCATATGGGTGTTGGAATTGTGTCCAGTAATCTCGGTACTGTCTCTAGAAAGTAAGAGTATGTCAATGATCAGACATAAGTCATATAATGCTGGGGGTCATGATGGCTTGCTAGAGTCCGCTCATGATCTATAAGTCTTGGACTTATTGCCTTTATTATATGATCCCATATGGGTCACACGCCTAAGCTAACGGGAAAATACGAAGGAACGTTTTAGCAGAGGTACGGTAAAAGTGCTAGGCATTTACGGTACTAGGAGAGACTAAAGGGCCTGATTAAATCCAAGGGATTTAATCAGAACTGAGAATTGGGCCCAAAAGCCCATGAGAACTAAAGGGAGTTTTAATGAATAAAACTTGACCTAAAGCTCTCGATTTCTCAGCCACTTTTGCGCCAGCCTCCTCTCTCCCTGCGCCTCTCTCCTTGCTGGTCTAGCAGCCATTTCCTTGTGAAGCGTGTGTGAGCCTTTGGAGGATTCATCCCTCGGTGAATCTATCTGATCTCTGACCTGTTCTATTCCTTCCGCTGCAACAAACAGGTAAAAGGTGAGATCATGTTATGTTTCTATTCAAGAGAACCTAGATCTGTATGTTTAGGTTGAGATGAATCTGTGAATTACATCAGGATCAACCAAACGAACTCCAACAGTGGTATCAGAGCCAGGTTCTTAGGATTTCTTGTTTTAGATTCATGTTTAGGTTGTTTAATCTGTTTAGAAGTGTTTTGAATTCATTACTGATAAGAAAAACACTTAAGAAACTGATTTGAATCCTGAACACACAAAAGAAATCGCAAACCGAGCTATATGACTCGGGTTTGTCGATCGGCCAAGGAAGAGATCAACCGGCTTGGCTGGTTGGTTATCACGGCCGTGAGTTGGACCGGACGGACGGGATCGCGGGTCGGACGGTCGGGATGGTCGAATGGATCGGATCGGATCGTATGATCGATCACGATCGATCGTCGCGTCGCATCCGATCGCTCGTCTCGATCGCGTCCCGGTCGCGTGTGTCGTGTCCCGATCGCTCGGCGATCGTGGAGCGTCGGTCCGAGCAACTCGTCCGTGTCCCGTGCACCGTCCCTGTCCCGACCCGTCCTCCACGCTGTCTTGATCTCGGATCATCACGAGCGGCTGGACGAGAGTGATGGGTAGCTAGGTCACGGCCGAGACCAATTCGGTTCGGTTCGTGACCAATTCGGTTCGGTTCGGTTTAAAACTTTATTAAAATCATCGTTCTGGTTTAATAAACAGATTTTAATAATTTTATTAAATCTGGTTAAACCAGGATAAGAAATCCAATGTCGAAAGAAATATTGGATTTAGTGCCTAAACCAGGAATTTCTAATTTGATTTGGTTGGACCAAATAAATTGAGAAATTCCGGTTTAGTAAATAACCGGTTGACAATTGTGGTCATCGTAGTAATTGAAACTTGGTTAGACCAGTTTTAATGAACCAGACCGGTTATGTCAAATAATTGGACAATTGGGTCATGTCTTGGACATGGACCAATTCTTGGGCCTCGGGCCAAGAAGTTAAAACAATTGGGCCAGTTATTTGAGTCTTTCTTCAGATTAATTTAAAATCTATTTTATAAAATTATAAAGTCGGTTTTAAATTATAGTTTCCGAAATTTTGAAATTAGAAAGTTTCTTAAAATAGAAGTTTCTGAATTTGCGGGTTTTGGATTTTAAGAAATTTCTAAAGTTAGAAAGTTTCCGTTTTTAGAAAGTTTCCAATTTTAGAAAGTTTCCAAAAATAGTAGGTTTCCAAAAATAGAAAGTTTCCCGAAATAGTAATCTTCTATTTTGGGAATGAATTTTAATAAACCTACGAACCTCAAATAATATCAAGCGTTGGATGTCTTGTCCAGACTATGTCAGCTGTCAAAGCCCATTCAATTGCATTCATGGCCTTACAGTGTGAGGATGTCTGCTTTTGCGTGGGTAAGACAGTTTGTGATTCATAAATGTCATTGGGAGTCCCAGACATTAATGATTACATGACTGTGTAGTCTGGTTTTCTTGACTAGGCCATCGGGAGTCCCGGGCCTTGAGACATCAGAGTGGATTGGGCCTCGGACCCAGATTCACAACCAAAAGTTATATCACGGATATAATTAGCCGATATAGGGCTTACCGATATAAGCTAAGGTTGGGTGACGGCAAGTGGCCCACTTTAATCTTAGTTATATGTGGATCTTGGAATCATTATATTCTATTGAGGGTAACTGATGTTATTGAATATAATGCGTGATTAATCATATTAAATTTTTAATACGAGATTAGTCATTTTGAACATATTAACTAAAATCCTTTTATCTTATATTTCAGTTATGACTAGCACAAACAATCAAAACACTTTCTCGATCCGGTCTGTCCTTAAGATGGACATGCTGAACGGATCAAATTTCTTGACTTGGTCGCGGAACCTGAGGCTAGTCCTCAGACAGGAGAGAAAGGACTATGTCCTTGAGAGAGCTCTCCCCGTGAGGATCGGGTCCAATGCTACACATGCAGTATATGATGCTTGGAATAAGCATTATAATAATGCGGTAGATGTGCGTGGTCTGATATTGGCTACCATGGACTCAGACTTGCGGAAGCAATATGAGAACATGGAGTCGCCAATAGAGATGATCAGCAGCCTGAAATTGAAGTTTCAGGAGCAGATAAGAGTGGAGAGATACCGGTTGGTTAAGTCTCTCACTGGCTGCAAGCTACCAAATGATAATCCAGTGAGTCCTCATGTCAGTAAAATGATGGGTTACATTGATAACCTGAGGAAACTGGATTATCCAGTTAGCCAAGAGTTGGCAACTGAGATCATTCTGCAGTCACTGCCGTCAAGCTATGATAAGTTCAGAAGGAACTATATCAAGAAAGGCTTAACGAAGACGCTGACTGAACTGCATGATATGCTTAAGACAGTTGAGCCAAACGTGAAGAGTACCCTGTACAATCTCATGAATGAGAAGGGTAGGTTTACCGCTGACAAGGGTGAAGACAAAGTTGTCCAGATTTTGAATCATGGCAAGCGAGTGTCTTCTGAGCCCGAGTCAGATACCTCTTGCGTTGGTAAGTGCTGCTACTGTAAGGAGACAGGGCATTGGAAGAGAAATTGCATTAAATTCATGGAAGATGATGAGGAGTTAAAGTCGATGTATGAGACTACTTCCTCAGGTATTCATGTTATTACTTCAAGTTCTACCTTAAAGGTATTGGATACTGGTTGTGGCACTGATATTTGTGATAATATGCAGAGCCTAAGCAACAGTAGAACGTTGAAGGAAGGGCAAGTGAAACTACATGTCTGGAAGGAGCTTGGGATGCTGCCTCAGCCGTAGGGTTTTCACTTATAGATCCCTTTTAGGCTTGGTTTTGTATTAAGTAATTGCTACAATGTACCTGCTTTAAGCAGAATTATCTTTCATTTTCTTGTAAGAATTTGAATGTTTTTCATTTTGATAAAAGACAAGTTTTGTTCTTTTGATCTTAATGAAATATTAATTGTAGCACCCTATTCATGGAATGGGTTTTATATCTTAAACCAAAGAGTGCCTAAAATGTAACATAAATACCGAATTGGTTTAAATCTGATGAATTAAACCTGATTTTCTTGGCAAAAGTCTTGGTCACATAGAGTAAGTCGGATTCAGAAATCCCATAGTCATGGACTGTTGGGCTCATGTGATAAAATATCTTATGAGACTTGAATTCTGTTTACTAGACCAAAAGTAAAGGGCCTATCTTAGCCGAGCTAGAGAAAAGCCCAAAGGCTTATTGGACCTGGAACATACTCATGTATGTGGCCCAATGAGCAGTAATGCCAGAGAAAATCTCATATACTTCATTGTCTCTACTGATTACTTCAGTGAGTGTGACTGTGTTCATTTGATGAGACACAAGTCGGAATTCTTTGACATGGTCGAAAGAGTTCCAGAATGAAGTATAGGATCTGAATGACAAAAGTATTAAGACTCTGGATTAAAATCAAGAGTGAGAATACTTAAGTCATTGATTATGTGATCATCTGAATGAGTGTGAAATCGTTTCACAGCTCATTTCTCCTGAAAACCTGAAGGTGTTTCTGTGAGAAAGAATCAAATCTTATAAGAAATGATTAAAGATGAATCACACGAATCTTCCATGATATTTTAAGAATAATGCTCTAGAAATATCTAAGTTTACGCTAAAATAGTTCCACAAATATCAGTTGAAAGACACCACGTTAATGTGGATTGGAATCGATCCAAATTTGTCTTTACTGAGTATTTGTAGTTGTGCTACTTCGCTGGTTGTCCTAGAGAAACTAAGGCTTGTTAATTTTACGTCCAATCTGTTTTCTAAGAAGGGAAGTTATTTTCCAAGAAGAACAGTGGGAGTAAAAGCATAACTCGAAGTTTTCTCAAGGAAACCAAGGCTCGGTACTTTTACGACCATTCTGTTTTCTAAGAAGGAAATTACTTTCCAAGAAGAACAGTGGGAGTAAAAAGTATTTTTCCGACCATTCTGTTTTCTAAGAAAGGAAGTTACTTTCCAAGAAGAACAGTGGGAGTAAAAGTACAACTCGAAGAAATTCGAGAAATACAGGAGGCTGCTTAACCTATTGAGGGAGAGCAGCGGAAGGATTTACAGATTTCTGTAGAATCTACACCTGTGGAGCCTGAAGTTCGCAGATATGAAAGAATCAGTCACTAATCCGAGAGTGAATTCTCGTCATTAGTTTAGCCTGATGATCATTGAATGTTCGCATGATCTGATGATCATTGAAAGCGACAAATCTGCGAAATCCTAGGAAGCGAAAGTGAGCCCAGACTCCGAAGAATTACATTTTGTGTAAGTTAGCTTCATCGATCCATTCATGGATGGAAGCAAACATATCGGAGTTGGAATCTTCGTTCTGTTGAAGTAGTCAAGGTTTTGACTTAAGCAGGAACGAAATGGAACTGTGCGTTTACTAATAGATAAGTGGGAGCAATATTGCATTTCTCAAAGTGTATGTCGATGACATACTGATTCTCGGATATAACGTCCCAATGCTGTAGTCGGTAAAGGACTAGCTTGGGAGTTGGTTTAATGATTGACATGGGTAAAGCCACGTAGTTCTTGGATTTTGGATCTAAAGATAGAGATCCAAAAGAGCTGGTAGGACAACGTCAGGATTCTTAAATTGACAAAGTCCTACACGTTTTGAGCAATCCAAGAAGGGTTTTATGCCAATGTCACATGGCATTAAGTTAAGCAAGATACAGTATCCTACGATAACTGCTGAGCTTAAATGCATGGATAGGATTCCATATGCTTCGGTAATTGGATCTATCATGTATGCCATGAAACGTACTTGTTTGATGTTGCTTTAATGTTAAGCAAGACAAGTAAAGACCAGTCAAATCCAGCAAAGAATCAAGTTTCCTAAAGTATGTCCTAAAGTATTTGAGGAATACTAAGAATAAGTTCTTGATTTACGGAGAAAGTGATGTGCTACAAGTCAGCAGAGTCTGAAAGGCAAGTTTCCAACAAACAAAGATGATTTCCGGTCGCAGTCCGGTTATATCTTGTGTCTGTCTGGCGGTGCAAGGCACTGTTGCTGACTCCATGACTTAAACTGAACATTTCGCAGCTTGGAAAGCGGCGAAAGAGGTTGTTTGGAAAGAAGAGTTCGTCACTGAACTTGATGTGATTCCCAGCATAGATGAGACTAGCTGCACATCAGAGGTCCAAACACCTTAAGATAAATGACAGAGATGTTAAGTAGATCAGCAAGTTTCAACAAATGAGAACGTTGCTAATCTATTAACGAAGCCACTCCTTAGCCCTAAGCACGAGTCACGGACTGTAGCTGTAGGATAAGTGAAGTTAAGATGTAGTCTTAATTTCAGTGGGAGTTAGTAAAGGGCTTTATTTAGTTATTGATATGTTCTTGTAAAACATTTGAGATGTTTAATAATGAAATTATTATTTCAAGATTATTTTAACTGTGATGAAATAATCGTTCCAAAATGATATGAACCATTTTATAGGTCATCGAAGTAAATGACTTGATCTTGAGTCATCGAAGTCATTTAGCTTGATCATGAGACCCTATATTTGATAGATGACTTATATCATCCTGTCCCTAGTCGAAGGTTGTTGAAATTGGAACACCAACAACCGTGTGAGACTGGATTGGTACGTGACTTATGACAAAGTCTCAGTGTGTCATGGATGCGCGGCATCAAAGTCAGTACATAGGTGTATGTTTGGGAACATACGACCGGACAAGACCCGCTTATGAGAACTCTTCAGGATATTTATATCTGTGTCATAAGAGATTCTCACTACGACTATAGAGTATAGTCCTTAGACCTGAGTTCGCATGCATGTGACTGCACATGGACTGATGCACTTTGATCATTGTCTAACGCTATCGTTCTGCGATAGTTATAAGGACCTTGTTTGGGTACATTATGAAATGAGTAGTTTACAGTGATGGAACAAGACGGAATTTGTCCCTCCAATATAAATGGAGTGAATATCTCTAGGCCAATCGGAGATTTGAATACTGGAAAATGCATGGCCATGCTCAAACGGACTGTCCCGAGTCGTTTGGATTGTCAGTATCGAATCAGAGTCCGATGAACAAGATTAGGCTTTATAAGGATGACACCAATCTTGCCTTATGACTAATCGAGATATTGAGACAAAAGGATTATGAATACAGAGAGATTCCAGTACAAGTGGGAGATTGTTGGAATTGTGTCCAGTAATCTCGGTACTGTCTCTAGAAAGTAAGAGTATGTCAATGATCAGACATAAGTCATATAATGCTGGGGGTCATGATGGCTTGCTAGAGTCCGCTCATGATCTATAAGTCTTGGACTTATTGCCTTTATTATATGATCCCATATGGGTCACACGCCTAAGCTAACGGGAAAATACGAAGGAACGTTTTAGCAGAGGTACGGTAAAAGTGCTAGGCATTTACGGTACTAGGAGAGACTAAAGGGCCTGATTAAATCCAAGGGATTTAATCAGAACTGAGAATTGGGCCCAAAAGCCCATGAGAACTAAAGGGAGTTTTAATGAATAAAACTTGACCTAAAGCTCTCGATTTCTCAGCCACTTTTGCGCCAGCCTCCTCTCTCCCTGCGCCTCTCTCCTTGCTGGTCTAGCAGCCATTTCCTTGTGAAGCGTGTGTGAGCCTTTGGAGGATTCATCCCTCGGTGAATCTATCTGATCTCTGACCTGTTCTATTCCTTCCGCTGCAACAAACAGGTAAAAGGTGAGATCATGTTATGTTTCTATTCAAGAGAACCTAGATCTGTATGTTTAGGTTGAGATGAATCTGTGAATTACATCAGGATCAACCAAACGAACTCCAACAATGGGATCATATAATAAAGGCAATAAGTCCAAGACTTATAGATCATGAGCGGACTCTAGCAAGCCATCATGACCCCCAGTATTATATGACTTATGTCTGATCATTGACATACTCTTACTTTCTAGAGACAGTACCGAGATTACTGGACACAATTCCAACAATCTCCCACTTGTACTGGAATCTCTGTATTCATAATCCTTTTGTCACAATATCTCGATTAGTCATAAGGCAAGATTGGTGTCATCCTTATAAAGTCTAATCTTGTTCATCGGACTCTGATTTGATACTGACAATCCAAACGACTCGGGACAGTCCGTTTGAGCATGGCCATGCATTTTCCAGTATTCAAATCTCCGATTGGCCTAGAGATATTCACTCCATTTATATTGGAGGGACAAATCCCGTCTTGTTCCATCACTGTAAACTACTCATTTCACAATGTACCCAAACAAGTTCCTTATAACTATCGCAGAACGACAGCGTTAGACAATGATCAAAGTGCATCAGTCCATGTGCAGTCACATGCATGCGAACTCAGGTCTAAGGACTATACTCTATAGTCGTAGTAAGAATCTCTTATGACACAGATATAAATATCCTGAAGAGTTCTTATAAGCGGGTCTTGTCCGGTCGTATGTTCCCCAACATACACCTATGTACTGACTTTGATGCCGCGCTTCTATGACACACTGAGACTTTGTCATAAGTCACGTACCAATCCAGTCTCACACGGTTGTTGGTGTTCCAATTTCAACAACCTTCGACTAGGGACAGGATGATATAAAACATTTATCAAATATAGGGTCTCATGATCAAGCTAAATGACTTTGATGACTCAAGATCAAGTCATTTACTTCGATGACCTATAAAATGGTTTATATCACTTTGGAACGATTATTTCATCACAGTTAAAATAATCTTGAAATAATAATTTCATTTAAACATCTTAAATGTTATTTCAAGAACATATCCAATAACTAAATAAAGCCCTTTAATAACTCCCACTGAAATTAAGACTATATCTTAATTTCACTTATCCTACAGCAACAGTCCGCGACTCGTGCTTAGGCCTAAGGAGTGGCTTCGTTAATAGATTAGCAACGTTCTCATTCGTTTGAAACTTGCTGATCTACTTAACATCTCTGTCATTTATCTCACGGAATAGGTTATACCTATCCTCAAGGTGTTTGGACCTCTGATGTGCAGCTAGTCTCATCTATGCTGGAAATCACATCAAGTTCAGTGACGAACTCTTCTTTCCAAACAACCTTTTTCGCCACTCCCAAGTTGCGAAATGTTCAGCTTAAGTCAGCAACAGTGCCTTGCACTGCCAGATAGACACAAGATATAACCGGACTGTGATCGGAAATCATCTTTGTCTATTGGAAACTTGCCTTTCATACTCTACTGACTCGTAGCACCTCACTTTCTCCGTAACTCAAGAATTTATCCTTAGTATTCCTTAGATACTTTAGGATATTCTTTACGGCAATCCAGTGTTCTTTGCTGGATTTGACTGGTCTTTACTTGTCTTGCTTATCATTAAAGCAACATCAAACAAGTATGTTGCATGGCATACATGATAGATCCAATTGCCGACGCATATGGTATCTCATCCATGCATTTAAGCTCAGCAGTTATCGTAGGATACTGTATCTTGCTTAACTTAATGCCATGTGACATTGGCATAAAACCCTTCTTGGATTGCTCAAAACGTGTAGGACTTTGTCGGGATAAGAATCCTGACTTTGTCCTACCAGCTCTTTCGGATCTCTATCTTTAGATCCAAAATCCAAAAAACATACGTGGCTTTACCCATGTCAATCATTAGAACCAACTCCCAAGCCAGTCCTTAACCGACTGCAGCATTGGGACGTCTTTTCGAGAATCAGTATGTCATCGACATACAATATGAGAAATGCAATATCGCTCCCACTAATCTATTAGTAAACGCACAGTTCCAATTCGTTCCTGTTCAAGTCAAAACCTTGACTAATTCAACAGAACGAAGATTCCAACTCCGATATGTTTGCTTCCATCCACGAATGGATCGATGAAGCTAACTTACATAAAATGTAATTCTTCGGAGAGTCCGGGCTCACTATCGCTTCTTTGAATTTCGCAGATTCGTCGCTTTCAATGATCATCAGATCATGCGAACTATCAATGATTATCAGGTTCAACTAATGTCGAGAAATCACTCTCGGATTAGTAACTGATTCATTCATATCTGCGAACTTCAGGCTCCAGAGGTGCAGATATCAATGATTATCAGGTTCAACTAATGACGAGAAATCACTCTCGGATTAGTAACTGATTCATTCATATCTGCGAACTTCAGGCTCCAGAGGTGCAGATTTCAATGATTATCAGGTTCAACTAATGACGAGAAATCACTCTCGGATTAGTAACTGATTCATTCATATCTGCGAACTCCATAATCCACAGGTGTAGATTCTACAGAAATCTGTAAATCCTTCCGCTGCTCTCCCTCAACAGGTTAAGCAGCCTCCTGTATTTCTCGAATTTCTTCGAGTTATACTTTTACTCCCACTGTTCTTCTTGGAAATTAACTTCCCTTCTTAGAAAACAGAATGGATGTAAAAGTAACAAGCCTTGGTTTCCCTAGGACAACCAGCGAAGTAGCACAACTACAAATACTCAGTAAAGACGAATTTGGATTGATTCCAATCCACATTTACGTGGTGTCTTTCAACTGATATTGGTGGAACTATTTCAGCGTAAACTTAGATAATTTAGAGCGTTATTCTTAAATAATATCATGGAAGATTCGTGTGACTCATCTTTAATCATTTCTAATAAGATCTGATTCTTTCTCACAGAAAAACCTTCAGGTTTTCAGGAGAAATGAGCTGTGAAACGATTTCACACTCATTCAGATGATCACACAATCAATGACTTAAGTATTCTCACTCGTGATTTAATCCAGAGTCTTAATACTTTTGTCATTCAGATCCTATACTTCATTCTGGAACTCTTTCGACCATGTCAAAGAATTCCGACTTGTGTCTCATCAAATGAACACAGTCACACTCACTGAAGTAATCAGTAGAGACAATGAAGTACAGAAGATTTTCTCTGGCATTACTGCTCATTGGGCCACATACATGAGTATGTTCCAGGTCCAATAAGCCTTTGGGCTTTTCTCTAGCTCGGCTAAGATAGGCCCTTTACCTTTTGGTCTAGTAAACAGAATTCAAGTCTCATAAGATATTTTATCAAATGAGCCCAACAGTCCATGACTATGGGATTTCTGAATCCGACTTACTCTATGTGACCAAGACTTTATGCCAAGAAAGATCAGGTTTAATTCATCAGATTTAAACCAATTCGGTATTTATGTTACATTTAGGCACTCTTTGGTTTAAGATATAAAACCCATTCCATGAATAGGGTGCTACAATTAATATTTCATTAAGATCAAAAGAACAAAACTTGTCTTTTATCAAAATGAAAAACATTCAAATTCTTACAAGAAAATGAAAGACAATTCTGCTTAAAGCAGGTACATTGTAGCAATTACTTAATTTCAAAACCAAGCCTAAAAGGGATCTATAAGTGAAAACCCTACGGCTGAGGCAGCATCCCAAGCTCCTTCCAGACATGTAGTTTCACTTGCCCTTCCTTCAACGTTCTACTGTTGCTTAGGCTCTGCATATTATCACAAATATCAGTGCCACAACCAGTATACAATACCTTTAAGGACGTTCTACTGTTGCTTAGGCTCTGCATATTATCACAAATATCAGTGCCACAATCAGTATTCAATACCTTTAAGGTAGAACTTGAAGTAATAACATGAATACCTGAGGAAGTAGTCTCATACATCAACTTCAATTCCTCATCATCTTCCATGAATTTAATGCAATTTCTCTTCCAATGCCCTGTCTCCTTACAGTAGCAGCACTTACCAACGCAAGAGGTATCTGACTCGGGCTCAGAAGACACACGCTTGCCATGATTCAAAATCTGGACAACTTTGTCTTCACCCTTGTCAGCATTAGGTTTAGTAAACCTACCCTTCTCATTTATGAGATTGTACAGGGTACTCTTCACGTTTGGCTCAACTGTCTTGAGCATATCATGCAGTTCAGTCAGCGTCTTCGTTAAGCCTTTCTTGATATAGTTCCTTCTGAACTTATCATAGCTTGACGGCAGTGACTGCAGAATGATCTCAGTTGCCAACTCTTGGCTAACTGGATAATCCAGTTTCCTCAGGTTATCAATGTAACCCATCATTTTACTGACATGAGGACTCACTGGATGATCATTTGGTAGCTTGCAGCTAGTGAGAGACTTAACCAACTGGTATCTCTCCACCCTTATCTGCTCCTGAAATTTCAATTTCAGGCTGCTGATCATCTCTATTGGCGACTCCATGTTCTCATATTGCTTCCGCAAGTCTGAGTCCATGCTAGCCAATATCAGACCACGCACATCTACCGCATCATTATAATGCTTATTCCAAGCATCATATACTGCATGAGAAGCATTGGACCCGATACTCACGGGGAGAGCTCTCTCAAGGACATAGTCCTTTCTCTCCTGTCTGAGGACTAGCCTCAGGTTCCGCGACCAAGTCAAGAAATTTGATCCGTTCAGCTTGTCCATCTTAAGGACAGACCGTATCGAGAAAGTGTTTTGATTGTTTGTGCTAGTCATAACTGAAAATTAAGATAAAAGGATTTTAGTTAATATGTTCAATATGATTAATCTCGTATTAAATTTAATATGATTAATCACGCATTATATTCAATAACATAAGTTACCCTCAATAGAATATAATGATTCCAAGATCCACATATAACTAAGATTAAAGTGGGCCACTGGCCGTCACCCAACCTTAGCTTATATCGGTAAGCCCTATATCGGCTAATTATATCCGTGATATAACTCTTGGTTGTGAATCTGGGCCCGAGGCCCAATCCACTCTGATGTCTCAAGGCCCGGGACTCCCGATGGCCCAGTCAAGAAAACCAGACTATACAGTCATGTAATCATTAATGTCTGGGACTCCCAATGACATTTATGAATCACAAACCGTCTTATCCACGCAAAAGCAGACACCCTCACACTGTAAGGCCATGAATACAATTGAATGGGCTTCGACAGCTGACATAGAATGGACAAGACATCCAACGCTTGATATTGTTTGAGGTTCGTAGGTTTATTTTAAAATCTCATTCCCAAAATAGAAGATTACTATTTCAGGAAACTTTCCATTTTAGAAAACCTACTATTTTTGGAAACTTTCTAAAATTGGAAACTTTCTAAAACCGGAAACTTTCTAACTTTAGAAATTTCTTAAAATCCGAATCATGCAAATCTAGAAACTTCTATAAAATAAGAAACTTTCTAATTTCAAAATATCGGAAACTTTAATTTAAAATCGACTTTATATTTTATAAAATAAATTTTAAATTAATCTGAAGAAAGACTCAAATAATTGGCCCAATTGTTTTAACTTCTTGGCCCGAGGCCCAAGAATTGGTCCATGTCCAAGACATGACCCAATTGTCCAATTAAATGACATAACCGGTCTGGTTCATTAAAATTGGTCTAACCAAATTTTAATTACTACGATGACCACAATTGTCAACCGGTTATTTACTAAACCGGATTTTCTCAATTTATTTGGTCCAACCAAATCAAATTAGAAAATCCTGGTTTAGGCACAAAATCCAATTTTTTGACTTTGGATTTCTTATCCCGGTTTAACCAGACTTAATAAAATTATTAAATCTGTTTATTAAACCGTGACGTTTAATTTTAATCAAAATATTAAACCGAGCCTTAAACCAACCATGTCGATCGATGAACCAACCGTGTCGATCGATCCATCAACCACATCGGTCGATGCTCTTAGCATCGATCCTGCATCGATCGTGCATCGATCCTGTATCGATCGATGCTCTCACGCATGCACGGAACCGAGCCAAAACCCTAACCGTGTCGATCGATGCACCAACCGCATCGGTCGATGCACCAACATCGAACCTGCATCGATCCTGCATCGATCGATGCTTTCACGCGTTAACAGGTTTTGCCGAGAGTCTGTATCGACCGATCCATGCGATCGTATCGATCGATCCATGCGATCTCCGATTGTATCGACCGATCCATGCGATCGTATCGATCGATCCATGCGATTCTGGCCGATTCTCATTCTCTCGGATTCGATCGCATATCAAATCATTATAGCTTGATCATGCGATTTTTTCATATGTTTAGGTTTCAATTCTTGTTACTTAAGTGATTTATCTTATCAGTAGTTGATTCAAAACACTTTTAAACAAGAAAAACAATCCTAAACTTGAATCTAAACAAGAAAAACCAGAACCAACAGCTCTGATACCACTGTAGGATTGTTTAGATGAATCCTGATTCAATTCTCTGATTCAGATTATCCTAAACATGCGGATCTAGGTTCTCTTGAATAGAAACAAATGATGATCTCACCTTTTACCTGTTTTGTGCAGCGGAAAGGGAGAACAGGTCAGAGATCAGAGAGCCACCGAGAGGTAACTCCTCCAGAGGTTCACACACGCACACCGAGCAGGAAGAGGCTGCTAGACCAGTAGGGAATCGGCGCAGAGAGAGAGAGGAGGCTCGCGGCTAGGGCTTATTTTCGACCTGAACTCGTCTTAAGTTTATATAACTCGTTCAGTTCGTTTTGGGCCATTTGGCCCAAAAGCCAATTAACTCCGAGGCGTTCGCGCACTGTGTCGATCGACACTCCTTGTGTATCGATCGACACACAGTGGCCAAACCCAATTATTCTCTCTAAGTACAGTAAATGCCTAGCACTTTTACCGTACTTCTGCTACACCGTTCCTACACATTTTCCTGTTAGCTTAGGCGTGTGACCCATATGGGATCATATAATAAAGGCAATAAGTCCAAGACTTATAGATCATGAGCGGACTCTAGCAAGCCATCATGACCCCCAGTATTATATGACTTATGTCTGATCATTGACATACTCTTACTTTCTAGAGACAGTACCGAGATTACTGGACACAATTCCAACACGTGTTATTTTGCCCATCATGCAGGATTGGCATTTCTCACATGACTCAAAGTCAAATGAGCCAAGAAGTCCATTCGAATGGAGCCTCTTGATGCGTTTCTCGCTGATGTGCCCTAAACGACAATGCCATAGAAACGTTCGGTTCTCCTCATTAGGTTTGAACCGTTTGGTATCAATGTTATAAATTGGCGCGGATTGATCAAGTATGTAAAGCCCATTCGTAAGAGGGGCAGAACCATAGAACAAATTGTTGCGATTGAAGGAACATAATTTATTCTTAACTGAAAAATCATAACCTTCCAAATCCAACAAAGAAATTGAAATAATATTCCTGCTTATAGCAGGTACAAAATAACAATTATTGAGTTCTAAAACCAATCCCGAAGGTAAAGACAACAAGTATGTGCCTACAGCTAGTGCTGGAACTTTCGCTCCATTCCCAACTCGTAGCTCCACTTGTCCTTGCTTCAGCCTTCTACTGTTGCTGAGTGCCTGCATATTAGTACAAATATGAGCCCCACAACCAGTATCCATAACCCATGAGGTATTATCAGAAGTAGTTGTATTAACTTCTATAACAAAAATACCTGATGAAGAAGTCTCCAGAGTCTTCTTCTTTAATTCCTTTAGACCTTCCAGGAATTTCTTACATTCTCTCCTCCAATGCCCTGGTTCTTTACAGAACCTGCATATGTCAGTTGGCCCAGCCTTGGACTTGGGCTTGGGCTTTGGCGTGTCCTTGTCCGCGACTTGGACAGCCTTGGCCTTTCCCTTATCCTTAGCAGAGGATTTCTTAAACCCCTTGCCCTTTTGCACCATAAGCACATTGGGGTCCTTGGCGGTTTTCCTCAAGTTGGGCTCTGCAGTCTTGAGCATTCCGTGAAGCTCAGGCAATGTCTTACTCAAGCCATGCATGTTAAAGTTCAGAATGAACTGATCATAGCTTGCAGGTAATGACTGCAGAATGATGTCGCAGGCAAGTTCCTGGCTGATAGGGCAGTCGAGTTTCTGAAGATGATCGAGATAACCCATCATCTTCAAGACATGTGGACTCACTGCCGCATTTGCAGCCAACTTACAGTCTAAGAGGTTCTTAACTGTCTGAAACCTCTCAGTCCTTGCTTGCTCCTGAAAAAGCGATTTCAGGCTTGCCATTATCTCTATGGGTGACACCACACTCTCGAACTGCATTTGCAGCTCAGCAGTCATTGTCGCCAACATCAGGCAATAGACATCATTTTCATCTGACGAATGCTTTTCCCAAGCATTATGCAGAGTCCTGGCGGCATTGTTAGGAGGCCTCTCGGGGAGGGGATCACGAAGGACATAATCCTTCTTCTCCTGCTTGAGGACCAGCCTCAAGTTCCTTGACCACGTCAGGAAGTTCGTTCCAGTCAGCTTCTCCTTCTCGAGAACAGACCGGATTGAGAATGTGTTTTGTGTGCTTGTAGTAGTCATAGCTGAAATATAATATAAAAAGGTTATTAGTTAATATGTTCAATATGATTAATCTCGTATTAAATTTAATATGATTAATCACGCATTATATTCAATAACATAAGTTACCCTCAATAGAATATAATGATTCCAAGATCCACATATAACTAAGATCAAAGTGGGCCACTGGCCGTCACCCAACCTTAGCTTATATCGGTAAGCCCTATGTCGGCTAATTATATCCGTGATATAACTCTTGGTTGTGAATCTGGGCCCGAGGCCCAATCCACTCTGATGTCTCAAGGCCCGGGACTCCCGATGGCCCAGTCAAGAAAACCAGACTATACAGTCATGTAATCATTAATGTCTGGGACTCCCAATGACATTTATAAATCACAAACCGTCTTATCCACGCAAAAGTAGACACCCTCACACTGTAAGGCCATGAATACAATTGAATGGGCTTCGACAGCTGACATAGACTGGACAAGACATCCAACGCTTGATATTGTTTGAGGTTTGTAGGTTTATTAAGATTTTATCCCAAAATAGAAGATTACTATTTTGGGAAACTTTCCTTTTTGGGAAACCTACTAATTTTGGAAACTTTCTAATTTTGGAAACTTTCTAAAACCGGAAACTTTCTAACTTTAGAAATTTCTTAAAATCCAAAACATGCAAATCTAGAAACTTCTATTTTAAGAAACTTTCTAATTTCAAAATTTCGGAAATTTTAATTTAAAATCGATTTATAATTATATAAAATAAATTTTAAATTAAATCTGAAGAAAGACTCAAATAATTGGCCCAATTGTTTTAACTTCTTGGCCCGAGGCCCAAGAATTGGTCCATGTCCAAGACATAACCCAATTGCCCAATTAAATGACATAACCGGTCTGGTTCATTAAGATTGGTCTAACCAAAATTAATTACTACGACGACCACAATTGTCAACCGGTTATTTACTAAACCGGATTTTCTCAATTTATTTGGTCCAACCAAATCAAATTAGAAAATCCTGGTTTAGGCACTAAATCCAATAATTATTTCGACATTGGATTTCTTATCCCGGTTTAACCAGAACTTAATAAATTTATTAAGTCTGTTTATTAAACCAAGACGATTAAGTTTTTAATTGTCTTAAACCGAACCACCACAAGCCTAACCGAAACCGGTTCGAGCCAAACCGAAAACGACCAATTAGGTCACGGCCGCAAGCATGACCGCGATCGTTCATGATCCGGACAGCCGCAAGCCTCATGATCGGGACGGGCTCGGCTTGTGATCGGGACGGGACGGGACGATCGCGGGCCGAGACGCACGACGCGATCCATGCGATCTGCCTTGCGGATCCATGCGATGCTTGCGCCTCACGGTCGATCGTCGGGTCGAGAGCGGGACGATGGCGGGACGATCGCAGCGATCGATCCAATCGATCCGCTTGCTTCATCCTCGCACGCAAGCGATCGATCGGCCATCATCACGCACGCGATCGATCGGTCATGATCATGCGATCGATCCATGATCGATCCATGCATCAATAACCATCGGCCGACGCATACCAAACCAAGATTTGGTCCATGCGATTTCATAGTTAGGGTTTTTAGGTTTTAATTTGTTTCTTAAGTGTTTTACAAATCAGATTCAAGCAATCTCAGATTCAAAACACTTCTAAACAACCTAAAACATGAATCTAAACAAGAAAACCTAACAGAACCAATGGCTCTGATACCACTGAAGGAATGTTTAGTGTTAATCCAGATTCAATTCTCAGATTCAACAGATCCTAAACATGCAGATCTAGGTTCTCTTGATTAGAAACGTAATATAGATCTCACCTTTTACCTGTTTATGCAGCGGAAAGAGAGAACAGGTCAGAGATCAGCAGAACCACCAAGAGATGGATCCTCCAAAGGCTCACACACGCTTCACAGGAAATTGGCTGCTAGACCGAGCTGATGGGAGGCGCAGAGAGAGAGAGAAATCGCGGCTGGGGCTTAGGGTTAGGAAAAAGAATTAGACTTGGTTTTAATTATAAAACCCTTCTCTAATTCCTTTTGGGCTTTTGGGCCCAAATACCAATCTGATTAAATCCCTTAGATTTAATCAGACCCATTAATCTCTCTCTAAGTACGACAAATGCCTGGCACTTTTACCGTACTTCTGCTAAGCCGTTCCAACACATTTTCCTGTTAGCTTAGGCGTGTGACCCATATGGGATCATATAATAAAGGCAATAAGTCCAAGACTTATAGATCATGAGCGGACTCTAGCAAGCCATCATGACCCCCAGTATTATATGACTTATGTCTGATCATTGACATACTCTTACTTTCTAGAGACAGTACCGAGATTACTGGACACAATTCCAACAAGCAAATGGAATGGAGTAGTCCCCAATGGCGTTTTAAACACAGTCCTGTAGGCCCATAAAGCATCATCAAGCTTAGCTGCCCAATCTTTCCTTGTCTTCCCAACTGTCTTCTCCAAGATCTCCTTGATTTGTCTGTTAGAAACCTCTACCTGTCCACTAGTCTGTGGGTGATAAGGAGTAGCAACTCGGTGATGCACTCCATGCTTCTTCAGGAGCTTCTCAAATACCTTATTAATAAAGTGAGATCCTCCATCACTAATTACTATCTGAGGTACTCCAAATCTAGGGAATATGATGGATTTAAACAGCTTAATGACTACTGAAGAGTCATTGGTTGGACTAGTTATTGCTTCTACCCACTTAGATACATAATCCACAGCAACTAATATGAATTTATTCCCATAAGATGACGGAAAGGGACCCATAAAGTCTATGCCCCAGCAATCAAAAACCTCAACCTCAAGAATGAAATTCTGAGGCATTTCATGCTTCCTGCTGATTTTCCCTCTCCTCTGGCAGACATCACAATGAGAAATAAAGGAGTGAGCATCAGCGAACATTGTAGGCCACCAGAAACCTGCTTGCAAAACCTTAGACACAGTCTTGAAAGTAGCAAAATGTCCTGCATAATCTGATCTGTGGCAGTGGAAAAGGATATCTAGAACCTCCGACTCAGCAACACATCTTCTATAAAGGCCGTCCGAACAATGCTTATAGAGGTAAGGTTCATCCCAATAGTACCTCCTAAGTTCTCTGAAGAACCTCTTCTTTTCATACCCTTTCAGATTATCTGGTTCAGTCTCTGCAGCTAGATAATTGGCTATGTCTGCATACCATGGTCGATCATTTGTTGCGACAGCATTAATCTCAAACTCATGCCTTCCGATCCGTATCGTGAAAGTTTCTGGGTCTGTATCCGCGCTGCAACGATCGTCACAGTCTGGTGTATCGATCGTCGCTGTCCCGATAGATGCATCGATCGACGCTGACGTAGCATCGATCGACGCAACGCGATTAATCCGACAGTTCTGCAGGTTTCTGTCCAAATCTGTCTCACAGATTGTCCCAACCATATTGACGTTTTCTTCAGGCAAATAGTCATTAATTGGCACGTCCTCCTCAACTAGCATCCTCGAAAGATGGTCAGCAACTCCATTCTCAACCCCTTTCTTATCTCTCACTTCAATATCAAATTCCTGAAGCAACAGGATCCATCTCAACAGTCTTGGCTTAGCATCCTTCTTCTGCATCAGATACTTCAGGGCTGAATGATCAGTGTGTACAATCACCTTGGAGCCAACAAGATAAGAGCGAAATTTCTCAAATACAAAGACAACTGCTAGCAACTCCTTCTCCGTAGTGGCATAGTTTCTTTGTGCATCATCCAGTGTCCTACTGGCATAATAGATAGCATGAAGCTTTCTATCTTTCTTTTGTCCAAGAACAGCCTCCACAGCATAATCACTTGCATCACACATTACTTCGAAAGGCAAATCCCAATCCGGTGGCTGAACTATGGGAGCACTCACTAATGCCTGCTTGATCTGTTCAAATGCAGTTTGACAATCTGCAGTGAACTCAAATTTGGTGTCTTTACACAGCAAAGCAGTTAGTGGCCTAGCAATCCTACTAAAATCCTTGATGAACCGTCTATAGAAGCCAGCATGTCCAAGAAAGCTTCTAATAGACTTAACAGAATCAGGTGCCTGCAGGTTGGTCATCACCTCGATTTTAGCGCGGTCTACCTCTATTCCTGCTTCGGACACTTTATGTCCAAGCACAATGCCATCTCTGACCATGAAATGACACTTTTCCCAGTTAAGAACTAAGTGCTTCTCTTCACATCTTTTCAGAACCTTACACAGATTATCTAAGCATTCATTATAGGAGGGTCCATATACTGAGAAATCATCCATGAATACCTCCATAAAGTCCTCAATCATATATGTGAATATGGACATCATGCATCTCTGGAAAGTGGCTGGTGCGTTGCAGAGTCCAAAAGGCATCCTACGGTAGGCGAATGTCCCATATGGACAAGTGAAAGTAGTCTTTCCCTGATCTTCTGGATGGATGGGAATCTGAAAGAACCCTGAGTAGCCATCTAAGAAGCAGTAGTAAGGATGATTTGCTAACCTTTCGAGCATCTGATCAATAAAAGGCAAAGGAAAATGATCTTTCCTGGTAGCAGCATTAAGCTTCCTGTAATCAATGCACATCCTGTGTCCTGTCACAGTCCTAGTAGGTATCAGCTCGTTCTTCTCATTCTTCACAACTGTAACACCGCCCTTCTTTGGCACTACATGGACTGGACTCACCCAATCACTATCAGAGATAGGATATATAATTCCAGCGTCAAGGAGTTTCATAATCTCCTTTTTGACTACTTCCTGCAGATTAGGATTAAGTCTCCTCTGATGTTCGATTGATGTCTTGGACTCATCCTCAAGATGTATCCGGTGCATGCACAGCTCTGGTGAGATACCTGAAATGTCATTAAGGGAATAGCCAAGAGCCTTGCGATGCTTGCGCAGCTTGCTTAGCAGTAAGGTGAGCTCTGGGTTGTTCGGGCTAGCATTAACAATCACTGGGTATGTTGAATTAGGTCCAAGAAAAGCGTACCTTAGCCCGGATGGAAGTTGTTTCAGATCTATTTTCGGAGCCTTTTCTTCTGCCCAGTCTCTGTCGTCTTGCAACGATCGTTGCTTAGATGGTGTCGATCGTTGCAGTCCCGCGTCAGACACTTCTACCTGCATTGCAACTTCGACAGAATCCATCAATCTTGTATAGCACATTGCAGGCTCGTCCTGTAGGTATTCCAACTCCAAAATAGAGCTCAGTAAAGCCCTTTCTAGTGGGTCCTCAGCATGTGATTGGTGGAAGTACTCTGCAGCCAAATCACCCAATGTGTCCACATAGAAGGTTTGCCCGTCGATGGTTGGTCTCTTTACCAGTTTGTTCATGTCGAAACTCATCTTCAGATCTCCCACATTTAGAACTATTTTGCCTCCCTGACAGTCAATCATCGCACCAGCTGTTGCTAAGAAAGATCTGCCTAGAATCAATGGATCTTTTGGCTCCTGTCCATATTGTAGAACTACAAAATCAGTTGGGATCACACACCTGCCAACTGTTATAGGCACATCCTCTATTACTCCTTCGGGAATCCTGACTGATCTGTCTGCCAAAACCAGCGATATCCTAGTTGGTATAAAATTTGTCATCCCTAGTCTTTTAGCAACTGAAAGGGGCATCAGATTTACACTGGAGCCAAGATCACATAGGGACCTTTCGAACCTCTCCTTGTAGATAGCACAATCTAATACGAAGCTGCCTGGATCTTTCAATTTCTCTGGAATTCTGCCTTGAACCACTGCACTACATACTTCATTGAGCATCATTATACTTTCTTCATCAGACCATTTTCCAGAAATTGCATCCTTAAGGCATCTCTTCATCATGGGGGAACTTTCAATGGAATCCAACAAAGGAACTTCAACCTTTACCTTTTTTATGAATTCCTTCCATTTTGCATACTGCCTATCATTCTTAGCTTTTCTGGGGTTCTTGGGATAAGGTATCTTAGGCTTGTATACCCTTTCAGCCGACTGTTTTGGGTTTTCAGCACTCGAACTTTCTGCAGTCACCTTGTGTCGATCGTTGCTCTTATCGCATCGATCGATGCTAGGCGACTTTGTTACGACCTCCGGTTCCTTGATTTCGCTTGGCAACGATCGTTGCTTAGATGCATCGATCGATGCGCGGCGAATATCGCGTATCTCATCTTCCAACTCTTCAATTTCCACGAGTTCATCAACGCTTAACTGCTTTTTCTGGCCAGATGACAGCTCCTTACCACTTCTCAATGTCACGGCATTGCATTGGTATTTAGGATTGGCATCAGTCCTTCCCGGGAGATATCCCTCTTCCCTTTGAGCATGTCCAGCAGTTCTTGCAACCTTAGCATCAAGCTCTTTCATGTGTGTGTTCAAACTCTCAAACTTCCCATTCAGCTCCCTGTAGATTGTATCCATCTTCGCGTCAGCATCTGCTGCGTACTTAGTCTGACTCTCCATTAGCTGTCTTAGCATCATCTCTACTTTACTCTCAGACTCATTGGCTTTCTTAAAACCACCTTGCTGAACTCCATTTGAGAATCTGTTTCCCTGTTGATTTCTAAATCTACTACCTTGGAAACCAGAACCTCCCATGTAATTCACCTCTTCTTCCTGAGTGTCCTCCTCAGTCTGAATTACCTCTACATCTTGGGTAGAGTGGACAGCTTTCTTACTTGTTAGGAGATCATAAACTGTGTCTAGCCTAGATCTAATCTCAGTCATGTTAGAATCCTCTATACTTCCGCCGGATTTCTTCCTCTTTCCATCTATAGTCTTGCAACTGTAGCTGCTAATCAGGTTCTCAATCAACTGCTTAGCTTGTGTAGGAGTCCTGGTGTTGAAATTAGCATTACTGGAATTATCCAGCGCAGTCTGATAAGGGAGATATATGCCTCTGAAGAAGATACCAATCAGCTGTACTTCTGTGAATCCATGGTGTGGACAGTCACGCTGATACTGCTTAAATCTCATCCAGGCAGTCTTCAAGGGCTCCACAGCTCCTTGGGAAAAAGTGAGTATGTCCTGTCTGGACTGATCTGAGCGCGCATCATCATAAAAGTGACGCAGGAACTCACTCTTTAAGGCTGCCCAGGTAGTATACTGACCAGGTGCCAATTGTCTCAGCCATGCACTAGCGTCTCCAGCATGACTGTGCGGAAATAGCTTAAGGAACAGATAGTCCGGGCATACTCCTTCATACTTCATGCCAGTGACTATGTCCTCAAACTTGTCAATGTGATCCATAGGCTGCTCTGCTTGAAGACCATGAAAAGCAATCTGTCTCATCAGCTGGTAGTAGATGGTCTTTACCTCAAAATCATTCCTCTCAAAAGCAGGAAGCACTAGAGCTGCTCGGTTTGCATGAAACTCATCAGGTCTGTTGTAGTCAGCTAGTGTCCTCTCATGAACCACCATCTCTCTACCTTGGGCCTGTCCTTGACCCTGGTTTTGGTTCAGCTCCTGTTGCTGTTGCTCAGGAGGATCAGGTTGACATTCCCTTCAGCATCAACCCGATGCCCAGCAGCATTGTACGGATTGTTATCTCGGTCCCTCAGGGTACCTTCAGCATCTGGTATCAAGATCAGACGTTCTCGTACCATTCTCTCTCTCTTTTCTCTTCTGATAGTCCTTTCTAGACGTCCAAGTTCCTCTAGTCCGAGATTAAGTAAGCTCGAGTTCGGATTACTTCGAGTTTTCTGCGTTGGCATAAACTTTCTGTAATCGTCCAGCAACGATGGATGCTATCAGTGCAACGATCGATTCAATCTCAGAATCGCCTAGTGACGATCGACGCAAGGGATGCAACGATCGACGCAAGGCGAAATTCGTACCTGCGACAGAAAGAAACAGAGAAAAATTTAGCAAAATATAAAAACAAAACGAAAAAGCAAAAACAAAAAGAAAAATTTCTAGTAAAAACCCTAAGTTCGGTCCTATCGAAGACTCTAAGAGTCCCCGACAACGGCGCCAAAAACTTGATAGGTTGTAAGTTTTACCCTATTCTAAACTGCAAGTGAACAGCAATGTCAAAGTAGTATATAGGGTTATCGAATCCACAGGGACACTTGGTCTCAATAGATCAGAACAGTAGAGGCTAATACTAGAAAGAAAGCAATGTAATTGAATTAAAAGCGGTGCGAGAAAGTAAATCAGTAGCAGAGATTAACGGTTGTGGAAGCAATAAACTAAAAGCGTCAAGCCTAGGGTATTCTCAGGAAATCAGACAAGCAGACAGTTCATTCAGCAAGGATCTAATTAAGTACAGTTCTAGAACTCAAAACACAGATATAGAATTAACCAAATTCCTTTGCGATAATTCTCTAAGTCTAAGTGCAGCAAACCAAACTTTCGTTTGCGAGAACTAACAGATTAAACTAGCATTAATCCCAAGTTTGATATGTTCACAATTATCCAAAACCAAACTTCCGTTTGCGAATAGTTTAATTGCCCAATTTAATTAGTTCAGATTCCTAAACCCCACTTCAGTGACGTATTTAGCAACCTAAGATCTAGATTCTAATTGATCAGGTTAGAACTAGCTTTAAGCACAATTAAATTGAAGAACAGATATAGTTTGAATCCTTAACTGAATTTGAACAAGTCTAGCAAGTCATGAAATCTTATGTGAGAAACCCTAAACCTAACAAGGAATCTACTCAGACATAGATAATGAAAACATGATCATATGATGAATAAATTGCATAAAAGAATAAGAGTAAAAGGGGTTCGAAATCTTCTCCAAATACAGATGAAGTAATAGGTTCAGATCAGCCCCAAAAGCTCTAAAAATCCTCTGCTCTTAATTATGAAAGTGTATCTAATAAAAACAACTAAAACTTGATTATATAGGTATAATCTCGGCCAAGGGCTTCTTTGTAAATATCAGGAACTTCTGGATCAAAGTGCAATATCTTGATTCTTCTAAACCGCCGAGTTTTTGGCCCATCTCGCTGGTGCATCGACCGTTGCAGGTGTGCAACGATCGACACCTTTCTCTGTTTCGGACAGTGAACTCTATCTCTCGGCCAATCACTCCAAAAATCTCCAAAAAGCTCCATTATCTCCAATTTAGCTCCAAACCTGATTATACCTGTAAAAGACTCTAAAAGAACACAAAAGACACTAAAAACACAACTATATCATGGCATAAAACTAGTAAAAACCATGATATATCAAGTTATGTAAAAAGGAGACGAAAAAAGCGCGGCAGTTACGTCTGCAGTAAAACCGTCCGACAGTGGTAAAACCGTCTCGTTTTAACTGCCCCCTATGAGACATATATAAATATGATTTTTTAACCTTTTTTTTTACAGTTTCGCAGGAAAGATAAAAAAAAAACTATTCTCTCTCAAATCCACTCAATCGACACTGTGCACTTTTTCTGGGTATCGTTTCGAGATCTGGTTTCTCTCTGCTCCGCCGCTTACATTCGACGGTAAGATTAATCTAAAACTTCTTCGGGGGAATTCTAAGTTAAACTATTAGTAATCAGACGGCTGTTGGTGTCTGATTGTAGATCTCAGACCACATATGGAGTCTGATTACATCCTCAGACTCCAGGTGGAGTCTGAAGTCTGAGCTTTTTTGTCTCATACTTGCGCTGAGCTTTTTTGTCTTTTTTCTAAATTCCAGATCTTGTTGGGCCCCGATCTTGTTTTACTGTAGCTCCTCCGTCGTCTTCCTTCGACAATAAGATTCCTCGACTCTTCTCCTCTTCTATATATTTACATAACTATAGTTGGCAGACGGCATAAGATGTCTGGCTGTGTAAGGCCCTCGTTGTTTCAGGTTTCCGTTATGGAAGATGTTGAATTCCCACAAAGGATGTTCACTGCCGGTTATGAACCATCTCCGGATAAAAGCATACACTACTTTAGTGGAAGGAGAGATCTGATAACTGATGTTAAACTAGCGCTGTTACCGGCTGAATGGCAGGAACTCCTCGATTCAGAACTTGGCGTTTTTTTGAAATTCCATGAACTGAATTTCAAATGGTGTTCAAGGATGGTGCACTATATGCTCTGTCTGCAGTTAGACTGCAAGAAGAAGTATGAGTTATGGTCTCTTCTCGGCGTTAATCCAGTTAGGTTTTCCCTGAATGAGTTTCATGCTATAACCGGACTCAAATGCGACTATATTGAGAACCTCGAGTACCCTGAAATTCAGTATACCGATGAGATGAGAGAAATGTGGAAGCTTCTTAGGGTGGATTTCGATTTAGGCCCAAGTTATACGCAACTAATGGATGCTTGTACAAGATGTTCTGAATGGGAACCGGAACAAAGGATATGGCTGGGCTATCTAGCGATCTATGCAACCTTCATTGAGGCTCATCACTGTACAACCTCCACAAGGGGTGACATGTCCAAGCTTCTGCTGTTTCCAAGATCGATACAATCCTATCCATGGGGATGATTCGCCTTCAAGGTTCTGATAGATTCTGTTAAAGAGGCAAACAGAAAACTCGTGGATGGAAAAAATTATCAGATCGGAGGTTTTGCTGAGGTCCTGAACATCTGGATATACTGGGCATGTCCCGCTATGGCGACAACTTATGGAGAGCCCTTTCCGGATGCCCCAGACCTACCATTGCTGGCGTACCAGGGATCACGGAGTCGAAAGAAAGCCGACGAAGCCTTACGCAAACAGGTATTTCTTGTACTTATGAACTCTGACTTTTATGTCAGACTTCATATGAAGTCTGACATTATATGTCAGACTTCAAGTCAGACTTCGTATGAAGTCTGACACACATAATGTCATACTTCATATGACCCAGTCTCGTATGATGTCTGACACTTTGATATTACAAATGCTTATATTTGTTTTTCTATGTGACTTGTAATTTGTAGACCCGCGTCAACAGCTTCGTAATCAAGGAATACGATGACATGTTTCCCGTATGGGACAACCCTGATGAGGAGGACGACAAAGTTGAGAACATTGTGAAGGCAATGTTCGGACAGCTAGGGACTGTGCATTGGAGGTGGGGTTCAAAACACTGGAAGAGCGAAGGTGTGTTCAAGACCAGAGCTGGAGGTCCTGTTAAGCTTGAGATTAAGTCTGAGAAAGATGCTGATCAGACTGGTGAGAAAAAGCGTAAGGTTGTGGGAGTCAAGAGGAAGTTGTTGCAGGTTGTTTCTGATGATGAAGATGAGGAAGAAGAGGCTGAGGTAGTTAGCAAGAAACTTAGAGTAGGGAAGGCTGGTCCTACGAATGGGGATGTTGTTCAAATGATTGAGGGTTTCCAAAAATCACTTGAAACTCGGATTGATGTATTGGTAGATGTTTTCAACGAGGGTTTGCGTCTGATGGGTATCAGAATTGATGATCTTGCCAAGATCGTCCAGAGTTTGAAGAAAGAGAGTGTTGGAGTTGAGCAGAAGGAGAAAGACCAGAAGAAAGATTCTTCTGAATTGAAGGAAAAGGAGAAGAAGAAAGCTGCTACTGGAGGGAAAGGAAGAGAGAAGAACGCAGAAGCAAAAACTGCTGCTGCTGCCGCCGATGAGATGAAGAAGGCTGAAGTTGGTGAGGATGAAGAAGATCCAGCTGAAGATCTTCAGGTTTAAGAAGGGGTAAAAGCTGCTGCGGTTGATGAAGAGGGAGGAAGAAAGAAAAATGAAAGGCCTAAGAGGAACCTGAAGGTATCCGAACCTGAACATGCAGGGAAAGCGAAGCCTAAAGTAGCAGCAGACAAATCCGCCAATCCCTCTAAGGAAATCATACCGATTGCGACTGATGATGGGGTTAGTCTCCAAAACCCTCAATCTCTGGATACAAATAAGGAAAAGAACGTTGGGCCTATGAGAAGTAGCAGGCTTATGAAGAAATCACTTGAGGGGAAGTAGCCTTCTATTGCTTTATGAACATTGTAAAGGCTGAAGCATAATAGTATTTGTTTTTTTCCCCATTGGTTCTTGTATTTGCTTTGAACATGGATTCCTGGCATTAGACTTATGTTGCATTGGCTTGCTATGATTTTTCGATGGCATTTAGCACATGTCAGACGTCTATGGATGTCTGACATGTTATGTATTCTAGTTACCAGACGTCTAGTGAAGTCTGGTTCTTGTGTGAATTTTAGGTCGAACATTATGTTTAACATGAGTTGTCAAATTGTCTATGCAGAGTATACCCGATGGCACAGATCCGAGTGGCATGGTCGTTTCACGGTCGGCTACGAGTGTCAAACTTCGATTCTACGCGGCAGTTTAAACAGGACACTAAGCAGGCGGCAGCTGAAGTTTACATGCAAGCAAAGGCAACCCAGGTTAAACAAAAGGAGAAGGTGAAGACTCCAGCTAAACCTGTTGTCCAAGCACAGGTTACACCGAGATATGACCCTTGTGCTGCTATCACCAGGATGCAAGTGAAGGCACTTAATGATTACAACAAAAGACAGCCGTATGTGTTGATACTCTGCTTAGATTGTAAGTATGTACACCTAACTCGATGTCTAACAAGTGTATTGTTCTTTGTAGGGGTTATCCAACTAGGCAACTGAACACATCACTACAATGGTATTACGATCTTCGCACTCCAAAGGAATGGCTGCATGACACGGTCAGTATTACTCCAATGGTTATGAATTAAGAACTCCATTCCAATATGGATGTATATTCAGACTTCCAAAGAAGTCTGGTTGTTTATTCAGACTTCCAAAGAAGTCTGGATTTATACTCAGACTTCCAAAGAAGTCTGGTTGTAATTTCAGACTTCCATAGAAGTCTGATTGTATATCCAGACTTCCATAGCTGTCTGGTTGTGTTTTATTTTTTTTTTATATTAACACATGCTTGGCTTAATGCAGCAAATTGATGCGGGTATTGATCTGTTGAGGCTTCGCCAACACAGCCATCCGGAATGGTTCAGGAGCGAGAGGCTGTGTTTCATTGACACACTCCTTCAAGCCTTGTGGCGTCAACACTATCCAACTTTTATTAGTAGTGGTGCTGGAGGGAATGAACCAGCCGCAACTAGAATGCTTCCTGCTGGTTGTTTTGATTACTTCACTGGTGACCTACCACTATTCTGCAAATCACCGAAGGCTTGGGCGGTGGATATTGATTATATTTACACCGCACTGCACACTGGCGGAAATCATTGGGTAGCAATTATGATTTCTATCCCGGATAGGCACGTAACAGTATGGGACAGCATCATTAATGATAGGACTGATGAGTTGGTCGGAGCGGCAGTGGCACCAATCTGCGAGATGTTTCCTTATGCGATGCACATCTTGAAAATACCTGATGCTGATGGATGGCCTTACCCAGTCGATCGTTACACCCACTCGATTGTTAGGAGCGACGATCTTCCTCAAAACAAACAAACAGGTGACTGTGGAGTGTTCTGCTTGAAGTTCATCGAGTTCCATTCACTTGGAATGGAGTTTCCAAAGTATCTTTGTGATAAGAACATCAAGTCAATCAGGGACAGGCTAGCTTTTGGCATATTGTTTGAACTCAAGCGAACAGGTGAAGAGCAACGTTCCGAGTATGCTTTGCTTGACACCTACGGTGATAAATAGACCGCCTCTATCTTTTGCATTCCTAAACAATACATATCTATGGTGGTTGTAAAAAACACATCAATCTTTTGGCCTACTTTTGTGCTTGTTTTTTAGTTATGTAACAAACTTAAGCACTAATTCTAGTTATGTTTATTACTACGCTTGTTGAAACAGAACCCAAACAATTGAGACAAGTTTAAATATTAGAGTTCTGGAATACATCACTACGTCAGACTTCAGTGAACCCTAAAAAAATATCAGACTTCTGTAAACCCTAAAACTTATCAGACTTCACTGAACACGAACACAAATCAGACTTCAGAAATCCCTAAAACATATAAGATTTCAACCATTTCTAATCAGCCTGAGGTTGTGGACAATTAGGTTGTTTGTGGCCTGGTTGTTTGCAGTTCGAACAACAATATTGCTTGTGTAGTTTCCGCGATTTAGTGCTCTTCTTCTTGGATATTTCTAGCATAGATTGCCACCTCGACTTCTTTTGTCTTCCAGGCTTCCGCCTCTCTTCCGGCGGATAGACACGCACGGTGTCATGATTTGCCTTTCCGGTAACATTCTTTGGTAAGATGTTGCGCGAGTATGCAGCGTACAAGTAGTCCGTTCTGTAAGATGGACATACAAGGGTAGAAATGTGTAGCTCAAGTTCCGGTGCAGCGCATATGACATGTGAGCAAGGTATATTTTCGTAATCCCAAACACCACATTCACACTTCTGATGTTCCAAATCAACAACACAATCCCTATGTCCTCCCTTAACAACGAACTTATACGTATCTACGCGTTCTGCCGTCATCATATCTGCATAATATTCACGAATAGCCAGCAAATATTCAACTCCTCGGCTAAATGTTGTTGAGAGACTCATTGCATCTAGCCGCCTTTTACAAAACCACGTCCCTAGTTTCTCTTGTATAAACTCTAAAAGGAAAGATATGGGATATCCTTTTGCCTTCTTAACTGCGGAGTTTATAGACTCAGCAATGTTGCTCGTCTTTATGTTGTACATGTATCCACCAATTTGAAAGAGGTTAACCCAAGTAAGAATTAGAAAGTATCATAAAAACATTATGCTTTCAGACTTCTCCAGTCGTCTGGAAAAATAATCAGACAGCAAGAGAGGCCTCATAATTGTATCAGACATCATTAGAAGTCTGATAACTATTGTCAGACCGATAAGTACCTGTCTCCGTTGAAATGCACGCGTGACCATAAACTCACATCCGCCTCTTCCAAGTAATCATCAAGTTCAGGATTTGCCGCTCGTAAGGAAGCCATGTTTCGGTCGAAATCGTAAATCGTATAAGCGTAAGCCGCGTTTTTCACCAAGTACAGAAGATGTTTTCCCCTGAACTTGGTAAATATGTTATTTTGTAGATGGTAATAGCATATCCCTCGCTGTGCCCAAGGGAAAACTGCTTCACACGCATTCTTGATCGACTCACATCTATCCGAGACTATGACCAAAGGATATTGGTCTGAAATGCATTCTTTCAGTTTGGTGAAAAACCATTTCCACGAGTCATCGTTCTCAGAGTCTACAATTCCAAAAGCCAACGGAAATATTTGAAAATTTCCGTCTTGTGCGGCCGCCACTAGCATAACACTGCCATACTTTCCATTAAGATGAGTACCATCCACCACAATGACTCTTCTAAGATACGTAAACCCATGTATGGAAGCTCCAAATGCTATAAATAGATACTTAAATCTATTCTTCTCATCTAGCTCAAGCCCAGTTACTGTTCCCGGGTTGGTTTGCCTGATTCCATGCAAAAAAGAAGGCAGTCTCGCGTACCCATCTTCCGCTGTTCCTCTCACAATCCTTTGAGCATGTAACAATGCTCTGTATGCGGTTGTGTAGCTCATCCTAATCCCAAACTGCTTCTTCATTGATACTTTGACATGCTTTGGTGTTATCCCCTCAATCATACCAAAAGTTTCAGTAAACAACCAACCAATATAAACTGGAGTAAAACGTTTGCGCGTAGACATCCGGTCCGCCATCGAGCATGAATGTGTTTTTGAATAGATCATCACCCAGTACTTGTTTGGTTCGCTCTTCACACATGCTCGAAGCATCCACTTGCATCCTTCCACACGACATTTAGCCACAAAACGTGTCTTGTCAGACTTCTCTGTCCTAAATGCGAATTTCTTCATTATCGCCGTCAAACGTAGCTCTGATATTAGGTCTTTCTTGCTATCAAAACACTTATTGAGAATGATACCCTCAGATAAGTCCCTTTTGCGAACACTCTGATTATTCATACTCTCCAACTCATATTTCTTATAATCTTCATCTTCTTCCACATCTACATCTTCATGTTTAACTTTCCCATATAGGGTATAATCAGCATCGTCATGGTAAGCCTCAGCGTGTTTCATGAAAACATTCTCAGGCACATCCAAGTTACCAACACCATCATTACCACCACCACCACAAACAGAATCCTCCGAGACTGAGTCCACATATTCCTCATTCCAGTCTTCTTCTTTGTCATCTTCGTTTACATCTTCAGATTCATATTTGTCATCATGATTCATAGCATCTTCATCATCCATACGGGATCGGCTCGAGACACATAGACGGATTAAATGCGTATTAGCTAACTCAACCATGCTCCTTACTTGCCTATCATTTGTGACATAAACCGGAGGGCTATCCGGATCCATTTGTTTCAAGAGTGCTTCCGGCAATGGATATGATAACTCCACCAGGTCGGTTTTCTTGTCCAGCATATAATCATCTTGTACCATCTCAACTAGTTCTTGATGTGTAGAACCATCACGCAGAGTGATAAACCGCCCTCCTTTGAGCTTATCAACCACAAAATGCCAAATCTGGTCTCTCACAACCCATTCACCAAAATTAACAGGTAACTGAACCATTATCTGTATAAACAAACACGTATAAACAACATTAGAGATCTTTTGGGAAAAAGCCAAACTTCTTTGTGAAGTCTAATGGGGATGCTATTAGCTACATTGCCAATATTATTCAAAAATTTATTTAAAAATAATTACCATATATAAGAATGTAAAACTCACGCAGAAGGAACATATAACACTAACACACATTTAAAAAAATTAATGTCAACGAAATTAATCACAATTATACAATAAAAATGCATTTTAAAAGTTTGACATATTTCAGACGTCTATAGAAGTCTGCTTTCTATATAACCAGACGTCTATGGTAGTCTGAAAAAGAGGGTATTTTTGCAATTGATTTTGAAATGCCAGACAGCGGATGCAGTCTGAAACAATTCAGACAGCGCAGGCTGTCTGCTTTGGAAGTTTTTAAATTTTTTGTCAGACAGCTCAAGAAGTCTGAAAAAGGGTAGTTTTGCAATTGATTTTGAAATGTCAGACTTCTCGCAGAAGTCTGAAAGTAATCAGACTTCTTCCGAAGTCTGAAGAAAAAGTAGAGGGTAGTTTTGCAATTGATTTTGAAATGTCAGACATCTTCGGAAGTCTGATATCTCATCAAACTTTTTATGTTGTCTGACAATTTTTTCAGACAGCGAATGAAGTCTGATGAAAAACATCGCATTTTCGAGCGTTGACCAAAATTAAATTGTTCAGATGTCTTTTGCCGTCTGGCAAAGTTTTGGAAATTCAGATGTCTATAGCCGTCTGAGATTATTTTTCTTATTTTCAGACAGATTTACATGTCTGACAATTTTTTCGCTTATTTTGGTCAACGTCTGAAAATTTGGGTCAATTGCAGTTTCTACCCCCCCCCCCCCCATTATTTTCAGACAACGGATTCCGTCTGACAAAAAGTCAAGAATCGGTCAATTTCTTGCCAGACTACATCAGAAGTCTGACAAAAAAAACAAATTTGAATCAATTGCAAAACTACCCTCTTCTTATTTGGACTTCTTAACGATGTATTTTTTTTTCAAAGGAATTTAACAGACTTCTATGGAGGTCTGGCAATTGAAAGTCAATTGCAAAACTACCCTCTTGTTGACCATATTGAGGCTTACGAAAAGATGCAGACTACAAAATCGGATCTGAAAATCGACGATATGAAAATGTTCTTACCAATCTCCGATTTCCGTTTATTTTTAGCCGCGTCGATTTCCCAGAACGTCTAAAATCACCGAAAGCCCCAAATCTGAGACGTGTTTTGCTGTTTTTATTAGATGATAAACGATTTCGCTACTTTTGAATCGAAAAATATCGAAAAATCCCACAAAATCAAAGGGGAAAAGAGAAATCGGTGAGGAGAACGTCCGAGCTCAGATTCTTGAGCTTTAATTGAGCTTTAATGGTGAAAAAACGAGCTGGATTACACATTAACTCGTCGGCGATGGTGGGTGTCGTGGTTGTTGAGCATTCATGGCGATGGCATTTTCGTGAATATCCAAAACAAATTTGGGTCATTTTGTCTTTTGATTTCAAATATCAGACTTCATATGAAGTCTGACGATGGCATTCCTGTGAATATCCAGATTAATAAGGGGATATATTAGCGATGGAGAGGAAGGAGAAAGCCGAGGGTATAATCAGGGTTGACTTCAATTTCGAGGGCATTTTTGCAAACGTCCCTAATATCTTAGTATAACATAAATTTATATTTGTATTGTATAGATGATGCATTTGTTTTTTATATTTTTAATAAAATTATCTTAAAAGATAAAAATATTATAATTAATATATTATAAAACTATAATTGATAGTTAATGTCTTAATAATCATATATGATCAAATGTATGGTACTTATTATAGTTCACATAAAAAATATATGTTTAGTCTAAATTATCTTTTATGAAATTCTTGCATTTTTATTAATTCTCAATAGCATTGTCATAATATAACACATGTTTAAAAGTTTTTTTAAATAGTGACACTACAAGAAATATATGAGTATTCACAGCACATGAGGATAGCACGATTTTGTTAAGTGCTGTTGTAAAAAATGTTCGAGTGAGATAGTATATATTATAACAATAGATTAATGCTATGCCTTTATTTCCCTAAGTGGGAAATAAAAATTGGGTTTTGGAGCCCAATTTATGCTATGGATGTTATAAGCGCCAAAAAGAAAATTTCTGCCAATGTGATATGAAATGTGAATTGTATTTTTTTTTATATTGTTAACTATTAAGAAAAAATCAAATCTTTGAACGAAAAAAATAAAAGAACATATCTCTCGAGACCCTCTTCTCCTCTTCTCATCTTCTCCTTAGATCTGCTCCTCCACCGTCTCCGTTCTAATCTCTACCTTCTCCGCCGGTATGGCTCAGGCCGAGGCTAAGTCAGCCGAGTCCGATTCCGAAGGGGCTGACTCGAAATCTTCATCAGCGATTGTTGCCCACTAACCCTAGACCTGAAGATTGTTTAACGGTTAGCTCACTTGTACTCAAGCTCATGTTTTGTTGTTGTTCCCTGGGAAATGCATAAGGTTATGGCTTTTATTGTATCATTGGCAATTCAACTGTGTAGGGAAAATCTCATTCTTGTTGAATCTGGATTCAAGCAAAGCTAGTGGCTTTTGTAGAAATTATACATTAGAATCATTACCATTTCATCGAATTTATGTTTATATTGTTTCATTGCAGGTTCTAGCATTGTCGGCGCCACATAGGCCCCTTTTCCTGGTTTTTACATGACAATCTATGTCAAGGTTTGTCAATTCATCCTTATATGGCCTTAATGCATTATACAAAACTTGGGTCTTGTTTAGACCTTAGAAATCTCATCGAATTCTCTCAAAATTGAATTGTATGTAGCATTGGAATTAGATTCGATCACGTATTTTTGGATTTAGTAGAGCCAGGATCACTGATTATCTTTTTACAAGAAAAATACTGGAGAGAAATGACTTATCAAAGTTGACACCACGTATACATTGAAATACATGTCTGGCTCATTCGATGAGTTTGGACAATTAGCCAAAACTAGTTATCTCCAACCATAGCTATAACATTATCTTTGGTTTGGGAGATGTCAGATTTTGCGTCTCTGACTAGCATGTGCTTTTTGCTGTGTTCAGGATCCTAAAGTACTCGCAGCCTTACAAGAGAGCAGATTCAGCAGAAGACGACAAGCTCCATATGCTGGAGCTTTCCTTCTGAAGGATGGCCCATCAACTGATTCATCTTCAAACACCGACGTAGAGAAAACATAAATGAGCTGAAAGGGAAAGATTTGCTCGAACGGCTTCACGAAAATGGCACACTTGCTCAGGTATCGTGTTGCTGCTACTGCTCTATAGCGTCTGTTTGGTGTCTATGTGATAAAAAAAAAAAAAAACATGACTACGATTTCCCTGCTGCTTTTCCAGATTTCCAGAATCCAAGGGGACCAAGTTATCCTACTTGGTCACATATGGCTTCACATAATGGAGATGGTAAGTCGGTAGAGTAACAGGGTTCGTAATTTATTAACAAAGCTATTAAATGTTAGTATATGTTTGTTGGCTTGTGCAGTATAGACCAGGATGGACAGACTTGATAATGCTGATGACAAGCAAGATGGTATACTTTTGAACTTCATTCTTTACATTATAAAACTTCTTATCTTGTTGACTGGAAAAAAAAAACTTCTTATCTTAAGAAGGGGAAAACGTTTGTAGATTGCAAATATAAGGTGTCTGGTGCCTAGCTTTACTATTTTCTTCATGATTGTATCTCCCTCCAGTTGTGCTTAATGCTTGTTCATGCATTTCTTAGGATGGAATGCTGAAACACAAGGGTACTTCTGAAATTATATGCCCCGGAGAAATTAAACTTGAGCGATCAAATGATGCTGGCATTGTTGCATAGGGTATGGCTGGTGCAGAAGAATCATAATGTTGAGGATGAAAGAGATCATGTGGGAAGTGTTGAACAAAGAATGAAACAATATCATACAATATCATGAATATGTTAGGAATTTGCAGATATGTCTTTGCTATTTGTAATGTAATATTACAGTTATGTAACTTTTGATAATTTATGAAATATATTTGAATAAATATAAAAATTATAATTATAACTAATTAATAATGTGTAAAAACAAATTCAAAATAAAAAATAATAAAAGAATTAATAAAAAACATAATCTATAAAATATATATTAAAAAATAGAAATTTTCAAACATTTTATTTAGAGTTTAGGGTATTGTGGTATAGGTATAGGATTTAGGGTATTGGAATATATGGTTTAAGATTCATACTTAAACATAATTTTCCTATTTATCATTTAACATAAGAAAGATACTATATTTTATTTAGAGTTTAGGGCATTGTGGTATAGGTTTAGGGTTTAGGATATTGGAATATAGGGTTTAAGATTCACACTTAAACATAATATTCCTATTTGTCATTTAACATAAGAACAGATCTTTATTTAAAAAAAAATAGAAATTGTCAAACATTTTATTTAGAATTTAGGGCATTGTGGTATAGGTTTAGGGTTTAGGATATTGGAATATAGGGTTTAAGATTCACACTTAAACATAATTTTCCTAATTGTCATTTAACATAAGAAAAGATCTTTATTTAAAAAAATAGAAAATTTCAAACAATTTATTTAGAGTTTAGGGCATTGTGGTATATGTTTAGGGTTTAAAGTATTGGAATATAGGGTTTAAGATTCACACTTAAACATAATTTTCCTATTTAACATAAGAAAGATCTTAATAATAAACAACATAACCAATAAAATATATATTTTTTAAAAATAGAAGTTTTCAAACATTTTATTTATAGTATAGGGCATTGTAGAATATGTTTAGGGTATTGGAATATAGGGTTTAAGATTGACACTTAAACATAATTTTCCTATTTATCACTTAACATAAGATATATAGTGTTAACATTTAACATTTATAATATATTTCAAGTATAATAATTTTATAAATCCTAAATTCTAAAACTAAACATAATACATAATCCAAATATAACCATTTTGCAAATGAAATTATTCATAAGTGAGATATACCATCAAGCAATTTGTAAATAATTCTAAGATATATAGTTTATTTTTTATTAATCATTAATTCTAGATTATGAAATTTAATCCTTCAATTTTATACTTAAACATAAAATTAAATAAAATCTATAAATATAAAATATATCATGCACATAAAAATAATATAATTAATCATAATATTTTAAAGTCCAATTTTTGCTATTGAGCGCCAAATCCAAAATTTCGTTGAAAATTTCCCCCAATTTTTTTCTCCTTACCAAACAAAACACAATCCCTCAGGAAAAAAAAACACGTTGAAATTTCACTACTCCCTTCTTTCTCTCTCCCTCGTCTTTGGATCCTTTCTTCCCTCTTCCTCTCATGGAGATGCAATTCGTCCAGAAATCCAGGATTTCAGGTGCCGTTCTTCTCTAATCTCAGACTTCTCTGAACCCAAAAATTCTCTATCTCGTAGACCCTAACAATGACTCCAAAATCCGAGTATCGAGTGTGATAGATCGAAGAAACAGTGGAGGCCTGCTGCGAAGGCACAGAAAACGAAGAGCGTCAAGGAGGTGAAGGAGAAGAAGAAGCCTGCTTCTGTCCAGGTTGGTAATTATGGTTCTGATTTCCGTCCGACTCTTCCCTTTAGATCTGTTTTTTTGTTTTAATTATTATCCTTGGGATTTTTATTTGATTCTTTTGATGGAGAAGGAGAAGATGTAGAAGAATCCTATTTTTTTCAAATTGCGTAGATGGGCATTGTTAATTTAATAGATTTAACAGGGATTTCAATGACATTTTGGATGCGTACGAGAGAGGAGACAAGTTCTATCTCTACACTGGAAGAGGACCTTCATCAGAAGCTTTGCATTTAGGGCATTTGATTCCTTTCATGTTTACCAAGTAAGATTTTGAAGCTATGTAAGATTTTGAAGCTATGTCTATGATGTACGATTGAGAAAAACAATGGTGAGTTTCATGACAATACGCTGGAAGAAAAGAAGTCAAAAGTGTTTTGGTTTGTTCATATGTTTGACTTATAAGTGATATTGTGTCTATGATGTACGATTGAGAAAAAAATGGTTGAAGCTAGCTTTACTGTTCTAGTCCGCAGCTCTTATTGACCGAGGCTGGAGACGATCTGGTTGTTATCTTTACAAACATGAGATGGATAAAACGTGCTGCCTTTCTTATACGATCCGTTTGAAAGCAACTGATTTTGTTCCTTCTAAAGAGCAGCAGCGAGTGTCTAGGAGACTAGAAAGGTGCATATAGATTCACTCTCCTCTTTTCTCTTTCTTTGGAATTGGCTGAGTTGTTCAGTTCTCTTTTGAAACATCTTAGTGCATGTGATTGTGATGTGTACTCCGTTTATGTGTATTTATTTCTTCTTTAACACAGCCAGTTATTTGAAGAGCTTCCTCACTTATTTTAACTGTTTCTCACAATGTTTTGTCAAAGGTTTTTGGATGTCAAACTAGATGTTCAGCCCATGGAACAAATAGAACATACAAGTGCTTCTTCCTCTCATGAAGTTTCAGATGTCAACCAAGATGTTCTCAGATTCCATACGTTTGCAGGCAGTTCCATCTTTTCCTAGCTCATTCCCACACTTGTTCCCTGGCAAGGACAGTCCCCATTGCTTGATTCCTTGTGCAATTGACCAGGTGTGATGTTTTCTTACTTTGGATCTTGACCTGTTTTTTCCGAAGATGAATCATTTCTCAATTGTGTAAAATGTTTCCATAATTCTGTTAACAACATTGACTTTTTTTTAATATGTTTTCGAGATGAATCATTTCTTGCGATGTTGCACGCGGTTATGCTATAGCAAGCCTGCGCTGATTAAATCATCATTTATGATCTAACAATACACTGGCATCTTTATGTTTAGACTGCTTTGTATATCTTTCATCTAAATTGACTGGTTATGCCTAAATTTTTGTTAACTCGATACTGACATTTTCTTGTATGTGCAGGTCGAACCCAGTACCCAAACACATCCCTTTTCGAAAAAGAGACTTTCACTTCTGTTTGTGTCTGCCGTTTGTTTAGGTGCTTCAGTTGGTCCTTTGATCAAAGTGGCAATTGATGTTGTAGGGTTCCCTAGGATCCAGGGTCTAGGTGATTGAATCTAAGAACTGACCTCGTGATTACCTGGAGATTGGCAGCGGAAATTGGAGCAGGTAATCGAGATCTAGAGCGCTTCAATTGCTGCGCCTCTATCGTAGTCCACACGCACACAAGCTGGAATCCGCCGGGATGCTAGTACCGGTGATCGGATCTCCTGTGGATCTATGAGTTTTGTGTCTCTGCTTTCTCTCTAAGAAGCCACACTGACGGCCTTTTGCTCAGGTCGATCATATGAGACATTATATATCGACCTGGGATGACCCAAACGAGTTACGGATCAAGCCCAATTCGTTCAAGTCAATAACTCGAAACTTTAGTCTCGAGGCCCATGGTGCATCGATCGATGCACATACTGCATTGATCGACACACTTTTTCAAAACTCAATTCAATGTGTATCTAATACACATTGATCAGATCATATGCCAATGATCAATCCCACTCAAAGTGTATCCAGCTCGCTTAGGTGTGTGACCTTGTAGGTTCACACGATACTAGAAATGAGTTACAACTCATTTGTCATAAGCGGTTTCTAGCAAAACATTATGACTACCCAGTATCATATGAATTGTCCGATCTCGACAATACAACTACCTTTAGAGTAAGTACAATGTGATTTCAGGACATAATCCCAACAATCTCCCACTTGTACTGGAATCATCTATTCCCATAATCCCTTTGTCTCTATATCTTGATATGGCATAAGGCAAGAAACTGTGTCATCCTTATTATAGCCAACATCATGTTCATCGAACTCCTGATCTATACCGATATAACAAACGACTGACAATCACCTCGTTTGAGCACGGCCATGCATTTTCTCAGTATCAAACCTTCGATGGGCCCTGAGATATTTATCTCCCGTTATACAGGAGGGACAAATCCCATCTTGTTCCATCCCTGTTTCTACACATACTTCATGATACGCATAAGCAATGCCGTTACAGCCGCCAGTTACGGAACGACGCTTGACAAGGTCAAAACGCACCAATTCATATGCTAGAAAGCATGATGAACTCAGGTCTAAGGACTATACCCTATAGTCATAATGAGAAACTCCCATGACACAGATACAACTATCCTGTAGAGTTCTCATTAGCGGGTCATGTCCGATCATATGTTCACCAACATATATCTATGTGACTGACTGTGATACTCATATCATTGACTCCATGAAACTTAGTCAACAGTCACCTCACAAGCTAGTCTCTCGCGGTTGTCAGTATCCCACTTTGACAATCTTGACTAGGGACAATTATAATTTATGTCATCTTTTATTTATAGGGTTTCATGATCAAGTCCTCAACTTGATGACCTATATGATGAACATAAAATACTTGGGACAATTATTTAATCATCCAATGATCAAATAATGCTGATGTCAGTTTTAACTTACCGAAACACTACCAAAGCATGTCTATGTAAAGTTTACAACATGACTAAAATAACTCCCACTAGAATCAAGATCATTTCTTCAGATATCTTATACCTACAGCACTCGAAATAAATTATGTGCTTAGGTTGTGGGAGAGACTGCGGTGTTTTTCGTTTGGAACAATTCCAACAAACCACGCCGCCATTCAGATAAAAGAGTTATTTTACGGTCCGCTGTTTGGAGCCTTTCCAAAAGTTGGCACCGCTATTCAGACAAAGAGACATAACCAGGTGGGAACCGAGAATCGTCTTTGTCCATCTAACTACTTTCAACTGGTGCGCCACTTCCTCAGTTCACCACGAAACTATCCTTAGAGTTCTTTAAACGCTTGGGATATTTCTGGCAACTGATCAGTGACTATTACCGGAATATTTTGGTATTTTCTCGTCATGCTTTATGTGTAAGATGCATCTAGACGAGCGCAAAAATATGGCATTCATGATGGATTCTATTGCAGCAGCATTAGAACTCACACTCATTAATATTAGTTCAGACAGTGTTCAGAAACAATTCTTCTTACTAATATTGTTACTAGCTCAGCTAGTGTCCAAGACACTTCATCTTGCTCAGATTATTGCCATAAGACAGCAAATTATGAAGCCATTCTTGGAATCAAGCGTATTAGATCTGTCCAATACCTTATCAACATAAGGATTTTGACACGATCTAATCAGCTACTCTGATCCATTCCAATGGATCCTTATTCCAAGAATTCATGCGGCCACTCCCATGTCTATCGTTTAAATTTGACTTCCGACCTAAATCTTGACAAGACTTTAGTGTCGGAACGTCGTTTGTGAGATTCAAGTATGTTAACTACATACTGTGTGAGAATTGCCATTATGCTCCCACTAGTCTTCTTGTAAACGCATGGTTTCCTTTTCTTTCTGATCAAGTCAAAACTTTTGACTACATTATCAGAATGTTGATTTCAACTCCAAGATGTTTGCTTCAATCCAGAATTTGATCGATGAAGCTAACATTCATGTCCAGCCAATTTTCGGAGTTGGGGCTCACCATCGCTTCTTTGAATTTCGCATGCTCGTCACTTTTCAATGATCAACGGATCACGACAATCGGCTACGAGAAATCACTCTCGAGTTAGTGACGGATCCTATCGGATCTGCGAATTTCAGGCTCCACAGGCGTAGATCCTACAACACTTTGTATATCTCACCGCCGCTCTCCCTCAACAGGTTGAGCAGCCTCCTGTGTTTATCGAATTTCTTCGATGTGTACTTTTACTCCCACTGTTCCCTTTGGAAAGTACGATCTTTCTTAAAAGACACAGTTCCGGACAACAAAAGTACTATGCCTTGGTTTCCCTAGGACAACCAGCGAGGTAGAACTTATCAGATGTGGGTTCAAGTTTGTTTGTTGACTACTATCTTACACAAACCTTGCAATCCCAATTAATCAGAAAAACAAATCTGTAAATCATCCAGTCCACATCCAATGTGTTGTTTTTCACTGATTCTGAAAGAAACTCTTTTCTGCGCAAAGACAGACGTTTTAGGACGTATTCTTAAATCGTTATGGAAGATTCTTGTGACTCATCTTTTATCGGAGCATATCTAATAAGATCCGATTCATTCTGTTAGATGGTCACCCAATTCTTGACTTAAGTATTTTCCTCCGCGATTCAATCGAGGATCTTAATACTTCTGTCAAATCGGTTCTACACTTCATCTTGGAACTCCTCAAGGGATTCCTGCTTGTGTTTCATCAAATGAACACAACCATACTTATTGATGCCATCAATAAGGTAATGAAGTACAGAATATTTCCTCTGGCACTAATGCTCGTTGGGCCGCATACATCAGTATGTGTAAGGCCCAACAAGCCTCTGGCCCATTTCCTTTAGCTCTGCTAAAAGGGCCTTAGTCATTTGGCCCAGTGAGCAGAATTCATATCTCAAATGATTAATAATCAAATGAGTCCAAAACTATGGAACTTCTGAATCCACTTCACTTTGTGTGGTTAAATGACAATGCTAAGGAAAAATCGACTTCAAGTCATCAGACTCAAAGTGCTTGGTATTTATGTTATGTGTACAAGCGTACATTGGTTCAAGATATAAAACTCATTCCAAATGGAGTGCTACCATAGAATATTTCATTAAGATCTAAAGAACAAAACTTGTCTTTTATCAAAATGAAAAACATCCAAATTCTTACAAGAAAATGAAAGACATTTCTGCACAAGGCAGATACATGGTAGCAATTACTTAATTTTTAAAACCAAGTATGAAAGGCTCCTACAAGTGGAGAATCTCTACGGCTCATGCAGCAACCATTGCTTCAGACCAGACTCGCAGTTCCACTTGCCCTTTCTTCAACGTCCTACTTTCGCTTGTGTCCTGCATATTTCAAAAATATCATTACCACAACGAGTATCCAATACTTATGTAGAACTTGAATTAATAACACAATACCTGAAGAAGAAGTACCATACATCTTCTCCATCTCTTGTGAATCTTCCAAGAATTTAATGCAATCTCTCTTCCAATGCCCTGACTCATTGCAGTAGAAGCACTTTCTAACACCAGATGGGCCTGACTTGGGCTTAAAAGATGACACATGCTTATCCTGATTCCAAATCTGGACGGCCCTGTCTCTACCCTTGCCAGCACAAGATTTCTCAAATCTTTTGCCCTTTATGATGTCTTGCTCTACTGCTTTGAGCATGCAATGCAGCTCAGTCAACGTCTTCATCAAGCCTTTCTTAATATAGTTCTTAATGAACTTATCATAGCTTGACGGCAGTGACTGCAGAATGATGTCAGTGGCCAACTCTAAGCTGACAGGACATTCCAGTCTCCCCAGGTTATCAATGTAACCCATCAGTTTAATGACATGAGGACTTACTGGAGCATCATCTGGTAGCTTGCACTCAGTTAGAGACTTCACCATCTGGAATCTCTCAACTCGTGCCAGATCCTGAAACTTCAGTTTCAGGCTGGTGATCATCTCTATTGGCGACTCCATGTTCTCGTATTGACCTTTCAAGTCCGAGTTCATGGTAGACAACATTAGACCACGCACATGTACCACATCAATATAATGCTTATTCCAAGCCTTATATGCTGCATGCGAGCGATTGGTCCCAAGCCTTTCTGGAAGAGCGATAGTCCTTGCTCTCCTGCTTGAGAATGAATCTCAGATTCCGATACCAATCCAGGAAGTTGGATCCATTTAACTTGTCATTCTCAAGGACGGATCGCAACGAGAAAGTAGTCATAGACATAAGCTGAAATCCAAGAAAAACAAAGATTTAGTTATGTATATGATGAGAAATCTTATTTTAATAAGAAAACTCGCATTATATTCAAACAATGTTTCCTCTATGAATATAATGATCCAAGATCCATACATCACTAAAATCTGAGTCGGCGACTCACCATTACCCAAACTTTAGTCATCTAGGTAAGCAAATCATTGCTAATTGTACCCAGTACAACTCTTGGTTGTGGATGAGACAAACTATGTCTAATCCACTCTGATGTCTCTGGGCCCAGAAATTCCGATAGCCCAGTCAAGTAAAACCAATCTTTTCCGTCTTGTGATCACTGACAGTTGCACTGCAAGTCTGTCAATGACCACCTGTCTCACTCACGTTGCAGTGGATACCAAGGACTCCAAGAATATCCAACAAACGACACAAGTTTTGACAGTAGACTAGATTTGGGCAAGACATCAAGACTACTTGATATTTAGTTGAGGAAACTAAACCCAAAAGTTTAGCAAATCAATCTCTTAGGTCATGTAATTGTTGATGTTTAGCACTGCAAGTCCATCAACATTACTACCTGCCTTACTCAAGTAATTGTGGACACCAAGCTCTTGGCTAGACATCGCACTTGTATTTTCGCGCTGCATCGATCGATGCACCCAGTGCACCGATCGATGCTGTGCGAAAACCCTAAATCAGTTTTTGCCGTTTTCGCGCTGCATCGATCGACACACCCAGTGCATCGATCGATGTTGTGCGAAAACACAGTTCTTCGTTTTCGATATCAACAAATCCGAGATTCCAATTATCAAAACGAAACCTAGCTAGCATCAATTCAATTAAAACCATTCTAATCGAATTCCAGGCTACTGATTCAATCTATTAAAACCCTAAGGCTCTGATACCACTGTAGGGTTCCCTAGGATCCAGGGTCTAGGTGATTGAATCTAAGAACTGACCTCGTGATTACCTGGAGATTGGCAGCGGAAATTGGAGCAGGTAATCGAGATCTAGAGCGCTTCAATTGTTGCGCCTCTATCGTAGTCCACACGCACACAAGCTGGAATCCGCCGGGATGCTAGTACCGGTGATCGGATCTCCTGTGGATCTATGAGTTTTGTGTCTCTGCTTTCTCTCTAAGAAGCCACACTGACGGCCTTTTGCTCAGGTCGATCATATGAGACATTATATATCGACCTGGGATGACCCAAACGAGTTACGGATCAAGCCCAATTCGTTCAAGTCAATAACTCGAAACTTTAGTCTCAAGGCCCATGGTGCATCGATTGATGCACATACTGCATCGATCGACACACCTCTTCAAAACTCAATTCAATGTGTATCCAATACACATTGATCAGATCATATGCCAATGATCAATCCCACTCAAAGTGTATCCAGCTCGCTTCGGTGTGTGACCCTGTAGGTTCACACGATACTAGAAATGAGTTACAACTCATTTGTCATAAGCGGTTTGTAGCAAAACATTATGACTACCCAGTATCATATGAATTGTCCGATCTCGACAATACAACTACCTTTAGAGTAAGTACAATGTGATTTCAGGACATAATCCCAACAGATGTTGCCCCAAGGTGGGTTATAGTCAACTGATGACGAGGAGAAGCAAGCTGCTGAGGATGAGGAGAAACAAGCGGATGAGAAAGACAAAGAAGCTGAAGGTAAAGAAGTGAAAGAAGAGATTTTGGATGATTAGTAGAGATTGATGGTATGTTCTTTCTTGCGGTTTAGTTATATGGAAATATGGAAATGGATCTACCTTGTATAGGATTAATGCATTGTAATTTTTGATTGTAAATTTATTTGTTACTAACACTTGTTATTAATAAAATCATTTTATGAATATTTAAGATATTTTTTAAATAGAAATTCAATTGATACAAAATAAAAATAAAAATAATTTAATATGGCTCAGCTCGTATACAAAATATTTGAATACGGCTTACATCAATACAACAAAACTAAAGAGCTATTATAAAATATAAATTGGCGAAAATATGATGCTACAACTAAGTATATTAGAGCAAAATAAAAGCGCCACTATAAGATATGAAATAGCAATAATATGTTGCTATTGTTAAGAATATTACGGCAATGAAATTCACGCTATAATAGATCGAGATATAATAGCAGACGAAATTTACGCTATTGTAGGAGGGGGGTCTAAGATAGCTCCTCATGTCATGGCCAACACTAAAACGCTGTAATAGGCATATTATAGCGTTTCTACTGTGCTAACAATGTGCATTTTTCTTGTAGTGTGATCCAGAACTAATAATATAGAGTTTTGAGTGACTTAAAAACTTGTTAAATAAAATCCTCGATGTAATATACTTTTTAGCAGTTTTAAAAGTTGCTAGGTGTTAAGCAGACGATGATCTAACACATAATGTCGAAAACTTCTAGTAAGAGATTTAGATTGTTATTTAAGTAATTTCAGTGTTTACAAGATAAAAATATATTTTATATATATATATATATATATATATATATATGAAATATTATCATAATTTATAAATTTATTAGATAATGACCATAGTTTATGAGAATTTAGAGTGATTCATCTGCAATTAGTGATGACTGCCATAGTTTGACATTCGTATCTTTTTGTTTTTGTATTACAAGTAAAGATTGACACGCTGATTTATGGATAATTTTTGTCTTATAGTTAAAAAATGAAGCATCCACTAACATACCAAGAAAATTCAAGTGGGTGGCACACAATTGTTTGTTAAAAGGAATTGGAAAGATATGTTTTTCACTATATAAGAAGCTGGCTTCATAAATCCATCTACATTATATTGTTTTGATTGTGTATAAGTTAGATTATGATTGTGTATGATATATAACTTTTATTATTGTTTGTTTTCTAGTCATTATTTTGTTTTTTTGTATTTAAACTTTTTATTATTTGGTAAATATGTTTGTTTTGAGTTTTACTATTTTTAATGTAAATATAGAATATATTTCTACTAAATAGTGAATGATGTCAAAGAAATTTTAATATTTTTATTAGTTTAAAATATGTCATAGCCAGCTGCTATATAACGTAATTAATAAATGAGGAGATATTTAGAGCTTAATTTATACTATATTCATGTTTTTTTGTTTTTGAAATGTTGTTGTCAATTATTTATTATGTGTGATACCCCGTATCACAAATTATGGTCAACGGGCAGAAGAAAAGTCAACAGGGGCAAAATTGTAATTTTGCCAAACCCAGGGGCAAAATGGTAATTTTGCCAAAGTTCGAGACGGAAGACGAGACGGGCCAAATGATCTAGTTTTAAATCATAAAGAACATTTACAAGAGCAGAATTCGAAGAAACGGAGCGGAAATGCATTTTTCGGAGTGTCGGGTGAAAACCGAGCTAAACCGGGAAAACTTCGGAAAATCATAACGGGAGCTAGGAAACTCCAAATGAGATGATTCAAGTTGCCAAATTCATCTAAAATCAAGGAGAATCAGCTTATGTAGGTTTGGGGATTTATGGGAACTTCCAGATATTTTCTAAAACAATTATCGGGGAAAAGGTCAAACCGAGCAAAAATGGACAAACAAGTTAAGGAGGGGTTTTATTGGTTTGGGCCGGTTCTATTGGGCCTCAGTGGGCTTCAGACTTTCACCAGAGACAGGTGTGAGCTCCCTGAGTCGACAGCTTTAGGGTGAGAGGTGTCATCACCATATTTGGTGCATGAACCAAAAAGAAGCATGCAAAGAATCTCACACTATTCATCCCTTTTGGATTGTTGGTGCTCAGAACCTCTCACTCACTCACTCTCTCTGTCGACACTCTCTCTTTCTCTCCAGAAACATTCAACAAAACTCATCAGAATCTCTTGAATCTCCAAAGAGTTCTTCATGTGTTCAAGATGTTCTTCAAGACTTCTTGCACAAGAAAGTGCATAACTTTCTCATCCTAAACCCAAATCCATCTCTGCAAAGTCCAGTAGCTTCATCTTGATCTCCTCTTCAAGTTCCAGCCAGCCGCCGTCGTCAGAAGTCGCCGGAGCTCGCCGGAAAATAAGAGAGAAGCAACCGCGGTTTTAAGGGTTAGGGTTACTCTCTCTCTCTTCAGCTTCTTCCAAGATTTCAAGGCTATGGGTGGATAGATCTCATCAATAGGAGTGGTTTGGTGTGAAGTTGGCCGTCTGAAGTCGCCGGAAAAGCCACCTCCGCCGCGGTCAACGCCGGAGCCGCCGCGGTCAACGCCGGAATCCTCGCCGGAGAAGCTTCTTTCGCCGGCCAATCTTCAAGCGGTTCTTCAGGGGTGTTTTTGCCATGCATAGGAGTTGGTTTAGCCTTGGTTTGGTGGGTGAACCGGTCTAGTCAAACCGGTTAAGTCACGGTCAACGCCGGTCAACGGTTTGACCAAACCGGTTTAACTAAACCGGATTGATTTGGAGTGGTTTGGTTCGATTGGTGGTTCAGTTGGTCAAGGAAGTAAACCGGAGTTGGTCAACGGTCAACCGGGTCAAAGTCAACGGTCAACGGTCAGCCGGTCAACGCCGGTCAACGCCGCCGGTCAACGCGGTCAACGCCGGAAAACGAGCCGGTCAACGCTCGGTGGACGGTTGTTCAGTGGTTCAGGGTGTTCGAGACGTTTCGGAGTTCGTGTTCGTGTATTCGGAGGAGTTCGGGTTTAGTTCGGGTCTCGGGATTCTGTATCCGCATCTGTGCCGTTCGTTCCGTCAAATCACTGTGAGTCGGCTCAAACACCGTAGAGTCATATAGAGCGTAAATGGGAAACCGTAGAGTTAGGATTGCATACCCGTTGAATTGAATTGAATTGATTTGAGTGATTGATTGATTGGTTAACGTTAAACCGGCTAGGGTTAAAGAAGCATGATAGACATTAAACGGATTAAACCTGATTGTGGGCCGTTAGGTTGCTAGAACGTTGTGTGATGCATTCATATAGTCGTGGCATGAGTAGGACTATATATGCATATATATGTAAGTAAAGGACGGTATTAAATGAACGTATATACGGGAATTAAGACGAGCTAAAATACGGAGTTGAACTTGAATGAACGTATAGAATATGGAACGGTATCGGGTTTCCCGAGATGAATGAATTGAGTAATGAATGATGAGACGTCGGGGAGTGTAGCAAGCGGCTAGCTCTAAACCGACGGATCGAGGAGTTATTAAAAGATGATTAGGGTTGATTAAGAAGTGAGGAGTGTTGAGATTATGGAACCGTCTACGGGTTAACAAGCGGTTAACCCAAGGTAGCGGGCGTGAATTGGTTAAAAGATTATAGAAACCCTAATAGGCCTGCTGTGTGTGGTTGTGGGTCTACTTCGGTGTTGGGCCGAGTAGACGGTTGAATTGTGTGATTGTGTGGTGTTGTGTGGTTGTGGTTGATGTTTCTGTGCAGGCATTTAGATCGTCTCGGTGTTGGGCCGAGCGATCCTCGTTGTTACTTAACTCGGTCTCGGGACCGGTTAAGTGGTGGTGCTGACTCGGTACGGTGCCGAGCCAGAGCGGTGGTGTTCGTGAGTGGACTTGCGGGATGCGGGGTTGAGTTGTTGTGGTTATTGATTGTGATTGATTGCTAGAGTCCAAGCGAGTCTGCGTGTTTACATTTCCGCACTAGGACTCTAGGGTGCGTTAGATCCCGCAAGTCTAGGTGGTGTGTGTGAATACGTGCTGGTACTTCCATCCCGATTGGATCCTCGGGTGTTGATAACCGGTCAGTGAATGCTGGCAGGTGCGAACCTATGGAGTGACGTCTGTAGGGTGTAATCCGGAGAATACGGGGTCGCGTCCTAGGGCCGGATTGCATGGAAGCTCGGGCTATCTAGGGGTAGTCAGAGTCACCGCGTATCGATGGACAGAGAACGGTGTCTTAGTCGTTGTGTGAACGGCTAGGAGTCACGTGGGGTAGTTGCCATATCGGCAACGGTGGAAACCCTGGAAGTCACCAAGTTCGTAGGGGCCCAGAGTGTGTGTGTGATCGGGGTAGTTGGTATTGCGCGGTAGATAGATCGAGTCTCAATCGGGGACATGTGCCGCAGTGCTCCCGATTTCCTCTAATCGCCTTCTCTTTTCTTTGGCAATTGATTGTGTGTGGGCTCGACGCGACGTGGTAGTGCGTGATCGGCTATCTGTGTGTTGATTGTTATTTTGGGTTTTGGGCGGGGATCTATAGATGATAGATAGATCAGAAGCCGTAGTGGGGAGCCGATTCACTGGGTGATCTTAGATCGCTCATTAGACTCTTGTTGTGTTTTTCAGGTGTAGCAGCGACGGACGTGGGAGGTCCTCGGTGTAGAGTCGGGATTGCTTGTGGCGGGGTTTTGATTCGATAATTTGAGATGGTTTTATTTCGGTTCGGCAGCTGCGCTATTTTATGATTTGATTGATTATATATGTATGTGAACGATTGTTTGTAAAACTCGTTAAGCGTTGCGTTCAACGTTTGATTATCCAAAAATGAAATTGTTTTCCTGATATAAGGTTTTAGTCCGAACCGACACAACTCGTTGAAGTAGTGCAAGGTGATCAACTTGTACTATGGAAGTGAGGATAGCGGAGTCAAGGATGGGTTAGTGCGAGCCTTTGTCTCAAACCGATCCGTCTCTGGCTTCGTCCTGTGGCGAACTTTTCCTGTTCGACTTGCTCGGGTTCGATCGGTCATGTTCTTGTTTGATTGTTGGCCGGTCAACTCGACGGTCAGCGGAGAATGGGAAAGGGGCGTTACAGAAAAGGTGGTATCAGAGCATGGTTCTGCATGGGTTCGAAACATTTCATTTTTGGGTGTTTTCCGTGGTTTTATCGAGTCAAATTGTGTCATACCCAAGCATCCATTAGGAAACCGAGCCGCGTCCGTACATCCGGGGTTGGGATGGGGTAGAAAATTTGTATTATGTGTACTAATTTTTATTTGTGGTTTGTGATTGCAGACAGCAGCAGAGCGTCCCTGGACGGTGTGTGTGTGGGTGCGTGCAGCGGGTGTGTGAGGTTATCATGAGCAGTATGGGTGAGAGACGGATGACTCGAGCAGAGTACCAGGAGTTGGTGGACCAGCATCAGGCAGGTCTGAGGATAGGACCGCAGGGTCAGTCGCAGGGTTCGCGAGTGTCAGGTCGGCCGCCAGTTGTTCCCCGTGTGCATCAGGGGGCGAGAGCAGCCGCAGCAGATTGGAGTCCCTTACCGGACCCATTACCGCCTTCTCTACAGGACGACGCAGGTACCGCAGATCCGACTGCGGGAGTGACCGGATATTTGGGATTCGTGGATTACGGACTGCCAGCGTATCCACCTCAGTTGGAGGCCCCTACAGTACCAGCGGAGATGCAGCTGGAGGCACAGGAGGTGCCACTACCTTTCAGTCTGCACGAGTCAGACTTTATTCCTTTTGGTGGAGGAGATTTTCAGGGGGACCAGATACACCCAGCCTTTGACATGGACCTAGATATGGAGCCATTGGACCCGGAGCAGCATGCGCAGTGGGCACAGCAGATGGACGAGCAGGTGGCGATATTAGCAGACGTGTTGGAGCAGCATGTTGGGCCGCATCACCAGTCACCCGATGATGCCGAGCCACGCTCAGAGAGAGGATCGACCGCAGGTGTAGCACCGATGTCGACGACGGGGTCGGGCACGCAGTTCGAGTCAGTCACATCTCCAGAGGCACCACCGACCGAGCCAGATGTACCGCCGGAGATGCCATTCGCAGACACGCCAGAGTCCGTGCCTCAGATGCCAGTGTACCGGACATGTAGCGCTTGCGGAGTTCAGGGTTTCCATATGCTTTGGTGCCCGCGACCTGTCGATCCGCAGTACCGTGAGCCATATCAGCCAGTGCCGTGTCCATCTTATTGTCAGGTATGTGGTATGGATGGTCATCGTGCACCTATTTGTCCAGTTGTGGGACCCGGACCGCGTATGTCAGACGCAGAGCCGCATCGTGCCCCATTGCCAGAGGAGTATCGCCCAGGACCGAGCCGCAGAGACGCAGAGCTCATTCGGCAGCCAGTTCTTCAGCAGCCAGACGTGCAGTTACCTGTGGCGCAGCCACCGTTGGTGCAGCCACCGAGATTGTCGAGGTCGTGTAGGAGGTGTGGAGACGAGGGACATAGAGCATCTACTTGTTCTCGTCGGTCCACTTCTCGTCGGTCCCGTTCGGCACCCGTCAGGTGCCAGATTTGTGGAGGTCAGGGGCATAGAGCCGCAGATTGTTTCCAGGAGCCTTCATCGGGATCAGCTTCTTCGTGTCAGTTGTGTGGGGCGACAGACCACCAGGCGACAGAGTGTTTCCGTGGGCCACGCCCAGCGCCCGTACCAGTTTGCGAGATTTGTGGTCACAGGGGTCATGTAGCACAGCTGTGTCCGATGGCGGAGCCGCAGCAGGTTGGACCACCGAGCAGAGAGGCACACCCACCACACCCTCCCGGCGCGCCTGCCAGTGGTTATCAGCGCGAGCCGCGATGCCGATTGTGTATGGCATTTCGGTCGTGCTGGGGCTGTTAGGGTTTGATTAGTTAGGCCAGGTGAGTATGGGGCTCTAACTATGTTGTTGTTTGTGTGTATCCAGATCGACGGTTGTACGTATGTTGTTGGAACATCTCCAGGATATGGCGATGCAGTTTGTGGGTTGGGTTGTGGATGACGGACATCTTATGGTTGTATTTCTGTTTCTCTATGTATTTCTATAAACCTCTAGACATGTGTATGTTGTTGTTGTTGGTGTATGTATGTGATGCAGATTGTTCACTTATCGTTATGACTTTCGTAGTAATTGTTTGCATGCGTGGGATGGTTTTGTAATGCAAACGAATTACCATGCGAAGTCTGATGATGAGCGGAACTGATGACCGTTCATCATAACCTAAACCCAGACTGACGACATATCCGGAGCGATCTGATGATTGCTTGATTGCGTGTGGTAATTGGTTGTTTGCATTTAAATGCTTGTGTGGTTATCTAATGCTTGTGTGGTGCATTAGTTATTTTGAGTTGTGATTTTGTGTGTGGTGTAGCACTGTGAGAGTGCTAGCGTTGAGGCATGCTTAGCATGTGCGGAGTGTGAGTGGTGGTGGTAAGCTATTGTAGAATAGCTTAAGTTTTATTTGCGATCGTTAGTTGTTGTGAATAGAGGCGTTAGAACCTTTTCGTTTAAGGTGTTGAGCTAACGTGAGAATGGTTGGAATCGACTGTCGATTCGCGAGGAAACGGAATTATAGAGTATCGTTACTTAATCATGGGTGACCATTGGGTACATGATTAATTAACTATATTCCTATGAGGAAGTGATATCGGGGATAGATTGGTTTGAATTCACCGCTCCAGTGAAAGTTGTTGTGTGAATGCAGGACGGAATGGACGATGCGATACGTATGCGAGACCGAACCCGAACCCGAAAGCGAGATGGGCTGAAAAGAAGCCGAGCGATGAGTTGACCCGGGAAGTGAAGCAGTCAGGATGAAGTGCTAGGGGGATGTGTCAAGTACCGAGCAGCGGAAAGAGTGAGGCGATTAGTGTGATGTGTTGGCAGCAGTGGCCGTATGGGAACCATAGTGAAGTGGTTAGCGAGAAGAGATCGTGTCAGTGTTTGAGTGGGGATTATCAGATTGAGTGGAATGAGGTCGTGTCAGAAGCGACGCGAAGCTGTGAGTACGCGGAACTGGAAGTCGGAAAGCTGTCAAGATCGGAGGACAGATTCTTGAAGAGTGTCTCAGGAGAGACATGTCAGTATCGTAAAAGACGGGAAGGACGAAGCGAAGTGGGGAAGTTAGATGGCAAGTCAAAGACGTGAAACCAGCGAGAATAAGGTCGAGGTTAAACGGATGGACGAGGAAAGACAGTTGCGCGTGAGGCGCAGTGCGAGGTGCAAGATGGGAAGCGAGAAGGAAACGGTTTAGGGGAACAGTGAGACAGAATGGTACGGGACAGAAGGGTCACCGTAAGGTCAGATGTCCGTGGGGTGCAGCCGAGTTCGAGTAAGGAAGCGTTGAAAGCGAGTGACGAACCAACTTACAGGAGTTGGAACCGATTCAAAGTCTGGTAGTGACGGAGAATTCGGGGACGAATTCCTGTAAGTGGGGAAGAATGTGATACCCCGTATCACAAATTATGGTCAACGGGCAGAAGAAAAGTCAACAGGGGCAAAATTGTAATTTTGCCAAACCCAGGGGCAAAATGGTAATTTTGCCAAAGTTCGAGACGGAAGACGAGACGGGCCAAATGATCTAGTTTTAAATCATAAAGAACATTTACAAGAGCAGAATTCGAAGAAACGGAGCGGAAATGCATTTTTCGGAGTGTCGGGTGAAAACCGAGCTAAACCGGGAAAACTTCGGAAAATCATAACGGGAGCTAGGAAACTCCAAATGAGATGATTCAAGTTGCCAAATTCATCTAAAATCAAGGAGAATCAGCTTATGTAGGTTTGGGGATTTATGGGAACTTCCAGATATTTTCTAAAACAATTATCGGGGAAAAGGTCAAACCGAGCAAAAATGGACAAACAAGTTAAGGAGGGGTTTTATTGGTTTGGGCCGGTTCTATTGGGCCTCAGTGGGCTTCAGACTTTCACCAGAGACAGGTGTGAGCTCCCTGAGTCGACAGCTTTAGGGTGAGAGGTGTCATCACCATATTTGGTGCATGAACCAAAAAGAAGCATGCAAAGAATCTCACACTATTCATCCCTTTTGGATTGTTGGTGCTCAGAACCTCTCACTCACTCACTCTCTCTGTCGACACTCTCTCTTTCTCTCCAGAAACATTCAACAAAACTCATCAGAATCTCTTGAATCTCCAAAGAGTTCTTCATGTGTTCAAGATGTTCTTCAAGACTTCTTGCACAAGAAAGTGCATAACTTTCTCATCCTAAACCCAAATCCATCTCTGCAAAGTCCAGTAGCTTCATCTTGATCTCCTCTTCAAGTTCCAGCCAGCCGCCGTCGTCAGAAGTCGCCGGAGCTCGCCGGAAAATAAGAGAGAAGCAACCGCGGTTTTAAGGGTTAGGGTTACTCTCTCTCTCTTCAGCTTCTTCCAAGATTTCAAGGCTATGGGTGGATAGATCTCATCAATAGGAGTGGTTTGGTGTGAAGTTGGCCGTCTGAAGTCGCCGGAAAAGCCACCTCCGCCGCGGTCAACGCCGGAGCCGCCGCGGTCAACGCCGGAATCCTCGCCGGAGAAGCTTCTTTCGCCGGCCAATCTTCAAGCGGTTCTTCAGGGGTGTTTTTGCCATGCATAGGAGTTGGTTTAGCCTTGGTTTGGTGGGTGAACCGGTCTAGTCAAACCGGTTAAGTCACGGTCAACGCCGGTCAACGGTTTGACCAAACCGGTTTAACTAAACCGGATTGATTTGGAGTGGTTTGGTTCGATTGGTGGTTCAGTTGGTCAAGGAAGTAAACCGGAGTTGGTCAACGGTCAACCGGGTCAAAGTCAACGGTCAACGGTCAGCCGGTCAACGCCGGTCAACGCCGCCGGTCAACGCGGTCAACGCCGGAAAACGAGCCGGTCAACGCTCGGTGGACGGTTGTTCAGTGGTTCGGGGTGTTCGAGACGTTTCGGAGTTCGTGTTCGTGTATTCGGAGGAGTTCGGGTTTAGTTCGGGTCTCGGGATTCTGTATCCGCATCTGTGCCGTTCGTTCCGTCAAATCACTGTGAGTCGGCTCAAACACCGTAGAGTCATATAGAGCGTAAATGGGAAACCGTAGAGTTAGGATTGCATACCCGTTGAATTGAATTGAATTGATTTGAGTGATTGATTGATTGGTTAACGTTAAACCGGCTAGGGTTAAAGAAGCATGATAGACATTAAACGGATTAAACCTGATTGTGGGCCGTTAGGTTGCTAGAACGTTGTGTGATGCATTCATATAGTCGTGGCATGAGTAGGACTATATATGCATATATATGTAAGTAAAGGACGGTATTAAATGAACGTATATACGGGAATTAAGACGAGCTAAAATACGGAGTTGAACTTGAATGAACGTATAGAATATGGAACGGTATCGGGTTTCCCGAGATGAATGAATTGAGTAATGAATGATGAGACGTCGGGGAGTGTAGCAAGCGGCTAGCTCTAAACCGACGGATCGAGGAGTTATTAAAAGATGATTAGGGTTGATTAAGAAGTGAGGAGTGTTGAGATTATGGAACCGTCTACGGGTTAACAAGCGGTTAACCCAAGGTAGCGGGCGTGAATTGGTTAAAAGATTATAGAAACCCTAATAGGCCTGCTGTGTGTGGTTGTGGGTCTACTTCGGTGTTGGGCCGAGTAGACGGTTGAATTGTGTGATTGTGTGGTGTTGTGTGGTTGTGGTTGATGTTTCTGTGCAGGCATTTAGATCGTCTCGGTGTTGGGCCGAGCGATCCTCGTTGTTACTTAACTCGGTCTCGGGACCGGTTAAGTGGTGGTGCTGACTCGGTACGGTGCCGAGCCAGAGCGGTGGTGTTCGTGAGTGGACTTGCGGGATGCGGGGTTGAGTTGTTGTGGTTATTGATTGTGATTGATTGCTAGAGTCCAAGCGAGTCTGCGTGTTTACATTTCCGCACTAGGACTCTAGGGTGCGTTAGATCCCGCAAGTCTAGGTGGTGTGTGTGAATACGTGCTGGTACTTCCATCCCGATTGGATCCTCGGGTGTTGATAACCGGTCAGTGAATGCTGGCAGGTGCGAACCTATGGAGTGACGTCTGTAGGGTGTAATCCGGAGAATACGGGGTCGCGTCCTAGGGCCGGATTGCATGGAAGCTCGGGCTATCTAGGGGTAGTCAGAGTCACCGCGTATCGATGGACAGAGAACGGTGTCTTAGTCGTTGTGTGAACGGCTAGGAGTCACGTGGGGTAGTTGCCATATCGGCAACGGTGGAAACCCTGGAAGTCACCAAGTTCGTAGGGGCCCAGAGTGTGTGTGTGATCGGGGTAGTTGGTATTGCGCGGTAGATAGATCGAGTCTCAATCGGGGACATGTGCCGCAGTGCTCCCGATTTCCTCTAATCGCCTTCTCTTTTCTTTGGCAATTGATTGTGTGTGGGCTCGACGCGACGTGGTAGTGCGTGATCGGCTATCTGTGTGTTGATTGTTATTTTGGGTTTTGGGCGGGGATCTATAGATGATAGATAGATCAGAAGCCGTAGTGGGGAGCCGATTCACTGGGTGATCTTAGATCGCTCATTAGACTCTTGTTGTGTTTTTCAGGTGTAGCAGCGACGGACGTGGGAGGTCCTCGGTGTAGAGTCGGGATTGCTTGTGGCGGGGTTTTGATTCGATAATTTGAGATGGTTTTATTTCGGTTCGGCAACTGCGCTATTTTATGATTTGATTGATTATATATGTATGTGAACGATTGTTTGTAAAACTCGTTAAGCGTTGCGTTCAACGTTTGATTATCCAAAAATGAAATTGTTTTCCTGATATAAGGTTTTAGTCCGAACCGACACAACTCGTTGAAGTAGTGCAAGGTGATCAACTTGTACTATGGAAGTGAGGATAGCGGAGTCAAGGATGGGTTAGTGCGAGCCTTTGTCTCAAACCGATCCGTCTCTGGCTTCGTCCTGTGGCGAACTTTTCCTGTTCGACTTGCTCGGGTTCGATCGGTCATGTTCTTGTTTGATTGTTGGCCGGTCAACTCGACGGTCAGCGGAGAATGGGAAAGGGGCGTTACATTATGTATTAAGTCAAATATGGTATTTAGAAGTGTGTTTTTGTTCTGATCTTTGATAGCATGTATAGACTTTTAAATATGTTAAAATGTCATAAAATTAATATAATTTGTTTTTTTTGTCTGTATTTTTATATATTTTAGGATTGATTCTTATAACCAAGATGATTGAGTGTTTTCAATTTTTGATTGTCATTATTTTTACAAATTAGCTGATTGTTCATCCTATATAGTCAATCTAATATTTGTGCATCTGCAAGAAATTGATATGTTTATGTGTTATGTTTGATGTATAATTTATATGAAAGTATTTTGTTTTGTTGTGTACATGTTTGTTTGTATGTAAGTCTATCATAACATATGATTGGATTTCTAACCATGTATTTTGTTATGGAATTATATGATTAGAATCCATAACCATAATCCATAACCATGTTTGTTTGTTGTGCACGAGATCTTGTAGTATTTACCAATGAAGCCCTATCAATTATCCGAATGTAATTTATTTTGTTGTGTACATGTTTGTTTGCCATCTATCATCACACATGTTTTCAGTAGTGGATTTTAGAGATTTATTCCACGTATGATGCATATTTTGTCGATGACATTTTATGAAGAAATGTTAGTTAGATAAAGTGTGAGTAACTATTAAAATTTATCAATTTTAAATATTAGAACGTTTACTAACAGTTTATTTTGGGATCGTGTAGGTCTATTAGTGGATCATACTTTTGTAATCAGAACTTGTTTATCTATATTGGATGAGTTGTCATTGAACGGGAATAATGTTGTGAATTTTTAATTTGAATGACATATCGATGGGCTTGTATTTTTGTTATTTAAATGAAAATGAAGTTTGGAACTTCATATAACTGTCCTTCTTTAATTTCTTATTTTTTGTGATATATAATAATAATTCATTTTTCTTTCTATCATTTCACTTTGTTTACGAATATAACTTTGTTAATAAATAAGGGAAAAACATTATTTAAGAAAATAGTATGGAGGATTAGAACCATTTATAAATTTTCTTCTTTATTTGTGTAATTTGTGTTCCTCATATATGATGATTGTCGTTTTGTAAGACTTATCGCAAGATTTTGAAAATAACTATATTTTTTTGTTTGTAATTTCATTGGCTTTCGTGTTATTGGTTGTGTACATTTTTTAGGACAATTTTATGCCTTTTTTATAATATACATTTGATTTCTCTATATTTTTATTGAACTAAGGTTCCAAAATGGTATTTATATTTTTTTGTTGATTTCTTCCTCGTGTAATAGCTGATGAATGGTCTTTTGATGTTGTTGCATATGGTTTATGGCAGCTCTTTTATATATTTATGTTTATTTCTCTGTTTTGTAGATGTGTCAACTTTTTCATGTTTGGGCTTGTGTATAAACCAATTTTGTTGTATCTTTTTTATATCTTTTCCCTGAATTTGTTATTGATTTTGTAAATATTTCAAATTATTATCTATCGTTGAGTGTTGAAATGGTGGTCTTCTAAACACAAATCATTTGATAACATGTGGAGTTAATCAATAGAGACGTAGTGGAGTTTATATCTCTATATAGATTATTTACTTTAAAATTGCAAACCCTGTTAATAGTAAAAGTTGTTAAAGATTTCTTTGTAAACACTGTTAGTTACTCCATTCTTTCTTCTATCCTCTGCTTGCCAAAAGATGGTCAAGCTTTTAGGTATTGTTACTCATGAAAGACCAAAATTAACAAACTCTATGCATCAATCCCTGGTTGTCTATTTTATTGTTAGTTTAAATGTTGTAGTATATATTTAATATTTTATTTTAAACAAAACTATATAAGAAATATTAAATGTTTTGTTTAAAATAAACTTAATTTTTAAATTATATATATGTTTAGATATTCTAGTTGCTAAAATTTAGTTACGCAAATATAATGGAATTAATTTGTTTTCCTTGAAAACTATTTACACTATAATTAACTTGTTAATAATAAATTAAAGATGTTTTTTTAATAATTTATCCTTTGTGTGTAAAATAGATTCCTTTCAAACGCATGAAGAGATATTTGAAAATTTTACTGAAAAGGTTTATTAAAATATAAAAGCTTATAAGTCTTAATCATATTTAAAGGAAAAATATTCTAGTGATCAAATGAGAAGTTGCTTAAACATATGCGAGGAGTAGGTTTAAACTTTAGTTTTTAGGGGTAATTTTTTTTATAACTAATACAAAGTTATCTATTAGATGCAAATACACATATAAAAAATGCATAGGGATTTATATTGTTTAGAATAGTGAGTGATAAAGCCGTTAAGCTCGGGTCTGTCCAGTCACAGTTCATATCCAATCACCATGTCAAAATGTACAATTTTCTCTTTACATTTTTCACTGAATTGAATTAGTTACTGCTCGTCTACTAATCATATGTTGCTTGCTGGACGTACTGGAGAATGTTAGTTTGAAATCATTTACACTCTTCTTCTAGTTACATATAGATGCTTGAACTGCTTAATGTTCCAAATAACACATTCAAGAGAGAAACCCAATGCCTTGCCACCCAATTATGCGGCTAAGAATATGAGGTAGAGGCGGCATAGCACTCGCCAATTGTGCATCAGCTTTGAAAGCTCCAGTTATTTTAATACATTCTCACGTCAAGAAGATTATAATTCTATAACATTCTATCTTGTTTCAGAGGGACATTACCTCAATGAGTGAGACTAAATCAGCAGTCATCATAGCGAAAGCATGACCAGCATCAAAGGTAGGAGCTCCCCACTGAATTGGATAAATAATCTTGATCCTAAGTTAAGTCAAGAGAAGCATTTTTTGTTTTGCAGTTTACTTGTGTCTAATGTGGTCGGTGTCTGCTCTGGGTTGTCTAGGGGAGAAGCCAAGTGAGTTCTAGGACATGTTAACAGACTGTAAAGGTAGAGAGAGCTAGAAAGACCTCAAACAATGTTAAGTCAGTTCAACTGGTTATGTTCCAAACAATTTCAGTGGCTCTCTAAATTCCAATTTCGAGTCTTTCCTGCTCAAAATAACAGTATAGCATGAATGAATAAGCATGATGTTGATGCAACCAGAACATTGCATCAAAATATTTCTAAGTTTAGGCTTTTCTTGAATATATCGGTCTATATATAGTAGAACAATACACATATAGTAGTAGAGTTACATAGAGTATCATACGGTCATTTTCAGTACACGAAAAATTATTAGGCTGATTATTTTCTCTCGGCTAAAGAGTACCAAATGTGATCAACATTCTAACCAATTATGCCTACTGTTACCACGTAACATGCAGCAAATAGACCCTCGATACAAAAAATCTCAAATCTTAAAAGAAAACTCTGCTCTTACCAGTTGCAGTTCCTATTCCCATCAATGAAGAACCTGCATTTGCCATTATAGCTCTCACGTCAGCAAAATCCACATTGACCAATCCAGGAATCTGCAATGCAAGGGAAAAGAATACACAGCTGTTAAACAACACAATGATTTCCATTGAGAATAAACACATTATAAACCCATACCGTAATGATATCAGAGATTCGACGGACTCCTTGACAAAGTATATCACACATAAATAATGACCTGAGAGAAGATGAGACTGGTGAGTAAGAGGATAAGCTTTGGAATCCCTATCTCAACGTAATTACCCACCTACAAACCAAAAAAAAAAACTACAAAAATAAGAACATAAGAGATGATTTTTCAATATTTTAAGCAAGAAATTGACTCTTGTCTTGTCCTAAATTTAATCTCTGTCAAAGCTGCAAATTGCAGTTTCTTTAGCATATCAGTTTCTTTAGCATATCGCACAGAAAGAGGAATCAATCACTTTCATCAGATATAAACAGTTGAAAAGTAAATGGTAAAACTTACTTTGGATAATATGGTGACAGAATTAGAAAAGTGTTTCCATGATCTGCCGAGCAGAAGGCTAATACTTCGAAACCAGGAGTCTCACCGGCTGTTATCACCATGTTTGAGGGTTCAAGCGACACGTTACCACCTATTATTCATGACATGAAATAAGAAAAAGCCTGACAATTTCAAAACATATAAATGAAACATGAGGAAGTAGAGCTCTACACAAGTTTCTAATTCATTCCTTTTGATTCTAGAAAAGAACATATATCAATCAAACAAATTTCTAATACAGTTTCTGCAGCAGTAAAGTCAAATCTTTAACCAGATATTGGGAAAAAAGGTTCAAACAATCGAAGTTTATCTACACTTACTACTCTGAGTTGCAGGAATCCTTCGAAAGGTTAAAACATGGCAATGCTACTGATTTTGAATTTACCATTGTCAGATTGCATAATAATCGACTCCATCAAATTCTCAGACATCCATCTCTGGGGCAAGTCAAAGCATAGCTACAAATTCACAGAAAGAAATTCCCATGAAACCAAATCAGCAAGAGAAGAGAGAAATATCCAAAATTTTCAGAACGTACCGTACTCTAAGCAAAACCAGCCGGATAATCCCATCCTTGTTAGGCTATTACTAATATGATCGCACGGATCCTTCTTGACTCTCCAATTCAATATAATAGAACGAATTGAGAGGCTTCATCAGAGGAGCCGCTCGAGAGGAGACTCGAGCACGTCCGATCGAGTTCCAGCGGGTGAATAGACTGGACAGCGACGCGTCCTCAGTAATTCCGCCGAGTCAGAATCGGAAGGAAGATGGTCATGAGTAGTACGGCATCGTTTCAGGTAAAACTGAAGAAAGTAGAAAAGAGCAAGGAATAAGGGAGCCGATGAAGGGGCGTCCACGACCTTGAACCACTCCCTTGAGATGTACTATCAATCTCATCGCCAACTTGTTTGTTCTCCCGCTTTAAGAAATTCGAGCGTTCGTTGAAGGCAAGGTAATTGGAAAGTGTTTGAAGAGCGGTGGTAGTAATGTAGAAGTTGATGAGATTCCAAAGAGGTGGAACTGAAGCGATGAGTTGAAACGGAAGCCTTATTTTCTTTTTTGTGGGCTGTTAAATGATAGTTGGACCATTAAATTATATCCATTCGGTTTGTTTTCTTTTTTTATACTTTCTATATCGATGTATATTTATTTGAGTGTGTAGTGCTGACGTGGCAGCCTCTAGTGAATTGTTGAAATACTGAGGTGGACACGCTGAGGAGCCTCAAACTCCTCCTTTTATATATTAGAATTGCAATTCAAAAAACGTTTCTAATTTCCACTTTGCATTTAATTATTCAATTAAAAGTATATTTATAGTTTAATTATATTACATATACATATGTATAATAAATGTTAGTTAAAATAATACACAAAATTTAGTAATAAACATAACTACTATACTTGTAAATGTAGTTAAGACTCAAAATATTTGTATAATATAATTTAAACTAGGTCCAGAACATCACATTCATAATAAATTTTAATGGATTTGTATGATTATGATTTTTAATATGGTAGCTTAATTAAATGAGTATAAATTTTTATGTAAACCATAAATTTTATTTTTTAGTTGTTATGATGTATAAAGTATAAACTATTAGTAGATTTTTTAATTTTCTTATAAAAATAATTATAAAAATTGAATTTATTCTTGTCAATAATAAAATCTAACAAAACAAACAACAAGTAAATAAAATTTTATAAACATTTCATATTTATATTATAATATGCATGTTATGTTTTTAACTTTAATTTTGCATGTTATTTTTATTTATGTAGCTAAGTGTATTGTAAATGCACAACTATAAATAAATAAAATACTTACTTCGTTTACAGGATCGGAACCACATATCTGAAATAGCTAGATTTTCATAGGTTTTTGTTCTGTTGACAAAAAATAATAATTCAATTGTAATATATATGTTATAACCAAAACCAATTATAATGACACATACTGGTCTAATACATCTTTTATTTTATGAATAAATATAAAATTTTCTTGTTTAATTTTTCTTTTTTTTTTCCTTTTTTATAAATATAACGCCTAACCGCTTACAAAACACAAATGTTTATATGCAGATATATACAAGTGTTCCCTCATAAACATCATCATTAATAGAATATTTATTATTTATTTGTTAATCTTCAATGTATTTATAAGTAAATAAAAATTTGGTTTTGGAAAACTTTACAATAGGATGCATAGAAGTTTAAATGGATTCAAATACGAGAAATATTATTTATTGAGTTATACGATCAACCAATTACAATGAATAATTACCATTTAAAAAATCTTTACATGTGTTGGTAAAAAGTTTTTGGTTAACTTCACATAACTTTCAAAGTAGCTCACATATATGCATATATTTTATAGGTAAATCGCAATACATGATCCTATATTTTTTTCATTAACTCGTATATTTTATTTGAATTTATTTAATGTAACATATTTATAATTATAAATATATTTATATACTGTTTTCTCATTTAATCTTATATTAGATTTGATCCGCGCTAAAGAAGTGCAGGTACATATTTTAAAAAAATAAAATTTGAACAAAATTATTTTGTTTGAATAAGTTTTTTTGTTTGAAAATAATTTTACAATATTTTTATTAAAATAGTCATTATAAAAGTTATGTGATATAAATATAATATGTATTGTGCTGATTTAAAATATTTTATAAAATATCATATGTTCATATATGGAATTTGTTATGTTTTTAATATTTTAATAATTAAATTTATAATTTCATATAAATATAATTACATATTTATGAAAGTTGAAATATGATAATCTATATTTCAATCCATCTAATAGTAGTTTAAGTATTTATAAAATTTGATAAAACAACCCTCGAAAAAATTAAACAAAGTGTAATTCATCATATATTAGAATAATATAAATATTGAATAATTTTAATATTTTATCAAATTAAAAATATATCAATTGACATTGGTTAATACATATTTTTAATTTGTATTCCAGTAGACAAATATTTTTAATAGTATAGATAACTGAAATTGGTTAATCTATTTTTTAGCGTATTTTATAATGGTCTAAATATAAGTAATATAGATAATTTAAATTTGTTAATCATATTTATGAAAGTCGAAACAAGATAATATATATTTCAAATCATCTAATAATAGTTTAAGTATTTTGAAAATTTGAAAAATCAACCCTTTAAAAAATCAACTTGAGTCTAGCTCGTCATATATTAAAATAATATAAATATTGAAGAATTTTAATATTTTATTAAACTAAAATTTATCAATTTAAATTGATTAATACATCTTTTTAATATGTATTCCAGTATACAATTTTTTTAATAGTATAGATAATTAAATTTGATTATTCTATTTTCAATCCGTTTTATAATGGTCTAAATATAAATATTTTTATATTTATTTTATAAATCAAAATGTAACTAAAATACTTTTAACGCCCTCATATGGAATTTGAAGCCCTCATATAGGTTATGGAATGCATAAAGGTACTTCAAAACACTAGTGTTACATTTGCAACAGAATGTTCTGAATTGGTTAAGTTAGTGTCGGAACAAGACGAATGACCAGATTTCTCGATTCATCTAGAGGAGTTCGAAAGAAGAAAATGGTACTTTTCGACCTATGATTTAATCCACATACCGCGCACAAGAAATGTGACAGCAGATAAGCTAGCACGGAGTGTTCGTCTCAGGTCGTCAACTACAATTCACGTTGGACCGGAGCCACCAACATGGATTAGATATATATATATATATAAGTTTTTTATTGTATCTTGTTGACAAAAAAATGTAACTAAAATATGACAATCTGTTCATTTAACATTTTTGGATTAGTATAAGTTTATTTTAATGTTTATATAACTAAAATTAGTTAATTCATCTTTTTAACTTGTCTTCTACTGAATATAAATCTTATTAATATTTGTATAATCAAAACAAATTAATATATATATATATATATATATTTGAACCTATTTTATAGTAGTATAAGTATTTTAAATAGTTAATAGAACAACCATTTAAAAACTTTGATCATAAAAACATCATAGATGTAATTTAACTCATCATATTTTGAATAATATTAATAATTAATAATTTTAACATTTTATCAAATTAAAAATATGTTAATGCGTCTTTTTAACTCATTTTTCAATAGACAAGGTTTGTTTTTAATAATAAAGAAACTGATTACTCTATTTTCAACCATTTTTATAACGGTATAAATATAAAGTTTTTTGTTTATTTTATAGATTAAAATTTAATAGAAATTATTTTTCAATAAATTATAATAATAAATACAAATTTAGTAATTATTTTTCTTAAAAAATCAGAAACGAAAAATATTTTTTTAATATATATATATATATATTGAAACAAAAATATATTAAAAGATCATATGTATATATTTTGAATAAAATCAGAACTTAGTGAATATTTAGATTAAAATGTAACTAAATTATTTTATAATAAATTTTATTAATAAAAACGAAATTAATAATTATTTAAAAAAATCAAAATAAAAGTATATATTTATATTTAAGGCAAAATATATTAAAAATATTATAAAAATATTTTGAAATAAAATAATTAATTAAAAATATTTACTATGGTGTACATATAGTCTAATTTTACTAAATTTTAATATGTTTTTAATAAATAATAAAAATATTTATTAATTTTAATAACACAGATCCTAATAAACACTTCAACTAAAGGTTAGTTTCAAAAAACATACATTTTGATTTTGAGCTGCTTTTTCCCATTGGAAACCTTAGTGTTGGTTAGTGTGTTAAAACCCAAATTCAAATGCATCTTGTTGATTTTTACTTATTTATTTATTTATTTATTTATTCAGCTCAACCCTAAAAACGCTTCACACAAAAATTTAAGAAGATATAAAACCCTGGCCGATTTTCTTTCTCTTTGTTTCCTCCTTCTGCATCTTCTGCGATTCTGATCGTTCTTCGCCTTTCTCTGTACTCTTAAGGTTCGTATCAATCTTCCATAGATGTTCCGTTCTCTTGTACAAAGCTATAACCTAGCCCCATCAGGATTTAATCGGAATCTATATGCTACGTCTAATATATGTATAGTCCCTAATTTCGGGAGCATTTGTAGTTGATTTATAGGTTTCTTCTTCTTATATTGATTTCATCATCTGTCGCTGATGGTACAGGTTTAATCGATTTCTTTGTTTAATTTCTAGGGTTGTAATTTGATTTCATCATCTCTGTTTGAATGTTATAACAGATGTCAGTAATGGATCAACAATCAGGGATGTTCAAGGTTCAACAAACCATCGGAAGCGTTTTGTGTTGCAAGTGTGGTGTTCCTATGCCACCAAACGCAGCCAACATGTGTGTGAACTGTCTTCGTTCCGAAGTCGACATCACCGAAGGTTTACAGAAGAGTATTCAGATCTTCTATTGCCCTGAGTGCAGTTGTTACTTGCAGCCACCAAAAACTTGGATCAAAGCTCAATGGGAATCGAAAGAGCTCTTGACTTTCTGCATCAAGAGACTCAAGAATCTCAACAAAGTGAAGCTGAAGAACGCTGAGTTCGTCTGGACTGAGCCTCATTCCAAGAGGATCAAAGTGAAGCTTACTGTTCAAGCCGAGGTTCTTAACGGTGCTGTTCTTGAGCAGTCTTATCCCGTTGAGTATACTGTTAGAGATAATCTGTGTGAGTCGTGCTCGAGGTTTCAGGCTAACCCTGATCAGTGGGTTGCTTCCGTGCAGCTTAGGCAGCATGTCTCTCACAGGAGGACCTTCTTCTATCTGGAACAGTTGATTCTTAGGCACGATGCTGCTTCTCGTGCCATCAGAATCCAGCAGGTTGATCAAGGGATTGATTTTTTCTTTGGTAATAAAAGTCATGCTAACAGCTTTATTGAGTTTCTGCGGAAAGTTGTCCCCATTGAGTATCGTCAGGACCAGCAGTTAGTGTCTCATGATGTTAAGAGCAGCTTGTACAATTACAAGTACACTTACTCTGTTAAGATCTGTCCCATTTGCCGTGAGGATCTTATATGCTTGCCTTCGAAAGTTGCTAGCGGGTTAGGAAACCTTGGTCCGCTTGTGGTGTGCACAAAAGTGTCTGATAACATCACACTACTTGATCCTAGAACCTTAAGGTGTGCGTTCTTGGACGCGAGACAGTATTGGAGATCCGGATTTCGATCTGCACTCACCAGCAGGCAGCTTGTGAAGTACTTTGTGTTTGATGTGGAACCACCTGTTGGTGAAGCGACTGTTGGCGGGCAAAAGTATGCGCTATCCTATGTCCAAATTGCCCGTGAGTCTGACATTGGTAAGATGTTTTATGTCCAAACTCATCTAGGACGCATTCTGAAACCAGGGGATCAAGCTTTAGGGTATGACATTTTCACTGCAAATGTGAATGATGATGAAATGGAGAAATACCGTCTGAGTGTGAAGAACGGGCTTCCTGAAGCAATTCTGATCAAGAAATGCTACGATGAGCAGAGAGAGAGGAAGCAGAAGAAAACCCGTCAATGGAAGGTGAAGAAGCTTCCAATGGAAATGGATGATTCAAGAGGCAGAGTTGATCCAGAGAAGACGGAGCAGGAATATGAAGAGTTTTTGAGGGACCTTGAAGAAAACCCTGAGCTAAGGTTCAACATATCCTTGTACAGGAACAAGGATTATCAAGAGTCGGAGACTGCTTCAATGACGGATGGAGAAGGTGCACCATCTGTGCCAATTGAAGAATTGCTTGCTGAGCTAGACCTCAGTGAAGACGAGGATGAAGACGATGATGAAGAGGACATGGCTGAATAATTTTCGTTTATCCGACATGAGGTTCTTTTTCATCTCAAAACTGATATATGGTTCGCCTGTTTCCTTTTACTTGTCCTTTATAATTTTGTTCTGAATGCGAGCGGATTGATGTAAGCTCAACAGGTTTTGTTCTAGCTACTTAATTGTGTGAAACTTTTGTTGCTACTGTATTTCGTTTGAAATTTTGATTTTGGAAGTGTAATAGTTGCAACAACTAATCCTGTCACAGGTAGAATATAGGCGACAAACCATATTATTCTTTGTCAAAATGGACGGAGAATCGAGAACATGATGTATTCGTAGTTCAGAGAAAGCTCCAAATGTATAGGTAACGTGTCACAGTTGAAGATCTTTCTATACTAGTTACATCTCATCAAACTATTACATAATGAAAAGAAGAAGCAATAGTGAGTTATATGTTTGGGCGTTCTTTGGTTCTTTCATGCATATAAATATATGAATTGTTCGAGTATCTACAATAGGTAAAATTGTGAACGGCTAATACCCGGAAAAAACCGAGTTCAGTTTGTTTACGGTTCAATTCGGTTTCTAATAATTCGAGTAATTATTGGTAACTAATGGATACTTTCAGATAAAATTATTAGGGAAATTTCGGATAATTTGATATTCGATTAATTATAGATATATGGATATTTGGTTATTTTATATTTTAATATAATTAATATTTATAAATGTAAAACTTGTATTTCATATATCCATTCGGATTTTTGGATTTTGGTTCAGTTCTAGTTTGTTTCAAGTATTTCGGATATGAAAGTATATAATTTAGTCGGATATTTTTGATTTTCAATTTGGTTCGTTCACGGTTTTTCGATTCGATTCGATTTAACTTGGTTCTTTGGATCTCGATTTAAACACTCACACCTAATAAGTTACATGACTCAAGGTAGGGACTAAGATGATGTGGGAACTCTCTGAAATGTTTCTAAAAAATGTCCAACTTGGAAATGTCCATTCTCCGAAAAAGATTACACAAAATGACTCCATCAGTTTTATAAATATGTAAAATAAGCCCCATCCTTTCTACCCAAGCGCCGCCCACCATCCCCTCTTTTTAGATCTATCTCCGGCCAGTGAGCGGTGGTTCCCTCAGCGCCGGCGCTGGCCCCTAATAGTCTGTAGTTGTCGGGTTTTTTTTATTTCAATAATGCATCTTGATTGGTGGGTTCGAGCAAATCTGATGGGTTTCTCATGGGTTGAAGACGGTGACGCTCTTGGTTCTCCTACGGCGAAGCTCATGGCGGTTCACTCGGGCTGTTTGGGAGCTCTTATGTGGCACCGAGAACAGTCGTATTGAACCACTTCGGTGGTGAGCTAGTGAGCGTGGTGGTCGTAGCTCTCCCTCGTGTGCTCTGTTTGGTGGATTTGTTGTTGATTTCGTATTGCCGGTCTCGAGTTGTGTTGGCGGTCCTTTTCTCTGAGATTCTTTTGGCCACATGTGAGGTTAGCCATGTCTTGATGTGGACCTCCGCCGGCTTGTAGCAGTAAGCTCTTCCTATCCATCAATGGCCTTCTCACGTTTTCTGTGTTATGTTCTTCGGTCTAAAGATTTCCATATTTGTCTTTGCGGTGAAATCACATACCTCTTCGGGAAGTCGATGGTTTTTTGGTTTTTACAAAATTCTTGCGGCAACTGGAATTTAAATGAAAAACACTTCTCAACTAATAAATATTAATAAATAAATATTTAAATATCACCTATTTTATAATTTTCAATAATTTGATACTGGTAAAATCTTCCCACTAAAGATTTGTAAATAAAGTTTTATTTTTAAAACATTTTTAAATTTGTTAATAAAGTTTTCTTTTTGACTGAACTAAATTTGTTGGATGAATGATAAAAAGACACAGTTTAGAGAAAAAGTGATACTGATGACTCGGTCATTACTTGGGAGCAATTTGCATCCATTTCTGCGTGGTGAAGGTCAAGACTCGAGAGTTTTAGAGAGACGGCTGCGTCACAGTTGGATAACTCGTGGTTGAATCAAAGAATAGGTGACTTATATGGTGCTTAAATACCTTGGTATTGTTACACGATCAAAAGAGTGTATGCGTTGGATTTGAAACTCGGTTAAACTTAAAACTCAGACTTTCTAGATCTACTTGCTCTTCATACAGATGCTAGTGACTATCATTTTCAACGCCGATAGAAAACCAGGTTCCCTACTTTCGGCGTCAGTTTCTAGAGCTTCAGAACTACAAGCATCAACCGATTTAACACTGCTGGATTAGAAGTTTCCAGTGGTCCACATAATCAGTTCTCTACTCGCCGAAGCCAATGTTCCTTGATTATAACAAAACAAAAGGGTTCAGATTTCTCTCTTTGAGTTTAACAACATGCGAGCGTGTATCCTAGATATGCAAGTTGCTACTCTACCCTTGATAACTAGACAAGATAGTCTTTTAAGTTCAAACATTGTAATAATCAATCTATGAGAGAAACCATCTTGTATTCAATTAAGCTACTTTGGCAACTTTTCTCCGCTCGGTTTGGCCCGACAAAGGGCATTGCATCTCTGTCCAACTAATCGGAACCATTGTTTCACCTGCACAATCAACTATTAGATGGATAACAAAGAGACGAAAATGTGACAGATGAGTTATATTTACCTGCACCACTCTCCGCTGACACCACACCAAGCTCATTCTTAGCAGTTGACAGATAGTAAGCCCGTGCGTCACCAAGAGACAGCTTTAAGACTCCAAGTTAAGGCAAGTTCATATGCATATCTACAGACTACAACTTATGTATAGACAATAAAGTGTGGCAAAGGATACAACCATAGCTCTAACAATGTCACCAGGACGGAAAGACTGATGCATATCAACTTTGTCAATCTCTGTTGCTCTAACATCTTGTTGCCTGTGTACACATAACAAGAAGAAGAAAAAACTAAACCTATACACTTGTGCTATAAATGTCAAAAGGAGTAGGAAGTTACCTGATTATGCCAGCAAATTTTTCACGAACGGCCTTTGGACCAACACACAAAATATCAACAGAAGCCATCCGAGCCATAACTTTAGTCACCTTTTAAAACAACAACAAAGAGTAAAGGGAAAAACTTCGTAAGGTATCAAATCCAAATGAATAAATTGCAGACTCACCCTTGCTAAGACAACAGAACTAGGTTCCGGAATAAGGCCATGTGCCTTGTGACCCGTAACTTCCACAGTAGCTCTCTGGTCAAGGGATTCCGGAAGAGGAGAAACAATCCGGCGAGATCCTGTGAGGGAAGCGTAGATGGTGGTGTCGTTGATGTAAGCTCCTTTGCCGGCTTTAAACTCACTCGCATTCCCGAGTACATCTCCAGGCGTTACTAGCTCCGTCATTCTCAATGAACTAAGTCCACAGTGAGCTAATCAAAATCTAACAAATCAATCGAGTTTCTAACCAATATTAAAAAGCAAAGTTTAAAGCCTTTCATCGAATAATAAAAGAATACCTTTTTCTCCAAAATCGATTGAGTGGAAACGAATGTATACAGAAAAGGAGCTCTTGGAAGCTTACCTGTTGATAAAGATGAAGACAGCACAAGGTCAAAAGAAGTTTATTCTGGCTTTTTAAGAGCTTCGGTTATTTCAATAGGCAAACACAATTAAGGTTTAATGGTTTTGTTTTCAAATCCCTATTTTGGACGGTCTGGATCTGATCATAGCTGATTTTGTATACATAAACTGGACCGTACACAGGTTACTAAAACTTAGGGCCCAGTATATATCATTGTTTTGGGTCTGGCCCAATAAAAATCTTATCTAATTAATATAATTGAGAAGGCATGTGAGAGAAAATATCTCTCTTCCTCCAATCAAAACCTCAGATTATGCTGACGTGTCAAGCAATTTTAGTGACTACTCTGAAACCATTTTGAATGACTATTATCATTTTTTTTTTCCGTCTTTCTCTCTTTCTCTAAAAACCGTCTCTCTCTCTTTCTCTCCAAAAAATCATCGCCTCACCGTCGGATCTCCTTCTCTCACCGTTCCAAGCTAAGAAATCCATCTCCTTTCCTCGATTTCCGGTTTAATTCAACCACCTCTATTAACTTCAGGAAATTTCATAACCCTAATCCCTATTTTCATCAGTTTATAATCTAGATGAAGCAGCAAGCTCTTCCCTCTCAGACGGACACGAACAGATCTTGGCCATCCACAGTCGCTATTGCTTCCTCAGAAACCGGTATGTACGAAACCGGAGACCAAATCCACCATCAACGATTTTGGTTATGAGCCTTGGTATGGTAAGTTTCGATGCTTTTCCTTCTTATGATCCCGCCCCAATAGCCGCATTTCAGGACTTTTATTCGCAAATCTCTGATTTTTTGTCTGCTATTCACTGGGTTTTGGTATATCTTGATCAATATGTTGCACATTAGTGAAATCTGGAAGAGCTTATAAATCTGAGATTTTTGGTCTCTGTGTTTGGTTTTAAGAAGAGATGAGATTTTAAGGGATTTTGCTCCACAGATTCGCTTGGATTGGGAGAGAGAAAAGAAGAATTGATTCCCTCTCTCTCCTATTTTATTGTGTTCGGATCTGATCGGAAATTTACATTTTTTCCTTTATTCATTTTGAAGTTCAATCTCAATTCTCTTCCTTTATAGTGTCAAACAGAGAAATTTTCCAGTAACATCCTAATCATTTGATTTTTATTTTATTAAGAATATTTCTTCATTTCAATTTTTGACAAGTAGTAGCCTATGGTTCCGTCGGAGATCGAGCCAGAATCTCTGGTAGACGAATCTAATCGTTGTTTCGCCAATCTAAGAGGCGTACGGTGGCGGGTCAATCTCGGTGTTCTTCGTCCATCGATGATCTTGGAAAAGCAACTGTTGAATCTCGCAGAAGGTAGCTTCGATTACATCAATGGCAATTTTTTGTGTTTGCCAAAATTTCCTGTTTTGAGAACTTAGTTTAGATTAAACCAAAAAAATTTGATGTTTGTCATATCATATAAATGTGGATATGCTGCTTTAAGGAGACGACTCTTGATAGATCCACATTTGTCTAAAGATTTACAAAATTTCCCTGATCTATCTATCGACAATCCATTATCACAAAACCCAGGTAAACAAAAAAGATTATGCGATACCATGTTCATGTCCATACATTTGTGTCTTTTGATTGCTGAATTTTTTTGGTCTTTATATGAAAATGCAGATAGTACATGGGGTCGGTTCTTTGGTAACGCTGAGCTAGATAAAATATTGGATCAAGACTTATCAAGGTTATATCCAGAGCATTGGAGCTACTTTCAAGCTCCTGGATGTCAAGGCATGTTAAGACGTATTCTCCTCTTATGGAAACATCCCGAGTATGGCTATCAACAAGGTACAAACATAGTTTGTGTCTTTAAAAAATCAAACTTTGTTACTAAAGGCTATAGCTTTTCTAATGAGGATCTAATTGTCAAAACTGATTAGATACTTCTTTTGTATAACATATCGAATTTTAACGAAAGAATACATATATTCGCTACATACTATGGACTGTTTAAGAAACAAATTAAAGGTCAATAGTACACAAACAGTTTGGGCCAACGCTAATATTACCAGTTCCTTTGATCAAGAACGAACAGTTACAATGTTAGTCCATTCAGTCAATTTGAAACAAATGGATAATAAAGTTCATGTTAGGCACATTGTTTTATTAGTGTAAATCTACAGCCCAAGTTGTTATGAAAAGGCCAACAGAATAGTTGCTAGGTTGACACTAAATACATCTTGAAAATGCTATTCAAATATTTTTTTGTTACGTCTTAAAATGCTTATTTTAACGTTTAATAAATCTGCTTTTAAACGGAATTGAAACTATTTTCTTTTTATTTCTGACAAAAAATATAATAAACTATCATAAAGTATTGTTTAAAATATGACCCCGTATGGGAGCTAAGCTAACAATTTCAGCATCATTAGATTCTCCGTGATCTCATTATTAAATCATTTGCGAGTGCTCAATAGTGGTCAGCAGAAAAAGCTTAATAGACAGGATAGTATAGAATTGGGGTGACTCTTCCAAGGTGCTGTTATCTCACTGGATTGGAGAACTTGCTGAGAGTTTGATTCAATTAGCTGGTCCGCAGACTTTGAATGATTTGTTGTGTGTTGGTCTAGATTATGTTTGGTTCTTGAGTACAAAGTACAAGTTTCAGGGGTTACTAGATTTATTAAGAACATCATATTAAACAAAATATGTTAAAAAAACAAATTACCGGATACTTTGCCTGTATGTAGTATGGACCTTTTTGATATATTGTTAGACATTTTTTATATAGTTATTTAGATGAAAAAATAACATATGGAAAATTCTTAAATCTGGTCATATATATATATTTTACATCTAAAATTGATATGCAAGTATTTTTCGGCCAACAATTAATTTTATAATCTTAGTCGTGTGGTTTAACCCATCATAAATATTAACTAAATATACTAATTATATTGTTATACTGTCCTAATGTTTTTAATTTTTCTTATCCTTAAAATTCTATATGACGTGTTATTCAATTATGAAGAAGAATAAGAAAGATATTAACCAAATTATATATAGTAAATGTCTCACTCTTTTCTATTATTATTTTACTTTTTAAACCTCGAACAAAAACATTGTATATATCATTCTTAATTTGCAACGAAATTTGAATATTAATTGGTAATTCTTAATTTTCTATACTAAATCAGGAGAAATACATTAGGATATATGCAAATAATAGATTTATAGGATAGAGAAATAACATTAGAAGTATTTCTAAACGTTGGATACAAAATTCCATTAACAATTTGTATTTCTTCATAACTGTTTGCATCCTTACCGTGTCTAACGAATTTCTCCACTCTTAGAACCGTGAAGGTTTGCAAATATATATATCTCTGTAGATTCATAAAAATGTTACTTATGACAATACAATATTCCAAACAATAATATTTATTTAACTATAATATACGTTATGTAGTGTGTTACAATTTATTTGTATAAAATATCTTATTTTTCGAGCTAACAGAATAAACTAATACCAGACGAATACTTTAATGTTTTTTCTTTAAAATGGTTCTAGAGTTTAGAATTAATGTGAAAAATGTTGGTAGAGATATAACAATTAATTTCCAAATATTTATATTGTTGCTTAGAATATGTTTTTTATAACTTACTATTCCTGCATCTTCAAACTTAAGATGATGAATGAAAGTTTTTTTTAGGAACGACACCCTTTCTTTCCCTCGAATGTGAGCTTAATACTTATAGATCATCATTATTAATGTAGATTCTAAAATCTAAAACTTCTGAATATGATTGTATTGGTTTGGATTTACTAAAAAATGTAATTTGATATAAATAGATAGAAATTCAATGCCCGTGCAATGCACGGGCCAGAATACTAGTATATAATATGAGAAACCAACTCTCTCCTCCTACTCACACGTGTCCCTTTTTCACTCTGCGTGTGGGCCTTATATTTTAGATATCCACTCGAATAATTCATAAGCCCATTGTCAATTAACTCGCCCACTTTTTATATGTACTCAATTATTAAAAACCCACTCGGTATTTGGTTTCTAACAAAAAGAACGTTCACTCTCCTTTTTGAGACTCTAATTGAATCTGAAGAGGTGAGTAATTCTGATTCGTTTAGTTTCGACCTTTTGTTTTCTCCGTTTTTGTTGAGTTGATTCTTGCTGTTTGAATGAGTTTTAGAGGGACCGCCAAAGGATAGTGGCGGTTTAGATACCGATGGCTCAACGTTAGAGACGGCGGAGAGAATTATACTACGGTGGGACTCCGAGGCGTTTGAGGAGTCGAGAGGGAAGATGATTCTCCAGAGGGATCGTCATGAGGTGGTTCGGTTCTTGATGATGAAATCCAAAGGTACTTGATTTTGGTAGTATTATTCATTTTGATTTTGGTATTTCTCGAGTTTATGTTCGTCGAATTATAGTCGATGCGCCCCCAATTTCTGACTAGGATCTCCAAATCGGAGTCGCCTTTGATTGAAAAGAGCTTTCTATTCCTCCGTTTGATTTTTTTGATTGTATTGGATTTAGAATTTTCACTGCACTGAATTTGCTGTTCTTCGTCCTGATCCATATAGAGATATACACAAATTTTTTCATCTCAGGTTGAATCATTGACCAATAGAGAAGAAGTTGGATTACATTCTAAGTTCGACTTTCGTGGCTTTGGAGTCACAAAAGTGCCATCAAAGTATGTTCAACACCTGGTGTGCTCATAACCTTTTTCCATTTTTTTGATACAATATCATAAATCTGAGGTTTTTTATGTTTTTGTGTGTGTGTGTGTGTGTGTGTGTGTGTGTGTGTGTGTGTGTGTGTGTGTGTGTGTGTGTGAGATTGCATGTGGAGATAACTAATGAATTGGATAAGTTATTTGAATGTTGATGTGAGGTTTTTTTATACAAAAATATACTTTGGACAAGAAACTGAAAAGAAATCTGAGTCTTAGCTATATTATGGGTTTATCAAATATTCACTACAAAAGCTTTTTTTTATAATAGTTTGGCTTTGTATGTAAATACTTGCAGGGTTAGAGGCACATATGGGAGTAATGTATTACACGTTGGTGAGGTATGTGGACACAAGAAACGCGTTTGAGAGCGATGTGACAAAGCTGCATGCAGCTGGTAATATTCCTTTTTCGGAGCTATATTAAACCAGCTGGGATTGACATGCGTTCAGATTTTCACGATCGATGAGGCTGGTAGTTATTTGAAGAAGCAAGAGGGATTCTCGAACAAGAATGTGGTCCTTGCGATCAGGATATTCTCGGTGTTTACAGCAATCTGGCTGCAGCGTACGACACCATGGGAAGGTAATAATATTGTCTTATGAAAACTATCTTACATAACAATGACGATCTACTGGTTTTTCAAAACGAAGTCAAACTTCTTATTTTTTGCGTTAGATTTGGAACGACTTTTTCGGCTATCCAGAGTTGTAGAAAAGAAAATTCGTATATGTGATGGCTATGTAAATTTGCAGGGTACAAGTTAATAGACATGATCACAGAGCCTTGCAGGCTGGTATGCCGTTGTGAAGTCACTGCGATGCTCATTCTACATTGACTTCCTCAGTAAAAAAACCAATTCAGCACATTCTTAAACCGATTTTTCTTATTGATGAGATAAATAATTGTATTACACTTGTACAATTTGTTAACTGGGTCAATCCTGGCTCATGAGCTGATGCATGCATGGCTTCGACTAAATGGTAACTTGAAGAAACCTCCCTTCTTGGTAAATGGAAATTTGTTCTGATATTTATTGATTTTTGTTGCTTTGTATATGGTCGAGTAGGGTATCCAAATTTTAGACCAGAAATGGAAGAAGGGATATGTCAGGTTTTGGCTCACATGTGGTTGGAATCTGAGATTTATACTGGCTTCACATTAATAGATATTGCGTCTTCTTCTTTGTCTTCATCATCATCTGATGTGGTCACTGCATCGTCCAAGAAAGGCTAGAGGTCCGACTTTGAGAAGAAACTTGGTAAGTTTTTCAAGCACCATATAGAGTCAGATTCTTCACGACATATGGGGATGGGTTCAAGAAAGGTAACCAAGCAGCTCTTACGCATGGTCAGAGGCGAACCCTCAACCATATTGCTTGACCAGTACATTTCCTTAATGGGATTTGAACCATAAAGAGAAAAAGAAAAAGCTTTGTTATAGGTTTTAGAACATAGACTGAGAAAAAAGGAAAATATATAGGTTTCAATATAAATTTAAGAGTCTGTAAAGTTTCCCCTTCCAAATATAATTTTACATGTGTTGTACGGCTATTACGCCCGTTCATGAACTTTCAAATCGTTAACACGAACCAATGTTGTGTAAGAGATAATGTGGAAAATCCAAATATATTGTACGAAAGTCAAAGGTTCACACAATTCCTAATGAAGTTTCAAACTCGATAATTTCATGCTCAATACTTCGTATATGGCCCGAAAACAAACCATAATGTAACAAAAAATATTGTGACATAGTAAGATAGAATAAGTCTATGGCACACTTGCCACACACGAACCCCGCGCGTGCGCGAGGGTGGGATGACAGATCACTAGTATACTTAATGATGATTGGTACTTGTTAGTGTAGATGAAGATTTTTTTCAATGGAGTGATTGAAATTAAGTAGAGTTTTGGGCTCCAGAGACCAACCACGTCAGCAAGATAATTTTTTTTCTTAAACAGCCACATGGCATAACATATACAATAAACATTTTGGCGAAAGAAGAAAATATTAAAAGCTTTCAACTGTTATTGATGTATCGATTCTCTTTCTCACATATATCAAAATTGCAGGGTCTTTAATAAAGAATCGACTCGCCTAACTCATTTGAATTCTCATATCATTGATTAGTTTGTTTGGTTTTTCTCATTTGACATTGACCCACATCAAACGATTTTGTAGCCGGTTGTTGATGCATATGATCCGAGGTTATTGGTGGCTCCCCCAATGTTTCATGTGAGAGATTTCACAGAGATGGAGGTATATCATCAGCCACATCAGCTTATATGAAAATTGATACTTCCCAATCTCCCCCTCCCCAAAACCCTATATCGAGAAGATAAGTGACAATGGACGCGTTTATAAGACAAGCGAGTAAGCTCACAGATCAAGTGGCAAAGCAACAACTGGTAATAACATTAATTTTTCAGAGAAATCCTCTTAAGATCTTTATTTTCATTGATTTACCAAATTTGGGTTAATCTAATATCGGGATCTCCTAATTTAGAGAAAATATTAGGAAACGAGAAACGATGGGTTTTAAATCTGCTTAAATGTTTGATCCAAGCTGTATACTAATTTCGTATTCTTCTTCTTGGCGATTCAAGCATTTCTATTTGTATTTTTAGTATTACAGAGAGTTGTTTGCTTAAACAACCTTGGTGATAATTTATGTTGGTGTGTGGTAATGTCGAACATAGGTTGTAATCAAGCAATTTAGTGGTACTGGCTATGAAAGCTCTGATGTAATGGTGATTAATGAGCTTGAAATGCAAAGGCATCATCATCTCGACAAGCTTTAGCGCTCTACTCGCTCTGAAGCATGTTCTCGCTTTGTTTATTAGTTGATCGTTGATACAGAAGGTCTCGATATCCTCAAAACATATGTTATTATCACTTTCAAGAGTTCAAAAAGAGATAGTTAAAGCAACTGAGAATTTTACTTTCATCGGGCTCAGACAATTGAAGCATATACTCATCAGTGTTCATTTTGTGTTTGCATGTCTCCTCTGATTACAACATTTTGTGGATATTTTTAATAATCTTTAGCATGTCAGGAACCAAGTTGGCTGAAGACTGCTGCATATATTGAACCGAACAGTCAGGACATCGATGAGAATATTTGATGTAAGCTCCAAGGATTTGAAGCCACAACGAACCGGACAGAGGTGCAAAGGATGGACTGAAGTCTCTCTCCTTTGAACCACGAACAAGATAGAGTGATGGAGCACGAGCAGCTGGACTGAAGTCACTCTCTGCTGATGCTAGTAGATGAATCGATGAGAAACTGTAACATGAACTGATTTGGTCTTGAGCTGCAAGGGGAATCCTCACAAGACAACTCACGGCTGTTGGAACAAACAAGTAGCTAGGGTTTTTCTTTGATTAAACGTGACTGAAAAATACAAGGAGTTTGGCTAATAAAAGCCTAGATTTCAAAAACCCTAGGGACAAATAAGATGGATTGGGCCTTAAGGCCTTACAAGAATTAAAACAGAAAATAAAGACAAATAAAAGCCCCTTAGGTGTGTTGAAGAGTCTTGGCTTCTTGGGCCGTGCGTTTTGTCTGATGTAACAGGCCTTGGGTTACCTCGTTAAAAACCTTACAAGGAAAACCTAGTGGGATAAAACCTTGCAAGGGAAAAGAGTATAACCTTTGGTCCACAGAGACGACATGGGCTAAGGATCAACAGCTCATATGGTGAAGATCACTGATGCGTCGTCGATCCTAAGTAATGGCCAGACGGACGATCCTGGTGTGAAAGGATGGTCGTGGTCGAAATTGGTCGTCTCGTACATCCTCCAGTCTATCTGGTTTAAGACAGGCTGATCATGATCCAAATGGTACAAGTTCTCTGTGATGTCGTCTATACCGCTCCAGGTGATCAGATGCTCCATGGCTCAGTTGATTTTTCCGTGAGTCTCTTCTGACAAGCTCGGGTTCGGGGCGCGCTTACCATGGTTGGGAATGGTTTGTCTTGGTTGGTCTGGTCAGGTTCGGTCGAACCAATGTCCTCATCATTCCCACCCTCTTTGAGAAGGTTCTATCTTCAGAACCGCATCACCTACACAAAAAGGAGATAAATCAGAAACATTAAAGTTCGATGAAATGTTCATCTCACCTGGAAGTTCGAGTTTGTAGGCGTTATCGTTGATCTTCTCCAGGATTCTGAATGGGTCGTCTCCTCGTGGTGAAAGCTTTGATTTCCGTTGGTTTGGAAACCTCTCGGGTCGCATGTGCAACCACACCCAATCTCCAGGCTCGAAGGTGATCTCCTTCCTCTTCTTATCGGCTTGTCGTTTGTACTGGGCCGTCTTTTTCTCCAGATTGTCCTTGACCTTCTGGTGCAGATTTTTGATGGCCTCAGCCTTACGTTCTCCATCTTGGTTGGCGAATTCCATTGGCGGTAATGGCTTGAGATCTATGGGCGTCTCTGGCTTAAATCCATACACAATCTCAAAAGGCGAAAGCTTAGTAGCAGAGTGGTTAGCATTATTATAAGCAAATTCAACGTATGGAATACAATCTAACCAGTTACTTAAGTTTTTACCGACCGTGGCCAGAGGGCTGATAGTGTGAGGTTGACGACCTTGGTCTGGCCGTCCGTCTGCGGATGACAAGTCGTAAAGAACAACAGCTTAGTCCCGAGTTTCCTCCAAAGCGTCCTCCAGAAGTGGCTCAGAAACTTCGTATCTCGATCAAATACAATGGTCCGGGGTAGGCCGTGTAGTCGCACTACTTCTCGGAAGAATATGTAGGCCGTCTGAGTCGCGTCATTCGTCTTAGGTAAACCTAACACGAAAACCATAGAAATATCTACCCAAGGCATGTTAGGACCATAAGGATGTGACATAGACTTTGTTTTTAGGCATGTGATACACTTAGAACAGAAACGATCCTCGTCTCTTTTCAAGTGCGGCCAGACGAAGTGGTCGGATATAACACTTTTATCTTATCCACGCCGAAGTGGCCCATCAAACCGCCTCCATGGGATTCACGGATCAGTAGGTCTTGCATCGAGCCTTGTGGAAAACATAATCGTCAGTCTCGAAAAAGGAAGCCGTCGTGCAAGTAGAATGGTCCCTTAGCTCCTTTACTGCATTCCTGGAAAATCGCACCAAAATCAGGGTCAGCGTCATAATGCTCCTTAAGTTGCTCAAACCCCAAAACTTTGGCCTCCATGGTGCTGATCAATGTGTATCTCCGGGATAGGGCGTCAGCCACGATGTTATACTTTCCCTTCTTGTACTTGATGATGTATGGAAATGTCTCAACGAACTAGAGCCATTTCGCGTGTCTCGTCTTAAGCGTCGTCTGTCCCCTCAGATGCTTTAACGTCTCATGATCGGTGTGTGTAACGCCCCCTTCCCGTTTTCCGCTGACCGACGAGCTGACCGGCCAACAATCAAACAAGAACATGACCGATCGAGTCCGAGCAGCCATACGAGAAGATTTTGTCACAATACAAAGCCAAAGACGGTCTGGTTTGAGTCAATGGCTCGAACTAAACCGTCATTGACTACGTTTACCTCATTTCCACGATACAAATCTTTTCAACTTGTACCGCTTTCACGAGTTTTGTTCGGTTCGGACTAAACCGTATATCATGAAATTATTCCATTTTTATTACTTTAAAAGTTATAAATAATATACGGTCTAATACAAATCTTTTAGCGGGATATCTGATATATCATGGTTTTTACCGGTTTTAAGCCATGATATAAGTATGTTTTAGAGTCTTTTGGTGTTTCTTTAGTCATTTACAGATGTTATTAGGTACATGCATGTTTGAGAGATTATTGGAGATAATGGAGCATTTTGGGCATGTTTTGGAGCTTAAGCCGAGAGATCTGATTTTCACCAAGTCTGGACGACTGATGCATCGATCGATGCATCATTGGCATCGATCGACACACCTCTGCGCCAGCAGATTAATGAAGACTTTGGAGAATTGCAGTTTTGCCCCAAGAAGTTCCAGTATTTGCAAAAAGACCCCAAGCGTGATTAGGGCTTTATAATTAGGTTTTTGGTGTTTAATTTTTGATACGCTTTCCTACTTTGAGCATAGAGATTTTAGAGCTTTTGGGGCTGATCTGAACCTGTACTGCTTCCTGCTTTTGGAGAAGATTTCGAACCTCTTTTATTCTTACTCTCTATTTATGCAATCTATTTATTCATTGATTTGTGTTTTCATTGATCATGTCTGAGTAGATTCATAGTTAGATTTAGGGATTATCATTAGGGATTTCATGACTTGCTAGATTTAATTATTCAGTTAAGGATTCATAACTTATTTGTTCTTCAATCTGAATTGTGCTTAATACTAGTTTCTAACCTGGTCGCTTAGAATCTAGACTTTAGGTTATTAAATTGACACGAAAGTGTGGTTTAGAATCTGAACTATTTAGGTTGAGCAATTTAATTATCCGGAAAGAAATTTGGTTTAATTGAATTGTGAACAAATCAATCTTGCACTTAAGGCTAGTTTAATATATTAGGAATTGCAAAGAAATTTGAGTTTCTGCTAATTAGACTTAGAGAATTCTCGCAACGAAAGGTGGTTAGTTCTAATTCTGTGTTTGAGTTCTAGAACCAAACTTAATTTGATCATGACTGATAGTTTATCTGCTTGTCTGATTTCCTGAGAACTCCCTAGACTTGATGCTTTTAGTACCTGCTTACAAACCACTCTTGCTACTGATTTACTTTTCTGCTTGCTATTTAGTTTCTGATTAATCTCTCCTAGCTTAACTTGACATTCTACAATCTATCGTAAGGTCTAAAGTCTATGTGGATTTCGATACCCTATATACTATTGTCACGTCTGTGCACTTGCAGTGTAGATCTAGGGATTAAAACTCTGATCGTATCAAGTTTTTGGCGCCGTTGCCGGGGACTCTTTTGAGTCTTCGATAGATTTGAATTTAAAGTTTAGACTAGGATTTTTGTTTTTTGTTTTTGTTACTAATTTCTCTGTTTTTCTCTGTCGCAGGTCTGATTTTCACGTAGCTTCGATCGACACATCTTATGAATCGATCGACACAAGTCGAATTTGAGTTGAATCGATCGTTGCATCTTAGCATCGATCGTTGCACTGCGATTACCGACAGTTTATACAGACGCGTGAGACCAGAAGTAATCCGAACTCGAATCTCGTGAAACTTAGGCTTGAGGAACTTGCTAGACTAGAGAGAACAAACAGAAAAGGTCAACGAGAAAGGATGAACAACAATCGCTTGATTCTGATACCTGATGCTCAGGATGTTCTGAGAGACCGACAGAACATCCTGTACAATGATGCTGGGAAAAGGATTGATGCTGATGGACGTGTGATCCCTGAACCTGAACCTGGACCTGAACCTGAAGGTCAAAGGCAGATGATAAATCCTCCTGCGAATGATAGGACTCTTGCTGAATACAACCGACCGGATGAGTTCTATGCTAACCGGTCAGCAATTGTACCTCCTGGATTTGAGAGGAATGATTTTGAGATCAAGACTGTCTACTATTCTCTGCTGAGGCAGAATCCTTTCCATGGTCTCCCACACGAGCAGCCGATGGATCACATTGATGACTTTGAGAACTTCGTCAATAGAATGAAGTACAATGGGGTAAACTATGATTTTCTCTACCTTAAGATTTTCCCTTATTCTCTCGCTGGAGAGGCTTCAGCTTGGCTGAAACAACTTACACCTGGTAAGTTTACTACTTGGGATGCTGTGAAGAGAGAGTTCTTGAGGCACTTTTATGATGACGCTCGCTCTGATCAGTCGAGACAAGATATTCTCACCTTCACCTAAGGTCCTACATAGCCTCTCAAGTCTGCTTGGATGAGGTTTAAGAAGTACCAACGTGACTGTCCTCATCATGGATTCTCTGAAGTGACGCTGCTGGGCATATTCTTCGGAGGGATTGATCTACACTACCAGTCTGCATTGGATAATGCCAGCAATGGTAATTTCAATACAAGGACTCCTGAGCAGGCTAAGACACTGATTGATAACTTGGTGAGCAGTAATAGCACCAAGACTGCTGATAGGAGAAGGAAGGAGTCTGGTGGGAAGATTGATAATCTGGAGATTGCTGATATTAGGAACAAGCTGGACACTGTTCACAGTTTGTTAACTGCAAAGAAGGCTGTCATCTTTGCTCAGGATGTTGAGGTGTTTGGAGCTAAAGAAGCTCACCAGGAAGAGGATGTGAACTACATTAGTGGCTCTGGATTCCAAGGAAACATGTTTGGGAATCAGCAAGGTAATATGTTCTTCAATGGTGGACAAAAGAGTGCTTTCACAAGCAACCAGAACTCTTCTGGATATGGACAGACTGATGCTTTTCAGAAGCCTTTTCAGCAAGGTAATCAGAAGACTTATGGATCATCCTCATATCAGGCACCTCCTGCAGCTCGTGCTCATGAGAGCAAGATGGAAGCAATGATGGAATAGTTGCTGGAGGGTCAGACTAAGACTGTTGTAGACTTCAACAGGAAGTTAGATGCTGTGTACGAAGATCTTAATGGGAAGTTTGAATCCTTGAGCACACATGTGAAGCAGTTGGATACACAAGTGAACCAGATTTCAAGCTTTGTCAAAGGGAAGAATGTCATGGAAACCCACATCAAAGCTTGGTCCGTTCAGATTGATGATGGATCAAACCAAGGAGAGAAATTTGAGTTTAAGACAGCTAAAGTCGTGGAAGAAGCTGAAAAATCCGAGACTGAAGCAAAACTGTCGCCTGGAATCTGTGATGAATTAGCTGCATCGATCGATGCACTATCTGCGTCGATCGTTGCATGCCGTGAGGAATCAGACTTACTTGTTTCTTCTGGTAATGCTGAAGAGAAGGCTCACAAGCCTGCTACACCTTCCCCTGGGGTGTTTGAGATATCTCAACAGGAACTTGATGAAGCCAGACAGCTGAAAGTGATGGATGAGAAGGTGGAAGAAGATCCACAACCTGTTAATCCACCATATCACCCTTGTGTGCAGAGATACTTGGAGAAGATGCTGCCAATGGACGAAGTGTTGAAAGATTGTGTGATAATGATCCCTAAACAGATCAGTGATGTGTTGCTTACTCAGATCCCCAAGAAGATACCTGATCCTGGTATATTTGTGCGGAGTTGTCCCATCTTTCAAGATAGCTTCAGGCGCTCCTTGTGTGATTTAGGAGCTGCTGGAAATCTCATGCCATGCTCTGTGGTAGAGAAACTAGGAATGACAGATTCTTCACCCACTAGGACTTCTCTGGTTCTAACTGATCATTCAAGAAGGATTCCAGAAGGAGTTCTTGTTGGAATTGTGTCCAGCAATCTCTGTACTGTCTCTATAACGTAAGAGTATGTCAGTGATCAGACATAAGTCATACAATACTGGGGGTCATGATGGCTTGCTAGAGTCCGCTCATGATCTATAAGTCTTGGACTTATTGCCTTTATTGTATGATCCCATATGGGTCACACGCTTAAGCTAGCAGGAAATAATGTTGAAAGGCATAGCAGAAGTACGACAAAAGTGCTAGGCATTTGTCGTACTAAGAGAGAATGAATAATGGGTCTGATTAAATGGGATTTAATCAGATTGGGCCCAAAAGCCCAAAAGGGAAAGAGAAGGCTTTTAATGTCTAAAAGCCAAGTCTCTTCTCCCAACCCTAAGCCTCCCAGCCGCGATCTCTCTCTCTTTCTGGCGCCTCCCTCAGCTCGGTCTAGCAGCCATTTTCCGGTGATTGCGTGTGTGAGCCTTTGGAGGATCCATCTCTCGGTGTATCTCCCTGATCATTGACCTGTTCTCAATTCCGCTGCAAACAAACAGGTAAAAGGTGAGATCTAATGTTTCTAAATAAGAACACCTAGATCTGATGCATGTTTAGGTTGATATCAATATGAGAATTGAATCAGGATCAACCGAAACTTCCAACAGTGGTATCAGAGCCATTGGTTCTTAGGTTTCTTGTTTTAGATTCATGTTTAGGTTGTTTAATCTGCTTAGAATTGTTTTTGAATCAATTACTGATAAGATAAAACGATTAAGAATCAGAATTGAACTCTAAACACACAAGAAAAATCGCAAAACATGAGCTATATGACTCAGATTTGCGATCGGATTGAATCGGCATGGCCGGTTGGTCGGATTGGACCGGTCGGACGCGGATCGGACGGATGGATCGGATCGGATCGGTCGACCGATCGCAGTCGATCATCGCGTCGAGTTGATCGCGTCGTCCCGATCGCGTCCGGCTGTGCGTCGCGTCCCGATTGCTCCGCGATCGTGGAGCGTCCGTCCCGGCTGCACCGTCCCGATGGCCCGTCCCGGCTGCGTATCGCCTCGATCTCGGATCGGTTGGTTCGCGGCTGAGCGGCTGGCCGATGCTTTCTTGGAAAGGAAGCTAGGTCACGACCAACTCGGTTTGGTTCGTGACCAAATCGGTTCGGTTCAAGGTTCGGTTCAAAATTTTAATTAAAAATAAATCGTTCTGGTTTAATAAACAGATTTTAATAATTTTATTAAATCTGGTTAAACCGGAATAAGAAATCCAATGTCGAAAGAAATATTGGATTTAGTGCCTAAACCAGGAATTTCTAATTTGATTTGGTTGGACCAAATAAATTGAGAAATTCCGGTTTAGTAAATAACCGGTTGACAATTGTGGTCATCGTAGTAATTAAAACTTGGTTAGACCAGTTTTAATGAACCAGACCGGTTATGTCAATTAATTGGACAATTGGGTCATGTCTTGGACATGGACCAATTCTTGGGCCTCGGGCCAAGAAGTTTAAACAATTGGGCCAGTTAATTGAGTCTTTCTTCAGATTAATTTAAAATCTATTTTATAAAATTATAAAGTCGTTTTTAAATTAATGTTTCCGAAATTTTATAATTAGAAAGTTTCTTAAAATAGAATTTTTCTGAATTTGCGGGTTTTGGATTTTAAAGAAGTTTCTAAAGTTAGAAAGTTTCCGGTTTTAGAAAGTTTCCAATTTTAGAAAGTTTCTAAAAATAGTAGGTTTCCATAAATAGAAAGTTTCCCGAAATAGTAATCTTCTATTTTGGGAATGATTTTAATAAACCTACGAACCTCAAACAATATCAAGCGTTGGATGTCTTGTCCAGGCTATGTCAGCTGTCAAAGCCCATTCAATTGCATTCATGGCCTTACAGTGTGAGGATGTCTGCTTTTGCGTGGGTAAGACGGTTTGTGATTCATAAATGTCATTGGGAGTCCCAGACATTAATGATTACATGACTGTATAGTCCGGTTTTCTTGACTAGGCCATCGGGAGTCCCGGGCCTTGAGACATCAGAGTGGATTGGGCCTCGGGCCCAGATTCACAACCAAGAGTTATATCACGGATATAATTAGCCGATATAGGGCTTACCGATATAAGCTAAGGTTGGGTGACGGCTAGTGGCCCACTTTGATCTTAGTTATATGTGGATCTTGGAATCATTATATTCTATTGAGGGTAACTTAGGTTATTGAATATAATGCATGATTAATCATATTATACTTTAATACGAGATTAATCATTTTGAACACATAACTAATAACCTTTTTATTTATATATTTCAGATATGACTACTACAAGCACTCAAAACACATTCTCGATCCGGTCTGTTCTCGAGAAGGAGAAGCTGACTGGAACGAACTTCCTGACATGGTCAAGGAACTTGAGGCTGGTCCTCAAGCAGGAGAAGAAGGATTATGTCCTTCGAGATCCCCTCCCCGAGAGGCCTCTTGCCAATGCTGCCAGGACTCTGCACAATGCTTGGGAAAAGCATTCGTCAGATGAAAATGATGTTTATTGCCTGATGTTGGTGACAATGACTCCAGAGCTGCAAAAGCAGTTCGAAAGTGTATTGTCTCCAATCGAGATCATGGCAAGCCTGAAATCGCTTTTTCAGGAGCAGGCTAGGACCGAGAGGTTCCAGACAGTTAAGAACCTCTTGGACTGTAAGTTGGCTGCGAATGCGGCAGTGAGTCCTCATGTGTTGAAGATGATGGGTTATCTCGATCATCTTCACAAACTCGACTGCCCAATCAGCCAGGAACTTGCCTGCGACATCATTCTGCAGTCTTTACCTGCAAGCTATGATCAGTTCATTCTGAACTTTAACATGCATGGCTTGAGTAAGACACTGCCTGAGCTTCACGGAATGCTCAAGACTGCAGAGCCCAACTTGAAGAAAACCGCCAAGGACCCCAATGTACTTATGGTACAAAAGGGCAAGGGGTTTAAGAAGTCTTCTGCTAAGGATAAGGGAAAGGCCAAGGGTGTCCAAGTTGCGGACAAGGACACGCCAAAGCCCAAGCCCAAGTCCAAGGCTGGGCCTACTGACATGTGCAGGTTCTGCAAAGAACTGGGGCATTGGAGAAGAGATTGCAAGAAATTCCAGGAAGGTCTAAAGGAATTAAAGAAGAAGACTTTCGAGACTTCTTCATCAGGTATTTTTGTTATAGAAGTTAATACAACTACTTCTGATAATACCTCATGGGTCATGGATACTGGTTGTGGGGCTCATATTTGTACTAATATGCAGGCACTCAGCAACAGTAGAAGGCTGAAGCAAGGACAAGTGGAACTACGAGTTGGGAATGGAGCGAAAGTTTCAGCACTAGCTGTAGGAACTTACTTGTTGTCTTTACCTTCGGGATTGATTTTAGAACTTAATAATTGTTATTTTGTACCTGCTATAAGCAGAAATATTATTTCAATTTCTTTGTTGGATTTGGAAGGTTATGATTTTTCAGTTAAGAATAAATTATGTTCCTTCAATCGCAACAATTTGTTCTATGGTTCTGCCCCTCTTACGAATGGGCTTTACATACTCGATCAATCCGCGCCAATTTATAACATTAATACAAAACGGTTTAAACCTAATGAGGAAAACCGAACGTTTCTATGGCATTGTCGTTTAGGGCACATCAGCGAGAAACGCATCAAGAGGCTCCATTCGAATGGACTTCTTGGCTCATTTGACTTTGAGTCATGTGAGAAATGCGAATCCTGCATGATGGGCAAAATGACACGGGCCCCCTTTAATAAACCTAACGAGAGGGCCAGTGACTTATTGGGCCTGATACACACTGATGTGTGTGGCCCAATGTCCACTAATGCAAGAGGAAACTATCAGTACTTCATTACCTTTACTGATGATTTCAGTAGGTATGGATATGTTTATTTGATGAAACATAAGTCTGAATCTTTTGAGAAGTTCAGAGAATTCCAAAATGAAGTACAGAACCAACTTGGCAAAAGCATTAAGGCTCTTCGGTCCGACCGAGGAGGAGAATACTTAAGCCAAGAATTCAGTGATCATCTGAGAGAGTGTGGGATCGTATCCCAACTCACTCCTCCCGGAACACCTCAATGGAATGGTGTGTCTGAGAGGAGAAATCGGACCTTATTGGATATGGTTCGATCTATGATGAGTCACACAGACCTTCCAATATCCCTTTGGGGATATGCTCTGCTAACAGCAGTGTTCACTCTAAATAGAGCGCCATCAAAAGCAGTAGCAAAGACACCATATGAATTATGGACTGGAGAAGCTCCAGTGCTGTCTTATCTAAGAATTTGGGGTTGTGAAGCCTATGTTAAGAGATTAATCTCAGATAAGCTTACACCAAAATCTGATAAATGCTACTTCATTGGTTATCCACGGGAAACCAAGGCTTATTACTTCTATCTACGTTCCGAGAACAAGATCTTTGTTGCCCGGGATTGTAACTTTCTTGAGAGGGAGTTTCTCTCTAAGAGTTTCTCTCTAAGAAAGACAGTGGGAGTAAGGTACTGCTTGAAGAAATTCAAGATGAACAGGAAACTGCTCAACCTAATGAGGAAGAGCAGCAGGAGGATCTACAAGAAATTGTAGAGCCTGAACCTGTAGTACCTGAAGTTCGAAGATCCGGGAGGATCCGTCACGAACCCGAGAGATATCAGGGATTCCTCGTGACTGACTGTCATGATCTTTTGATCATTGATGGTGATGAACCATCGAACTTCAATCAAGCCATGATGGGCCCAGATTCCTCTAAGTGGCGCAAGGCCACTGATTCCGAAATGGACTCCATGTCGGTCAACCAAGTGTTTTCGTTGGTTGACTTACCCGCTGGTGTAAAAGCCATCGAGTGCAAATGGATCTTCAAGAAGAAGATTGACGTGGATGGAAATGTCCAGATTTATAAAGCCAGGTTGGTGGCAAAAGGTTTCAGACAAGTTCACGGTGTGGACTACGATGAAACCTATTCACCGGTGGCTATGATGAAATCTATTCGGATTCTACTAGCAACTGCAGCTTTTCATGATTATGAAATTTGGCAGATGGACGTGAAAACCGCCTTCCTGAATGGTATTCTGGAAGAGGATGTGTATATGACGCAACCTGACGGTTACATAGATCCAAAGAATGCTGGGAAAGTATGCAAGCTTCATAAATCCATTTATGGATTGAAGCAAGCATCGAGGAGATGGAATCTTCGTTTTGATGAAGCGATCAAGCAATTTGACTTTATCAGAAACGAAGAAGAACAATGCGTGTATAAGAAAACTAGTGGGAGCAAAATCGTTTTTTCTTATCCTGTATGTCGATGACATACTGCTTCTCGGAAACGACGTTCCAATGATGAAGTCTGTAAAAGACTGGCTTGGAAGTTGTTTTTCCATGAAAGACATGGGTGAAGCCGCATACGTTCTTGGAATTAGGATCTATCGGGATAGACCTAAAAGGCTGATAGGCTTGTGTCAAGACTCATACATTGACAAAGTCCTACAAAGATTCAGCATGAAAGATTCCAAGAAGGGCTTCACGCCAATGGTACATGGCACAACGCTAAGCAAGAAGCAGAGCCCTACGTCGGCTGCTGAGCTTGAGCGCATGAAGAATATTCCTTATGCATCTGCAATAGGATCTGTCATGTATGCCATGATCTGTACTCGTCCTGATGTTGCTTACGCATTGAGCATGACGAGTAGATACCAGTCAAATCCAGGTGAAAACCATTGGATTGCCGTAAAGAACATCTTGAAGTATCTAAGACATACTAAGGATAAGTTCTTAGTGTACGGTGGAAGTGATGTGCTTAAAGTCAGTGGATTCACGGACGCAAGTTTCCAGACAGACACAGATGATTTCCGGTCACAGTCCGGTTATGTCTTTTGTCTGAATGGCGGTGCAGTAAGTTGGAGAAGCTCCAAGCAGGACACCGTTGCTGATTCCACTACAGAAGCTGAATATATCGCCGCCTCAGAAGCAGCGAAGGAAGCTGTTTGGATACGAAAGTTCATTATGGAACTAGGTGTGATACCAGATGCGGCTGAGCCTCTGGCACTGTTTTGTGACAACAATGGTGCTATAGCTCAGGCAAAGGAACCAAGATCACACCAGAAATCCAAGCATGTTCAAAGAAGATATCACTTGATACGTGACATCATTAATAGAAAGGAAGTCAAGATCAGCCGAGTTCCGACAGATGATAACGTTGCTGATCCGTTGACAAAGCCACTCCCAAGGCCTAAGCTCGAGTTCCTGACTGAAGCTGTAGGCATTAGAAACATTGAAATGTAATCTAAATTTGAGTGGGAGTTTTGTGTGCTTTATTTTAGTTATTTGATATGTTCTTGTAAAACATTATTTTATGTTTTAATGAAATTATTATTTCAAGATTATTTTAACTGTGATGAAATAATCGTTCCAAAATGATATGAACCATTTTATAGGTCATCGAAGTAAATGATTTGATCTTGAGTCATCGAAGTCATTTAGCTTGATCATGAGATCCTATATTTGATAAATGTTTTATATCATCATGTCCCTAGTCGAAGGTTGTTGAAATTGGAACACCAACAACCGTGTAAGACTGGATTGGTACGTGACTTATGACAAAGTCTCAGTGTGTCATAGATGCTCGGCATCAAAGTCAGTACATAGGTGTATGTTGGGAACATACGACCGGACAAGACCCGCTAATAAGAACTCTTCAGGATATTTATATCTGTGTCATAAGAGATTCTTACTACGACTATAGAGTATAGTCCTTAGACCTGAGTTCGCATGCATGTGGCTGCATATGGACTGATGCACTTTGATCATTGTCTAACGCTATCGTTATGCGATAGCTATAAGGACCTTGTTTGGGTGCATCATGAAACGAGTAGTTTACAGTGATGGAACAAGATGGGATTTGTCCCTCCAATATAAATGGAGTGAATATCTCTAGGCCAATCGGAGATTTGAATACTGGAAAACGCATGGCCATGCTCAAACGGACTTTCCCGAGTCGTTTGGATTGTCAGTATCAAATCAGAGTCCGATGAACAAGATTAGGCTTTATAAGGATGACACTAATCTTGCCTTATGACTAATTGAGATATTGAGACGAAAGGGATTATGAATACAGAGATTCCAGTTCAAGTGGGAGATTGTTGGAATTGTGTCCAGCAATCTCTGTACTGTCTCTATAACGTAAGAGTATGTCAGTGATCAGACATAAGTCATACAATACTGGGGGTCATGATGGCTTGCTAGAGTCCGCTCATGATCTATAAGTCTTGGACTTATTGCCTTTATTGTATGATCCCATATGGGTCACACGCTTAAGCTAGCAGGAAATAATGTTGAAAGGCATAGCAGAAGTACGACAAAAGTGCTAGGCATTTGTCGTACTAAGAGAGAATGAATAATGGGTCTGATTAAATGGGATTTAATCAGATTGGGCCCAAAAGCCCAAAAGGGAAAGAGAAGGCTTTTAATGTCTAAAAGCCAAGTCTCTTCTCCCAACCCTAAGCCTCCCAGCCGCGATCTGTCTCTCTTTCTGGCGCCTCCCTCAGCTCGGTCTAGCAGCCATTTTCCGGTGATTGCGTGTGTGAGCCTTTGGAGGATCCATCTCTCGGTGTATCTCCCTGATCATTGACCTGTTCTCAATTCCGCTGCAAACAAACAGGTAAAAGGTGAGATCTAATGTTTCTAAATAAGAACACCTAGATCTGATGCATGTTTAGGTTGATATCAATATGAGAATTGAATCAGGATCAACCGAAACTTCCAACAGTTCTTGAGGATGTCCCAGTGAGAGTTGGAACCTACCTAGTTCCGATAGATTTTGTGGTGCTTAAGTATGATAGTGATCCGGATGATGCTTTAATACTGGGAAGACCTTTCTTGGCTACAGCTGGTGCGAAGATTGATGTGAGGCATGGACTGATTGATCTCCATCTGGGAGATGAGCCTCTACACTTTGAGATGGATATGCTGCGCAGGCCAAAGATTGATGGTCAAATCTTTAGCATTGAGGATGGGCAGGAAGCGCAGAAGAGTGTGACTTTAGTTTCTGATCCTGGAGAGGAGAAGATGGTGATTTCTGTAGATTCCACTCTAACATCTTCAGAGCTTGCAACTGCTTCTAAGCAGAAAGCTCCTAACATTTGAAACTCACCAAAGCAAAGGTACGGGTCTCCCAAACTCAGTTCTACTAACTCTACTGCTGTGAATGCAAGAGAACATAGCATCCCTTTGTTCCTTGGACGAGCTCACACTGATAATGCTTACTCTCCACCTTGGATGAGGAGACTTTCACAGAGGCACTCACAGTCTCTGTCGAAACCTCCAGGAGCCTGATCTTGTTCGTCCGGTCAAGCTAATGACCTTAAACAAGCGCTGAGTGGGAGGCAACCCACTGTTTGGTCTGTACATATTATTTTTGGTGTTTTTCCAAGGATTTTACGTTTTGGTTTTGTTTTGGTGTGTTTTCACTGCAGAATACGAGTCTGGAGACATGCGTCGATCGTTGCACTAGTTGTATCGGTCGATGCAGGGAGATTTGACGAGGAGGTGAATTCGCTCTGTGACGATCGTTGCGATCCTGTGCAACGGTCGACACAACTGGTTTAAATTGCAAATTAAAGGTACATGTGCATTAAACCGGAAACGGATCGGTTCAATGGAAACGATCGTTGCTTTTATGCAACGGTCGTTGCAGTCATGAAACAAGTAAGTGCCTTTAACTTTTTCTCCCTTTTCTTCTTCCCCATTTCGACTGTCCGTACACCCGAATCGCCTCTCACCTAAATCACTCAATTCTTCATAATTTTTGTTGATTCAAAGCGTTCTTCTTCTTGACTTTACACGATTTATCCATTTCTATAACCTATTCGAAGCAATTTCGAGGTAAGGTCTCTCAAAATCATCATTTTCAGATTCGATTTTAGGGTTTTGAAATTTGAGGTTTTTGGCTTTAAAATGGTAACCGAGCTGATATAGGCTTGATTTAGGTTGATTGATGATGAAATTATACTGCTTATGTGATTGTGGGATTGATTTTTACGCGATTTGAGGGATCTGTGAAATCACCTTGCAACGATTGATGCGTCTGAGCAACAGTCGTTGCACTGCGATTTCACAGAAGTTTCTGCGTGACTAACATGTCCTTGTTTCTTTGACTGCAGATGCCTCCTCGCGGACAACCTCGTAAACGCGGCAGAGCTACTCCAGCAGATGCAGATCAGATTCCTATACCATACGAGTGGTTTACACGAGACTCGCCACTGCCTGAGCCGTATCAGTGAGACTGTGATGCCATACAGTGGCCTTGGCCTAAGGAAGAGGGAGCCGAGATTCCGACAGATAAAGATTGGGGCAAAGTGCCTAAGGATTTGGCTAAGGATGCAGATTTCATTAACAGGCCGATATCAGAGCACTGGGATGACTATGATACGTTGCGCTACAACAGTTGGTTGGATATGGACATCCATCCAACCAAATTTGCTGATTATCGGACCTGCAAGATCCTGGGCTTTGATAGGTAGGTGCATACATTGGTTAAGGCCATTGGTTTGGGGACGATGCCTATGCGGTACTACCCACTTTACCCCGATCTAGTTAGACAGTTGCTGGCTACTTGCAGAGTCTACTATCCTGATCCGGACTGCCGGAGAGCTTCTGGGGGTATCTTTACTTTCAGGTGTCGGGGAGCCAGGTATCGGATTTCATTACTTGATATCTGCCGTATTTATGGATTTAGTGTGGAGCCCACACGTTGCGGTATAGCTCTTGAGTGGGATAGATAGGAAGCGCAGCATTTTTGGGACCATTTTGGTAATGGAACATATGACTCGAGGAACACAAAGCAGATTCAGGTCAGGCATCCGGCGCTGCGATATGTGATACGCATCTTGGGTTACACGCTGCTATGCAAGGCCGAGGCAAACAAGATGCGAAAGAATGAGATGGAGGTACTTTTCATTGGGCTGAGAGAGCAGTTTGCTGGTACTGAGTTGAGGGATCATGCTAGGGATCTAAACTTAGGAGTTGTGTTTGCTCATCACTTGTGCTCATTGACGAAGAAGGCATTAGATGGGAAGGGCATTGAGACAGTATGGAGTTTGCATACTCCTATCTTTCAGCACTGCAGGATCCCTTTGCAGGATATGGAGCGTGATGACAGAGAGGTATTCATGGATTTGACCCACCTGCAGAGTGCTACTTGGCTGAAAGAGAGACGTATATGGATTTACTATGACACACACGCTAGGAAGCATGGTGTAGATCTTCCTGCTGCTGATCTGACCAGGATTGATACATTGGATGCATTGGATTTTGAGCCTCCTACGAGTGATCAGCGCAGCGTACCTACGATGGCCCATCCGCTGGGAGAGCCTTCTACATGACCTTCTTCTTCCTATGTGCCTGCGTCCGAGCCTGTTGCTGCTACACATGACATTGGTCCTTATCCAGCTCCTTCGGTACCAGTGAGTGAGATGTCTGATGGTGAGTGGAGAGAGCGTCAGGATGGTATACTACGGGGCATTTGGGATTTCATGTGTGGTTGCACTTGCAGGAGACAGCCACAGGTTCATAAGCCCGTTCCTGTTCGTCGTTGTCGACAGCGTTCTCCGACTTCCATTCTCTCGAGAAGTACTGATCCCTTGGATGGGAATGATGATGAGAGCGAGTGAGATCAGAGTCCCATTTTCAGACTATCAGTTCTGTTTTTATTTTTCAGTTTTCTTTTGATTTTTCTTGTTGGTACTTATGTTTGGGATGCTGTATTTGATTCTAGACCATCTGTTGCTTTGATTTTGCTTGTTTGCGATGTTTTCCAGCTCTCAGGTTTGAGATTTGAGATTTTCTCACAGACTAACTTGCTGACTGCTGACTGATCTGACAAAATCACAGTGCAACGATCGACATGGTCCTGTGTTTCGATCGATTCAACACGAAAATCGCATTGCAGCGATCGTTGCTGTGCTGAGCAACGATCGACACATAATCGCAATCGCCCTGCAACGATCGTCGCATTTATGCGTAACAATCGATGCAGGTGCGAGACAGGTACGAATCGACAGAACCTAACACATCCCTTAACATTTTCTTCTTTTACCGAACCTAGGCTTGACACTACTAGGGACAGTGTGTTTTAAGTGTGGGGGAGGTGGTACTAACATTTATCTTCTTCTTTTTTTAGAGTCAGTCCAAAAATTTGTTTTATTGAGTTAAAATAGTTTAAGTAGGAAACAATGAATTTTTGAGAAGTTAACAACACTTGCAGGAACTTAAGTAACCATTGGGATGAAGTTGCAGGATCAATCTATGACTATTAGAAAACCCAATGCAGATCAGTCTACTGAGGACACCCATATCAATTCAGGTATTCAGAGGATCCTTTACTGACTTCACCCCTAATTTTGACTTAATTTTCTCACCTAAGGGCTTGGTATACCTTGAGTCGGACTCCTCTGTTAGTTCTGACACAGCTTGTAAACCTGTCCTAGTAAGGTTCCCTTCTCCCCTTACCTAAATAAAAAAAAAGAATAATAAACTGAGGATGAGCTAGTAGCTCCGAAGTGGTCACGGGAGTGGTAGAGACCCCTATTACCTCCTGTGCATCCATGGAATGTGTCCAAAGTACACCCCATAATGGGAAGAGCACTGATAAAAAAAAATAAAATGATACCCAATGGAGAAAAATCAGTTGCTAAGGAAGGAAAAAGAGAAGAAAGGAACCAGAAAAGATAGTATGGTGGTCTAGAGCTAACAGAGTAAGAATCCATGTGCCCTTTGATCGATAATCCTTAGGTGAGACCGCACTTAATAGCTTATAGAAGTCAGTAGGGTGAATTTGAATGCTTTGGATTGATTGTGGAGTTTACTTAGGACAGTTGCTAAGTGTGAGGGAAGTATATGTTGGTCTTGATGTCTTGCAGGTGAATTTTTCAGTGGCTTACTAAGGGAAATCTGAGTGTTGTTGCTTCTAAGATGAAAAGAGTTTCTGAAAGTTTTCAAACCTCTTCACCACATTCTAGCTTACTGTTTTGCTTGAGGGCAAGCAAAGGCTAAATGTGGGGGAGTTGATATATCATGGTTTTTACCGGTTTTAAGCCATGATATAAGTATGTTTTAGAGTCTTTTGGTGTTTCTTTAGAGCCATTTACAGATATTATTAGGTACATATATGTTTGGGAGATTATTGGAGATAATGGAGCATTTTGGGCATGTTTTGGAGCTTAAGCCGAGAGATCTGATTTTCACCAAGTCTGGACGACCGATGCATCGATCAATGCATCATTGGCATCGATCGACACACCTCTGCGCCAGCAGATTAATGAAGACTTTGGAGAATTGCAGTTTTGCTCCAAGAAGTTCCAGTATTTGCAAAAAGACCCCAAGTGTGATTAGGGCTTTATAATTAGGTTTTTGGTGTTTAATTTTAGATACGCTTTCATACTTTGAGCATAGAGATTTTAGAGCTTTTGGGGATGATCTGAACATGCACTGCTTCCTGCTTTTGGAGAAGATTTCGAACCCCTTTTATTCTTACTCTCTATTTATGCAATCTATTTATTCATTGATTTGTGTTTTCATTGATCATGTCTGAATAGTTTCATAGTTAGGTTTAGGGATTCTCGTTTGGGATTTCATGACTTGTTGCTAGATTTAATTATTCAGTTAAGGATTCATAACTTATTTATTCTTCAACCTGAATTGTGCTTAATACTAGTTTCTAACCTGATCACTTAGAATCTAGACTTTAGGTTATTAAATTGACACGAAAGTGTGGTTTAGAATATGAACTATTTAGGTTGAGCAATTTAATTATCCGCAAAGAAATTTGGTTTAATTGAATTGTGAACAAATCAAACTTGCACTTAAGGCTAGTTTAATCTATAGAAATTGCAAAGAAATTTGGGTTTCTGCTAATTAGACTTAGAGAATTCTCGCAACGAAAGTTGGTTAGTTCTAATTATGTGTTTGAGTTCTAGAACCGAACTTAATTTGATCTTGACTGATAGTTTTTCTGTTTGTCTGATTTCCTGAGAACTCCCTACACTTGACGCTTTTAATACCTGCTTACAAACCACTCTTGCTACTGATTTACTTTTCTGCTTGCTATTTAGTTTCTGATTAATCTCTCCTAGCTTAACTTGACATTCTACAATCTATCGTAAGGTCTAGAGTCTCTGTGGATTTCGATACCCTATATACTACAGTTACGTCTGTGCACTTGCAGTGTAGATCTAGGGATTAAAACTCTGATTGTATCAATATCCCAACAAAATTTGAAACCGAAAATAAAGTTAAAATGCGTAAACAGACCGATGCCAAATGCCAACCCGAGACTAATCCGAGTGTCCTACGCGTCCGTCGAGCTACGCCAAACCTGAAAAACACAAAAGTTTCTAATGAGTAATCTAAGATTACCCATTGAGACGGCTCCCAACTATAGGCTGCTAACAATCTAAAAATCCCGCCCAAATCCAATTCAACAATCATGTATAATAGCTGATCACGTGCTACCAAGACGTGAAGAGCTCCACAACACACAAGCATTCAGATAACAACACATAACATCAACGAAGGAAATCGATAGCAATGTGGCACATGCCCTCGATTAGACTCGATCTACACTAAACGCATCTCTAACGCAATCTCCACACCATGGGCCCCAAACGCGAATTCGGTAACTTCAACGGGAACACTTAGCTACCCCATGGTAATTAAAACCTCCCACGACTCCTAGACAAAAACAAGAAGTGCTACGACTAGGACATCGTTCTCTTTCCATCGATACGCGGTGACTCGGATTACCCCTAGATAACCAAAGCATCCATGCAGTCCATGCGACCCCGTATTCTCCGGACCACACACCCACCGGCGTCACTCAGTAGGTTAACACCATAACCAGAATCACCACCCGAAGGTACGTGAACCGATCATGTCACTACCCGAGGATCCAATCGGGTCGGAAGTACCGGAACGCTATATCTAGACTTGCAGATCTAACACACCCTATAGAGTCCTAATAAGAGCAATGTAAACAAGCAGAGTCACTAGGACTCTATCACGCAAGACCGATAAGGTCAACATAAATAAATCCAATCACAACTCCCAATCTATCCCGCAAGTACTATCACCAACGGCCACATCACCCGACCTTATCCGGTTTCGTACCGGATTAGGTATCCATACCCGGACTTACTCGGTCCCGCACCAGAGTAAGTATCTACCAGTACAGTCTACTCAGCCCAACACCGAAGTAGATAAACAATCAAGCAATCAACAGTCTACTCGGGCCAACACCGAAGTAGATACCCAATCAAGCAAACAATAGTCTACTCAGCCTAACACCGAAGTAGATACACAATCACGCAAACAATAATCACAACGCCACACAGCTAATTAGTTAGGTTTATTTTTTAACCTTAACTCATTCAATCCGCTACCTTGGGATTAGTGGATTACTAATCCCGTAGACGGCTTAATCCAATTCAATTATTAATTCTTATTCCCTGAAATTCTCATTTCAAATCTCTTCGATCCGTCATCTTAAGATTAGTAAATTTACTAATCTCATGATTTCACATAATATTTAATTAATTTGACTACCACGCTAACCCCGACTATTGACTAATTAACCCACCCCGTTATTATATTCTAAGTGTGTTATGAGTTTTAACCGTATTTCATAATTCCCCATATATAGATTCATTAAGATACGTTCTTAAATCCTAGCATACCGTTCTATATGTATGCAACACCCAATCAAGCAATCAATGAACTATCAATCGATTACCAATATAAGCTAACTAGCATGCATCTCTTAACCTAACTGTTTACTTATTTAACCGAGTTATTAATCAACCTAGCCGTTCTAACCAATTCAATCATCGAGATATGCAACCTAAATCTATGGCTTATAAATCATGGATCTATATGTTCTAGTCTAAGTGCATCACACAATTTAGCCGACTCACAGTGTTATCATGACGACGGATGGATGGATTGACGGAACCCACAAGACCCGACATGAACCCGATGCTAACCCGAACCTTCCCCGAACCGTTGATTAGCTGTGACCCGACCTTGAACCGAGCGTTGACCTTAGTGATCCGATCGTACCTTCACCCGAGCCTCCGGATCAACCTCATTTTCTCTCTCCTCCGGTTCTCTTCCATCTCTCCCTCTCCTCCGGTTCTCCTCCATCTCTTTCTCTTCTTCTCTGGTTCTCCTCCATCTCTCTTCTTCTTCTTCTTCTCACGCTTCCTCTCTCTTCTTCTTCTCACACTTCTTCTTCTCTCTCTTCTTCTTCAAGCTTCTTCTTCTTCTTCTTCTTCTTCTTCTTCTTCTTCTTCTTCTTCTTCTTCTTCTTCTTCTTCTTCTTCTTCTTCTTCTTCTTCTTCTTCTTCTTCTTCCCACGCTCCCTCTTCTTATCCTTTTCTCTTTCTCTTCTCTCTTTTTTTTTGTTCTTGTTTTGGTGTGAGTAAAGTGATCAGCCCTTAAGCTCTTTATATAGCAAAAGATTCTTTGCTGGATTGAAGACACTTGTCCCTGCTTCTCCATCAGCAAGACACCCCACCCCCCTCCAAGAACCAGCCAAGTTCAATGTTTCTCCTCTCCTCATGACACCTTGCACATATCCAAATTCAATGAATCCAACTCATCCTTTGAACCAAAACAAAAAGAGGTGGCGCCATGGGTAGGTTTACACTTGTCATTTCAGGGTTGCTTCTGACCAAAACTAGTGAACCAATCTGCTCAAATAATCCTGTAACTCCGTTCCATTCCGATGCTTCGGTTTAACCGGTTTTGCGTTTAATATTTTAAAAACTCCTTAGATGCTTCCATAAATACACCAAGCCTCATTTTCAGATTCTGGATGAATTTAGAAATTTGAATCACTCCGTTTGAACACCCGTAGCTCCCGTTATGAATGTTACAAGTTTTGTCGGTTTTATTGGTTTCCATTCCCGATAGTCCGAAAAACTCATCTACGGTCCGTTTCCACCATTCTTGGTCTTCTAAATGTTTTCTTTACTTAAAAAGAAGAACATTTGGCCCGTCTAAGCTTCTGACTCGCATTTTGATAAAATTACCAAAATGTCCCTCATCTGTTGGAAATTACAGAAATGCCCCTTAACTTCCCAAAATTACGAAAATGCCCTACGTTGACTTTCCGTTGACCATTTCTTGATACAGGGTATTAAAGTGTGGATCACGAACTCCTTGGCCAGAAGATAGTATTGCCCCGTCTCCAATGACCTCACCAAGGCGTATAGCTCCTTATCGTAGGTCGGATAGTTGAGTGTGGCTCCGTTGATTTTCTCGCTGAAGTAGGCCACAGGTCGTCCTCCATGTGTGATTACAGCTCCGATCCCTAAACCTGAAGCATCACGTTCAATCTCGAAAGTTTTGTCAAAGTTAGGCAAAACAGGAATGGGAGCGTTAGTCAAAAGATCCTTGAGCTTCTAGAATGCATACTCATGGCGGATCCCCATTTGAACGGAACGTCTTTCTTGATTACGACTGTGAGCGGTGCAGCTACGGTGCTGAAATCCTTGACGAACCTCTGGTAGAAACTAGCCAATCCATGAAAGCTTTGGACATGGCAAATGTTGGTCGGTGTTGGCCTTAACCTTCTCTTGATCCACCTGTAGTCCCTGTGAGCTTACAACCAAGCCTAGGAAAACAAGCTGGTCAGTGCAGAACGTGCACTTTTTGAGGTTCGCATAAAGGCCTTCTTGGCTAAGATTATCTATTACTTGCTCAAGGTGCACGAGGTGGTCGGAGAAATACTTACTGTAAATGAGAATATCATCAAAGTAAACTACCACAAACTTACTGATGTAGGCTCGTAAGACTTGGTTCATGAGCCTTGTGAAAGTGCTGAGAGCGTTGGTAAGACCGAACGGCATGACGAGCCATTCATATAGTCCCTTCTTGGTTTTAAACGTCGTCTTCTATTCGTCTCCTTCTTTCATCCTTACATGATGGTAGCCACTCCGTAGATCGATATTAGAGAAAATAGATGCTCCGTGCAGCTCATCTAACATGTCATCTAGACGCAGTATCGGGTGCCGGTACTTGATGGTGATGTTGTTGATCGCTCGGCAGTCGACACACATCCTCCATGATCCGCCCTTCTTGGGTACCAACAAGACCGGAACGGTACACGGACTGAGACTCTCGCGGATATAACCCTTGGACATGAGGTCATGAATCTGATTTTCTAACTCCTTGGACTCCGTCGGGTACATTCAGTACGCGGGTCGGTTTGGTAGAGTGGCTCCTGGTATGAGGTCGATCTGGTACTCAATGCCTCAGATTGGGGGTAAGCCAGCTGGAATCTCCTCCCGAAACACGTCCTTATACCTGTCCAACAAAGAAACCACTTCTCGGGGCAGCTCTATATCGTTAGAACATGAGTGTAATGCCTCCTTAAAGATCATCAGTAGCACCTGCATGTTCTGGCTAATAGCCTTGGATACGGAACTTGAAGTAATAAGCAGGTTGGTCTTACTGATCTTGCTGTCCTTGACGAGTTTTAACTGCATCTCGTGGACCTCCAGTGGTGTAAGAGGTGCGAGCTGGTACTTGCGCTTGTCGTGTTTGAACGAGTAGTGGTTGGTGTGTCCGTTGTGAAGCGCCTCTTTATCGAACTGCCATGGTCGGCCTAGGAGTAGATGTCCAACTTGCATGGGCACGACATCGCAAAGCTCACAACATACACGTGTTTTCATTCCCAAACAAAGACATACCTGATCAACTGCTTCAATTTTTATTTTCTTCTTTGGATGTATCTTGCAGCCGGCTGCATTGTGTCCAGCTTCTCCACATTTTTAGCAATGAATTCGTCCTACTCTCGCAAGTGTTTCTTTCTGCTTCTTCTTCGGTGACTCATGTTTCCCCTTGATTCTTTTGTCGGTTTCTACTTCTTTTTCTTCCAACCCGGAAGTGTAGGCTCTGGTGGTGCAGTTATTAGTGTGAACGTACCTCTCATCCAGAAACGAGGACCTCTAATTGTGTTGATCGAGTCATTGTAAGTCTCGTGCCACATAAAGGTAGAGAAGAAGTCTGAGACATAATTTTCTGCATCTAAGCCAGCATCTAACATCGCACCATAAGCATGTTTACAAGGTATCCCTGTTATTTGACACTTCCCGCAAGTACATATCTTCCTTGTAGTATTGACGTCATGAGAATTCTAAAAAATCTTAACCTCAAACACTTCGTAAGTTGCAGGAATTGTTATACACTTCTCAGCATGCGGTTTCTCTGATTCAAGCATTTCAACAACATATTTAGTGTACCTCTCTTGTCACTTCGAAGCCTAATTTCTTCTCTTTTCGATGCTGACCATTGCTTGCCTTCTAATAGTTTAAAGCATTGGTACTACATCCTTCTCTCTAGCTTTAGTTATTGTTGAGTTAAATGATTCAGTTGCATTATTGTCGACATCTTCGCAGAAGCTTCCCAACCTATAATAAGCTAAAGACCAAGATTTTGGGTCCTCCTTTTGTACATCTTCATACAATATTATGTTGTAGTCTTTAATATTTTATAGATCCTCAGCAAATTGTGTGGTGTTGTAACTCCAAGCAAGGTTCCATGTCATTCGCTTCAGAAAATCTTTACTTTTATGCTTCTTCTTCAAATTATCTACAATATGCTTCACACATCTGATGTGCTACGCATTTGGCAATTCATCTTTGATTGCACTTATCAGCCCATGTAAATCACAGCCATAATAACTAATCAACATAAGTAAAATCGAAACCATAATAAGTAAAGAACAAAAATGAAAACACAAACATAAAAAACCATGAACCAAAATTGCTTCCATCGCCAAGACCCAAATCTCTCTTTATCAACTTAATAAACCATAACCAGTTCTCAGAATTCTCAGCTTGTACTATTGCCCAAGCAACCAGATAAATTTGGTTATTGGCGTCATGGCCTACTGTAGTAAGCAATATACCCTTGACATTATACTTCAAAAATGTCCCATCCAACCCTATGATTGGTCGAAAATAACCTCTCCAGCAGCTTCTAAGGTTTTCAAAACAGACATAGGAACGATTGAAGACATCTACTTTAGTTTTTTTAGGACCTGAATGAGTAATAGGAGTATGTAGACCTGGGATAGTTTCAAGAACTACGCTTGATCTCGGGTTTGTCTCCAATATCTCCTTCCACTTTTGCATTGGTTCCTAGTCGTAACAAATTTTCAAATATCTTTGATATGTTCCTAAATTTTCGCCGGCATCACTCCACTATCTTCTCTTAGTTTGTCTAGGAACAACCTTGAAATTATCAGAATTTTCAAGAGCTTATATTTCCCATTAGGATTGCAACTATGGTATTTATACCTAGACTTCACAAACCACTTCTGACTGCGCTTATCGTAAGAACAATACACATACCATTTTCACTTTCCTTTAACTCCACAATTAAAGCTAAGTTTTGTCTTATCCCATCTATATTTCTCAATGTTCCTTGTTTTCTCATATCGTACTCTAAAACTGCTTCTTTGAAGTCATAACCCGTACAGAAGATGCTCCCAAAGCTAAATTATCATGCGATTTCTTCCTCATCTTTCTATCTCTTAAAACTAAGTAGTCTTCATCTTCATCCGAGCTATTCGGTATTGTATTATGGCCAACATACTCCTCATCGACAAAATCAGTAACTTAATCTTCAATCTCGTGCTCATATCGATTCACAAGCTCCTCTTCATCTTCAGCCTTCTCATCTTCAGCATTCTCTTTACTGTTTTCCAGACTTTCATTCACTTTCTCATTCTCGAATTCCATGTAATAATAAAGTGTAATCGTACACTTTCATGAGCAAAATTGGAGACAACACTGTCATGAGCAAAATTAGAGATAAACCTTAGTGTAATGGGAACAATGGTGAGCTCTTCCTATGAGTAATCCATAACCTTCAACAACACTCTAAGTCTCAATCTCTCCCCTTTAAAGAATTATATTCAAGCCACTGAACACATCAACCTATCAAGGTAAAATAAGAAGAATCAAACATTCATTCGTGCAGGTCACTGTTGAGTGAGTTCTGAACCTAACACTAGCCTTGCATATTTATTGACATCTAATGATTAAGCACACTAATCTGGTAGTGGTCGAGAAGCATCATATAACAGAGGAGGAAGCATCAGTTTCCGAGGAAAACTAAAGAGAGATGCACTATTAGTGAAACATTCATCATACTCTCTGGATGTATGTCGTGCGTAAAGAAGATTATACAAACACTCATTCGTGAAAAATATTACTATCATGTGAACAAAAAAGAGGAAAGTGTACTCACGACATATGTAATATATAAAATCTATACTCGTTGTTGGAACCTCGCTTTAATTAGTTATTGACCCAATGACCCTCTTCCCAATATGATCAGACGATAGAATCCTAATCCCCTTTTCAATTTGATTGTTATTTATATCTATGACAGTTTTAAACTGTGTTTACAAGAGCTCAATTGGACAGTAGCGACTATTCTGGAGACTACCACGATCATATGTAAACACTAATTAAGTTTCTTGTTTCATGTGTTCTCTGTACACGGATTATTAATAATGTGGACGCTTGACCACCTGCTATCCATCAGAAGAAGTGTTAAAAAATTCCGGCTAAGCGCCCGCCTAGTCGGCTCCTACGCGCTCAACAGAAGGTCTCCACCATGATTTTAGTTTATTCGGCGAAAGAAATCGTTAGTCGGTGTTAGTCGGTTCTAGGCGCTTCAAATCGGGATTAATCGGTTAACTCGGCCAACTCGCCCGGTTTAATAATCTGATTAATTGTTTTTTCTTTTTTTTGTCTACTACAAAACGACACAATTTTGTTAGTTTAGAAAGAGAAAAAAGGAAAATGCAAAGATGCACACATGATAGAATTTAGGGTTTTTTTTTATTCTTCATCATCTTTTCTTTTATGCCTTTGCAACTGTTCTTCTTCCTTCTATCATCTGTGTATGCTATTAGTATCAAAAATTGACACACGTACAACACATCAAACCTGGTTCGTTTTTAGTTGTGATTCTATAATATTGTTGGTATCTGAAATTCTCTTCATCCAATTTTGTATATTCTCTGTTTTTTACGTATCTTCTCTGTTACATGTTAATTTCTTATCAAGTTTCAATTTCAATCATGATTCTACTTATAAAATTTCAGTCATGTTTCCAATATTCATACGTTAGATTTTTATTTCATAGAACTTAAATTATATGATTTTCCTGTTTTGATCAACTATTCAGACGTTAGTGGGATGGTTCTTATGTTTCTGTTTGCTTTGATTGTGATGATGATTAGTTAATCACTTAATATGATACTTTTTTGTTTATGACTCTATATACTTGTTTACACACGTATTTGTCTTTTACTAAGAAAATATATCAACTTGCGTTTCATGTCTTTACATACGATTCTTTATATACTTGCTAACACTTCTTTATATATGTATTTGTGCCCTTTCTTTGATTGTGTCATACACTGATCATATTGTTTTATGCAAAAAGTTGCAGATACTCATGGATTCAAATCCTTCACAATCGGCAACACCATCGCTTAAGCGAAATTCTAACGATGTTGGATGGGAATATGAGATTTTGTATGATTAAAAGAATCCAGATAAGGTTAAATGCAAGTTGTGTTCGAAAGAGATGTCTAGAAGAGTATATCGAATTAAAGAGAATATTGCTAACATCCCAGGAAATGTTACTGCATGTCCAAAGTCGTCAAAAGATGATCAAGTTAAGTGTAGGAATATTATCATTGAAGCAAAGAAGAAGAAGTTGAGCAAAAAATATGAAGGTGATATGCTAAGAGCTGAAGTGAATATAGATATGCATGAAGCTTGAAGATGAATTAGAATAAAACCTTGGGACTCTTTGGATAAATTTGCAACGGCTATTCGTCCTGAAGCTACTCTTGGTACACATAAAAGACAACAAAACATCAATTATGTACTTTTCAAAGAAAAAACTCATCAAGTGCATCAGTATTGTGCTAGATGGATGTATCATTCAGATATTCCTTTTAATGTCATTGATAATGATGCTTTCAAGATGTTTTGTGAGGCTCTTGGACAGTTTGGACCTGGTTGGGTACCTCCAACTCAATATCAACTAAGGGAACCGTTATTAAAGGAGGAAGAAGAAACAATAAAGGAGCAACTAAAGATTCAAGAGGCTAAATAGGAATGATACGGTTGTTCAGTCATGACTGATTCGTGGACTGAGAGGAAAAAGCGAAGCATCATGAATCTTTGTGTTAATTCTATAGGAGGAACATGGTTTCTGTCCTCACAAGATGCTTCCACAGAATCTCACACTGGGTTATACATCTTTGAGTATGTTGATCGTTGCATTGCAGAAGTTGGTTCTGAGAAGGTTGTTCAACTGGTAACCGATAATGCTCTCAATAATATGGCGGCAGAAAAGATGCTTAAAGAGAAAAGGTCAAATATATTTTGGACAGGTTGTGCTGCTCATACAATTGATATGATGCTTGAAGCCATTTCTCAGTTACCAAAGTTTACAAAAATCATTGATCAGGACAAAGAGCTCACAGTTTTCATATATACTCATCACAAAACCTTATCAATGATGAGATTTCATACCAAGAAGAGGATATTGTGAGACCCGGAGAACATTCTTGACGTTGCAAATCTTGTTGGAGAATAAAAAACAGAACTAAAATCAATATTCACATCTGAAGAATGGGATAAATGCAAACTTTCGAAGAGTAGAAAGAGTAGAAAGGGGAAATCTGGTTTTTTAACTATTATGAGTTCTGCATTTTGGAATGGTGTGACATATGTTTTGAAGGTTGTTGGACCTTTAGTGAAATTTCTTAGGATTGATGATGGATATAAGAAGCCTTCTATGGGTTTTATCTTTGGAGAGCTCCTAGAAGCAAGAAGCAAGATTATGTTGGCTTGTAATGACTTGGAGAGGAATTACAAGCCTATCTTTGATATCATTGACGAGAAAATGAAAGGAATATTGAATTCTTCCTTGCACATGACTGCATACCTATTGAATCCATTCCACTTCTACAAGGATCTATCCATAGAGCATGATCAGATGTAATTGATGGATTTTTCAATTGTGTGGAGACTTTTTACCATGGAGAGTATGATAAGCAAGATAAAGTCGTCAATGAAGAGTTTAATGTCTATAAGACAAAGTCTGGAGCTTTTGGGAGAGGTATAGCTCTCAGAGGATGTCAATAAAATGATGAGAAGTTTGATCCAGGTATTATTTTTTAGCTTAATAACCTTAATGAATGTATGATCAGGCACATTCTTAATTTAGTTTATATTTTAGGGAGTTGGTGGTCAATATATGGTTGTCATGTGCCTGTTTTGTAAAAGTTAGCAACAAGGATTCTCTCTTTAACATCTAGTTCATCCGATTGTGAAAGAAACTAGAGTGCTTTCGAAGGGGTCAGTAATTTAAATAAAAAAAATAGATTTTGGATTTTTGACATCTATCTTATTGAATTTTTATACAGGTTTTGAGACTCTTTTTACTTCTTTGTTGCAGATTCATACCAAGAAAAGGAATATATTAGATGTTAATCGACTTAACAGTCTAGTATATGTCCAATTCAATGCCAAATTGGTTAACAAGCGAAGAAGGATCAAAGACAGAGATATTGATGTGATTTTAGATGATAAAGATGAAAGCAATGTAGAAGAATGGTTGATGGAGCCGAATTCAGTTGAGAGGGAAGAAGGGCTTAATGATGAACATCAAAATGAACCTGGAGAAGATCTTGAATCTGATGAAGAGCATGATATTGCTATGGATATTTGACAAAGTGTATCAAAAACAACTTGTGTATTACTTTGCCACAAGGCCGATATTTATACAAGAAGAGAATTTACAAAACCGGAAAGTGAATAACATATAAAAGGAAAGATATATACAAATATCTTGTCGACACTTTCGTATCAAGTAACGATCCTCTAACACCCCCCCCCCCTCAAGTTGGAGAATAAAAGTTTTGAATGCCCAACTTGGATAGAAACGAATCAAATTCCTTGCGTCCTAAAGCTTTGGTGAGAATGTCAGCTAGTTGGACTATAGTAGGAACATAATTCGGTTTGATGGTGCCATCCACATTGCTTTCTCGAACAATATGACAGTCGACCTCAATGTGTTTTGTGCGCTCATGAAACTCCGGGTTCGCACTGATATGTAAAGCAGCCTTACTATCACATAGCATTGTTATTGGAGTTTGGTGATCGATGCCGAGTTCCAGTAACAAAGCCTTAAGCCATCTCAGTTCCTTAGTAAGAGCAGCCATCGATCTATATTCCGCTTCAGCCGACAAAGCTGAGACCGTGCGTTGTTTCTGTATTTTCCACGCAATTGGTGAATCGCCAAATTGTACAATCCAACCGGTGATAGATTTACGAGTAGTTGGACAGCTCGCCCAATCTGAGTCACACCAGCCTGTTAAATGAGAGACAGAATCAGCCCGTAAAAGTATACCTTGGCCAATCGTTCCTTTGAGGTAGTGAACAACTTTCAATGCTGCAAGCCAATGGTCTTCTCGTGGTTTCTGCATGTATTGAGACAAGATATGAATCGCGTAAGCAAGATCAGGTCGCGTGGAAGCAAGGTAGACTAGACGTCCAATAAGACGTCGATATGGTGTTGGATCCATGATCAGTGGACTATCGCTGAGTGATAGGCGATGGTTCTGGTCCATTGGAGATCCAGCCGGTTTACATTCGAGTAATCCAGCTTCTGTGACTATATCCATCGTAAATTTTCTTTGACAGAGATAAAATCCAGAGACGTTGCGTGCAATTTCGATGCCAAGAAAATATCGAGCATGACCAAGATCTTTCATCCGGAAGCAACGGGAAAGGTAGTGTTTGAACTCCTTGATTGCCGAAGGAGAGTTTCCAGAGATGAGCAGATCATCAACATAGACCAATATTTGTAAGAAAACACTCCCATGATGAAATAAGAACAGCGAGTAATCTGATTTGGTCTGTTTAAAACCATATTTCTTCAAAGCTTCTGCCAATTTGGAGAACCAGCACCGCGGAGATTGTCGAAGACCATAGATTGATTTTCGCAGCCTGCAAACCCATGTGTCTCCTGGTGTAGAGAAACCAGGAGGTGGTCGCATATATACTTCTTCGTCAAGATCTCCATGAAGAAATCCGTTGTGGACATCCATATGATGTACCTCATAGTTGTGTTTTGCAGCAATATCAAAGATTAGACGAACCGTTGTCATTTTAGTGTTGGGAATGTCCTGAAATCATACTTGTAATCACTCTAGAGATAGTTGTGTTGTCGAGATTAGACATTCGTATGATACTGGGTAATCATAACGCTTTGCTAGAAGCCACTTATGATCTATGAGTTTAGAACTCATTGCTAGTATTATATGATCCTATAGGATCACACACCTAAGCAAACTGGATATTTAATATGGGGTTGATCATTATTGTAATGATCTGGTGAATGTATATTTGATATACATTCAATAACGATTCTCTGAGGTTGTGTCGATCGACACAGAAGGTGCATCGATCGACACAGGTCGCGAACCAAAATAGATATTTTGGTTTATGACTTAATTAACTACGGTTTGATCCTCGGTTAATTGGGTCGTGGTAAAAGTCTATATATATGATATATGATCGACTTTTACAGCCACCGTACTCAATTTACAGCCACCTCGGTGAAACAGAGAAACCTTTAAGAGATCTGATCTCTACGGCACTAGCATCCCATCTGTTCCAGTTTGTGTGCGTGTGGATACCAGTAGAGGCGCAGCACTTGAGGCGCTTGAGAATCTCAAATACCTAATCATCTTCCGCCGCTAATCTCCAGGTAATTCGAGATCCTAATGATTCAATATACCTGAACCCTAGATCTTAGGCTTTGGAATTTATACCTAGGGTTGCCAATGTGATTAGAACCGCCTAGAAATTCCTTAAGTGGTATCAGAGCCTTAGGGTTCCAGTTGAATCTGTAGTATGTTGATTAGATTGGTTGAATCTGGATCGTTGTATATTTGATATATGCCTGCTAAATTGAGTTTTGATCAAAGTAATCTCGTTTAGGTTTTTTGTTCGAAAACGATTCTAGGGTTTTTCGGATTGTGTCGATCGATACTAATCCGGTGTCGATCGACACAGAATGATAACCCGATTAAAACTTTAGGTTTCGCCTAGTGACGATCGACACAAGAGTTGTATCGGTCGACACAGATCTTGCGAATAAGTTTAATCGGTTCAATTGGATTGGACCGGTTATCGAGCTCGGTTAAAATTGGTTAAACCGCTTAGAACGGTTTGATGCGATTGGTTTGATTTAGTTGGTGCCGACCGACACTAATGTAGTGTCGATCGACACTGACCGGTTATCGAAACCGGAACAATTGGATTGATCGGTCATCGCAAAATTTGGTTTTGGTAGGATTGTGTCGATCGACACTAAAGTAGTGTCGGTCGACACAGGATCTGATGGTTTCGGTTATTGAACCTGAAATCACAGAACCAAACCAAAATAAATCCAACTCTTAGAATAATTAAAACTCAGTTAGATTAGTTGTTTTAATTTGATTATAATCCTTCTAAGATACATATATGATATGTATATTAAATTAAAGGTTCCGTTCCTCAACTAAATATCAAGTATGTTTGGGTGACTTTCCAATCTTGTCAACTGTCAAGACTTGTTTCATTGTGCGATAGACTTGCAGTGCAAGGTGTCCACAATTACATGACTAAGACAGGAGGTAATCATGTTGATGGACTTGCAGTGCAAGGCGTCGACAATTACATGACTCAAAAGATTGGTTTACTTGACTGGGCCATCAAAATCGTTTTGGGCCTAGAGACATCAGGTGGATTAGACATAAGATGTCAATCCACAACCAAGATTTATATTGGATATAACTAGCAAAGTTGTTGCTTACCTAGATAGCTAAAATTTGGGCGATGAGCCAAAGCTCACTCAAGTTTCAGTGAAGTATGGGTCTTGGATCATTATATTTATTTGAGGAAACATTGTCTTGAATATAATGCGAGTCTTCTTAATAGTTAAGATTTCTCATTTCTTGAACATCATAACTAAACATCTCTTGTTTTCAGCTATGTCTAGCACAAACCATCACAACAATTTCTTCCTGCGATCCGCCCTTGAGAAGGACAAGTTAAATGGATCCAACTTTCTTGAATGGTATTGGAACTTGAGAATTGTTCTCAAACAGGAGAAGAAGGACTATGTCCTTGAGAAAGTTCTCCCCAAGAAGTACCGAGCCAATGCATGGCAGTCAGAGAAGGATGCTTAGGATAAGAATTCTAATGATGTGGTCGATGTGTGTTGTCTCATGTTAGCTACCATGAACTCGGACTTGCAGAAGCAATATGAGTACGTGGAGTCGCCAATAGAGATGATCACTGGCCTGAAAAGTATGTTTCAGGAGCAGGCACGAACTCAGAGATACCAGATGGTTAAGTCTCTAATTGAGTGCAAGCTACCAAAGGACGGACCAGTTAGTCCTCGTGTCATTAAGATGATGGGTTATATTGATAACCTGGGGAAGCTGGATTGTCCCATTAGCTAAGAGTTGGCTACTGACATCATTTTGCAGTCACTGCCGTCAAGCTATGATCAGTTTGTTATGAACTATAACATGAACAACTTGACAAAGACTTTGACTGAGTTGCATGGGATGCTCAAAACTGTTGAACCTAACATCAAGAAGGACACCCCAAATGTCCTTATGGTACAAAAGGGTAAAAAGTTTAAGAAACTTGGTAAGAACAAAGGTGATGGCAAGACGAGCTCGATTGTGAATCCAAGTGTGTCTAACCATGCTCCTAAGGTTAAACCTGGTCCTTCTAAAGATGATAAGTGCCATTATTGTAATGGTTATGGGCATTTGAAAAGAAACTGCAATAAATTCCTGGAAGATTATGAGAAGCTGAAGAAGACGTACGAGACTTCTTCTTCAGGTATTTATGTTATAGAAGTAAATGTTACTTCTTATGATTCTACTTATTGGGTATTAGATACTGGCTGTGGTGCTCATATTTTGTACGAATATGCAGGGCCTAAGCAAAAGTAGGATTTTGGAGAAAGGACAAGTGGATCTACGCGTGGGAAATGGAGCAAGAGTTGCTGCATTAGCCGTAGGAATATTTCATTTGTTTTGCTTTATGGCATGTTTTTAGAAATTAAGAACTGCTACTATGTACCTGCTATAAGCAGAAATATTAGTTCTATTCCTTGTTTGGATATGGAAGGATACCATTTTTCAAATTAAATATAAGTGTTATTCATTTGATTACAATGATATATTTTATAGTAGCAGTCCATTAGAGAATGGACTTTATGTTCTAAACCAAAACGTGCCTAACTATAACATTAGTACCAAGAGATTCAAGTCAAATGATACGAATCAAACTTCTCTCTGGCGTTGTCGTTTTGGGCCACATAAATGAGAAACAGATTCAGAAGCTCCATAGTGATGGGCTTTTGGGCTCATTTGATTATGAATCATGTGAAAAATGTGAATCTTGTTTATTGGGTAAAATGACGAAGGCTCCTTTCAACAAACAAAATGAAAGGGGCAAGTGACTTATTGGACCTTATACATACCGATGTGTGCGGCCCGATGAGCACAAATGCTAGAGGAAACTTTCAGTACTTCATTACCTTTACTAATGTTTTCAGTGGGTATGGTTATGTCCATTTAATGAGACATAAATCAGAATCTTTTGAAAAGTTCAAGGAGAGCTCCAGAATGAAGTACAGAATAAACTTGGCAAAAGTATTAAAGCTCTTCGATCAGATCGTGGAGGTGAATGCTTAAGCCATGAATTCAGTGATCATCTGATAAATAGTGGAATTGTTTCCCAACTCACTCCTCCTGGAACGCCCCAATGGAATGGAATTTCCGATAGAAGGAATTGGACTTTATTAGATATGGTTCGATCAATGATGAGTCACACAATCCTTCCATCATCCTTCTGGGATACGCTCTAGAAACGTCTGCGTTTAAACTAAATAGGGTTCAATCAAAATCAGTTACAAAGACACTATATGAGATGTAGACTGGAAATGTTTGGAAATGTTCCTAATTTGTCTTTCATGAAGATTTGGGGTTGTGAGTCTTATGTAAAACGTTTTAATCTCTGATAAGCTCGCACCCAAATCCGATGAATGCTACTTCATTGGTTATCCTAAGGAGACCAAGGCATGTTACTTTTACAACCGGTCCGAGAACAAAATGTTTGTTGCTCGGAACTGTGTTTTTCTTGAGAGAGATTTTCTTTCCAGGAAGAACAGTGGGAGTAAAGTACAACTCGAAGAAATTCAAAAATCACAGGAGACTGCTCAACCTGATGAGGAAGAGTAGCAGTTGGATCTATAAAGAGTTGTAGAACCTACACCTGTGGTGCCTAAAGTTCGCAAGTCCAAGACGATTCGTCACTTACCCGAGAGATTTGAATTTCTCATGACCAATTGCCATGATCTGTTGTTCATTGACAGTGACGAGTCTGCGACTTTGAAAAAGCAATGTTGGGCCCTGACTCCGAAAAATGGCTGAAAGCCGCTGAATCCGAAATGGGATCCATGTCACAGAACCAAGTAAGGACTTTGGTTGATTTACCCGATGGTGTAAAAGCCATTAAGTGTAAGTGGATTTTCAAGAAGCAAATTGACGTGGATGGTAATATTCAGATATACAAAGCTAGGTTGGTGGCAAAAGGTTTCAAGCAAATTCATGGTATTGACTATGAAGAAACCTATTCCCCAGTCACTATGCTTAATTCCATTCGGATTCTCCTAGCAACCGCCGCTCATTATGATTATGAGATCTGGCAGATAGATGTGAAAACAGTTTTCCTCAATGGAATTCAGGAAAGGATGTGTACATGACATAACCTGAAGGTTTCATTGATCCTAATGCTGCTAGGAAGGTATGCAAGCTTCATCGATCCATTTATGGATTGAAGCAAGCATCTCGGAGTTGAAATCTTCATTTTGATGAAGCAGTCAAAAGGTTTGACTTCATCAGGAATGAGGAGGAACCGTGTGTTTACAAGATGACTAGTGGGAGCGCAGTTGCATTTCTAGTATTGTATGTTGATAACATACTGCTTCTCGGAAATGAAGTTCCATTGTTTCAGTCTGTTAAGACTTGACTCGAAAGTTGTTTTTCGATGAAAAATATGGGACAATCCGTATACATTCTTGGAATAAGAATCTATAGAGATAGATTGGACAAGCTAATTGGATTGTGTCAAGATACTTATATTGATAAGGTCTTGCACAGGACCAGTATGCATGATTCCAAGAAGGGCTTCATGCCAATGACTCTTGGCATTACTCTTAGCAAGACGCAATGTCCTTCGACACACACTGAGTGAGAGCGAATGAGGGTCAGACTACTGCTAAAGGCATTAGATGTCTTAAGATATGGTCTTAATTTTAGTGGGAGTTGTTGTTGTTGATTTTAGTTATGATATGATGTTCATGTAAACATAATTTGATTATGTTAATGAAATCTGATTTCAGTATTATTTAATTATGATTATTAAATAATAGTCCCAAAAGCAATTTATGACATTTTATAGGTCATCAAGTATGTGACTTGATCATGAAACCCTATAGATAATAAATGACATAAATTATGTTGGTCCCTGGTCGAGGTTGTTAAAGTGGGACATTAACAACTGCATGAGACTAGTATGTGAGGTGACTGATGACTAAGTTTCATGGAGTCATTAATAAGAGTATTAAAGTCAATCACATAGATATGTGTTGGAGAACACAGGATCGGACATGACCCCGCTAATGAGAACTCTACAGGATAGTTATATAAGTGTCATGAGAGTTTTCATTACGACTATAGAGTATAGTCCTTAGACCTGAGCTCATCATGTTTTCTTACATATGAATTGGTCCGTTTTAACTTTGTCAAACGTCAGCCGTAACAGGTGACTATAAAGGCATTGATTGGGCGTATCATGAAGTGTGTGAAGGAACAGGGATGGAACAAGATGGGATTTGTCCCTCCTATATAACAAGAGATAAATATCTCAGGGCCCATCGAAGATTTGATACTGAGAAATGTGTGGCCACACTCAAACGAGGTGATTGTCAGTCGTTTGTCTTGTCAGTATAAATTGGAGTTCAATGAACATGATCTTGGCTTAATAAGGATGACACGGATCTTACCTTATGCCAGATCGAGATATAGAGACGAAGGGATTATGGGAATATATGATTCCAGTACAAGTGGGAGATTGTTGGGAATGTCCTGAAATCATACTTGTAATCACTCTAGAGATAGTTGTGTTGTCGAGATTAGACATTCGTATGATACTGGGTAATCATAACGCTTTGCTAGAAGCCACTTATGATCTATGAGTTTAGAACTCATTGCTAGTATTATATGATCCTACAGGGTCACACACCTAAGCAAACTGGATATTTAATATGGGGTTGATCATTAGTGTAATGATCTGGTGAATGTATATTTGATATACATTCAATAACGATTCTCTGAGGTTGTGTCGATCGACACAGAAGGTGCATCGATCGACACAGGTCGCGAAACAAAATAGAGATTTTGGTTTATGACTTAATTAACTACGGTTTGATCCTCGGTTAATTAGGTCGTGGTAAAAGTCTATATATATATATATATATATATGATATATGGTCGACTTTTACAGCCACCGTACTCAATCTACAGCCACCTCGGTGAAACAGAGAAACCTCTAAGAGATCTGATCTCTACGGCACTAGCATCCCGTCCGTTCCAGTTTGTGTGCATGTGGATACCAATAGAGGCGCAGCACTTGAGGCGCTTGAGAATCTCGAATACCTAATCATCTTCCGCTGCTAATCTCCAGGTAATTCGAGATCCTAATGATTCAATATACCTGAACCCTAGATCCTAGGCTTTGGAATTTATACCTAGGGTTGCCAATGTGATTAGAACCGTGATATGCTCTAGAAGTTTTAATCCTATACTACTGCAAGTGCACAGATATGCAGATGTAGTACTTAGGTATCGAATCCACAGAGACTCCGGTCAACGATAGATATTAGAACAGTCGAGATTAAACTAAGATGAAACAATGTGATGTAACTAAAAAGCAAGCAAGAAAGTAAATCAGATAGCAAGATTGGTTGTGAAAACAGTTAACTTAAAGCGCTAAGTCTAGGGCGTTCTCAGAAAATCAGACAAGCAGATAAATCATTCAATCAGGATCTAATTAAGCACAGTTCTAGAACTCAAAACACGGATATAGAATTAACCAAATGTCGTTGCGAGAATTCTCTAAGTCTAAGTGCAGCAATCCAAATTCCTTTGCAATTACTAACAGATTAAACCAACATTAATTCCAAGTTCGAGATGTTCACAATTAAACTAAACCAAATTCCTTTGCGAGTAATTTAATTGCTCAACCTAAATAGTTCAGATTCTAAACCACACTGCCGTGTCGTATTTAGCAACCTAAGATCTAGATTCTAATTGATCAGGTTAGAACTAGCATTAAACATAATTTAGATCGAAGAACAGATAAGTTATGAATCCTTAACTGAATTAATTGAATCTAGCAAGTCATGAAATCCTATTTGAGAAACCCTAAACCTAACTAGGAATCTACTCAGACATAGATGATGTAAACATAATCAATGTATAAATAAATTGCATATAAGAAATCAAAGGAGTAAAAGGAGTTCGAAATCTTCTCCAAATACAAGATGAAGTACAGGTTCAGATCAGCCCCAAAATCTCTCTAAATCTCTCTGCTCAAAGTATGACTGCTTGATAATAGCGTATTGAAAGCGTCTGTAAAACGTATCTAAAAACTGATCTAAAAACCTAATTAAATAGCTAAAACACGTTTTGGGGCTTCGGTGTATATATCTGGAACTTCTGGGCAACTCTGCAATATCTCATAACTTCATTAACTCTCACGAGTCTGGCCCATTCGCGCTGTGCATCGATCGATGCAGGTGTGCAACGATCGACGCAGTCCTCTGTTATGGACAGTGAGCTTCACCTCTCGGGTCAGATCTCCAAAATACACCAAATAGCTCTATAATCTCCACTTCTGCTCTAAACGTGCGTGTACCTACTAAAACCTGCAAAAGACTCTAACGAAACACAAATAGACTCTAAAACACACTTATATCATGGTCTAAAACTAGTAAAAACCATGATATATCAACTCCCCCACACTTAGCCTTTGCTTGTCCTCAAGCAAAACAAAGAACTAGACATTGTGAAAAGGTTTGAAAACTTTCAGAAACTCTTTTCATCTTCGAAGCAACAACACTCAGATTCCCCTTAATAATCCACATGAAAGATTTCACCTGCAGACATCAAGACCAACATATACTTCCCCCACACTTAGCAATTGTCCTAAGTAAACTCCACAATCACATTCACGCATTCAAATTCACCCCACTGACTTCTGCGAATATTTAAGTGCAGTCTCACCTAAGGAGTATCGTTCAAAGGGCACATGGACTCTTACCTTGTCAGCTCTAGACCACCATACTATCTTTCTCTGGTCCCTTTCTTCTCTTTTCCCTTCCTTAACAACTGATTTTTCCCCATTGGGTATCATTTTATTTTTTTTATCAGTGTTCTTCCCGTTTTGGGGTGTACTTTGGACACATTCCATGGATGCACAGGATATGATAGTTGTAGCTACCACTCCCAGAGACCACTTCAGAGCTACTAGCTCATCCTCAGTTTATTATTCTCTTTTTGTTATTTTATGGAAGGGGAGAAGGGAACCAAATAGGACAGGTTTACAGGCTGTGTCAGAACTAACAAAGGAATCCGACTCAAGGTATTCCAAGCCCTTAGGTGAGAAAATTAAGTCATTATTAAGGTGAAGTCAGTAAAAGGATCCTCTGATACCTGAAGTGATGTGGGTGTTCTCAGTAGGCTGATCCGTGTCTGGGTTTTCTAATAGTCATAGATAATCTGCAACTTCATCCCAATGGTTACTTAAGTTCCTACAAGTGCTGTTAATCTTCTTAAAAAATCATTGTTTCTTACTTAAACTGTTTTGACTCGATAAAACAAATTTTGAAAAATTGGACTGATTCTTAAGAAAACAGAAAGATAAAGTCAGTAGCACCTCCCCCACACTTAAGACACACTGTCCCCAGTAGTGTCAAGCGAAGGATTGGTAAAAAGAAAGAAAAATTAGTTAATGGATGTGTTGAGTTCTGTCTGATTTTTACCTCTGTCGCACATGCATCGACCGTTGCACTAGGTGCATCGATCGTTACTGTGCAATTTTCGTTGTGGGTCGATCGTTGCTCAGGACCGCAACGATCGCTGCAATGCGATTTTTCGTGTTGTGACGATCGACACAGTGGTGTGTCGATCGACGCACTGCGATTTCTCCGAGACCTGCAGACAAAACTCACCAAAAACAGAAACAAAAAGTAAAATCCTACAAAAACACTAAAGTTAAAATGCAAAAACGAAAACAGTGGGTTGCCTCCCACTCAGTGCTTGTTTAAGGTCATTAGCTTAACCGGACGAACAAGAATCAGGCACCGGGAGATCCTGACAGAGACTTTAATTGCCTCTCTGCAAGTCTCCTCATCCATGGCGGAGAGTAAGCCGTATCAGAATGAACTTGTCCAAGAAAAGATGGAATGTGATGATCTCCAGGGTCAGGAACCAATGTCTCGCATGTCTGCTCTCCATCCCCATCTCTAATGGTGAAGGTCTGACCATCAATATGCGGCTTGCGCAGCTTATCCATCTCAAAGTGTAGTGTGTCATCTCCTAGATGAAGGTCAATCAAACTATGATTCACATCTATCACCGCTCCAGCTGTAGCTAAAAATGGCCTTCCAAGTATCAAGGCATCATCAGGATCACTGTTATACTTCAGCACCAAGAAGTCTGTCGGAACCAAGTAGTTTCCAACTCTCACTGGGACGTCCTCAAGAACTCCTTCTGGAATCCTTATAGACTGATCAGCTAGGACAAGAGAGGTCTTAGTAGGCGAAAAATCTGTCATTCCCAGCTTCTCTGCCACAGAATATGGCATAAGACTTCCAGCAGCTCCCAGATCACACAGAAAACGCCTAAAACTATCCTTAAAGATAGTACAATTCAGCACAAACACACCAGGATCAGGCAGCTTCTTTGGAATCTTAGTCAGCAAAACCTCACTAATATACCTAGGGACTACTATCACCCAATCCTTCAGCTGCTCATCCATAGGCAACATCTTACCCAAGTATCTCTGCACACAAGGGTGATAAGGTGGATCATCAGAAGGTGGACTTTCATCCAATTCTTCACCAATCTCTTCTAGCTTTTTAAGCTCTTCAATCTCTTGCTGAATCACTTCAGATACTTTAGGATATAGTCGGATAGATTGTGCATAAATCTCCTGCTGAGTAATCTCAGACACTCCAGGGAACAAACGATCAAGCTCCAAATCAACCTATGCATCAATCACTACAAGAAATATGGGTATTGATAGCACCATGAAAACGCTATCATATGTCTATGGTAGCGTTTCCATAAACGCTATGTTTGCCGCTGCCATCTTAGGTCAGTCATCTACGATAGCACTAATTTGACATGCTATCATATATCTGTCTACGATAGCGCTAATTTTGATGTGATTATATAGTTTTCAGTAGCATTGGTTTATTGCCATTTTATAAATTAATGCAGCGTATTATTCGTGCAATAATATATATTGTGGTGGCAATATTTTAGGGCCGTATTATACTTTATCCTAGCATTTTTGTTGTTGCTATATTATTATTTATAATGACCAATCTTTATGGATGTTGTATATTTTATGAACACTTTTATATTTTGCCATATTTAATATTAATTGGAGCTATTAATTGAATTCTGGTTTAAAATTATTATTTTAAAATCAATTAGAATTGCAGAAATATATTTAGAATTTATAAACATATAATTACAAACAATTCAAATTTCTATAACTTAAACATAAACATCCACAAACAAAAAATACATACTCAAGTATACCAACAAACATAAACACAAGTTCAACTGAAAACATAAACTTAATAGTTGTAATGTCATAAGTATGATCCCACTGCATTAAAAGAAAGCTTTACCCATGGAGGATTCTCGTATAGGCGGGGAGCATTTGAAACGAGTGTTGCCTTCTAGAATCTCTTCGGCTGAGAAAGCTAGGTAATGCGGGCATGTTTCAACGGTAACACTGTCTCCTTTGCCTTTCACTTCCTTCAATATTCAACCAAATTTAAGAAAAATGCATTACGGTTTTAGCAATGAGGAACATCTAAGTGATAGTGCATTAACTGCTCAAAGTCCAAGGAACATCTTAAGTACCTTTATCAAGTCCAAGGAAGAAGTGGCATCAGACAAATGCACAATATGAACATGTGCTCCTTCTGCAGAACCACCAATTCTTGTGTTCTCAGTAACCGATAATAAGTTTCTGATTGCTCCCTCCTCCCTAATTGCTCGAACAAAAATTTGTTTTAGGTACAGTGACCATTTCGTAAGAAGAATGCAGCAGAGACTCACCATGAAGTTGGCCTGGTTTTTAAATAAGTCAAGTAAGAACGAGGATCATTGTCGCCCCCTTTGTCAATCTCTAAATCTTTTTATATCTCTGCGTGTACAAGCAATGGTCTTTTGTACTTAGCTAATACAGATAGCCCTTCCTGCAGGAAACAAGCAATATACAAGAGCCAGCCAGAAGTAAAATCTTAGCAGATACTAACACCTCTTGGGACAGAGAATTACCACTAGATCAAGCTGTTACGAGGCTCATCACTTCCTCTGCTGCTATAAGTGTTAAGGACGGCTTGATTTTGAGTCGACGATTTCAGCGGCTAGATTTTGTACCTAGAGACGCAACAGTAGTAAGATGAATTTTGGTAATACAATGTAGTAGGCTGCGAAGAAAAGTCAGTGCATTATCTTAAGTTGAGAACACAATACAATTCCAAATGACCAAAGAGAGAAGAAGAACATCAAGCTTACTGTTAAGAAATCTCGCTTTTAACAGCTGGAGTAACAACAGCAATCTCCTTTTCTGTTGAATTCAGATGAATTCAGATGATATATCAAACAAAAGATCATGCCAAGATTATCAACTCTTATGTCAGAATAAACTATCAAGTACATAGATTCACCAGTTCATGAATTTCACGCCTCTGGCCGCAATATCTTTGTTTTCCTCTCTGATATCAGGCTTCCACAAAACATCTTCGTCAGTTTCTATCTATTTTGTTACTTTCATTGCAAAATCTGAGTAACAAAACCCAAAAAACATAGCACCTGTTGCCATCCGAGAGGTGTGAAATGTGCATCAAGTATGACTCCAAAGCTGTAAACTTAGACCTGCAGTTTATAGAGTAAGAAGAGAAACATTAGAGATGGAGGCTAGACATCAATGAGCAAAGGAACTTAACCAAGCAGAAGTTGGCACAGTAAGGACCTTCAGCAAGGTTTGTTGAATCGTTTATGTGGATGATGTGCATTGAAAAGCACCTGGTAAGCTTAAGAATATCTTCTTTCGGTCTCATAAATCAGGGCTTTCAATCTCCTCAACCTAAATACTTGGAAAACCATACACCATTAAGTCATTGAGCAAGAAGACATTGCGACTGAAAATACCAATGCTCAGACACATAACTAAAGCTACACATCCTGTTTTCACCACCTTGTCACAGTTTTGTATTCAGTATTTAGTTTATATTGAAGTACTTTCTAACACGAGCTAGAAGGGGAATCGATTCCACAAGAGATCTCATACACGAACAAGTGAAGAAGTAAAACAAATCTCGGAGAAGAAGAAAGGGGATACACTCGATTGGTTGAAGAAAATCGAACCTGAGTCAACCTCATACTCTGTGACTCAACCTCTCCGACACCATTCTCTGGTTATCATCCTTTCGCTGAGCTCCTGTGCAGAAGCATCCTGGCCACCGAGCATAAATGAGATTTCCGACTGTCTCACTAAACAGGCTAAATCTCAGTTTCCATTGAAGGAAATTGGAGAAGAACGAAACCCTAGAGAGTTGAGAGAAGAGACTGATTTTTTATCTAAGAGAAGGAGATGATGAAAAGGAAGAAACGTCTTCTCTTCTCGTCTCTTTCAGAATCTCTGACTTTTGAATTTTTAGATTTTTAGATTTGTTTAGGTTCTGGGAAAAATTAAAATTTTGTCTAAGTGTTTTGGGGGTACACTAAAATTTTCCCCAAAATTTTTGGCGCTTTAAGTGAACCATAGCCTAAATTTGGCTAAAATTTTTTTTAGTAACTAAGTAAAAATTGTTTGACAAAAAACTAAGTAAAACTTATATTTAGGATTAAAAATCTAGAATTTAGGGTTTCAACTTTAGAGTATAAAATTAGGATTTGAATTTTGGGTTATAGGTTTATGATTTAAATTTAGGTATAAGTTAAATTTTTATACTTAATATATTTTTTATATCAAACCCTGAATCCTATATATGCTCTAAACTAAATTCTGAATATTAATTTTATAAATAAAGTTTTTAATAAAAATAAAGACATTACATTATAAAAATACAAACTACATAATAAATTAAATTTTACAACATCTAGTTCATAAAATTCACCACAATATGATGATAATATATTTTGTAAGTGTAAATCCAAAGCTTTTACCCTTCATTATCTTAGCCTAACCCTAACCCTCCAATACCCTAAACTCTAAAAAAATGTTTGTACGACTTTAACTTTTATATTAGTTTATAGTTAATATCATAACCCTAAATCCTATTTATATTTGGATAGCATTTCATGATTAGGGTTTAAATTAAGTTTGGGGTATAGGGTTAGAGTTTAAGTTATGGTCGGTTTATATGGTTAGGGTTTGAAATATAGGGTTAAAGTTAAGTTAGTGTATGAGATTAGGGTTTGCAAAAAAATTTTTGAAAATTAATAATTTATTTATAAATTTTAAATCTTGTTTCTTAGATATGTTATAGTAGTTACATTTTTTAACCCTAAACCCTATTTATACCCTAAACCCATAAACCCTATCTTTAACCCTATATAAATACCTTAAACTAAAATTGAAATTTTTGTTTGTTCATTTTTTTTATTCATAAGTATTTCTAACAAAATGATTTAAGTTTTTTTGTAACTGAATTTGTTTTACTTTTCTTTTGAATCAAATTTGTAGTAACCTTAAACTTAACATTAGAATCAACTGCTTATCAATGTAATGCAACAAATAATACAAATCCAAGTAATGGGATGACGCATTCAAGCCACCACAATAAGATAACATAAACAGCCATCACCGACTATGAGCCACCATCATGTGTCTCCTCCATCAATATATGTTACAAAGACATCATCAGACTAACATCTTGGCTATCTTTCATTTCATTTGGGTTAAGGTTTCTGGTATTGGGCCAATGAGCTGATTATTTTTTACGGTTCCTGCGTTAGCCAGAGATGAAACAATTTACAAACTATGCTTTTGCCTTGGCATAAGTTTACAATGTAGAACAGCGCATGGAACGGGTGAGCTGCCATGTCCGAGAAGCTGCAGCCATATAGCAACATATATTCATCGAGACGGCTGGTGCATATAAAATTTTGATAGATTAAAACGAATATTGAAGATACTTTGCATTACCTTGCTGGAGCTGTGATGAGGTAAGCCAGACCACTAACTGGAACAGATTGTCCACTGTACTCAGATTCTTTCCATTGTCCCAAAAGGTTTACGAAGAAATTTCCACTGAACTTCCTGTAGAGAAGCTGTTGACCACGAGGAGATATTTAATATTAGCATTATGTTTATTGTGGAGATTATTCACTATACAGACGGTGAAGTGGAATGAATGAATGTACCTGAGAGATGAAGTAAAGATTTGAGACGAGAGCAGATTGGAGAATGATGGGCGTGTTAGAGGTGTAGAACAGCTTGATTGGGTAATAACCCTGTTGGCCACGAGCATTCTTTGATCTCACAGGTAAAACCACGCGGAACCCTTGTAAGTAGATCACAATCAGGAAGATCAAGACTGGGGCAAGCAAGTTGGTAACATTTAGAAGGTTTTGCCGGTAGAATGCTTGGCGGAGAGCTGCAACCTTGTTGGACTTAGTTATCAACATATGGAATAATGCAATAACGGCACCTTCAAACTCAGCTCCACGACTAGTGTTGATGGTAGTTGGGCTAAATGCCTTCCAGATAATGCTCTCACTGCATATCTGTTGGAATTGTTGGAATTGTGTCCAGTAATCTCGGTACTGTCTCTAGAAAGTAAGAGTATGTCAATGATCAGACATAAGTCATATAATACTGGGGGTCATGATGTGATGTAGCCCTGGAATCAAAGTGATGCTCTGATACCAGATGATGTAGCCCCGGAGCGGAAGCTTGAGCTATGGTTTGATGTTCCTGCAAAATAATAACCCTTTAGCTTTAAGAAATTCCATGGCTGGCTCGTCATGTCCTTCTTATTTCTGATCCGGATATGGTCCATATCTTCTCTGGGATCGTTGGCCATTGCTCATAAAGTGCAATCAATAAGAACGAGTGAACACATAGGAATATGAGAATTGCACACGTTTTGGATCTTTGTAAACTGGGTTTTTTTTTGTGATTTTTGTGGATATTTTTTTTTTTTTTTTTTGGTAAGAAATAGAAGAAACTGACAAGAAAGAAAACAAAGAAGCAAAACAAATTTCTGGGTTTTTGTTTATGAAAGAAAATTGAATGAGGAACAAAGAAACAATTTTTTTTTTTTTAAATGATAGAAAACAAAGATAGGAGCTTTTAGAGCTCTGATACCAGATGATGTAGCCCTGGAATCAAAGTGATGCTCTGATACCAGATGATGTAGCCCCGGAGCGGAAGCTTGAGCGATGGTTTAATGGAGGACAAGCACTGGCTTAAAAGCTCTCTTACTTGACCGAGATGGATGGAATGAATGGATGATGATGAACAACTCACTTGTTCGATGGGCTGATTGACTCTCTCAATCTGTGGTTGAACAACTTATTTGTATCACACAAACAAGTTAATCCAAGGTTTTCTAGAGAATAGGTGAATCACACACTTATTCAAGAGAAGGGGAAATTCTTAACAAAGAACACTCTTTGAAGAAACTGAATAATACTTAGTTGATTGATTGAAAGCGTGAATAATACAATGAGCTAAACTATGCCTTTATAGGCTCTTTACAAACGGTCCTATTGACTAAAAATCATAAAGAAATCGAGACTTAATGAGAAACTAGCCGTTAGACTGAAAATGGCAAGAATCCAAGCTCTTGATGATTTCCTTGTATCTGGATGGCTTTAAGGGATAAGTGAGGATCCTTGGAACAGCTTGATTGACAAATAACTCGCAGCTTGCATTCTTGGAAAGAAGCCGTTGGTGTTTGATCTCTTTCTTCTCCAAAAATGGTAAGTATGACTTCTTGAAGTTATGGAGAATCTTGTGTGGTCTTGTGCAGCTGGGGACGTCTAGACTTGATGGAAAGGAGCTCAGTACACTGTAGTTTTGATAGGTAAAGGTTTGGTGCTGAATTGACCTTCCAAATGTGAATGCTTCCATATATGGCGAGTCTGCTGAGCTAGTGCCGATGCTACTTCCTGAGCTAGATGTGATGCTACATATGGTTAGCTCCTTTTCGGTATCTTCTTCTTCTGTCATCTTTTGGGGATGACTCTTCTTAGTGGCATGCTGATGATGATCTGAGCAAGATGTCTTGACCTTGGTCTCCACTTGAGCTAAGATAAGCTCATACGCCTTGTTGGATCTTCTCGGCTCCATAATCTCTTCTCCATGTGTTATGATTCCTCCTGGGTCATATGTCTTCTTAGGATTGATTGTTGGATGTATAATCAATCCTATGCCTTGTTTTGGATCAGAAATCATTGTGGCCTTGACTTCTCTTTGTTTCTTTGTGCTGCTTGACGTAGTGGTTGAGTCAGCGATTGAGTTAGTCAGCGCCTGGTCTGGTTTGGTTCTGATGACCGCATCATGATGGCTTGCTAGAGTCCGCTCATGATCTATAAGTCTTGGACTTATTTCCTTTATTATATGATCCCATATGGGTCACACGCCTAAGCTTACAGGAAAATGTGTAGGAACGGATTGACAGAAGTACGGTAAAAGTGCTAGGCATTTACTGTACTTAGAGATTAAAGGGTTCAGCAATCGTGTGTCGATCGATACACAAGGTGTGTCGATCGACACAGTGCGTGAACGCCTAGGAAATAATAAGACCGAGAATTGGGCCCGAAAGCCCATGAGAACTAAGACAGGTTTTAAATGAATAAAACCTGACCTAGCTCTCTAATTCTCTCCAGGTCTGCGCCTCTCTCTCTCTCTCTGTCGCCTCCCTCCTCGTGGTCTAGCAGCCAGATTCCTTTGCGTGCGTGTGTGAACCTTTGGAGGATCCATCCCTTGGTGGCTCTCTGATCTCTGACCTGTTCTCCCTTTCCGCTGCACAAAACAGGTAAAAGGTGAGATCAATATTGTTTCTATTCAAGAGAACCTAGATCCGCATGTTTAGGATAATCTGAATCAGAGAATTGAATCAGGATTCATCTAAACATTCCTTCAGTGGTATCAGAGCTATTGGTTCTGGTTATTCTTGTTTAGATTCAAGTTTAGGATTGTTTTCTTGTTTAAGAAGTGTTTTGAATCAACTACTGATAAGAGAAATCACTTAAGCAACAAGGAATTGAAACCTAAACACACTTGAAATCGCAAATCCAAGCTATATTGATTTGGAATGCGATTTTCATAAAGTAGTATCGGCTGTGATCGCATGGATCGATCGATACGATCGCATGGATCGGTCGATACAACCGCGAGAGATCGACTGCAATCGCATGGATCGATCGAACGATCGCATGGATTTCGCATATCTCGGCCAAGCCTGCTCAACGCGTGAACGCATCGATCGATGCTGAGAGCATCGACCGATGCGATTGAAGAATCGATCGATGCGGTTGATGAATCGATCGATGCGGTTGGTTCATCGATCGATACGGTTGGGTTTAAGACTCGGTTTAAAATTTTGATTAAAATTATTCGTCCTGGTTTAATAAACAGATTTAATAATTTTATTAAGTCTGGTTAAACCGGGATAAGAAATCCAAAGTCGAAAATTGGATTTTGTGCCTAAACCAGGATTTTCTAATTTGATTTGGTTGGACCAAATAAATTGAGAAAATCCGGTTTAGTAAATAACCGGTTGACAATTGTGGTCATCGTAGTAATTAAAATTTGGTTAGACCAATTTTAATGAACCAGACCGGTTATGTCATTTAATTGGACAATTGGGTCATGTCTTGGACATGGACAAATTCTTGGGCCACGGGCCAAGAAGTTAAAACAATTGGGCCAATTATTTGAGTCTTTCTTCAGATTAATTTAGAATTTATTTTATAAAATTATAAAGTCGATTTTAAATTAAAGTTTCCGAAATTTTGAAATTAGAAAGTTTCTTAAATTAGAAGTTTCTAGATTTGCGGGTTTTGGATTTTAAAGAAATTTCTAAAGTTAGAAAGTTTCCGTTTTTAGAAAGTTTCCAATTTTAGAAAGTTTCCAAAAAATAGTAGGTTTCCAAAAATGGAAAGTTTCCCGAAATAGTAATCTTCTATTTTGGGAATGAATTTTAAATAAACCTACGAACCTCAAATAATATCAAGCGTTGGATGTCTTGTCCATTCTATGTCAGCTGTCGAAGCCCATTCAATTGTATTCATGGCCTTACAGTGTGAGGGTGTCTGCTTTTGCGTGGATAAGACGGTTTGTGATTCATAAATGTCATTGGGAGTCCCAGACATTAATGATTACATGACTGTATAGTCTGGTTTTCTTGACTAGGCCATCGGGAGTCCCGGGCCTTGAGACATCAGAGTGAATTGGGCCTCGGGCCCAGATTCACAACCAAGAGTTATATCACGGATATAATTAGCCGATATAGGGCTTACCGATATAAGCTAAGGTTGGGTGACGGCCAGTGGCCCACTTTAATCTTAGTTATATGTGGATCTTGGAATCATTATATTCTATTGAGGGTAACTGATGTTATTGAATATAATGCGTGATTAATCATATTAAGTATAATACAAGATTAATCATATTGAACATATTAACTAAAATCCTTTTATCTTAATTTTCAGTTATGACTAGCACAAACAATCAAAACACTTTCTCGATCCGGTCTGTCCTTAAGATGGACAAGCTGAACGGATCAAATTTCTTGACTTGGTCGCGGAACCTGAGGCTAGTTCTCAGACAGGAGAGAAAGGACTATGTCCTTGAGAGAGCTCTCCCCGTGAGGATCGGGTCCAATGCTTCTCATGCAGTATATGATGCTTGGAATAAGCATTATAATGATGCGGTAGATGTGCGTGGTCTGATATTGGCTACCATGGACTCAGACTTGCGGAAGCAATATGAGAACATGGAGTCGCCAATAGAGATGATCAGCAGCCTGAAATTGAAATTTCAGGAGCAGATAAGAGTGGAGAGATACCGGTTGGTTAAGTCTCTCACTAGCTGCAAGCTACCAAATGATAATCCAGTGAGTCCTCATGTCAGTAAAATGATGGGTTACATTGATAACCTGAGGAAACTGGATTATCCAGTTAGCCAAGAGTTGGCAACTGAAATCATTCTGCAGTCACTGCCGTCAAGCTATGATAAGTTCAGAAAGAACTATATCAAGAAAGGCTTAACGAAGACGCTGACTGAACTGCATGATATGCTCAAGACAGTTGAGCCAAACGTGAAGAGTACCCTGTACAATCTCATGAATGAGAAGGGTAGGTTTACTAAACCTAATGCTGACAAGGGTGAAGACAAAGTTGTCCAGATTTTGAATCATGGCAAGCGTGTGTCTTCTGAGCCCGAGTCAGATACCTCTTACGTTGGTAAGTGCTGCTACTGTAAGGAGACAGGGCATTGGAAGAGAGATTGCATTAAATTCATGGAAGATGATGAGGAGTTGAAGTTGATGTATGCGACTACTTCCTCAGGTATTCATGTTATTACTTCAAGTTCTACCTTATAGGTATTGGATACTGGTTGTGGCACTGATATTTGTTATAATATGCAGAGCCTGGGCAACAGTAGAACTTTGAAGGAAGGGCAAGTGAAACTACATGTCTGGAAGGAGCTTGGGATGCTGCCTCAGCCGTAGGGTTTTCACTTATAGATCCCTTTTAGGCTTGGTTTTGTATTAAGTAATTGCTACAATGTACCTGCTTTAAGCAGAGTTGTCTTTCATTTTCTTGTAAGAATTTGAATGTTTTTCATTTTGATAAAAGACAAGTTTTGTTCTTTTGATCTTAATGAAATATTAATTGTAGCACCCTATTCATGGAATGGGTTTTATATCTTAAACCAAAGAGTGCCTAAATGTAACATAAATACCGAATTGGTTTAAATCTGATGAATTAAACCTGATTTTTCTTGGCATAAAGTCTTGGTCACATAGAGTAAGTCGAATTCAGAAATCCCATAGTTATGGACTGTTGGGCTCATTTGATAAAATATCTTATGAGACTTGAATTCTGTTTACTGGACCAAAAGGTAAAGGGCCTATCTTAGCCGAGCTAGAGAAAGGCCCAAAGGCTTATTGGACCTGGAACATACTCATGTATGTGGCCCAATGAGCAGTAATGCCAGAGAAAATCCCATGTACTTCATTGTCTCTACTGATTACTTCAGTGAGTGTGACTGTGTTCATTTGATGAGACACAAGTCGGAATTCTTTGACATGGTCGAAAGAGTTCCAGAATGAAGTATAGGATCTGAATGAAAAAAGTATTAAGACTCTGGATTAAATCACGAGTAAGAATACTTAAGTCATTGATTGTGTGATCATCTAAATGAGTGTGAAATCGTTTCACAGCTCATTTCTCCTGAAAACCTGAAGGTTTTTCTGTGAGAAAGAATCAGATCTTATTAGAAATGATTAAAAATGAGTCACACGAATCTTCCATGATATTATTTAAGAATAACGCTCTAGAAATATCTAAGTTTACGCTGAAAAGGTTCCACCAATATCAGTTGAAAGACACCACGTAAATGTGGATTGGAATCGATCCAAATTCGTCTTTACTGAACATTTGTAGTTGAGCTACTTCGCTGGTTGTCCTAGGGAAACTAAGGCTTGTTACTTTTACGTCCATTCTGTTTTCTAAAAAGGGAAGTTACTTTCCAAGAAGAACAGTGGGAATAAAAGTATAACTCGAAGAAATTCGAGACATACAGGAGGCTGCTCAACCTGTTGAGGGAGAGCAACGGATGGATTTACAGATTTCTGTAGAATCTACACCTGTGGAGCCTGAAGTTCGCAGATATGAATGAATCAGTTACTAATCCGAGAGTGATTTCTTGTCATTAGTTGAACCTGATAATCATTGAAATCTGCACCTGTGGAGCCTGAAGTTCGCAGATATGAATGAATCAGTTACTAATCCGAGAGTGATTTCTTGTCATTAGTTGAACCTGATAATCATTGAAATCTGCACCTGTGGAGCCTGAAGTTCGCAGATATGAATGAATCAGTTACTAATCCGAGAGTGATTTCTCGTCATTAGTTGAACCTGATAATCATTGAAAGTTCGCATGATCTGATGATCATTGAAAGCGACGAATCTGCGAAATTCCAAGAAGCGATAGTGAGCCCGAACTCTCCGAAAAATTATATTTTATGTAAGTTAGCTTCATCGATCCATTCATGGATGGAAGCAAACATATCGGAGTTGGAATCTTCGTTCTGTTGAAGTAGTCAAGGTTTTGACTTGAACAGGAACGAATTGGAACTGTGCGTTTACTAATAGATTGGTGGGAGCGATGTTGCATGTCTCATATAGTATGTCGATGACATACTGATTCTCGGAAATGACGTCCCAATGCTGCAGTCGGTAAAGGACTGGCTTGGGAGTTGGTTCTAATGATTGACATGGGTAAAGCCACGTATGTTCTTGGATTTTGGATCTAAAGATAGAGATCCGAAAGAGCTGGTAAGACAAAGTCAGGATTCTTATCCCGACAAAGTCCTACACGTTTTCAGCATTCCAAGAAGGGTTTTATGCAAATATCACATGGCATTACGTTAAGCAAGACACAGTGTCCTACGATAACTGCTGAGCTTAAATGCATGGATAAGATTCCATATGCGTCGGCAATTGGATCTATCATGTATGCCATGAAATGTACTTGTTTGATGTTGCTTTAATGTTAAGCAAGACAAGTAAAGACCAGTCAAATCCAGCAAAGAATCACTGGATTGCCGTAAAGAATATCCTAAAGTATTTGAGGAATACTTAGGATAAGTTCTTGATTTACGGAGAAAGTGAGGTGCTACAAGTCGGTAGAGTCTGAAAGGCAAGTTTCCAATAGACAAAGATGATTTCCGATCACAGTCCGGTTATATCTTGTGTCTATGTGGCGGTGCAAGGCACTATTGCTGACTCCATGACTTAAGCTGAACATTTCGCAGCTTGGGAAGTGGCGAAAGAGGTTGTTTGGAAAGAAGAGTTCGTCACTGAACTTGATGTGATTCCCAGCATAGATGAGACTAGCTGCACATCAGAGGTCCAAACACCTTGAGGATAGGTATAACCTATTCCGTGAGATAAATGACAGAGATGTTAAGTAGATCAGCAAGTTTCAACGAATGAGAACGTTGCTAATCTATTAACGAAGCCACTCCTTAGGCCTAAGCACGAGTCGCGGACTGTTGCTGTAGGATAAGTGAAATTAAGATGTAGTCTTAATTTCAGTGGGAGTTATTAAAGGGCTTTATTTAGTTATTGGATATGTTCTTGAAATAACATTTAAGATGTTTAATGAAATTATTATTTCAAGATTATTTTGACTGTGATGAAATAATCGTTCCAAAGTGATATAAACCATTTTATAGGTCATCGAAGTAAATGACTTGATCTTGAGTTATCAAAGTCATTTAGCTTGATCATGAGACCCTATATTTGATAAATGACTTATATCATTATGTCCCTAGTCGAAGGTTGTTGAAATTGGAACACCAACAACCGTGAGAGACTGGATTGGTACGTGACTTATGACAAAGTCTCAGTGTGTCATAGATGCGCGGCATCAAAGTCAGTACATAGGTGTATGTTGGGAACATACGACCGGACAAGACCCAATTATGAGAACTCTTCAGGATATTTATATATGTGTCATAAGAGATTCTCACTACGACTATAGAGTATAGTCCTTAGACCTGAGTTCGCATGCATGTGACTGCACATGGACTGATGCACTTTGATCATTGTCTAACGCTATCGTTCTGCGATAGTTATAAGGACCTTGTTTGGGTACATTATGAAATGAGTAGTTTACAGTGATGGAATAAGACGGAATTTGTCCCTCCAATATAAATGGAGTGAATATCTCTAGGCCAATCGGAGATTTGAATACTGGAAAATGCATGGCCATGCTCAAACGGACTGTCCCGAGTCGTTTGGATTGTCAGTATCAAATCAGAGTCCGATGAACAAGATTAGGCTTTATAAGGATGACACTAATCTTGCCTTATGACTAATCGAGATATTGAGACAAAAGGATTATGAATACAGAGATTCCAGTACAAGTGGGAGATTGTTGGAATTGTGTCCAGTAATCTCAGTACTGTCTCTAGAAAGTAAGAGTATGTCAATGATCAGACATAAGTCATATAATACTGGGGGTCATGATGGCTTGCTAGAGTCCGCTCATGATCTATAAGTCTTGGACTTATTGCCTCTATTATATGATCCCATATGGGTCACACGCCTAAGCTAACAGGAAAATGTGTAGGAACGGTTTAGCAGAAGTACGGTAAAAGTGCTAGGCATTTACTGTACTTAGAGAGAATAAATGGGTTTAGCCACTGTGTGTCGATCGATGCACATGGTGTGTCGATCGACACAGTGCGAGAACGCCTTCGAGTTAATTGGTATTTGGGCCAAAGGCCCAAACGGAACTGAACAAGTTTTATAAATAAAACTTGAGACGAGTTCAGGCAATTAACCCTAGCCAGCCGCGAGCCTCCTCTCTCTCTGCGCCGATTCCCGTGTGGTCTAGCAGCCTCTCTTCCTGCTTGGTGTGCGTGTGTGAACCTTTGGAGGATCCATCCCTTGGTGGCTCTCTGATCTCTGACCATACCATCCCTTTCCGCTGCACAAACAGGTATAAGGTGAGATCAACAATTGTTTCTAATCAAGAGAACCTAGATCCGCATGTTTAGGATAATCTGAATCAGAGAATTGAATCAGGAAACAGCTAAACATTCCTTCAATATCATCAATTCAAATGTCTAGAATACCAGTAACGAGAAATGATCTTGTGCTAAGGATATAAAAGGAAAGGAATGGCTCTGTAAAGCAAGGAAGAACTCGTCCTACTAGATGTTGGTGGCAATGAAAAGGGAGATTCCTGAGCCGAGACCATATCCCTTCTGAAGGAGCTCGTCAAGGCAGATAACAATGATCCCGGCAAAGAAAAGCTGGAGGATGATAAGAATGGCATTCCCAACACCAAGTTGTCCAACGGGACCATACATTCCAGAAAGAACATATGCAACAGCCTCACCGATGGCAATCAGAATACCAAGAAGCTTCTGAGCACCATTCCTAAAAATAAGTACAAACACAGAATAAGAACACACACGACCACAGCATAACGGTTTTCTCAAAACAGCTCAATCAAGTCCACAATTGGTAAAAATTACCAAGGAAAAGAGATGGTCAAGTTTTTTTAGAAACATAAACTCATCTATAGGCTGAGCACCATTTCCATCAAGGATAGCTTTAAGACCGTTCTTTAACTCCTCGTGATATTCTTCTGGTAATCTCAGCATTCTCTCTGAGACTATGTCCACTCTTTCTCTGGCTATGTCTTGTAGTGATACCTTATCGGTAATGGAAACAAGGCGAGTCACAGAATCAGGCCCTGACTTTCGGTCTCTATCTTCTTTCCCATAATAGACTTTGAGGTTGGCCAAGTTTCTTGAGAGCTTGCACTTTCAGATGGAGATTCACGCACAATGGCGGAACTAGATCGTGATAAGTGGGGGTCTGAAGATACGAGAGAGAGAGAACAGTTTGCAGCTGTTGGCGTGGAGGTAGCATTTGGTGAGGAAGATTGGATGCAGATGATGTGCCCATCAATTTAGTGCTGCAGATACTGAAATCACGTCAATGTCAAATTAATCAAATTTGACCTAAACAACAAAATTGAGTGTTCATCCAAAAAAAACACTAATGATGTTTCAATCACTAGAGGAAGCTCAAGAACAGAAACACAGGAGAGAATAACACAAATCAAGTGCTAGACGAAAGCTCATCGAATCTTTTTGCCTCGTTGATTGAACGTTAGAATAGTCAAACACGAACCTTTTTATCGGGGACGGACTAGGAAGAGAAGCTGTGGCGGATGACGCCTACTTCGCCGAGGTTGAAGACCAGACAAGCAGAGATCTGAACATTTATGGAGATGAAATCTAGGGTTTCTGGAGGGGAAATGAGGGAGAAAACCAAAGAAACGAAAATGCATTTGTGAATAGTTTGATGGTGAAGCTGGAGAAACAGTAGAAGAGTTGATGAGAAAATCTAAGATCGATTGAAGAACCAAAATAATTGAGAGAAGAAAGGAAGGAGAGGGATAGAGAAGACGAAAATTGAGTCAAGACCAGGATTTACCGAAGAGTCAAGACCAGGAAGATGAGATCCATTGAAGAACAAAAAAGCTTGAGAAAAAAAAAAGGAAGGAGACGGGACACAGAGAAAAAGAATCAGTTAGGAATTAGGATATTATGTTTTTGTGGGATTATTTTTTCAAAGTGAGAAAGACTTAACACAAAATTTTCCCCAAAATTTTTTATTTTGGTGCCAAAGTTATATTTTCACTAAATTTTTGGCGGACATAAGTGTTACAACGACAAAAATTGAGATTTCGTTTTCCTGTTTAGTAAAAATCTGTAAAATTTTTGCTTAGCGTTGATTGAATGCTATAATAGAATTGATATCTTAGCGTGCCATTTTTAATAGCAGTTTGTGAATTCGTGCTATCGTGATCTGCTATCAATACCCAGATTTCTTGTAGTGAATGCCATAAGAATCAGAAAAATCTGTCTGTCCACGACTTGCAACGATCGAAGCATTATGTGCATCGATCGATGCATCTGATATTTCACAGATTCCACCCGAGAGATTTTCCTTAAAATCCGAAATTTCACCCTCTTCTACCAATGCAGCTGTGTTCAACTCAAAATTTTCACCTAGGTTTGATCCATCATCAATGTACACTGACCATGCCTTAATATGGGTTTCCGCTACTCCTTTTCCCTTCACAGAATTTGAAATTTGGCTCACCTGAGTGTCCAATTGCTTCACATGAGTGTTTAGAGACTCAAACTTACCATTAAGGTCCCCATACACAACATCCAGCTTCTTGTTGCAGTCTACAGCAATCTTGGTTTGTCCTTCTAGCAGCTGCTCCATCATAGCCTCCATCTTACTCTCATGAGCACTAGCAGTAGGAGGAGTCTGATAAGATGAAGATCCATAGGTCCTTTGGTTACCTTGTCCAAAAGGTTTCTGAAAACCACTAGTCTGTCCAAATCCAGAAGAGTTTTGATTGCTGTTGAAAGCACTCTTCTGTCCTCCATTGAAGAACCTATTCCCAGACTGATTTCCAAACCTATTCCCTTGGAATCCGGAACCACTAATGTAGTTCACATCCTCTTCTTGGTTTTCTTCCTCTTCTCCAAATACCTCAACATCCTGGGCAAAATTCACAGCCTTCTTCCCGGCTAGAAGATTACAGACAGTGTCCAGCTTAGATCTAATATCAGCAATCTCCAAATTCTCTACCTTTCCACCGGACTTCTTCCTTCTCTCATCAGTAGTCTTGCAACTATTGCTGCTTACTAGGTTCTCTATCAGCTGCTTAGCTTGTGCAGGAGTCCTAGTGTTGAAATTTGCATCGCTGGAATTATCCAGTGCAGTTTGATAAGGAATATCTATGCCTCTGAAGAAGATACCAAGCAATGTTACCTCAGTAAATCCATGATGTGGGCAGTCACGCTGGTACTTCTTGAACCTCATCCAGGCAGTCTTAAGAGGCTCTACAGGACCTTGAGAGAAAGTAATATTGTCCTGTCTAGACTGATCTGAGCGAGCATCATCATAGAAATGTCTTAGGAACTCGCTCTTCACAGCATCCCATGTCTCAAACTTCCCAGGTGGAAGTTGTTTCAGCCACGCAGCAGCATCTCCAGCGAGAGAGTAGGGGAAAAGCTTGAGGAACATATATTCATAGTTCACTCCATCATATTTCATACCGGTGACTATGTCCTCAAACTCATCTATGTGATCCATAGGTTGCTCAGTTGGATGCCCATGAAAGGCATTCTGCTTCAGAAGAGTGTAATAGATGGTCTTGATCTCAAAATCGTTCCTCTGAAAACCAGGAGGCACAAGAGCTGACCGGTTGGCATGAAACTCGTCCGGTCTATTGTAGTCAGCCAAAGTCCTCTCATGGACTGCCATCTGTCTACCATGGGCCTGTCCTTGGCCTTGGTTCTGCTCATGTTGTTGTCCAGGAGGATCAGGGATTACATTCCCTTCAGCATCAATCCTATGCCCAGCAGCATTGTACGGATTGTTATCTCGGTCCCTCAGGGTACCTTGAGCATCGGGTATCAGAATCAGACGTTCTTGAACCATTCTTGCTCTTCTTTCTCTTCTGCTGGTCCTCTCTAGTCGTGCAAGTTCTTCAAGTCCGAGATTGACGAGATTCAAGTTCTGATTACTTCTGGTTTCACGTGTCTGCATAAACTGTCTGTAATCGCAGTGCAACGATCGACTCAACTCAGAATCGCCTGGTAACGATCGACACAAAATATGCAACGATCGATGCTAGGCGATTGTCGTACCTGTGACAGAGAGAAAACAGAGACTCAAAAGAGTCCCCGGCAACGGCGCCAAAAACTTGGTATGCTCTAGAAGTTTTAATCCTATACTACTGCAAGTGCACAGATATGCAGATGTAGTACTTAGGTATCGAATCCACAGAGACTCCGGTCAACGATAGATATTAGAACAGTCGAGATTAAACTAAGATGAAAACAATGTGATGTAACTAAAAAGCAAGCAAGAAAGTAAATCAGATAGCAAGATTGGTTGTGAAAACAGTTAACTTAAAGCGCTAAGTCTAGGGCGTTCTCAGGAAATCAGACAAGCAGATAAATCATTCAGTCAGGATCTAATTAAGCACAGTTCTAGAACTCAAAACACGGATATAGAATTAACCAATTGTCGTTGCGAGAATTCTCTAAGTCTAAGTGCAGCAATCCAAATTCCTTTGCAATTACTAACAGATTAAACCAGCATTAATTCCAAGTTCGATATGTTCACAATTAAACTAAACCAAATTCCTTTGCGAGTAATTTAATAGCTCAACCTAAATAGTTCAGATTCTAAACCACACTGTCGTGTCGTATTTAGCAACCTAAGATCTAGATTCTAATTGATCAGGTTAGAACTAGCATTAAACACAATTTAGATCGAAGAACAGATAAGTTATGAATCCTTAACTGAATTAATTGACTCTAGCAAGTCATGAAATCCTATGTGAGAAACCCTAAACCTAACTAGGAATCTACTCAGACATAGATGATGTAAACATAATCAATGTATAAATAAATTGCATATAAGAAATCAAAGGAGTAAAAGGGGTTCGAAATCTTCTCCAAATACAAGATGAAGTACAGGTTCAGATCAGCCCCAAAATCTCTCTAAATCTCTCAGCTCAAAGTATGACTGCTTGATAATAGCGTATTGAAAGAGTTTGTAAAACGTATCTAAAAACTGACCTAAAAACCTAATTAAATAGCTAAAACACGTTTTGGGGCTTCTGTGTAAATATCTGGAACTTCTGGGCAACTCTGCAATATCTCATAACTTCATTAGTCTCTTTGTAGTCCAATCCTTCTTTTTGAGGATTTCCAAGAGCAACCAAGCGAACTTTGTAGCGTTCTAGCGACCCATCAGATTTGAGTTTGATGCAAAAAACACATTGACTACCAATCACAGTTTTGCCCGGAGGAAGCGGCTGAAGATCCCAAGTATGTTGGTCTTCTAAGGATCCAACTTCGGATTTCATGGCATCTCGCCATTCCTGGTAACTCATCGCTTCTTTGAATGATCTTGGTTTGACAGCTGTTGTAAGAGCTGCGAGATAACTGAGATAACCAGTGGAAAATCGATCACAAGAGATATAAGTGGTCAAAGGATGAGCCGTACATGAGGATACTGGAGGAGAAGATGATGCAGGCGGAGAGGTGACAAAGACTGTACCAACAATGTATTCGCGAAGTCGAGTTGAAACCATTATTGATCACTTTCCACGACCAAGGTCTTGTGGCTGGTCGGGTTGTGTAGATGTATTGAGCTCAGTTTCAGATGTTTATGATTCAGAATCCACATTATCAGAGTCATTTGTATCAACTACAACTGTAACGCCCCTTTCCCATTCTCCGCTGACCGTCGAGCTAACCGGTCAACAATCAAACAAGAACATGACCGATCGTACCCGAGCAAGTCGAACAGGAAAAGTTCGCCACAGGACGAAGCCAGAGACAGATCGGTTTGAGACAAAGGCTCGCACTAACCCGTCCTTGACTCCGCTATCCTCACTTCCATAGTACAAGTCGTACGCCTTGCACCACTTCTGTGAGTTGTGTCGGTTCAGACTAAACACAATATCAGGAAAGCATATTCATTTCTGAGTAATCAAACGTTCAGCACAACGTTTAATCGTAATTTACACAAATCATTTCGTCAATTAATAAATCAATACTCAATGCTCAATACAAAATTGGAGACAATCCGAACCGAAATAAAACATCCAAATCATCGAATCAAAACCCCGCCACAAGCAATCCCGAAACTACACCGAGGACCTCCCGCGTCCGTCGCTGCTACACCTGAAAAACACAAAAGAGTCTAATGAGCGATCTAAGATCACCCAGTGAATCGGCTCCCCACTAAGGCTTCTAACCTATCTATCATCTATAGATTCCCGCCCGAAAACCCCAAAATAACAATCAACATAGCAAATAGCCGATCACGCACTACCACGTCGCGTCGAGCCCACACACAATCAATTGCCAAAATAAAGAGAAGGCGATTAGAGGAAATCGGGAGCACTGCGGCACATGTCCCCGATTGAGACTCGATCTATCTACCTCACACTACCAACAACACCAAAACACACACACGCTGGGCCCCTACGATCTTGGTGACTTCCACGGGTTTTCACTGTTACCGATATGGCAACTAACCCACGCGACTCCTAGCCGTCCACACAACGACTAGGACACCGTTCTCTGTCCATCGATACGCGGTGACTCCGGTTACCCCCGGCAACCCGAGCTTCCATGCAGTCCGGCCCTAGGACGCGATCCCGTATTCTCCGGACTACACCCTACAAACGTCACTCCATAGGTTCGCACCTGCCAGAACTAACTGACCAGGTTCTCAATTCCCGAGGATCCAATCGGAATGGAAGTACCAGAACGTAATCAAACACCTAGACTTGCGGGATCTAACGCACCCTAGAGTCCTAGTGCAGAAATGTAAACACGCAGACTCGCTTGGACTCTAGCAATCAATCACAATCAACATCGACAATCAACTCAACCCCGCATCTCGCAAGTCTACTTCATACACACCACCGCTCTGACTGGGCACCGTACGGAGTCAGCACCACAACTTAACCGGTCCCGTGACCAAGTTAAGTAACAACAAGGATCGCTCGGCCCAACACCGAGACGATCTAAAGGCCTGCACAAAACGTTAATCACAACCACACAACACAACACAATCACGCAAACAACAGTCTACTCGGCCCAACACCGAAGTAGACGCACAAACACACACCCATGCCTATTAGGGTTTCTATCGTCTTTTAACCAATTCACGCCCGCTACCTTGGGTTAGCCGCTTGCTAACCCGTAGACGGTTCACCAATCACAACACTTCTCATTTCTTAATCAATCATAATCATCTTTTAGTAACTCCTCGATCCGTCGGTTTAGAGCTAGAAGCTTACTAAACTCCCCGACGTCTCATCATTCATTACTTCATTCATTTAACCTCGGGAAACCCCGATACCGCTCATATTCTATACGTTCGTTCAGGTTTAACTTCCGTATTTTAACTCATCTTAATTCCCGTATATAAGTTCATTTAATATCGTTCTTTACTTATATATACGTGCATATACGGTCCTAGTCATGCAACGACTATATGAATGCGTCACGCAACGCTACTACCAACCTAGCGGCACACAATCAGGTTTAATCCGTATTAAGTCTAACATGCTTCTTTAACCCTAGCCGGTTTACCATTAATTCAGTCAATCACTCAATTCAATTCAATTCAAAAATCACGGGTATGCATTCCTATCTCTACAGTTTCCCATTTATCGTCTATATGCAACTACGGTGTTTTGAGCCGACTCACAGTGATTTGACGGAACGAACGGCACGGATGCGGATACGGATTCCCGAGACCCCGAACTTAACCCGAACTTCCCAAATACACGAACACAAACCCCGAAACGTCACGAACACCCGCACACGAACCGCACACACAAACCGGCCGGAGTCAACGCGTTGACCGGCGCTGACCACGGCGTTGACCGACCGTTGACTTTGACTCGGTTGACCGTTGACCACTCCGGTTGACCAAGCTAAACCGGTTGACCACTCTGAACCAACTGAACCGTCTTCAATTGAACCGGTTAGGTTAAACCGGTTTTGAGTCAACCGTTGACCGGGTTGACCGGTTAACCTAAACCGACTCAAATCAAACCAAACCATCTTCTCTCTCCTCCGGATCTCTCTCTTCTTTCTCTCTACTTTCTCTTTCTTCTTTCTCTCTCTCTTCCGATTCTTTCTCTCTCCTCTTTCTCTCTCTTCCTCTTCCTCCGGTCTTCTTCTCCTTCTCTCCTTCTCTTCATCTCACGCTTCTCTTCTTCTCTCTCTTTCTCTCTTCTTCTCTCTCCTCTTCTTCACGCTTCTTCTCTTCTTCTTCTCTCCTCCTCCGGCTTCTCCTCCGGTCTTCTTCTTCTTCTTCTCTCCTCCTCCGATCTTCTTCTTCTTCTCTTCCTCCTTCTTCTTCTTCTCCTCCTCCTCCTTCTTCTTCTTCTTCTTCTCCACCTCCTTTCTTCTCACGCTCTTCTTCTCCTCTCCTTCTCCCTTTCTCTTATCTCTCTTTTTCTTGTTTGTTGTGATGAATGAAATGAACAAAGAAGTAGCTTCTTATATAGAGTAGTGGAGTGAGTTTATTGTGTGAAAAGTGTCTCCTCTTCCCTTCTCCTTATGACACGCAAGAAGCCAGGAGTCAATTCACCATGAGCTACAACACATAATGCATTGAATCTTGTTGTCTTCTCTTCTTCTCCTAATGCCACGCAAATGACCAACAAATAAAGAAGATTCAATGTATGCTCCAGCTACTCCCATCATGACACGTTGGTGTTTTCATCTTCTCATGAAGTGCCACGTTGATGACCAAATAAAACATAAGAGTTCAATGAACTCATTTTCTTTATTTTGACAAGGAATCACACATGTGATTCAATGAATCCACACATCTTTTTGTATCCAATGAAAGAAGAGGTGGCGCCATGGAAAGATTACACTTGTCATCTGAGGTGTATTTGAGCCTGAAACTCCAATCATTAGCCCTTCATCCATTCTTAATTCCTCTTAATCATTCTTGTTCGGTTTGCTTGATTTCCCGATAATTATTTTAGAAAATACCAGCCGATTCCTATAAATCCTCAAAACTCCATAAACTGATTCTCCTTTCTTTTAGATGAATTTAGCAACTTGAATCATCCCATTTGGAGTTTCCTAGCTCCCGTTATGATTTTCCGAAGTTTCCTCGGTTTAGTCGGTTTTCCAACCGATATTCCAAAAAATGCATTTCTGCTCCGTTCCTTCGAATTCTGGTCTTGTAAATGTTCTTTATGGACTAAAAAGAGAACATTTGGCCCGTCTCGTCTTCCGTCTCGAACTTTGGCAAAATTACCATTTTGCCCCTGAGTTTGGCAAAATTACAATTTTGCCCCTGTTGACTTTTCTTCTGCCCGTTGACCATATTTTGTGATACGGGGTATCACATTCTTCCCCACTTAAAGGAATTCGGTCCCCGAATTCTCCGTCACTACCAGACTTTGAATCGGTTCCAGCTCCTGTAAGTTGCTCCGTCACCCGCTTCCAATGCTTCCTTATGCGAACACTGCTGCATACCACTGACACATGTCGTTATGGCGACCCTTCTGTCTCATACCATACTATCCCACTGACCTTATCAACCGTTCCACTCTTACTCTTAGTCTTGTATTCCGTACTGTGCTTCACGCTCAACTGGCTTCCTCCGTCCATCCGTCCTGACCTCGATCTTGTTCCCGCTGGTTTCTCTCCTTTGATTCGCATTCTGACTTCCCCACTTCGCTTCGTCTCCCATGTCTTTCACGATACTGGTCTGTCTTTCCCGAGACACTCTTCAAGAATCTACATTCCATGCCTGACAGCTTCTTGACTTCCAATTCCCCGTACTGATAACTTCACTTTGCTTCCGACACGGCTTCAACTCCATTCATGCTGATAACCCCATTCTAACGCTGATACAATCTCTTCCCGCTCACACGTCTGGGTTTCTGAATCCGACTTCGCTAACTTTTCACTTCGTTCCCACTGATGGCTTCGCTCTGGTTTCCACATGGCCACTGCTGCTAGCACATCATACTGACCGCTTCGCTTTTTCCGCTGCTTTATACTGACACACTGTCCACCGACATTCCACACTGACTGCTTCGCTTCCCGGGTCAACTCGTCTCGCGGTCTCCTTTCCAGCCCATCTCGCTTTCGGGTTCGGGTTCGGCCTCGCATTCGTATCGCATCGTCCATTCCATCCTGCACTCAACACAACAATTTTCACTGGAGCGGTGAATTCAAACCAATCCATTCCCCGATATCACTTCCTCATAGAAATATAGTTAGTTAATCATGTACCCAATGGTCACCCATGATTAAGTAACGATACTCTATAATTCCGCTCTCTCGTGAATCGACAGTCGATTCAACCCATTCTCACGTTAGCTCAACACCTTAAACGAAAAGGTTTTAACACTTCTATTCTCATCAGTCTAACGATCGCGATAAAATTCAAGCTACTCAACCAATAGCTTACCACCACCACTCATACTCCGCACATGCTAAGCATGCCATAACACCAGCACTTTCACAGTGCTCCACCACAACGAAAGACAACCCTAACTATCCAATGCACCACACAAGCATTAGATAAAAACTCACAAGCAAATAAATGCACAACAACCAATTACCACACGCAACCAAGCAATCATCAGATCGCTCCGGATATGTCGTCAGTCTGGGTTTAGGTTATGAAGAACGGTCATCAGTTCCGCTCATCATCAGACCTCGCATGGTAATTCGTTTGCATCACAAAACCATCACACGCATGCAAACAATTACTACGAAGGTCATAATGATAAGTGAACAATCTGCATCACATACATACATACTAAAAAACAACAACATACACATGTCTCGAGGTTTATAGAAATACATAGAGAAACAGAGATACAACCATAAGATGTCCGTCATCAACAACCCAACCCACAAACTGCACCGCCATATCCTGGAGATGTTTCCAACAACATACGAAACCCGTCGATCTGGATACACACAACATAGTTAGTGCCCATACTCACCTGGCCTAACTATCATAACCCTAACAGCCCCAGCACGACCAGAATGCCATACACAACCGGCATCGCGGCTCGCGCTGGTAACCACTGACAGGCGCGTCGGGAGGGTGTGGTGGGTGTGCATCTCTGGACGGCGCTCCAACCTGTTGCGGCTCTGCTATCGGACATAAATGTGCCTCATGACCTCCGCGACCACAACTCTGACAAACCGGAACGGGCGCTGGGCGTGGCCCACGGTAACAAGCTGGTGCCTGGTGATCTGTAGCACCACATAACTGACAGGAGGAAACAGACCCCGAAGAAGGATCCTGATAACACTCGGGCGCACGGTGACCCTAAACTCCACATATCTGGCAGCGCAACTGGCTCAAACTGTGCATCCGACCCCGACATCGACATCGGCGCTACTCCTGCGGCTGCTCTCGCTCCCTGATGCACACGGGGAACAACTGGCGGTCGATCTGATACCCGCGAACCCCGCGACTGACCCTGCGGTGCTATCCTCAGACCTGCTTGATGCTGGTCTACCAACTCCTGGTACTCTGCTCGAGTCATCCGTCTCTCACCCATACTGCTCGCGGTAACCTCACACACCCAATGCACGCACCCACACACACTCCGTCCAGGGACGCTCTGCTGCTGTCTGCAATCATAAACCAGAAATAAAAATTAGTTCACATAATACAATTTTTCTACCCCATCCCAACCCCGGAGTTACGAACGCGGCTCGGTTTCCTAATGGATGCTTAGGTAAGACACAATTTTGACTCGATAAAACCACGAAAAACACTCAGAAACGAATAGCTTCGAAACCCATGCAGAACCTGGCTCTGATACCACCTTTTTGTAACGCCCCTTTCCCATTCTCCGCTGACCGTTGAGCTGACCGGTCAACAATCAAACAAGAAAATGACCGATCGAACCCGAGCAAGTCGAACAGGAAAAGTTCGCCACAGGACGAAGCCAGAGACAGATCGGTTTGAGACAAAGGCTCGCACTAACCCGTCCTTGACTCCGCTATCCTCACTTCCATAGTACAAGTCGTACGCCTTGCACCACTTCTGTGAGTTGTGTCGGTTCGGACTAAACACAATATCAGGAAAGCATATTCATTTCTGAGTAATCAAACGTTCAGCACAACGTTTAATCGTAATTTAAACAAATCATTTCGTCAATTAATAAATCAATACTCAATGCTCAATACAAAATTGGAGACAAGCCGAACCGAAATAAAACATCCAAATCATCGAATCAAAACCCCGCCACAAGCAATCCCGAAACTACACCGAGGACCTCCCGCGTCTGTCGCTGCTACACCTGAAAAACACAAAAGAGTCTAATGAGCGATCTAAGATCACCCAGTGAATCGGCTCCCCACTAAGGCTTCTAATCTATCTATCATCTATAGATTCCCGCCCGAAAACCCCAAAATAACAATCAACATAGCAAATAGCCGATCACGCACTACCACGTCGCGTCGAGCCCACACACAATCAATTGCCAAAAGAAAGAGAAGGCGATTAGAGGAAATCGGGAGCACTGCGGCACATGCCCCCGATTGAGACTCGATTTATCTACCGCACACTACCAACAACACCAAAACACACACACGCTGGGCCCCTACGATCTTGGTGACTTCCACGGGTTTTCACTGTTACCGATATGACAACTAACCCACGCGACTCCTAGCCGTCCACACAACTACTAGGACACCGTTCTATGTCCATCGATACGCGGTGACTCCGGTTACCCCCGGCAACCCGAGCTTCCATGCAGTCCGGCCCTAGGACGCGACCCCGTATTCTCCGGACTACACCCTACAGACGTCACTCCATAGGTTCGCACCTGCCAGAACTAACTGACCAGGTTCTCAATTCCCGAGGATCCAATCGGGATGGAAGTACCAGAACGTAATCAAACACCTAGACTTGCGGGATCTAACGCACCCTAGAGTCCTAGTGCAGAAATGTAAACACGCAGACTCGCTTGGACTCTAGCAATCAATCACAATCAACATCGACAATCAACTCAACCCCGCATCCCGCAAGTCTACTTCATACACACCACCGCTCTGACTGGGCACCGTACGGAGTCATCACCACAACTTAACCGGTCCCGTGACCAAGTTAAGTAACAACAAGGATCGCTCGGCCCAACACCGAGACGATCTAAAGGCCTGCACTAATCGTTAATCACAACCACACAACACAACACAATCACGCAAACAACAGTCTACTCGGCCCAACACCGAAGTAGACGCACAAACACACACACACATGCCTATTAATGTTTCTATCGTCTTTTAACCAATTCACGCCCGCTACCTTGGGTTAGCCGCTTGCTAACCCGTAGACGGTTCACCAATCACAACACTTCTCATTTCTTAATCAATCCTAATCATCTTTTAGTAACTCCTCGATCCGTCGGTTTAGAGCTAGAAGCTTACTAAACTCTCCGACGTCTCATCATTCATTACTTCATTCATTTAACCTCGGGAAACCCCGATACCGCTCATATTCTATACGTTCGTTCAGGTTTAACTTCCGTATTTTAACTCGTCTTAATTCCCGTATATAAGTTCATTTAATATCGTTCTTTACTTATATATACGTGCATATACGGTCCTAGTCATGCAACGACTATATGAATGCGTCACGCAACGCTACTACCAACCTAGCGGCACACAATCAGGTTTAATCCGTATTAAGTCTAACATGCTTCTTTAACCCTAGCCGGTTTACCATTAATTCAGTCAATCACTCAATTCAATTCAATTCAAAAATCACGGGTATGCATTCCTATCTCTACGGTTTCCCATTTATCGTTTATATGCAACTACGGTGTTTTGAGCCGACTCACAGTGATTTGACGGAACAAACGGCACGGATGCGGATACGGATTCCCGAGACCCCGAACTTAACCCGAACTTCCCGAATACACGAACACAAACCCCGAAACGTCACGAACACCCGCACATGAACCGCACACACAAACCGGCCGGAGTCAACGCGTTGACCGGCGCTGACCACGGTGTTGACCGACCTTTGACTCAGTTGACCGTTGACCACTCCGGTTGACCAAGCTAAACCGGTTGACCACTCTGAACCAATTGAACCGGTTAGGTTAAACCGGTTTTGAGTCAACCATTACCGGGTTGACCGGTTAACCTAAACCGACTCAAATCAAACCAAACCATCTTCTCTCTCCTCCGGATCTCTCTCTTCTTTCTCTCTCTACTTTCTCTTTTCTTTCTATCTCTCTTCCGATTCTTTCTCTCTCCTCTTTCTCTCTCTCTTCCTCTTCCTCCGGTCTTCTTCTCCTTCTCTCTTTCTCTTCATCTCACGCTTCTCTTCTTCTCTCTCTTTCTCTCTTCTTCTCTCTCCTCTTCTTCACGCTTCTTCTCTTCTTCTTCTCTCCTCCTCCGGCTTCTCCTCCGGTCTTCTTCTTCTTCTTCTCTCCTCCTCCGATCTTCTTCTTCTTCTCTTCCTCCTTCTTCTTCTTCTCCTCCTCCTCCTTCTTCTTCTTCTTCTTCTCCACCTCCTTTCTTCTCACGCTCTTCTTCTCCTCTCCTTCTCTCTTTCTCTTATCTCTCTTTTTCTTGTTTGTTGTGATGAATGAAATGAACAAAGAAGTAGCTTCTTATATAGAGTAGTGGAGTGAGTTTATTGTGTGACAAGTGTCTCCTCTTCCCTTCTCCTTATGACACGCAAGAAGCCAGGAGTCAATTCACCATGAGCTACAACACATAATGCATTGAATCTTGTTGTCTTCTCTTCTTCTCCTAATGCCACGCAAATGACCAACAAATAAAGAAGATTCAATGTATGCTCCAGCTTCTCCCATCATGACACGTTGGTGTTTTCATCTTCTCATGAAGTGCCACGTTGATGACCAAATAAAACATAAGAGTTCAATGAACTCATTTTCTTTATTTTGACAAGGAATCACACATGTGATTCAATGAATCCACACATCTTCTTGTATCCAATGAAAGAAGAGGTGGCGCCATGGGAAGATTACACTTGTCATCTGAGGTGTATTTGAGCCTGAAACTCCAATCATTAGCCCTTCATCCATTCTTAATTCCTCTTAATCATTCTTGTTCGGTTTGCTCGATTTCCCGATAATTATTTTAGAAAATACCAGACGGATCCTATAAATCCTCAAAACTCCATAAACTGATTCTCCTTGCTTTTATATGAATTTAGCAACATGAATCATCCCATTTGGAGTTTCCTAGCTCCCGTTATGATTTTCCGAAGTTTCCTCGGTTTAGTCGGTTTACTAAACCGATATTCCAAAAAATGCATTTCTGCTCCGTTTCTTCGAATTCTGGTCTTGTAAATGTTCTTTATGGTCTAAAAAGAGAACATTTGGCCCGTCTCGTCTTCCGTCTCGAACTTTGGCAAAATTACCATTTTGCCCCTGAGTTTGGCAAAATTACAATTTTGCCCCTGTTGACTTTTCTTCTGCCCGTTGACCATATTTTGTGATACGGGGTATCACAACAACCGGTTCCGATGAGTTTGTATCGGACGACACAGCTCCATTTGTGTCATCTATGTCTTAGAGTACCAGAATTGTAGATGATATCTTAGTATTCAAATCGGAAGAAGCTGGTGGAGCAGAACCAAGAGGAAATGTGGTTTCATTGAACACCACATCTCTAGAGATGAATGATATCTCACGCTCCAGATCGTATAATTTCCATCCTTTCTTACCGTAAGGATAACCAATGAAGACACAACGACGGCTTCGTGTTTCAAACTTGTCGCCTTTGTGGTCAGAATTATGAGCATACACGAGACAACCAAAAACACGAAGGTGTTTATAAGATGGCGCATGTCCATACAACAACTCAAACTGGGTCCGACCGTATAGCACTTGCGAGGGTGTACGATTTATAAGATAAGCAGCATTGATTACACAATCACCCCAGAATTGAATCCGTAAGTTACCTTGAAATCGCAGTGCACGAGCTACTTCAAGGATATGACGATGCTTGCGTTCGACGCGTCCATTCTGCTGAGGCATATGAACACAAGACGTCTCATGATGTATTCCTTGTTGCTGGAAAAATCGAGAGAGACATAGAAACCCAGTTCCATTGTCGCTTCGGATTGTCTTGACTTTCTTAGAAAAATGTATGTCGATCATGACCAAATAATTCTGCAGATGTTGAGCTACTTGACTTTTATCTCGAAGGAGATACAACCATACTGCTCTTGAATAATCGTCTACTATAGTCAAGAAATATCGTGAGCCACAAGGAGACGGAGTCCGGTATGGTCCCCATAGATCAACATGAATCATATCAAAAATCTATTTTGCATTATTCAAAGAATCAGGAAAACATTGGCGAGTTTGCTTGGAACAAAAACAAATGTCACAACTCTTATGAAAAAGCTCACTACTAGTACTAGATGCTCCTAAAACACCGGGACATGTCCAAGAACCCGAGACGAAGGATGCCCCAGACGCATATGCCACAAAGCGAAGTCGCCATCAACACTGATCTGATTTGCATCCACTGATTCAATCCCTTGCAATTGGTACAGTCCCTCTCCCTTGCGATCACCCGCTGATAGGTCTCGAGTTTTACCCTATACTAACTGCAAGTGCACAGTAATGTCAATGTAGTACTTAGGGATCGAATCCACGAGGACTCTAGGCAACGATAGGATTAAGAACTTAAAGAGATTAAAACTAGGAGAAATTAAAAGGCAAATTGTATTGATTAATTTAAAAGAAAGCAAGAAAGTAAACTAGTAGCAGGTTGTGGTTGTAAGCAATAAACTAAGGGCGCTAAGTCTAGGGCGTTCTCAGGAAATCAGACAAGCAGATAAATCATTTAGTCAGGATCTAATTAAACTCAGTTCTAGAACTCAAAACACAGATATAGAATTAACCAAATTCCTTTGCGAGAATTCTCTAAGTCTAAGTGCAGTAATCCAAATTCCTTTGCAATTACTAACAGATTAAACCAGCTTTAATTCCAAGTTTGATATGTTCACAATCTAATTAAACCAAATTCCTTTGCGAGTAATTAAATTGCTCAACCTAAATAGTTCAGATTCTAAACCACACTGTCGTGTCGTATTTAGCAACCTAAGATCTAAATTCTAATTGATCAGGTTAGAACTAGCATTAAACACAATTTAGTTTGAAGAACATCTATTGATGTGAATCCTTAACTGAATTAATTATATCTAGCAAGTCATGAAATCCCTATGAGAAACCCTAAACCTAACTATGAAACTACTCAGACATAGATAATGTAAACATAATCAATGAATTCATAGAAATCAATAAAAGAGATTAGAATATAAAAGGGGTTCGAAAACTTCTCCAAAACGAATGTAGTACAGGATCAGATTAGCCCCCAAAAGCTCTAAAAACTCTCTGCTCTAAGTTATGATTGTGTATGTAAGCGTATAGTTAAAAACCTAATTAAATAGCTAAAACACATTTTGGGGCTTCTGTGTAAATATCTGGAACTTCTGGGCTTTTCTGCAATATCAGCATACTTCATTAAACAGTCGAGTCTAGCCCATTCGTGTTGTGCATCGACCGTTGCAGGTGTGCAACGATCGACGCAGTCCTCAAATCTGGACAGTGAACTCTGTCTTCTCGGACCAAATCTCCAAAATGCACCAAATAGCTCCAAAATCTCCACTTCTGCTCCAAATGTGCTTGTACCTAATAAAACCTGTAAAGGACTCTAAAAGAACACCAAAAGACACTAAAACACACTTATATCATGGTCTAAAACTAGTAAAAACCATGATATATAAACTCCCCCACACTTAGCCTTTGCTTTAACTCAAGCAAAACAAAGAACCAGACATGGTGAAGAGGTTTGAAAACTTTCAGAAACTCTTTTTGTCCTAGAAGCAACAACACTCAGATTCCCCTTAGTAAACCACTGAAAGAATCAATCACAAGATATCAAGACCAACATATACTTTCCCCACACTTAGCAACTGTCCTAAGTAAACTCCACAATCACATACATGCATTCAAATTCTCCCTACTGACTTCTGCAAGTATTTAAGTGCGGTCTCACCTAAGGAGTATCGATCAAAGGCACATGGACTCTTACCTTGCCAGCTCTAGACCACCATACTATCTTTCTTTGGTCCCTTTCTTCTCTTTTCCTTCCTTAGCATTCTGATTTTCCCCATTGGGTATCATTTTATTTTTTTTATCAGTGCTCTTCCCGTTAAGGGGTGTACTTTGGACACATTCCATGGATACACATGATATGATAGTTGTAGCTACCACTCCCAGAGACCACTTCGGAGTTACTAACTCATCCTCAGTTTATTATCTTTTTTTATGGAAGGGGAGAAGGGAACCAAATAAAGTAGGTTTACAGGCTGTGTCAGAACTAACAAGGGAATCCGACACAAGGTATACCAAGCTCTTAGGTGAGAAAATTAAGTTAGTATTAATGGTGAAGTCAGTAAAAGGATCCTCTGATACCTGAAGTGATGTGGGTGTTCTCAGTAGGTTGATCTGTGATGGGGTTTTCTAACAGTCATAGATAGATCATGCAACTTCATCCCGATGGTTACTTAAGTTTTTGCAAGATATTGTTAACTCCTCCAAAGTTCATTGTTTCTTACTTAAACTAGTTTTGACTCAATAAAACAAAAATCTTTGAAAATTGGACAGACTCTAAGAAAACAGAAAGATAAAGTTAGTAGCACCTCCCCCACACTTAAGACACACTGTCCCCAGTAGTGTCAAGCGAAGGATTGGTAAAAAGAAAGAAAAATATGTTAATGGATTGGTTGAGTTCTGTCTGATTTTTACCTCTGTCGCACAGACATCGACCGTTGCATAAATGCATCGACCGTTGCTAGGCAATTTTTTGTCGTGTGTCGATCGTTGCTCAGGACCGCCACGACCGCTGCAGTGCGATTTCTCGTGTTGTGACGATCGACACAATGTTGTGTCGATCGACGCACTGCGATTTGGCCGAGACCTGCAGACAAAAACTCACCAAAACCAAAACCAAAACGTAAAATCCTACAAAAACACCAAAAATCAACATGCAAAAATGAAACAGTGGGTTGCCTCCCAATCAGCGCTCTTTTAACGTCAATAGCTTGACGTTTCAGCTGATCTAGGCAGAGGGTGCATCATCCAGAGGCAGAATCTGACCTACTGGAATCTCGGCCTTAGCCCAATAGTGTTTCACCCTCTGTCCATTCACAGTGAATTCATTACCTTCCTTGCTGGTTAGAACAATAGCTCCGTAGGGACGCACCTATTTCATCTTGAAAGGACCAGACCACCTTGGTTTCAGCTTACCTGGAAACAAATGCAAACGTGAGTTATACAAAAGTACCTGATCGTTGGGTGCAAATTTTCTAGAGACAATCTTTTTGTCGTGATAGGCCTTAGTCCTTTCCTTGTACAGTTTTGAGTTCTCATAGGCAAAGTGTCTAATCTCATCCAACTCATTAAGCTGCACCAATCTCCTCTCTGCGGCAGACTTAAGATCAAAGTTCATCTGTTTTACAGCCCATGCTGCCTTGTGCTCAAGCTCCACTGGCAGATGACATGTTTTTCCATACAGAAGATGGAATGGAGTGGTCCCAAGAGGTGTCTTAAATGCAGTCCGGTAAGCCCATAGTGCATCATCTAGCTTCGCTGCCCAATCCTTCCTTGTCTTCCCAACTGTCTTCTCTAAGATCTCCTTGATCTGTCTATTAGAGACCTCGACCTGTCCGCTAGTCTGAGGGTGATAAGGAGTAGCAACTCGGTGATGAAATCCATGCTTCCTTATGAGCTTCTCGAAGACCTTATTAATAAAGTGGGATCCTCCATCACTAATCACAATCCGAGGTACTCCAAATCTCGGGAATATGATGGTCTTAAACAGCTTAATAACCACCGAAGAATCATTGGTTGGACTAGCTATTGCTTCTACCCACTTAGATACACAGTCCACAGCAACCAAGATAAACTTATTCCCATAGGATGAGGGAAAAGGACCCATAAAGTCTATGCCCCAGCAATCAAAAACCTCAACCTCAAGAATGAAATTATGAGGCATCTCATGCCTCTTACTGATTTTCCCTCTCCTTTGACAGACATCACATTGAGAGACAAAAGAATGAGTGTCTTTAAACATCGTAGGCCACCAGAAATCTGTTTGCAGAACCTTAGACACAGTCTTGAATGTAGCAAAATGTCCAGCATAATCTGATCCATGACAGTGGAATAGGATGTCTGGAACCTCTGATTCAGCAATTCATCTCCTGTAAAGACCATCTGAACAGTGTTTGTAGAGATAAGGCTCATCCCAGTAGTATCGTCTGATCTCCCTGAAGAACTTCTTCTTTGCATACCCCTTCAAATCATCTGGTCCAGCCTCTGCAGCCAGGTAATTAGCTATATCCGCATACCAGGGTCGATCAGTGGTTGCGACAGCACCTACTTTGAAAACATAGTCTCCAATTTGAACCGTGAAAGGTTCTGTTTCCGCATTGCAACGATTGTCGCATAAGTTTGCATCGATCGTCGCATCCTCGACACCTGCATCGATCGTCACAGATGTGGCATCGATCGACGCAATGCGATTTATCCGACAGTTTTGCAGATTTTTGCCCAAATCCGCCTGAAACACTGTCCCGACCATATTTACGTTTTCCTCGGGCAAGTAATCATTAATGGGCACGTCTTCCTCAACCAGCATCCTTGAAAGATGATCAGCAACTCCATTTTCAACCCCCTTCTTGTCCCTTACTTCAATGTCAAACTCCTGAAGCAGCAGAATCCATCTCAACAATCTTGGCTTAGCATCCTTCTTCTGCATCAGATACTTCAGGGCTGAATGATCAGTATGCACAATCACCTTGGAGCCAACAAGATAGGGGCGGAATTTCTCAAATGCAAAGACAACAGCCAACAGCTCCTTCTCTGTGGTGGCATAGTTTCTCTGCGCATCATCTAGTGTCCTACTAGCATAATAGATAGCATGAAGCTTTCTATCCTTCTTCTGCCCCAGAACAGCCCCTACAGCATAGTCACTTGCATCACACATAACCTCAAAAGGTAGTTCCCAATCCGGTGGCTGAACTATTGGAGCACTCACTAATGCCTGCTTGATTTGTTCAAATGCAGTTTGACAATCCGCATTGAACTCAAATTTGGTATCCTTACATAGCAAGGCAGTTAGTGGTCTAGCAATCTTACTGAAGTCCTTGATGAACCGTCTATAGAAACCAGCATGTCCAAGAAAGCTTCTTATAGACTTTACAGAATCAGGTGCCTGAAGGTTGGTCATTACCTCAATCTTAGCGCGGTCCACTTCGATTCCTGCTTCAGACACTTTATGTCCAAGTACAATGCCATCTCTGACCATGAAATGGCACTTTTCCCAATTAAGAACCAAGTGATTTTCTTCGCATCTAGTCAGTACCTTACATAGATTATCCAAGCACTCATTATAAGATGACCCATAGACTGAGAAGTCATCCATAAATACCTCCATAAAGTCCTCAATCATATCAGTGAATATGGACATCATGCATCTTTGGAAAGTAGCTGGTGCATTGCAGAGTCCAAAAGGAATCCTACGGTAAGCAAATGTGCCATATGGACAAGTGAAGGTGGTCTTTCCCTGATCCTCTGGGTGGATAGGAATCTGAAAGAAACCTGAGTATCCATCGAGGAAGCAATAGTAAGGGTGATTTGCTAACCTCTCCAGCATTTGATCAATGAAGGGTAAAGGGAAATGATCCTTCCTTGTTGCAGCATTGAGTTTCCTGTAATCTATGCACATCATGTGTCCCGTCACAGTCCTAGTAGGGATCAGCTCATTCTTCTCATTCCTCACAACTGTAACTCCGCCTTTCTTAGGCACTACATGGACTGGACTTACCCAATCACTGTCGGAAATAGGATAGATGATCCCAGCATCCAGGAGTTTCATGATCTCCTTCTTAACCACTTCCTGTAGATTAGGATTAAGCCTTCTCTGATGCTCAACAGATGTCTTAGACTCGTCCTCAAGATGTATCCGATGCATGCACAGCTCCGGAGAGATACCTGAAATGTCATCAAGAGAATAGCCAAGAGCTTTGCGATGCTTGCGCAGCTTGCTTAGCAGTAAAGTGAGCTCTGCGTTGTTCAAACTAGCATTAACTATAACTGGATAAGTCGAATTAGGTCCGAGAAATGCATACCTTAACCCGGATGGGAGTTGTTTCAGCTCAATTTCCGGAGCTTTTTCTTCTGCCCAATCTCTGTCGACTTGCAACGATCGATGCGTAGTCTGTGTCGATCGATGCAAGGTCGCGGCAGACACTTCTAACTTCATCACTTGCTCAGCAGAATCCATCAGTTTTGCATAGCAGATTGCAGGCTCGTCTTGTAGGTGTTCCAGCTCCATTATAGAGCTCAGTAAAGCTCTTTCTAGTGGTTCTTCAGCATGTGACTTGTGAAAGTACTCTGCAGCCAAATCACCTAGTGTGTCCACATAGAAGGTCTGTCCGTCGATGGTTGGTCTCTTCACCAGTTTGTCCATATCAAAACTCATCTTCAGATCACCCACATTCAGAATTATTCTACCTCCTTGGCAGTCAATCATCGCACCAGCAGTAGCTAAGAAAGGCCTGCCCAAAATCAGTGGATCCTTTGGTTCCTCTCCATACTGCAGAACCACAAAATCAGTAGGTATCACACATTTACCAATCATTATAGGCACATCTTCTAGTACTCCCTCAGGGATTCTAATTGTTCTGTCTGCTAAGACTAGTGAGATTCTAGTTGGCAAGAAATCAGTCATTCCAAGTCTCTTGGCAACAGAGAAGGGCATAAGATTCACACTAGAACCAAGATCACATAGGGATCTTTCAAACCTTTCCATGTAGATGGCACAATCCAACACAAAGCTCCCTGGATCTTTCAGTTTCTCAGGAATTCTGCCCTGAACTACCGCACTACATACCTCCGTGATCATCATTACACTCTCCTCATAAGACCACTTACCAACAAGCAAATCCTTAAGATATCTCCTCATAACAGGAGAAGTCTCCATAGAGTCAATTAAAGGCACTTCGACTTTCACCTTTTTAATGAACTCCTTGCATTTGGCATACTGTCTATCGTTCTTGGCTTTCCTGGAATTTTTGGGAAAAGGCACTTTAGGTTTGTAAACCCTTTCGCTCGACTGTTTCGGCTTCTCTGGTTCTGAATTCTCTGCAGTCGCCTTGCGTCGATCGTCACTGGTGTTGTGTCGATCGTTGCTGGGCGACTTTGTTACGACAGGTTCTCTGTTTTCGCTTTGCAACGACCGTTGTTGAGTAGCGTCGATCGATGCATTGCGAATATCACGGATCCCATCTTCCAATTCTTCAATTTCTACGAGTTCTTCAACACTCAACTGCTTTTTCTGGCCAGGAGACAGCTCCTTACCACTTCTCAATGTTACTGCATTGCATTGATACTTGGGGTTAGCATCAGTTCGTCCTGGGAGATATCCATCTTCCCTCTGAACATACCCAGCAGTTCTTGCAACTTTAGCATCAAGCTCCTTCATGTGAGCATTCAGGTATTCAAATTTCCCGTTCAGATCCTCATAGACAGTACCTATCTTCTTGTCGATGTCTGCAGCATTCTTAGTCTGACCTTTCAACATCTGTTCCAACATAGCCTCCATCTTACTCTCATGGGTAGTAGCTACAGGAGGTGCTTGGTAATAGGAGGATCCATATGTTCTCTGATTACCTTGCTGGAAAGGCTTCTGAAATCCACTAGTCTGTCCAAACCCATAAGAGTTTTGGTTGCTGTTGAAAGCACTCTTCTGTCCTCCATTGAAGAACCTATTCCCAGACTGATTTCCAAACTTATTCCCTTGGAATCCAGAACCACTAATGTAATTCACATCCTCTTCCTGCTCTTCTCCTTCATCATTGATCATCTCAACATCTTGAGCAAAGTGGACAGCTTTCTTCCCAGCTAGAAGATTGCAAATTGTGTCCAACTTAGATCTAATATCAGCTATTTCAGAATTCTCAATCTTTCCACCGGACTTCTTCCTTCTCTCATCAGTGGTCTTGCAGTTATTACTGCTTACCAGATTGTCTATCAACTGCTTAGCTTGAGCAGGAGTCCTAGTGTTAAAGTTGGCATTGCTAGTGTTGTCCAACGCAGTCTGATATGGAAGATCTATTCCTCTAAAGAAGATGCCTAAAAGCGTTACCTCAGTGAATCCATGGTGCGGGCAGTCACGTTGGTATTTCTTGAATCTCATCCAGGCTGTCTTAAGAGGCTCAGTAGGACCTTGGGTAAAGGTGAGAATGTCCAGCCTGGACTGATCAGAATGAGCATCATCATAGAAGTGACGCAGGAACTCACTCTTCAGGGCTGCCCAAGTAACAAACGTTCCAGATGGAAGTTGTTTCAGCCAGGCTGCAGCATCTCCAGCCAGAGAGTAGGGGAAAAGCTTGAGGAACAGATAGTCTTGGTTAACTCCATTGTACTTTATTCCAGTGACTATGCCCTCAAACTCATCTATGTGATCCATCGGCTGCTCACTTGGAGAGCCATGGAAGGCTTTCTGCCTCAGGAGAGAGTAGTAGACGGTTTTGATTTCAAAATCATTCCTCTCAAATTCAGGAAGTACAAGAGCTGGCCGGTTAGCATGGAACTCATCCGGACGGTTATAGTCAGCTAAAGTCCTCTCATGGACTACCATCTGTCTACCATGGTTCTGTCCTTGATTCTGCTCCTGCTGCGGTTGTGGTTGCTCTGGAGGATCAGGGATAACATTCCCTTCAGCATCTATCGGTTCTCCAGCAGCATTGTAAGGATTGTTGTGTCGGTCCCTCAGGACACCATGAGCATCAGGCAATATGATCACACGTTCAACAACCATTCTTTCTCTTTGAGCTCTTCTGTTTGTCCTCTCTAGTCTAGCAAGTTCTTCAAGTTGGAGGTTCACGAGATTAGTGTTCGGATTACTTCTGGTATCACGCGTCTGCATAAACCGTCTGTAATCGCCAAGCAACGATCGATGCTAACAGTGCAACGATCGATTCAACTCCAATCGCCTAGTGTCGATCGACACAAGAAGTGTAACGGTCGGTGCTATGCGATTATGAAACCTGCGACAGAGAGAAAACAGAGAAGAATAAAAAAAATCAGTAAACAAAAATAAAAACAAAAATCCTAGTAAAAACCCTAAGTTCGAAGCTATCGAAGACTCTAAGAGTCCCCGGCAACGGCGCCAAAAACTTGATAGGTCTCGAGTTTTACCCTATACTAACTGCAAGTGCACAGTAATGTCAATGTAGTACTTAGGGATCGAATCCACGAGGACTCTAGGCAACGATAGGATTAAGAACTTAAAGAGATTAAAACTAGGAGAAATTAAAAGGCAAATTGTATTGATTAATTTAAAAGAAAGCAAGAAAGTAAACTAGTAGCAGGTTGTGGTTGTAAGCAATAAACTAAGGGCGCTAAGTCTAGGGCGTTCTCAGGAAATCAGACAAGCAGATAAATCATTCAGTCATGATCTAATTAAACTCAGTTCTAGAACTCAAAACACAGATATAGAATTAACCAAATTCCTTTGCGAGAATTCTCTAAGTCTAAGAGCAGTAATCCAAATTCCTTTGCAATTACTAACAGATTAAACCAGCTTTAATTCCAAGTTTGATATGTTCACAATCTAATTAAACCAAATTCCTTTGCGAGTAATTAAATTGCTCAACCTAAATAGTTCAGATTCTAAACCACACTGTCGTGTCGTATTTAGCAACCTAAGATCTAAATTCTAATTGATCAGGTTAGAACTAGCATTAAACACAATTTAGTTTGAAGAACATCTATTGATGTGAATCCTTAACTGAATTAATTATATCTAGCAAGTCATGAAATCCCTATGAGAAACCCTAAACCTAACTATGAAACTATTCAGACATAGATAATGTAAACATAATCAATGAATTCATAGAAATCAATAAAAGAGATTAGAATATAAAAGGGGTTCGAAAACTTCTCCAAAATGAATGTAGTACAGGATCAGATTAGCCCCCAAAAGCTCTAAAAACCTAATTAAATAGCTAAAACACGTTTTGGGGCTTCTGTGTAAATATCTGGAACTTCTGAGCTTTTCTGCAATATCAGCATACTTTATTAAACCGTCGAGTCTGGCCCATTCGCGCTGTGCATCGACCGTTGCAGGTGTGCAACGATCGACGCAGTCCTCAAATCTGGACAGTGAACTCTGTCTTCTCGGACCAAATCTCCAAAATGCACCAAATAGCTCCAAAATCTCCACTTCTGCTCCAAATGTGCTTGTACCTAATAAAACCTGTAAAGGACTCTAAAAGAACACCAAAAGACACTAAAACACACTTATATCATGGTCTAAAACTAGTAAAAACCATGATATATCACCCGCTCCATTCAGCGTCCTCGAAGTGCGGTCCTGTAAAATCAACAACCGATCAGTAATTTGTCCCACAAGCTTGTTATATGTTGCAAGTTGACCAAACGAGATCAGGTTCGTATGGAATCCGGGTACAAGATAAACATTCAGGAGTTGTAGTCCGTATGTTAGTTTCACAGTCCCTTGTGTTGACGAGAACACATTATTTCTTGCAGGCAATCGTACAGACACGGGAGATATAGATCGACCATCCAGTAATAGATCATCTCGTCCTGTTATATGGTGTGTAGAACCTGTATCAAGAATCCAAACGAGTTTATCAGTCTTACCAGTCAACCGCTTCGTGTTGGTTGAACTGTTTCCAAGTATACGCTGAACAGTACGCCACTGTTCGTCTGTGAAACCACTAAATCCTTGCCTATCAAGGTCAGCGAGAGGTTGAGCAGAATTCTGCGTCAATGCAGCATTACCAGCAATGATTTGCGTACTGTTAGCACGCACAGACGTTCCTGAAGTCCCACGTCCTCGACCAGTGTTACCTCATCCTCGACCACGCTCTCCCCACCATTTAGGATACCCGACTATTTTGAAGCAAGCTGAGGCTTCATGTCCTGTTTTTTCACAAGCAGTACACACACGAGCCGAATCTCGGTTAGTGGGAAAACCTCGTCCCGTGGTTGTGGACTGTCGCGAGGATGAAAGAGACATCTGAGCTGCCAATCCCATAAGCTCGGTTTCCTTAGTGACGGTGGATCGAATCATCTCGTTCTGAACGACCGTCTGATACACATTGTCTAGGTCAGGCAATGGAGTTATGGCACAGATTTGCGAACGTATTGCGCCGTGTAAACCATCGTCTAAACCTAATAGAAAATCATGAACCTTCAGCACCTCCAGTTCATTATCTCGCGCATTTTTAAGGTCACACTCGCACTTTCCGCACAAACATCGTTTCGAATTGGTGCACTCGGCTATACCATCCCACAACTTCGTCAGTCGACCGAAGTAGTCATCAACGGAGGCTCCATTTTGTTTGCACGTGGCCAGAGCGTTGCGAAGTTGCTATAGCCGAGCACCACTCTTAACAGAGAACCTTCGTTTGATGATTTCCCAGAGATCGCGGGCCACTTCCCTAGTAGAGATTGCGGACCGAATATTTGGTTCAATGGTTTGATTGATCCATCCAACAATAAGGTGATTGTTAGCCACCCAATTTTCTAGATTCGGAGATTCAGAAGGTGGTTTTGCTATTGTACCGTCGAGAAAGCCGAATTTCTTTCGAGAGCTTAACACCATACGAAAGTTAATCGCCCACTCATCATAGTTCTGCCCATTAAGCAGAGGTTGAGATATCACAGCCCCGGGATTATCATTGGCTGTGAGATCGTAAGGAGAGATGGTTTTGTGTTTAGCATCGACGACTGCAAGTTCTGAACCTTGATTCGCCATTGATACAGTTTAAAAGGATCCTCTGTTTTTCGACTAAAAAACAGAGTACAAGGAAGCAGCCGAGGGAAAGGTATTTAGGGTTTTTAATTTTGCTGCTCTGATACTATGACAAAGTGTATCGAAAACAACTTGTGTATTACTTTGCCACAAGGCCGATATTTGTACAAGAAGAGAATTTACAAAACTGGAAAGTGAATAACATACAAAAGAAAAGATATATACGGATATCTTGTCGAGACTTTCGTATCAAGTAACGATCCTTTAACAATATTGAATTTGAACCTAATAATGATCAGGTGGCCAACATGGATGAGTTTGAACTGGAAAAAATTTAGTCAACTACATGATTTTTTTTTCTTTGCTCATTTTCTTTACTCGTTAGACACTTTAGTTTTTGTTTTTAACTTCGATTTGAATTGGTTTGTTTTGGATTTTTTTTTTTATTAACCTGGGGGTATCCCGAGCCTATGAAAGGGCTCAGACTAATTCCCAAGGGGAGGTGCAGCCCATGGATAGACCCTCTCTCTGGGTATTCAAATGGGCCCCTAAACCAAGGCTCATATCCATGTAGGTGTCCTTAAACAAATGTGACTTAGTTTCGCATGGAAGGAGGATCGAACCCGGAACGTGTTAGCGTCCAAGACCCATTCCCAACCACTTGACCACAAGAGCTTGGACTTGTTTTGGATTTAGCAAAGACATTATTTAATTTTTTTTCTCGCAAAATAAATAGTTTACGAAGGCTTAGTATCCACCATTCCTAAACGTAAATCATATTTTTTTCTTATACATATCTAATGTAGTTAAATCTATAGTATATCATTACAATTTAACTACACCATACATAAACATCATATTTTTAAGAAAACACATGCATAAACATCATATCTTTAGAGAAAATATAATGGAAAACATTTTTTAGTGAACAATCCATGGAAATGATGATAAAAGTTTTAACATCAAACCTAATATATATTAATAAAACTATTTAATTTTTATTAACGCCTAGGCCCGACTAATCGGTCTAGGCGCTAGACTCTTATTAAACGCCTAGCTATCGCCTAGCGGATTTTTGAATATTGACCAGAAGCATAACATATGATGTTTATTGTGTGGCTAAGAATCACTAATTAATTTGATCCACATGTTTAAGTTTTACAAGAGAAGTTAAACCAACCAAAAATCTGTTTTTACTGTTCATTCGTGGATAAAAAAAAAATATACAAAAGATATTAGAATACATAGCATGAGGTCCACCATCCATCTATAACTATACTTTTGTTAGTAAAAATAAGGTGATCTTTTTAAATAGGAAAAAAATACAAAGTGTTGGCAAACATAAAAAAATACATATTTGCTCTAATAAATTTAAAATGATACACTTAATGCAATTAGTCCAGAAAAGAAATCAACAACCATTATCAATACGATACATATAGTGTTTGTTGAGTATTTTTTTTTCCTTCTAAATCCTGCAATGCGTCATTGTTTAAGATTCTTTGTCATGGAACATTTTGAACTTTTATAAGACAGGTTATCTTATGTAATCATTATTTACAAAGATTAATAACCAACAAGAAAAATTGGAAATAGCCACACGATCAAGTTACGAATTGGTCGTGGCTATTTTTTCAGCTATTTGATAGCTACGAAATAGCCACAAATTTTGAAATTTTGAAATTTATGGCTATTTTGTAGCCATTCGTGACTATTTAGCCACAAAAAGATAATTATGGCTATCCGTGGATAATTAGTCACGAATAGCCATGAACTAGTCGTGGAAGAGCATAACCACGACTAGACACGAATCGTAGTTATTTGGGGCTAATTTAGTCACGAATAGCTATGATATTATCGTTGAAGAGATTAGCCACGAATAGCCACAACAAAAATCGTGACTATATATCCACGAACAATTTCGTAGCGATTCGTGGCTATAGCCACGATTTTATCTGTGGCTATTCAAGATCCTAAACCCTAAATATACTCTAAAACCACAAACTCTAAACCTTAAACTCTTAATCATAAAATATAAAATCAAAATACAAACCATTAATTATATATACATAAAACTATTATTTTCAAATTCAATACTACAATATTCATATCATAAATTAAATAAACCATATATATATATATATAATCTTAATCTATAACCAAAAATATAATAACCAAAACTCTAAATACTATAATATATCTAAAATTAGGATTCAAAACTTATAAAAAGAATTTTTATTTCTAAATCTACTATTTTCACACTTTAACTTAAAACCTTAAATATAACCCTTTAAATCATATACCCTAAACCATAATCAAACTATAAACCTTAAACTCTTAATCATAACACTAAACCCTAAAACTCTAAAGTATAATCAAAAATCTAATTAATAAAATTGTAAATACTATAATATATCCAAAACTAATATTCAAGAAAAATATTTACTCATATTTACTAAAATTTTAAATACAATAACATATCAAAAACTATTTAACACTAATTTAATTACTACATATACTCATATTTACTAATGTTTTATATACTATTTTTTATTTTTTTATTTTGAAAATTTTAAAGTTTTTATATGTTATATTTTTCAACTTAATATTTTTGAAAATTTGGTTTTAGTTAATTTTATTATTTTTAAAAGCATTTTTAGTTACTATATTAATTAAATCCATAGATGTCTTTTTATTGGTTGAAATTAAGATCACATGGATCACTAAAATCAGTCTTTATTTTTTTGTCAACTCTTTTATTTAATTTATATATTTTGTTTTTGTATATTAATTTTTATTTAATTTGTAATGTTTATTATATACAATTATATTATTATTATTATTTTAAATAGTCACGAATTAGCTACGGTTTAGGTCGTAGATATATATAACAATAGCTGCGAATTTATTTGTGGCAATTCGTAGCTATGTTAGCCATGAATTCTTTTTTTGTTGTTCGTGGCTATATAGCCACAATCTAATTCGTGGCTATCTGTGGAAACGTAGTCACAAATAACCATGATTGGCCGATAGCCACAAACCTATAGTTACAAATTTTTTTCGTTGCTATATGTGGCTATGATCGATATAGCCACGTAGTCACGAATAAATCCGTGGCTATAAACCAGTTTTTTTTTGTAGTGAACTTTATTTTCGTTCAAAATTTCGATAACAACAAATTCAAATTTGAATATTCCTACGGTAATTGACCTACTTTTTAGTATCACTATAGCTTTTTTTTGCTTGTATTTTTGAATAACGTTTTCTTCAACAATATTTGTGAATAAAGATTCCCGAAAATATTTCAGCAATCTTATTAAATTAAATGATTTTTGGTTTTTTTTTGTCGTGAAGCGAATCCATTATCCATTGCTATCTCTCAGTAATTGGTCCATCTGATTTTATGACTTTTCCTCCAAAAGAGCCGTGTGACAGTAAACCACAATCATCTTCATTCTTTCACCTTTACGTTCTTGTTTTCATTCTTGCAGCAAAATTCACAAACCCTAGGAGCAGCCATGGAGAAACAAGATGCCATAGCTCTGTATCCAGCACCACCAATAGGTCACTTAGTTTCCATGGTTGAGTTGGGCAAACTCATCCTCTCCCAAAACCCATCTCTCTCCATCCACATCCTCTTAGCTCCACCGCCTTACCAGCCCGAATCAACCACCGCTTACATCGCCTCCGTCTCCTCATCCAATCATCCAATCACCTTCCACCGCCTCCCCACGGTCACACCGTACTCCTCCACCTCCACCTCACGCCACCACCACGAGACACTCCTCTTAGAAATTATCTGTTTCAGCAACCCAAATGTCCACCGAAACCTTTTCTCACTTTCACAGAACTTCAATCTCCGTGCAATGATCATTGACTTCTTCTGCACCGCCGTTTTAGATGTCACTACCGATTTCTCCTTCCCTGTCTACTATTTTTTAACCTCGGGAGCCGCCTATCTAGCCGCTTCCTTATATCTGCCGATCATCCACGAAACAACCGCCGGAGAAAACCTCAGAGACGTTCAAACACTTCATATTCCCGGGGTTCCTCCGATCAAGGGATCCGATATGCCTAAAGCGGTGCTCGAACGCGACGATGAGGTCTACGATGCTTTTATAATGTTCTGCCAACGTCTCTCGACGTCTTCAGGGATCATTGTCAATACGTTTGATGCTTTAGAGAATAGAGCCATCAAGGCAATAACAGATGAACTCGGTTTTCGCAATATTTATCCAATTGGACCGCTTATTGTTCAAGGAAGAACCGGTGATAACCATGGTAACAACGCAGATTCTTGTCTGGATTGGCTTGATTCACAGCCGGAACAGAGTGTTGTGTTCCTCTGTTTCGGGAGCTTGGGTTTGTTCTCGGAGGAACAAGTGAAACAAATTGCTATTGGTTTAGAGAGAAGTGATCAGAGATTCTTGTGGGTGGTCCGTAATCCACCAGGATTAGAAAACAGAACAGAACCGGACTTGAAATCTCTCTTACCGGAAGGGTTCTTAAACCGAACCGGAAACAGGGGAATGGTCGTCAAATCTTGGGCTCCGCAAGTACCGGTTCTGAATCACAAGGCTATAGGCGGATTCGTCACTCATTGCGGCTGGAATTCGATTCTCGAATCGGTTTGCGCAGGTAAATTAAATGTATAGTCATTTCAGTTATATCGGTTTAGAGTCATCGGTTTAAATTAATCTAGTTGGTCTACATAAATAGGCGTACCGTTGGTGGCTTGGCCGTTGTACGCTGAACAGAGGTTTAACAGAGTGGTGATTGTAGAGGAGATCAAAATTGCAATCTCGATGAATGAATCAGAGTCGGGTTTTGTGAGCTCGACGGAGGTGGAGAAACGAGTCTGCGAGATAATGCAGGAGGGTCCGGTTAGGGAGAGAACCAAAGCAATGAAGAACGAAGCCAAATCAGCCTTAACCGAAACCGGTTCATCTCATGCCGCGTTGACTGCTTTACTCCAGTCATGGAGCCTAAAATGATTTTAGATATTTTGTATCAATTAATGCTAGAAAATAAAAACTAAAATATTATGAACAAAATAATAGTATTTGAGATCTGAAATCCAGACTTTTATTCCCCAATCATATGCCTTTGTAGGCACAACAAATATTTATTGAATAGTCACAATTATTGGCGTGTTATTTTTGACCTTGTTGAGATTTCAACTTGTGTTCTAAGACTTAAGATAGGTTCAATTCTAAGCTAAGTTCGTTTGTTTGCGGAAATATAAACGATACAAAGAATTGTTCACCATGTATTCACCAATAGGCTACGTCACAGGGGTAGGAACGGTATCCCACAACTGATTCACTATATTCCTTTGATTTCGTCTGAGATCTTCGATGGTGAGCACTTCGATCCTGAGCTCTCCTGCATATGTCCGTGAAGCCTCTCAGCTCTGAGTACACACGCTCGATCTCGAAAGGTAAGTGTCTAGCTCCTGATTCTTTTAGATTTTGATAAACCGATTAGCCAAGCGATTTCAACTCTCACACTTCTTCTTTCATGTAGATCGATTCCATGTATGAGACAGGTTCCTGGTCCTTCGATTTGAACTCTTCTCTTCTCTGCGTGTGCTTAAGACAGCTCCATGTAGGCTTTAAGCTTCTCTTCTCCAAGCTTCTTACCCTCTATGATGTTCGATTTCTCTGCTTCTGTCTTCTAACAGTTAAGTAATTAACTACTTGTTTCTCAGCTCTCCTTGAGATCGATTCATCTTCTTTTGAAGATCTAGCTAATCGATTTCATGCTTCTGTTATTTCTTCAGATTTTCCAGACATCAGCCTACAGTGTGTGCTTTCCTTTTAAATCGACATGTATGATATGGCGAGATGATTCTGAAGGAATTTCTAGCAGATCCTAATCCAATTAGGCAATCCTGGTCTGAATTCCAAGCCTAGGATCTAAGGTTCATGTAATTGAATCTAGGGATCTCAGAATTACCTGGTGATTAGCAGCGGAAGGTTTTGCAGATAATCGAGATCACGAAGCACCTCAAACGTTGTGCCTCTACTGGTATCCACACGCACACAAACTGAACAGGAGGGATGCTAGTGCCTTTAGAGATCAGATCTCTCGAGAGGTTTCTCTTACCTTTCTGGTGGGTGTGAATTAGGTTAGATTCGTGTTTAGGTCGACCATATATCTTATATATGTCGACTTAAACCACAACCGAATTAACCAACGATTAAACCGATTTTAATCTGGCAATTCGCGAGTTGTGTCGACCGACACACTTGATGTGTCGATCGACACTGCCCCAGAAAATTGGTATCGAATGCATATCAAATATGCATTCATCAGATCATTACATTAATGATCAACCTCGTTTACTACGTCCAGTTTGCTTAGGTGTGTGACCCTGTAGGATCATATAACACTAGCAATGAGTTCTAAACTCATTGATCATAAGTGGCTTCTAGCAAAGCATTATGACTGCCTAGTGTCATATGATTGTCTCATCTCGACAATACGACTTTCACTTAAGAGCAAGTACAATAGATTTCAGGACATTCCCAACAATCTCCCACTTGTACTGGAATCATCTATTCCCATAATCCCTTCGTCACTATATCTCGATCTGGCATAAGACAAGATCTGTGTCACCCTTATTTAGCCAAGATCATGTTCATCGAACTCCGATTTATACTGACAAGACAAACGACTGACAATCACCTCGTTTGAGTGTGGCCACACATTTCTCAGTATCAAATCTTCGATGGGCCCTGAGATATTTATCTCCTGTTATATAGGAGGGACAAATCCCATCTTGTTCCATCTCTGTTTCTTCACACACTTCATGATACGCCCAATCAATGCCTTTATAGTCACCAGTTACGGCTGACGTTTGACAAGGTTAAAGCGGACCAATTCATATGTAAGAAAACATGGTGAACTCAGGTCTAAGGACTATACTCTATAGTCGTAATGAAAACTCTCATGACACTTATATAACTATCCCGTAGAGTTCTCATTAGTGGGACATGTCCGATCCTGTGTTCTCCAACACATATCTATGTGATTGACTTTAATACTCTTATTAATGACTCCATGAAACTTAGTCATCAGTCACCTCACATACTAGTCTCACGCGGTTGTTAATGTCCCACTTTAACAACCTTGACCAGGAACCAGCTTAATTTATGTCATTTATCACTTATAGGGTTTCATGATCAAGTCACATACTTGATGTCCTATAAAATGTCATAAATTACTTTGGGACTATTATTTAATAACCATTATTAAATAATACAGATGTCAGATTTCAATAACATAATCAAATTATGTTTATACGAACATCATATCATAACTAAAATTAACAACAACAACTCCCACTAAAATTAAGATCACATCTTAATACATCTAATGCCTTTAGCAGTAGTCTGACCCTCATTCGCTCTTGCTCAGCGTGTGTCGAAGGACACTGCGTCTTGCTAAGAGTAATACCAAGAGTCATTTGCACGAAGCCCTTCTTGGAATCCTGCATACTGGACTTGTGCAAGACCTTATCACCATAAGTATCTTGACACAATCCAATTAGCTTGTCCAATCTATCTCCATAGATTCTTATTCCAAGAATGTATACGGTTTCTCCCATATTTCTCATCGAAAAACAACTTTCGAGTCAAGTCTTAATGGACTAAGACAACAGAACTTCATTTCTGAGAAGTAGTATGTTATCAACATACAGTACTAGAAATGCAACTGCGCTCCCACTAGTCTTCTTGTAAACACACGGTTCCTCTTCGTTCCTGATGAAGTACAAACCTTTTGACTACTTCATCAAAACGAAGATTCCAACTCCGAGATGCTTGCTTCAATCCATAAATGGATCAGCGAAGCTTGCATATCTTCCTAGCTTCATTAGGATCAATGAAAACTTCAGGTTGTGTCATGTACACATCCTTTTCCATAATTCCATTAAGGAAAACTGTTTTCACATCCATCTGCCAGATCTCATAACCATTATGAGTGGTGGTTGCTAGGAGAATCCGAATGGACTTTAAGCATGTTGACTGGGGAATAAGTTTCTTCATAGTCAACACCATGAATTTGCTTGAAACCTTTTCCACCAATCCAGCTTTGGATATCACCATTCACATCAATTTCCTTTTGGAAATCTATTTACACTCAATGGGTAAATCGACCAAAGTCCACACTTGGTTCTGTGACATGGATCCCATTTCGGATTCAGCGGCTTTCAGACATTTTCGGAGTCAAGGCCCATCATTGCTTCTTCACAATTCGCAGGCCCGTCACTTTCAATGATCAACAGATCATGGCAATTGGTTACGAGAAATCCACAGTTCTCGGGTTCGTGACGGATCCCTTCGGATCTGCGAGCTTCAGTTTTGTGTAAAAGTCGCACGCATATCTCATATGTTGACTTTTACCATGACCTAATTAACCAAGATTTAAAACGTAGTTAATTAAGTCATAAACCAAAATCAATATTTTGGTTCACGATCTGTGTCGATCGATGCAACTTTTGTGTCGATCGACACTTCTTCAGAAACTCGCCATTTTAAATGTACATCGAATATACATTTACTAGATCCTTTGCAAACTTTAGGCACCACAGATGCAGGTTCTACAACTTTTGTAGATCCAACTGCTGCTCTTCCTTATCAGGTTGAACAGCCTCCTGTGATTTTCGAATTTCTTCGAGTTGTACTTTACTCCCACTGTTCTTCTTGGAAAGAAAGTCTTTCTCAAGAAAACATAGTTCCGAGCAACAACCAATTTGTTCTCGGACTGGTTGTAAAAGTAACATGCATTGGTTTCGTTAGGACAACCAATGAAGTAGCACTTATCGGATTTGGGTCTGAGCTTATCAGAGATTAAACGTTTTATATAAGTCTCGCAACTCCAAATCTCCATGATGGATAAATCAGAAACATTTCCATTCCACATCTCATGTGGTATCTCTGTGACTGATTTTTGATAGAACCCTATTTAATGTAAACGCAGACATTTCTAGAGCGTATTCTTAGAAGGATAATGGAAGATCTTAGTGACTCATCATTGATTGAACCATATCTAATAAAGTCCGATTCAGGAGGAGTGAATTGTGAAACAATTTCACAATCTCTCAGATGATCACTAAATTCTTGACTTAAGTATTCACCTCCATGATCTCATCGTAGAGCTTTAATACCTTTGCCAAATTGATTATGTACTTCATTCTGGAACTCTTTGAACTTTTCAAAAAATTCTGACTTATGTCTCATTAATAAGACATAACCTTACCTACTGAAATCATCAGTAAAGGTAATGAAGTACTGAAAGTTTCCTCTAGCACTAGTGCTCATTGGCCCATATACATCCGCATGTATAAAACCCAATAAGCTCTTGGCCCTTTCATTTTGATCGTTCGCAACTTGTATCGACCGACGCACCGTTTGTGTCGATCGACACTACCTTTGTTGAAGGGGGCCTCCGTCATTTTACCCAATAAACAAGATTCACTTTACTCATTATGATTCATAACCAGATGAGCCCAAGAGTCCATCACTATGGAGCTTCTGAATCTGTTTCTCATTTATGTGGCCCAAAACGACAATGCCAGAGAGAAGTTTGATTCGTATCATTTGACTTGAATCTCTTGGTATTAATGTTATAGTTAGGCATGTTCTGGTTTAGAACACAAATTCCATTCTCTAATGGATTGCTACTATAAAATATATCATTGTAATCAAATGAATAACACTTATTCTTAATTTGAAAACTGATATCCTTCCATATCCTAACAAGGAATAGAAATAATCTTTCTGCTCATAGCAGGTACATAGTAGCAGTTTTAAGTTCAAAACATGCCATAAAAGAAAACAAATGAAATACTCCTACGACTAATGCAGCAACTCTTGCTCCATTTCCCACGCGTAGATCCACTTTTCCTTTCCCCATAGTCCTACTTTTGCTCAGGCCCTGCACATTTTCACAAAAATATGAGTACCACAGCTGGTATCAAATACCCAATAAGTAGGAATATAAGAAGTAACATTTACTTCTATAACATAATACCTGAAGAAGAAGTCTCGTACGTCTTCCTCAGCTTCTCATAATCTTCCAAGAATTTATTGCAGTTTCTTTTCAAATGCCCATAACCATTACAATAACGGCACTTAACATCTTCAGAAGGATTGGTTTTAACCTTAGGAGCATGGCCAGACTCGCTTGGATTCACAATCGAGCTCGTCTTGCCATCACCTTTGTTCTTACCAAGTTTCTTAAACCTTTTACCCTTTTGTACCATAAGGACATCTGGGGTGTCCTTCTTGATGTTAGGTTCAACAGTCTTAAGCATCCCATGCAATTCAGTCAACGTCTTTGTCAAGTTGTTCATGTTATAGTTCATAACAAATTGATCATAGCTTGACGGCAGTGACTGCAGAATGATGTCAGTAGCCAACTCTTGGCTAATGGGACAATCCAGTTTCCCCAGGTTATCAATATAACCCATAATCTTAATGACATGAGGACTAACTGGTTCGCCCTTTGGTAGCTTGCACTCAATCAGAGATCTTACCGTCTGGTATCTCTGAGTTTGTGCCTGCTCCTGAAACATACTTTTCAGGCCAGTGATCATCTCTATTGGCGACTCCACGTACTCATATTGCTTCTGCAATTCCAAGTTCATGGTAGCCAACATGAGACAACTCACATCCACCACATCATTAGAATGCTTATCCCAAGCATCCTTATCTGACTACCAGGCATTGGCTCGATACTTCTTGGGGAGAACTTTCTCAAGGACATAGTCCTTCTTCTCCTGTTTGAGAACAATTCTCAAGTTCCGATACCATTCAAGAAAGTTTGATCCATTTAACTTGTCCTTCTCAAGGACGAATCGCAAGGAGAAATTGTTACGATGGTTTGTGCTAGACATAGCTGGAAAAACAAGGGAGGTTTAGTTATGATGTTCAAGAAATGAGAAGTCTTAACAATTAAGAAAACTCGCATTATATTCAAACAATGTTTCCTCAAATGAATATAATGATCCAAGACCCATACTTCACTAAACTTGAGTGAGCCACTGGCTATCACCCAAATTTTAGCTATCTAGGTAAGCAACTCTTTGCTAGTTATATCCAATATAACTCTTGGTTGTGGATTGACATCTCATGTCCAATCCACCTGATGTCTCTAAGCCCAAAATGATTTTGATGGCCCAGTCAAGTAAATCAATCTCGTAAGTCATGTAATTTTTGATGTCTTGCACTGCAAGTCCATCAACACGATTACTTCCTGTCTTACTCATTTAATTGTGGACACCTTGCACTGCAAATCTATCACACAATGAAATGAGTCTTGACAGTTGACAAGATTGGAAAGACATCAAGGATCACTTGATATTTGGTTGAGGAACAGAACCTTTAAAACATTTAGTTTTATTATGTTTTAATTCTTCTAATTAAAATGGTTCATTTTGGTTTGGTTCTGTGATTTCAGATTCAATAACCTAAACCATCGGACCTTGTGTCGACTGACACTACTTTAGTGTCGATCGATGCAGGTTAACCAAAACCAATTTGCGATAACCGATCAATCCAATTTATCCGGTTTTATGATAACCAGTCAGTGTCGATCGACACTACATTAGTGTTGGTCGATGCTAACCTAATCAAAACAATCGCAATAAACCGTTCTTAGCGTTTAACCATTATTAACCAAGCTCGATAACCGGTCCAATCCAATTGAACCGATTTATCAATCTCGCGTGGTTTGTGTCAACCGACACAACTCTTGTGTCAATCGACACTAGGTAAAACCTAAGTTTTATTCGGGTTATCCTTCTGTGTCGACCGACACCGGATTGGTGTCGATCGACACAGGGCGATAAACCCTAATCGTTTTCAAGCAAAAAAAAACCTAAAACTAGATTACTTTCATGAAAACGAATTTTAGCATGTTTGTATCAACTATACAGAGATTCAGATTCAACTAATCTAATCAACATGCTACTGATTCAATAGAACCCTAAGGCTCTGATACCACTGAAGGAATTTCTAGCAGATCCTAATCCAATTAGGCAATCCTGGTCTGAATTCCAAGCCTAGGATCTAAGGTTCATGTAATTGAATCTAGGGATCTCAGAATTGCCTGGTGATTAGTAGCGTAAGGTTTTGCAGATAATCGAGATCACGAAGCACCTCAAACGCTGTGCCTCTACTGGTATCCACACGCACACAAATTGAACAGGAGGGATGCTAGTGCCTTTAGAGATCAGATCTCTCGAGAGGTTTCTCTTACCTTTCTGGTGGCTGTGAATTAGGTTAGATTCGTGTTTAGGTCGACCATATATCTTATATATGTCGACTTAAACCACAACCGAATTAACCAACGATTAAACCGATTTTAATCTGGCAATTCGCGAGTTGTGTCGACCGACACACTTGATGTGTCGATCGACACTGCCCCAGAAAATTGGTATCGAATGCATATCAAATATGCATTCATCAGATCATTACATTAATGATCAACCTCGTTTACTACGTCCAGTTTGCTTAGGTGTGTGACCATGTAGGATCATATAACACTAGCAATGAGTTCTAAACTCATTGATCATAAGTGGCTTCTAGCAAAGCATTATGACTGCCTAGTGTCATATGATTGTCTCATCTCGACAATACGACTTTCACTTAAGAGCAAGTACAATAGATTTCAGGACATTCCCAACAGATTCTTCATCGGCTCCTACTCCCTGTCTCTCAGATAAGGTATAGAAACGTCTTTCTCTTTGTTTATCTGTTGTGGTTTCGGCTTTGCTTGACTTGATAGGTTGGGATTCTTTTGTTTATGTATGCAGATTTCTTGGGTACTCAGAGAAGATTGTACCGGTGCCTTACGCCTCCCCCTCGTATTTGGCCTCCGGAAGCACAGGTCTGTTCTTTTCTAATTACTAAATCCTGCAACAAAACCAAACCCCACATATATCTTTCAACACCATAACGCTTTTGTCGCTTCTGTAGATCTCTGACTACTCTGTCTCTGACCTTTGCAGAACCCTTACTCAAACTTTTAGTCATGCCTGCTTCTTGCGAGTGTCTCAGCTGTCAAGGATCCTAAACTTCAGATAAGTTGCAATCTTATCTCTGTGACCAGTTTCTGTTTTCTTTCCATGGGTAAACTAAGTCACAGTTTGACCATTTGTCAATAAGTATCCTTGATAGCGATGTCATTAGCTCTTAGCCTGATTGTTTATTACTCTTGAACTTGTCTAGTTCCTTTAGTAATAACCTGTTTGACTGGAATCTTGAGTTCTGATGTCTGACTTTACTTCATAATCCTTAATTCTTTTTAAGAATTCTTTTGATTATATGAAATAAGTACATTAACTTGTACTCTTGTCCTCGCAGGTTTTCACTTGTTTGGAGGAGTTCTTCTAACCTCGGTAAGCTCCCTGACTTTCTAAATCATCTTTGTTACATGATTTCTAAACATCTGAGCTGTGAAGTCCTTCTCGCATTTCTTTGTTTGACAGTGTCATGTGTCAAACAATGCTCCACCTGGAACTGAAACTTCTTCTTCAGAACCAATTTTACTAGCAGCTTCTCTTCTGAACAACAAGCATGTGTTCTTTAGCTACTTTGATGGCGAGGTAAATCCCTTAACATGAATTTTCTTCTTCATGCTTCTGTATTTTCTGAGACCCTAAGAAACCCTGACTTGAATTCTCTCTTTCTTGCAGCTCCACCGTGAAACAGAAAACATTCCATAACTTCTTATTCCTTAAAGGTAACCTGCTCCCTTCTCTATCTTCTTGAAATTTGGAACTCCTTGTAGAACCTTAGTCTCAGCTATTTCTCACGAGAGATCAGCCTTCTCTCATGCTTCTGGTAATTATTTTACCTCTAAATACCCACTCTCGATTTATTCTTTCAGACTCAAAACACACATGGAAGGATTAAGTGTCTTCTCTGGTGTCTTTCCATCAACTTCTCCACCTGGAATCAGTACTTCATTACTGCAATTCCAGCTGCCTCCAGGTAACTCCTGTTTACTTATCAGTCTGATTTTATCTTATCGACATAAGAACATTCTGAATTTAACTATTCTATGTTCTTCTTCCAGCGAGAGTGCCATGTCGATACTGGAGTTACCTGGAGCTTCTTCCCTTCTTAGGCAGAGTTGCAACACACCTGAAGCTCATGTTCAGGTACTGCATTACTTTCTCTACCGTGGATCTTAGATAGTCTAGCATTTATCTTAGCTCTATCTCCGTAGATCCCTATTCCTAGTATCTTGGAAACATTACCCACGCCTTCTAGCTTAGGTTCTCTGTTCAGCGCCCCTTCTACTGTTGCATTCATCCGATACTGGCTTTTCCCAGCCTCTCCTTTGGGCTCTTTTTTGCCAGTATCTTCTGCAGTAACCATAGCATAGGCCTCAGGATCAAAATCTCCTTCTTCTTCACACTTAAACTCTTTTGAAGTTTCTGATTTTTCTGTTGAAGAAGAGTCTTTATCTTGAGCTGATGAATCTCTTAATTCAAAACCATATGGAGTATGTCCTTGAATTAGATTCTCGCTGAAGCTCACTTTCTTAGACTTCTTTTCTCTTGCTTCTTTCACTGCTGAAGAAGCATTCATCTCAGCCTTAGCAACCGTCCCTTGAAGATAATACAATCCATCTTTGTATTTTCCAGCCAATACCTTCTTGCCATCTTTATAAAAATGAACTCTGAAATTACCTCCTTCATACTTGCAACCTGACCTCTCTAACATCCCATAAGAAATCAAATTCATGTTTACCTCATGCATGTATTTAACATCCTTTAGTATCATTTCAGAACCGTCTGGATTCTGAATCTGAATCTTTCCCATTCCTCTGATGTTACCGTAAGTGTTGTTAGCCATAAGAACCCTTCCTCCATCGTACTCCTTGAAGTCAAATAAGACTTCCTTGTCTGATGTACTGTGGTATGAAGAACCTGAGTCCATTACCCAATTCTTCATTGTGTCTTGACTGCTCACACTTAACACTATAGGTTGTATAGGTGCTGCTGCAATATTTGCAGAATCCTTGTTTTTATTTCTCTCAGGACATTCTCTTTTCCAATGTCCTTCATCTCCACATATGAAACACTCACTCTGATTTTTCTTGTTATATCTTGGCTTTGACTTAGACCTGTTGTCTTTTGACTTTGATCTCCCTCTTCCATTACTTTTCTGAGATCTGTCATTTGTTTTTCCCCTTGATTCAACATATAATCCTTCAGAGTTAGATCCAGATTTGTTCAAAAGCCCTTTCTGCTTCAGCTCAATTTCCTTAGAATATGCAGAAGTGACTACCTCATGAACTGTTAGAGTCTCTTTTCCTGTACCATACTTAAGAGTATGTACTAGAGGCTCATAAGGTGGAGGTAAGCTGGTAAGAAGCTGTATAGCCTGGTCCTCATCACTCACATTGATGTTTAGGCTAGCTAAATCTGCAATAAGCTTAAGAAAACTGTCCAAGTTCTCTTCTATACTTCTGCCTTCATCCATCTTGTAGCTTGCAAACTGCTGTTTAAGATAGATCCTATTAGGAAGTGATTTAGTTTGATAATCACGTTCTAAAGCCTTCCACATCAACAAGGCAGTAGGCTCATGCATCACCTTTCTAAAAATCATGTCACTTAGACATGTACCAAGCAGATTCTTTACTCTAGTGTCTTTTGCAACTTTTAAAGAATCAAGTTTGGGTTTCTCACCTTCTTCTTGTTTTGCAGACTCGTCCAACAGTGTTGCGTCCTCCTCCAAGACTGACGCTAAGCCCTGAATCTCCAACTGACCAAGAAGCTTGTACTTCCACATTCCGAAATCTCCCTTCCCATCAAACTTGTCCATCTCAAACTTTCCCCGGGTAGGTTCCATGACTTGCGGTTTTGTGGCTGTCTTAGATTGATCTATCTCTGGCCAGTATAAACATCAATTGTTGGGCTTTTCAAGCCCATGTCCAACTCTCTTATTAGTATGATATTTTCCGCTTTGGGCCCAAGTGGCAAAGCCCGCACGGATTTGCTTTTGAGCTCCTTCCCAAAGGCCTCATACTAATTGGAGTTGAACATGACTTATATACTAGACACTCTATGTGTAAAATTCCGATGTGGGACTTTGTTTGCTTTAATCCCAACAAACCTCCCCTCAAACCAAGGACCACATAAACCGTTATCCTTCTCTCCTGCGAATCCTTTGCACCCTTCTTGTACCGCCGTAATCACCAACGGAACCCGCCGCCTGACCTTATACACTGCCAGGAAGACTTTCGACACAAGGCCCTGGCACCCCTTATTCGCGAGGTCACCTTGAGGACTCCTTCCCACAAGAAACTTGTTGTCCAACCCACTTCTCCCGGTCCACGTTTGAACATGGGCTCTGATACCAATTATTGGGCTTTTCAAGCCCATGTCCAACTCTCTTATTAGTATGATATTGTCCGCTTTGGGACCAAGTGGCAAAGCCCGCACGGATTTGCTTTTGACCTCCTTCCTAAAGGCCTCATACTAATTGGAGTTGGACATGACTTATATACTAGACACTCTATGTCTAAACTTCCGATGTGGGACTTTGTTTGCTTTAATCCCAACAGACCTTTCTCTCTTTTAGTTCGACATGGATCGTCAAATCAAGAACGGTAGAACATCACATGAACAATCACAGCCAAAACTTGAACGTCAAGTTGTCAAACTATTCTGAATATATATATTTTTAAATTAAATATATTATATTAATAAACCGATCAAATAACCGGAGATCGAACCGGGTACAACCTAAACCAGACCAAAGCAAAAGAGAAACCCTAAATAACCGGATAGAAATCTTCAAACTAGCCAGAAACCAAAACGAAAGAGAGTAGCCGCCACACTTTAAAGACAAAGCCGATTTCCGACGCCGTTGCCGATGGATACGAGCCAGTCCAATCGCGAGCTAAACGAGCCGTTCACGCACGAGAATAAGATCCGACCCCCGCCGACGATCCCGACCTGCCGACCCCAAACTCCTCTCGCCGACTCCCGACAACGAGACTTCTTTCGGAATCCTACAGACTCACTTGGTGGTGCCGCTCCCAGCAAGCTCTGATGGCGACTCCTCCTCCACCGGTCTAGATGCGATTCGTAGATATGTCCCTCCGGTTGTCTCCAGTCCATCCGCCTTCACGCTTAGAAAGATTCTATGTGGATCTCGGCATGCAACGAGGCACTTCCCAGCTCAGCTCAAACTGCGACTCTTCCTTAGCACGCACCGCTTACCATCTCCTCGCCGATAAGCACGAGGCCAGATCTCCCTTATACTTCCCTCCCTGCACAAACCCCAACCATCCCACGTCCTCAATCGACGTCATAGGTCGTGTCTTATGAGGATTCACCGAATCTAGGAGCTCCGTCACCGAATGGCCGCTACGAAGAGAAACCACTCCTCGCGGTGCTAGAAGACAAAAGACGAGACGACTATGGATCTGGTCGGCTTCTCCGGATTCGAAAATAAGCACAAAGGCAACCACGGCTTAGGATTGTTCTGCTTGGTTCCTCAAAATGATGCTCCTTCTTCCACTGATGAGGCACCCTTTTTGCCAGTCTCTAATCTGGCTCATCAAAAGCGTTTGGTGATTATTCATGCAAAGTCTAATCAAGTTCTTTCGGTAAATCCCTTTGATGCTCTTCAAATGGATTCTGAGCAAAAAATTTCCAAGTCATCCAAGATGGAACTCATTCTGGAGAGAAATCATTAGAACCAAGATTAATATAAGGTCTTGCCTCCATCTTCTGACTCCAAAAGGAAAAGAGTAACAAGCGAAAGTTCTATAAAAAATCCCCGTCCTCTGGTTGTGAATTTCCCTTTGCTTCAGGGGTTCATCACCAACACTAATTTTCCCCATGTCTGATATATTTTTTGGAATTTGTGCGACATCAATGATTATTCGAAGCATTGACCTCTGACTTCTTGGATTTCATCAAGAAAACTATGTTTTGGTGTCCTTTTGGAGACGCACGTAAAGGAGAAAATATAGCTACTATTTTATCGGCTATAGGAGTGGATTGGAAAGTTTTCTCGAATTACCACCACTCTGATTTTGGAAGATTTGGATCATTTATAAGCATCCGGTTCAAATCTCAGTTTTGTTTTCTGACGCTCAGTCTATTCCGGCTCCCGTTATTATGGAAGATGGGGTTTCTTCTTATGGTTCGGCTTTCTATGCCTCAAATGTTTTAGAAGAAAGAAGACAAATTTGGCTCTATCTTAAAGATACTTGTATCTCTTTGATTCGGGGTCCAAGTCATGGATAGTTGTTGGGGATTTCAATGAAATCAAGGATCCGTGGGAGACTTCTAACTCAACCATGCTATCCACATCTCGGGAAATGCAAGATTTCAGTGCTTGTTTGGGGGATGTATGCTTTTTGACTTGGCTTCTCAAGGTCCAAGGTTAACTTGGTCCAATCACATGCCTTTTTCCCAATTGCAAAAAAGCTAGATAGATGCCTAATAAATGATCATTGGATGGCGGCTTTCCCTACTAGTCATTTCACTTTCAAACCGTCTGAGTTTTCTGACCATACGCCGTGCCATATAAGGTTATCCTCTGGGGAAGAGGATCAAGTTGGCCCTTGCGAACAGCTTGATGCACTATCTCCCTTCAACCCTTTGAGCGAAATGTGGCAAAAGGAAGGCGTGTGTATAAAATCGAATCCTTTCTAAAACGGATTACTAATCCTTAACTTTTCGAAGAATCCTTCATCAGTGGTTGTGAATGACTGATTTTTCTCAATCTTTTCGACCTTGGTTCCGTAGGAGCACGTCCGAAAGATTGAGAAATAGAACCATCTGATTTGATTCGTTCTCAATAGCCATGAGATGATAAAAAAAAAACAGCCTTCGGTACAAGGGCATTTATGTTCCCAAGCTTTCTTGCCTCTCACCCGACTTTCTTACATGCTATTACAACAGCTTGGGAGGGGCAAGGAATAGCAGTATCTTCTCTTACACGGTTATGCTCTAAGTTCAAAGGGATGAATAGGCCTATAAGGGCTTTGTGCAAAGAACAATTCAGTGACATCGAAAAAGAGTTATGGAGTCAAGACTACCCTTTTGGCCACGCAAATTGCAGCTCTAAATGCACTTACCACTGAAAACCTTGAGCTCGAGAAAATGCAAGATATCTTTGTTCTTTTCTCTGGTTGGCGGAGGAAAAGTTCTTCAAGCAGCGTTCTTGTATAAAATGGTTAGAGGCAGGAGATTTTAACACAAGAATCTTATGTATGGTAACTATGGTTCACAATGCTGGAAATGAGATTAAATATCTGATTCGTGAGGATGGTTCCCATTCAGTCTCTATGGAGAAAGTTCACCAAATCGCAGTTAGTCACTTCTCTGGCATTCTTACAAATGTCAATGGATGTTTTTGTTCACACCTGACAAGTTATATTTCTTGGATTGTTAAATCAGCCTACTCAACTAATCATCAAACTCTTTTGGGTCTGGAGGTCTCAGGGGATCTTATCAAAGCCAGCACACTAGGTCATGATGGCCTATCAGCAAAAAAATTTAGAACCTCTTGGGATTTCCTTAGACATGAAATATTTGAAGCTATTACAGATTTCTTCAAGTATCGTTTTATGCCGACTGTTCTTAATGCAACTTCTATGATTCTGATTCCAAAGAGAAGGGGTGTTGAGGTTATTACAGATTTTTTCCTTATCTCGTGCTTGAACACTTTTTACAAGATCATCACTCGGATCCTCTTAGACCGTATAAAGATCATCCTCCCGATTATATTTTTTCCTAATCAAACAGCTTTTGTGAAAAACATGTTGTTATTGGAGAATGTTTTACTAGCCTCGGAACTCGGAAGTTCTAAATGGATACCATAAAGTTTTGTCTTCGATGATTACTTTAAAAGTGGACATCTCTAAGGCTTTTTACTCTGTACGATGGGAATTTTTCTTGGAATCTCTTGATGTCTACAATTTCCTGAGATGTTTATTTCAGCGGTTAAGGCTTGTATTTCTACTCCGTATTTCTCGCTCAGCACCAATGGAGTCACATCTGGATACTTCAAAGGCAAATCTGGTCTTCACCAAGGTGACCCAATGTCTCCACCTTTGTTTGCCTTGGTCATGAACATATTATCTATCATGTTAAACAATGCATATGAGGATGGAATTTTTAAATTTCATCCGAGTTGTGAAGATCAGAAGCTTACCCATTTTGATTTTGCGAATATCCTTCTCATTTTTCTTAATGGAACTGAAACCGCTCTTGCAGGTGTCTTCACTGTTTTACCCCAGTTTGAGAAGATCTCAGGTTTGGCTGTCAACATATCCAATACCTCCATGTCCTTCTCGGGTATTTCACCGGAGGTACTGCAAAGTATTGAGAATAATTCTTAATGCGACCAGGTTTGCTTCGAGTGAGGTATTTGGAGATCCCTCTTTGCCCAGAAAGGATTTCAGTCAAGGATTGTGACATTATCTCAAGTTAGGAGAAAGCTGAATGGCTGGATGAATAGGCATTTGAGCTTGGCGGGAAGAGTTCGGTTAATATCGTATGCTATTCCAGGGATTCTTGGCTTCTTGACCTCTACTTTCTTCATTCCTGGAAAGGTTCTGAAAAATTGTAACTTCCCGTGTTTCTTCTTTCCTCTGGCATGGTATTTTAGATAAAAGTTTTGGTGCAAAAATTACTTGGACTGAATTTTCTATCCAAAGGCTGGAGGTTGTTTAAGATTTAGAAGTTTAGCCTCTTGGAACGTAATATTTGGTCTAAAGATTATTTGTATGTTTTATTTTCGTGATAGCTCAATTTGGGTCGCTTGGGTTAGGAAAATTTTTCTAGCTAGAGGTTCTTTTTGTCGTTAAATGAAGCTAGCTATTATATTTCTTGGATGTTTCAGTGATTGCTAAAACTCAGGCAAGTGGCCCTTTCTTTTTTTTTGCGCATTAAGGTCAACAGAGGAGGCGAAACTATTTTGGTATGATCAATTTATACCTTTTTCCATTGATCCAGTTTCTTGGTCCAAACGGTCCAAGTAATTTGGAATACCTTCTACCGCTCTTGTTAGCCAATGCTTTTTTGGTTTTGGTTGGAGTTTGACGTCGGCTAGATCAGATCAAACTGAAACTTTTAATCTTCATTTCTACTCTTCAATTTGGTAGTGTGAATGACATCCTTGTCTTGTCAGTTGGAGAAAAGGTTTATACGTGTTTCATTGCCAAACAGGTTTGGGATTGTACTAGGCTGTCAAAGCCAATTGTTCCTTGGGCTAACTTAGTTTTGAACAAGGTATTTGTACCGAAACATCAAACTACTGTATGGTTGTTTATGCTAAACCGCAACCTTACTTTGGATAGGCTTACTTCTTGGGATATGGATGTTGAACCTCTCTGTCTTCTGTGTGGTGATTTTCCGGAATCTAGAAACCACATATTTTTGAATGCAGATTTTCAAAAAAGGTTTAGAAAAGCGGTCTCGTCACTCGATTTCTGTCATGCCTGAAACACTTTGGATGCTACTTTCTATTGGTTTCCTTTGCTACCACAAATCGTCTGCTTTTTCAGCTCTGATTTTACTTTCGCAAGGAACAATCTCTGAATTGTGGAATGAGCGTAATCTTCGTTTTTACAAAGGACTTTCCAACTCTCATTTGATTATTTTTCATAAGGTGTTCAAAGGTGTGAGAAACAAATCTACTGCTTTGAAGAACACTGGATTCAAATCAGGTGATAAGCTGGTGAATCTCTAGCATCGAAGCTAAATTTTATGCTTCTTGCTTCTAATCTCTTCTCCATCTCTGTTTTGGCAAAGAAGTGTAATTTCCCACCTTCTCTTCTAGTATTTAATTTTCCTCTGCAATGTTTTTTTTTTGTATGCAACTTTTCTTCTTTTTAAATATGAATGTCTTTTAAAAAGTTTTTTTTTTTTTTTGCTTTTGGCAAAAACAATCAGGGCATGGTCGGACTTTGTTATATTGTTGCAAAGGTGTAGATAAGAAGTTCAAATAGAGCATTTGGAACTTCTCACCAAATTATACACTAAATTTTATTTTGGCGTGAAATTTCTCCCAACCACACTCCAATTTTAACACCAAAATGGTGTAAATCCATTTTTCACCAATTTAGTGTAATCTTATTTTTCACACCATTTTAGAGTTGATTTTTTATTTATAAAATAGTCTTTCAAATTTTAAATAATTTAATTTTAAGAATTATAATAATTTATTTGACAAACAAAATTTATAATTTTATAATTTTTTAAATAAAAAATAAAATTACACAAGCTGATAATATATTTAAAAATAGATAAAACTGAAATTAAAATATTATATTATTTAATTAATACTCTTATTTCTCATTCGAGATGTGTTAATTAATTATCTATAAAAATATACAAATGGTAATGAATATTTAAAAATTTACTGTTTATTATTCTAATTTGTTGTAATGTGTATGTTTTACATTGTAATGGTTAGATTGACTTAATATCATAATTTATGAAAAAATTAAAAAAATAAATTAGTGAGTTAATTTGTAAATTTATAAATAAAGTATATTATTAGCAATTAAAAATAAAATAAAAATATGAAAACATATTTTAAAAAATAATTGGTGTAAAATGATATAATACAATGGAAAGAAAACAAAGGTTATTTTGGAATCACATTATTTTGAAGTAAAAAATGATGTAATACATCGATATATTCTTACCGATAGTTTTTAAAGTTGACTGGTTGGTGTAAACAAATTGTTGTATTTTGTATAAAAAAAAATCCATATTGTTGGCGATTTCACAGCTAAAAATGGCAATCAATATAATTTTCCCTTTTTAAAATCAGTCAATGGTTGATATAAATAACTTTCTCTTTTCTGGTCAACAGTCAATGGTTTACATTTAATTCCGGAAGACGGATAAATTATCTGAAACCCTATTAATAATCAATTTTCTCAACACCAACGCTTCAGAACTCGTTTCATTTTCTCATCACTCACTCCCTTTTCTTCAAATCCTTTGCTCCTTCAGCCGCAGATCTACTCCATGGCTCCTATCGCTGTTGGCGATGTTGTACCAGACGGAAAAATCTCCTTCTTCGATGAGAATGATCAGCTCCAGACCGTCTCCGTTCACTCTCTGGCCGCCGGTAAGAAGCTTATTCTCTTCGGTGTCCCTGGTGCTTTCACTCCCACCTGCAGGTAAAATCCTCCTCCATTCCGTTGAAATAGATCCGGGTGTTGCCGAATTTTGCTCTGAAATTGATGTTGCTCATGTGTTCTTAATCAGATTAGGGTTATCCTCAAATTGGGAGATTTTGGTTTTGATGCTATAAGCCTGATGGATCCGTAGATTCGATTTTGATTTGTTTTTATGTTTTGGAATTAGCATGCAGCATGTTCCTGGATTCATTGAGAAAGCCGAGGAGCTGAAATCAAAGGGTGTTGATGAGATCATTTGCTTCAGCGGTGAGTATTGTTTCTCTGATCTCAAATCGAATGGTAGTTAATGGAAATGCAGAGGAAGATAATCGATACACAATTATTGTATTTATAAACGACATCATCTGGTTGCAGTGAACGATCCATTTGTGATGAAGGCATGGGGAAAGACATACCCAGAGAACAAGCATGTCAAGTTTGTCGCTGACGGTTCAGGAGAATACACACAGCTTCTTGGACTCGAGCTTGACCTCAAGGACAAGGGTCTTGGTGTTAGGTCAAGGAGATTTGCTCTCTTGCTCGATAACCTCAAGGTCACTGTCGCCAACGTTGAATCTGGCGGCGAGTTCACCGTTTCCAGCGCCGATGATATTCTCAAGGCTCTCTAAGTAACCTTTTATGTATTTATAACCGCTCCATGTGATTTCAGACAAGCAGGCATAATAAAGCGGTTTGAGTTTGCTTATTTTCTTCTCTGCGTGATAATAAACCATTAGTTCTTGTTTGTCATTTTCTTTAGTAAATTTGAAGGATTCCTACCAAATATTTGCATTTTAGTCTGGATTATGATATGAACGTATACCAAATATTCATTAAAAAGTTGGGCATTCCGATCGTATTGAACACCCTATGAGGCTACAAAGTATGAACTAAATTCATGCTTCATAGTTGCATCAAACAAGGGAGCACTAGAAAAAAGAAGAAAATAACATAAAAAGACTATTTCACTGATAAAACAAAGATTCATAATGAGTTTCAAGCGTATATATATATATAGAATCAATAATTAATCACCGTCTCAAATGGATATCAAACACACCACTCGTTCATCAAACCACAAGTCCTCCCACATACCTCTTTTATTTGACGACAATATATCGTAACACACAATCACAACACACTTCACACATTAACACACACCATTCATCTTCTTCCTATCCTTGACAAACTTCCTCCATCCAACAATAACTTCCATCAGCATCTCCCTCTCCACCTTCTTCCCTTTCACACTTCCAAAATCATCTGCTCCCATCTTCTTGGATATCTTGGAAGGCAAGGTATCAAGCTCGTGAAGCACCTTCACAATATCAGCCACAAGTCTCTCCGCTAGTGTTCTTGAGAAATCTTCCCTAATGACAACACGCAGAACCGTGATGTGTTGCGCATCCGCAGGCATGGTGTAAGCCGGGACAATCCAGCCGAAGCGGCGTAGCATCTCTGAGATCTCGAACTCGTTGTGGAAACTATGGTCCTTGAGAGAGAAGGCTACGAGTGGCACTCCTACCTCCTTTGAGACTATGTTGAAACGCTCTGTTTTCTCTATCCCTTCTCTGAGAACCACCATGTTCTCTCTGCAGTTCTCCATTACATTCTTGTAGCCCTATTCAAATGAATCACATCAAAGATTGACTAGATATATCTTTTGGTATCAATACACTCACCTCGAACCCAAGACGAATGAGCTGGTAGTATTGAGCAATGATTTGGCTCGATCCTACAAACAACTACACTACATAAACATCCCTATATGTTAAATGATTACGGATCAAGAAAATGAAAGATACACACCCTTGGAGAAGTTGAGAGTAAAAGTGGGTTGATCAGCACCAAGATAGTTAATATGAAAGATGAGCTCATCAGGCAAATCCTGTTGTGTCCTCCAAACAACCCAACCGATACCAGCATAGACCAGCCCGTACTTATGACCACTCACATTGATACTCTTCACCAAGGGAAGCCTAAAGTCCCATTCCAATTCAGGGTATATAAACGGAGCTATGAAGCCTCCACTTGCCGCGTCAACGTGGATGGGAGTGTTCCAACCAGTCTCTTCGTTTTTCTTGACCAGCAAGTCATTAAGACGCTTGACGTCTTCGAATTCACCGTTGAGTGTGGACCCAAGAATTGCAGCCACACAGATTGTGTTCTCGTCTACCATTTCTGCTGCCTTGTCTGGATCCATCACGTAGTATCCTTCACTTAGCTTCACTTCTTTTAGCTCCACCTCGAAGTACCTAGCGAATTTTTCCCAGCAAACCTGAAAGCTTTTTTCTTATGAGCGTGTTTGGTTGGTGCTAATTATTATGTGATTATTATTAATTATTGTTGTTGTTTTAAATCTGTACATTTACAATTTTTTGTTTTTGTAACATATGGAACAATTGGATGTTACCTTCAAAAGAATAAATATTGGATGTGCGTGTCTAGGTGCTAATTAGACTTTCTTTTATGAGTTAGTATATGTGCTTTTTTGGACAAAGAATCGAAAATGATGATCCGAAATGAAACCAAAATCATGTGAAACAGATTTATGCTTGATTAATTATTAATAACAAAATCCAAAACCAGTGCAAATGCATTGTCATTTTCTTAAATATTAAAACTAAATTCTATAATACAAAAGGATCAAAAGAAAAACCTATAGAGACAAAAAAAAAGAGAAAAGTCATAAAATAGCACAAAAAACATACCTTATCATAAATATAGCACCAAGGAAAATAATTCACATTTTTAGCATTATTTTAATTACAAAGATTTTTATAGCATTATATAATTTAGGATTTAGGGTTAATTATTTAGGATTTAGGGTTTATTATTTAGAGTTTAGGGTTTAGTATTTAGGGTTTAGGGTTTATTATCCAAGGTTAGGGTTTAGTATTTAGGGTTTAGGGTTTAGTATTTAAGATTTAGGGTTAAGGCTAATTTAGTGACAAAACATGTTTTTGTGCTATTTTTATGATTTTTCTTCCTTGGTGTTATATTTTTGACAAGTCATGTTTTTTGTGCTATTAATGCGATTTGCCCAAAAAAAAACTGTAATACAAATGGATTAAATCAAAATGTTTTAATCTATGTGTAAACAGAGGTTAAATTTGAAAAACTGGTTTTCGAAAAAAGACAATTAAAGTATTTATTAATTATCATGCTTCTCACCATATTTTTTTAAATCGAAAATAGTGAGATGAATATATTATACTCACTTGAACATTGGCTCCGGTGACAATGTTTGGTTTGTCATAGGGTTTACCCTCAGCTTTGCGTTTGTTCTGCCAATTCCTTTTGAAGGCCAATCCGGCTAACATGATGGCTTCTGAAGACCCAACCGTCCCTACTCCCATGGCGGTCTCACTTTCCTCAAGCGGCGCATTGAACAGTCGAGCTATGATGTTTACACATCGGTTCTGTTTTTTTCCAGCAAATGAAAAATTATGAGCTAAGGTTTTGCACATAAAGAAAAAAAAGGTGCACAGGTTTTGTTGCCAACATAAGTAACCATTCATCATTCGTTAACTAATGAAATTACAAAATTGATATAGGTCCAACGGATCGATTTCAAGACCAATTTTCATCATTAGGACATGAGAATCCAACATATAGGTAATTCTCTCTCTTATTTTTATTTTCTTGATGAAATTCTTAGATCCTTAATATAATATAAAATGAGTCCTTGATTAATGAGTTTATTGTTGTTAAGGATCTAAGAATAACATCATATGTTAAATCAACCAAGATATCTTTCGACCTTTTACCAAACTAAACGATAAACAAATTTGGTGAGGTAAGGTATATTATTTTTGACCAAAAAAAAAAAAGGTATATTATAAAATAGTATTGTTAACGGGCTATATACACTCGCGATAAAGTATCCTATGATCGTTTACTATGAACGTATCGTATTCACACGGTAATGTCATCACGTTTCCAGTTTGATAGCAAACTGAGTTCAACTTTATGGTGAAATATGTAATTTCCGTATGAATAGAATCAATGTCACTAATGGCGTGGTGGGCTCCTCCTACGTTTCATCACAACTAATTTTGTTAAATTATTTCACTTTATCTCTAATTTTCCCATCTTTTTATTTCAATTTGTAAAAATGTACGTTTACTTTTGTTTTTACAAAAATGGGTTTTTTTTTTTTTGTCAAATACTCCTTTTGCCCATTTTATAAAATGTTTTGGCTAAAAGAAATTTGAGTGGACCAATAAAAAACTAAAAGAAATTGTGTGGTGATGTGTGAAACAATAAGTGGTTACCGACAAAACTTTCTCTTTCGACTCTTCTCAATTATTATGCTTAACCATCTTTTTCTCACATACCTTAGATTCTCGAAATGTTTTTAACTTTAATCAAACATTCATTTCATATAAATCAAAAACCGGATTAATATACCGATTGGTTTTCAATAAACCGATGGTGATATTTTTCCAAGTTCCAAATCAAGTGGCCCAGGAGTATTGATGACAATTTGACATAATTGTCAGCATAGTTATTTATGATTAAGAGAACAACGTACAAAATTAAGAAGGCCACTAGTCTAAGAACTTGGTTATGCCGGCCAATAAAAGAGAAAAACGTGTGGTCATATTTCTTGATATATTAAAGTGAAAAAGGAACGAAAAATCAAGAAATTTGTCTTTTCCTATAGTGTCAACGAAATAATTAGTTGACGAAATAAAACGAAATAATTAGTGTTACTAATATAACCGTGAATATCGGTTAACATTTTCCATCTTCCACAAACATAAATTCTTTCATTATTATCTTCCTCTCCACCGTTCTAATCCAATTTTTTCCCTTTACTAAAAAAAACACTAAATCGAAAAACACTTTTTTTTATATCAAATAATATCAAAATAATCATATATTTTGTACTAACCATTGCGCGATTGTACCGATTCCAAACCAAAAAAGTTGATTTCGATTTGTTTGATATAATAGTATAAAGTAAAACGAGATCTAGCACCACATAGTTAACAGGATAGTGAGAATGTAAAGAGATAGAGAGAGGGAGATGAGATCGAACAGACCTGGAGCTCGGTAGTGACAGGGTACTCGTCCATGTCGACGTAGTTCTTGTTGATAGACTCCATAATGAGTTTGTCACACTCTGGCTCCATCCATGTCGTCACGAACGAAGCAAGGTTGAGCCTCGGATTACCATCAAGCATCAGCTCATCTTTTATGATCTGATACGCAGCCTCCTTCGGTATCGAATTCTCACCAATCTCATACCTTCAATTTATTTCATCATTAATCAACAAATAAACTCACAAAGCATAAGAAAATGAAGAACATGTTTTCACTTGATTACTTGGGAAGTGCAGTGCGGACATAGCGAGATCCGAACGTGGAGCAAACATTTTCGCCACTCGCCGTGGCTGTTCGAGTCAGAACCATCTTTCTATCTTTTTGGTAGGGACTTAGTGAGAGGAGAAGAGAGGATGAAAAATAATGCAAAGAAACAAAGAGATGAAGATACGTTTATATGGACCCTACATTTGCTGTCTTCTTTCCCTCTTTTGTTATTTTCCTTTTATTTAATTTATATATTCGTACTTTATTTTAAGTTTTTTTTTCTGATGAAATACTTTATTTTAAGTTTTTTGAAACTACTTTATTTTAAGTTGACAACGTCTATATTTCACATGTAAAATATCTACAAGAAAATGATACCATATAATAATTATGTTACTTATAATCATACACTAGTGTTGACCGCGCTAAAGATGTTTTTATTTATAAATCTAAACTTTATATTACATATTTTAAATTTTTTATTATTTTGTGTAGATTTTAAATTTTTTAAATATTATGGTGTAGATATTTTATTTGGGGTTTAATATATATTTTTATTTTTTGTTCTTTTTAGTTTTAATTACTTTGCAATATGCAAGTTTATCTTAAATCTAAATTGGATTTTATATTTAGTTTACAATTAAGACTTTGAATGTTATATTTTAATCAGAAAATAGTGTATGAAAATCATAACACATAATTGTTTTAATTGTAAAATTAATACTAAACTATTTGAACTAATATTGATTGTGTTTCGTATTAAAAAATGTAAATTTCATTCTATTTGAGCTTAAAATATATATTTAGTTTGAGAATATTTTGTCTAGGCAAAGCAAAAATAGTGGCAGAAATAAAAAGTTATGATCAATGCAAATGTATGAGATGGGACATAAAGGAAAGGAAAAATGGTCTTCTTTTTTTTTTTTGGTCAAAGGAAAAATGGTCTTCATTTATCTGAGAATGGGATGTTTTTACTAGAGGATGGAGATTGTGGCATTACCCTATATGAATTTCGAGGATATGATAGAGAGGAAAAGCTTGGTTCTATTGGAGATATCATATTGATAATTCAATTATGGCAACGAGTTTTGAGAGGGATTTCTCAACAGCCTTTAAGGATAGTTAAAAACATTTAATTTAAATATGAGGATATTGAGCTGGAATTGTCAAGGTTTAGGAAACAGATGGACAATAAGCTATTAGAAGGAGATCGTATACAGGAACAAGCCGGATTTCTTGATTCTTTCGGAAACTAAACAACAGTATCCGTTCACTCATAAATTTATGGGACATTTTGGCTATGATAGATTGTATACAGAGGAACCAAGAGGATCAAGTGGGGGCCTTGCATTATATTACCATAGTGGATCAGATGTAAACAATATTTTTTCAAGCAATAAGATCATTGATATTGAGGCGGATATTCTAGGGCAAATAGTAGCGATATCTTTTGTTTATGGGGATCCAGTGCATAAGCTTCGAGATCAAGTATGGGAGAGATTAACGCGAATGGGGGTGATACGGTCGACACCATGGTTTATTATTGGAGATTTGAATGAAATTACTGGAAATCATGAGAAACAGGGAGGGAAGGCGAGGAAGAAATCAACCTTTGTATCTTTTAATAATATGATTCGGGATTGTGGGTTAATCGAGTTTCCGTCATTAAGAGATTCTCTATCCTGGAGAGGTCGACGGGGAAAACAACTCATTCGGTGTAAGCTGGACAGATCATTAGCAAATGAGGGCTGGCACACATTATTTCCTTTCTCATATGTGGAATATTTGGGAATGATAGGATTGGATCATAGACCGATTGTGGCAACTATAGAGGATAAAGTACAGAAGAGAAGGAGTCAATTCAGGTTTGATAAGCGCTGGATTGGTAAAGAGGGTTTAAAGGAAACAATTAAACTTGGATGGGAAGGATCAAATAGTCAAGTTGGGATGGATTTTGTTTCAAAAATAGGAAGATGTAGGCACGAACTGTCCAAATGGAGGAAAAACAACCCAGAGTATGGAAAGGACAGGATAAACAAGTTGCAGAGGGCTCTAGATGAGGCACAAAAGGACGATACTAGGTCACAAGCAGAAGTTGTGGAAATATCAGCTAAGTTGAAAGAGGCTTATAAAGATGAGGAGCTTTTCTGGAAACAAAAGAGCAGGAATTTGTGGCATACTTCAGGAGATAGATTTACAAAATTTTATTTTGCACTGATATATCATGGTTTTTATAGGTTTTCAACCATGATATAGTTGTGTATATTGAGTCTTTAACCTGGTTTTTCGAGTCTATTGAGTCTTCTACAGGTAGGCTTGCATTTGGAGCAAAGAGTGGGATTATAGGACGTTTCTGGCGATCTGTGCAACGAGCTAAAGTTGGAGTCTCGACCACGACTGGATGTCTACCGACACTCACCTTAGTGTCGGTCGACACTGAGGGCGACAAGACTTATACGCTGAGTTGAAGACATCTTTTGAAGAATTGCAAAGTTGCCCAAAAGTTTCCACTAATTCTAATCTATCCCCAAAATGTTTTTAGCAGTTTAATTAGGTTTTTCAGACTCTGTATCATTATCTTGTTCTTACTTTGTTCTTGTTTTGGAAATTTAGAGATTTGGTGCCAAGGGGCTGTTCTTGCTACTTGTAACCTTTGAGAGAAGGATTTCGACCCTTTTTATCTATCTATTCAGTCTTTGGTTTTCTATTCAATGATGTGTTGTTTATCTGATAATATGTCTGAGTAGTAACCGAGTTAGATTTAGGAATTCTCATAGGGTTTTTATGCATGTTTAGATAACTGATTGATTAGGATTCTAAATCTATTCGTTCATCACCTAAGTTGCGCTTAATACTGGATTCTGGACTGATCATCTAGGATTTAGATCTGAGATAATTAACTTAGCACGAGAGTGTGAGTTATAATCTGAATAAACTTAGTGTGAGCAATTTGACTAGATACAAAGAGATTTGGTTTAGGAGAATTGTGAACCGAAGAACCTGTTCTTAATGCTGTTTAGAACTCTAGGATTACAAAGAGATTTGGATCGCTAGGTTGCTAGATATAGAAATTATCTCAGCGAGAGTTGGGTTGTTTATCATTGTGTTTCTAGTTCTTGAACTTGTGCTTAATCTGAATCCGGTTAGTTAAGTATCTGCCATTGTATAATTCCCGAGAACTTCCTAAGTCTGACGCCTTTCTCCCATTGAAAACAAACATGAATTTACTTGCATTCATTTACTGCTTTCTCTTGGTTTGCTTAGCTTGACTGAAAGACATATAGTCTATGGTGTGAAACTTGAGTCCTTGTGAATACGATACCCTGAAATACTACATTCGCATAACTGTGCACTTGCAGTAGAATAGGGATATTTCTTGACCTATCAAGTTTTTGGCGCCGTTGGCGGGGACTCAACTGAGTTCGCCGATAGATTTTGTTTTAAGGTTTAGTCCAAGTCATTTTTATTTCTTTTGTTACTCACATTCTCTTGTTTGGCTTGTTTTTGTTGCTGCAGGAATCGACTGAAGCACTCAGTGTCGACCGACACCAAGCGCGGATTTCACCTCTGAAATCAGTGTATGCCAAGTCGACACACCGAAGCAACCCGAACGAAGAACTTATTAACCTCAGACTTGAAGAACTTGCTAGACTTGAGAGAACGAACATAAAGGCTCAGAGAACTTCAAGGATGATGAACAATCGTTTGATCTTGATACCAGATGCTGAAGGAGTTCTGAGAGACCAACAGAGCAACCCCTACAATGCTCAGGGGCAAAGGATTGATGCCCAAGGGAATGTGATCCCTGAACCTGAGCAGCCTCAAGGTGAGAGGCAGATGGTCAATCCTGGAGCTAATGAACAACCACCTAATCCTCATGCTGCTGAGAGAACTCTTGCTGACTACAACCGAACCGATGATTTTTATGCTAATAGATCAGTAATTGTACCTCCTCCTTTCGAGAGGAATGATTTTTAGCTCAAGACTGCCTATTATGCACTTCTGAGGCAGAAACCTTTCCATGGTCTTCCGCATGAGCAACCCATGGACCACATTGAGGATTTTGAAGCCTTCGTCACTGGGATGAAGCACAATGGAGTGGGTTATGACTTCCTATTCCTCAAGCTTTTCCCATATTCTCTTGCTGGAGAGGCTGCAGCTTGGCTTAAGCAACTTCCACCTGGGAAGTTAACCACTTGGGATGCAGTGAAGAGAGAGTTCTTGAGGCATTTCTATGATGATGCTCGCTCCGATCAGCTCAGACAAGATCTTCTGACTTTCACTCAGGGACCTACAGAGCCACTTAAGTCTGCTTGGGTAAGGTTTAAGATGTACCAACGAGACTGTCCTCATCATGGATTCTCCGAAGTTCAGCTGCTGGGCATTTTCTTCAGAGGTGTGGATCTCTGGTACCAGTCTGCGTTAGATGCTGCCAGCAATGGTAACTTCAACACAAAGACTCCTGAGAAGGCCAGGATATTGATTGAGAACTTGGTGAGCAGCAACAGTACTAAGACTGCAGATTAGAGGAGGAAAGAGTCTGTTGGAAAGTTTGATAATCTTCAGATTGCTGAGATGAAGAACAAGCTGGACACTGTTCACAGCTTGTTAACTGGAAAGAAGCATGTCCATTTTGCTCAAGAGGTTGAAGAGTTTTGACCTGAAGAAGGCTGCACAGAAGAAGATGTGAACTACATTGGTGGTTCTGAATTTCAAGGAAACATGTTTGTGAATCAGCAAGGCAACAAGTTCTTCACTGGTGGACAGAAGAGTGCTTTCACAAGCAATGGAAACTCTTCTGGATATGGTCAGAATGCTGGTTACCAAAAGCCTTTTCAGCAGAACAACTCTTATCAGAGAACTTATGGATCATCTTCCTATCAGACACCTCCTGCTACTAGTGCTCATGAGAGTAAGTTGGAAGCTATGATGGAGCAGTTGCTAGAGGGTCAGACGAAGACTGCTGTGGATTTCAACAAGAATATAGATGCTGTCTACACTGATCTGAATGGGAAGTTTGAATCTCTGAGTACACATATGAAGCAACTGGATACACAAGTGAACCAGATTTCAAGCTCAGTTATGAGAAAGAATGTTCAGAACACCCACATAAACGCTTGGTCAGTTCAAGTTGAGGATGGGCTGGATCAAGGAGAAGGATCCGAGGTTAAGACAGCTGAAATTGTTAAATATAGTCAAAAACCCGAAGCTGCAACCTCAACGTCGACCGACACTGTCCTTGACGTCGGCCAACACCCATCTTCAATAGTGATTTCGAGTCCTCACGACGAACAGAAATCGACCATGATCAATTATGGAGCCGAAAACGATGGAGAACTGGCTAATGTCGACCGACATCAATCCAACGTCGGTCGACACTCTGGGCGAGAAGGTCAAATTTCACCAACGCCTTGTGGCACTATCAAAGAGAAGGTCTACAAGCCTCCAATACTTTTCCCTAGGGTGGTTATGAAGTCTAAACAAGAGCTTGATGAAGCCAAACGCCTGGAAGTGATGGATAAGAAGTTGAAAGAGGATCCACAAGATGATTTTTTGCCCTATCATCCTTGTCTACAGAGATACATGGAGAAGATGATGCCCATAGACGAGGATTTGAAAGAATGGGTAGCAGTGCTTCCTAAACGAGTCAGTGACGTGTTGTTTAATCAGATCTCTGAGAAGCTACCAGATCCTGGTGTATTTGTGCTGGATTATTCCATCTTCGAGGATAGTTTCAAGTGCTCCTTGTGTGATTTAAAGGCCGCTGGAAATCTCATGCCATACTTTGTAGCGGAGAGATTGGGAATGACAGTTTTCGCACCCACTAGGATCTCTCTAATCCTAGCTGATCAATAAAGGAGGATTCCAGAGGGAGTTCTTGAAGACGTCCCTGTCAGAGTTGGGAACTACTTAGTCCCAACAGACTTTGTGGTGCTGAAGTACGATAGTGAACCGGATGATCCTCTGATACTGGAAAGACCCTTCTTAGCTACTGCTGGAGCGATGATCAATGTGAGGCATAGTCTGATTGATCTCCACCTGGGATATAAGCCTCTGCACTTGAAGATGGATAAGCTGCGAAGGTCTGCTATTGACGGTCAAGCCTTTAGCATTGAGCTGGAGCAAGAAGCTCATACTAGCGAGGTTTCAGTTTCTGATCTTGGAGAACAGAAGATGGTGATTTCTCAAGATTCCACTCCAACATCTTCAGAGCTTGCAACTGCTTATAAGCAGAAAGCTCCAAACGTCAGGGCTCCCCCAAAGCAGAGACTTTCGCAGATGCACTCATAGCCTCTATCGAGACAACCGGGAGTCTAATCTCCCACCAAAGTCAAGCTAACGACTAAAAACGAGCGCTGAGTAGGAGGCAACCCACTGTAGGTTAGTTTTCGTTTCTTTTTGGTTTTCGTCCTTGTGTCTTTTGATTTTTCTGGTTTTTGTGTGTCAGTCGTACAGAACAGGTTTGCAGACAGCAGTGTCGGTCGACATTCCATAGTGTCGGTCGACGCCAAACTCGAAAACACGGATGGAAATCGATCATGCTCGATTAGGAGCAAATCGATGTCGACCAGAGCCTAATATCGTCCGATACTGGCTGTGTGTCGGTCGACATCGACTGCGACCACATGTAAGGTTTCTGTTTTCCAAGTTCTCGGTTACTTATACCTTGTTCTCCCGAATCCAAGCTGCGATTGCACTAGGGACAATACAGTCTAAGTGTGGGGGAGGTGGTTACTGACATTGTGTTTTGTTTTCTTAGAGTCAGTCCCTTGTTTTCAAAATGGTTTTATTGAGTCAAAATGTGTATGAAACTATGATTTTCCGAGGAAATTTTTCACTGGAACAGGAACTAAGTGACCATTGGATGGACTTGCAGTAGCTATATGACTATTAGAAAACCCCACACAGATCAACTTACCAAGGACACCCATATCTAACCAAGTTATTCAGAGGATCCATCACTAACTTCACCTCTAATCCTAACTTATTTTCTCACTTAGGGGCTTGGTATCTCTGAATCGGATTCCTTTGATGTGTTTGACACAGCCTATGATCATGTCTGAGTATGGTTTCTGATTTTTCCCTCCCTTGAAAGTAAAAAAAAAGGAGATTAAAACTGCGGATAAGCTAGTAGCTTCGAAGTGGTCACGGGAGTGGTAGAGACCACTATTACCTCCTGTGCATCCATGGAAACATGTCCAAAGTTACATCCCGAATAAAAAGGGAAGAGCACTGATAGAAAAAATAAAATGATACCCAGTGGGGAAAAATCAGTTGCTAAGGAAGAAAGGGAAAAGAAAGGAGCCAGAACCGACAGTTTGGTGGTCAAGTACTGACTCAATTGAGTCCATGTGTCCTTTGATCGATACTCCCTCTGTGAGACCGCACCTAATTGTATACAGAGGTTAGTGTGGTGAACTTGAATATCCTAATCTGATTTTGGAGTTTACTTGGGACAGTTGCTAAGTCTTGGGGAAGTATATTGTGGTCTTGATCTCTGTAGGAAAGTTTTCAGTGGCTTACTAAGTGAATGTGAATGCGAAAGTTCCTAGGACGAAATGAGTTTCTGTGTTTTCAAACCTCTTTCTTATGTTTTGGTTCTTTACTTGCTTGAGGGCAAGCAAGAGCTAAGTGTGGGGGGAGTTGATATATCATGGTTTTCCAAGGTTTTCAACCATGATATAGCTGTATATATTGAGTCTTTAACCTGATTTTTCGAGTCTATTGAGTCTTCTACAGGTAAGCTTGCGTTTGGAGCAAAGAGTGGGATTATAGGACGTTTCTGGCGATCTGTGCAACGAGCTAAAGTTGGAGTCTCGACCACGACTGGATGTCGACCGACACTCACCTTAGTGTTGGTCGACTTGTTCGAAAACGCGGCCTCCGCAGCCGCCTAGGCGGCGTATAGGCGTTGGGCGGCCGGGAGCCGCCGCGATTTCACGGTCATCGGACAAAAAATCGGCCACATCGAAAATTTCACTTGTTTTGTCATTTTGAACTTGTGAAACTCAATTTTAATGTTAGATCTATAAATTATAAGAGTAAATATGAAGAAAAGCGAAAGAAAAGGATGAAAAACGAAAAAAATCGAACAACCGCCATTTTTACGGCTTAAGCTCGCGCAGATCTGAGGAAGGAGATGATTGGAAAATGACAATTTTGCCCCTCATTAAAAATTTTGTTGAAAAAAGGTAAAAGGCTCTTGCTGAGATTCGAACCGTGGGCTTTTCATTCCAATTACAGCACGTGCACCATTGTGTCGCCGAATACTATTGTATTTAACTCACGAAACTTAGTATATATATACAAAATACTAGATATATGTCTTAAAATTAATCCCCGATTAATCTCCGACTAATCTCCGATTTGTAGGTTAGGCGCTATGCGCACTCCGACCGCCCGACTAATGCCTAGCGATTTTTTTTGAACACTGGTCGACACTGAGGGCGACATGACTTATACGCTGAGTTGAAGACATCTTTTGAAGAATTACAAAGTTGCCCATAAGTTTCCTCTAATTCTAATCTAGCCCCAAAACGTGTTTAGCAGTTTAATTAGGTTTTTCAGACTCAGTATCATTATCTTGTTCTTACTTTGTTCTCATTTTGGAGATTGAGAGATTTGGTGCCAAGGGGCTGTTCTTGCTACTTGTAACCTTTGAGAGAAGGATTTCGAACCCCTTTTTATCTATCTGTTCATTCTTTGGTTTTCTATTCAATGATGTGTTGTTTATCAAATAATATGTCTGAGTTGTAACCTAGTTAGATTTAGGAATTCTCATAGGGTTTTATGCATATTTAGATAACTGATTGATTAGGATTCTAAACCTATTCGTTTATCACCTAAGTTGCGCTTAATACTGGATTCTGGACTGATCATCTAGGATTTAGATCTGAGATAATTAACTTAGCACGAGAGTGTGAGTTATAATCTGAATTAACTTAGTATGAGCAATTTGACTAGATACAAAGAGATTTGGTTTAGGAGAATTGTGAACCGAAGAAGCCGTTTCTAATGCTTGTCTAGAACTCTAGGATTACAAAGAGATTTGGATCGCTAGGTTGCTAGATATACAAATAATCTCAGCGAGAGTTGGGTTGTTTATCTTTGTGTTTCTAGTTCTTGAACTTGTGCTTAATCTGAATCCGGTTAGTTAAGTATCTAGCATTGTATAATTCCCGAGAACTTCCTAAGCCTGACGCCTTTCTCCCATTGAAAACACACTTGAATTTACTTGCATTCGTTTACTGCTTTCTCTTGGTTGGCTTAGCTTAACTGAAAGACATATAGTCTATCGTGTGAAACTTGAGTCCTTGTGGATACGATACCCTGAAATACTACATTCACATAACTATGCACTTGCAGTAGAATAGGGATATTTCCTGACCTATCATGCACTAACCAATCACGGAATAGGATTGTTGGGCTACATGACTCAACAAGAGTATGGGTGACTAAGGAACAAGAGGTGGAAAGGGTGGCTGTTGATTATTTTGACAATCTCTTTAAATCTATCAGCCCAGAGGTTTTCGAGGATTTTTTACAGGAAATTCTGGTATCAATCACCAGTCAAATGAATGAGAGATTATTGGCCGTAGTGACCGAGGAAGAAGTAAGACGAGCTCTGTTTATGATGCATCCGGAAAAAGCACCAGGTCCGGATGGTATGACAGCTCTTTTCTTCCAACAATCTTGGCCGATTGTGAGGAATGATGTTACTCGAATGGTAAATGATTTTATTCAATTTGGGCGGTTCGATCAGAGGATTAACATTACCAATATTTGTCTTATACCAAAGACGGAGCGTCCTACGCGGATGACGGAGCTGCGGCCTATTAGTTTGTGTAATGTGGGTTATAAGATTATTTCAAAGGTTCTTTGCCTGCGTTCGAAGGGACTTCTACCAGGACTTGTGTCGGAAAAGCAGTCGGCCTTCGTGTCAGGGAGACTGATTTCGGATAATATATTGATTGCTCATGAAATGTTTCATGCTTTAAGGAAAAATTAATCTTGTACGAATAAATTTATGGCGATTAAAACTGATATGAGTAAAGCTTATGATCGTGTGGAATGGGGATTTATTGAAAATTTATAGATCAAAATGGGTTTTGCGGCACAATGGGTAGACTGGATAATGCGGTGTATATCTTCGGTTCAATATAGGGTTCTTATTAATGGACAACCACGCGGACATATAGTCCCCCAGAGGGGTCTCCGCCAAGGAGATCCTCTATCACCTTATTTGTTTATTCTCTGCACAAAAGCTTTGATTGCTAACATACGGAAAGCAGAGAGGGGGAAAAATCTTAGGTGGCAAGAGCATGTCCCCCAATCTCACATTTGCTTTTTGCAGATGATAGCTTGTTCTTTTGTAAAGCTCAGAAGGATGAGTGTCAAACAATCTTAAGGATACTTAAAGAATACGAGAACATTTCAGGTCAACAAATTAATTTCTCAAAGTCTTCGATTCAATTTGGGCACAAGATAGAGGATGGTACTCGCAATGAGATGAAAGTAATATTAGGAGTAACAACCACAAGATGGATGGGATCTTATTTGGGTATACCGGAGAGCTTGTGTGGTTCAAAGACTCAAGTCTTAGTTGCTTACATGACAGACTTCATGGGAGGGTGAATGGTTGGACGACAAGGCTACTATCAGGGGGAGGAAAAGAGGTTGTAATCAAGGCGGTGGCCACGACATTAACAAATCATGTAATGTCATGCTATAGATTACCAAAGCCAGTCACCACGAAATTGACGAGCGTTGTGTCAAATTTTTGGGGGGGGGGGATCGGGGGAAACAAACAAAGGGATGCATTGGATGTCATGGGATAAATTATGCAGAGATAAGAAGGATGGGGGAATTGGTTTCCGGGCTTTCCAGGATGTAAATACAACGTTTTTGGCAAAGCAGTTATGGAGACTTATTGACAAACCGGATCTACTTTTCTCAAAAGTTTTCAAAGGTAGATATTTTCGGAAAACGGATCCTTTGGACTCAATAAGGACATATTCACCATCTTATGGATGGCGAAGCATTACTTCAGCAAGGTCTTTGGTTAAAAAAGGACTTATTAAGAGGGTAGGAACAGGTGAATCCATTTCGATATGGAACGACCAATGAATACCAACCTATCGCCCAAGACCAGCAATCAAAAAACAAATATTTATCAGAGCTTGGTTACAGTCGATCAACTGATCGACAAACACTCTCTGCTATGGAAAAAACACTTGATGGAGACAATTATGGAACCTGAGGAGGTAGCCAAAATTATGAGTATTCCTTTTAGTCAAATGAGGAGACCTGACTCTTGGGGATGGCACTTTACGAAATCTGGAAAATATACGGTGAAGTCTGGATACTATACAGAACGTGATTTTCCAGATAAAGGGGTCAAGATTACAGTTCATGGGCCGGATTTTAAGCGACTTCAGGCATACTCTTGGAAGATACGATGTCCACCCAAAATACGACATTTTATTTGGCAATCTATTTCAAGATGTTTATCAGTTACAAAAAATTTGAAGAGCAGAGGTATAAAATATGATACAAGATGTGTACGGTGTGGAATAGAGAAGGAGACGATCAATCATGTCCTATTTGAATGCCCGCCGGCTGTTCAAACATGGGCACTATCCTTGATTCCAAACAATCCAGAGGTTTTTCCTTCGGCATCTATCTATATTAATTTGGATTATTTGTTTTGGAGATTACCATCGGATAGTCATAATAGCATGTACTCCTATATACTATGGTATATATGGAAAACTAGGAAAGATATGGTCTTTAGTCAGGTTGACCGAAGTCCTATGAAAATTCTATGATTGGCAGAAACAGAATGTGTGATGTGGGAAGATGCTAAAACAATCGAGGGAAGTGATTCTATGAGCCTACACGGCTCAAGACACGTTTCGAGAATTGAAGTGACTAAGACTGGTCCATGGTGTTTTCTGGATGGATCTTGGAAGAAAGGGGATTTGTTAATGAGCCAAGGATGGTATACTTGTGACGAGAGGAATGCAAATGTCATGATGGGAGCAATGAATCTGAGAGCTAGCTTATCTCCGCTTCACGCGGAATTTGAATCTCTCATTTGGGCGATGGAGTGTATGAAAGTTATTCAACTACCCTGCATTACATTCGCGACGGACTGCTCAGAGTTTGTTCAGATATTATCTGAACCAAATGAATGGCCAGCTTTCTCAGTTCACATAGATGAGTGCGAACGAATGAAGGAGTATTTTATCTCGTTCAATCTCATTCATATACCACACACAAAAAAATTGATGGCAGACGGACTCGCACGGTGTGTTCGACAAAGACCATTAAATACAATGCCTGTGGGACCAGAACCCCCAACATGGTTTAAAGGAAGATAGTCTTTATTTTTATGTATATTGTCGCCAAAAAAACATATATTTAGTTTATATTAAAAAAATTTATAGTTGAGAAAAAAATTTAAAATTTTATATTTTTAAAATTAAGGATTACGGTTTTATCAATTTTATAATATTATAAATTTATATTATATTGCTTTATCAGTGGACTTATATCACAACTTCAGAACGCAATGGAGAAACTTGATTGGAGGCTCATCAACGAGCTGCTATATATGAAAAACATTTTTGACGTTCTTCTAATAATTGGAATGCATCCAAAAGATTTCACTATTCTACTTCAAGTGACCAAGTCAAAAATCAAGGTTTCAGTTCTCAAAATACGGATTTAACATCCTCACATCACATCTTCTACTCAAACGCCAATGACATCAGAACACTTAATCATTCTTCTCATTCTAACAAACTACACTGTTTTACTACGGAGAAACATGACATAAGCAAAAGGCTTGCCCAACACAGTAAAAACATGGTCTTTATCGAGGAAATTGAGTTTCTAGTGAAGCATATCATGTTGATATTATGGGAGATGAGTTGGTCGACGATACATAATTGAAAAATGACTCGGGTCCTCTTTTAGTAATATGATAGATATGTCTAGCGCCAAAAGTTTAAGAGAAAGTGCTAGGTTTGCGCGTTTGGGTATTCGGGTTGAATTTAGGTTGGATTTATTCGGATACATATATATTCAGGTAAAAATATTTTGTATTCATATAGGACTCGACTAAATTTTGGTTCGGGTTCAGATCAGATCCTTTCGAATCCGAGTCAGTCTGGATCCTAAATTAATATACTTGTAAAATGTCCCGTATATTTCGGGTTCGGTTTGTTCCATATGTTTTCAGTTTTTTTTATAGATATTTTACCCAAAATACCTGAAATACTTAAAAAAAAATATTAACTGAATCAAATTAAGCAAAAAATCTTCATATTTTGTTCCATTAAAGTCTTTATTAATACCAGTAAGCATGAGAATATCTCTGCTATTTTACGCCATTGCATGAGAAAATGTATCAATTAAACAGTTATACAACTGACTATATATAAAAAAAATATAGTAACTCAAACCTTTACTAAGTCCATAGAATAACCTCATACTTCAAGTTATTTAACTGTAAAGTTCATGGACACGAATGATGAAACTAAACAACGAATCCTAGTAACTAATAATGTGAAGGATAAATCCTCTTAGTAGGTTAGTACCCGTTTAGGTCTCGATAATACCATACCCATATCCAAACTCATTATTATGTTAGCTAAATATCCAATGAATTAAAATGCTTATTTCGATTTGGTTAAATGTTCATGTATTTTTTTCGGATTCAAATTCGATTATTTAGGTCCGCATATTTTACCCAGGCCTAATAAAAACCATGACTCCACACAAACATCTTTCAAACAACTTGCACGGTTAAATGTAAAATGTGTCGATTCATTATCAATTCATGCAATTTCCACCTACGTTACATGGAATCAGAAGCGGGTACGCGGAAGCAGAATCGTATGGAAGCGCATAAGCGAATTTTTAGAAATATATAGGAAGCGGGTACGTGTTGGAAACGTATATATATATTAAAAATATAATATAACCCATAATAAAAATTTATATGATTCAAAATTAAATATTAAAATATTGTATTGATTCTTAGTTAACTATATTAAATAAGATAAACTAAAATATATTGTGAAAATAACTAAAAATTCCAAGTTTTCAAATATAATATTGTCCAACTAATTAAATTAATCACTTCTAATAATTCAAAAATGATTAGTGTAGTATATGTAAACAAATTTCTATGTAAGTAAAATATAAAATTTACTATGCACAAATATCAAACTTTACTATTAGTTTTAAAGTTTTATATATGATTTTATTCCCTCTAGCTCTAGGACTTTTTTTTTTATAAAATAAAAAACATATAAAATATAACTCTCCTTTTTTTTTACGACATCAGAATTTTGGAAACGTCTTGGAAGCGAGATTCCGAAAGCTTCCACAAGCTTCTGATTCCAACTCCGATTCCGAAGCAGGAAGCGGTCATACAGCGAAGCTTCCGTGCTACCTAGATTTCCACAATATCGCTTTTGACTATGCATCTAGAAAATTGAGACTTGAAACGAAACACACCCCTGCCAATATAAGCTCATGTGGTTAAAATAAGGAACATAAGTGAGATTCACACATTCACACTGATTTTGTTCTCAATTGGTATAAGGACAAATTATATTGTGATGTTTGTTGGATATGGGTTTAGCATCCATCCAATGTCCATTGGAAATTTTGTTAAATTAGTCACATTCACTTCGGTCTAAGAAGACAAGCCGCTAAGGAGTCAATGGCCCAAAACGAAGTCAGCATCCAAGCACTATAAATAGGACCCTTCACTCTTCATTTGAGAGACATCGTAACTTGCGAGAGTGCCGAGCTACTTCTATAAAGCTCCGACCTCAAGTAATATTTAGGGAGCAAGTCATTTGACGGACTCCCACCTCGTACCATCATGTTCATAGTTTCGCTTCGGCCTTAAGATTAATAAAGAACAGTTTCGACCTCACTTAAAGTTTATCTCTCACCTTGTAGTTCAGACATTTCAGATCGTAGCCCGGCTTTTACTACTAAATCGAATTTCTGTAACAACAATTGGCGCCATCTGAGGAGACCAATAAACTTTTCTACACTCTAAGACGAAGCCGAGATGACAGGACCTCTTCCAACAAATAACAACCCAAAATCACCCGAGCAAACCCGAAGTCCGCTCGCCCCGAGCTCAGAATCACCAAGCCCGCTAAATGCAATGCGATCACCTATTTCACCAGCCAACGCTCGGACTAACCAAGCTAGGGTAGCCAGCACCCGCCAAGACGGAGCGCGTTCGGACGATCAAGACCAAGACGTCCCCTCTCTCATAAGGACTCTAATGACGCAAGTTGACGAGCTGATCAGGGACAACAACGCCTGCTTCGACGTGCTCACGAGCAATCAAGACACATGCAGAGAACGGATTAACTACCTGCAGACCGCCGGGATTCAAGCATCCCAAGTAACCGACAACCCTACTCCGCGACCTCAAAGGGTCTTATTCGGGGAAACACCGCCCCTGAATACCGAATCGAGCAGGCAACCACCCATTCACTCGTGACCGACGCCAACCGGATTCATCCAAAATCAGGCAGGAGCTAGCAGGAACAGTGAGCTTGAGTCGCTCAAGATTCAATTAGACCACATGACATCGAAAGTTCACAAAGCGACTAGCTAAGCCCCCAAAATAGATCGGGTCCTGAAGGAGACCCAGAACACACCGTTATGAGCAAAATAACGAGAACGCCGATCAGACACCCCGGGAAGATCAAGTTACCCACCTACAACGGTAGTTCGGATCCGCGACAGTACATGACGGCTTTCAGTATCACAATGGGACGAGCTCAGTTATCGCCAGAAGAACGCGACGCCTGCTTCTGCCAGTTATTCGTCGAAAACCTAAGCGGAACCACTCTCAACTGGTTCTCGCTCCTAGAGGCACACTATATCGACAGCTACCACCAGTCGACGACCACCTTTCTGAATCACTACTCCATGTTCATCCAGGAGGGCCAAAAGAACCCCTCAGATCCTACATCGTCACACTCAAAGTCAACGTCTCAAAAATTACAGTAACCGATAACGAGGGACTCCCGGCTCTTCGAAACGGGCTCTGGTACGAATCGCCATTTCGCGATGAACTAGCCATAAACAATCCGCAAACTCTTGAGGACGCCCTCCACCGAGCGGCCGTCTTCGTTTAGATAGAAGAGGAGAAGGACCTACTCACCGAGAAATTCGCCTCAGCTAAGAAGGGCAAAGATGCGACGTTCGAGAACCCCGATGACAGAGTGAAGAAAGCCAAAAATTGCTACGTCGGCAAGCAGCAAGCAAGCCAACAAGCGTCCCAGCTTCTAGGACGCAATCAAATGAACAACCAGCAGGGTCGGCCATGGAACAAGTACGTGCGAACTGACGATTACAAAAAGGCCTTCTGCAGTTTTCATCAGCGCTCCGGGCATAGCACCGCAGAATGTTGACATCTCCAAAGCCTTCTATTTGGCGAGTACCAGAAAGGAGTGACAAACATAACAAACCGCAATGCCCCAGTAGCACCCACTGCGAATCGAAGACACCACGACAACCCAAAAACCAGGGAGAACGATTCAAGCTCGCCCAGGAGGAAAAAGCCAGGCAACTAGGTCAACAGAGAACTGACCAGAGCGATATCAACACAGAACTACCAAAGCGAATCCGAGATGACGAAGAGGAGGACGCGCCCACACCCAGAAAATGGATTAACATTTTCATGGGAGGGCTTCCCACTTGTAACGATTCGGTACGATCGATAACAACCTACAGTCAGAAAGCTGACGAGCGCCAGCAATGGAATAGGAATGTTCCCGAAGAACTAAAACCAGGCACCGAGATTACCCTCACCTCGGAGGACGAAGAGGGCCTCGACAAGCCACATAACGACCCATTCGTCGTCGAGCTCCAGATCGGTGACTGTGAAGTCACCAAAGTCTTGATTGACACTGGAAGCTCGGTAGATCTTATATTCGAGGAAACCCTGCAAAGGATGGAGCTGCGCGACTACAGGATGAAGCGTTCGGAAAACCCCTCATCGGGTTTGCTGGAGACACGACCACCACGATTGGAACGATCAAACTCCGGTACATGTCGGACGCGTGACCAAGTTCAACAAATTCGTCGTCATAGATCGTCCCGCAATCTACAACGTGATCTTGGGAACTCCCTGGATTCACGCCTTGAGAGCAGTACCCTCGACGTATCACCAATGTGTAAAGTTCCCAACTCCAAGAGGGATCTTCACGCTCCGCGGCAGCCAGAAAGTCTCGAGATACTGCTTCACAGTGGAGCGCAAAGCAAGACAAACATCGTGCCTCGTGTCCGAGCAGAGGATCACCACTTCGGAGTTGAAGGAGAGTGGGAAAGACTCGTACCTCGACTAAAGAAAGAACCCAGCACGCATCGCTCTAACAAGTAAACCCTTAAGCCCCACCCAATTATATATATATACAAGTAATCGAGCTGCGGCTCAAAGTTTGTAAAAGAAAGAACTACGCTCGGCTTGATCTCTCCTCGGAGAGTACGTAGGCAACCCATACAGGGTGCATCCACCTTCATATTTTAAATTAAAAAGTCCTTGTGCACTTTCATATAACTACGCTCCCTAACATTTAAGCATCGACATTATGGACAAATGATCGATCAAATAAACACGTGTCCCATGCATAGTCACATTGCGTCACACCGTCGATTTGAGCCAGACCCGCACGAGTCCTCAGAAAAGGTTTTGTAAGCCGGACCTCCTCCGCGTAAATATGTTCGAGGGCTCCACAGGATAAGCCGAGTACGTACTCGCACCTAGATAACTAAACGGATGACGAGGTAAGCCGAGCCAAAGCTCGCACTCACAAACATCTGTATATAAATGGGCGAGCATTGTTTTGATCCGAGAAAATCAAAGAAAGGATAAGCCGGGCACGTACTCGCACCAAAAATTTGATCTCGCCCAAAGCCGAGAAACGACACGCAAACAACAAAAAAAATGACAAGGAAGGAGACGATAAGAAATCAAATACCAAATCTCTTCATTCTTTTATTCCATTCTTGTCAAAATACAAGGAAACATACAAAAAAAACAACAACAAAACACAACAAAACAAATCTAACCTCTTGAAAGACGATTTCTTCCGGATCGGAGCTCGTGTGCTGAGCCCGATTTCATTCAACAAGGAGTCGAGCTCCTTTCTTGAAAGAAAATTTCGACGTCTGTTCCCGACACGGCCCCAAAAGGCAGAGGCCCAACAGTGAACAATGACGAAACCAAACCGAGGAGGATCATCATGGGGAAAGAGAGCTCGGGTAAGCCAACCTCAGCACACCAAAAAGGGCAGCGGGTCCCTGCAGCCCGATCCCATGGTTCCCCTGGCCATTCTGACGTCTACCGCCCTCTCCAAAGGAATCATCCCCTTACATGGAGGAAGAAGAGCCAGTCTGACATCCAGCCCGCTGCCCTACAAAAATAAAAAACAGGGGAAGTTCAGAAAACGTGCGGACAAAAAAACTTAATGATATGAGATGAGGAGGCGTGGTGGTTAGAGTGGTCGAGAAGCGATGAGCGGGACGTGAGCGGACGCAGATCGATGGGACGAGGAAGCTGGCCGAAGGCGCTCTCTTCCTGGTCAGTGGGTGATTAGATGGACGTGTGAGACTTAGGATAAGACACGAGTACTTTGAGTAACAAAAACAAGCAAGCCTTAAGCAACAAGCGATCTCGGACCAAGGGGTTGCCGCGCGAGGTCAAGAAGATCGAACAACCTCTAGGTTCTTTTTACTTAAAACTTACTTAAGTTTATTGAAAACAAAGAGTGGCTTTAAATACCCAAATTAATAGGGTTACAAGTCTTAAGAATGGGCCATAAAGAGGTCTGGTCGAAATCATTAAAATAGAAAGCAAGGGAGAAGGTTGGACGGGCCAGATTCTCCTTCTCTTGAAGCGGGCCTTGGTTTACCTCATTAAAAACGTTAGTGGGAAAACCCAATTGGGACAAAACCACAATAAGGGAAAAAGAGTATAAACCAATGCCCAAGGAGATGTTGCACGTACTCCTGGTCGCCAAACATAAGTCTGAAGCCCACCAAGTCCGTGAGCTTCCAAATAAGGTAGGTCCAGCAACCTTCGGGTTTGATCTTGTATATCTTCTTTGTCCGAGCTGGTATTGGTATGATTCCAACTATCATGCATTCCCTGATGAATCCAGAATCCAGAAAAAGTTCCTTTACTCCTTGATTCATCCTGGTTCGTTTTGAGCACTCCAAAATGTGCAAGTCGGTCTTTATCGGGTTCCCTGAAAATCATCTGTCTTGAAACATGCATAACTTCTTCATAGAAAATGCTCTTGATGTGATTCCACTTTTTGCAGATTCCTTGGTGAGTCAGGTTTCCATAACAGGTTGAGTTGCATCTTTAATCCTCTTGGTCCATTCTAAATACTCTCTTGAATGCACCTATATCCGCGGACAGGGCTAAATGGACAGCTTCTAGACATCCTCCAAGATGATCTCGAACCCAAACTGATTCCTTCTGACCAAACTCTTACAAATAGAATAATTTATGGTGAATATCAAGCCTGGCATGATTGGCTTGAACCAACTCTTCTATGGACATCTTCCTGGACACGGTTAGGGTTCTGGGAGGTCGGTTATCGACCATCTCCAAATGGGATCGTTCCAATTGGGTTCTGGAACGATCATCACTCCTGAAACATGCTGTTGGCTTATGACTCCTTGATACCACGTCATTGGATCTGGCAGAACATGCAGTGGCCTTTTGAACCTCCTCAGGTACGTTCCGTGAGGTCGGGAACAGCTCGGTCAGCCTCGTGGTCGAGGCTGGTACATACCGCTCGTCCGGGCCGGGTCTGGAGGATCCGATGTCCTCATCATAACCTCTCTATTGAAGAGGATTCGACCTCGAATCAGCATAACCTGCACCAATAGAAAGCAAGTTAGCCTTCATGCGGTTTTGTGAGTTAATGGCCTTACCTCGAGGAATTGGTGGCCGGCTGGTGCAAGGGCTTTCTATGCGTGTTCCGTTGGGTTGGGAACTCAGTATCATGCCTTTGTCTTGGCCCGGGTTCCATGGGAAACTCTCTGGGTCGTGATCTCCATTGGCCTTAGTCGGATCACTTTCTGGGTCGGTCGGTTCCTTCAGTTTCTCGGCCTCGCCTCCGGTCTGTTGGTTCGTGCGGTCCATCGGACTCTTGTTCATTCCTGCGTCCTTCTCAACAATTTTGGGAAATCCCAAGTGCATTAAAACAATTTTTGATTCATTATAATCAGATGGAAAAGAGTTGGGTCGAGATACTTTAACCTTTTGTCGAGGCGGTTCGGTTTTCTCCAAAAGAGGTGGTGAGTAATTATGTGATCCGGTGGTTCTTCTTGGATCTGAATAAGGCTGGTGTTAACTTCATGACCTGCTACCTTCTTTGGCGTGCCTATACCTGCATCAAAATCCCTTGGCAAAGACAAGTGCATCATACAAGCATTGGAAAATTCGGACTCGGAGTTAGCTATTGTAACTTCTTTAGAGTTAACTTTTCTTGTTCTGATAACAAATGGATAACTACTCGTCTAGTGGAACAAGTTGCAGCATCATGCCCTAATCTTTGACATCTATATAAACTTTCATTAACTTCATTAGAAGGTTTAGATGACTTACATTGTTCATGAGATTGGCTCTTGGTGGGTTGTTGACCCAAATCAATCTCCTTCTTTGGTGTTGGCATCCAAACTCGTGAATATGATCTCGTCGTAAGCCTCTTGGGAAGGTAGCTACGGTTGTGGGACTTTTGTACAAATTCCTTGTACATATGCTGCTTTAAAACTCCCCAAGTAGTGATCGGGTTATGGCAGTAGTTGAGAGCTTCTTCTCGTATCCACCATATAGAAGCTTCTCCAACAAGTGCACTGATGGCATGAGATAATCTCTTCTCCTTCGGGACTTTGTGATACCAAAACCAATCTTCCAAGCCTCTCTCCCATTTTAAATATGCCTCTGGATCTTGTTCAAGACCTGAAAATAGAAGTTATGCTGCTCATAGTCTTCTCCTTCATCATGAGAATGATCCTTCGATTTAGAGTTGTGTTGCACTTGAATTGGTCCACCACCAAAACTAACTTTATCTTCAGCCACGTCTTCTTCTTCACTCTACATGGTAGCTAATTCCTTCAAGAACAACACTAGAAACGAAATCAAGTGCCACAGGAACTAGAAACAAACAAGAAGAATAAAAGGCAAATCGATAATTCGCAAGAAAATGGAAAATGCAGAATTGGAAAAATGCAACTAAAAGATACGACCTGCTTTTTTTTTTTTTTATAATGCAAACTAAAACAAACCAGAACTCAAAGCAACAGAAAACCCAAGCAAATAACTCAGCAACAATCAACGGTTCATGCGAGTTTTGAGAAACTCTAAAACAGTCTATATGCGGCTGGTTCGTTAGTGATCAACCTAGCAACTGGTTTCTAGCTTCTTTTTCTCACTGAATGCAATGCAACAGTAACAACGAGAAATCAGAAAACACAACCGAGACAAGATAGACATCCACAACAATTCGCTAGAGAGAAGCAAACCCTATCGGCCGATTCTTAGCTAACCACCTATCAATCGGTTCAAACTATTCTTTTTTTTTTCAGTTTTAGATTCAAAGTAATACAACAAAACTAAAAGAAGCAACTCAACAGAAGCAAATCAGCAACAACAAGCAATTCAGATTACTTGGCCGGTTGAGAACAAAAGACTAGCAACCTAAATTTTTTTTTTTTTTTTTTTTGATTTTTAAGAGAAGTAAAGCAAAAACTGAATTGAAAAGAGATGAAGGATGAGAAACAACCGAGCTGGGTCAGGAGCTTTAAAGCTCTGATACCAGATGATATGATATGAGGAGGCGTGGTGGTTAGAGTGGTCGAGAAGCGATGAGCGGGACGTGAGCGGACGCGGATCGATGGGACGAGGAAGCTGGCCGAAGGCGCTCTCTTCCTGGTCAGTGGGTGATTAGATGAACGTGTGAGGCTTAGTATAAGACACGAGCACTTTGAGTAACACAAACAAGCAAGCCTTAAGCAACAAGCGATCTCGGACCAAGGGGTAGCCGCGCAAGGTCAAGAAGATCGAACAACCTCTAGGTTCTTTTTACTTAAAACTTACTTAAGTTTATTGAAAACAAAGAGTGGATTTAAATAGCCAAAATAATAGGGTTACAAGTCTTAAGAATGGGCCATAAAGAGGTCTGGTCGAAATCATTAAAATAGAAAGCAAGGAAGAAGGTTGGACGGGCCATATTCTCCTTCTCTTGAAGCGGGCCTTGGTTTACCTCATTAAAAACCTTAGTGGGAAAACCCAATTGAGACAAAACCACACTAAGGGAAAAAGAGTATAAACTAATACCCAAGGAGATATTGCACGTACTCCTGGTCGCCAAACATAAGTCTGAAGCCCACCAAGTCCGTGAGCTTCCAAATAAGGCAGGTCCAGCAACATTCGTGTTTGATCTTGCATATCTTCTTTGTCCGAGCTGGTATTGGTATGATTCCAACTCTCAGGCATTCCATGATGAATCAAGAATCCAGAACAAGTTCCTTTACTCCTTGATTCATCCTGGTTCGTTCTGAGCACTCCAAAATGTGCAAGTCGGTCTTTATCGGGTTCCTGAAAATCACCTGTCTTGAAACATGCATAACGTCTTTATAGAAAATGGTCTTGATGTGATTCCACTTCGTGCAGATTCCTTGGTGAGTCAGGTTTCCATAACAGGTTGAGTTTCAGCTTGAATCCTCTTGGTCCATTCTCAATCCTCTCTTGAATGCACTTATATCCGCGGACAGGGCTAATTGGACAGCTTCTAGACATCCTCCAAGATGATCTCGAACCCAAACTGATTCCTTCTGACAAAAATCTTCCAAATAGAATAATTTATGGTGAATACCAAGCCTGGAATGATTGGCTTGAACTTACTCTCCTATGGACATCTTCCTGGACACGGTTAGGGCTCCGGGAGGTCGGTTGTCGACCATCTCCAAATGGGATCGTTCCAAGTGGGTTCTGGAACAATCATCACTCTTGAAACATGCTGTTGGCTTATGACTCCTTGATACCACGTCATTGGGTCTGGCAGAACATGCAGTGGCCTTTTGAACCTCCTCAGGTACGTTCAGTGAGGTCGGAAACAGCTCGGTCAGCCTCGTGGTCGAGGCTGGTACGTACCGCTCGTCCGGGCCGGGTCTGGAGGATCCGATGTCCTTATCCCTTAACAAGCAAATAACACCTTTACGTCAAAAGAGACAAGTTCAAGACGAGACAGCACCGTCACGTTACTAAAATCAGTGACGCATCAGATCCACCTGACCGGAGGAACTGTGCGTCGCCCTTAAGTTCGCAAAGGCGACAAACAAGGGCGGCTATCAGTATATTTACATACATCGACAAGCCCCCATTTCGTGGAAAAACACGAGCCCGCTCGACGATAAAAAATACAGAAACTCCGGAGGCCGGAGCCGACCAACAACAAAGACAAGCAAGAAACCCATTGGCAGAGCGGCCTTGCAGCCACGACCCACTGGGATTCAACACTCTGACAAAACAAAAAGAGAAAAGCCAACCCTACTCAGCAAGAGAAAGAAGAAAAACAGAGAACGATGAGATATGAAAAATCAGAAAAGAAGGGAAAGTATTTATAGCCACAAAGGGCAACGAGTTCCAAAGCAATGCATTCAAAGCGACGCGTCAGTTACCAATGAACGCCTTCAATGCGAAAACGGCGGTTCACTTTCCAAAAAACACGCAAAGTAACTCCTTAAAAGAGCAGTAATGACCCGTGGACCACGCCTCGAAAATCGAAAAGACACGTCTACCAAAACACATCGAAACAACTTCTTACGAGCACAAACAAAGCAAAGCAAGTTTGCATCAGCGATCAGAAGCCGGACGCCGAACTCGCCAAAAAAAAATCAACAAACGAAAGAGAGAAGAGGACAAAACATACATATAATATCTGCGAGCCGAGATGCTGTTCATACAACGGTTCAAAAAAAGAGGGGGGGGGAAGAAGCCACATGCTAATTATCACAACAAGAAGACTATGTCGGGAGCTCGGACACACCAGAAGTGACCCCGTCTCCCACAACCAAAGACGCCACATCCACCCCTCCTCTCTCCACCGACCCCGCGGGGATAGCAGCACCACTTAATGAACCTCGCAGCAGCGACATGCGAAAACGTTAGAATCCAAAGCATCGGGTCGCAGCTCTTTAACTTCCCGCTCCAGGAGAGGCTTATCCTTCTCGAGTTGAGCAATCAATGCAGGAGAAACCGGCACGCCACTATCCGCAAGCCAAAGATATGCACCAAGGATACTGGCCACCTGGTTCAACTCCAAAAGCTTAGGAGTGTAACGATCTCCCTGTTTTTTTCTCCGACCTCAACTTATCCAGGCCATCGGAAGCCTTCTTGTACGATGCCTCTCGCTCAGAACGAAGGCGCTCAGCAACGAGGAGATCAAATTCTGACCTAAGAGAGCCAGCCTCGGACAGAAGATCGCGCTTCTCGTCCTCAAGTTCGGTCAACCGCCTCTCAAGATCGGCGGCCTTTTTCTTCTCCAGAGACAGAGCAGCAGAAGCCCCCTTCGCCTCGTCAAGCTCCTTACAAACCTGCTTCAGCTCAGGAGCGGAGTGTCGCAGCGCATAAACCTGTTCTCTAAGGATGCTCTCCGTCGACTTGGCCTGTCTTCTCTCGGACTCATACGAATCTCTGAGCTGGTTCAGAATAACACACACCATGACAAGGTGGTGACTTGGATGAGGCTTGTGCATAGACGAGACAAGAATAAGATCCTTGGCCGGACCTGCCACGAGCTTCCGAACAAGATTGGCGCATGACAACTTGTCACTCACCAAAGGGGCCTTTCCTTTGTGAACAAACAACTAAACCGAATCCCCCAAATTCGGATCAACATCACCGACCCGTCCATCGGGCCAACATCATGAACAGAAGGAGAGGTAGGAGTTAGGCCCTCAGAACGCTCACCCCCGCCTTCAGAATCCGATCTCCGCATCTCAACGTATGACCGGTGACATATGCCGCCAGAAGCCTCGGAAGGTACAACGACCCGGTTCACGACACCTTTCGGCATCTCCTGACATCGATTAGCTTCATCTTCAAAGGCAGCTGGGACGTCGTCAAGAATGATCACTGGAGAATTTATCGCTGCTAAGGGCCCCTCAGACATCTTTCGCCTTTTCCTGAACAACCGAGGGGACGACGGTTCACTCTCCAAAGAAGGATCCAGCTCCAGAAACGCTGAAGCAACAAAATGACAATATCAGCAGCATAGACCTCCCCATCTATAAAAAAGGGGGGGGGAATTAGAGGGCACATACCTGAATCAATCTTTTTTAAGAAACTTCGGACTCTTTGATCAACGGAGGCCAATCTATCCCACCGTGAGAGCCCTTAACTTGTCCAAATCTCTGGAGAATTCTGCGGTCCAACGACCTGAAACAGAGCGAACTACAAAGCAAGGAAACGGAAAAATCCATAAGCAAACAATATCGACAAGCAAGCGCAAAACAGAGAAAGCTACCAGGATCATAGTTCCAAGCCGATCTGAAAACCCTTCTCGAATCAAATGTCAGCGCACCGTTAATATGCGCAAAGAAGTAATTGTCCTACCAATCAGAAGCTTATCCGGGGGGGGGGGGGTCAGACACAACCTTCAATCGACAACCGGGCCTAAATTGCACATAAAAGGTCCCAGACGTCCCTTGGTTAACCGAAATCGACGTCAGCTCCTTAAAGAGACGAGTAGACATCTCAACCTCGCTGTCAGCCGCCATGATCAAAACACCTAGCACATTACGAACGGCGGACGGTCAATACTCAATCAGGACTCTGGGAAGAGGAAAAAGCAAGTGACATTCAGTGAACCGACACTCGTACAAACAAACCCAACTAAGAGGAGCATCCCAGGGTCGCTCGCACAAAGCCGGCAATCGGAGCTCGAGACCAGAAACACGAGAGCACCGCCAACGGATGTCATCAAGGATAATCTGTTCACAGATCGACGAGCGAACCACTCTAGGGACGACAGTCTTCGCCTCCGTTGCTTCCTTCGATCTTCTTTCCCCTCCCTTCGAGGAAGTTGCTCAAGAACAATGATCACGAACAACCACGCTAACTTCCGGGAGACCTTCCGAGTCAGTAATCATAACACCGCCTCTCCAACGACTTAGCACATCGCTATCGCTAGGGGTTTGCTCCCATACATTGGAAGGAGTTCGGCCGTCAGGAGAATCCGTCGCGACAGGACCACTGCGAAATCGATGAGGTTTTCGCCCAGCCTGAGACATCAAAAATCATTCGTCACCCTCGATTGCCCTAGATTCAACAAGGCTATCTCCCGACGACTCGGAAAAACCAGAATCGCCGCTACCCGTAGAAGAATGCTCACTAGAATCTACCCGCATAATAACGAATCCAGAGACGGAACAATGAGAGCACAATAACCAGAAGAAAACAATTACCTGGTGAAATATGACAAAATTTGAAAAGACGAAGCCTCGTAGGAAGAAAGGAACGGTTTTACAAAACACGCAAAACCGCACCACGAGTAATTCACGTCCCTTCGCTTTCTCAAAACCACAGAAGAAGTCAACAAATAAGAATATCAGTAATTGATGCAAAACAATTCAACAAGATTTCCGCCTGACTTAAACGCCCGAAGAAATTCGACGACCTCAACTAAACACCTCGGCTCAACGAACTGGGGGGGGGTAACTGTTGGATATGGGTTTAGCACCCATCCAAAGCCCATTGGAAACCTTGTTAAATCAGCCACATTCACTTTGGCTCAAGAAGACAAGCCCGCTAAGGAGTCAATTGCCTAAAAGGAAGTCAGCATCCAAGCACTATAAATAGGACCATTCACTCTTCATATGAGAGACATTGTAACTTGCGAGAGTGCCGAGCTATTTCTATAAAGCTCCGACCTCAAGCAATATTTAGGGAGCACGTCATTTGACGGGCTCCCACCTCGTACCATCCTGTTCATAGCTCGGCTTCGGCCTCAAGATCAATAAAGAATAGTTTCGACCTCACTTAAAGTTTATCTCTCACCTTGTAGTTCAGACATTTCAGATCGTAGCCCGGCTTTTATTACTAGATCGAATTTCCGTAACAACAATGTTGTTCATATGGATGTCGTTGACTTTATTTTTGGGAGGCCATAGCAGTATAATCGAGGTTGATTTCATGATGGAAAGCATAACTGTTATTGCTTTGTGTGTTTGCACAAATTCCATTCTTTCCTAAGGTCCCTTCTATTCAAAGTTTCAAACCTACACAAATTCTCTATCTTCTTCTCCAATTGTTGATTATTTATCAAAGATGCAATTGATTTTGGACGTTTGGTACACTTGAGGATGAGTTGTGTTAGACAATATTCAGTTTTTCTTTTCTTTCGATCCCATACATGATTTCAATTAACCATTCACGTGAGATGGTTTTGATCCACTTTTAGGTGAATTTAAAGATGTGTTTTCAGCATATCTGCCAGGTGAGCTTCCACCGTGAAGAGATATTCAACACCATGTTGACTTGGTTCCAAAAGCTATACTTCCTAATTGACTGACGTAGGCCTAGAATCAGTACTTTACGAGGGATAGATGATGGGATCAAAGCTGCTGGTTGTATAACACACAATTTGATCAAAGGATGGATTAGAAGTTGATTGAGATGGAACTTAATTAACTGGTTGTGTAACTCTATTTATTAGGCTGGTGGATGAGATGAAACAAGTAACCAAGGGATTGAGTGACGCCACACAATCTATGGAATGAGCTGTCATAAGTCTAGAAGATAAAAAGAAATAAAAAGGACATTATATGTGTAGATGATCATGAGCAGATTGTGGTGATGAAAGAAATTGCTTCTTTTGTGGCAGTTAAATTAATGGGTCTTGATTTATGTATCCTTATGAATTGTTAATGGCTGAGATGATCATGAATGCTGAATTACCGAGATCTTTTCAAGAAAAGCTGATCTCTTGCCTTGATGGAATATTGACAAATCGAGAAACGAAAAAATGTTCTTCTTTGGTTTGATTTCTTTTCTTTAATTCCTTAGTTGTATATGGACAAATTGATGCCTTCTATATGGTCATTGTTGGTGCTGGATTTTCCTCTAGGAAATTCGGCCCATTAACAAACAAAACAAGGGCTCACAATCGTGAGCCCGATCAGTGAACAAGTATACGAGCTCGACTGTCATCCATTTTGGGCCCATGCGACCATAATCTGACCAAGGCCCAAATAATAATCGAAACGAGAAGTGATCGAGCTCGAGCTAGATAGGAGACGACGTAGAGGTAGAACGACCTGGTCTTCGTCTGTTCAACCGATTCCCGCGAATCTCGGAGATCGTTATCATGGCGAGACCGAAAGATCGGAACGAGAGATAAAAGTCGAGGAATATTTAAAGAAGAAGTGGAGATTCATTCAAGACATTCCAACTCTAATCAAGAACACTTCGACTAGATAGCTCGATTATCATACTTTGTACTCTCTATTCGACTGTGTTTGTTCTATCTCGACGATCAATCTCAATAAAGTCTTTGATTCATAGGAAATCTATATCATCTTTATATCCAAAAGTCCAAATCCACGATTACAAATCCTTGGTGTGAACCTCCGATCTCACATTTGGCGCCGTCTGTGGGGACTATCTATAGTTTTTCCTGTCTTAAGAATTAGATCTTAGATCCGATAGATAGAGATGAATCCCGACCAATCTGGCTCTCCCAGCGCCACTCCACCAGTCAACCACCCTAAAACGGTCGACGACGTTCCTCAGAACACCACAGGGGTAAGAACCATGGGTCAGACCGATGGCGTGTTGACGAGCTCTGCCTCAGTCTTCATGACTTCAGCACCAGCCAGCTCAGTCGCTCAAACGATCGCGACGAGCCAGACTCCGACAAATGTTTTGTCAGGAACTAACGATCCGAGCAGGAACTGGGTATGGATGAGAAACGATTCAACTTCCGCCCCTGCTCCAGGAGGCGGATCTGGAACGCTCAGGTCTAACTCGCCACTGCTTCTGCAAGAAAATGAAAAATGCAGATCGACAATTCGCAAGAAAATGGAAAATGCAGATCGACAATTCGCATGAAAATGGAAAATGCATAATTGGAAAAATGCAACTAAAAGATACAACCTGTTTTTTTTTTTTATAATGCAAACTAAAGCAAACCAGAACTCAAAGCAACAGAAAACCCAAGCAAATAACTCAGCAACAATCAACGGTTCATACGAGTTTTGAGAAACTCTAAAACAGTCTATATGCGGCTGGTTCGTTAGTGATCAACCTAGCAACTGGTTTCTAGCTTCTTTTTTTCTCACTGAATGCAATGCAACAGTAACAACGAGAAATCAGAAAACACAACCAAGACAAGATAGACAGCCACAACAATTCGCTAGAGAGAAGCAAACCCTATCGGCCGATTATTAGCTAACCACCTATCAATCGGTTCAAACTATTTTTTTTTTTTTTTTCAGTTTTAGATTCAAAGTAACACAACAGAACTAAAAGAAGCAACTCAACAGAAGCAAATCAGCAACAACAAGCAATTCAGATTCAGATTACTTGGCCGGTTGAGAACAAAAGACTAGCAACCTAATTTTTTTTTTTGATTTTCGATTTTTAAGAGAAGTAAAGCAAAAACTGTATTGAAAAGAGATGAAGGATGAGAAACAACCGAGCTGGGTCAGGAGCTTTAAATCTCTGATACCAGATGATATGAGATGAGGAGGCGTGGTGGTTAGAGTGGTCGAGAAGCGATGAGCGGGACGTGAGCGGACGCGGATCGATGGGACGAGGAAGCTGGCCGAAGGCGCTCTCTTCCTGGTCAGTGGGTGATTAGATGAACGTGTGAGGCTTAGGATAAGACATGAACACTTTGAGTAACACAAACAAGCAAGCCTTAAGCAACAAGCGATCTCGGACCAAGGGGTAGCCGCGCAAGGTCAAGAAGATCGAACAACCTCTAGGTTCTTTTTACTTAAAACTTACTTAAGTTTATTGAAAACAAAGAGTGGTTTTAAATAGCCAAAGTAATAGGGTTACAAGTCTTAAGAATGGGCCATAAAGAGGTCTGGTCTAAATCATTAAAATAGAAAGCAAGGAAGAAGGTTGGACGGGCCAGATTCTCCTTCTCTTGAAGAAGGCCTTGGTTTACCTCATTAAAAACCTTAGTGGGAAAACCCAATTGGGACAAAAACACACTAAGGGAAAAGAGTATAAACCAATGCCCAAGGAGATGTTGCACATACTCCTGGTCGCCAAACATTAGTCTGAATCCCACCAAGTCCGTGAGCTTCCAAATAAGGCAGGTCCAGCAACCTTCGGGTTTGATCTTACATATCTTCTTTGTCCGAACTGGTATTTGTATGATTCCAACTCTCAGGCATTCCATGATGAATCAAGAATCCAGAACAAGTTCCTTTACTCCTTGATTCATCCTGGTTCGTTCTGAGCACTCCAAAATGTGCAAGTCGGTCTTTATCGGGTTCCCTGAAAATCACCTGTCTTGAAACATGCATAACGTCTTCATAGAAAATGGTCTTGATGTGATTCCACTTCGTGCGGATTCCTTGGTGAGTCAGGTTTCCATAAAAGGTTAAGTTGCAGCTTGAATCCTCTTGGTCCATTCTCAATCCTCTCTTGAATGCACCTATATCCGCGAACAAGGCTAACTGGACAGCTTCTAGACATCCTCCAAGATGATCTCGAATCCAAAATGATTCCTTCTGACAAAAATCTTCCAAATAGCATAATGTATGGTGAATACCAAGCCTGGAATGATTGGCATGAACCTACTCTCCTATGGACATCTTCCTGGACACGGTTAGGGCTCCGGGAGGTCGGTTGTCGACCATCTCCAAATGGGATCGTTCCAATTGGGTTCTGGAACGATCATCACTCTTGAAACATGCTGTTGGCTTATGACTCCTTGATACCACGTCATTGGGTCTGGCAGAACATGCAGTGGCCTTTTGAACCTCCTCAGGTACGTTCCGTGAGGTCGGAAACAGCTCGGTCAGCCTCGTGGTCGAGGCTGGTACGTACCGCTCGTCCGGGCCGGGTCTGGAGGATCCGATGTCCTCATCACTTAACAAGCAAATAACACCTTTACGTCAAAAGAGACAAGTTCAAGACGAGACAGCACCGTCACGTTACTAAAATCAGTGACGCATCAGATCCACCTGACCGGAGGAACTGTGCGTCGCCCTTAAGTTCGCAAAGGCGACAAACAAGGGCGGCTATCAGTATATTTACATACATCGACAAGCCCCCATTTCGCGGAAAAACACGAGCCCGCTCGACGATAAAAAATACAGAAACTCCGGAGGCCGGAGCCGGCCAGCAACAAAGACAGGCAAGAAACCCATTGGCAGAGCGGCCTTGCAGCCACGACCCACTGGGATTCAACATTCTGACAAAACAAAAAGAGAAAAGCCAACCCCACTCAGCAAGAGAAAGAAGAAAAACAGAGAACGATGAGATATGAAAAATCAGAAAAGAAGGGAAAGTATTTATAGGCACAAAGGGCAACGAGTTCCAAAGCAATGCATTCAAAGCGACGCGTCAGTTACCAATGAACGCCTTCAATGCAAAAACGGCGGTCCACTTTCCAAAAAACATGCAAAGTAACTCCCTAAAAGAGCAGTACTGACCCGTGGACCACGCCTCAAAAATTGAAAAGACACGTCTACCAAAACACATCGAAACAACTTCTTACGAGCACAAACGAAGCAAAGCAAGTTCGCATCAGTGATCAGAAGCCGGACGCCGAACTCGCCAAAAACAAATCAACAAACGAAAAAGAGAAGAGGATAAAACATACATATAATATCTGCGAGCGCAGATGCTGTTCATACAACGGTTCAAAAAAAGAGGGGGGGGGGGGAAGAAGCCACATGCTAATTATCACAACAAGAAGATTATGGACACACCAGAAGTGACCCCGTCTCCCACAACCAAAGACGCCACATCTGCCCCTCCTCTCTCCACCGACCCCGCGGGGATAGCAGCACCACTTAATGAACCTCGCAGCAGCGACATGCGAAAAACGTTAGGATCCAAACCATCGGGTCACATCTCTTTAACTTCCCGCTCCAGGAGAGGCTTATCCTTCTCGAGTTGAGCAATCAATGCAGGAGAAACCGGCACGCCACTATCCGCAAGCAAAAGATATGCATCAAGGATACTGGCCACCTGGTTCAACTCCAAAAGCTTAGGAGTGTAACGATCTCCCTGTTTTTTCTCCGACCTCAACTTATCCAGGCCATCGGAAGCCTTGTTGTATGACACCTCTCGCTCAGAACGAAGGCGATCAGCAACGAGGAGATCAAATTCCGACCTAACAGAGCCAGCCTCGGACAGAAGATCGCGCTTCTCGTCCTAAAGTTCGGTCAACCGCCTCTCAAGATCGGCGGCCTTTTTCTTCTCCAGAGACCGAGCAGTAGAAGCCCCCTTCGCCTCGTCAAGCTCCTTACAAACCTGCTTCAGCTCACGAGCGGAGCGTCGCAGCGCATAAACCTGTTCTCTAAGGATGCTCTCCGTTGACTTGGCCTGTCTTCTCTCGGACTCATACGAATCTCTGAGCTGGTTCAGAATAACACACACCATGACAAGGTGGTGACTTGGATGAGGCTTGTGCATAGACGAGACAAGAATAAGATCCTTGGCCGGACCTGCCACGAGCTTCCGAACAAGATTGGCGCATGACAACTTGTCACTCACCAAAGGGGCCTTTCCTTTGTGAACAAACAACTAAACCGAATCCCCCAAATTCGGATCAACATCACCGACCCGTCCATCGGGCCAACAACATGAACAAAAGGAGAGGTAGGAGTTAGGCCCTCAGAACGCTCACCCCCGCCCTCAGAATCCGATCTCCGCCTCTCAACGCCTGACCAGTGACATATGCCGCCAGAAGCCTCGGAAGGTACAACGACCCGGTTCACGACACCTTCCGGCATCTCCTGACATCGATTAGCTTCATATTCAAAGGCAGCAGGGACGTCGTCAAGAATGATCACCGGAGAATTTATCGCTGCTAAGGGCCCCTCAGACATCTTTCGCCTTTTCCTGAACAACCAAGGGGACGACGGTTCACTCTCCAAAGAAGGATCCAGCTCCAGAAACGCTGAAGCAACAAAATGACAATATCAGCAGCAAAGACCTCCCCATCTATAAAAAAGGGGGGGGGAATTAGAGGGCACATACCTGAATCAATCTTTTTTAAGAAACTTCGGACTCTTTGATCAACGGATGCCAATCTATCCCACCGTGAGGGCCCTTAACTTGTCCAAATCTCTGGAGAATTCTGCGGTCCAACGACCTGAAACAGAGCGAACTACAAAGCAAGGAAACAGAAAAATCCATAAGCAAACAATATCGACAAGCAAGCGCAAAACAGAGAAAGCTACCAGGATCATAGTTCCAAGCCGATCTGAAAACCCTTCTCGAATCAAATGTCAGCGCACCGTTAACATGCGCAAAGAAGTAATTGTCCTGCCAATCAGAAGCTTATCCGGGGGGGGAGGGGGGGGGTCAGACACAACCTTCAATCGACAACCGGGCCTAAATCGCACATAAAAGGTCCCAGACGTCCCTTGGTTAACCGAAATCGACGTCAGCTCCTTAAAGAGACGAGTAGACATCTCAACCTCTCTGTCAGCCGCCATGATCAAAACACCTAGCACATTACGAACGGCGGATGGTCAATACTCAATCAGGACTCTGGGAAGAGGAAAAAGCAAGTGACATTCAGTGAACCGACACTCGTACAAACAAACCCAACTAAGAGGAGCATCCCAGGGTCGCTCGCACAAAGCCGGCAATCGGAGCTCGAGACCAGAAACACGAGAGCACCGCCAACGGATGTCATCAAGGATAGGCTGTTCACAGATCGACGAGCGAACCACTCTAGGGACGACAGTCTTCGCCTCCGTTGCTTCCTTCGATCTTCTTTCCCCTCCCTTCGAGGAAGTTGCTCGAGAACAATGATCACGAACAGCCACACTAACTTCTGGGAGACCTCCCGAGTCAGTAATCATAACACCGCCTCTCCAACGACTTGGCCCATCGCTATCGCTAGGGGTTTTCTCCCATACATCGGAAGGAGTTCGGACGTCAAGAGAATCTATCGCGACAGGACCACCGCGAAATCGACGAGGTTTTCGCCCAGCTTGAGACATCAAAAATTATTCGTCACCCTCGATTGCCCTAGATTCAACAGGGCTATCTCCCGACGACTCGGAAAAACCAGAATCGCTGCTACCCATAGAAGAATGCTCACTAGAATCTACCCGCATAATAACGAATCCAGAGACGGAACAACGAGAGCACAATAACCATAAGAAAACAATTACCTGGTGAAAGATGACAAAATTTGAAAAGACGAAGCCTCGTAGTAAGAAAGGAACGGTTTTACAAAACACGCAAAACCACACCACGAGTAATTCAAGTCCTTTCGCTTTCTCAAAACCACAGAAGAAGTCAACAAATAAGAATATCAGTAATTGATGCAAAACGATTCAACAAGATTTCCGCCTGACTTAAACGCCCGAAGAAATTCGACGACCTCGACTAAACACCTCGGCTCAACGAACTGGGGGGGGGGGGTAACTGTTGGATATGGGTTTAGCACCCATTCAAAGCCCATTGGAAACCTTGTTAAATCAGCCACATTCACTTTGGCTCAAGAAGACAAGCCCGCTAAGGAGTCAATTTCCCAAAAGGAAGTCAGCATCCATGTAGGATTATGTGTGTTCATTGGTGTAATTATCAGATTACAACCTAACATAATCAACTAGGATCTAGGTGATTTGCAGTTGAATCATAAACAGATCAGGATCATTACCTTGTGATTGCAGCGGATTGATCAAAGGAATATCGAGATCTGTAAGAGCTGATGATAACCGGCTCCTCCTAGGTATCCACACTCTTACAAGCTACTGGATCAGGCTGCTAGACCAAAGTTGGAACAACAGAGAGAGAGAGGACGGCCAGACCTAAAAGAAATCGCAGACCCTTGGCTAAGTGGCGCCTCTCTCTTGCTTATATGGGCCCAAGTAATTAAACTAATGGCCTATTAGGCTTTTGGGCCCAAGACCCAAATCAGACAAAAGACTGTATTTTGTCTGGCCCAATTCTCTGTACAAATATAGTAAATGCCTTGCATCTTACCGTATTAATTCCATTTAACTTTCCCGTTAGCTATGGTGTGTGACCCTTTGGGATCATACAATACTGGTAATAAGTCCTAAACTTATAGATCAAGAGCGGGCTCTAGCAAGTCATCATGATCACCCAGTATTTATGACTTATGTCTGATCTCGACACTTATCATACTTTCTAGAGATAGTACAGTAGATTTAAGGACATTCCCAACAATCTCCCACTTGTACTGGAATCCTACATTCCCTAATCCTTTTGTCTCAATATCTCGATCTGGCATAAGGCAAGAAGCGTGTCATCCTTATATAGCCAGACCATGTTCATCGGACCAGATTTGATACTGACATTTCAAACGACTTGGGCAAGTCCGTTTGGGAGTGGCCACTCTCTTACCAGCTATCAAGTCTCCGATTGGCCTAGAGATATTACCTCCGTTAAATGGCAGGGACAAATCCCATCTTGTTCCATCACTATAAACTACATACTTCATAATACACCCAACCAAGGTCCTTATAGCTCCCAGTTACGAAACAACGTTAGACAATGATCAAAGCGCATCAATCCATGTGCAGCCACATGCATGCGAACTCAGGTCTAAGGACTATACTCTATAGTCGTAAATGAGAACCTTTTATGACACAGATATTAATATCTTGTAGAGTTCTCATCAGCGGGCCATGTCCGGTCATATGCTCCCCTACATATACCTATGTGTTGACTTTGATGCCGCGCATCCATGACCCATGAAACTTGGTCATAAGTCTCAACAAACTCTAGTCTCAAGTGGTTGTTGGTGTTCCAATCTCAACAACCTTCGACTATGGACACTATGATTTATGTTATTTCGTTAAATATGGGGTTTCAGGATCAAGTCTACTCATGTACTTCGATGGCCCATATATAATGACATGAATCATTTTGGAACGATTATTTTATATCACAGTTAAAAATAATCCAGAAATAAAATTTCATTAACATTTAAAAATGTTTACATGAACCAATCAAAATAACTAAAATAAAGCCCTCACAACTCCCACTCAAAAAGAGATTACATTTGAATATCTCTAATTCCTACAGCAGCAGTATGCAACTCGTGCTTAGGTCTCGGGAGTGGCTTTGTCAATGGGTCAGCCACGTTCTCATCAGTGGGAACTCTGCTGACCATCACTTCACCTCTATTCACTATATCACGAATCAGGTGATACCTTCTCATAATATGTTTGGATTTCTGATGATGTCTTGGTTCCTTGGCTTGAGCAATTGCACCATTGTTGTCACAATACAGTGTCAAAGGCTCAGTGGCATTTGGGAATACACCGAGTTCAATCATGAAGTTCCTTATCCAAACTCCTTCCTTCGCAGCTTCTGAAGCAGCGATGTATTCAACTTCAGTTGTGGAATCTGCCACGGTGCTCTGCTTGGAGCTCTTCCAACTTACTGCACCGCCAATCAGACAGAAGATGTAACCAGACTTTGACCGGAAATCATCTTTATCTGTCTGAAAACTTGCATCCGTGAATCCACTCATTTCAAGCACTTCACTTCCTCCGTAAACCAAGAACTTATCCTTAGTATTCCTCAAATACTTCAGGATATTCTTTACGGCAATCCAGTGACTCTCACCTGGATTAGACTGGTACCTACTCGTCATGCTTAGTGCATAAGCAACATCAGGACGAGTACAGATCATGGCATACATGATAGATCCTATAGCCGAAGCATAAGGAATCCTATTCATGCGCTTAAGCTCATCATGTGTTTTAGGACACTGATCCTTGCTTAGTGTAGCACCATGTATCATTGGCGTGAATCCCTTCTTGGATTTATCCATTCCGAATCGATGCAGGACTTTGTCTATATAAGAATCTTGACAAAGTCCAACCAGCCTTTTAGATCTGTCTCTAAAGATTCGGATTCCAAGAACATACGCGGCTTCACCCATGTCCTTCATGGAAAAACAACTTCCCAGCCAGTCTTTAACAGACTTCAGCATTGGAATATCATTTCCAAGAAGCAATATGTCATCGACATATAGGATAAGAAACGCCACTTTGCTCCCACTAGTTTTCTTATACACACATTGTTCTTCCTTGTTTCTGATGTAGTCAAAATTCTTTATTGCCTCATCAAAACGAAGATTCCAACTCCTCGATGCTTGCTTCAATCCATAAATGGATTTGTGAAGCTTGCATACTTTCCCAGCATTCTTAGGATCAATGTAACCGTCAGGCTGTGTCATATACACATCCTCCTCCAAGATTCCATTCAGGAAGGCGGTTTTCACATCCATCTGCCAAATCTCATAATCATAATAAGCGGCAGTTGCTAGGAGAATCCGAATTGATTTCATCATGGCCACTGGTGAATAGGTTTCATCATAGTCTATACCATGAATTTGCTTGAAACCTTTTGCCACCAACCTGGCCTTGTAAATCTGGACATTTCCATCCATGTCAATCTTCTTCTTGAAGATCCATTTACACTCGATGGCTTTAGAACCAGCGGGTAAGTCAACCAGTGAAAACACTCGGTTGACAGACATGGAGTCCATCTCGGATTCAGTGGCTTCACGCCACTTTGAAGAGTCAGGGCCTATCATGGCTTATGCAAAGTTCGAGGGTTCATCACCGTCAATGATCAAAAGATCATGGCAATTAGTCACGAGGAATCCCTGATATCTATCGGGTTCGTGACGGATCCTTCCAGATCTTCGAACTTCAGGTACTTCAGGTTCAGGTTCTATTACAACTTCATGTAATTCATCCTGCTGTTCTTCCTCATTAGGTTGAACAGGTTCCTGTCCTTCTTGAATTTCATCAAGTTGTACCTTACTCCCACTATCTTTCTTAGAGAGAAATTCCCTCTCAAGAAAAGTACAATCCCGAGCAACAAAGATCTTGTTCTCGGATCGCAGATAGAAGTAATAAGCCTTGGTATCCCTAGGATAACCAATGAAGTAGCATTTGTCAGATTTTGGTGTAAGCTTGTCTGAGATTAATCTTTTGACATATGCTTCACAACCCCAAATTCTGAGAAAAGACATTGCTGGAGCCTTTCCAGTCCATAACTCATATGGTGTCTTTGCTACTGATTTTGATGGCACTCTGTTCAGTGTGAACGTTGCGGTCAGCAAAGCATATCCCCAAAGGGATATAGGAAGGTCTGTGTGACTCATCATAGATCGGACCATATCTAACAATGTCCGGTTCCTTCTCTCAGATACACCATTCCACTGAGGTGTTCCAGGAGGTGTGAGTTGGGAGATGATCCCACACTCACTCAGATGATCACGGAATTCCTGGCTCAAGTATTCTCCTCCTCGGTCCGACCGAAGAGCCTTAATACTCTTACCAAGCTGGTTCTGTACTTCATTCTGGAATTCTTTGAACTTCTCAAAGGTTTCCGACTTATGTTTCATCAAGTAGACATATCCATATCTACTGAAATCATCAGTGAATGTAATGAAGTACTGATAGTTTCCTCTAGCATTTGTGGACATTGGGCCACACACGTCAGTATGTATCAGGCCCAATAGTTCACTGGCCCTTTCTGTGGGTTTATTAAAAGGGGCCCTTGTCATTTTGCCCATTAGGCAAGATTCGCATTGCTCACAAGACTCAAAGTCAAATGAGCCCAAGAGTCCATTTGAATGGAGCCTCTTGACGCGTTTCTCACTAATGTGCCCCAAACGACAATGCCAGAGAAACGTTTCATTTTCTTCGTTAGATTTGAACCGTTTTGTATTAATGTTATATACTGGAGTAGATTGATCCAGCATGTACAACCCATTAACAAGAGGGGCACAGCCATAGAACATATCATTGAGATTAAAGGAACACAATTTATTCTTAATAGAAAAATCAAATCCTTGTAAATCCAACAATGAAACTGAAATGATATTTCTGCTTATAGCAGGTACAAAATAACAATTCTCAAGTTCTAAAATCAATCCAGAAGGTAAAGACAACAAGTAAGTGCCAACGGCCAGTGCTGGAACCTTCGCTCCATTGCCAACCCGCAACTCTACTTGCCCTTGCTTCAACCTTCTACTGTTGCTGAGCGCCTGCACATTAGTACAAATATGAGCTCCACATCCAGTATCTAATACCCAAGTGGTATTATCAGAAGTAGTAGTATTTACTTCAATAACAAAAATACCTGAAGAAGTGGTCGCGAAGGATTTCTTCTTCTCCTTTAGACTTTCCTGGTATTTCTTACAGTCCCTGCGATAATGCCCTGCCTCTTTGCAAAAGTGGCAGATATCAGAAGGCCCAGCTTTAGACACGGGCTTGGGTTTGGCCTTTTTGTTGTGGACAGCCTTGCCCTTTCCCTTGTCTGCAGCAGATTTCTTAAAACCCTTGCCCTTCTGCACCATGAGTACAGACGGGTCCTTGGCCTTCTTCAGATTAGGTTCCGCAGTCTTGAGCATACCATGTAGCTCAGGCAAAGTCTTTGTCAACCCATGCATATTATAGTTCAAGGTGAACTGGTCATATGCAGGAGTAAGAGACTGCAGAACGATATCACAAGCAAGCTCTTGGCTTATAGGACAGTCGAGTCTAGTCAAATGATCGAGATAACCCATCATTTTCAGAACATGTGGACTCACTGCTGCATCCTTAGCCATTTTACAGTCCAAGAGATTCTTTACAGTTTGGAATCTCTCTGTACGAGCCTGCTCCTGAAACAACGCTTTCAGGTTTGCCATCAGTTCCATGGGACAAGTCAGACCTTCCCACTGAATCTGCAGTTCGGGAGCCATTGTCGCCAACATTAGGCAAACCACGTCATTAGCATCTGAAGAATGCGTATCCCAAGCATTCTTCACAGCTTGTGCGGCATTATTCGCAGGTCTAGGGGGGAGAACTCTTTCAAGGACATAAGCCTTCTTCTCCTGCCTGAGCACAAGTCTCAGGTTCCTGAACCAGTTCAGGAAGTTTGATCCGTTCAGTTTGTCCTTCTCAAGGGCAGACCGGATCGAGAAAGTGTTTTGAGTTGTTGTGCTTGACATAGCTGAAATTATGAGACAATAGAGTTTTAGTTATTTAGTTCATAAAAGAGTAATCTTAAAAACTTATAAGAAAACTCGCATTGCATTCAAAATTTCTTTGTTTAACCTCATAAGAATGCAATGATTCCGAGACCCATGTTCAACCAAAACCAAAGTGGGCCACTGGCCGTCACCCGGTATTAGCTTTACTTGGTAAGCATGCACACAGCTAGTTATATCTATATAACTCTCGGTTGTTGATTGGGCCCAAGGCCCAATTCACCAGATGTCTCAAGGCCCGGGACTCCCGATGGCCCAGTCAAGGAAACCAATCTCTTACAGCCAAATAATCACTAAAGTCTGGGACTCCCAATGAAATCAGTGACTATATACTACTTTACTTACGCAAAAACAGACACCTCACACTGTAAGCCATATCTGTAATTGAATAAGCGTTAAGTAGCTGACAAGATTGGGCAAGACATCCAAGCTTGATATTTGTTTTGAGGATTTTAGGTTTTCTTTCCAAAAATAGAAGATTACTATTTTGGGAAACTTACTTATTTTAGAAACTTTCTAAATCTAGAAACATGCTAAAAATAGAAATTTCAAATTTAAAATTTTATTAAAGTTTTCGGTTGGGTCACAAATTATAGGCCCAATTCTTGGCCCAAGACCACAGAATTCCAATTGGCCCAATAATTTGACATAACCGAGTCGGTTCATTAATTCTGGTCCAAGACCAAATTAAATACTAAATCCAACTGGTTATTTACTAAACCTGACCAGCTCTAAATTATTTGGTCCAACCAAATCAAACTTAGACCAGCCTTCGGTTTAGGTTAAAATTCAATTTTGAATTTAAATCCGGTTTAACCAGAAATTAAATAATACCAATTGTATTAAATAATTTCTAGCAAACCGCGATTTGGGTTAACCGCTTGAACCACCAATTAAATTGGATCGGTTCGGTTAAGTCCAAAATCAGGAAGAAACACCTTGTGTTTTAGCCAATTTTGACCTAACCTGCGGTTTAAGCTAAAGCTGACAATGAACCACAATCGGTTTGATCGGTTCATTGTCGCGGGTTTTGGAAGAACGAACCGCGAAGCTCGGTTGAACCGATTGGCTACTCGCGGACCGTATCTCTCGCCAGTGTATCGATCGATATCACGCTCCTGCGTCGATCGATACCGGCGTGCATCAGCTCGTTGCGATCGGGTCATCGGGACAGCGAGAAGCAATCGATCCGATTCATATCGATCGATATCTCGCTCCCTCGTCGATCGACACGGGCGATCACATCGCATACCGATGGGTTTCAATCGGATTATGCGATTCATATACTTAGGTTTTTAAGTTTTCTAATCAAATTTCTTAAGCCAAATTCGATTCTAAACATTAAAACAACCTAAATATGATCCAAACAGCAAAAACCTAACGACCTAGGCTCTGATACCACTGTAGGATTATGTGTGTTCATTGGTGTAATTATCAGATTAAAACCTAACATAATCAACTAGGATCTAGGTGATTTGCAGTTGAATCATAAACAGATCATGATCATTACCTTGTGATTGCAGCGGATTGATCAAAGGAATATCGAGATCTGTAAGAGTTGATGATAACCGTCTCCTCCTAGGTATCCACACTCTTACAAGCTACTGGATCAGGCTGCTAGACCAAAGTTGGAACAACAGAGAGAGAGAGGACGGCCAGACCTAAAAGAAATCGCAGACCCTTGGCTAAGTGGCGCCTCTCTCTTGCTTATATGGGCCCAAGTAATTAAACTAATGGCCTATTAGGCTTTTGGGCCCAAGACCCAAATCAGACAAAAGACTGTATTTTGTCTGGCCCAATTCTCTGTACAAATATAGTAAATGCCTTGCATCTTACCGTATTAATTCCATTTAACTTTCCCGTTAGCTATGGTGTGTGACCCTTTGGGATCATACAATACTGGTAATAAGTCCTAAACTTATAGATCAAGAGCGGGCTCTAGCAAGTCATCATGATCACCCAGTATTTATGACTTATGTCTGATCTCGACACTTATCATACTTTCTAGAGATAGTACAGTAGATTTCAGGACATTCCCAACAATCCAAGCACTATAAATAGGACCATTCACTCTTCATTTGAGAGACATTGTAACTTGCGAGAGTGCCGAGCTATTTCTATAAAGCTCTGACCTCAAGAAATATTTAGGGAGCGCGTCATTTGACGGGCTCCCACCTCGTACCATCCTGTTCATAGCTCGGCTTCGGCCTCAAGATCAATAAAGAATAGTTTCGACCTCACTTAAAGTTTATCTCTGATATATCATGGTTTTTACCGGTTTTATGCCATGATATAAGTATGTTTCAGAGTCTTTTGGTGTTCCTTTAGAGTCTTTTACAGGTGTTATTAGGTACACACACGTTTGGAGCGGATTTGGAGATTATGGAGATATTTGGAGCATTTTGGGGTTTTGACCCGAGAGGTTGTGTTCACTGTCCGAAACAGAGGAGCGTGTCGATCGACGCACATCAGCATCGATCGATGCACAGCGAGTTGGGCCAGATCTCAGCGGTTTAATGAAGAATGATGATATTGCAAATTTGCCCAGAAGTTTCAGATATTTACACAGAAGCCCCAAGTCGTGTTTTAGCTATTTAATTAGGTTTTTGAGTTTTGTTTTAGGGACGCTATCATAACTTAGAGCAGAGAGTTTTTAGAGCTTTTGGGGCTGATCTGATCCTGTACTACACTTTGTTTTTGGAGAAGTTTTCGAACCCCTTTTATTATTCTAATCTCTTTTATGATATCTATTATTTCATTGATTATGTCTTCATATTCTATGTCTGAGTAGTTTCATAGTTAGGTTTAGGGTTTCTCATAGGGATTTCATGACTTGCTAGATATAATTAATTTAGTTAAGGATTCACATCAATAGATGTTCTTCAAACTAAATTGTGTTTAATGCTAGTTCTAACCTGATCACTTAGAATCTAGATCTTAGGTTGCTAAATTGACACGACAGTGTGGTTTAGAATCTGAACTATTTAGGTTGAGCAATTTAATTACTCGCAAAAGAATTTGGTTTAATTAGATTGTGAACATATCGAACTTGGAATTAAAGCTGGTTTAATCTGTTAGTAATTACAAAGGAATTTGGATTGCTGCACTTAGACTTAGAGAATTCTCGCAACGACAGTTGGTTAATTCTATATTTGTGTTTGAGTTCTAGAACTGAGCTTAGTTAGATCCTGACTGAATGATTTATCTGCTTGTCTGATTTCCTGAGAACGCCCTAGACTTAGCGCCCTTAGTTTATTGCTTACAACCACAACTTGCTACTGATTTACTTTCTTTCTTGCTCTTCTTAGTTATTCAATACAATTTGCTTTCTCCTAGTTTAATCTGTTTAGTTATAATCCTATCATTGCCTAGAGTCCTCGTGGATTTGATCCCTAAGTACTACATTGATATACTGTGCACTTGCAGTTAGTATAGGGTAAAACTTACAACCTATCAAGTTTTTGGCGCCGTTGCCGGAGACTCTTAGAGTCTTCGATAGCTTCGAACTTAGGGTTTTTACTAGGATTTTTATTTTTATTTTTGTTTACTGATTTTTTTTCTGTTTTCTCTCTGTCGTAGGTTTCATAATCGCATAGCATCGTGTCGATAAATACTAGGCGATTGGAGTTGAATCGATCGTTGCACTGTTAGCATCGATCGTTGCTTGGCGATTACATACAGTTTATGCAGACGCGTGATACCAAGAGTCATTCGAACACTAATCTCGTAAACCTCCAACTTGAAGAACTTGCTAAGACTAGAGAGGACTAACAGAAGAGTTCGAATAACAAGGATGGTTGTTGAACGTGTGATCATAAAGCCTGATGCTCAAGGTACCCTGAGGGACCGACACAACAATCCATACAATGTTGCTGGAGAATCGGTTGATGCTGAAGGGAATGTTATCCCTGATCCTCCGGAGCAGCCGCAACAGGAGCAGAACCAAGGCCAAGGACAGGGCCAAGGTAGACAGATGGTTGTTCATGAGAGGACTTTAGCTGACTATAACTGTCCGGATGAGTTTCATGCTAACCGGTCAGCTCTTGTACCTCCTGATTTTGAGAGGAATGATTTTGAGATCAAGACCATCTACTACTCTCTCCTAAGGCAGAAAGCCTTCCATGGCTCTCCAAGTGAGCAGCCAATGGATCACATAGATGAGTTTGAGGAGATAGTTACCGGGATAAAGTACGATGGAGTGAGCCAAGACTATCTGTTCCTCAAGCTTTTCCCCTACTCTCTGGCTGGAGATGCTGCAACCTGGCTGAAACAACTTCCATATGGGACGTTTGTTACTTGGACCGCTCTGAAGAGAGAGTTTCTGCGAAACTTCTACGATGATGCTCGCTCCGATCAGTTCAGGCAGGACATTCTCACCTTCACCCAAGGTCCGACAGAGCCTCTTAAGACAGCCTGGATGAGGTTTAAGAAGTACCAACGTGACTGCCCGCATCATGGATTCACTGAGGTAACGCTATTAGGCATCTTCTTTAGAGGTATAGATCTTCCATATCAGACTGCGTTGGACAATTCTAGCAATGCCAACTTTAACACTAGGACTCCTGCTCAAGCTAAGCAGTTGATAGATAATTTAGTAAGCAGTAATAGCTGCAAGACTACTGATGAGAGAAGGAAGAAGTCCGGTGGGAAGATGGAGAATTCTGAGATAGCTGATATTAGATCTAAGTTGGACACTGTTTGCAATCTTCTAGCTGGGAAGAAAGCTGTCCACTTTGCTCAAGATGTTGAGGTGATCAATGCTGAAGAAGATGATAAGGAAGAGGATGTGAATTACATCGGGGGATCTGGTTTCCAAGGAAATAGGTTTGGTAATCAGTCTGGTAATAGGTTTTTCAGTGGTCAGAAGAGTGCTTTCACAAGCAATCAAAACTCTTCTGGCTTTGGACAGAATGCTGGTTTTCAGAAACCCTTCAAACAAGGTAATCAGAGGACTTATGGATCTTCTTCTTACCAAGCACCTCGTGTAGCTACTACTCATGAAATTAAGATGGAGGCAATGATGGAGCAGCTGCTGGAAGGACAGACTAAGATTGCTGTGGACTGCAACAAGAAGTTGGATGATGTTTATGAGGATCTCAATGGGAAGTTTGAGTCTCTAAACACTCATGTGAAGCAATTGGACACTCAGGCGAGCCAAATTTCAAGCTCCATCAAGGGAAAGAGTGTTGTAGACACCCATATTAAGGCCTGGTCAGTGTACATTGATGATGGATCACACCTAGGTGAAAGATTTGAGCTTAATATAGCTGAACTGGTTGAAGAAGCTGAAATTTCTGATTTTGAGGAAAATCTCTCGGGTGGAATCTGTGAAAACTTGACTGCATCGATCGATGCACCCTTAGCGTCGATCGTTGCAAGGCGTGGACAGACAGATTCACAGGATTCTTATGGCATTGATGCAGAGACAGATCAAGAGCTTAACCGTTTATTCCCTGGAGTGTCTGAGATAACTCAACAGGAGATTTATGCACAATCTGTTCGATTATATCCTAAGGTGTCTGAAGTGATTCAACAAGAAATTGATGAGCTTAATCGGTTAGAGGAGATTGGTGAAGAGTTGGAAGAAATTCCACCATATGATGATCCACCTTATCACCCTTGTGTGCAGAGATACTTGGGTAAGATGTTGCCTTTGGATGAAGAGCTGAAGGATTGGGTTATAGTTGTTCCTCAGTACATAAGTGATGTTCTTTTGACCAAGGTCCCTAAGAAGCTACCTGATCCTGGGATTTTTGTGCTAAGTTGTTCTATATTTGAGGATGGTTTCAAGCGCTCTCTGTGTGATTTAGGAGCTGCTGGAAGTCTCATGCCATACTCTGTGGCAGAGAAGCTGGGTATGATGGATTTTTCACCCCCTAGGACCTCTCTTGTCCTAGCTGATCAGTCAATAAGAATTCCTGAAGGAGTTCTTGAGGACGTCCCAGTGAGAGTTGGAAACTACTTGGTTCCAACAGATTTCTTGGTTCTTAAGTACCACAGTGAGCATGATGATGCTTTGATACTGGGTAAACCATTCTTGGCCACAGCTGGAGCAGTGATAGATGTGAGGCACAACTTGATTGATCTCCATCTGGGAGATGAGCCACTTCACTTTGAGATGGACGTGCTGCGAAAGCCACTGATAGATGGGCAGACCTTCACTATTAAGGATGGATATGGAGGGCAGATAAGCGAAACTTTGGTTTCAGATCCACCATATCAGTTTACTCCTTCTTTTCTCGGACGCGTTCACACCGATGATGCTTATTCTCCGCCTTGGATGATGAGACTTGCACAGAGGCAATCACAGTCTCTGTCAGGATCTCCAGCAAACTGATCTTGTTCGTCCGGTCAAGCTAATGACCTTAAACAAGCGCTGAGTGGGAGACAATCTACTGATAGGTTTTAGTGTTTTTCTTTCTTATTTTTGGTGTTTTTCTTAGGATTTCACGTTTTTTTTTATTTTTGCTGAGTTTTTAGATACATAACCTGTCTGGAGATGTGTGACGATCGTTGCTATATGTGCAACGGTCGTTGCAGGGAGATTTGACGAAGAGATGGGATCGCCTTGTGACGATCGTTGTGGTCCTATGCAACGGTCGTTGCAAATGGTTTAATTGCAAAATTAAGGTACGCGTGCTAAACCGGAACCGATTTGGTTCAACAGCGTCGATCATTGCTCATCAGCAACGATCGTTGCACCCACGACCAGGTAAGTGCCTTAAACCCTTTTCTCTTCTCTTCTTCCCCATTCCGCCGTCCGTACAACCGCGAATCCCCTACCCTAAATCTCTCAAATCTTCATCATTTTCTCTGATTCAAAGCTTGATTTTACTTGTTTTAACATCCCCTATATATTTCTCTAACCCAATTGCAGTGAATCCAAGGTAAGAACTTTCATTTTCAACATTTTCGGATTCGATTCTAGGGTTTAGAAATTAGGGATTTTTGGCTTGAAATTGATGATTCCGTACTGATTAGACTTGATTTAGGATGATTGGTGATATTAGGCTGTTTGTGTGATCTAAGAACGGATTTAGATACAATTTTTGAGATTCATTGTCGGCTGTGAAATCGCCCTGCATCAATCGTTGCACTTGTGCAACGGTCGTTGCATTGCGACTTCACAGGGAGTTTTCTGTCGTGACTTATATGGTTATTTGAATTTCTTGCAGATGCCTCCTCGACAAGCTCGCAAACGTAGAGACACCGCAGCAGCAACTACAACTCACCATCACCCACCAGCTGAGTGGTTCCATCGAGACTCGGATCCACCTGAGGATTATAAGAGAGATCGAGAAGTTATACAACCATCATGGCCCAGGGCAGATAAGCAGCTGATTCCAACAGATAGGGTCTGGGGCATGGAGATAGATGAGCTGCTGAAGACCGACACCTTCATAGAGCGGCCATTACATGACCATTGGGATGAGTTTGACACATTGCTGTACAATGGTTGGTGTAGCATGACTCTTAAGCCGACCAAGTTTGCAGATTATTCGACTTGCAGGAATCTGGGCATTGATGAGCAGGTTCTTGCACTGTGTAAGGGCATTGGTCTGGGGACAATGCCAATGCAGCCTTACGAGATGTACCCTGAGTTGGTAAGACAGCTGCTGGCCACTTGCAGAGTGGTTTACCCTAACCCATATAGCATGAAGGCTTCAGGAGGTTTCTTTACCTTCATGTTCTTAGGAGCCAGGTATCAGATTCCCCTTCTCGATATATGCAGGATTTATGGATTCATCACAGAGCCGACACGTATTGGCATGATTCTTGAGTGGGATGTGGAGGAGGCTCAGTATTTCTGGGAGTGTATTGGCAATGGTCGATACAACTCGAGGACCACGGGGGTGATTCAGGTTAGGCATCATGTTCTTAGATACGTCTTGCGCATCTTGGGATATACTTTGTTGTGCAAGTTTGAAGCCAACAAGATGCGTAAGACCGAGATGGAGACGCTGTTCATTGGACTGAGGGACCAGTTCGAGGATACTGTTCTGAGAGATCCCACTAAGGGACTCAACTTGGGAGCAGTTTTTGCGTATCATCTATGCGACCTGCAGAAGAAGCCATTTGATGGTGTGGGCACTGAGAGAGTAGGGAGTCTGCTTACTCCCATTTTCAGACATTGCAGGATTCCCTTAGAGGGTACCGAGCGTAATGACAACATGGAGTTCCTTGATTTCAGCCATCTGCAGAGTGCTACATGCCTGAAGGCGGGACGTGTATGGGTCTATTATGACCCTGCCACTGAGAAGCGTGGCGTGGATCTTCCTGCTGCTGGGCTTACACAGATTGATACGCTAGATGCCTTGAGATTCCAACCTCCAACGAGCGAGCAGCGCAAAGTTCCTTCTATGGCTCATCCGCTGGGAGAGCCTTCTACACGAGCTTCTACTTCCTCTGCGCCTGCACCTACTGCCCCTGTCGATGATGTTGGCCCTTTTCCCGAGCCTACGATGCCTTATAGTGATATGTCTGAGGCAGAGTGGAGAGAGCGTTCTGATGGTATTCTACGGGTCGTCTGGAACTTCATGCGTACCTGCACTTGCAGGAGACAGCCACAGATACACCATCCAAGACCTTCACGACGTAGACGACGATCTCTGACTCCCGGTTCTTCGAGTGGTACTGATCGTATTGATGGGATGGAGGACGAGTGATTGAGTATCGGCATCTCTGGACTACGGTTCTTTGTTTTTCTTTTTCACTTTTCTTTTGCATTTTTCTTGATTTTCTTAGGATTTTTATGTTTGGATGATGTTATTGCTACGAGATTATCTGTTGCTTTGATTCCATCTGTTTTCAGTGATTTTCAGCTTGCAGGTTCGAAATTTCATGATTTCTCACGGACTAACCTGCTAACTTGCTGACTGTTCGACAATTTCGCAATGCGTCGATCGACACAACCTTGTGTCGATCGTCACAACACGAGTAATCGCATTGCAGCGATCGTTGCGGTCCTAAGCAACGATCGACACACGACGAAAAATCGCCTAGGAACGGTTGTTACAATTATGTAACAATCGATGCATGTGCGACAGAGGTAAAAATCAGACAGAACTCAACACATCCATAACATTTTTGCTTTTTTTTTTTACCAACCCTTAGCTTAACACTACTGGGGACAGTGTGTTTCAAGTGTGGGGGAGGTAGCTACTGACTTTATCTTTCTGTTTTCTTAAGAGTCAGTCCGTTTTTCAAAAAAAAATTTGTTTTATTGAGTCAACAAAATAAGTTTAAGTAAGAAACAGTGAATTTTGGAGAAGTTAACAATATCTTGCAGGAACTTAAGTAACCATTGGGATGAAGCTGAAAGATCAATCTATGACTATTAGAAAACCCAACACGGATCAACCTATTGAGGACACCCATATCAATTCAGGTATTCAGAGAATCCTTTTACTGGCTTCACCCTTAATCCTGACTTTAATTTTCTCACCTAAGGGCTTGGTATACCTTGAGTCGGACTCCTTTGTTAGTTCTTACACAGCTTGTAAACCTGTCCGAGTACGGTTTCCTTCTCCCCTTCCATAAAATAAAAAAGTAATAAACTGAGGATAAGTTAGTAACTCCGAAGTGGTCTCTGGGAGTGGTAGCTACAACTATCATCTCCTGTGCTATCCATGGAATGTGTCTAAAGTACACCCCTTAACAGGAAGAGCACTGATAAAAAAAAAATGATACCCAATGGGGAAAAATCAGAATGATAAGGAAGGGAAAAGAGAAGAAAAGGAACCAGAAACAGATAGTATGGTGGTCTAGAGCTAGCAAAGTAAGAATCCATGTGCCCTTTGATCGATAATCCTTAGGTGAGACCGCACTTAAATACTGTAAAGAAGTCAGTAGGGTGAATTTGAATTGCTTGGATTGATTGTGGAGTTTACTTAGGACAGTTGCTAAGTGTGGGGGGAAGTATATGTTGGTCTTGATATCTTGAGGTTGATTCTTTCAGTGGTTTACTAAGGGGAATCTGAGTGTTGTTGCTTCTAGGACAAAAAGAGTTTCTGAAAGTTTTCAAACCTCTTCACCATGTTTTAGTTCTCTGTTTTGCTTGAGGGCAAGCAAAGGCTAAGTGTGGGGGAGTTGATATATCATGGTTTTTACCGATTTTATGCCATGATATAAGTATGTTTTAGAGTCTTTTGGTGTTCCTTTAGAGTCTTTTACAGGTGTTATTAGGTACACAAACGTTTGGAGCGGATTTGGAGATTATGGAGCTATTTGGAGCATTTTGGAGTTTTGACCCGAGAGGTTGTGTTCACTGTCCGAAACAGAGGAGCGTGTCGATCGACGCACATCAGCATCGATCGATGCACAGCGAGTTGGGCCAGATCTCGGCGGTTTAATAAAGAATGATGATATTGCAAATTTGCCCAGAAGTTCCAGATATTTACACAGAAGCCCCAAGTCGTATTTTAGCTATTTAATTAGGTTTTTGAGTTTTGTTTTAGGGACGCTATCATAACTTAGAGCAGAGAGTTTTTAGAGCTTTTGGGGCTGATCTGATCCCGTACTACACTTTGTTTTTGGAGAAGTTTTTCGAACCCCTTTTATTATTCTAATCTCTTTTATGATATCTATTATTTCATTGATTATGTCTTCATAGTCTATGTCTGAGTAGTTTCATAGTTAAGTTTAGGTTTTCTCATAGGGATTTCATGACTTGCTAGATATAATTAATTCAGTTAAGGATTCACATCAATAGATGTTCTTCAAACTAAATTGTGTTTAATGCTAGTTCTAACCTGATCACTTAGAATCTAGATCTTAGGTTGCTAAATTGACACGACAGTGTGGTTTAGAATCTGAACTATTTAGGTTGAGCAATTTAATTACTCGCAAAGGAATTTGGTTTAATTAGATTGTGAACATATCGAACTTGGAATTAAAGCTGGTTTAATCTGTTAGTAATTACAAAGGAATTTGGATTGCTGCACTTAGACTTTGAGAATTCTCGCAAGGACAGTTGGTTAATTCTATATTTGTGTTTGACTTCTAGAACTGAGCTTAGTTAGATCCTGACTGAATGATTTATCTGCTTGTCTGATTTCCTGAGAACGTCCTAGACTTAGCGCCCTTAGTTTATTGCTTACAACCACAACTTGCTACTGATTTACTTTCTTGCTTGCTCTTCTTAGTTATTCAATACAATTTGCTTTCTCCTAGTTTAATCTGTTTAGTTCTAATCCTATCATTGCCTAGAGTCCTCGTGGATTCGATCCCTAAGTACTACATTGATATACTGTGCACTTGCAGTTAGTATAGGGTAAAACTTACAACCTATCAATCTCTCACCTTGTAGTTCAGACATTTCAAATCGTAGCCCGGCTTTTATTACTAGATCGAATTTCTGTAACAACAATGTTGTTCATAGCATAACAACAATTTGATGTCGTTGACTTTATTTTTGGGAGGCCATAGCAGTATAATCGAGGGTCAATTCATGATGGAAAGCATAACTGTTATTGCTTTGTGTGTTTGCACAAATTCCATTCTTTCCTAAGGTCCCTTCTATTCAAAGTTTCAAACCTACACAAATTCTCTATCTTCTTCTCCAATTGTTGATTATTTATCAAAGATGCAATTGATTTTGGACGTTTGTTACACTTGAGGATGAGTTGTGTTAGACAATATTCACTTTTTCTTTTCTTTCGATCCCATACACGATTTCAATTAACCATTCACGTGAGATGGTTTTGATCCACTTTTAGGTGAATTTAAAGATGTGTTTTCAGCATATCTGCCAGGTGAGCTTCCACCGTGAAGAGATATTCAACACCATGTTGACTTGGTTCCAAAAGCTATACTTCCTAATTGACTGACGTAGGCCTAGAATCAGTACTTTATGAGGGATAGATGATGGGATCAAAGCTGCTGGTTGTATAACACACAATTTGATCAAAGGATGGATTAGAAGTTGATTGAGATGGAACTTAATTAACAGGTTGTGTAACTCTATTTATTAGGCTGGTGGATGAGATGAAACAAGTAACCAAGGGATTGAGTGACGCCACACAATTATGGAATGAGCTGTCATAAGTCTAGAAAATAAAAGAAATAAAAAGGACATTATATGTGTAGATGATCATGAGCAGATTGTGGTGATGAAAGAAATTGCTTCTTTTGTGGCAGTTAAATTAATGGGCCTTGATTTATGTATCCTTATGAATTGTTAATGGCTGAGATGATCATGAATGCTGAATTACCGAGATCTTTTCAAGAAAAGCTGATCTCTTGCCTTGATGGAATATTGACAAATCGAGAAACGAAAAAATGTTCTTCTTTGGTTTGATTTCTTTTCTTTAATTCCTTAGTTGTATATGGACAAATTGATGCCTTCTATATGGTCATTGTTGGTGCTGGATTTTCCTCTAGGAAATTCGGCCCATTAACAAACAAAACACGGGCTCACAATCGTGAGCCCGATCAGTGAACAAGTATACGAGCTCGACTGTCATCCATTTTGGGCCCATGCGACCATAATCTGACCAAGGCCCAAATAATAATCGAAACGAGAAGTGATCGAGCTCGAGCTAGATAGGAGACGACGTAGAGGTAGAACGACCTGGTCTTCGTCTGTTCAACCGATTCCCGCGAATCTCGGAGATCATTATCATGGCGAGACCGAAAGATCGGAACGAGAGATAAAAGTCGAGGAATATTTAAAGAAGAAGTGGAGATTCATTCAAGACATTCCAACCCTAATCAAGAACACTTCGACTAGATAGCTCGATTATCATACTTTGTACTCTCTATTCGATTGTGTTTGTTCTATATCGACGATCAATCTCAATAAAGTCTTTGATTCATAGGAAATCTATATCATCTTTATATCCAAAACTCCAAATCCACGATTACAAATCCTTACTGTGAACCTCCGATCTCACATTTGGCGCCGTCTGTGGGGACTATCTATAGTTTTTCCTGTCTTAAGAATTAGATCTTAGATCCGATAGATCGAGATGAATCCCAACCAATCTGGCTCTCCCAGCGCCACTCCACCGGTCGACCACCCTCAAACGGTCGAAGACGTTCCTCAGAACACCACAGGGGTAAGAACCATGGGTCAGACCGATGGCGTGTTGACGAGCTCTGCCTCAGTCTCCACGACTTCGGCACCAGCCAGCTCAGTCGCTCAAACGATCGCGACGAGCCAGACTCCGACAAATGTTTTGTCAGGAACTAACGATCCGAGTAGGAACTGGGTATGGATGAGAAACGATTCAACTTCCGCCCCTGCTCCAGGAGGCGGATCTGGAACGCTCAGGCCTAACTCGCCACTGCTTCTGCTCAACAACGACAAAGCCCGGACAACCTCGCTGAAATCCGTTCAATGTTGAACCTGTTGGTAAACCGAACGAGAAGCAACGAGGCAAACGCACGGGCCCAAGAGATCGCAAATCGTTCTCTGGCCGCGCAGCTCGATGAACAGGAACGGCGCATTAACTCCCGTATTGAAGAGCTTGCTAGCCAAAACCGGGGAGGTAGATCAATGCGCGATCCGCGATAAGTCCTCCACCGCGAACACGCTTGGACTTCTCCCAGGTGGTAACACCCCCGGGAACGTCGGGAAATTTCGCTAGCACGATAAATAGCGGCTTCCGCCCTATAACGACCCCTATTGCGACACCGACTCCATTCGGTTCGAGTTCTATGGTCACAGATCCGACCGGATCGGGAAACCGACCATTACCCGGACCACCACCTTTCCCGAGTAACTCCAATGTCCGACCGAGGCAACTAGGAGGCTCTGCTTTCGCCTCGAGCTCGGGACATCTTAACGGATCGAATACGATATAGTTCCAAACGCCATAGATCGACCAGACTAGACCGATTTCAACAATCGATCTTCTCGACCCGGTTTTTCCGGAACAAACGTCGAATCAGGCACAAGCACAGTTCACGCCTATAGCAGGCGATGAACATGATATGCTAAGACAATACATCGAGCAGGCTAAAGCCCAGTTCGTCAGTCTGAGCTCAAAAGTTCACATGGAAACGAGCGCGGCACCCGACATCGATCGAGTGATCGAAGAAACACGACAAACGCCATTTACAGACCGGATCGCCTTCGCAAGAATCCGGGAAATCAAGAAAACGAAATTTCCGGAATTTTCTAGAAAACCAGATCCGAAAGCCCATATCAGGGCATTCCGACTAGCAATGTCAAGAGTATACCTCACTGACGAGAAGAGAGAGCCGGCTTTCTGCAGACTCTTCGCCGAAAACCTATCGGGCTCTGCCTTATAATGGTTCGCCGGACTGGAAGAAAGATCCATCGACAATTTCACCCAGTTCATGACGGCTTTCCTCAAACAATACTCCGTCTTTATCGAGGTAAAGACTACTGAGGCTGCTTTATGTGGCATCTCTCAAAAACCCGACGAGACACTTCGCTCGTACATTGACCGATTTAGGGAAATAAAATCCAAAATCGCGAACCCACGAGACGAAGTAGCTATAAAAGCACTGAGACGTGGACTATGGTACTCGACCAGATTCCGCGAGGAAATAACAGTCCGCGAACCTCAAACATTCGATGACGCCCTTCATCGCGTATCGGCCTTTGCTCGCCTTAAGGACGAAACCACGACCCTCAGAGAAAAGCACCGAAAGGAAAAGAACTCGTCGGGCTCACAGAACTCGAACTCAAAAAGGATTCCCGTAAATCTGGAAACGTTAATGCAGTCGAGAGCCCGAAGAGCTCGAAGAAATTCGAGTTCGACAAGGATAAATTCTGTGACTTTCACAACAAAAAAGGACACTCGACTGAAGAGTGCTATACTCGAGCTAAAGACGAGGCTCAAAAATGAGAGTCCGAAAACAAACAAGAATCAGAAGTCGAGGAGGAAACTCCATCTGACAAAAGGATAGTAAACAGACCAAAGAGTCAAACACCAAAAAGCCTTCTCAGAACAAACGAGAACTGTCTAAGGAGTCGGAATCTCCCGAAGCCCTCCCTCAAGGGTCACGAAAGCGAGTCGAAGTCATTCTCGGCGAACTCAGCTTATGTGGCACCCCAGGAGGCTCGGCGCTATCCCCGCCTCGAGCTCCTATTAAGAGTTTACGCTCACGAATCAATCTCCCTCGTCTCTGCGCGCGGGGGGGGGGGGGGGGGGGGGGGGGGGGGGGTGTGTGCGGGCCATACCCTCTAAACGAGTTGACTTCATCTTCGGTGGCTCCAAGCTATGCCGAGACTCGGTCAATTCAATCAAAGCTCTTCAAAGAAGAGTCGAGACCGACAAAAGGGAGAAAATCCCAATGTTAGGTCCAGACCATGAAATCACTTTCCATGAGAGCGAGACAAATAATCTTGACAAACCACACGACGATGCTCTCCTCGTTTGTCTAGTAGTTGGAGATATCGAACTCTCGAGGATAATGATCGACACAGGAAGCTCGGTGGATGTCCTCTTTTATGACGCATTCAAAAAGATGGAGTTCAACGACTCCGAGATCGTCGAGGAACAGACACCGTTGGTAGGGTTCCCTGGCTAAACAACATATTCAATGGGCTCTGTCTTCGCCCCAGTAATAGCTGGAGGAGTTCGAAGAATGACAGAGTTTGTCGTAGTAGACCGACCAGCTCCGTACAACGCAATTTTAGGTCGACCTTGGATATACGACATGAAAGTTGTACCATCGACCTACCATCAATGCGTAAAATTTCCAACTCCGAAAGGGGTAAAAACTATTTACGGAAGTCAAAAGATTTTCCGCAATTGCTATATGAACGGGTACAAGCAGATTGAGAAATCCCACGCGTAGCAATTACAGAAAGAGGAAGAGCTCGCCACCATGCAAACCAAAAGGTCGAACGACCCAAGCCAAAAAGGACCTCCAAAGGACCTCACAACCCAATTTTGTATAAACGACGCTCATCCCGAAAGACTTGTGGGCATCAGAATCGACCTATCGGATCCAGTTAAAAATGAACTGATCTCTTTTCTTAAACAGAACGTCGACTCCTTTGCCTGGTCCTCAGCAGACATGAAAGGGATCAACATCGACGTAACCAGCCACGAGCTGAATGTCGACCCAACTTATAAACCGGTAAGACAAAAACGTCGAAAACATGGCCCGGAATGAGCTCAAGCCGTCAACGACGAGGTCGATCGATTACTGAAAATCGGATCGATCAGAGAGGTCAAGTACCCCGACTGGCTTGCGAACCCCGTAGTTGTCAAGAAAAAGAATGGGAAGTGGAGAGTCTGCGTAGACTTTACAGACCTCAACAAAGCATGTCCAAAATACAGCTTCCACTCCCACACATCGACCGGTTGGTCGAAGCCACCGCCGGCTACTGTCCTTCATGGATGCCTTCTCGAGGTACAACCAAATACTAATGAACCCCGAGGACCAAGAAAAGACTTCGTTCATAACTGATCGAGGCATGTACTGCTACAAAGTCATGCCTTTCGGACTAAAAATGCAGGAGGACCTTAGCAACGCCTCGTCAACAAGATGTTTTCAGGACTCCTGGGTAAAACCATGGAAGTCTACATCGACGATATGCTGGTCAAATATTCTAGGTATGAGGATCATATCCCCCAACTAAAAGAATGCTTCATCATTCTCAATAAATACGGGATGAAACTCAACCCAGCAAAGTGCACATTCGGGGTCCCATCAGGAGAATTCCTTGGTTACTTAGTAACCGAAAGAGGGATCGAAGCGAATCCTAAACAGATCGCGACATTTATGGAGATGAAATCTCCCAAAACAACGCGAGAAGTCCAGCGTCTGACTGGCAAAATAGCTGCTTTGAACCGCTTCATCTCGAGGTCGACTGATAAATGTCTACCCTTCTACCACTTACTCAAAGAAAACAAGAAGTTCCTTTGGGACGAAAAGGTTGAAGAAGCTTTCACCCAGCTCAAGTCTTATCTAAGCAAACCACCTATACTGGCGAAACCAGTAGAAGGGGAACCCCTCTACCTCTACCTAGCTGTCTCTACGGCAGTAGTAAGTGGAGTCCTGGTTCGCGAGGAACAAAACGAACAACGGCCGGTGTATTACATCAGTAAGACCTTAATCGATGCTGAAACCAGATAACCCGCCATGGAAAAACTTGCTTTAGCGCTGGTCACATCGGCTCGGAAACTCCGACCATACTTTCAATCGCACTCAATCATAGTGATGAAGGATTATGATGTTTTTCCATGGTTCAATTCCCAAATTGCAACCTAACACATAATCTTAAACAGATCTAGGTTCTTGTAATCGAATCATAAAACAAACCTGATCTTTACCTTTGCAGCGGAATGATTGGTGGTAATGACAAGATCAGATTAGAACAGATGAATACTTGTTCCTCCTAGGTATCCACACGCTTACAAGCACGGATAGGCTGCTAGACCGAGTGGAATCACAAGAGAGAGAGACGAGAGGAGGGAGAGATGAGATGCAGCCGCGGCCATCCTCCACCAAATCGCCAAAAGGGAAGTATTATTTTCCCTAGGGTTTGCCATCTCTTTTTTCTCTCACTAATGGGCCCAAGCTTAATTAATTAAACTAATGGCTCATTAGACTTTTGGGCCCAAGACACAAATTAGACAAAAGCCCATTTGTTGTCTGCCCAACTCTCTGTACGAATACAGTAAATGCCTTAGCATCTTACCGTATTAATTCCATCTTAACTTTCCCGTTAGCTATGGTGTGTGACCCTTTGGGATCATACAATACTGGTAATAAGTCCTAAACTTATAGATCAAGAGCGGACTCTAGCAAGCCATCATGATCACCCAGTATTTATGACTTATGTCTGATCTCGACATTTATCATACTTTCTAGAGATAGTACAGTAGATTTCAGGACATTCCCAACAATCTCCCACTTGTACTGGAATCCTACATTCCCTAATCCTTTTGTCTCAATATCTCGATCTGGCATAAGGCAAGATGCGTGTCATCCTTATATAGCCAGACCATGTTCATCGGACCAGATTTGATACTGACAATGCAAACGACTTGGGCAAGTCCGTTTGGGAGTGGCCACTCTCTTACCAGCTATCAAGTCTCCGATTGGCCTAGAGATATTACCTCCGTTAAACGGCAGGGACAAATCCCATCTTGTTCCATCACTATGAACTACACACTTCATAATACACCCAACCAAAGTCCGTATAGCTCCCAGTTACGAAACAACGTTAGACAATGATCAAAGTGCATCAATCCATGTGTAGCCACATGCATGCGAACTCAGGTCTAAGGACTATACTCTATAGTCATATATGAGAACCTCTCATGACACATATATTAATATCTTGTAGAGTTCTCATCAGCGGGCCATGTCCGGTCATATGCTCCCCTACATATACCTATGTGTCGACTTTGATGCAGCGCATCTATGACCCCTCGAAACTTGGTCATAAGTCTCAACACAATCTAGTCTCAAGTGGTTGTTGGTGTTCCAATTTCAACAACCTTCGACTATGGACACTATGATTTATGTCATCTCGTTAAATATGGGGTTTCAGGATCAAGTCTACTCATGTACTTCGATGGCCCATATATAATGACATGAATCATTTTGGAACGATTATTTATATCACAGTTAAAATAATCCAGAAATCATAGATTTCATAAACATAAAATATTATGTTTACATGAACCTTTCAAAACAACTAAGTAAAGCCCTTTACAAACTCCCACTGAAATTAAGACTTCATCTTATTTTCACTCATCCTACAGCTACAGTCCGCGACTCGTGCTTAGGCATAAGGAGTGGCTTCGTTAATAGATTAGCAACGTTCTCATTCGATGAAACTTGCTTATCTACTTAACACCTCTGTCATTTATCTCACGGAATAGGTTATACCTATCCTCAAGGTGTTTGGATCTCTGATGTGCAGCTAGTCTCATCTATGCTGTGAATCACATCAAGTTCAGTGATGAAATCTTCTATCCAAACAACCTCTTTCGCCGCTTCTCAAGCTGCGAAATGTTCAGCTTAAGTCATGGAGTCAGCAACAGTGCCTCGCACCGCCAGACAGACACAAGATATAGCCGGACTGTGACCAGGAATTATCTTTGTCCATTGAAAAATTGCCTTTCAGACTCTATCGACTTGTAGCACCTCACTTTCTCCGTAAACCAAGAATTTATCCTTAGTATTTCTCAAATACTTTAGGATATTCTTTACGGCAATCCAGTGATTCTTTGCTGGATTTGACTGGTCTATTCTTGTCTTGCTTAACATTAAAGCAACATCAAAACAAGTGCGTGTCATGGCATACATGATAGATCCAATTGCCTACGCATATGGAATCTCATCCATGCATTCAAGCTCAGCAGTTATCGTAGGATACTGTATCTTGCTTAACTTAATGCCATGTGACATTGGCATAAAACCCTTCTTGGAGTGCTGAAAACGTGTAGGACATTGTCAATTTAATAATCCTGACTTTGTCCTACCAGCTCTTTTGGATCTCTATCTTTAGATCCAAAATCCAAGAACTTACGTGGCTTTACCCATATCAATCATAAAACCAACTCCCAAGCCAGTCCTTTACCGACTGCAGCATTGGAACGTTATTTCCGAGAATCAGTATGTCATCGACATACATTATGAGAAATGCAATATCGCTCCCACTAATCTATTAGTAAACGCACAGTTCCACTTCGTTCCTGTTCAAGTCAAAACCTTGACTACTTCAACAGAACGAAGATTCCAACTCCGATATGTTTGCTTCCATCCATGAATGGATCAATGAAGCTAACTTACACATAGTGTAATTTTTTTGAGTCCGGGCTCACTTTCGCTTCTTTGAATTTCGCAGATTCGTCGCTTTCAATGATCATCAGATCATGCGAACTTTCAATGATCATCAGGTTCAACTAATGACGAGAAATCACTCTCGGATTAGTGACTGATTCATTCATATCTGCGAACTTCAGGCTCTACAGGTGTAGATTCTACAGAAATCTGTAAATCCATCCGCTGCTCTCCCTCAACAGGTTGAGCAGCCTCCTGTATTTCTCGAATTTCTTCGAGTTATACTTTTACTCCCACTGTTCTTCTTGGAAAGTAACTTCCCTTCTTAGAAAACAGAATGGACGTAAAAGTAACAAGCCTTGGTTTCCCTAGGACAACCAGCGAAGTAGTACAACTACAAATACTCAGTAAAGACGAATTTGGATCGATTCCAATCCACATTTACGTGGTGTCTTTCAACTGATATTGGTGGAACTATTTCAGCGTAAACTTAGATATTTTAGAGCGTTATTCTTAAAGAATATCATGGAAGATTCGTGCGACTCATCTTTAATCATTTCTAATAAGATCTGATTCTTTCTCACAGAAACACCTCAAGGTTTTCAGGAGAAATGAGCTGTGAAACGACTTCACACTCATTCAGATGATCACACCATCAATGACTTAAGTATTCTCACTCTTGATCTAATCCAGAGTCTCAATACTTCTGTCACTTTGATTCTATACCTCATTCTGGAACTCTTTCGACCATGTCAAAGAATTCTGACTTGTGTCTCATCAAATGAACACAGTCATACTCACTGAAGTAATCAGTAGAGACAATGAAGTACATGAAATTTTCTCTGGCATTACTGCTCATCGGACCACATACATGAGTATGTCCAATGTCTAATAAGCCTTTGGGCTTTTCTCTAGCTCGGCTAAGATGGGCCCTTGGTGTTTTGGTCCAGTAAGCAGAATTCAAGTCTCATAAGATATCCATTCAAATGAGCCCAAAAGTCCATAACTATGGGGTTTCTGAATCTGACTTACTCGATTTGACCAAAACATTTATGCCAAGAAAAATCAGGTTTAATTCATCAGATTTAAACCAATTTGGTATTTATGTTATATTTAGGCACTCTTTGGTTTAAGACATAAAACCCATTCCTTGAATAGGGTGCTACAATTAACATTTCATTAAGATCAAAAGAACAAAACTTGTCTTTATCAAAATGAAAAAACATTCAAATTCTTTACAAGAAAATGAAAAACAACTCTTCTTAAAGCAGGTACATTGTAGCAATTACTTAATACAAAACCAAGCCTCAAGGGCATCTACAAGTGAAAACCCTACGGCTGAGGCAGCATCCCAAGCTCCTTCCAGACACGCAGTTCCACTTGCCCTTCTTTCAACGTTCTACTGTTGCTCAGGCTCTGCATATTATAACAAATATCAGTGCCGCAACTAGTATCCAATACCTATAAGGTATAACTTGAAGTAATAACATGAATACCTGAGGAAGTAGTTTCATACATCAACTTCAACTCCTCATAATCTTCCATGAATTTAATGCAATCTCTTTTCCAATGCCCAGTCTCTTTACAGTAGCAGCACTTACCAACGTAAGAGGTATCTGACTCGGGCTCAGAAGACACACGCTTGCCATGATTCAAAATCTGGACAACTTTGTCTTCACCCTTGTCAGCATTAGGTTTAGTAAACCTACCCTTCTCCTTCATGAGATTGTACAGGGTACTCTTCACGTTTGGCTCAACTGTCTTGAGCATATCATGCAGTTCAGTCTTGCAGCTAGTGAGAGATTTAACCAATTGGTATCTCTCCACTCTTACCTGCTCCTGAAATTTCAATTTCAGGCTGCTGATCATCTCTATTGGCGACTCCATGTTCTCATATTGCTTCTGCAAGTCTGAGTCCATGGTAGCCAATATCAGACCACGCACATCTACCGCATCATTATAATGCTTATTCCAAGCATCATATACTGCATGAGTGGCATTGGACCCGATCCTCTCGGGGAGAGTTTTCTCAAGGACATAGTCCTTTCTCTCATGCCTGAGAACTAGTCTCAGGTTCCGCGACCAAGTCAAGAAATTTGATCCGTTCAGTTTGTCCATCTCAAGGACAGACCGGATCGAGAAAGTGTTTTGATTGTTTGTGCTTGTCATAGCTGAAATTTAGAGATAAATAGAGTTTTAGTTATTTAGTTCATAAAAGAGTAATCTTAATAACTTATAAGAAAACTCGCATTGCATTCAAAATTTCTTTGTTTAACCTCATAAGAATGCAATGATTCCGAGACCCATGTTCAGCTAATTCCAAAGTGGGCCACTGGCCGTCACCCAGAATTAGCTTTACTTGGTAAGCATACACACAGCTAGTTATAACCATATAACTCTCGGTTGTGGATTGAGCCCAAGGCCCAATTCACCAGATGTCTCAAGGCCCGGGACTCCCGATGGCCCAGTCAAGGAAACCAATCTCTTACAGCCAAATAATCACTAATCTCTGGGACTCCCAATGAAATTAGTGACTATATACTACTTTACTTACGCGAAAACAGACACCTCACACTGTAAGCCATATCTGTAATTGAATAAGCGTTAAGTAGCTGACAAGATTGGAAAGACATCCAAGCTTGATATTGTTTTTGAGGATTTTTCAGTTTTATTTCCAAAAATAGAAGATTACTATTTTGGGAAACTTACTTATTTTAGAAACTTTCTAAATTTAGTAACATACTAAAAATAGAAATTTCTAATTTAATATTTTATAAATATTTTGGGATTGGGTCACAAATTATAGGCCCAATTCTTGGCCCAAGACCATAGAATTCCAGTTGGCCCAATAATTTGACATAACCGATTCGGTTTATTAATTCTGGTCCAAGACCAAATTAACTATCAAAACCATCGGTTATTTACTAAACCAGACCAGCTCTAAATTATTTGGTCCAACCAAATCAAACTTAGACCAGCCTTCGGTTTAGGTTAAAATTCAATTTTTGAATTTCAATCCGGTTTAACCAGAAATTAAATAATACCATGTATTAAATAATTTCCAGCAAACCGCGATTTTGGGTTAACCGCTTGAACCACCAATTAAATTGGATCGGTTCAGTTAAGTCCAAAACCGGGAAGAAACACCTAGTGTTTTAGCCATTTTTGACCTAACTTGCGGTTTAAGGCTTTAAACACACAATTAACCGCCAATTAAATGGACCGGTTTAATCGGTGCGGTTTGGGCAACGAACCGCGAAGCTCGGTTTAACCGATTGACTATTCGCGGGACATAAAATTTAACGGGCCAAACGATCGGATCCATGATCCAACTCGGCCCATTAACGCATGATCCGTTACACGCGTTCGATCGCCGCGATCCATCTCGATCACACGGCCTCTCGATCACTTACGGCATCACGGCATCACGGCATCACTCGGCGACGATCCATGCGATCCATGATCACACGATCCCTCAGCCTTGCGACTCCGTATCACTCGGCCCATGAACGATTGATCATTGACTTGCGGCTCACCCACATGCCGTGATCACATGATCATCACACGATCATGCGGCATTCTTTTTTCTCAGCCCATAACATGATCACAACTTGCGATCGAATTAGGGCAAAGAAATACGGCCGAGACTCACCGATCGATCATGTGGCATACACACGATCACGTTGCCGTGATCCAATGATCCGAGATCATTGTGTACACGCGATCGCCGGCCCTAATCATTAGTTAACCTTGCGGCTTACGTCAAAATGACATACCTTTGATCCGAGACCAAATGATGGCGATTGATTAGGGTTTATTTATGATTTCAATCAATTAATCATCATTAAATCGATTCAAAAACCATTAAAACATTCATATGATCCAAATTACAAGAATCTAACGAACCTGTGCTCTGATACCACTGAAGGATTATGATGTTTTTCCATGGTTCAATTCCCAAATTGCAACCTAACACATAATCTTAAACAGATCTAGGTTCTTGTAATCGAATCATAAAACAAACCTGATCTTTACCTTTGCAGCGGAATGATTGGTGGTAATGACAAGATCAGATTAGAACAGATGAATACCTGTTCCTCCTAGGTATCCACACGCTTACAAGCACGGATAGGCTGCTAGACCGAGTGGAATCACAAGAGAGAGAGACGAGAGGAGGGAGAGATGAGATGCAGCCGCGGCCATCCTCCACCAAATCGCCAAAAGGGAAGTATTATTTTCCCTAGGGTTTGCCATCTCTTTTTTCTCTCACTAATGGGCCCAAGCTTAATTAATTAAACTAATGGCTCATTAGACTTTTGGGCCCAAGACACAAATTAGACAAAAGCCCATTTGTTGTCTGCCCAACTCTCTGTACGAATACAGTAAATGCCTTAGCATCTTACCGTATTAATTCCATCTTAACTTTCCCGTTAGCTATGGTGTGTGACCCTTTGGGATCATACAATACTGGTAATAAGTCCTAAACTTATAGATCAAGAGCGGACTCTAGCAAGCCATCATGATCACCCAGTATTTATGACTTATGTCTGATCTCGACATTTATCATACTTTCTAGAGATAGTACAGTAGATTTCAGAACATTCCCAACAAGTGATGACTTCTCAACCGCTGAGAACCATCCTTCACAGTCCAAGCCAGTCAGGTCGACTGGTCAAATGGCTTATCGAACTTAGCGAGTACGACATCGAGTTTAAGGCTCGAACGTGCTTAAAAGCGCAAGTACTGGCCGACTTCATAATTGAACTACCTCCAACCATCGAACTCGACCCAGCTTCCGCCAAGAGATGGAAACTCCACGTCGATGCAGCTTCCTCGAGGCAAGGATCCGGGGTCGGAGTAAAACTGGTCTCCCCCACGGGAGAAGTATTAGAACAGTCATTCAGAATGGGCTTCGCCGCATCGAATAACGAAGCAGAATACGAAGCGTTAATAGCCGGGCTCAGACTAGCAATAGCGATAGGAGCTCGGGAAGTAGACACTTTCAGTGATTTCCAATTGGTCACGAGCCAATACCATGGCGACTACGAGGCCAAAGATGAACGTATGGAACCATACTTGCGGGTAGTCCATACCCTCGCCGACCAGATCGAATTCTTTGATCTAACACGGATCCCGCGAGGGGAAAACACCGCAGCCGACGCCCTGGCCATGTTGGCATCGACATCAGATCCTAACCTCAAAAGGATCATACCAGTCGAGGGAATTGAAAAACCAAGCATCGACATAGCTCTAAAATCTCTATCCTTGAAAGAGGACGAGCCTACCAAAAAGGACGACGTCGAGAACCAGAAACAGCCCGAGGACATTAGTCGCGACATCGTTGAGATCGATGAGGATCTCGACCCAAGAAATGCCGTGTACGTCGCAAATGTTCCTGATGGACCAATCCAAACTGCATCTACTAGTCAGGGATCCGAGTCGGACGATGAAAAAGATTGGAGAACTCCAATCATTCGGTACATAACGAACGACGAAGTCCCTGACGACAAATGGGAAGCACGAAAACTCAAAGCACAGAGTGCCAGGTACTGCGTCACACATGGAGAACTTTTTAAAAGAAGTCTCTCTGGACCCTACCTCAAATGCCTCAATAAGAAGCAAGCCCGAGCTGTGATCACGCAGGCCCATGACGAATCCTGTGGAAGTCATTCCGGAGGATGAGCTCTAGCCATACGAATCAAAAGACAAGACTATTTCTGGCCAACGATGGCCGCCGAATGCGAATCTTTTTCCAGTAAATGCGACAAATGCCAAAAGCACCCCCCGATTATCCACCAACCATCGGAGAAACTCTCCTCAATCTCCTCGCCATACCCATTCATGCGATGAGGAATGGATATCGTGGGACCTTTAGTCGCATCCGGCAAAAATAAATCCACGCACTTATTGGTAACGACAGATTACTTCACCAAATGGATCGAAGCAGAATCGTACCAAAAGATTAAAGACGTTCATGTTAAGGAGTTCGTCTGGCGAAACATCGTTTGCCGACATGGACTACCCCACGAGATCGTCACCGATAACGGATCTCAGTTCATATCAAACACGTTCAAAGAGATCTGTAGAACCTGGAACATAAAGCTGACTTACTCAACGCCTCGTTATCCTCAAGGAAACGGACTGGCAGAAGCAGCTAACAAATCGATCATGAGCAGCCTTAAGAAAAGACTCAATGAGTGCAAAACAAGCTGGAGCGACGAGCTCCCAGCCGTACTCTGGGCTTACCAGACTACCCCCCGCAAATTCACCTGCGAGACTCCCTTCTCGCTAGCTTATGGAATCCAGGCGGTAGTACCAGACGAAATCCTTGTGTCAAGCATCCGCAAAGAAGAATGCCCACGGCAAGAGGAGCTTAATAACGAGATGATAACAGATGAGCTCGATCTCGTCGACGAAAGGAGAAACCTCGCACTAGCCCGAATCCAGAACTACCAACAAGCCGCAGCTCGCTACTATGATTCCAGAATTAAAACTCGAAGGTTTCAAGTAGGGGAGCTCGTCTTACGAAAAGTGTTCGACCATAAAAAGGAAGAATGCGCTGGAAAGTTATGAGCAAAGTGGGAAGGTCCTTACCAGGTCACCGATATTGTGAAGGACGGGTCTACCGACTCAAGTTGGTGGAAACCCAGAAACCTGAACTACGACCCTGGAATATCATCAACCTCAAAAAATACTTTCCCTGAGAGTATCCCCCATAATCGAACTACGAAATGGCTTGATCCCCTTAAAAGGGTACGTAGGCAGATCGATCTCGAGCGCAGCCGCCCCCCAACACAAAGCTCTTACCGAGCTCGACAACTTCAAACGAAGTCATACTAGCTTATCTTTGTGAAATCAAAATAAGTCTCTCGATTAATGTCTCTTTCCGTTGTAAAAGTTAGAGTTGTCGCGAAATACTTCGCCTTTACATTTTACCAAGTGATATGAAATTATCTCTTCAAAAAAAAGTGATATGAAATTATCTCTTCAAAAAAGTGATATGAAATTATCTCTTCTAAAACAAGTGATATGAAATTATCTCTTCAAAAAAAGTGATATGAAATTATCTCTTCAAAAACAAGTGATATGAAATTATCTCTTCAAAAACAAGTGATATGAAATTATCTCTTCAAAAATAAGTGATATGAAATTGTCTCTTCAGAAGCAAGTGATATGAAATTATCTCTTCCAAAATAAGCGATCTGAAATGATCACTTCGATACCGAACGAACTGAAATGATCGTCCCAAAATAAACGACCTAAAACGGTCTCCTCAGACCAGAACGATCTGAAATGGTCCTTCAAAAACTTAAAATTCTTCTAACCTTATACGGATTAAAAGAATTGGGGGGCTACCCCCTCCCCTTAAGCAAAGCAACGAGGTCGAATCTACATCAGGACAGATAAAATGAGACAATTGTTTCACGGCCGGTATATCTCTGCAGATACTCAAAACGAATCTATGTAAGTCTACTTCGATTCATCGTATACTTAAAACCATTTCATTTCAATTCGACGAAAGTCTCGAACTTTACATCTCGAAAGATTTGTACCTCGAACAAATCTTGAGGAAGAGCTCGAGCTCAAATACAATCGACCTAAAAGATTGTGAAAATTTCCCTAAGGCAAATCAAGCCGAACCATTTATTCGACCCCTCTTTAGAGGTCCTAGCTATCACGATAGTTGATTCTATGCTAAGGCATTAAAACGATCAATCCTATGCTAAGGCATTAAACAGTCAAATCTATGCTAAGGCATGAAAGATTGAAAAGCGATTCATAAAGAAAAGAGAGGACACGATGTCCTCAAGTTCGAATAAAAAGCCCACTCAGGGCAACACCAAAATAAAGAAAAGCCCCCACGGGCAACGAAGGTTCGAAAAAGGAATTAAAAGCCCTTTCGGGCAACAATAACAACAAAACATTTAAAACTGTTTTGACGGGGACGAAGCCTCGTCCCCATCCTCCCCCTGGCTGTCTGCAGCTGCTCCGTCCTCAAGATGACCTTCGACTTCATCGCTAACTCTCGAGCCGACTCTAGTGATATACCATGGATTTTAGGGTTTTTAACCATGGTATATGTGTCATTTATCGAGTCTTTTACTATGTTTTAGAGTCTTTTCAGGTGTTTATTAGGTACAAGCACATTTGGAGCATATTTGGTGATTATGGCACTTTCTGGAGCTAATTGGAGTATTTGGCCGTGAGATAAACTTCACTGTCGATATTTCAGAGCTGCATCGATCGACACACTTGTGGCGTCGATCGTTGCATATGCGAGATGGGCCAAGACGAAGGATTAATGAAGAATGCTGATATTGCAGAAAAGCCCATATATTTACACAGAAGCCCAAAACGTGTTTTAGACTATATATTAGGGTTTTTAGCCACTTGTTTAGGCTACGCTTTTCTTAAGTCTTATTTTATTTCAGAGAGAGTTAGGGGCTGATCCTGCTCTCGAGAGAGAGAGGATTTTGAGCCCCAGATCTTTACTTTGTTTTATGATATTTGGTTTTCTACTTATGATATTTTCTATCTCGATGAATATGTCTGAGTAGATTACATGTTAGGTTGAAGGATTCTCATTAGGGATTTCATGGAACTATAGTTTAAATCAATCTGTAGGGATTCATATCTGCTAGTTCTTTGTTTAGGTTGTTCTTAATGCTTAATCTGAAGTAGCTAATCAGAATTATGATGTTAGACTGATTAATGCAGCGAAAGTTGGTTAATTTAGCTAGAAAGAACCTAGATGAGCAATTAAACTTCTCGCAAACGAAAGTTTGGTTTAGGTTAATTGTGAACATATCAAACTTGGAATTAATGCTGGCCTAATCTGTTAGTTCTCGCAAACGAAAGTTTGGTTTGCTGCACTTAGACTTAGAGAATTCTCGCAAAGGAATTTGGTTAGTTCTATATCTGTGTTTGAGTTCTAGAACAGTTTCTGATTAGATCCAGATTTATTGATTGCTTGTGTTCCTGATTTCCTGAGAACTCCTGAAACCTAACGCTTCGCTTCCTTGCTTACAAACTTGCCTGCTACTGATTTACTTTTCTGCTTCGCCTTTTAGTTTCTAATCAATTTGCTTTCTCCTAGTTTAATCTTTTCTGTTCTTATCTATCGTTGACCAGAGTCCCTGTGGATTCGATACCCTAAGTACTACAACTACATCACTGTGCACTTGCAGTTAGAATAGGGATAAAACTACACCTATCAAGTTTTTGGCGCCGTTGCCGGGGACTCTTTTGAGTCTCCGATAGATTTGGACTTAGGGTTTAGACTAGGTTTTTCGTTTTTATTTTTTGCTACTAATTTTTTTTTTCTTTTCTGTTCTTGCGTTTCAGGTACGCCTGTAATCGCACTGCATCGATCGACACGGTCCTGTGTGTCGATCGTCACATCATCGCGCTTGCATCGATCGACGCTTCTCCTGCATCGATCGACACATATCGTAAGAAAGATGTATGATTTCTTTAGTCCAGGGATTGATAATTCACAAATAGCTGGGTTGAAGAGTAAAGTTGACTATCTCTATAGTCTTCTACTTGGAAAGTATGCACAAGAAGCTATCAACTGCGTTGGAGGGAATGAATTCTACAGTCAGGAATCAGCTTCTCAGGGACCTTTCCAGCAACAGGGCAATGCCTTCTCGAGGAACTATGGTGTTTCTTCTTACCAAGCACCGCCTGCAGCTACACATAAGAGCAGATTAGAAGCTATGATGGAGCAGTTTCTTGAGAGAGAACAACAGATCACTCTGTCCTTCAACTCAAGGATGGATGCATTGCATGAAGATCTGAATGAGAAGTTTGAATACTTGAGCACACATATGAAGAAGCTAGATGTCCGAGTTCAAACAGCTGAAACAATGCAAAGGCATAATGAAGCTAAGAGAGCTGAACGGAAGCTGCACATCAAAGCTGTGACCTTAGGGGATGAGATTGAGTTGCTAGGTGAAGAAGAGAGCATAATCTCGGATTTTCTGGATGAATATTGTCTGCATGATACATGCATCGATCGACACCCCCTTAGTGTCGATCGACACGCCGTTCTGACGGCAATTTCGAGATCTTGCGACGAACAGAATCGCCTTGCATCGATCGACACACATCATGCAACGATCGACACAGAACGCAGATATGACCAGAAACCTGCAACAGTACCAGAACGAGTGTATAAGCCCCCTGTGCCATATCCTAAGGTTCCTAAACCTTCCAAACAAGAGCTAGAAGTGGCTAACTGCATGAAAGTGATGGATAAGAAGGTGAATAAAACACCACCAGTTGAAACTTCGCGAGTTCATGCAAAGAAGATGATCTCCACTGATGGTCATCTGAAAGAAGAAGTTCAGACTGGTGGAACTATAGTATCTGATAGTAGAAAAAAGAAGATGGCAGTTCCTCTTGAACCTGCTCTAACATCTTCAGTACCTGCAACTGGTCATAAGCAGAAAGCCCCAAACATTAGATCTGCATCAAAGGTAAGGTACAAATCACCTAAGCTTAAACCTTCTGATCACATTGTTTTTAATGCAGGAAAACGCAGTAGACCGCCCAAGCTTCGCTCCTGCCCTGATTCTAATTTCTCTTTCCTTGGGAAACCTCATGATCCGACAGCATACACACCTCCTTGGATGAAGAGATATTCACAGAGATACTCAAAGTCTCTGTTGAAACCGCCTTGAGTCAAATCTCTTCCAATAGTCAAGCTAATGACTAAAAACAAGCGCTGAGTGGGAGGCAACCCACTGTTAGGTTCGTTTTTGTTTTTGTTTTTTCGCTTTGATTTGGTATTTTTAATTTTTCTGTTTAAGTGTGTTCAGAGCTGAGGGAAACAGGAATAATCGCATTGCATCGATCGACACACATTGTGCATCGGTCGATGCAGTCGCGATTTACGGTTTAACGTATTGATTGCGGTTCAGACATCGGTTATCTACATAACCGCGAGCGATAATCGCCTTGCATCGATCGACACCCTTGGGCATCGATCGACGCAGGGCAACGACAGGTAAGTGTTCTGCAACTTTTCGGATTGTTTCAAATTTGATTATTATTCTCACCGAGCTCATGCCTTGATTACACTGGGGACAGTGTAGTTTAAGTGTGGGGGAGGAAGCTACTGACGCACGCTTTTTTTTTCTTAGTTTTTCAAAATTTGTTTTATTGAGTCAAAATTTGTATGAAACTATGATTTTTCGAGGAAAATTTTCGCTTGAACAGGAACTAAGTGACCATTGGACAGACTTGCAGAGCCTCTATGACTGTTAGAAAACCCAGACACATATCAGCCTACTGGGAACACCCACATCACTTCAGGTATCAGAGGATCCTTTTACTGACTTCAAACTTAATACTGACTTAGATTTCTCACCTAAGGGCTTGGTATACTTTGTGTCGGATTCCCTTGTTAGTTCTGACACAGCCTGTAAACCTGTCCTATTTAGTTCCCTTCTCCCCTTCCATAAAAAAAAAGATAATAAACTGAGGATGAGTTAGTAACTCCGAAGTGGTCACAGGAGTGGTAGAGACCCCTATTATCTCCTGTGCGATCCATGGAATGTGTCCAAAGTACACCCCATAACGGGAAGAACACTGATAAAAAAAATAAAATGATACCCAATGTGGGAAAAATCAGTTGTTAAGGAAGGGAAAGAGAAGAAAGGGACTATAGAAAGATAGTATGGTGGTCTAGAGATGATAAGGTAAGAATCCATGTGCCTTTGATCGATACTCCTTAGGGTGAGACCGCACTTAAATACTTGCAGAAGTCAGTAGGGTGAATTTGAATGCATGAATGTGATTGTGGAGTTTACTTAGGACAGTTGCTAAGTGTGGGGGAAGTACATTGTGGTCTTGAGTTCTGCAGGAAAGTTTTCAGTGGCTTACTAAGTGAATGTGATTGTGAAAGTTCCTAAGACGAAATGAGTTTCTGTGTTTTCAAACTTCTTTTCTTATGCTTTGGTTCTTTACTTGCTTGAGGACAAGCAAAGGCTAAGTGTGGGGGAGTTGATATACCATGGATTTTAGGGTTTTTAACCATGGTATATGTGTCATTTATCGAGTCTTTTACTATGTTTTAGAGTCTTTTCAGGTGTTTATTAGGTACAAGCACATTTGGACCATATTTGGTGATTATGGCACTTTCTGGAGCTAATTGGAGTATTTGGCCGTGAGATAAACTTCACTGTCGATATTTCAGAGCTGCATCGATCGACACACTTGTGGCGTCGATCGTTGCATATGCGAGATGGGCCAAGACGAAGGATTAATGAAGAATGCTGATATTGCAGAAAAGCCCAGATATTTACACAGAAGCCCAAAACGTGTTTTAGACTATATATTAGGGTTTTTAGCCACTTGTTTAGGCTACGCTTTTCTTAAGTCTTATTTTATTTCAGAGAGAGTTAGGGGCTGATCCTGCTCTCGAGAGAGAGAGGATTTTGAACCCCAGATCTTTACTTTGTTTTATGATATTTGGTTTTCTACTTATGATATTTTCTGTCTCGATGAATATGTCTGAGTAGATTACCTGTTAGGTTGAAGGATTCTCATTAGGGATTTCATGGAACTATAGTTTAAATCAATCTGTAGGGATTCATATCTGCTAGTTCTTTGTTTAGGTTGTTCTTAATGCTTAATCTGAAGTAGCTAATCAGAATTATGATGTTAGGCTGATTATGTTGGGAATGTCCTGAAATCTACTGTACTATCTCTAGAAAGTATGATAAGTGTCGAGATAAGACATAAGTCATAAATACTGGGTGATCATGATGACTTGCTAGAGCCCGCTCTTGATCTATAAGTTTAGGACTTATTACCAGTATTGTATGATCCCAAAGGGTCACACACCATAGCTAACGGGAAAGTTAAATGGAATTAATACGGTAAGATGCAAGGCATTTACTGTATTTGTACAGAGAATTGGGCCAGACAAAAGACAGTCTTTTATCTGATTTGGGTCTTGGGCCCAAAAGCCTAATAGGCCATTAGTTTAATTACTTGGGCCCATATAAGGAAGAGGACAGGCGCCTAGGGCAAAAAAAAAAAAAAATACAACCCTCTGCGATTTTAGCCTAGCCGTCCTCTCTCTCTCTGTTCATTCCAGCTTGGTCTAGCAGCCTGATCCAGCAGCTTGTAAGAGTGTGGATACCTAGGAGGAGCCGTTTTCTATCAGCTCTTGCAGATCTCTTCATTCCTTTGATCAATCCGCTGCAATCACAAGGTAATGAATCTGATCTGTTTATGATTCAACTGCAAATCACCTAGATCCTAGTTGATTATGTGCTAGGTTGTAATCTGACAATTACACCAATGAACACACATAATCCTTCAGTGGTATCAGAGCCTAGGTCGTTAGGTTTTTGCTTTTTGGATCATACTAGGTTGTTTATTAGTTTGATGAATCGATTTTAATGAGTAAAATTGATTGAAACTTGGAAAACCTAGAAATAAGAAAGCTTAGATGATTGAAGTCGATATCGGTTTTAATTGTTAGAATCATTATCAAATCAATCGAATGTTGATCTTTGCTTTACAATCATGAGTGTAATCGATTGTTGACTTAAGGTTTGTTAACGTGAACGATTTTTGAATTGGAAAAAGCCAAAAACGTTTTTTGTCCTTAAGTGAATTGTTAGCGATCGATTGAATTAATTATCAATCATGATCGTGTGATTGCTTGGTGACAATCGAATGTGGTTTTTGTTGTCATTGACTTTGCTGAATAATTGTTGAATCGATCATTTAGTTTCTGGTTAGCGGTTTGGAATAATTGTTGAATCGATCATGTCATGATCGTGAATAATTAATTATCAAACGATATGGCATAAGCAATTGGTTAGCGATCGATGATGTAACAATAAGCAATTATTGAATTAAGTATCAAACAAATCGCATGTTGACTTGATGTTAGCCATCGATCAAGATTCAAAGCCTTGATAATTGTGGTTCGTTTTTCCCAAACCCGCGACAATGAACCGATCAAACCGATTGTGGTTCATTGTCTGCTTTAGCCAAAACCGCAAGTTAGGTCAAAATTGGCTAAAACACAAGGTGTTTCTTCCTGATTTTGGACTTAACCGAACCGATCCAATTTAATTGGTGGTTCAAGTGGTTAACCCAAATCGCGGTTTGCTGCAAATTATTTAATACAATTGGTATTATTTAATTTCTGGTTAGACCGGATTTAAATTCAAAATTGAATTTTAACCTAAACCGAAGGCTGGTCTAAGTTTGATTTGGTTGGACCAAATAATTTAGAGCTGGTCTGGTTTAGTAAATAACCAGTTGGATTAAGTAGTTAATTTGGTCTTGGACCAGAATTAATGAACCGACTCGGTTATGTCAAATTATTGGGCCAATTGGAATTCTGTGGTCTTGGGCCAAGAATTAGGCCTATAATTTGTGACCCAACCGAAAACTTTAATAAAACATTAAATTAGAGAGCTTCTAATATTAGAAGTTTCTAATTTTGGCATGTTAGGAAACTTCTAAAAATAGTATGTTTCCGATTTAGAAAGTTTCTAAAAATAGTAGGTTTCCCTAAATAGAAAGTTTCCAAATTTAGTAAGTTACCTGAAATGGAAAGTTTCCCAAAATAGTAATCTTCTATTTTGGGAGGAAATCTATTGAAACCTAAAATCCTCAAAACCAATATCAAGCTTGGATGTCTTGCCCAATCTTGTCAGCTACTTAACGCTTATTCAATTACAGATATGGCTTACAGTGTGAGGTGTCTGTTTTTGCGTAAGTAAAGTAGTATATAGTCACTAATTTCATTGGGAGTCCCAGACTTTAGTGATTATTTGGCTGTAAGAGATTGGTTTCCTTGACTGGGCCATCGGGAGTCCCGGGCCTTGAGACATCTGGTGAATTGGGCCTTGGGCCCAATCCACAACCGAGAGTTATATGGTTATAACTAGTTGTGTGTATGCTTACCAAGTGAAGCTACTTCTGGGTGACGGCCAGTGGCCCACTTTGGACTTAGCTGAACATGGGTCTCGGAATCATTGCATTCTTATGAGGTCAAACAAAGAAATTTTGAATGCAATGCGAGTTTTCTTATAAGTTATTAAGATTACTCTTTTATGAACTAAATAACTAAAACTCTATTTATCTCTAAATTTCAGTTATGACTAGCACAAACAATCAAAACACTTTCTCGATCCGGTCTGTCCTTGAGAAGGACAAACTGAACGGATCAAATTTCTTGACTTGGTCGCGGAACCTGAGGCTAGTCCTCAGGCAGGAGAGAAAGGACTATGTCCTTGAGAGAGCTCTCCCCGAGAGGATCGGGTCCAATGCCTCTCATGCAGTATATGATGCTTGGAATAAGCATTATAATGATGCGGTAGATGTGCGTGGTCTGATATTGGCTACCATGGACTCAGATTTGCTGAAGCAATATGAGAACATGGAGTCGTCAATAGAGATGATCAGCAGCCTGAAATTGAAATTTCAGGAGCAGGTAAGAGTGGAGAGATACCAGTCGGTTAAGTCTCTCACTAGCTGCAAGCTACCAAATGATCATCCAGTAAGTCCTCATGTCAGTAAAATGATGGGTTACATTGATAACCTGAGGAAACTGGATTATCCAGTTAGCCAAGAATTGGCAACTGAGATCATTCTGCAGTCACTGCCGTCAAGCTATGATAAGTTCAGAAGGAACTATATCAAGAAAGGCTTAACGAAGACGCTGACTGAACTGCATGATATGCTCAAGACAGTTGAGCCAAACGTGAAGAGTACCCTGTATAATCTCATAATGGAGAAGGGTAGGTTTACTAAACCTAATGCTGACAAGGGTGAAGACAAAGTTGTCCAGATTTTGAATCATGGCAAGCGTGTGTCTTCTGAGCCCGAGTCAGATACATCTTACGTTGGTAAGTGCTGCTACTGTAAAGAGACTGGGCATTGGAAGAGAGATTGCATTAAATTCATGGAAGATTATGAGGAGTTGAAGTTGATGTATGAGACAACTTCCTCAGGTATTCATGTTATTACTTCAAGTTCTACCTTATAGGTATTGGATACTGGTTGTGGCACTGATATTTGTTATAATATGCAAAGCCTAAGCAACAGTAGAACGTTGAAGGAAGGACAAGTGGAACTGCATGTCTGGAAAGAGCTATGGATGCTGCCTCAGCCATAGGGTTTTCACTTGAAGATGCCTTTGAGGCTTGGTTTTGTATTAAGTAATTGCTACAATGTACCTGCTTTAAGCAGAGTTGTCTTTCATTTTCTTGTAAGAATTTGAATGTTTTCATTTTGATAAAAGACAAGTTTTGTTCTTTTGATCTCAATGAAATATTAATTGTAGCACCCTATTCAAGGAATGGGTTTTATATCTTAAACCAAAGAGTGCCTAAATGTAACATAAATACCGAATTGGTTTAAATCTGATGAATTAAACCTGATTTTTCTTGGCGTAAATGTTTTGGTCACATAGAGTGAGTCGGATTCAGAAATCCCATAGTTATGGACTTTTGGGCTCATTTGATCGGATATCTTATGAGACTTGAATTCTGCTTACTGGACCAAAATACAAAGGGCCCATCTTAGCCGAGCTAGAGAAAGGCCCAAAGGCTTATTGGACCTTGAACATACTCATGTATGTGGCCCGATGAGCAGTAATGCCAGAGAAAATTTCCTGTACTTCATTATATTTACTGATTACTTCAGTGAGTATGACTGTGTTCATTTGATGAGACACGAGTCGGAATTCTTTGAAATGGTCGAAAGAGTTCCAGAATGAGGTATAGAATCAGAGTGACAGAAGTATTGAGACTCTGGATTAGATCACGAGTGAGAATACTTAAGTCATTGATGGTGTGATCATCTGAATGAGTGTAAAGTCGTTTCACAGCTCATTTCTCCTGAAAACCTTGAGGTGTTTCTGTGAGAAAGAATCAGATCTTATTAGAAATGATTAAAGATGAGTCACACGAATCTTCCATGATATTCTTTAAGAATAACGCTCCAGAAATATCTAAGTTTACGCTGAAATAGTTCCACCAATATCAGTTGAAAGACACCACATAAATATGGACTGGAAATGATCCAAATTCGTCTTTACTGAGTATTTGTAGTTGAGCTACTTCGCTGGTTGTCCTAGGGAAACCAAGGCTTGTTACTTTTTACGTCCATTCCGAAAACGAAGTTAGGTTGTTCGGAATTCTGTTTTCTAAAAGGAAAGTTGCTTTCCAAGAAGAACAGTGGGAGTAAAAGTATAACTCGAAGAAATTCGAGAAATACAGGAGGCTGCTCAACCTGTTGAGGGAGAGCAGCGGATGGATTTACAGATTTCTGTAGAATCTACACCTGTAGAGCCTGAAGTTCGCAGATCTGAATGAATCCGTCACTAATCCGAGAGTGATTTCTCGTGATTAGTTGCCATGATCTGATGATCATTGAAAGTGACGAACCTGCGAAATTCACAGAAGCGAAAGTGAGCCCGGACTCCGAAAAAATTATACTGTGTATAAGTTAGCTTCATCGATCCATTCAAGGATGGAAGCAAACATATCGGAGTTGGAATCTTCGTTCTGTTGAAGTAGTCAAGGTTTTGACTTGAACAGGAACGAGATGGAACTGTGCGTTTACTAATAGATAAGTGGGAGCGATGTTGCATTTCTCATAGTGTATGTCGATGACATACTGATTCTCGGAAATAACGTTCCAATGCTGCAGTCGGTAAAGGACTGGCTTGGGAGTTGGTTTTATGATTGATATTGGTAAAGCCACGTAAGTTCTTGGATTTTGGATCTAAAGATAGAGATCCAAAAGAGCTGATAGGACAAAGTCAGGATTCTTATATTGACAAAGTCCTACACGTTTTCAGCATTCCAAGAAGGGTTTTATGCCAATGTCACATGGCATTACGTTAAGCAAGAAACAGTGTCCTACGATAACTGCTGAGCTTGAATGCATGGATGAGATTCCATATGCGTCGGCAATTGGATCTATCATGTATGCCATGACACGTACTTGTTTTGATGTTGCTTTAATGTTGAGCAAGACAAGTAAAGACCAGTCAAATCCAGCAAAGAATCACTGGATAGACGTAATGAATATCCTCAAGTATTTGGAAAATACTTAGGATAAGTTCTTGATTTACGGAGAAAGTGAGGTGCTACAAGTCGGTAGAGTCTGAAAGGCAAATTACCAACAGACAAAGATGATTTCCGGTCACAGTCCGGTTATATCTTGTGTCTGTCTGGCGGTGCAAGGCACTGTTTCTGACTCCATGACTTAAGCTGAACATTTCGCAGCTTGGGAAGCGGCGAAAGAGGTTGTTTGGAAAGAAGAGTTCATCACTGAACTTGATATGATTCCCAGCATAGATGAGGCTAGCTGCACATCAGAGGTCCAAACACCTTGAGGGTAGGTATAACCTATTCCGTGAGATAAATGACAGAGGTGTTAAGTAGATCAGCAAGTTTCAACGAATGAGAACGTTGCTAATCTATTAACGAAGCCACTCCTTTGGCCTAAGCACGAGTCGCGGACTGTAGCTGTAGGATAAGTGAAATTAAGATGTAGTCTTAATTTCAGTGGGAGTTTGTAAAGGGCTTTATTTAGTTGTTTTGAAAGGTTCATGTAAACATAATATTTTATGTTTATGAAATTTATGATTTCTGGATTATTTTAACTGTGATATAAATAATCGTTCCAAAATGATTCATGTCATTATATATGGGCCATCGAAGTACATGAGTAGACTTGATCATGAAACCCCATATTTAACGAAATGACATAAATCATAATGTCCATAGTTGAAGGTTGTTGAAATTGGAACACCAACAACCACTTGAGACTAGATTGTGTTGAGACTTATGACCAAGTTTCGAGGGGTCATAGATGCGCGGCATCAAAGTCGACACATAGGTATATGTAGGGGAGCATATGACCGGACATGGCCCGCTGATGAGAACTCTACAAGATATTAATATCTGTGTCATAAGAGGTTCTCATATACGACTATAGAGTATAGTCCTTAGACCTGAGTTCGCATGCATGTGGCTGCACATGGAGTGATGCGCTTTGATCATTGTCTAACGCTGTTTCGTAACTGGGAGCTATAAGGACCTTGGTTGGGTGTATTATAAAGTGTGTAGTTCATAGTGATGGAACAAGATGGGATTTGTCCCTGCCGTTTAACGGAGGTAATATCTCTAGGCCAATCGGAGACTTGATAGCTGGTAAGAGAGTGGCCACTCCCAAACGGACTTGCCCAAGTCGTTTGCATTGTCAGTATCAAATCTGGTCCGATGAACATGGTCTGGCTATATAAGGATGACACGCATCTTGCCTTATGCCAGATCGAGATATTGAGACAAAAGGATTAGGGAATGTAGGATTCCAGTACAAGTGGGAGATTGTTGGGAATGTCCTGAAATCTACTGTACTATCTCTAGAAAGTATGATAAGTGTCGAGATCAGACATAAGTCATAAATACTGGGTGATCATGATGACTTGCTAGAGCCCGCTCTTGATCTATAAGTTTAGGACTTATTACCAGTATTGTATGATCCCAAAGGGTCACACACCATAGCTAACGGGAAAGTTAAATGGAATTAATACGGTAAGATGCAAGGCATTTACTGTATTTGTACAGAGAATTGGGCCAGACAAAAGACAGTCTTTTGTCTGATTTGGGTCTTGGGCCCAAAAGCCTAATAGGCCATTAGTTTAATTACTTGGGCCCATATAAGGAAGAGGACAGGCGCCTAGGGAAAAAAAAAAAATACAACCCTCTGCGATTTTAGCCTAGCCGTCCTCTCTCTCTCTGTTCATTCCAGCTTGGTCTAGCAGCCTGATCCAGCAGCTTGTAAGAGTGTGGATACCTAGGAGGAGCCGTTTTCTATCAGCTCTTGCAGATCTCTTCATTCCTTTGATCAATCCGCTGCAATCACAAGGTAATGAATCTGATCTGTTTATGATTCAACTGCAAATCACCTAGATCCTAGTTGATTATGTGCTAGGTTGTAATCTGACAATTACACCAATGAACACACATAATCCTTCAGATTAATGCAGCGAAAGTTGGTTAATTTAGCTAGAAAGAACCTAGATGAGCAATTAAACTTCTCGCAAACGAAAGTTTGGTTTAGGTTAATTGTGAACATATCAAACTTGGAATTAATGCTGGCCTAATCTGTTAGTTCTTGCAAACGAAAGTTTGGTTTGCTGCACTTAGACTTAGAGAATTCTCGCAAAGGAATTTGGTTAGTTCTATATCTGTGTTTGAGTTCTAGAACAGTTTCTGATTAGATCCAGATTTATTGATTGCTTGTGTTCCTGATTTCCTGAGAACTCCTGAAACCTAACGCTTCGCTTCCTTGCTTACAAACTTGCCTGCTACTGATTTACTTTTCTGCTTCGCCTTTTAGTTTCTAATCAATTTGCTTTCTCCTAGTTTAATCTTTTCTGTTCTTATCTATCGTTGACCAGAGTCCCTGTGGATTCGATACCCTAAGTACTACAACTACATCACTGTGCACTTGCAATTAGAATAGGGATAAAACTACACCTATCATCTAGCCGGGAGATTCGATCCATATTGATCAAGAGCATGAGTGACTTGGGTCAGAGGGCGAGCCAGAATCACTGAGTCATCCGACATTGCCGGTAGATTCAGCTTGCTAATGCTGAAATCAGAAACCGCCGCGGCATTCATCTCCTCCTTCTCCAGCCATTTCTTCTCTGCGAGCTCAAGCCCCTCCTTAGTCAAGTCCAGCTCGCCGGAAGCTAGCTCGGCAATGAGCGCAATATTGGCCAAGGCCTCTTGAAGCCTAATCTCCGCGCTGGTAGCGACCTTCCGCTGGCCCTCCTTCGCCTTAATCCCCTCGAGAATTTCGAGGTACTGACCATTAAGCCCCTTCCTCGCCTCGTGAGCTGCTACCGTAATGTCAAACTCCCGATTGGCAAGGGCTTTCTCCAGGTCAGCCTGACATTGCACAGCCCGCATGTCTGCAACTCGACGCGCCTCGCCCGCCACTCGGCTCACCTCCTCCGCGGCCAAAGTTTGATTTGCGGCCACGTTCAGCTTCTGAGTGAGGTCCTCCTACTGATTCTCAAGGATCATAAGACGGGCCTCCACTCCGTCAAACTTGACGAGCTGCTTCTTTAGCTCCTCCTTCCGAGCCGGAGCCCCTTGCAATTGCGCATTCAGGTCGCTCACCATTTTCTTAACGGTCTCGAGCTTACTTGCTTGCGGTATTTCACGCAGCTCACGCTCAGACCTAGCCACGAACTTGTTTGCAGCCTCCAAGGCCTACACAAAAAAGAAATAAATGCTAAGCATGAAACGAATCAAGAAAGCGAAGGAAAGAAACTATTACCTTCCCGGCAGCCGCCATCATCTCGGTGTAAGAATCGCCGAGGGCCATATCCCCGACAGCCGGGAGCTGAACGCCTGCGGGCTTAAAATGCCTCAGCAGGTAGTGATGGATTCCGAGCTAGGACATCAGATCAGGATAGCTCAGACGATGAGGAACCGCTTGGAACGCAGCTGGAACAAGGAGAAACTGAGGTTCGTCCAACTGTCCGCAGTGACCGCACGGCCGTGTACCGTATCGACCCAACACGTCCGGGAATGGAGCTACATTTGGAACCACGACCAGATGATCGATTCACTCGACGGAGACGTTCTCTTTCTCAACCTAAATCCCATTCTAAGACTAATGGTCGTGACCGAAACGCGTTGGTCCGAGCTGAATCACCGGTGGGACGGAACACTATCATTTCTATCGACCCATTCGACTTTTCTACCGACCAAACTTCAAAAGAACGAGGCATTGGACTGAAGATGAAGATTGGACGTGAGCTTTCACTTATGGACCGACCAAATCATGAGTTATCCGAGGAAGCGTCCGTCTCCATGATCCGGGCCGTACCATGACCGCACCAAGGAAGGAAAAGCGGCCGAAGAGTCACTCTAAGGACTTTGCTGAATCCGAAGAGTTCTTTGACTCCATTTAATTTAGTCTTTGGTCTTTGCTCTTTATTACTACAATTTAGTCTCTTTACATTCTAGTTCTCTTCTATAAGTATCAAACTCTTGATCATTTTAATATACATCGATTTTTATCTTCTTCTTTGAGAGTTCATCTCTTTGTTCTTGGTAGAACATTTTCGTTTCTTTGGCAAGGGTTACTTCCAAAGCAACAAACCTTCTTAGAGTTCGTTGTTAAGGGTTACTTCTTTGATTCTCTTTGAAGTTGGGGAATACCAAAGGCCATCCGCAACCTTTGACGGTCTCCTTCGATCCACCACTGATCCGTGATCAGATTATCATTCGATCCATCAAAGAGTCTATCCTATCCGGGAATCTATCAAGTGGTATCAGAGACACTCTTTGTTGGTATCTTCTTTCTAAATTCATCTTCTCATTTCTCATTTCATCTACACTTCTTTTCTGTCTATCTTGTATTTGGGATTTGGGCCAATTCTATTTATAAATAAAAAAAGAGTTTGAACGATTTAAAAAAAAAAAAGAGTGTTCTTAAGTTCTTAAGGCTGAGGAGAAATCCAGCCGGCTGAGGAGAAATCCAGCCTTGAATTGGTTAAAGCAAATCCCACCAAAAATCTTTCAACTTCCTATCTTCTTCTTCTTTTTCCCCCTTGTTGCTTGGAGTACTTGTGGAATTGGCTTGAGTTTGTTTGCCGAGAACATTGAGAGATTACTCGGAGTGACCAGCAAAACACTTGTGTGGGCGAGTTTAAACACTTGAGAGTGAGAGTGTTTTCTTTAATTCGTTTGTTTCAAAGTGTTTTCAGGGAACTATGGCAAGCAGTGAAGAAGAACGAGATGACAACCCTAGGAGCGGATTGAATCGAGCCCAAATGAAAGCTCTTAACGACCAAATGGCGAGACTAGTGACTGAACGTATGGAGGAACTACACGTCCGGCTTGATAGGATCCAGGAAGATCAACAAGGACGTCCTCAACGATCCACACGAAGGAACCAGACAGAGAGACGGACCATCCGGTCAGCTAATGACCAAGATGAAGAAGAATCTGAGGAGGATCGATCCATTGTCCAATCAAGGAGAGGCCGCGGTAACCAAGAGGATGAGAACCCATTTGGTAGGAGACCAAGTGACGGCCTTGGCAATCTTAAGCTCAGAATTCCATCCTTTCAAGTTAAGAATGATCCGGATGCATATTTGGAATGGGAAAGGAAAACTGAATTGGTTTTTGATTGTCAAAACTTTTCTGAAATTAAGAAAGTTAGATTGGCTGCTTCTGAGTTTAGTGGTTATGCTATCAATTGGTATGATAATATTGTGACTCTTAAGAGGAGAATGGGTGAAAGACCAATTGCTTCTTGGGATGAACTAACCACTCTTATGAGAAAGAGATTTTTGCCTAGACATTATCACAGGGATCTTCACCATAAGCTGAGACGCTTGGTCCAAGGAACCAAGAGTGTGGAAGACGATTTCCAGGAGATGGAGACCCTTATGCTTAAGGTGGACGTTGAAGAAGATTTGGATGCTATCTTGGCTCGATTCCTTGCAGGCTTAAACCGAGAAATACAAGACCGAATGGAGCTTCAGGACTTTGATAGTGTTGAGGACATGCTCCATAAAGCAATCTTGATTGAGCAACAAGTCAAGAGGAGGGGATTTTCTAAACCGGCTTACACTCCAAAACATAGCTACCAAGACAAAGGTAAGACTCTTCCTCAAACAAATTCTGGTTTTAAGACTAACGCTCCTTCTAGTTTGGACAAAGGCAAAGCCGTGGAATCCACGAGCAGATCTAGAGATATCAGGTGCTTTAGATGTCACGGCCTAGGACACTTTGCCAACAAATGCCCAAACCAAAAGATCATGATCTTGCTGGAAAATGGAGAGTATGAGTCCGAGGAAGAAAAGGAGGAACCAGAGGACACAGGGACGATCTTTGATGAGGAACCTGAACCATATGATTATCCGGCTCAAGGCCAACTTCTCGTGACCCGCAGATCACTTAGCGTCCAGACCAAACAAGCCAATCTTGAACAAAGGGAGAATCTCTTTCATTCTCGTTGTTTTGTTAAAGATAAAGTTTGTTCGTTGATTATTGATGGTGGAAGTTTCACTAACGTGGCTAGTGATGTTCTTGTTAGGAAACTTGGACTAGAAGTGAGGCCGCATCCTCGACCATTCAAGTTGGAATGGCTAAATGAGAAAGGAGAACTACATGTCAAGGAGCAAGTCACGGTTCCCATTACTATTCTCCGATATGAAGATGAGGTCCTATGCAATGTGTTTCCCATGGACGCAAGCCATATCCTCTTGGGAAGACCTTGGCAGTTCGACAAGAAAGCCATTCATGATGGCCACACAAACCGCCACACTTTTGATCATAAAGGAAAGAAGATAACTCTTGTTCCTTTATCTCCAGCCGAAGTACACCAAGACCAGCTCCAACTCAAGAAGAACCGAGAGCAAGAGAAGCAACAGGAAGCCTTCAAAGAACCGGTCCGGAAATCCAACTTCTACATCAAGCCAAGTCAAGTAAGAAAAACTCTGTTTTCTCAACAATCATTTATCTTACTTGTGTTTAAAGAAACACTAATGACTTCTAACCCAGCACCGGAGATTCCGAGTGAAATTCATGCTTTGATGAACAGGTTCAGTGACGTGTTCCCTGAAGAGACTCCTAGTGGTTTGACACCCATCCGTGGGATTGAGCATCAAATCGACCTTGTGTCGGGAGCGTCTCTTCCAAACCGTCCTGCTTATCGAACCAATCCGGTTAAAACCAAGGAACTACAGAGACAAGTGAACGACCTGATGGAGAAAGGATACATCCGAGAGAGTCTAAGCCCGTGTGTTGTACCGGTCTTACTTGTTCCAAAGAAAGATGGCACTTGGAGAATGTGTGTGGACTGCCGAGCCATCAACAGCATAACAGTTAAGTACCGCCATCCCATTCCTCGTCTTGATGATATGCTTGATGAATTGCATGGTTCCAAAGTCTTTTCTAAGATAGATCTTAAGAGTGGATACCATCAAATTCGTATGAAAGAAGGGGATGAGTGGAAAACGGCCTTTAAAACTAAACATGGATTGTATGAATGGTTAGTTATGCCGTTTGGGTTGACAAATGCACCAAGTACTTTTATGAGATTGATGAACCATGTTCTTAGAGCTTATATTGGTGAATTTGTTGTTGTGTACTTTGATGACATTCTTGTCTATAGCAAAAGTTTGAATGAACATGTTAGACATCTCGAGAAAGTCTTGGAAGTACTTAGAAAAGAAAGCTTGTATGCCAATGCTAAGAAATGCACTTTTGGAACGGATCACCTAGTTTTCTTGGGTTTTGTTGTAGGAGCAGATGGCATCCGAGTTGATGAGGAGAAGGTCAAGGCAATCCGAGAATGGCCAAGTCCCAAAACCGTTGGAGAGGTCAGAAGCTTCCACGGCTTGGCCGGCTTTTATAGACGATTTGTTCGGGACTTCAGCATGATTGCAGCTCCTCTCACTGAGGTTATCAAGAAGAATGTTGGGTTCAAATGGGAGCAAGCTCAGGAGGACGCATTTCAGACTTTGAAAGGGAAGTTAACCCAAGCTCCATTACTTGTTCTTCCTGATTTTCTTAAAACCTTTGAGATAGAATGTGATGCCTCAGGTGTGGGTATTGGTGCTGTTCTTATGCAGGAAGGAAAGCCCATTGCATTCTTCAGCGAGAAGTTAGGTGGTGCTACTCTCAACTATCCCACCTATGACAAGGAGCTTTATGCATTGGTGCGGGCACTTCAAACGTGGCAACATTACCTTTGGCCTAAGGAGTTTGTTATTCACACAGATCACCAATCTCTACGACATCTCAAGGGTCAACAAAAGCTGAACAAAAGGCATGCACATTGGGTAGAATTCATACAAACCTTCCCATATGTCACTAAGTACTCACCATTTGAGATTGTCTATGGCTTTAACCCTTTGTCTCCACTTGATCTAATGCCTTTGCCTGTGACTGAAAGAATAAGTTTGGATGGAAAAAAGAAAGCCAAAATTGTCAAGCAGGTTCATGAGAAGGTCTGAGCCAACATCGAGGCAAAGACAAAGCAGTATGAGAAGTATGCTAACAAGGGCCGCAAACAAATGATCTTTGAGCCGGGCGATCTTGTTTGGATTCATCTTAGGAAGGAACGATTTCCCGAGGAACGGAAGTCAAAACTTATGCCCCGGATGGATGGTCCATTCACGGTTGTCAAGAGGCTCCATGACAATGCCTATCAACTTGATCTCCTTTTCATGCAAATACTCCAGATTTGTGGACAAATCCTTTTCAAGAGGAGGGGAATGATGGATTCTGAGCTAGGACATCAGATCAGGATAGCTCAGACGATGAGGAACCGCTTGGAACGCAGCTGGAACAAGGAGAAACTGAGGTTCGTCCAACTGTCCGCAGTGACCGCACGGCCGTGTACCGTATCGACCCAACACGTCCGGGAATGGAGCTACATTTGGAACCACGACCAGATGATCGATTCACTCGACCGAGACGTTCTCTTTCTCGACCTAAATCCCATTCCAAGACTAATGGTCGTGACAGAAACGCGTTGGTCCGAGCTGAATCACCGGTGGGACGGAACACTATCATTTCTATCGACCCATTCGACTTTTCTACCGACCAAACTTCAAAAGAACGAGGCATTGGACTGAAGATGAAGATTGGACGTGAGCTTTCACTTATGGACCGACCAAATCATGAGTTATCCGAGGAAGCGTCCGTCTCCATGATCCGGGCCGTACCATGACCGCACCAATGAAGGAAAATAGTGACTTTGATGAATTCGAAGAGTTCTTTGACTCCATTTAATTTAGTCTTTGGTCTTTGCTATTTATTACTACAATTTAGTCTCTTTACATTCTAGTTCTCTTCTATAAGTATCAAACTCTTGATCATTTTAATATACATCGATTTTTATCTTCTTCTTTGAGAGTTCATCTCTTTGTTCTTGGTAGAACATTTTCGTTTCTTTGGCAAGGGTTACTTCCAAAGCAACAAACCTTCTTAGAGTTCGTTGTTAAGGTTTACTTCTTCGATTCTCTTTGAAGTTGGGGAATACCAAAGGCCATCCGCAACCTTTGACGGTCTCCTTCGATCCACCACTGATCCGTGATCAGATTATCATTCGATCTATCAAAGAGTCTATCCTATCTGGGAATCTATCAGGTAGGCCACCCCTTTTGGGTCATCCGCAATCGGACATTCCTTATGATGCCTGAAGCGCCAGTTAAAAGATCCGGAGGACCCGGAAGAGGCCGGTTTTGCCTCCACGTTTTGGCTCGATTTTCTCGAACTCACCTCCGCGTCGGTCCTTTGACGCTTCACTGCCGGAGGAGGAGGGCCACCCCGACTCCAACCATTCGACCCCCTCGAGCCATTCGACCGAGAGTCGCGTAAAGCTGGCTCTCCAGACGGGATCTGGGCTAGTTCTTGCCCGGTCAAAGAGGGAGGTAAATCCTCCACCTCCATGGTCACTCCTCCGGATCCTGTAGCCGGAGGAAGAGAGATTTTAACAGGGTGAGGAGGAGGGACCGAAGGAGGGGGAGGAGGAGCTTCACCCATTGCGAAACGAAGGGTGTTGCTCAAGTCTCCAGCTTTCATTTTCCTTGCCAGATCAACGAGATCCTTCCCGTTCCGACGGCTGCTCGCTCTTCGCGACATCTTTTCGTAAGGAGGAGTACTGGCGGTAGAGCTGTCGTCTGAGACAGGTCGATCTGCGAACGAAACGAACTCGAGTCAGCTCGATAAAAAAAGATATATGGCACGAAAACCTTCGCATAAACCAACCAAAATGCTTACTTTTTCCAGTCCGCTCGGTAATCTGAAGCGGAGCCTGAACAACTCGGGCTGAAGCAGGCTGATGAGGGGAGCGCGACTAGTTTTGCGAAAGTCGAGGTTGGTATGAAGGAGTCCGTCGGGCTGCGGGACCTAAGGCAGCTCGAATTCGCTTGTCTGTAAAGCTAGACCAACGGATATCTCCTCTCCGGAGATGAGCAATCAAACTCGATGTGATCGGGTTCAGAGGTAACGATTCAGGAGCTTCTACAATGAAAAACAAAAAAAAGAGTATCAACAAATGGCTCAATATCGATAAAGAACATCGAAGCAGCCAGGAAAACTGATAAACCCTAAAGGCTAACCAACACAAGCTGCCCATCTTGTCGGGATAACTGAATAATCGAAGTCCTCGACCGAATGATGGTTGATCCTAAAAAAGAAGTATTTATTCTTCCACGCATCTCTCGTCGGGATCTCCTCGAGGATCTTCCCATGACGAGGATAGAGGCAGTAAGTCCCGGGGAAACGAGTATTATGTTTTACCGAACAAACCCTCATCAGTTCCTCGGCCTTGAAGTCAATGCCCTCCTCGACGGCTCTGACCCCGAGTCCGATAACATACCGGACAAAATTCGGGATCATCTGATGAAAAGCCAGCTGAAGCTGAGCCAGAACCCACGAGATAATGCGGGGGATTGGGAAAAACAATCCGCATTTATCAAAGTAGGTGTAAGAGGCGCAGAAATAGCCCTCAACAACAGTTTCCGGCGACATCGCTAGAGACGGGATAATTATTTCTACCTCCGGTGGGATCTGGCACTTCGACCGCAACCACTGTATATGGTCCACGGTCAAGCCTGACGGCGGATGCGGACCAAATGATCCCGCCGCCGTGCTTGACTCGGTCTGACCGCATGTTTCTGAGCCATAATGGCCGATGTTGGTACTGGATTTCCCTCTAGGAAATCCGGCCCATTAACAAATAAGACAAAGGCCAATAATTGTGAGCCTGTCCTAACATCAAGACAGAGAGGGATCGACCGTTGTCCTCTGTTGGGCCTATACGATTGACTTCATGACAAGGCCCAAGCGATGCCGAAGTAGGAAGCGATCGAGCTCGAGCACGACAGAAGACGACGTGGAGGTAGAGCAACTCGGTCTTCGTCAGTTCAACTGATCCACGCAAATCTCGGAGATCGTTTTGACGGTGAGGCCGAAATATCGGAACGAGCAGATCAAAGTCGAGAGTATTTAAGGAAGAAGTGGCGATTCATTCAAGACATTCCAACCCTAGCTTAGAACACTTCGACTAGATAGCTCGATCTTAAATCTTTGTACTCTCTTTTCGACTGTGTTTGTTCTATCTCGACGATCAATCTCAATAAAGTCTTTGATTCATAGGAAACTATACCATTTCTATATCCTACAGTCCAAATCCACGAATACAAATTCTTAGTGTGAATCCCATATCTCACATTTGGCGCCGACTGTGGGGACTATCTATCGTTTTTCTTGTCTTAAGAATCAGATCCTAGATCCGATAGATCGAGATGAATCCCGACCAATCTGGCTCTCGCAGCGCCACACCACCAGTCGACCACCCTCAAACGGTTGACAACGTTCCTCCGAACACCACCGGGGTAAGAATCATGGGTCAGACCGACGGCGTGTTGACGAGCTCTGCCTCAGTCTCCACGACTTCGGCACCAACCGGCCCAGTCGCTCAAACAGTCGCGACGAGCCAGACTCCGACAAATGTTTTGTCAGGAACTAATGATCCGAGCAGAAACTGGGTGTGGATGAGGAATGATTCCATTTCCGCCCCCGCTTCAGGAGGTGGATCTGGAAAAACTGTTGGGAATGTCCTGAAATCTACCGTACTATCTCTTGAAAGTATGATAAGTGTCGAGATCAGACATAAGACATAAATACTGGGTGATCATGATGGCTTGCTAGAGTCCGCTCTTGATCTATAAGTTTAGGACTTATTACCAGTATTGTATGATCCCAAGGGGTCACACACCATAGCTAACGGGAAAGTTAAATGGAATTAATACGGTAAGATGCAATGGCATTTACTGTATTAGATCAGAGAATTGGGCCAGACAAAATACAGGCTTTTGTCTGATTTGTGTCTTAGGCCCAAAAGATTAATAAGCCATTAGTCTAATGACTTGGGCCCATTAATGAGAGAGCTAATAAGTCGAAAAACCCTAAGGAAGAACCCCTGCTTCTGCGATTTTTTTCCTTGTGGCCGCGAGCCTCTCTCTCTCTAATCTCTCTCTCTGATCATCCATATCTTTGGTCTAGCAGCCATCCCGGCTTGTAAGAGTGTGGATACCGAAGGAGGAGCAGGTTGTTCATCTGTTCTAACTGATCTCATCATTACCATCAATCCGCTGTGCAATCCATAGGTAATGTTACAGGTTTGTTTTATGATTCGTTTTGCAAGAACCTAGATCTGTTTAAGGATTTGTGTTAGGTTGTAATTGAGAATTAAACCTTGAACAAACACAATAATCCTTCAGTGGTATCAGAGCCCAGGTTTTAGGTTTCTTGTGAAATTGGATCATATGATAGTTTAATGGTTTAGAATTAATTTTGAATGAAAATTGATTATAGAAATCTTTAAACCCTAATCGATTGTGATCATTTTGATAATCGCATGTATTGATCTCAATTATTAAACCCTATATCGGCTAAAATATTTGGTCTCGGCAAGTTATATGTGTCGATCATATAAAACCCTTATTGCCTCGCTTGTTATGCCAATCGTGTAATTAATGTTGCCGAGTGATGCCAAATCGTTCGATCATGTTGTTTGATCATGTGTGTGCGTGTGTTCACGTGTGAGCCGTGTGTTGAGATCTCTTTAATTAATTGAGTCGATTATGTTGTTTAATCTGAAAGCCGGCGTGAATGATCGGCGAGTGATCGTGATCCATGCGATCGATGGCCAATGTTAACACGTGATCGTTGATGTTAACACGATGTTAACACGAGAGACCGTGCGATGATCGATCGTTAGCGATCGTGAGCACCCGCTAGGTCTCAAATGGTTCATGGGAAATCGATTGCGTTAATGGGCCGAGTTGGATCATGGATCCGATCGTTGGCCCGTTAAAATTTTACGTCCCGCGAATAGTCAATCGGTTAAACCGAGCTTCGCGGTTCGTTGCCCAAAACCACACCGATTTAACCGGTCCATTTAATTGGCGGTTAATTGTGTGTTTAAAGCCTTAAACCGCAAGTTAAATCAAATTGGCTAAAACACTAGGTGTTTCTTCCCGGTTTTGGATTTAACTGAACCGATCCAATTTAATTGGTGGTTCAAGCGGTTAACCCGAATCGCGGTTTGCTGGAAATAATTTAATACATGGTATTATTTAATTTCTGGTTAAACCGGATTGAAATTCAAAAATTGAATTTTAACCTAAACCGAAGGCTGGTCTAAGTTTGATTTGGTTGGACCAAATAATTTAGAGCTGGTCTGGTTTAGTAAATAACCGATGGTTTTGATAGTTAATTTGGTCTTGGACCAGAATTAATAAACCGGATCGGTTATGTCAAATTATTGGGCCAGCTGGAATTCTATGGTCTTGGGCCAAGAATTGGGCCTATAATTTGTGACCCAACCCAAAATATTTAATGAAATAATTAAATTAGAAATTTCTATTTTTAGTATGTTACTAAATTTAGAAGGTTTCTAAAAGAAGTAAGTTTCCCAAAATAGTAATCTTCTATTTTTGGAAATAAAACTTAAAAATCCTCAAAAACAATATCAAGCTTGGATGTCTTTCCAATCTTGTCAGCTACTTAACGCTTATTCGATTACAGATATGGCTTACAGTGTGAGGTGTCTGTTTTCGCATAAGTAAAGTAGTATATAGTCACTAATTTCATTGGGAGTCCCAGACTTTAGTGATTATTTGACTGTAAGAGATTGGTTTCCTTGACTGGGCCTTCGGGAGTCCCGGGCCTTGAGACATCTGGTGAATTTGGGCCTCGGGTCCAATTCACAACCGAGAGTTATATGAGATATAACTAGCTGTGTGTATGCTTACCAAGTAAAGCTAATTCCGGGTGACGGCCAGTGGCCCACTTTGGATTTAGCTGAACATGGGTCTCGGAATCATTGCATTCTTATGAGGTTAAACAAAGAAATTTTGAATGCAATGCGAGTTTTCTTATAAGTAATTAAGATTACTCTTTTATGAACTAAATAACTAAAACTCTATTTATCTCTAAATTTCAGCTATGACGAGCACAAACAATCAAAACACTTTCTCGATCCGGTATGTCCTTGAGATGGACAAACTGAACGGATCAAATTTCTTGACTTGGTCGCGGAACCTGAGACTAGTTCTCAGGCAGGAGAGAAAGGACTATGTCCTTGAAAGAGCTCTCCCCGTGAGGATCGGGTCCAATGCCTCTCATGCAGTATATAATGCTTGGAATAAGCATTATAATGATGCGGTAGATGTGCGTGGTCTGATATTGGCTACCATGGACTCAGATTTGCTGAAGCAATATGAGAACATGGAGTCGCCAATAGAGATGATCAGCAGCCTGAAATTGAAATTTCAGGAGCAGGTAAGAGTGGAGAGATACCAGTTGGTTAAATCTCTCACTAGCTGCAAGCTACCAAATGATCATCCAGTAAATCCTCATGTCAGTAAAATGATGGGTTACATTGATAACCTGAGGAAACTGGATTATCCAGTTAGCCAGGAATTGGCAACTGAGATCATTCTGCAGTCACTGCCGTCAAGCTATGATAAGTTCGTAAGGAACTATATCAAGAAAGGCTTAACGAAGACGTTGACTGAACTGCATGATATGCTCAAGACAGTTGAGCCAAACGTAAAGAGTACCCTGTACAATCTCATGAAGGAGAAGGGTAGGTTTACTAAACCTAAAGCTGACAAGGGTGAAGACAAAGTTGTCCAGATTTTGAATCATGGCAAGCGTGTGTCTTCTGAGCCCGAGTCAGATACCTCTTACGTTGGTAAGTGCTGCTACTGTAAAGAGACTGGGCATTGGAAGAGAGATTGCATTAAATTCATGGAAGATTATGAGGAGTTGAAGTTGATGTATGAAACTACTTCCTCAGGTATTCATGTTATTACTTCAAGTTATACCTTATAGGTATTGGATACTGGTTGTGGCACTGATATTTGTTATAATATGCAGAGCCTGAGCAACAGTAGAACGTTGAAGGAAGGGCAAGTGGAACTGCGAGTCTGGAAGGAGCTTGGGATGCTGCCTCAGCCGTAGAGTTTTCACTTGTAGATGCCTTTGAGGCTTGGTTTTATTAAGTAATTGCTACAATGTACCTGCTTTAAGCAGAGTTGTCTTTCATTTTCTTGTAAGAATTTGAATGTTTTTCATTTTGATAAAAGACTAGTTTGTTCTTTTGATCTTAATGAAATATTAATTGTAGCACCCTATTCAAGGAATGGGTTTTATGTCTTAAACCAAAGAGTGCCTAAATGTAACATAAATACCGCAATTGGTTTAAATCTGATAAGTTAAACCTGATTTTTCTTGGCATAAATGTTTTGGTCACATAGAGTAAGTCAGATTCAGAAACCCCATAGTTATGGACTTTTGGGCTCATTTGAATGGATATCTTATGAGACTTGAATTCTGCTTACTAGACCAAAAGACAAAGGGCCCATCTTAGCCGAGCTAGAGAAAGGCCCAAAGGCTTAATGGAGATTGAACATACTCATGTATGTGGTCCGATGAGCAGTAATGCCAGAGAAAATTTCCTGTACTTCATTGTCTCTACTGATTACTTCAGTGAGTGAGACTGTGTTCATTTGATGAGACACAAGTCGGAATTCTTTGACATAGTCGAAAGAGTTCCAGAATGAAGTATAGAATCTGAATGACAGAAGTATTAAGACTCTGGATTAAATTACGAGTGAGAATACTTAAGTCATTGATTGTGTGATCATCTGAATGAGTGTGAAGTCGTTTCACAGCTCAATTCTCCTGAAAACCTTAAGGTATTTCTGTGAGATAGAATCAGATCTTATTAGAAATGATTAAAGATGAGTCACACGAATCTTCCATGATATTCTTTAAGAATAACGCTCTAGAAATATCTAAGTTTACGCTGAAATAGTTCCACCAATATCAGTTGAAAGACACCACGTAAATGTGGATTGGAATCGATCCAAATTCGTCTTTACTGAGTATTTGTAGTTGTGCTACTTCGCTGGTTGTCCTAGGGAAACCAAGGCTTGTTACTTTTACGTCCATTCTGTTTTCTAAGAAGGGAAGCTACTTTCCAAGAAGAACAGTGGGAGTAAAAGTATAACTCGAAGAAATTCGAGAAATACAGGAGGCTGCTCAACCTGTTGAGGGAGAGCAACGGATGGATTTACAGATTTCTGTAGAATCTACACCTGTAAAGCCTGAAGTTCGCAGATCTGAATGAATCAGTTACTAATCCGAGAGTGATTTCTCGTCATTAGTTGAACCTGATGATCATTGAAAGTTCGCATGATCTGATGATCATTGAAAGCGACGAACCTGCGAAATTCAAAGAAGCGAAAGTGAGCCCGGACTCCGAAAATTACACTATGTGTAAGTTAGCTTCATCGATCTATCATGGATTGAAGCAAACATATCGGAGTTGGAATCTTCGCTCTGTTGAAGTAGTCAAGGTTTTGACTTGAACAGGAACGAAGTGGAACTGTGCGTTTACTAATAGATAAATGGGAGCAATGTTGCATTTCTCATAGTGTATGTCGATGACATACTGATTCTCGGAAATAACGTCCCAATGCTGCAGTCGGTAATGGACTGGCTTGGGAGTTGGTTTTGTGATTGATACGGGTAAAGCCATGTATGTTCTTGGATTTTGGATCTAAAGATAGAGATCCAAAAGAGCTGGTAGGACAAAGTCAGGATTCTTAAATTGACAAAGTCCTACACGTAATCAGCAATCCAAGAAAGGTTTTATGCCAATGTCACATGGCAATACGTTAAGCAAGAAACAGTATCCTACGATATCTGCTGAGCTTGAATGCATGGATAGGATTCCATATGCGACGGCAATTGGATCTATCATGTATACCATGACACATACTTGTTTTGATGTTGCTTTAAAGTTAAGCAAGACAAGTAATGACCAGTCAAATCCAGCAAAGAATCACTGGATTGCCGTAAAGAATATCCTAAAGTATTTGAGGAATACTAAGGATAAGTTCTTGGTTTACGGAGAAAGTGAGGTGCTAAAAGTCGATAGAGTCTGATAGGCAAGTTTCCAATAGACAAAGATAATTCCTGGTCACAGTCCGGCTATATCTTGTGTCTGTCTGGCGGTGCAAGGCACTGTTGCTGACTCCATGACTTAAGCTGATCATTTCGCAGCTTGAGAAGCGGCGAAAGAGGTTGTTTGGATAGAAAAGTTCATCACTGAACTTGATGTGATTCCCAGCATAGATGAGGCTAGCTGCACATCAGAGGTCCAAAAACACCTTGAGGATAGGTATAACCTATTCCGTGAGATAAATGACAGAGATGTTAAGTAGACAAGCAAGTTTCATCGAATGAGAACGTTGCTAATCTATTAACGAAGCCACTCCTATGCCTAAGCACGAGTCGCGGACTGTAGCTGTAGGATGAGTGAAATTAAGATGTAGTCTTAATTTCAGTGGGAGTTTGTAAAGGGCTTTACTTAGTTGTTTTGAAAGGTTCATGTAAACATAATATTTTATGTTTATGAAATCTAATGATTTCTGGATTATTTTAACTGTGATATAAATAATCGTTCCAAAATGATTCATGTCACTATATAGTGGCCATCGAAGTACATGAGTAGACTTGATCCTGAAACCCCATATTTAACGAAGTGACATAAATCATAGTGTCCATAGTCGAAGGTTGTTGAAATTGGAACACCAACAACCTGTTGAGACTAGATTGTGTTGAGACTTATGACCAAGTTTCGAGGGGTCATAGATGCGCGGCATCAAAGTCGACACATAGGTATATGTAGGGGAGCATATGACCGGACATGGCCCGCAAGATGAGAACTCTGCAAGATATTAATATCTGTGTCATAAGAAGTTCTCATATACGACTATAGAGTATAGTCCTTAGACCTGAGTTCGCATGCATGTGGCTGCACATGGAGTAATGCGCTTTGATCATTGTCTAACGCTGTTTCGTAACTGGGAGCTATACGGACCTTGGTTGGGTGTATTATGAATTGTGTAGTTCATAGTGATGGAACAAGATGGGATTTGTCCCTGCCGTTTAACGGAGGTAATATCTCTAGGCCAATCGGAGATTTGATAGCTGGTAAGAGAATGGCCATTCCCAAACGGACTTGCCCAAGTCGTTTGAATTGTCAGTATCAAATCTGGTCCGATAAACATGGTCTGGCTATATAAGGATGACACGCATCTTGCCTTATGCCAGATCGAGATATTGAGACAAAAGGATTAGGGAATGTAGGATTCCAGTACAATCGGGAGATTGTTGGGAATGTCCTGTGTAGGATTCCAGTACAAGTGGGAGATTGTTGGGAATGTCCTGAAATCTACCGTACTATCTCTTGAAAGTATGATAAGTGTCGAGATCAGACATAAGTCATAAATACTGGGTGATCATGAAGGCTTGCTAGAGTCCGCTCTTGATCTATAAGTTTAGGACTTATTACCAGTATTGTATGATCCCAAGGGGTCACACACCATAGCTAACGGGAAAGTTAAATGGAATTAATACGGTAAGATGCAATGGCATTTACTGTATTAGATCAGAGAATTGGGCCAGACAAAATACAGGCTTTTGTCTGATTTGTGTCTTAGGCCCAAAAGATTAATGAGCCATTAGTCTAATGACTTGGGTCCATTAATGAGAGAGCTAATAAGTCGAAAACCCCTAAGGAAGAACCCCTGCTTCTGCGATTTTTTTCCTTGTGGCCGCGAGCCTCTCTCTCTTTAATCTCTCTCTCTGATCATCCATATCTTTGGTCTAGCAGCCATCCCGGCTTGTAAGAGTGTGGATACCGAAGGAGGAGCAGGTTGTTCATCTGTTCTAACTGATCTCATCATTACCATCAATCCGCTGTGCAATCCATAGGTAATGTTACAGGTTTGTTTTATGATTCGTTTTGCAAGAACCTAGATCTGTTTAAGGATTTGTGTTAGGTTGTAATTGAGAATTAAACCTTGAACAAACACAATAATCCTTCAAAAACCAGACCTAATTCGCCACTTCCTTCTGCTCCACAACGACAAGGCCCAGATGATCTCGCTGAAATCCGTTCGATGTTAAGCCTGTTGGTAAACCGAACGAGAAACAACGAGGCAAGCGCACGGGCCCAAGAGATCGCGAACCGCTCTCTGGCCACGCAGCTCGATGAATAGGAAAGGCGCATTAACGCCCGTCTTGAAGAGCTCGCTAGCCAAAACTAAGGGGTAGATCAACACACGATCCACGAACCCCCATAAGTCCTCCACCGTGTACACGCTTGGACTTCTCCCAGGTAGTAACTCCCCCGGGAGCGTCGGGGAATTTCGCCAATACGTCAGGTAGCGGCTTCCGCCCTATAATGACGCCTATCGCGACTCCGACTCCATTCGGATCGAATTCAATGGTCACAGATCCAACCAGATCGGGAAACCGACCATTACCCGGGCCACCACCTTTCCCGAATAGTTCGAATATCCGGTCGAGGTAACTAGGAGGCTCTGCTTTCGCCTCGAGCTCGGGACATCCTAACGGATCAAATACGGTACAGTTCCGAACTCCGCAGGTCGACCAGATGGGATCGTTTCCAACAATCGATCTCCTCGACCCCGTTTTCCCGGAACAAACGTCAAACCAAGCACAAGCCCAGTTTACGCCTGCGGTAGGCGATGAACACGATATGCTTAGACAGTACATCGAGCAGGCTAAGGCCCAGTTCAACAGTCTAAGCTCGAAAGTTCACATGGCAACGAGCGCGGCGCCCGACATCGATCGAGTGATCGAAGAAACGCGACAAACGCCGTTCACAGACCGGATCGCCTTCGCGAGGATACGAGAAATCAAGAAAACCAAATTTTCGGAATTCTCTGGGAAATCGGACCCGAAAGCCCATATCAGGGTATTCCGACTAGCAATGGCAAGGGTATATATACCTTACCGACGAGGAAAGAGAGCCGGCCTTCTGCAGGCTCTTCGCCGAAAACCTATCGGGCTCCGCCCTAGAATGGTTCGCCGGACTGGAAGAAAGGTCAATCGACAACTTCACCCAGTTCATGATGGCTTTCCTCAAACAATATTCCGTCTTTATCAAATAAAAGACTACTGAGGCAGCTCTATTTAGCGTCTCCCAGAAACCCGACGAGCCTCTTCGCTCGTACATCGACCGATTTAAAGAAATAAAATCCAAAATCGCAAACTCGCGAGACGAAGTAGCTATAGAAGCATTGAGACGCGGACTTTGGTTTTCGACCAGATTCCGCGAGGAAATAACGGTCAGCGAACCACAAACACTCGATGACGCCCTTCATCGCGCATCGGCCTTCGCTCGCCTCGAGGACGAAACTACAGCCCTCAGAGAAAAGCATCGAAAAGAAAAGAACCCGTCGGGCTCGCAGAACTCGAACTCAAAAAAGGATTCCCGTAAATCAGGAAACGTCAATGCAGTCGAGAGCCCGAAGAGCTCGAAGAAATTCGAGTTCGACAAGGAAAAATTCTATGATTTTCACAACAAAAGAGGACACTCGACTGAAGATTGCTATACTCGAGCTAAAGCTGAGGCTCAAAAGATAGAGTCCGAGAGCAAGCAAGAGTCAGAAGTCGAGGATGAAACTCCATCCGACAAAAAGGAAAGTAAACAGACCAAAGAGTCGAACACCAAAAAGCTTTCTCAGAATAAACGAGAACGGTCAAAGGAGCCGGAATCTCCTGAAACACTCCCTCAGGGGTCGCTAAAGCGAGTCGAGTTTATTCTCGGCGAGCTCAGCTTGAACGGCACCCCGGGAGGTTTGGCGTTATCTCCACCTCCGGCTCCCGTCAAGAGCTTACGTTCTCGGATCAATCTCCCTCGCCTCTGCCGGGGGGGGGGGGGGGGGTGGGGTGTACGGACCATACCCCCTAAACGAGACAACTTCATCTTAGGCGTCTCCAAGCTATGCCGAGACTCGGTCAATTCAATCAAGGCTCTCCAAAGAGGAGTCGAAACCGACAAAGGGGGGAAAACCCCAATGTTAGGTCCTGACCACGAAATCACTTTCCATGAGAGTGAGACAAGTAATCTCGAGAAACCACACGACGACGCTCTCCTCGTTTGTATAGTAGTGGGAGATGTCAAACTCTCAAGGATAATGATCGACACAGGGAGTTCGGTGGATGTCCTCTTTTATGATGCGTTCAGAAAGATGGATTTCAACGACTCCGAAATCGTCGAAGAAAAGACACCACTAGTAGGGTTCGCTGGTGAAACAACATACTCAATGGGCTCTGTATTCGCCCCAGTAATAGCTGGAGGAGTTCGAAGGATGACAGAGTTCGTCGTAGTAGACCGGCCAGCTCCCTACAATGCAATTCCAGGTCGACCATGGATATACGACATGAAAGCAGTACCGTCGACCTACCATCAGTGCGAAAAATTTCCAAATCCCAAAGGAGTAAAAACCATTTACGGAAGTCAAAAGATTTCCCGTCATTGCTATATGAACGGGTATAAGCAGATTGAAAAATCCCCCGCGTAGCAATTACGGAAAGAGGAGGAGCTCGCCACTATGCAGACCAAAAGGTCGAACGACCCGAGTCATATAGGACCCCCAAAGGACCCCACGACCCAAGTTTGCATAGACGATGCTCACCCCGAAAGACTTGTTGGATTTGGAATTGACTTATCAGAACCAGTCAAAAACGAATTGGTCTCTTTCCTTAAACAAAATGTCAACTCCTTTGCCTGGTCTTCAGCAGACATGAAAGGGATCAACATCGACGTAACCAGCCATGAGCTGAATGTCGACCCAACCTACAAACCGGTAAGACAAAAGCGTCGGAAACTAGGCCCGGAACGAGCTCGAGCCGTCAACGACGAGGTCGATCGGTTATTAAAAATCGGATCGATCAGAGAGGTCAAGTACACCGACTGGCTCGCGAACCCCATAGTGGTCAAGAAAAAGAACGGGAAGTGGAGAGTCTGTGTAGATTTTACAGATCTCAACAAAGCATGTCTGAAGGACAGCTTCCCACTCCCGCACATCGACCGACTGGTCGAAGCTACCGCCGGACACCAGCTGCTATCCTTCATGGATGCCTTCTCGGGGTATAACCAAATACTAATGAACCCCGAGGACCAAGAAAAGACTTCGTTCATAACTGATCGAGGAACGTACTGCTATAAAGTCATGCCCTTCGGACTAAAAATGCAGGAGGACCTTACCAACGCCTCGTCAGCAAGATGTTTTTAGGACTCCTGGGTAAAACCATGGAAGTCTACATCGACGATATGCTGGTCAAATCTTCTAGGTATGAGGATCATATCTCCCAACTAAAATAATGCTTCATCATTCTCAATAAATACGGGATGAAACTCAACCCAGCAAAGTGCACATTCGGGGTCCCATCAAGAGAATTCCTTGGTTACTTAGTAACCGAAAGAGGGATCGAAGCGAATCCTAAACAGATCGCGACATTTATGGAGATGAAATCTCCCAAAACAACGCGAGAAGTCCAGCGTCTGACTGGCAAAATAGCTGCTTTGAACCGCTTCATCTCGAGGTCGACTGATAAATGTCTACCCTTCTACCACTTACTCAAAGCAAACAAGAAGTTCCTCTGGGACGAAAAATGCGAGGAAGCATTCACCCAACTCAAGTCTTACCTAAGCGAGCCACCTATACTGGCGAAACCAGTAGAAGGGGAGCCCCTCTACCTCTACCTAGCTGTCTCCACGGCAGCAGTGAGTGGAGTCCTGGTTCGCGAAGAACAAAACGAGCAACGGCCGGTGTACTACATCAGTAAAAACTTAATCGATGCTGAAACCAGGTACCCCGCCATGGAAAAACTCGCTTTAGCGCTGGTCACATCGGCTCGGAAACTCCGACCATACTTCCAATCGCACTCAATTATAGTGATGACCTCTCAGCCACTGAGAACCATCCTTCACAGTCCAAGCCAGTCAGGTCGACTGGTCAAATGGGCTATCGAACTCAGCGAGTATGACATAGAATATAAAGCTCGGACGTGCCTAAAAGCACAAGTGTTGGCAGATTTCATAATCGAGCTTCCCCCGACCATCGAACTCGACCCGACCTCCGCCAAGAAATGGAAACTCTACGTCGATGGAGCTTCCTCGAGGCAAGGATCCGGAGTCGGAGTAAAGATGGTCTCCCCCACGGGCGAAGTATTAGAACAGTCATTTAGACTGGGCTTCGCCGCATCAAACAATGAAGCAGAATACGAAGCGTTAATAGCCGGGCTCAGACTAGCGATAGCGATAGGAGCCCGAGAAGTAGACGCCTTCAGTGATTCCTAATTGGTCACAAGCCAATACCATGGCGATTACGAGGCCAAAGACGAACGCATGGAAGCATACCTACAGGTAGTCCACACGCTCGCCGAACAGATCGATTTCTTTGATCTAACGCGGATCCCGCGAGGGGAAAACACCGCAGCCGATGCCCTTGCCGCTCTAGCGTCGACATCAAATCCTAACCTCAAAAGGATCATACCAGTCGAGGGGATCAAAAAACCAAGCATCGACATAGCCCTAAAAGCTCTATCCTTGAAAGAGGACGAACCTGCCATAAAGGACGATGTCGAACACAAGAAACGTCCCAAGGACACCAGTCGCGACATCATCGAGATTGACGATGGTCTCGATCCGAGAAACGCCGTGTACGTCGCAACCGTCCCCGACGGACCAATCCAAGCCGCATCCACTAGTCAAGGACCCGAGCCTAACAATGACGAAGATTGGAGAACTCCGATCATTCGATACATTACAAATGGCGAAGTTCCCGACGACAAATGGGAGGCACGGAAACTCAAGACACAAAGTGCAAGGTACTGCGTTACACAAGGAGAGCTCTTTAAAAGGAGTCTCTCCGGACCTTACCTCAAATGCCTTGATAAAAAGCAAGCCCTAGCCGTGGTCACACAGGCCCATGACGGGTCTTGCGGAAGCCATTCCGGAGGACGAGCCCTGGCTGTGCGAATCAAAAGGCAAGGCTATTTCTGGCCAACAATGGCCACCGAATGCGAATCTTTTTCCAGCAAATGTGACAAATGCCAAAAGCATGCCCCGATTATCCATCAAGCCTCGGAGAAACTCTCCTCTATCTCATCACCATACCCATTCATGCGATGGGGAATGGACATCGTGGGACCTTTAGTTCCATCCGGCAAAAAAAAGCTACACACCTATTGGTAATGCCAGACTACTTCACCAAATGGATTGAAGCAGAATCGTACCAAAAAGTTAAGGACGTTGATGTTAAGGAGTTCGTCTGGCGAAACATCGTTTGCCGACACGGACTACCCCACGAGATCGTCACCGATAACGGTCCCCAGTTCATATCAAACGCCTTCAAGGAGTTCTGCAGAACGTGGAACATAAAGCTGACTTACTCAACGCCACGCTATCCCCAAGGGAATGGGCTGGCGGAAGCGGCTAACAAGGTAATCATGAAAAACCTTAAGAAAACACTCAGTGAGTGCAAAACGAGCTGGAGCGACGAGCTCCTAGCCGTACTCTAGACTCACCGGACTACTCCTCGCAAATCCACCGGCGAAACTCCCTTCTCGTTGGCTTACGGGATCGAGGTGGTAGTACCAGTCGAAATCCTCGTGTCGAGCATCCGCAAAGAAGAATGCCCACGATAAGAGGAACTTAACAACAAGATGATAACGGACGAGCTCGATCTTGTCAACGAAAGGAGGAACCTCGCACTAGCTCGAATCCAGAACTACCAACAAGCTGCGGCTCGCTACTACGATTCCAAGATCAAAACTTGAAGGTTTCAAGTAGGCGAGCTCGTCTTACGGAAAGTGTTCGACCATAAAAAGGAAGAACACGCTGGAAAGTTAGGAGCAAAGTGGGAAGGTCCTTACCAGGTCACTGATGTTGTGAAGGACGGGGTCTACCGACTCAAATCGGTAGAAACCCAGAAGCCTGAACTACGACCATGGAACATCATCAACCTCAAAAAGTACTTTCACTAAAAGTACACCAACATAATCGAACTACGAAATGGCTTGATCCCCTTAAAAGGGTACGTAGGCAGCTCGGCTTCGAGCACAGCCACTCCCCAAACACAAGGCTCTTACCGAGCTCAACAACTTCAAACGAAGTCTTACTAGCTTATCTTTGTGAAATCAAAATAAGTCACTCGATCAATGTATCTTTCTGTCTTAAAAGTCAGAGTCATCGCGAAAGTGATATGAAATTATCTCTTCAAAAGTTAAAGCGATATGAAATTATCCCTTCAGAAACAAACAGTATCAAGCTATACTCCCCGAGCGACCTGAAATGGCCTCTCCTCCAAACCAAGTGATATGAAATTGTCTCTTCGAAAAGTGATATGAAATTATCTCTACAAGTGGTATGAAATTATCCCTTCTTAGCGACCTGAAATGGCCTCTCCTAAAATAAAGCGATATGAAATTATCTCTTCAAAAGACGAGTGATATGAAATTATCCCTTCATAAGAGACCTGAAATGGCCTCTCCTAAAATAAAACGAGAAGGCGAAATGAAATGCTCGCCCCAAAACAGAACGAACTGAAATACTCGTCCCTAAAACAAGCGACCTGAAACGGTCCCTCTAGGCAGACCAAGCTGAAATGGTCGTCCCAAACAAGCGACCCGAAACGGTCCATCGAACATTGCAAAATTTTTCTAAACCTTACATGGATTAGAAGAATTGGGGAGCTACCCCCTCCCTCCAAGCAAAAAACAACGAAGTCGAGACAATCGCAAAATAACCTCCGCGCGTACTCAAAACGGATCTTTGTAAGTCTACTTCGATTCATTCTTATACTTAGCAATTCTAGCTTCAATTCAGCTTTAAGTCGAACTTCACGAAAGAGTTGAATCTCGAACAATTCTCAACAAAGAGCTCGAGCTCAAATACAATCGACCTGAAAGTTCGCAAAGAACTCCCTAAGGCAACCATAGACAAGTTATTTACTCGACCTCTCTGAAGAGGTTTGAGCCGCCATAACGGCCAAACTCTATGCTAAGGCATCAAAGCAGTAAAATCTATGCTAAGGCATGAAAGATTCGAAAATCAATTCATAAAAAAAAGAGGACGCGATGTCCTCGAGTCCGAACAAAAGCCCACCAAGGGCAACACCAAAAAAAAAAAAACAACAAAGCCCCCTCGGGCAACAAAAGTCTGAAAAAGAAATTAAAGCCCCTTAGGGCAACAGCGAGTAAGAAGAAGATTAGAACTGCTTGGAAGGAGAGGAAGCCTCGTCTTGGTCCTCTACCTGATCGCTGGTCGTCCTTTCCTCCTCGAGTCGACCCTCGACCTCATCGCTAGCCCGCGAGCTAACCCCGGTCGGTAGATTCAACCCATATTGATCAAAACGAGCAGCAACCTGAGTGAGAGGGAGCGCCAAGACTACCGAGTCGTCCGACATCACCGGCAGGTTGAGCTTGCCGATGCTAAAGTCCGACACCGCCGCAGCATTCATCTCCTCCATGGCTAAGCGCTTCTTCTCAGCCAAGTCCATCACCTCCTTGGTCAGATCCAGTTCGCCAGAGGCGAACTCGGCAATAAGCGCGATATTGGCCAAGGCCTCTTGAAGCCTTATCTCAGCACTCACGGCAACCTTCCTCTGGCTTTCCTTCGCCGCAATCCCCTCGAGAATCTCGAGGTATTGACCGTTTATCCCTTTCCTCGCCTCATGGGCCGCCACCTTGATTTCAAGCTCTCGGTCGGCGAGGGCCCGATCCAAACCAGCTTGACATTGCGCAGCCCGCATATCCGCAACTCGACTCGCCTCTTCGGCTACACGGCTCGCCTCCTCCGCGACTGAAGCCTGAGTCAGGGTACCTTGCAACTGCACGTCCAGGTCACCCACCGTCTTCCGTAGCTCCTCCTCCCGAGCCAGGGCCCCTTGAAACTGCGCTCTCAGGTCACTAACCGTTTTCTCGACGGTATCGAGCTCACTCGCCTGCGGTATTTATCGCAGCTCACGCTCGGCCCTAGCCACGAACCTGTTCGCAGCCTCCAAGGCCTACAAGGAAAAATAAAGATCAAGCATGAAACAAATGAAGAAAGCAAAGAAAGGAAATCGTTACCTTCCCAGCAGCCGCCATCATCTCAGTGTAAGAATCACCGAGAGCCATATCCCCAACAGCCGGGAGCTGGACACCTGCGGGCTTAAAGTGCCTTAGCAGATAGGCAACACCCTTCGGGTCATCCGCAATCGGACATTCCTTCTGGTGCCTGAAGCGCCAGTTGAAAGATCCGGAGGACCCGGAAGAGGCAGGCCTCACTTCCACACTCTGACTCGACCTTCTCGAGCTCACCTCCCCGTCGGTCCTTTGACGCTTCGCCGCCGGAGGAGGAGGGCCGCCCCGGCTCCGACCGTTCGACCGGGAGTTGCGCAAAGCAGGCTCTCCAGACGGGACCTGGACTAGTTCTTTCCCGGCCGAAGGAAGAGGTAAATTCTCCACCTCCATGTTTGCCTCTCCGGATCCTGTGACCACGGGAAGAGAGACCTGAACAGGGTTAGGAGGAGGGATCGAAGGAGGAGGAGGAGGCCCCTCGCCCATGGCAAAAAGAAGGGCGTTGCTCAAGTCACTGGCCTTCATTTTCTTTGCTAGATCGACGGGATCCTTCCCAATCCGACGGCTGCTAGATCTTCGCGACATCTTTTCAAAATAAGGGGTGCTTGTGGTAAAACTGTCGTCCGAAATAGGTCGATCTGCAGACAAAACGGATTCGAGTCAGCCCGACGAACAAAAGACATATAGCGCGAAAATCCTTGTACAGACTAACCAGAATACTTACTATCTCCAGTCCGCTCGATAATCCAAAGCGGAACCTAAACGATTCGGGTCGAAGCGGGCTGACAAGAGAGACGTGATTCGTCTCGTGAAAGACGAGGTTGGTATGAAGGAGGTTGTCGGGCCGCGGGACCTAAGGCAGCTCGAATTCGTTGGTCTGTAAAGTTAGACCAGCGGATATCTCCTCTCCGAAGACGAGCTATCAAGCAAACAGCTCGATGTCAACAAAGAACATCGAAGCGACCAGAGAAACTAATAAACCCTAAAAGCTAACCAACGCTAGCTGCCCATCTTGTCGGGATAACCGAATAGTCGAAATCCTCGACCGAGTGATGGTTGATCCTGAAGTAAAAGTATTTACTCTTCCACACATCCCTCTTCGGGATCTCGTCAAGGATCTTCCCATGATGAGGAGAGAGGTAGTAGGTCCCGGGGAAACGAGTGTTATGTTTTACCAAACAAACCCTCATCAACTCCTCAACCCCAAAGTCGATGCCCTCCTTAACGGCTCTGACCCCGAGCCCAATGACGTACCGGACAAAATTCGGGGTCATCTGATGAAAGGCCAGCTGAAGCTGAGCCAAAACCCATGAGATAATGCGAGGGATCGGGAAAAACAACCCGCATTTATCGAAGTAGGTATAAGAGGCACATCAGTAGCCCTCAAAAACAGTTTCCGGCGACATCGCCGGAGACGGGATGATTATCTCCACCTCCGGCGGGATCCGGCACTTCGCCCGTAACTTCTGTATATGGTCCACGGTTAAACTGGACGGTAGGTAGGGACCAAACGGTCCCGCCGCCACGGTTGAACTCGCCCTGACTGCACCCTTTCGAACCATGATGATTCGATGTATTGGAAATTTCTTTTAAGAAAAGAAGTAAGACGAAATCTCTAGAGGAAAAGTCTCAGAGTAACAGTAAAAGGAATAAGAGCGAGAAGCAAAAAAGATAGAATGAGGGAGAAGAAGTTACCTTGTCGATTTGTAGTGCAAGCAGTAATGGGAATCGTGTTAGGTAACTTCCCCTTTTAAACTATCTCGTGCTCGAGATCCATGGGATCTTTCGTATCCCGCAATCCCAACCGCTCAATTCAAAATTTGTAAATGATTACGAAAAAGATCGAGACAGTTGGGATCCTTCGATTTCTTGCAATCTCGACCGTTGATGTAAGATCTAATGGCAGAAATGAGTGATTGACGATTAAGTCACATCCGCCGTGTCAACGAACGCGCCACAAACAGATTAATCCAAAACACGCGCCCAATCTTGGTCATCCGATTAAAACAAGATCCGCGAACGAGGCGAAAACAACCATAAGGGTTTCTCTAATGCCAAGGGCACGCTCGCGTCTTCCCAAGAACGTCCACCGCCCATTAACCTCAACTTGTCAAAACTAATGGGCTGGGGGGCTATTGTTGGTACTGGATTTCCCTCTAGGAAATCCGGCCCATTAACAAATAAGACAAAGGCCCATAATTGTGAGCCCGTCCTAACATCAAGACAGAGAGGGATCGACCGTTGTCCTCTGTTGGGCCTATACGATTGACTTCATGACAAGGCCTAAGCGATGCCGAAGTAGGAAGCGATCGAGCTCGAGCTCGACAGAAGACGACGTGGAGGTAGAGCAACTCGGTCTTCGTCAGTTCAAATGATCCACGCAAATCTCGGAGATCGTTATGACGGTGAGGCCGAAATATCGGAACGAGAAGATCAAAGTCGAGAGTATTTAAGGAAGAAGTGGCGATTCATTCAAGACATTCCAACCCTAGCTTAGAACACTTCGACTAGATAGCTCGATCTTAAATCTTTGTACTCTCTTTTCGACTGTGTTTGTTCTATCTCGACGATCAATCTCAATAAAGTCTTTGATTCATAGGAAACTATACCATTTCTATATCCTGAAGTCCAAATCCACGAATACAAATTCTTAGTGTGAATCCCAGATCTCACAGTCGATGTATCGGAATTTTTTTTTTTTTTAAAAGAACCGGAATAGAAAATCTAAAGAGAGAAGAATTTCAGAATAGCAGTAAAAGAAACAAGAGCGAGAAGCAGAGATGCTAAAATGAGGAAGAAGAAGTTACCTTGTCGATTTGTAGTGCGAGCAGTAATGGGAATCGTGCTAGGTAACTTCCCCTTTTAAGCCAACTCGTGCTCCTCCTCCCTCGAGATCCGTGGGATCTTTCGTATCCCACAATCTCAACCGCTCGATTCAAAATTTGTAATGATTACAAAAAAATCGAGGCAGTTTGGATCCTTCGATTTCTTACAATCTCGACCGTTGATACGAGATCTATGGCTAGGAGTAAGCGGCTGATGATTAAGTCACATCCGCATGGATCGAGGCCAATAAGATTTATTGGATTCGGGAGATCTCAGCCGTTGACGGTTGACTAGATCGACGGTAGATCAAATTGCTCTCTAGAAAATACTAGTTGTGGCAGCAAACGCACTACAAATAGGACAGTTCGATCCACGCGCTCGGTTTCAGCCGTTTGATCACAACAGGATCTGCGGATAAAGCTAGGATGATTATTAGGTTTTAACACCCGAGACTCGTGCGCGTCTTCCCAAGAATGTCCACCGCCCGTTAACCTCGACTCGTCGAAATTAATGGGCTGGGGGGCTATTGTTGGTGCTGGATTTCCCTCTAGGAAATCCGGCCCATTAACAAACAAAACAAGGGCCCGCAATCGTGAGCCCGATCCATGAATAAGTATACGAGCTCGGCTGTCATCCATTTTGGGCCCATGGGACCATAATCTGACCAAGGCCCAAATAATAGTCGAAACGAGAAGTGATCGAGCTCGAGCTCGATAGGAGATGACGTAGAGGTAGAACGACCTGGTCTTCGTCTGTTCAACTGATTCCCGCGAATCTCGGAGATTGTTATCATGGAGAGACCAAAAGATCGGAACAAGAGATAAAAGTCGAGGACTATTTAAAGAAGAAGTGGAGATTCATTCAAGATATTCTAACCCTAATCAAGAACACTTCGACTAGATAGCTCGATTATCATACTTTGTACTCTCTATTCGATTGTGTTTGTTCTATCTCGACAATCAATCTGAATAAATTCTTTGATTCATAGGAAATCTATATCATCTTTATATCCAAAAGTCCAAATCCACGATTACAAATCCTTGGTGTGAACCTCCGATCTCACAGTCACGAGGCTCCTTATTTGGACACTGTAGAACTTGTTTAAATGTTTCTGAAGCATCAAGTGGTTCAGACTGGTTTGGAATCAATTCTTATTGGTTTAGATCATTAAAATGCCCAAATATAACCTATGTAGCTCGCCTTGGATGGACCGAATTTGGGCTAATCTGAAAATTTCATTACAAGGCTGATAAGCCTTATCGGATGGTAAGCGGTCTGGTTTGGCAACTCCTTGGACATCTTCAGTTCTGGTCTGATTAATGGGGTGTTTAAATTTATAATTTTGTTCTCTATGGTGGCTTGGTAGATGAGAGTGTTGATTTTGGTCATGTGTTGCCTTCAGCCTGATGGTCTTTGAGTGTTTCTCATCTAGTTTTAACATCACTTGTTTGTCTGGTCTAGTATATGGGTTGATGGCCTCATCATACCCTCTCTATTAAGAAAATTTTGACGTCAACTTTGGTACATATGCGCAGAGATAGAGATAGTTTGAATATAAACAAAGGGGGTTTAGAGAAATAACTTCATATTTGTGTTTGCTCGGTATTTGGGTATATGGTGCATCTGGTGGGATTTCGTTGATCACTATGGATACAAAGACATTTCTTCTAGGCTCATAGGATGTCTTCTTAGTCAGCAGTGGTATGTATTCTCCATGGTCGAGTTTCTGGTCTGAACTATAGTAGCTTATTCTCTTTGTTTACTTGTTTCTTTTTTGTTCTTACTCATGTTCCAAATATTTTGACAAAAACAAGTGTATTATACCTAGTTATACCAGTGTGAATAATATTATAAACAAATAAATACAAAGTAGAATTTACCTATATGTAAGATGTGTTGCAACCAACTACTTGTTCTTTGTTCCATGGTACACAATTTTTGTTTGGCTCATCGTTGGCCTCTTTGCCCAAGTTGTTGGAGTGTGGTCTTGTTATTATGAACAATAGGACATGTGTGCCTCTTGGGAATGTTTTAGCTTCAGATAAGTAGTTTGGTTTTTCATCTTCCACTTTATCTTTACATATTGCAATGTGCTCCAAAACTTGATCCAAAATCTGTATTATATTTATATAATCATGTGTTAAGGACGTTTTATCATTAGATATACTTACATTGGGTTTGGGGTTTCCTTTTATTTAGATTGTAAGGCAGAGATTTAAGATTTTTCCAGTGGTTGTACCATAAACTTGTCTTCTTTCTGGTCTGAAACTAAGATCACCATCGTTAGTGTTTCTTGTTTTTGGGCAGTGTGCACTCTTTTGGTACCTATACCTAATTATCTTTCCCTTGGATATGAAACTTGTATCAATCCTGTCATGGAATTAATGGAATTAATAAGAGCATGATGGTATAAAGTAACACTTACCTTAGAGTTTGGTGTTTGAACAATCGCTAGTTCTGTTTTTGGTTTCCACTTATTATTTGGCTCTAGACTGAACTAATGTTCTGGTTCTTCTCTTGGAACTTTAGGAGTTGATATATCATAGTTTTTATAGGTTTTCAACTATGATATAGTTGTATATATTGAGTCTTTAACCTGGTTTTTCGAGTCTATTGAGTCTTCTACAGGTAGGCTTGCGTTTGGAGCAAAGAACGGGATTATAGGACGTTTCTGGTGATTTGTGCAACGAGCTGAAGTTGGTGTCTCGGCCACGACTGGATGTCGACCGACACTGACATTGGTTTCGTCGACACTGAGCGCGAGAGAAGTTATACGCCAAGTTGAGACAAGTTTTGAAGAATTGCATAAAGACCCCAAAGTTTCCCCTAATTCTAATCTGACCCCAAAACGAGTTTAGGAGTTTTAATTAGGTTTTCAGACTCATTATTCAGTTTATCTTGTTCTTACTTTAGGGAGATTGATAGATTTCCTAAGGGGTTGATTCTTGCTACTTGTAACCTTTGAGAGAAGGATTTCGAACCCCTTTACTTTATCTATTCAGTCTTTTGGTTTTCTATTCATGATGTGTTGTTTGATTGATAATATGTCTGAGTAGTAACCTAGTTAGATTTAGGGATTCTCAATAAGGTTTTATGCATGTTTAGATAATTGATTTATTAGGATTCACAATTTGTTTGTTCATCACCTAAGTTGCGCTTAATACTGAATTCTGGGCTGATCACCTAGGGTTTAGATATGAGATAATTAACAATAGCACGAGAGTCTGAGTTATAATCTGAATAAACTTAGTGTGAGCAATTTGACTAGATACAAAGAGATTTGGTTTAGGAGAATTGTGAACCGATATAACCTGTTCTTAATGCTTGTTTAGAACTCTAGGATCGCAAAGAGATTTGGATCGCTAGGTTGCTAGATATAGAAAAAATCTCAGCGAAAGTTGGATTGTTTAGCATTGTGTTTCTAGTTCTTGAACCTGTGTTTAATCTGAATCCGGTTAGTTAAGTATCTGACATTTATTGATGTTTAGGATGATTGTCTAGTGGAATGTGGTTGCTTTTGATGCTGGGAATGATTATATGGAGTCAATTCATGAGAATATGTTGATGCAAAAATCCGGATTTTTAGAATCTCATGCTTGTTGGTCTTTTTGTTCGTTTTGCAGATGGAACCTTGTCTGAACCAAGGAAAATGCCCACGAAGAGCCTCTCCAGCCGATGTTTCTGGTTCCTCGTCGCAGCAATGCGATGCTCAGAACCAAGCGCCTTGGCCTAGAATGGAAGAGAGGAAGTTCAAGATTACTTGCTTCGATGACGAACCTGCAGTAGAGGTGAAGAAGCGAGAATGCGTCCATAGGGAAATCTCAGAGCAGTGGGACGTCTATGACAGCTTGTTCTGCAACGCCTGGTGTGACGTTAAGATCGAGCCCACATGGCTTCCTGACATGACCACCATGAGCAAGCTGAAGATACGATCAGATGTGTTGCGCATCTTACGGACGATAGGCTTGGGTACGATCTGTACCAAGTACTATGACTTATACCCAGAGCTGGTCAGACAGTTCATGGCCACGGTCTGTGTGTACTACACCAATGATGTGGTGAGGAAGGCTTCCGAGGGAACACTGACATTCATGGCTAAGGGCAGGAGATACAAGCTCAGCCTTCAGGAGCTATGCGACATCTATGAGTTTGACAGGACGAGAGAGAGAGAGTCAGTTTTCCTGAGCACTGGTCCGATGTGGAGCTCTTCTGGCAACACTTTGGCACCGGAGTGTATGATTCTCAGACCACCAGGCAGACCACTGTGCGACATCCGGTTCTGCCCTATCTTGTCTGAATGTTCTCTAACACTATCTTGTGTAAGATGGAGCCTGGGACGATGAGGATTGCTGAGCTTTTCTTGCTCTATATTGGGATTGGCAAGAGCGTTTATGTCAGTGAGTTTGAGGACGCTCATTTGGAGTTGGATATCAACATGGGATCTCTCTTTGCTCACCATTTGGAGTCGTTGAAGGCGACGAAGCCTTTCAATGGGAAGGCGATGAAGACGGAGTCGATCGGGAGTCTCTTAACTCCCATCTTTGACCATTTTGAGCTTGACAGGAGTCAGATGAAGATTTGTACTAAGAAACTTACCATAAACTTCACGCATTTGAAGAGCAGTCAGTGTATCAAGGGAGACACCAGTGGGAAGCAGTTCTGGTGGCATTTTCATGATATATCTGGCGTTGAGCACCTCTTTCCGCTCCCAGAGACTAAGCTTACAGGAATCACTGATGATCCTCTCTCACTCTCCTTCCAGCCCAATGTAGATCTCTGCCGAGCTGTTCCGCGCCGTTCTACTGTTCTTAGAGGCGCATCTTCTGGAGCTACTGCCTCTGCTGCTGAGCATGAGGTTGTCCCTGCTGATGATAAATATGAGTTTCCCGAGCTTCCCGGACCAGCAGAACACATGCCACCACCGTAGTTCCAGAAATGGTCAGCATCTATACTCAAAGGCATCTGGAAGAAGGTTCACAAGATGTCGTGCCAGCAGTCTCAGCGCGTTCACCACCCACAGCCACGACGTCGTGCACCTGCACCAGCTTCTGAGCACATCAGCTCCGAGGATGAGGAGGTAGAGGTGGCTGCCGACTCCGATGAGATGGACGATGGAGACTCTCCAGTCTTCTAGACACTTGCTGATTCTGCGTTTGTTTTTCTTTTTTCCTTTTCTTGAGTCATTTTTATGTTTCTTTTGAGTCAGTTTTTCAGTCTTTTTTGCTTGGAACCATGACTATTTGAGTTTATTGCATCTCCACTGTTGTTTTTGATGTGATCTTGAGTGACTTAACGCAGCTAACAGGTGAGGAATTGAGTGCTAACTCATGATCTTAACCACGGACGCATTTAACATGCTGCGTATGGTACCACGAGCTCGATGTCGGGCGACACTAAGCTTAGTGTCGGTCGACATCGGCCGTGATCAGGTTCGGATTTTCAGCTCAAAACTCTTTGGTTCCAATTTAATTTCTCCCGATCTCATACTACGGTTGCACTGAGGACAGTGCAGTCTAAGTGTGGGGGAGGTGGCTACTGACATTGTGCTTTATTTTCTTAGAGTCAGTCCCTTGTTTTCAGTTGCTTTCAAAATTGTTTTATTGAGTCAAAAAGTGTATGAAACTATGATTTTTCGAGGAAATTTTTCGCTGGAACAGGAACTAAGTGACCATTGGACAGACTTGCAGTAATTCTATGACTATTAGAAAACCCCAAACGGATCAACCTGACACCCATATCTAACCAGGTATTCAGAGGATCCATCAGTAGCCTCATCTTTAAACTTGACTTAATTTTCTTACTTAGGGGCTTGAGATCTCTGGATCGGATTCCTCTGATGCACTTGAAACAGCCTATCCTGTTTGAGTATGGTTCTTGATTTTCCCCTCCCTTGAAAGTAAAAAAAAAAAGAGAGATTAAAACCGAGGATAAGCTAGTAGCTTCGAAGTGGTCACAGGAGTGGTAGAGACCCCTATTACCTCCTGTGTATCCATGGAAAGATCCAAAGTTAAACCCCAAGTGAAAAGGAAAGAGCACTGATAGAAAAAATAAAATGATACCCAGTGGGAAAAATCAGTGCTAAGGGAGAAAGGGCAAAAAAAAGAAACCAGAAACCGACAGTTTGGTGGTCAGTACTGACTGAGTTGAGTCCATGTGTTCTCTGATCAATACTCCCTTTGTAAGACCGCACCTAATTGTATACAGAGGTTAGTGTGGTGAACTTGAATATCCTAACTTGATTGTGGAGTTTACTTGGGACAGTTGCTAAGTGTGGGGGAAGTATATTGTGGTCTTGACATCTGCAAGAAAGTTTTCAGTGGCTTACTAAGTGAATGTGAATGCAAAAGTTCCTAGGACGAAATGAGTTTCTGAGTTTTCAAACCTCTTTCTTATGCTTTAGTTCTTTCACTTGCTTGAGGGCAAGCAAGAGCTAAGTGTGGGGGAGTTGATATATCATGGTTTTTATAGGTTTTCAACCATGATATAGTTGTTTATATTGAGTCTTTAACCTGGTTTTTCGAGTCTATTGAGTCTTCTACAGGTAGGCTTGCGTTTGGAGCAAAGAGTGGGATTATAGGACGTTTCTGGTGATTTGTGCAACGAGCTGAAGTTGGTGTCTCGGCCACGACTGGATGTCGACCGACATTGACATTGGTGTCGGTCGACACTGAGCGCGAGAAAAGTTATACGCCAAGTTGAGACAAGTTTTGAAGAATTGCATAAAGACCCCGAAGTTTCTCCTAATTCTAATCTGACCCCAAAACGAGTTTAGGATTTTTAATTAGGTTTTCAGACTCATTATTCAGTTTATCTTGTTCTTACTTTAGGGAGATTGAGAGATTTGCTAAGGGGTTGATTCTTGCTACTTTTAACCTTTGAGAGAAGGATTTCGAACCCCTTTACTTTATCTATTCAGTCTTTTGGTTTTCTATTCATGATGTGTTGTTTGATTGATAATATGTATGAGTAGTAACCTAGTTAGATTTAGGGATTCTCAATAAGGTTTTATGCATGTTTAGATAACTGATTTATTAGGATTCACAATCTGTTTGTTCATCACCTAAGTTGTGCTTAATACTGAATTCTGGACTGATCACCTAGGGTTTAGATTTCACACACATGATATCATATGTGCATAATTAATCCCGACCCATCAAGTATATATGTAAGTACCTCTATTATAAACTAGCTAGTTCATTCTTTGAGTTGAGTACTCTCTCACAAATTATACTAATTAATTTACAACTCATGTTACATATGGATATTTTATGTGAAATCACAAGAAAACAAGATAAAACTTCAAAATCGATCGATATCCAACAAAACAAGGATCGGATACCGTCTATAGATCTTAATCAGTCACTTTTGAATTAATGAGAAATTAAAGTCTATAAAGTTTTAACTTTTACTACGTTTAAACACTATATGAAGGACAAAAAATAAAATAAATTGACATGTTTTGATTGATTGGTTATAACATACATATGCATAAGTGCGACACATAGGTAAATCAACAAGTTAATTAGATATAAGGGTTCACTCATCACTTAAATATATCATCAAAAGCTCAATACTTTGGGTGCATCGATGGGGATTTCATCCTTGATCGCAATATAAACATATAATCCAAAACTTTGGTGATCCAATATTCAGTCGCAACATGGTCGCAATATAGCGAAAATTATGCGACTTTTTGGCGACTGTATTATAGCGACTATATTTTCAGTCGTAAAACAGTCGCAACTTAGCCACTTTTTGCGACTAAAATTATCCGTCGGAAAACAGCGACTGATTTGAGATGGATTTTATTTGGTCTCAAAATAGTAGCAAAACAATAACAAATCAGTCGCAATATTTTGCGACTACACAATCAGTCGCAACATGATGTCGCTAATTCGTTGTTTTCTTGTAGTGTTAGAATTAACTTGTAGATAATTGAGTAAAAATGTTTAAAAGATTATAGTTTCCTAAAATTTAAATATAATATTTCTGTTTATGAAATAAATAAATATTAAAAATTGTATTATTAAAATTTTGGTTTTCAAAAAGTATCTAAATGTGATTTTTGAATATATAAAAGTATCTAAAAGAATATCTCAATTTTGGTATCTAAATGAATTAATATATTTTGGATTTAACAATAATATCAAACTAGATTTTTACCCACACTTCTTTATATACGTCATTACATGATAGCTTACTAGGTTATTTTTTGTTATTTTAACTTATCTTTAATTTATCTTTTTATAAATTAAATTTGTTAACTATTCAATCTAATCTATATTAAGTGAAAATATGATATGGTGCCAAATGTGAGAAGAAAACTAATAAGTTTTGTTTTTATTTTGATATTTTTAGTTTATTATATATTTAGTAGTTGTGGTTTATTGTTATTTTTAGTAGATGCTTAGTTTACTTTATTGCTGTAAAAACGCATATATATTTTATTTACAATTTTTATTTAAATTAATTCTAACTTAGTTCAACCCTCGTTTCACTACTAAAAAGTTGTTAAAATCAATAATCTTTGTAATATATAAGTTGTAAGATTCGATATGATAGGTTTTTAATTTAATTAAATATAATTTTTTGTTTGAAATAATATCATTTTAACGCATGATTATGAATTTATAAATAATTTAATATTTTATAACATTAAGAATATATCAATTGAAATTGATTAAGAAATATTTTGACTCATTTTCGAGTAGGTAAAGTTGATTTTTAATTTTATAGATAACTGAAATTGGTTAATATATTTTCAACTCATTTTATAATGAAATAAATATAAATATTTTTATGTTTACTTTATATATCAAAATGTAACTAAAATATGATAATCCTTTCATTTAAGATTTTGGATTAGTTTAAGTTCATTATAGTGTTTCTATAATTAAAATTGGTTTATTCATCTTTCTAACTTGTCTTCCAATGAACATAAATCCTTTTAAACATCTTACAGTATTCTAAGTATTTTGAAAATTTGATAAAATAGTCTTTTAAAAACCGTCATCGTAAAAACCTCAATCATAATCAAACTCATCATATATTTCAATAATATAAATAGTGAATAATTTTAATTTTTTATCAAATTAAGAATATATCAATTGAAATTAGTTAATACATTTTTAATCCGTCTTTCAGTAGTCAAAATTTATTTTTAATAGTATAAATAATTGGAATCGATTAATCTATTTTCAATCTGTTTTATGTTTTATAGTGGTCTAAATATAAATATTTTATGTTAATTTAATAGATCAAAATGTAATAAAAAGTAATTTTTAATAATAAATATGAATTTAGTAATTATGTTTTCTTAGAAATCATGAAGTTAAAAATATTTTTATAACCAAATGGTCTTGGTGTAGTGGTAAGGAGACGGGACTTGGGTGCACCACACTCAAGATTCGATCTACCAGGCCTACATTTCCCCAGTTGGCCACCCGTAGACGCCTTTGGTGGGAAGAAAATCCTGATTTCTATGGGCCTCGTGGGATTAGTGTTTGAGCCTAAAAAGCCTTTGAGATCCCTACGTTTATAAAAAAAAAAACTTATAAGATTTTGATATAATATAAAATATATATTTATATTTTAATTTAAAAGAAGATATTAAAATATATTATGAAAATATATTTTGAATAAAATCATAAACTAGATAATATTTATATCAAAATATAATTAAAAATATTTTATAATAAATTTGATAAATAATTTTGAAATTAATAATTATTTTTCTTAAGAAATAAAAAATAAAATTTTTGTTTATATAATATATATATATATATATATATATATATATATATATTTAAAACAAAAGATATTAAAATCTATTATAAATATATTTTGTAACAAAATCATTAATTAAAAATATTTAATATGACCCACATATAGTCTAAATTTAATAACCCAAAAATATCCTTAATGAAACAAAAAAATCTCAAATAAATGCAATGGCACAAACCGTGATATAACACATGACTAAAAGTTAATTTTTAAAAATGTTACTTGTTTTAATAATATAGATTAATTATCTAAATCCTATTGTGATTATATTTCTAATTAATACTAATTTTTTAGAATATAATTTTTGGAAAATTTTGTTTTTGAAATATATAGAATCTCATATATTTGTTTTAGAATATTAAATTGAGATTTTTTTAAATGTGAAAATATTGAATAAAACAATAATATAACACATGAGTGTACTAAGCTGATGATTTAGGCTCCGAATGGTGACATCGGATCAGGCGGTGCAGAATAAGCTGATCAGGTGGTGCGAACAGTTCAAGTGCGATTTGTACAGAAAAACGCAGTATGTAGAACAAGTGCGGTTAGTATGGAACAAGCAGTACGGAACAATATTTGAATGGTGAAAAACACAGTATGCGGTTCAATATAAATGTTCGAATGGTAAAATTATGTGATTCAAGTATAATATTAAACAATATTATTTTTTAAAATTTTCTACCTATTAATATACTTTTATACGTAATTAAAAATTAGAAAAGATGTTTTAATATAAAAATATTTTCTAACGCGTAAAGTAACAACACTTATTTGTATTATATATTTTTAATTTGTAATGAAAAAATATTGGAGAACTAAACGATGTATTAAATGGATATACCGAAGATGATCGAGGACTTGACAGAGTGATTATCTTTTCTATAAGTCATAACCAATCTATTACTAGATTCTCACCAGAGAACTAAGCAACTGACCAAATTTGACTTAACTAAAAGAATTATAGTCACAAAAAACGTGACTAACAAGCTTAACTAAACATATTTAAAAGTATCTTAAACGATATTAAAAAAATACGATATCCCGCTTATACGAATCTGAAGAATGATACACCTTTTAGTTTGGATATGGATACAATATAATATTACACTACCCAAAAATATTTTTATTTGACTAACTATATTTATCCTAAAGAGTTAGTCATGAGGGATATCATATCTTCGATATTTATTCTAAAGAGTTAGTCAAATAAATCTTAAAGAATCGAGAATATTCCTAAAATCAAAAACGTACAATACCAATGACCAATTTAATTAATAATCTTAAAGAGTCGAGAATATTCCTAAAATCAAAATCGTATGATACTATATCACCTAACCTAAACCAATATCAATATATATACACATGCAACATTTTGAACCTATCATACATTCAAAACACTATTCTTTATTCCTTTTCACGCTATTGGAGTCTAAACCAAAAATGAGTTATGTAGTTGCTATTTATAAGATTGGTTTCATTAAACTTGATTCTGTGAAGCCTTTTAAATCATGATGGAAGATCCGTGTTGTAACACCCGTCTCCCGGCGAACCGGAGACGCGGTATTAGGACGCCCGTTGAACCGGATTCGGTCCAACCGGGACGCCAACTCAACTCGTCCCAGGAACCCGACGCTCTCTTCGTATACAAATTCACCAATGACGTCACATGATCGAATCAATCCCGCATCCGGACCTGCAAGAAAACGGGGACAGAGAAGGGAAAGAGGACTGAGTAATTGTTTCAAACACAATTACCCAGCAAGGGCGGATTTAAGAAACCCGCGATCCCGGCTTACGCCACACAATTACGAAACACAAGTCCTAAGCTAATAACACCTTGCAAACATCGCCCAAAGGCTTCACCACACAATTCTAACGCCCAATCGTGCATACGAGCTCCAAGCTCACACTCATGAACACCTAACGGCTCCAAGCCCCACACAATGCGTCCAACGCACGGTACGTCCAACGCACCACCACACGGGAGGGCTCGCCAACACCCTTCTCCGACGATCAAGGACGTCCAACGCCCTACACGGAAAGCCCTAGCACAGTTCTACCACGCATATCCATCACACACAATCAACGTTTTCGATTTAAGCGATAGCCTAACATTCTACGTTCTCAAGCAATCGGTACCATACTACCCTAAACTACCTAGGAAAGACGTTATTAACAAAGGACTATCGTCCGGAATTGAAATAGAGCAAGGGAGATCACAACCGGTCCTCACCTTGGCCAAAGAAGGGAAAAACGGTAATTTAGGAAGTTCATCAGCCCAAACGAACATCAGATCTGGAAAGAGGACGAAAAAATAATCGATTTAGGCTTTCGTTTCGCTCAAATCGGATTCGGGATGAGCAAGTTATGGCAACTCGAAGTTTGGTTGACTTAAAGTCAACCGGTCAACCCGGTCAACCCAGACCCAGACCCAAACCAAGATTGAACCAAGCCCAATCCATAACCGGCCCAATTACCCTAACCAATCCTAACCGAAACTAAACCGGGCAAAATCGAATTGAACCAGGAAATTAAAGTAAACCGGACTTACCAGGAATTAGAAGCTGAAAAAGGAATCTAACCGGACCGGTCAACGCCTGACCCGGTCAACCCAGACTGGTCAACCGAGTCAACTCGGTCGCCGGCGGGTCAACTCGGCGGCGGTCTGGCGGCTCCGGCGGTGGAGCTCTGACGATTGGTCGTCGGTTCTCCGGTCACGAGCACTGCTCGCTTTTTTAGAATTGTGTGAGAAATGAGGAGCCCCTCTCCTCCTTTTATAGGGAAAAGAGCTAGGGCTTCCCTCTTTAATGAGTTGGGCCTTGGGCTTTGGGCTTAAATCAGAAAAGGAAACATATTAATGAGGAAATAATGGACTTGGGCTTGAACTAACTGGGCTTTCCTCTTCTTTTCTTAAAATTTTTATATGGGCTGGTATGAGTATGTTACAATTCTCCCCCCCCCCCTTGAAAAGAATTCGTCCCGAATTCCGTGGCGGGAGTTCTCCTCTGCAACTCTTTACCAACCACACCCCGCAGACTGCGCTGAACCAAATCTGAGTTGATTGCTTACTTGCTTGAAAAGAACTTGTCCTTGAATCCTGAAGACTGCTTCTCCCCCCCCCCCTTATTTCCAACCACGCTCTGAAGTGTCCTTCTCCCTGGTGCCAATCCATTAGCAGCTCCCAGAATGCAACACAAACGCCTTATGCTACCGCCCATGTCCATTTTGGTCGGTTTCCAACATTTAGAAACAACACTCATCCCTCGAGTGGTTCTAAGTCTTGAATGTGATGCTCCGCTTCAAACCAGTTCTCCTCAACGGTTTCCATTACCGTGCCATAGTGCATCATCCACTTCCAAATGGATTCTCTTCGACGGTTTTCCATTACCGTGCACTATTTTGTTGACTGTCTCACAAACCATCATCCTTGCTTTTCCTTGGTGAACGATGAGGTTAACCATGTCCATTATGGCTACCTGACTGATGGGGAACGACCCATCACGCTTCCGCTGCGCAGTCTGATTTCCAAACCAGCTTTCAATCTGACTTGTGGGGGATGACCTACCATGCTTCCGCTGCGCACTCTGATTCCAAGACCGGTTTCCAATCTGACTTCCAGCTCAAGGTTTCCTACCTTGTGATCCAGATGCAGTGCTTTCCAAACACTATCCTTTGGGTTTCCTTCCCCATTAAACCTGCTCTCCTTTTCTAATCCTTGCAGCTTCTTGCAAATCCATGATAGTGTTTTCCTAACACTCTTCCGTTGGATTTCCATTTCCAATAACCATCTTGCAATTACATAAGTCCGGCTTGCCAGGCAATTCCAAATGCCACAATGCCACTTCCCAAAACACTTCTGTGATCTTCTTTCCTTCTTGAAGAACTCCAATACCTGCTCCAGTAATCCACAAAGAACTCCATGGCAGACCGTTTCCTTTCCGGTTCCACCGTTGTATCTCGAGCCTGCCATTCCTTGAAGATCTCCTCCAGCTTCCAGCTTGGTCAATCTTCAACGAGCCGTCCATAACTCATTGAAGTTGATGTCACAAACCGATTCCAAGATTCTATACTTAAAACAGGTTTGGACAGTTTCCTGCTGCTCCTTGTGATCCAAGCAATTCAGCAACTCCTGACGCTCAATCCAGTCGGAACACCGCCACTTCCAAATGGCCTTCTTGCAATCCGGTCTTTCCACCGACCTCTCGCAGCTCCTGTAGAATTCCTTGCAATCCGATCTTTCCATTGACCTCTTGCAGCTCCTGCAGCACTCCTTGCAATCTGGTCTTTCCATTGACCTCTTGCAACTCCTGTAGCACTCCTTGCAGCTTCCCAACGCCTCTTGCAACTCTCTGCTACACTCCCGATGTATTCTCTCCGGTGAACGTTTCCACATCTTGATAATCCTCGCACGCTTGGTTGAACAGCGCTCCGAACAGATGATGACCCCGGATACACACCTCATTAGTACCGACTGCCATGTAGGTGCACACCACAACATAAACTACAACACACACCACAACATACTTCTCAGCACACATCACGACATACATCTCGGCGCACATCTTAAGGGCAGTAGCACCACTAAGGTTTGAAGACACTGACTCCAACCTGCACAGAGAAATTCTAACTAGACTAGGACCGGCGTGGAGAACAATCTATGATATAGTTGGTGCTTGAAAAGCTTTCGCAAAGTAACCATTTTATAAAATTTTCGCAAACGCTTTTGAAAAAGATTGAAAACAAGGTTTTGGAAAACAACGAAAGCTGATCTCCCAGGATAGGACTGGGAGACCTTAACCTAGGCTCTGATACCAAATTGTGACACCCGTCTCCCGGCGAATCGGAGACGCGGTATTAGGACGCCCGTTGAACCGGATTCGGTCCAACCGGGACGCCAACTCAACTCGTCCCAGGAACCCGACGCTCTCTTCGTATACAAATTCACCAATGACGTCACATGATCGAATCAATCCCGCATCCGGACCTGCAAGAAAACGGGGACAGAGAAAGGAAAGAGGACTGAGTAATTGTTTCAAACACAATTACCCAGCAAGGGCGGATTTAAGAAACCCGCGATCCCGGCTTACGCCACACAATTACGAAACACAAGTCCTAAGCTAATAACACCTTGCAAACATCGCCCAAAGGCTTCACCACATAATTCTAACGCCCAATCGTGCATACGATCTCCAAGATCACACTCATGAACACCTAACGGCTCCAAGCCCCACACAATGCGTCCAACGCACGGTACGTCCAACGCACCACCACACGGGAGGGCTCGCCAACACCCTCCTCCGACGATCAAGGACGTCCAACGCCCTACACGGAAAGCCCTAGCACAGTTCTACCACGCATATCCATCACACACAATCAACGTTTTCGATTTAAGCGATAGCCTAACATTCTACGTTCTCAAGCAATCGGTACCATACTACCCTAAACTACCTAGGAAAGACGTTATTAACAAAGGACTGTCGTCCGGAATTGAAATAGAGCAAGGGAGATCACAACCGGTCCTCACCTTGGCCAAAGAAGGGGAAAACAGTAATTTAGGAAGTTCATAAGCCCAAACGAACATCAGATCTGGAAAGAGGACGGAAAAATAATCGATTTAGGCTTTCGTTTCGCTCAAATCGGATTCGGGATGAGCAAGTTATGGCAACTCGAAGTTTGGTTGACTTAAAGTCAACGGTCGGTCAAAGTCAACCGGTCAACCCGGTTAACCCAGACCCAGACCCAAACCAAGATTGAACCAGGCCCAATCCATAACCGGCCCAATTACCCTAACCAATCCTAACCGAAACTAAACCGGGCAAAATCGAATTGAACCAGGAAATTAAAGTAAACCGGACTTACCAGGAATTAGAAGCTGAAAAAGGAATCTAACCGGACCGGTTAACCCAAACCGAACCGGTCAACGCCTGACCCGGTCAACCCAGACTGGTCAACCGAGTCAACTCGGTCGCCGGCGGGTCAACTCAGCGGCGGTCCGGCGGCTCCGGCGGTGGAGCTCCGACGACTGGTCGTTGGTTCTCCGGTCACGAGCACTGCTCGCTTTTTTAGAATTGTGTGAGAAATGAGGAGCCCCTCTCCTCCTTTTATAGGGAAAAGAGCTAGGGCTTCCCTCTTTAATGAGTTGGGCCTTGGGCTTTGGGCTTAAATCAGAAAAGGAAACATATTAATGAGGGAATAATGGACTTGGGCTTGAACTAACTGGGCTTTCCTCTTCTTTTCTTAAAATTTTTATATGGGCTGGTATGAGTATGTTACACGTGTCGCATGTGTTTCTTAGATAAACTTGATAACACTGACATGCACTCAACTTTAAATCCACCAAAAATGTGAATCTAACTATTGAAGATTTATTGACACAAATCAGGTATAAAATGAGAAAAAATACCTCATGCAGATTCCTTGTCGCAGCAGATGAATAACATGACGGCAGAAAGGAGAAGACAGCTCGATTTTGAGAGAGGTTATTATGGTTTATTAAGGTATTTTTATCGGTTTATTTTAATTTACCAAAATATTTGGTTTAGGCGCGGTAAACTTTTTTGTTTTGAGGGGTCTTTATAAGATTGCTATTTTATTTTCATATGAAATTATGAATTTTTGTTTTATTCTCAATACATGGTATTTTGAAATACAGTGTGGGTATGGATGTTGTTAAGAATCTGATGGATATACAATATCTTTTTTACAAGCTAAGTGTAATGAGTAAATTTCGATCAAAAGTGTAACTAGTAAAAATGTAGAGTTCCTTATTAGTCCCAATATAACATAAGATTTTAATATAATTACAAATCTTTGTAACTTTGTTCTAATAATTAATATATATATATATATATATATATATATATTCACGGTTATGTTCTAATCATATATTAGATATGTTTTTTAAAAAAATGATAACTACAAGATATGTTACTATATAATAATCACTTCTTACTAAAACATGGCTATCAATTACTATTATTAAATGAAAATACTAAACATGAAATCATAATAAAAAGTAAGGTTTTTAAGTAAGGTTCATTAACCATATTAAAACTGAAAGCATAATAAAAAGTTAAGGTTCTCAAGTAACATATACTAAATTATATATGAGATTTAGATTGGGACAAATACATTGCTTCTGGCATTATCAGTGCCACTGGCCTCTAGTTGGAACCTGAGATCTTGAACCTCCTCAAGTCGCGGATTGAACATGTAGTCCAATAATCCTTCCAAAGCCTCAACCCATATCTCATCAGGCTAAACCTATATAAAATGAGAATTTTAGCAAACTATCCTAAATTATTATATATAAACTAATGCAAAATGTTAAAACAATTACTTCCAGTGTGAAAGCTCCTCCACATCTCGAGCACCATGATCCTGTCTAGAGGCTTATTCTTTAAATATTCAAGCCAGAAGTCAACCGCGTATTTTTCATATGCCACACACTTTAACTTATTGTTCCTATTATGAATAAAAGAAGTTAATAAGAACTATCCTAATCAATTTTTCTTATTATCGAATACCACACTTCAATCAATTGTTTTTGTCGTGGTGTTTACTACTACAATACCGAAAACATGCACTTACATAGATTCTATGAGGTGGAACACTTTCCTTGTCCTTGCAGGGTTTAGGGATCAAATTCAAGGGGAAGATGATCGACACCACGCCCATGGTGTCTACACAAGATATTTGTGGTTATTTAGAGTTTCACAATTAGAAAAGATTAAAACTTTATTAGCTACGAATGTAAATATCATTGTAAAAATCAAAGATCTGGCATTAAAAATTGACTGAGCAAAATGTCAAACCTAAGAAATTGGTTTAATGGCAAAAAGGCTAAACAAACATTGGAAAGATGAAAACTTTCGGTAGTGTTTACCAATAGGAAATTCTCTGTTTGTTTTTATGCCACATAATATGGAGGAAACTAAAAAAATCCATGTAGTGCTTGGTGTCCAAAGGCTCGATAAGTTCGATCTCAGTGTCTTCGGTGGCGAGACTTTGTTGGACAGAAACTTGGATCCGCTCAGACCACCATAATTCCAGAGATCTCAATCCACTTGCCTTCATTTTTCTCCAGTCTAAATAAGTCATTTACTTGTCGTGGATAAATGACCATTTCGATCTTGCTTCCCTGCGCATAAGTGAAAGCATGAAGATCATATAGTCAGAACATGTTCATTCTTGCATGCCAAAAACTTTGTTAAATATTTTTCACTTACTCTCTGGTCGACCAAGATGTAACTTCAATAATGTCCATCTCTAAACACATAATATGTGTAGACTCATAAAATCTTAACTCTGAAGCACCAACCTGTTTCGTCTATGTTAGGTTGTGTTTCTGCTATGTAGTTGTAATGGACCATTGTGTTTTGGTATTGTTTCAGAGAGAAAGAAAGTGGGAGAGACGTTAGTGAGCATGATGATTATTACGACGAAATAACTCCCCCTCACCAAACAATGAACTTGAATTAAAGAAGGTTACAAGAAATGAGGGTTTTAAAAAATTGCCTCGAGCGCCGCATCAAAATAGAGAGAGGGAGAGAGAGAGGGGGAGAGAGAGAGAGAGAGAGAGAGAGAGAGAGATAGAGAGAGAGAGAGAGAGAGAGAGAGAGAGATAGAGAGAGAGAGAGAGAGAGAGAGAGAGAGAGAGAGAGAGACGTACGGTTATGTGGAGTGTGTCTCTTTGAGACCCTAATCAAATCAATTGATCATGGTTAAATATAATGGTTAAATATTATGCAAACCATACATTGGTTTTGTCTTTTGTTATGTTGTAGCCTCGTAGCCCTTGAACTTTATACTAGTTTTGTCGTTTGGTCTGGTGTAGCCTCGGAGCCCTAGAACCGTATACTTGTTTTGTCTTTTGTTCTCTTGTAGGTTTTTGTAGAGTTCCTCTGTTTCGGCGGGATATTTATGCTGCAGCCACCCTCCAACCCTCTTTTGCGTTTCATTTGGTGGGCTTGTGCTTATTGTTTACACATTAAATCAAAGACATGAAAAATATTCAATATTCCTCTCAACTGATATTATTAAATTTACTTAACAAGATAAGTACATATATACGCAAAAAAAAAAAAACCAGGTATCCAGAATCATTCACAAACTTAGTTTCTAACTTTTCAAACCATCATAAAACCAGTATTAATATTTCACACCAACCACTTCATCTCGCTATATATGTTTGACTAAAATCATTCGGAACTGCTATGTTTAATAGATTGTGTATGATTATGTATATTCTCTTGTTACAATAGATGGAAGATATCCTAGGATAATCTTTTATGATATATATATATATATATATATATATATATATATATATATCCAACGGATTCTACTTGTTGTGTATATATCTACTATAACATTAAACATCAAAACAACATACATATTTATCTTTTCTTAGTTAGCACCAGGCAATTGGTTTTATCGATTTCGATGATCTTAGAGGTTCAGGTTCCGGTTTACCAAATGATCCGGGTTTTTTTTTTATGTTTGTTATGCTCTCAAATTAATTAGGTGTATAATTACAGTAAAACCTCAAATTTGAGGTTTTGTAAAGAGAAACCTCAAAATGAGGTTATGTGGTTTCTTCTTTTTAGGGTTTAGGGTTTTAATCACTCCCAAAGAAACCTTTAACCATATACCCTGAAAATCTAAAGTTTCATCTTTGCTTTTACATTCTAGTCCCAAAACTATTTTTAAAATTTTTTCTGTGTACTATTTTTAATTTTAGTGTTACAAAACTTTTAAAACTATTTCCTAACTTTTTGTGATTTATAATTTTATAACATGGGAAGTATATCCAAAACTTTTAAAGAATTTAAAACAAAAATTTGCTTTCATAAAACATTTCTTCAGTCGTACTTTATATTGTGAGCAATCTTTTCTGTTTTTACTAAACTATAATAGATAAGTTTAAATTTAAAAATAGTGACAATGAAAAGGAATATATTACGACTACGTTAGACCTACAAGTGGGTAGATTTTTTTAAAAATTGCCAAATTAATCCGGGAAACCAAAACCCAATTTTTATAGTCCAAAACATTTCCATTACTCTCCTATACCTAAGAATTTTCAACAAAGTGTCTAGAAATCAGCAAATAAGTCAATTCCTTATTTTATTAGGTTCTTCCCCTTTTCAGAAATCTCCTTTGAAACATCTCTTTAATCTCTCTCTGAATCCTCTTTTATATCCACCCATCTCAAACAGATATCTCTTCTTCAAATCTAGTTTTCGAGGCTCTCAATTTCATCACTAATTTTGGCTGAAACCTTATCGACCCTCTTAAACTCTTCCTTGAATCTCTCAATCAAAAAACCCTCCATGATACGATGCCTACAACTACAAGTAAGATATGACGTTTAAGTGTGTGTTAAACCGTCTAGTTTTCTTCTGCTTTGCTTTGATTTTGAAACATGACAACTTATGAATCTGATTATTGGTTTGCTTATGATTTACTTGTGGTTTGCTTGTGATGTAACAATTATTTTTGGTTCTACAGGTTGTAAGCAACTCCTATATTCCTCTATCAGCTTCAATATGGTCTCCACAGTATAGGTAAGTTGGTTGTTTTTTTAATAAGTGTTTGATGAGTTAGAGTCTGATGGTTAGGATGTTAGCTTATAGTTAGCATGCAATGGAGTTTGACGTCTCTGTTTAACTCATTAATGTGTTTTGTTAAGTTTGAGTGTTTGAGCGTTTACAAGATAGTGTTTGTATTATTTGAGACATGACCAAACCATTCATAACTTTATTCTAAAATATTTTTTAAGAGATCTATCAACGACGTATGAAAGACATGGTTAGCATCACAAAGGACTGCAGAAGCACTGCAAAGAACTGTGACATCGGGAGATCTCAACAAATGAATATAAAAACATCTTTCCTTAGGTAAAGTAACATTTTTCACAATCCATGTTTATAAAATCATCTCACGTTCTTTATTTAATTATTTTCTCTAACTGTTTGTAATTGTCACAGACCACTGAGAAGGATGGACGAGTAAATCCTTATGGAGTCGAAAGCATGATAGAAAATCTTTTAATGGGCAAGCGCAAGCAGCCCATACACTTTTAAGTGTTGTGGCCCACCAAGAGCACCTGAAGGAAGCTCAAAGTAAAACTACAACACCATATGCTTCGTAGGTTGCTTATCATTGTCTCTTGCATTTGTTAATTTTTGGGATATGATTTAGCAACTCCTAAATGCTGGAGTTTGCGTATGTAGATCGTTTGTGTCTACATGTTACCAATGTTATTTTAAAGCAAATGTTTGTTACATTTCTTGTACCATTAAAATTACGGTATCACCAATTACCAAATCAAAAAATGAAAATAATTCAAATTCTTATTTTTACGAATAAAAGTCACTTAACAGTTTTCATTTATTCGCACTACACACACAAAGTAGTCGCTAAATATTTACCATCAGCGAATCTAGATTTTTCGAATAGTCGCTTAATAATTGTTATTTAGTCATTAAACCGTCGCCAAGTAGTCACCATATCTTATGACTATGTTATGACTATATTAGACAGTCAGACAGTAGTCGGCAAGTCAGTACCATAATCGAATCTAGATGTTTCGATGATGAGTTCATTCTTGTTCCTTATCCCGAGCCACCGATTCCTCCAACATAGATGAAACCTGCAGCATTCAAGAGGATGGTGAACGACAGAATGCGTGGTATATGTGAGATGGTTGCTAGCTTTTCCTGTCATCGCATCACGAGAGTCTCTATTCTTGCTCTTGCACCTCATCTTTGGTGTTCCCCGACCCCTGATTCTGGCGACACTGATCCGTATGATGGGATTGACCATGAAGAGTCTTCCTAGTTCTCGTATTCTTCGACGATTCGGTTATGTACTTTTTCTTTTATTTTTCCTTCTTCTAAGTTATTTTTATGTTTCACTTGAGTCTATGTCAGTCCTTCACCTTCGGAACTTATGTACTATTGACCTTGATGTTTACCATTATGCTTTGATATGTGTTGTCTTTGTTTTTATTAGCCTACATGTTGATCTTTAGTGTGAAAACACGAAACAGATTGATGTCTGCGAAAACAATTACGTACAGACACACACAGATGCACCCTTTTTATCGGTCGATGCAGGTTGCCGGGTCAGGTAACTCACGAGATCGCAAGTTCACTTCGTTCCTTATCATCTTTAATCGATCCTAAGCTTCGATTCCACTGGGGACAGTGTGTTTCAAGTGTGGGGGAGGTAGTACTGACATCATATTTTTCTTTTCTAAGAGCCAGTCTGTGTCGTTTTATTAAGTCAAAACCTTGAGTAGGAAACAAGGACTTTTTGAGGAAATCACCACATTTGCATGAACTTAAGTGACCATTGGATGAGCTTGTTAGTGAATCTCTAACTTTTATAAAACCCCACACATATCAACCTACCAAAGATACCCATAACACTTCAGTATTCAGAGGATCCATTAAGGGCTTGGTATACTTTGGATCCATTATTGAAAACCCCACACATATCAACATGGAAGTCTTGTAAACATGTCTGAGTATGGTTCCCTTCTCCTTTCCGTTCAAGCACACTAAAATAAAAAGAGAGTAATAAACTGCGGATAAGCTAGTAGCTTCGAAGTGATCACGAGAGTGGTAGAGACCCCTATTACCTCATGTTCTTTATAGAATGTGTCCAAATTAATACCACCATAAAAGGGAAGAGCAGCTGATTAAAAAAAATGATACCCAAAGGGGCAAGATCAGCTGCTGGAATGAGAAAAAGGAGAAGAAATGAACCAAAAGTTGACAATCTTGTGATAAAGGTACAGACTGAGTAAGAGTCCATGTGTCATCTTATCGATACTCCCTTGGTGATACCGCACTTAATTGATTACAGAGGTCAATATGGTGAATTTGAATGCTCTGGCTTGATTGTGGAGTTTACTTGGGACAGTTGCTAAGTGTGGGGGAAGTACATTGTGGTCTTGATTCTTACAGGTTTATTTTCATGCGGTTTACTAAAGGGAATGTGAGTGTGGTGCTTCGACAATAAAATGAGTTTCTGATGTTTTCAAACTTCTTCTCTTGATCTTGGTTATCTGTTTGCTTGAGAGCAAGCAAAAGCTAAGTGTGAGGGAGTTGATATCTGTTGGAATTGTGTCCAGTAATCTCGGTACTGTCTCTAGAAAGTAAGAGTATGTCAATGATCAGACATAAGTCATATAATACTGGGGGTCATGATGGCTTGCTAGAGTCCGCTCATGATCTATAAGTCTTGGACTTATTGCCTTTATTATATGATCCCATATGGGTCACACGCCTAAGCTAACAGGAAAAATGTGTAGGAACGGTTTAGCAGAAGTACAGTAAAAGTGCTAGGCATTTACTGTACTTAGAGAGAATAAAAGGTTTGGCCACTGTGCATCGATCGATGCATAAGGTGCAACGATCGATGCAGTGCGCAAACACCGACGAGTTAATTGGTATTTGGGCCAAATGGCCCAAACGGAACAGGACGAGTTTTGTGTCATAAAACTCGAGTTTCAGACTGATTAACCCTAACACTTGAGCCGTAAACTCTCTATCTCTGCGCCGAGTTCCCCTTGTGGTCTAGCAGCTGTTTCCTGTGAAAGCGTGTGTGAACCTTTGGAGGATTCATCCCTCGGTGTTTCTCTGATCTCAGACATACCATCTTCTTCCGCTGCAATAACAGGTATAAGGTGAGATCATCATTTGTTTCTATTCTGAGAAGAACCTAGATCGCATGTTTAGGATAATCTGAATCTGGAATTGAATCAGGATTGATCTAAACGTTCCAACAGTGGTATCAGAGCCAGGTTCTGGTTTTTCTTGTTTAGATTCATGTTTAGGATTGTTTAAAGAGGTGTTTTTGAATCAATCTACTGATAAGATTAAAACACTTAAGAAACAAGAATTGAATCCTAAACAAACTGTTTAAAAATCGCATGACCAAACTATATTGATTTGGTATGTGATCTAAACTGATTTTGCATCGACTGAGATCGCATTGCATCGATCGATGCAATGCAAGGATCGATGGTTGCAGTCGCGAGAGATTGACCGCGATCGCATGGATCGTTCAAACGATCGCATGGATCTCGCGAGAATCTCTCGGCCAAACCTGATAACCGTTCGTGCACGCGTGAGAGCATCGATCGATGCAGGATCGATGAACGATCGTTGCAGGATCGATGCTGTGAGCATCGATCGATGCGGTTAGGGTTTTGGCTCGGTTTAATTTAATTAAAATTAAACGTCTCGGTTTAATAAACAGATTTGATAATTTTATCATGTCTGGTTAAACCGGGATAAGAAATCCAATGTCGAAAGAAATATTGGATTTAGTGCCTAAACCAGGAATTTCTAATTTGATTTGGTTGGACCAAATAAATTGAGAAATTCCGGTTTAGTAAATAACCGGTTGACAATTGTGGTCATCGTAGTAATTGAAACTTGGTTAGACCAGTTTTAATGAACCAGACCGGTTATGTCAAATAATTGGACAATTGGGTCATGTCTTGGACATGGACCAATTCTTGGGCCTCGGGCCAAGAAGTTAAAACAATTGGGCCAATTATTTGAGTCTTTCTTCAGATTAATTTAAAATTTATTTTATAATATATAAAGTCGATTTTAAATTAAAGTTTCCGAAATTTTGAAATTAGAAAGTTTCTTAAAATAGAAGTTTCTGAATTTGCGGGTTTTGGATTTTAAGAAATTTCTAAAGTTAGAAAATTTCCGGTTTTAGAAAGTTTCCAATTTTAGAAAGTTTCCGAAAATAGTAGGTTTCAAAAAAATAGAAAGTTTCCCGAAATAGTAATCTTCTATTTTGGGAATGAAATTTTAATAAACCTACGAACCTCAAATAATATCAAGCGTTGGATGTCTTGTCCAGGCTATGTCAGCTGTCAAAGCCCATTCAATTGTATTCATGGCCTTACAGTGTGAGGGTGTCTGCTTTTGCGTGGGTAAGACGGTTTGTGATTCATAAATGTCATTGGGAGTCCCAGACATTAATGATTACATGACTGTATAGTCGGGTTTTCTTGACTAGGCCATCGGGAGTCCCGGGCCTTGAGACATCAGAGTGGATTGGGCCTCGGGCCCAGATTCACAACCAAGAGTTATACCACGGATATAATTAGCCAATATAGGGCTTACCGATATAAGCTAAGGTTTGGTGACGGCCAGTGGCCCACTTTAATCTTAGTTATATGTGGATCTTGGAATCATTATATTCTATTGAGGGTAACTTATGTTATTGAATATAATGCGTGATTAATCATATTAAATTTTTAATACGAGATTAGTCATTTTGAACATTTAACTAATAACCTTTTTATTAATATATTTCAGATATGACTACTACAAGCACACAAAACACATTCTCGATCCGGTCTGTTCTCGAGAAGGAGAAGCTGACTGGAACGAACTTCCTGACGTGGTCAAGGAACTTGAGGCTGGTCCTCAAGCAGGAGAAGAAGGACTATGTCCTTCGTGATCCCCTCCCCGAGAGGCCTCTTGCCAATGCCGCCAGGACTCTGCACAATGCTTGGGAAAAGCATTCGTCAGATGAAAATGATGTCTATTGCCTGATGTTGGTGACAATGACTCCTGAGCTGCAAAAACAGTTCGAAAGTGTATTGTCTCCCATCGAGATAATGGCAAGCCTGAAATCGCTTTTTCAGGAGCAGGCTAGGACTGAGAGGTTTCAAACAGTTAAGAACCTCTTGGACTGCAAGTTGGCTGCGAATGCGGCAGTGAGTCCTCATGTCTTGAAGATGATGGGTTATCTCGATCATCTTCAGAAACTCGACTGCCCAATCAGCCAGGAACTTGCCTGCGACATCATTCTGCAGTCTTTACCTGCAAGCTATGATCAGTTCATTCTGAACTTTAACATGCATGGCTTGAGTAAGACACTACCTGAGCTTCACGGAATGCTCAAGACTGCAGAGCCCAACTTGAGGAAAACCGCCAAGGACCCCAATGTGCTTATGGTGCAGAAGGGCAAGGGGTTTAAGAAATCCTCTGCTAAGGATAAGGGAAAGGCCAAGGCTGTCCAAGTCACGTACAAGGACACGCCAAAGCCCAAGCCCAAGTCCAAGGCTGGGCCTACTGACATGTGCAGGTTCTGCAAAGAACTGGGGCATTGGAGAAGAGATTGTAAGAAATTCCAGGAAGGTCTAAAGGAATTGAAGAAGAAGACTTTCGAGACTTCTTCATCAGGTATTTTTGTTATAGAAGTTAATACAACTACTTCTGATAATACCTCATGGGTCATGGATACTGGTTGTGGGGCTCATATTTGTACTAATATGCAGGCACTCAGCAACAGTAGAAGGCTGAAGCAAGGACAAGTGGAGCTACGAGTTGGGAATGGAGCGAAAGTTTCAGCACTAGCTGTAGGCACATACTTGTTGTCTTTACCTTCGGGATTGATTTTAGAACTGAATAATTGTTATTTTGTACCTGCTATAAGCAGAAATATTATTTCAATTTCTTTGTTGGATTTGGAAGGTTATGATTTTTCAGTTAAGAATAAATTATGTTCCTTCAATCGCAACAATTTGTTCTATGGTTCTGTCCCTCTTTCGAATGGGCTTTACATACTCGATCAATCTGCGCCAATTTATAACATTAATACAAAACGGTTTAAACCTAATGAGGAAAACCGAACGTTTCTATGGCATTGTCGTTTAGGGCACATCAGCGAGAAACGCATCAAGAGGCTCCATTCGAATGGACTTCTTGGCTCATTTGACTTTGAGTCATGTGAGAAATGCGAATCATGCATGATGGGCAAAATGACACGGGCCCCCTTTAATAAACCTAACGAGAGGGCCAGTGACTTATTGGGCCTGATACACACTGATGTGTGTGGCCCAATGTCCACAAATGCAAGAGGAAACTATCAGTACTTCATTACCTTCACTGATGATTTCAGTAGGTATGGATATGTTTATTTGATGAAACATAAGTCTGGATCTTTTGAAAAGTTCAGAGAATTCCAAAATGAAGTACAGAACCAACTTGGCAAAAGCATTAAGGCTCTTCGGTCCGACCGAGGGGGAGAATACTTGAGCCAGGAATTCAGTGATCATCTGAGAGAGTGTGGGATCGTATCCCAACTCACTCCTCCTGGAACACCTCAATGGAATGGTGTGTCTGAGAGGAGAAATCGGACCTTATTGGATATGGTTCGATCTATGATGAGTCACACAGACCTTCCAATATCCCTTTGGGGATATGCTCTGCTAACAGCAATGTTCACTCTAAATAGAGCGCCATCAAAAGCAGTAGCAAAGACACCATATGAATTATGGACTGGAGAAGCTCCAGTGCTGTCTTATCTCAGAATTTGGGGTTGTGAAGCTTATGTCAAGAGATTAATCTCAGACAAGCTTACACCAAAATCTGATAAATGCTATTTCATTGGTTATCCACGGGAAACCAAGGCTTATTACTTCTATCTACGTTCCGAGAACAAGATTTTTGTTGCCCGGGATTGTAACTTTCTTGAGAGGGAGTTTCTCTCTAAGAAAGACAGTGGGAGTAAGGTACTGCTTGAAGAAATTCAAGATGAACAGGATACTGCCCAACCTAATGAGGAAGAGCAGCAGGAGGACCTACAAGAAATTGTAGAGCCTGAACCTGTAGTACCTGAAGTTCGAAGATCCGGGAGGATCCGTCACGAACCCGAGAGATATCAAGGATTCCTCGTGACTAACTGTCATGATCTTTTGATCATTGATGGTGATGAACCATCGAACTTCAATCAAGCCATGATGGGCCCAGATTCCTCTAAGTGGCGCAAGGCCACTGATTCCGAAATGGACTCCATGTCGGTCAACCAAGTTTTTTCGTTGGTTGACTTACCCGCTGGTGTAAAAGCCATCGAGTGCAAATGGATCTTCAAGAAGAAGATTGACGTGGATGGAAATGTCCAGATTTATAAAGCCAGGTTGGTGGCAAAAGGTTTCAGACAAGTTCACGGTGTGGACTACGATGAAACCTATTCACCAGTGGCTATGATGAAATCTATTCGGATTCTACTAGCAACTGCAGCTTTTCATGATTATGAAATTTGGCAGATGGACGTGAAAACCGCCTTCCTGAATGGTATTCTGGAAGAGGATGTGTATATGACACAACCTGACGGTTACATAGATCCGAAGAATGCTGGGAAAGTATGCAAGCTTCATAAATCCATTTATGGATTGAAGCAAGCATCGAGGAGCTGGAATCTTCGTTTTGATGAAGCGATCAAGCAATTTGACTTCATCAGAAACGAAGAAGAACAATGCGTGTATAAGAAATCTAGTGGGAGCAAGATTGTATTTCTTATTCTGTATGTCGATGACATACTGCTTCTCGGAAACGACGTTCCAATGCTAAAGTCCGTAAAAGACTGGCTTGGAAGTTGTTTTTCCATGAAAGACATGGGTGAAGCCGCATACGTTCTTGGAATTAGGATCTATCGGGATAGACCTAAGAGGCTGATAGGCTTGTGTCAAGACTCATACATTGACAAAGTCCTACAAAGATTCAGCATGAAAGATTCCAAGAAGGGCTTCACGCCAATGGTACATGGCACAACGCTAAGCAAGAAGCAGAGCCCTACGTCGGCTGCTGAGCTTGAGCGCATGAAGAATATTCCTTATGCATCTGCAATAGGATCTGTCATGTATGCCATGATCTGTACTCGTCCTGATGTTGCTTATGCATTGAGCATGACGAGTAGATACCAGTCAAATCCAGGTGAAAACCATTGGATTGCCGTAAAGAATATCTTGAAGTATCTAAGACATACTAAGGATAAATTCTTGGTGTACGGTGGAAGTGATGTGCTTAAAGTCAGTGGATTCACGGACGCAAGTTTCCAGACAGACACAGATGATTTCCGGTCACAGTCCGGTTATGTCTTTTGTCTGAATGGCGGTGCAGTAAGTTGGAGAAGCTCCAAGCAGGACACCGTTGCTGATTCCACTACAGAAGCTGAATATATCGCCGCCTCAGAAGCAGCGAAGGAAGCTGTTTGGATACGAAAGTTCATTATGGAACTAGGTGTGATACCAGATGCGGCTGAGCCTCTGGCGCTATTTTGTGACAACAATGGTGCTATAGCTCAGGCAAAGGAACCAAGATCACACCAGAAATCCAAGCATGTTCAAAGAAGATATCACTTGATACGTGACATCGTTAATAGAAAGGAAGTCAAGATCAGCCGAGTTCAGACAGATGATAATGTCGCTGATCCGTTGACAAAGCCACTCCCAAGACCTAAGCTCGAGTTCCTGACTGAAGCTGTAGGCATTAGAAACATTGAAATGTAATCTAAATTTGAGTGGGAGTTTTGTGAGCTTTATTTTAGTTATTTGATATGTTCTTGTAAAACATTATTTTATGTTTAATGAAATTATTATTTCAAGATTATTTTAACTGTGATGAAATAATCGTTCCAAAATGATATGAAGCATTTTATAGGTCATCAAAGTAAGTGACTTGATCTTGAGTCATCAAAGTCATTTAGCTTGATCATGAGACCCTATATTTGATAAATGTTTTATATCATCCTGTCCCTAGTCGAAGGTTGTTGAAACTGGAACACCAACAACCGTGTGAGACTGGATTGGTACGTGACTTATGACAAAGTCTCAGTGTGTCATAGATGCGCGGCATCAAAGTCAGTACATAGGTGCATGTTGGGAACATACGACCGGACAAGACCCGCTTATAAGAACTCTTCAGGATATTTATATCTGTGTCATAAGAGATTCTTACTACGACTATAGAGTATAGTCCTTAGACCTGAGTTCACATGCATGTGATTGCACATGGACTGGTGTACTTTGATCATTGTCTAACGCTATCGTTATGCGATAGCTATAAGGACCTTGTTTGGGTACATCATGAAATGAGTAGTTTACAGTGATGGAACAAGATGGGATTTGTCCCTCCAATATAAATGGAGTGAATATCTCTAGGCCAATCGGAGATTTGAATACTGGAAAACGCATGGCCATGCTCAAACGGACTTTCCCGAGTCGTTTGGATTGTCAGTATCAAATCAGAGTCCGATGAACAAGATTAGGCTTTATAAGGATGACACTGATCTTGCCTTATGACTAATCGAGATATTGTGACAAAAGGATTATGAATACAGAGATTCCAGTACAAGTGGGAGATTGTTGGAATTGTGTCCAGTAATCTCGGTATTGTCTCTAGAAAGTAAGAGTATGTCAATGATCAGACATAAGTCATATAATACTGGGGGTCATGATGGCTTGCTAGAGTCCGCTCATGATCTATAAGTCTTGGACTTATTGCCTTTATTATATGATCCCATATGGGTCACACGCCTAAGCTAACAGGAAAAATGTGTAGGAACGGTTTAGCAGAAGTACAGTAAAAGTGCTAGGCATTTACTGTACTTAGAGAGAATAAAAGGTTTGGCCACTGTGCATCGATCGATGCATAAGGTGCAACGATCGATGCAGTGCGCAAACACCGACGAGTTAATTGGTATTTGGGCCAAATGGCCCAAACGGAACAGGACGAGTTTTGTGTCATAAAACTCGAGTTTCAGACTGATTAACCCTAACACTTGAGCCGTAAACTCTCTATCTCTGCGCCGAGTTCCCCTTGTGGTCTAGCAGCTGTTTCCTGTGAAAGCGTGTGTGAACCTTTGGAGGATTCATCCCTCGGTGTTTCTCTGATCTCAGACATACCATCTTCTTCCGCTGCAATAACAGGTATAAGGTGAGATCATCATTTGTTTCTATTCTGAGAAGAACCTAGATCGCATGTTTAGGATAATCTGAATCTGGAATTGAATCAGGATTGATCTAAACGTTCCAACAATATCATGGTTTTTATGGGTTTTAAGTAATTATATATGTACATAATCGAGTCTTTTATAGTGTCTTTCTAGTCTTTTCAGGTGTTTTACAGGTTTGCACACGTTTGGAGATAATTTGGAAGATATTGAAGCTTTTTGGACATTCTTTGGAGATGACGATGTGATGATATAAATCAACCATAGTGATCAAGCTGAGAACTGACCGATGCAGATCTTGCATCGGTCGACAAAAGTCTAGCAAAAGAGGCAAAAATTACCGTAACATTATCGGCTTCAAATATCAGTCATATGTACCCGATGTTCAGATATCAATCGAGCATTGACCGATGCAAAACCTTGGCATCGAACCACGCAGACTGGTTCCATGAAGCATTCACTAATTTTACAAGACTTTTGGAAAATTGCAAGAAGGGCCCAAAAGATTCATTATTTACAAAGGAGACCCAAGACGTGTTTTTCACTTATTATTAGGGTTTTTATGTTTTATTCATACTACACTTTTGATACTCTTGGCTAGAGAGAGTTTTTGTGCTTGGGGATGATCCGAACCTTGTACTGCTTTTGGAGAAGATTTTGAATCCATTTTCTATTCTCTTATCTATTTTAATGATATCTATTTCATCCATGTCGTTTGTTTTATCTGATATGTCTGAGTAGATCTCAAGTTTGGTTTAGGGATTCTTGTTAGGGTTTTCATGGAATGTTAGATTGATTTATCAGTTAAGATTCATAACCTGTTTAGTTCTTCATCCTAAATTGTTCTTAACGCTAGTTCTAGCTTGATCACAAGGAATCTAGATCTTAGATTGTTAAATTGACACGAAAGTATAATTTGGTATCTGACATATTTAGGTTGGGCAAATTAGATATTCGCAAAGAAATTTGGTTTAGAAAATTTGTGAACAAATCGAACTTGCGCTTAATGCTAGTTTAGTCTTTAAGAATTGCAAAGAAATTTGGATTTCTAGGATTTAGACTTAGTGAATTCTCGAAACGAGTTTATTTTACATATGTGCTTTGAGTTCTAGAACCGTTCTTAATTAGATCATGACTGATAATTAATCTGCATTACTTGATTTCCTGAGAACTCCCTTGACCTGACGTGTTTCCGTATTGAACACAAACCGTCTGCTTATTTATTTCTGTTTAGATTGATTGCTTTTTAATTGCTTCTGCTTAGCTTAACTCAACGCTTTACGATTTATCGTAAGATTCTTGAGTCTTTAGGGATTAAAACTTTGAACATATGAATGGACAATAAGTTATTTGCGGGAAATATGGCAAAAGAACAAACCAGACTTCTTGTTCCTTTCGGAGACTAAACAGGAGTATGGCTTTACTTTCAATTTTATGGGTCGTTTTCGATACGATAAAATACATACGGTTGAACCAAGATGATCCAGTGGGAAAATGGCGTTATATTATCATGATGACTCTAATGTGGATATCATGTATTCTAGTAATAGATTTATTGACATAGAGGCAAATCTACTAGGAAACAGAGTATCTTTATCTTTTGTTTACGGTGATCTAGTACAGAAGCTAAGAGATCAAGTGTGGGAGAGGTTGACTCGGTTTGGATTGATAAGGACAAAACCTTGGTTCCTAATTGGAGATCTTAATGAGGGGCTAATTGAGGCAATAAAATTAGGTTGGGATGGATCATAAGGTGGTTCTGATGTAGATTTGGTAGCTAGAATTGGAAGATGTATACATGAATTGTCAATATGGAGGATAAATAATCTCACATATGGAAATGATAAAATTCATGAATTACAGAAATCTCTAGAGGAAGTTAAAAACGATGATATGCGCTCAGAGGAAGAGGTAGTGGAAATTACAGAAAAATTAAAAGAGGCATACAGAGATGAGGAGCTTTTTGGTAGCAAAAAAGCAGAAGTTTATGGCATACATTTGGAGATAGGTATATTAAATTCTTTTTTGTGTTGACGAAAAAAATAAGAGAAAGGAATAGAATTGTAGGGCTTCACAATTCATAAGGAGATTGGGTCACGGAAGAAAATGAGGTGGAGAAAGTGGTTGGTTGATTATTTTGCGGAACTTTTTCATTCTACAAATCCAGAGGAGTTTGAGGACTTTCTGCAAAGGTTCTAGCTTCAATTACAACACAAATGCATGAGAAGCTAGTGGCTTCATCTTCAGAAGAGGAAGTCAAGAGAGCGTTGTTTATGATGCATCCAGAATAAGCTCTAGGTCCGGATGGTATGACAACTTTATTTTTTCAACAATCATGGCCGGTTATAAAACAGGATGTCACACAATGGGTCAACAATTTTATTTAGGGAGGAAAGTTGGATCCAATGATTAATATGACAAATATTTGTCTTATCCCTAAAACAGAACGACTAGTAGAATGACGAAAACGAGACCTATAAGCCTATGTAATGTAGGCCACAAGATCATTTCCAAGGTTCTTTATCAACGTTTGAAGGGGCTTCTTCCACTCTTAATTTATGAAACACAGTCGGCATTTTTTTCAAGGAGACTGATTTCAGATATTATACTTATTGCACATGAGATGTTCCATGGATTGGGGACAAACAAATCATGCCAAGAGAAATTTATGGCAATCAAAATGGATATGCGTAAGGCTTACGATCGGATTGAATGGTCGCTTATTGAGAACCTTCTTGGTAAGATGGGATTTGCGATACAATGGATTGATCGGATAATGAGATATATCTCTACGGTTCAATATAAGGTGCTCATCAATGGCCAACCGCATGGTATGATAATTCCAAAGCGGGATCTTCGACAGGGAGATCCTTTATCACCATATTTTTTTTTTTTTAGGGAAGCCCTAATATCAAATATCAAGAAAGCGGAACGAAGAAAACAATTAACTTGACTAAAGGTGGAAAGGTCATGTAATATCACATTTTCTCTTTGCTGACGATAGCTTGTTTTCTGCAAAGCTAATAAAGAGGAATGCCAAACGACTTTACGGATTCTTAGGGAATATGAGGAAGTTTCAGGTCAACAGGTAAATTTTACAAAATCCTCGATACAATTTGGTCATAAAGTAGATGATGGATTCAAAGAGAAATTGAAAGAGATATTGGCAATTAACACGCTGGGGGAATGGGATCATATCAGGGAATCCCAGAAAGTCTGAGTGGGCCAAAGACACAAATTTTTAGTTTTCTACAAGACATGCTACAAGGGAGAGTAAATGGATGGACAACTAAACTTATGTCGAGAGGGGGTAAAGAGTTTCTAATTAAATCGGTTGCAACGGCGATGCAGAATCATCTCATGTCACGTTTTCGATTACCAAAAACAGTGACAACAAAGTTGACGAGCACGGTCTCTCGTTTCTGGTGGAGTTTGAGGGGGGGGTCTAGCTCAGGAATGCATTGGATGGCATGGGACAAACTCGGCAGAGACAAGAACGAAGATGGCAATGGATTATGTGCTTTCAAGGATACTAATACGGCTTTCTTGACTAAACAATTATGGAAGCTAATTGAAAAGCTGAATATTCTATTTTCAAAAGTTTTCAAGGGCAGATATTTTAGGAATATGGATCCTGTAGACCCGATAAGATCATATTCACCATCTTTTGGATGAAAAGGTATTATCTTTACTAGACATATGGTTAAAAAAAAGGACTTACTAAGAGGGTGGGAACATGGGCATCCCTTTCAATATGGAATGATCCATGGATACCAGCCTATCGCCTGAGACCAGCAAAACAAAAAGCAAACACAACACAAGCATTATGTACAGTGGACCAATTGACAGATCATCAAAATCAGATTTGGAATAGAGAGTTGATCAGAATATTTATTGATCCAGAAGATGCAGTATTAACTAAAAGCATTCCATTCAGTCACCTTAATCAGCCTGATTCATTTAGATAGCATTACACAGAGTCAGGAAGATATACGGTAAAATCAGACTATCATATAAAGCGAGATATTCCAGACAATGGGGATAATATTATATTCATGGGACCAAATATCAAACATCATCAAGCTTTTACTTGGAAGATTAAATGTCCTCCTACAAAGGCACTTTATTTGACAAGCAATTTCATGATGCTTATCGTTTACAAAGAATCGAAATGCAAGAGGAATTAAATGTGATATACGATGTGTCCGATGTGGGATGGAGGAACCAATTAACCATTTTCTTTGTGAGTTTCCACCGGCCAAGCAAACTTGGGTCCTCTCTTAAATCCCAACAAATCCGGATTTGTTTCCTTCGGTATACAAATATGGATTATCTGTTTTAGAGACTTCCATCGGATATTATTAAAGACAATTACCCATGGATATTATGGTATATTTTGAAAAATAGAAATGACATGGCATACAACCAGATTGACAGGAGTCCCCAGGACACAATATGATTGGTAGAAACAGAATCTGCAATATGGGAAGATGCTCAAATACAGGTAATGATAGGTCATGTGGTAGAATTTAGTGAACCACGTTCCAGCGGAAAGTATTTTGTCCAACATGGTCAATGGTGTTATGTAAATGGATCCTGGAAGGAGGGAGAAATGTTTTCAGATCAAGGGTGGTATAGTTGTCTTGAGAGAGGTGTTAATGTAATAATGGGTTCAATGAATATAAGAAAAAGCATGTATCATCTTCATGTGGAATTAGAAGCACTAATTTGAGCTATAGAATGTATGAAGAATTTTCAACAACCACACATCACATTTGCAACAGACTGTTCAGATCTGGTTAAGATTGTGTATGAACCAGAAGGATGGCCGACATTCTCAGTCCACTTTGAAGAGATTGACCGACAGAAGGAGTACTTTACGACTTTCGCGCTCAAACACATATCTCGTACAAGAAATTTGCCGGCAGATATGCTAGCACGGAGTGCACGTCTCAGGCAGTCGAGGAGATTTCGTGTTGGTCGGGAGCCACCAGTATGGATTAAATATAGAGTTAGGTTCTTTTCGTATCTTGTTGTAAAAAAAGATCCTAAAGAAACAATCTTACTATTCCACAATCCTAATAAACAAGAAAAACAACAAATCCGAAACAACCTTAAAGTAGCAACAAACACCAAAACACTAAAGTAACATGATCTTCTTCAACTTTCATTTTCGTCATCTTCATCAACAACATCTCTAAATACATATCAATGAGCGTTGTGAAAGTGGAGTAACATCTTCTCTTACATTCATTTGACAAGATAAAGTGATTGGATAAATAGTGTTTGCATTTTATCAGAGTTATATTTGTATCACATAACCTAATCAGTGATCAAAGATATATATAAGAAATTGCAAGTGGAAAAAAACAAGTCTTACACTAATGTTGACGAACTCGCCTTCTTTTTTCTTAAAAAAAAAAGACGAGTTTGTCAACGTAATAAAGTACTGTAGATTTTCACAACAAATATATTGTTAATATTGTTAAACAAAACAAATATAATAAAACTGAGCACCAAAAGGTTGAGCATGAATGTTACGCAGGTTGAGCCACGTAGGTTGCAGTCTAAAATTTCAATTTTTTCGGGATCTAACGGGTTGAGGCACTACAATTTCAATTTTTTCTCCAAGATCTAGCGTTGAGCGGCTTGAGCCACACAAGTTGCAGTCTAAAATCTTGTAACTCAAGCCCGCCCCGTAGCAAATTTTAAAATAAATCGTACAAAATTAGACAATAAACACTTGCATATGAAACTAGATTTTCACAATAAATTTATTGTTAATATTCTTAAATTACACAAGTATAATAAAAAAAACCAAAAAGCATGAATGTTTTTCCGATAAATTAGAAATGTCAAATGGACTGACCAAAACTTAAATGACTCAATTCGCTGTGGTTTTAATTTTTTTCTCGGATCTGGTGGATTAATCCGTGCGAATTGCAATCTCAAACCCTATAACTCAAACCCACCCAAAACGGATCTATTTGGCACAACCCGTGGGTCACAGACTCGCAGCTCTTTGACATCTCTATAAAAACGCAAAACCTTAAATATCATTATTATCATAATAAATAATATATAGCTGTTAGCATAATTCTGCTATGGGATTGGCTACGGTTTATCATCGAGACTGGTAAGCTGAAGTATGTGCGAATCCACTAAGAATCACCTCAAGTCGAATCAATAAAAAGAGTTACGATAATCAATGATATAAAATTCGAAATCTGCATATAAAAAAAGGCACCATGACACAATGTTTAGAAAATATTATAGGAGATGAAACAAATCGTTCAAGCAAAAGTTCTCTCTTTTATTCTTTCCAATCAATCCCAACCACTCTCACAAACCCCACCCACCAGATATGACTTAGGAACTGAGCCGGTACCCAAATTTCTTAAGCTTTGAAGCCGAGTCTTGATTTGAGCTCATCGGCAACTGCATCGATGAACTCCTCCGTGTTCAGGTAAGTATCCCTCGAGAGCCTAAAAATAACGAAAAACAAATCATAAATCAATTGAAGCAATCTTGATGAGAAACGTGGCATAAGGCATAAGAAGAAATATCGGTGACTTACTTTGAGCCGTGAATGATGAGTGCAAGATCTTTTGTCATTTTTCCAGACTCCACTGTACCGATACAAGCAGCTTCGAGCTTCTCGGTAAATTCCAAGAGTTTTGAGTTGTCGTCTAACTTAGCCCTGTCCAAAGAGATTTGCATTCGTTTATGTAAACATCTTCCTTAAAGAAAAAAACAATAATATGAAGCATCAAGGATGTTTTTCTCGTTTACCTGTGTGCAAGTCCACGAGTCCAAGCAAAAATGGAGGCTATGCTGTTTGTGCTGGTCTCCCCACCTTTCTGATGAACCCTATAGTGACGGGTTACCGTTCCATGGGCTGCTTCAGCTTCAATCGTCTTTCCATCCGGGCAGACCTAATCAAGATAACACAACCATTGTAAGAGCAGAATCAACAACTCGAAAAGGAGGTAACAGACATTGTGTCGTGATATATACCAGAACAGATGTCATCAATCCAAGTGACCCGAACCCTACATACATTATAAGAAACTATTAGCTAACAATAAACATAACGAAATCCACTTGATGATATAAGAATAATGTGAGCTGCTGTGTAAGACAGATATATGCACTTATGGGCATATCCATTTAGGATCACACAAACCTTGTGCCAGGAAATCACTTTGGACATCACCATCGTAGTTCTTGCATGCCCACACATAGCCTCCCTCGCTCTTAAGAGCGTAAGCCACCATATCATCAATGAGACGGTGTTCATACCTAACCAGTTTAATCATTTAGATCCTCCTCCATCAACGGCAACATACAAGGATGAAAAAAACTACAAGTCAGACTCACCATATTCCAGCAGCTTCATACTTTGACTTCCAGCTGGCTTCATACACTTCCTGGAAGATGTCTTTGAATCTTCATAATAATGCGAAAATGCAACCAACATCAAATATGAACAGAGCAAAAGGATATATGGTAAAATAACCGAAACTAACTTTCACATACCTGCCATCGTATTTCTTAAGAATGGTGTTCTTTGTGCTCAGATAAAGTGGCCACTTTTTCTCATAAGCAGTGTTCATCGATGCCTCAGCAAAAGCACGGATTGACTGTATTAACAAGGAAAAATATATAACTTGATCCCGGAGGCCAATCTCCAAAAGAAAAAAGTAATTTTGACTCTAGCTGGAAGAGAGTGTAAGTGTTAGTATACCTCATCTGTGTTGTACATGGCCATAGCAACACCGCCTTCACCCGTAAATGTAAAGACTTCGGTTTCAGTTTTCCCATCTTTTCCCTCTGAAAATCAAAAACATTGCAGAATTTATTAAAACCTGATGAATAGGAAAGAAAAAAAACGGAAAGATATTTCAAAATTATACAGTGCCAGCCCCAAATGAGACGACCTCTGAAAGGTAGTAAGTTTACCAAAAGTCAAAGTCAGTTTTCCTGGTCCCTTGATTACAGCATCAGTAGCACGGTACTGGTCACCAAAAGCATGCCTTCCAATGCAGATAGGCTTTGTCCAGCCTGGAGAAAACAAGGCATATTCTTAGAACCCTTTGGCTTAATGCAACTAGACCATTGTCAATAAATTACCTGGGACAAGCTTGGGAACATTTTTGCAGATAATTGGTTCTCTAAATACAGTTCCTGTGAGGGATAAACAAAGTGCAAGACAACTGAGAATAAAATTGGATAGGCTAAACATAAAATTGTGAATTTCTTACCATTCAGAATATTTCTGATAGTCCCATTTGGGCTTCTCCACATCTGCTTCAAGCCAAATTCCGTGACACGGCCTTCATCTGTGGGAAAGATCAATAATTAGTAAAATGAAACCATTGTAAGAGAAACTCAATAGCAAAATATCTATAATAAAGCAGACCTGGGGTGATGGTGGCACACTTGATCGCCACATTATACCTAAAACAAAATTACAAGCGTCGAAGATTAATACTCCACACACACAATAGCAGAGATGCAACATAAGTTAGCGTCGAAGAAGCAGAGTAAGAAAAAATCCGTTGAGTGGTCAAAACACGTACTTCTTAGTGGCTTCAGCACTTTCAACAGTAACTTTGTCATCTGTAGCATCACGGTGAGGAAGACCAAGGTCGAAGTATTTGATATTCAACTCCACGAAAGGGGTAATAAGCTGAAAAAATTATAAGCAAACGAATTTGAAAAAACAAATGAACCGCACACATAAGACATGCATCAGAAGATGTAGCTCTTGTACCTTATCCTTGATGGACTTCCAGATAACTCGGGTCATTTCATCACCTATTACAAAAGACCACGGAAGCATTAAGTGTAAGTAAAAGACACTAAATGATTTAAATCAAGGGCTAAGGAACTAGCAAACGAAGCATCAAAGAGCTGGAAAAGCAGCATTCTTTGATCTGAAATTGTGACGAAGAGACAGAACAATCACCACACCGGTCCAATTTTCTGACCGGTCATTCTCAGAGAATAATGTAATCAAATATCGAAACTTTTAAGCTGTAGATTAAATAGTTTAACGACATATAATCTCTCGACACTGAAACGAGCCCAGATTTTTCGTTAGATCATAATCCTTAATCAATCGATCAATGAACAGAGCTACGATTTTTATTGATCTATAACGTAATACACGTTCAGAATCACACCAAAACCAAATCGAGCATGAAAGTAAAACTAGTTTACACATGCTTATAATCCAGCTATCAGATCAGAACGAAACAACGAAACTTCGATAGAAACTAGGCAAGTGAAAGGTAATACGTTTTTGTATTCCTAGTCAAAGGTAATATGTTTTTATATTCTCATCGATAATCAACCAAAAGATCTGAATCAAAAAAAGGAGAGAGAGTGAGAGAAGAGAGAAAAGGAGATCTCACCATCCATCTCGACGATGGGATTTGCCACCTTGATCTTCTCAAATGCCATGGTTTTTCGTTAGATATACGGATTCGACGATCAAATTGGACGGTCCAATCGTCGGCGATCTACAAACGAGAGAAGTTTTACGGCTAGAGTCGCAGATCGTCGGAAGAGAGAGATGCTGGTGACTGGAGTAGGTGAAAAAGGCTGTGCAGGGAGAGGAGAGGGAGGTTATATTTATGGTTTCGGATATTATTTTTGGACCCCATTATTATTACTTTATTCCGTTTTTGTCCCTACTTTCATTTCTTCGTTGTAGCCGCCATTTGTTCTAGAAGAAGAGTCGATAATTAATATAAAACAAATATTAATTGATAAAAAGAATTTATAATACATAATAAAATGTTTGGACAGTGAAAAGATAATTAATAATGTAGATTTTAATTTATAGATAAATTAAAAATAATACTATATTTTTAATATATGTAAATATGTTATAAATTATATTAATATGCAGACATGTTTCCAGCTAAGAGACTTGTCCACTTGTCAACAGATGCATACACATACTCTCTTAACACATAAAATCGGATGGCCCATTTTTAATCATCAAAACCAATGCCCAATAAACAATCTAAGCCACACAAAATAAAAAAAGAAGATGCCGATCGGATGGAGGAAAATAAACCAAAACTTTGACACACTCTCTCATGCTCGATAAGTGGATCCAAAATACAACTTTTCCCTCCTTTAAAAAATTGACTTTTTCCCTCCATTAATTTACTCTTAATTTTCAGTTCTTGTTGTCTCTTTTTAATTGTAAATCGTGAAAACAGAAAAGGAGGGACAACATTGTCTTATAGGAAATATATACAGTGCAAGAAGTATGCATGAGCTATCAAGTGCCTTTTAATGTAAATAAAGAAGGAGAAGTGCCTTATTATGTTAATGACTCGTAAATTAATTTATTTGTTAAATTTCGAATAAATATAAAAAAGAAAAAAGTAGTGAGTAAGAGAAGAAACGAGAGTTAATATTGCAAAAAGAAAAAAAAACTTCAAGACTGATTGAATTAGAATGAAATGTAAATGCTGTTAAATTTAAAAAAATCTCAAACATCAATCACTCTAATTAGAACATGATTTTTTGATAATCTAAAAAATTTAAAATACAAAACAGATTCTGGACTATTTTTTAAAAAAAAATTATAAATATTTATAGTTAGAGAAAATATTTTCATATATGACTCATAAAATCTATTTTGTTTAAAGTAAAAGTTTAATACTTTAATATACAATAACTAAACTAAATAAGACATTAATTTATTTTTTCAACGAAAAATAAATAAATTTTGTACCTATACAATGAGTTGATGTATATCTATAACCTGTATGAGGGGCTGATTTGTATATAGATAGATAATTTTAAAATTTTCTAGTAACTTGATTATAAAAGAATTGATTCAGAACGGCACGCTTTGTTACAAAATAATAATAAAATTATATGCTCTATTTTAAAAGAAACAAAAATAAGAAATTCTACAACAGTGTATCTAGATAACATGATTTTTGCATGTAATCACGTATATTCATATGCATATTGGATATTGATTTATGTGTATGGTAATTAATTAACTATTTTTATAAAATTATCAAATGCGGGATTCTAGTTATACCGATGTTCGTCATCTCATCCATACCACCTGGCAGGATTCTGGTTCTCACTTTTCATCTTATCAGTTTAATGACCTCCTCGCTCTTTGCCTTCGAAACCTTTCTCGGTGGAGAAGCACCTATAACTTTAACTCTCGCCAGAAGATCATGGCTCTCCATACAGATCTTCAATGCGCTTATAACCAAGTTCCCATTAACTTTTCTCTTGTTGCACATCTTCAAATTCAACTTAGCACAAAGTATAAGCTTGATGAAGAGTATTGGCGCCTTAAAAGTCGTATCCAATGGCTTCAAGGGGGCGATAAAAATACCCGTTTCTTCCATGCTGTTACCAAGCAGAGAAGGTGCCATAACCGAATCACATCTTTAGCTGATGATCAAGGTACTATCCATACTGAGCCTGAGAAGATTCATTCCCTATTATGTACCTTCTTCACCTCTCTTTACTGTCTATTTGACACTTCTGATCTCGAACCCATCCTTCAACATATCCATCCCAAAATCACTGAGGAGATGAATTCAGCTCTAACTGCTTAGGTTTCTGAAGAAGAGATTTTCAGAGCAATGAAGCAACTGAATGTGGATAAAACACCAGGGGTTGATGGCTTCAATGCTGGCTTTTATCGCTATCACTGGTCTTCGGTCAAAACATGTGTTATCTCTTTTGGTAAACTTTTCTTTGAATCTGGTCATTTGGATCCTGCTCTTAATTCCATACTCTCTTGTGCCTCATTCCTAAGACTGCCTCTCCCACTCAGGTTTCGCAGTTTCGCCCAATTAGCTAGTGTAATGTTGCCTATAAGCTCATTTCCAAGATTTTGGCTGATCGACTTAAACCGTGGCTACATGTCCTGATTTCTGAATTTCAATCTGCTTTTATTCCAGGTAGACTTATAATGGACAATGTTATCATAGGGCATGAACTTCTCCATTCTCTACAGACTAAATCTGTCAAGCATCCCTTTATGGCCCTCAAGTTGGACGTCTCCAAAGCCTTAAACAAGGTGGATTGGAATTACTTGGCAGCTCTACTTCAACGGTTTGGATTTGCTGCTCAATGGTGCCACTGGATCATGTCTTGTATCTCGTCAGTTTCGTATGCAGTGTTACTTAATGGCTCTCCTGGAGAGAAGCTGTTTCCACAGAGGGGTATCCGCCAAGGTGACCCCCTCTCTCCTTATCTCTACCTCCTATGTACAGAGGACTTCTCTGCTTTATTATCTCATGCATTGCATACTAAAATGATCCATGGTTTTAAAGCAAGTCGGGCTGGCCCGCCTATCTCTCATTTGCTTTTTGTAGATGATTCATTACTCTTTTGTCAAGCTTCTGTGGAGGAATGCTAAAGACTTCTGCAACTTCTCTCCTTCTACTCTGCAGCTTCAGGGCAATATATCAATTTCAGCAAATCTGCCCTTCTCTTTGGTAAACCTGTTCCCTCAGACCTTCGTACTCATATCCAGGAGCTTACTGGTATCAGCAAAATAGGTGGCTTTGTTTGTTATCTTGGGCTTTCTGAAGCTATAGGTCGGAATAAATTTGACACCTTCTCCTTCATAGCCCAGCGAGTCAAGCTAAGCTTGAGAGCTGATTATCTCGATTTTTGTCTCAGGCTGGAAAGGAAATCCTGTTAAATATGTTGTCACTGCTTTTCCAACTTACTGTATGTCATGCTTCCTTCTGCCTAAGAGATTATCTATGCAAATTTTAGGTCTCATGCGGCGCTTCTGGTGGTCCTCTTCCCCTGACAGACACAAGCTCCTCTGGATCTCTTGGACCGAATGACGCAATGACCGAATGACGCAATCCAAAAAGCATGGAGGTATGGGCTTTCGTGATATTTCTAAGTTTAATACTGCTCTCTTGGCCAAGTAAAGTTGGCGTATCCTTACTGATCCAGCCTCACTGCTCTCTCAAGTATTGAAAGCCAAATATTTTCGAACTTCTTCTATTTTTGAGGAAGGTCTAAGCTCTCGCCCCAGTCACGCCTGGCGGAGCATTCACAATGGCACTCAACTCCTCAAGCAGGGGATCAGATGGCATGTTGGAAGTGGAAAAGACGTTCGGATTAGGCAAGATCCTTGGATAAACAATCCTCCTCGTGCACCTCACTGCCTTTATCCATCCCCTGCACCTCAAGTGTATGTTTCTGACCTCTTCCTCCCTCATACCACTCAGTGGAATGAGCCGCTCCTCTGATAAGATCCTGGCCAAGGGATATCAATCTCAGACACCACTTGGTAGGATCAAGCCTAGAATCGTCACTTGAGAGTTGGCAACGGGGATAGGCCTTGCTGCAATGAACCAGAATCTCACTGAAGCACTGACAAAATATGTGGATCGAATGGTCACACAGGAGATGCGGAAGGCTCCTGATATTCCAAGTGATCCCTTGGATATGACGCACCAAGACGGATCGAAGACTCCTTGGATATGACACACCAAGATGAGCCCAAATGATCAATGGATATTACACACCATTGAAATGAGAATCACTCTCAAAGGTTCCAAAAATTATAATCAAAGTCTTATCTTTTATTCAGAATAATGGACTCTATAAATAGAGGTAAAACATCATAAAAACGTCCATAATAATAGCTCAACATGCAGAGCATCTAGGAAAGTTAAATCAAACTCTAAAGTGCATGTAAGAGAGAGAAATTGACAGAATTAAATGCTCTCTTTGCTTAGGACGAAAATTGATCTTCTTTGATAGTTTTTGGGCTGAATCCACTTTGTTGGGCTTTTATGATGGACCAAGATTATGGGATAACTCAGTTTGTAGCTTATTTCATCCTGGTCTGGAATTCTTCATACAATGCCCGCAGGTCCGAAACGCGTTAGTAGGAGATCGCCTGTTTTGTAAATTGAATGACATCTTTGTCTGAACTCTGTTTGCTATGATTGTTCTTCGGGGAGCTTTGTAATTGAGCTGAGCATATTCTCCAGGTGGTTTCATGCGTTTAATCCTCGTGGTTGAGAAGATACACTTCGAAAACTGAACACATGTCATGATGCTTCCCATGATCATATCATCCCCTTCCTCTTAAAAAAAAGATTTGTCCTCAAATCTTGTTCTTCAAAGAAAGAACAAATTGAACACAAACTTCACAACACAATGATTAGGATGATGAATGAAAAACAATCAGATTTCCCTCTTTTTTTTGATGATGAAAGAAAGAAGATAAAAAGATGAGAAGGTGAAGAATCAAATGACAAAAACTAACAAGCTAGATCATCTCAACCTAGTTTATCAATTTTGACACAGATTATAAGATGAAAAGACAACAAATGGAAGAAATGGACAGATATAGATAATCTCAACCTAGATGTCAATTTCACCAAGTGCAGCATAGAACAGAAAATGAATAGATGAGAAAGATGAAGAACAATAGAATGATAAATGAAGGATTGTTTGGTTGATCCTGATTCAATTCTCTGATTCAGATTATCCTAAACATGCGGATCTAGGTTCTCTTGAATAGAAACAAATGATGATCTCACCTTTTACCTGTTTTGTGCAGCGGAAAGGGAGAACAGGTCAGAGATCAGAGAGCCACCGAGAGGTAACTCCTCCAGAGGTTCACACACGCACACCGAGCAGGAAGAGGCTGCTAGACCAGGAGGAAATCGGCGCAGAGAGAGAGAGGAGACTCGCGGCTAGGGCTTGTATTCGACCTGAACTCGTCTTAAGTTTATATAACTCGTTCAGTTCGTTTTGGGCCATTTGGCCCAAAGGCCAATTAACTCCGAGGCGTTCGCGCACTGTGTCGATCGACACTCCTTGTGTATCGATCGACACACAGTGGCCAAACCCAATTATTCTCTCTAAGTACAGTAAATGCCTAGCACTTTCACCGTACTTCTGCTACACCGTTCCTACACATTTTCCTGTTAGCTTAGGCGTGTGACCCATATGGGATCATATAATAGAGGCAATAAGTCCAAGACTTATAGATCATGAGCGGACTCTAGCAAGCCATCATGACCCCCAGTATTATATGACTTATGTCTGATCATTGACATACTCTTACTTTCTAGAGACAGTACCGAGATTACTGGACACAATTCCAACAATCTCCCACTTGTACTGGAATCTCTGTATTCATAATCCTTTTGTCACAATATCTCGATTAGTCATAAGGCAAGATTGGTGTCATCCTTATAAAGCCTAATCTTGTTCATCGGACTCTGATTCGATACTGACAATCCAAACGACTCGGGACAGTCCGTTTGAGCATGGCCATGCATTTTCCAGTATTCAAATCTCCGATTGGCCTAGAGATATTCACTCCATTTATATTGGAGGGACAAATCCCGTCTTGTTCCATCACTGTAAACTACTCATTTCATAATACACCTAAACAAGGTCCTTATAACTATCGCAGAACGACAGCGTTAGACAATGATCAAAGTGCATCAGTCCATGTGCAGTCACATGCATGCGAACTCAGGTCTAAGGACTATACTCTATAGTCGTAGTAAGAATCTCTTATGACACAGATATAAATATCCTGAAGAGTTCTTATAAGCGGGTCTTGTCCGGTCGTATGTTCCCCAACATACACCTATGTACTGACTTTGATGCCGCGCATCTATGACACACTGAGACTTTGTCATAAGTCACGTACCAATCCAGTCTCACACGGTTGTTGGTGTTTCAATTTCAACAACCTTCGACTAGGGACAGAATGATATAAGCCATTTATCAAATATAGGGTCTCATGATCAAGCTAAATGACTTCGATGACTCAAGATCAAGTCATTTACTTCGATGACCTATAAAATGGTTTATATCACTTTGGAACGATTATTTCATCACAGTTAAAATAATCTTGAAATAATAATTTCATTAAACATCTTAAATGTTATTTCAAGAACATATCCAATAACTAAATAAAGCCCTTTAATAACTCCCACTGAAATTAAGACTACATCTTAATTTCACTTATCCTACAGCAACAGTCCGCGACTCGTGCTTAGGCCTATGGAGTGGCTTCGTTAATAGATTAGCAACGTTCTCATTTGTTGAAACTTGCTGATCTACTTAACATCTCTGTCATTTATCTCAAGGTGTTTGGACCTCTGATGTGCAGCTAGTCTCATCTATGCTGGGAATCACATCAAGTTCAGTGATGAACTCTTCTTTCCAAACAACCTCTTTCGCCGCTTCCCAAGCTGCGAAAGATTCAGCTTAAGTCATGGAGTCAGCAACAGTGCCGTGCACCGCCAGACAAACACAAGATATAACCGGACTGTGACCGGAAATCATCTTTGTCTGTTGGAAACTTGCCTTTCAGACTCTATCGACTTATAGCACCTCACTTTCTCCGTAAATCAAGAACTTATCCTTAGTATTCCTCAAATGCTTTAGGACATACTTTAGGAAACTTGATTCTTTGCTGGATTTGACTGGTCTTTATTTGTCATGGCATACATGATAGATCCAATTGCCGACGCATATGGAATCTCATCCATGCATTTAAGCTCAGCAGTTATCGTAGGATACTGTATCTTGCTTAACTTAATGCCATGTGACATTGGCATAAAACCCTTCTTGGATTGCTCAAAACGTGTAGGACTTTGTCAATTTAAGAATCCTGACTTTGTCCTACCAGCTCTTTTGGGTCTCTATCTTTAGATCCAAAATCCAAGAACTACGTGGCTTTACCCATGTCAATCATTAAACCAACTCCCAAGCTAGTCCTTTACCGACTACAGCGTTGGGACGTTATATCCGAGAATCAGTATGTCATCGACATACACTTTGAGAAATGCAATATTGCTCCCACTTATCTATTAGTAAACGCACAGTTCCATTTCGTTCCTGCTTAAGTCAAAACCTTGACTACTTCAACAGAACGAAGATTCCAACTCCGATATGTTTGCTTCCATCCATGAATGGATCGATGAAGCCAACTTACACAAAATGTAATTCTTCGGAGTCTGGGCTCACTTTCGCTTCCTTGAATTTCGCAGATTCGTCGCTTTCAATGATCATCAGATCATGCGAACTATCAATGATTATCAGGTTCAACTAATGACAAGAAATCACTCTCGGATTAGTAACTGATTCATTCATATCTGCGAACTTCAGGCTCCACATGTGCAGATTTCAATGATTATCAGGTTCAACTAATGACAAGAAATCACTCTCGGATTAGTAACTGATTCATTCATATCTGCGAACTCCATAATCCACAGGTGTAGATTCTACAGAAATCTGTAAATCCTTCCGCTGCTCTCCCTCAACAGGTTAAGCAGCCTCCTGTATTTCTCGAATTTCTTCGAGTTATACTTTTACTCCCACTGTTCTTCTTGGAAATTAACTTCCCTTCTTAGAAAACAGAATGGACGTAAAAGTAACAAGCCTTGGTTTCCCTAGGACAACCAGCGAAGTAGCACAACTACAAATACTCAGTAAAGACGAATTTTGGATTGATTCCAATCCACATTTACGTGGTGTCTTTCAACTGATATTGGCGGAACCTTTTTCAGCGTAAACTTAGATATTTCTAGAGCGTTATTCTTAAATAATATCATGGAAGATTCGTGTGACTCATCTTTAATCATTTCTAATAAGATCTGATTCTTTCTCACAGAAAAACCTTCAGGTTTTCAGGAGAAATGAGCTGTGAAACGATTTCACACTCATTCAGATGATCACACAATCAATGACTTAAGTATTCTCACTCGTGATTTAATCCAGAGTCTTAATACTTTTGTCATTCAGATCCTATACTTCATTCTGGAACTCTTTCGACCATGTCAAAGAATTCCGACTTGTGTCTCATCTAATGAACACAGTCACACTCACTGAAGTAATCAGTAGAGACAATGAAGTACAGGAGATTTTTCTCTGGCATTACTGCTCATTGGGCCACATACATGAGTATGTTCCAGGTCCAATAAGCCTTTGGGCCTTTCTCTAGCTCGGCTAAGATAGGCCCTTTACCTTTTGGTCTAGTAAACGGAATTCAAGTCTCATAAGATATTTTATCAAATGAGCCCAACAGTCCATGACTATGGGATTTCTGAATCCGACTTACTCTATGTGACCAAGACTTTATGCCAAGAAAAATCAGGTTTAATTCATCAGATTTAAACCAATTCGGTATTTATGTTACATTTAGGCACACTTTGGTTTAAGATATAAAACCCATTCCATGAATAGGGTGCTACAATTAACATTTCATTAAGATCAAAAGAACAAAACTTGTCTTTTATCAAAATGAAAAACATTCAAATTCTTACAAGAAAATGAAAGACAACTCTGCTTAAAGCAGTACATTGTAGCAATTACTTAATACAAAACCAAGCCTCAAAGGGATCTATGAGTGAAAAACCCTACGGCTGAGGCAGCATCCCAAGCTCCTTCCAGACATGTAGTTTCACTTGCCCTTCCTTCAACGTTCTACTGTTGCTTAGGCTCTGCATATTATCACAAATATCAGTGCCACAACCAGTATCCAATACCTTTAAGGTAGAACTTGAAGTAATAACATGAATACCTGAGGAAGTAGTCTCATACATCAACTTCAACTCCTCATCATCTTCCATGAATTTAATGCAATTTCTCTTCCAATGCCCTGTCTCCTTACAGTAGCAGCACTTACCAACGTAAGAGGTATCTGACTCGGGCTCAGAAGACACACGCTTGCCATGATTCAAAATCTGGACAACTTTGTCTTCACCCTTGTCAGCATTAGGTTTAGTAAACCTACCCTTCTCATTCATGAGATTGTACAGGGTACTCTTCACGTTTGGCTCAACTGTCTTGAGCATATCATGCAGTTCAGTCAGCGTCTTCGTTAAGCCTTTCTTGATATAGTTCCTTCTGAACTTATCATAGCTTGACGGCAGTGACTGCAGAATGATCTCAGTTGCCAATTCTTGGCTAACTGGATAATCCAGTTTCCTCAGGTTATCAATGTAACCCATCATTTTACTGACATGAGGACTCACTGGATGATCATTAGGTAGCTTGCAGCTAGTGAGAGACTTAACCAACTAGTATCTCTCCACCCTTATCTGCTCCTGAAATTTCAATTTCAGGCTGCTGATCATCTCTATTGGCGACTCCATGTTCTCATATTACTTCCACAAGTCTGAGTTTATGGTAGCCAATATCAGACCACGCACATCTACCGCATCATTATAATGCTTATTCCAAGCATCATATACTGCATGAGAAGCATTGGACCCGATCCTCACGGGGAGAGCTCTCTCAAGAACATAGTCCTTTCTCTCCTGTCTGAGGACTAGCCTCAGGTTCCGCGACCAAGTCAAGAAATTTGATCCGTTCAGCTTGTCCATCTTAAGGACAGACCGGATCGAGAAAGTGTTTTGATTGTTTGTGCTAGTCATAACTGAAAATTAAGATAAAAGGATTTTAGTTAATATGTTCAATATGATTAATCTCGTATTAAATTTAATATGATTAATCACGCATTATATTCAATAACATCAGTTACCCTCAATAGAATATAATGATTCCAAGATCCACATATAACTAAGATTAAAGTGGGCCACTGGCCGTCACCCAACCTTAGCTTATATCGGTAAGCCCTATATCGGCTAATTATATCCGTGATATAACTCTTGGTTGTGAATCTGGGCCCGAGGCCCAATCCACTCTGATGTCTCAAGGCCCGGGACTCCCGATGGCCTAGTCAAGAAAACCAGACTATACAGTCATGTAATCATTAATGTCTGGGACTCCCAATGACATTTATGAATCACAAACCGTCTTATCCACGCAAAAGCAGACACCCTCACACTGTAAGGCCATGAATACAATTGAATGGGCTTCGACAGCTGACATAGAATGGACAAGACATCCAACGCTTGATATTATTTGAGGTTCGTAGGTTTATTTAAAAATTTATTCCCAAAATAGAAGATTACTATTTCGGGAAACTTTCCATTTTTGGAAACCTACTATTTTTGGAAACTTTCTAAAATTGGAAACTTTCTAAAAACGGAAACTTTCTAACTTTAGAAATTTCTTTAAAATCCAAAACCCGCAAATCCAGAAACTTCTAATTTAAGAAACTTTCTAATTTCAAAATTTCGGAAACTTTAATTTAAAATCGACTTTATAATTTTATAAAATAAATTTTAAATTAATCTGAAGAAAGACTCAAATAATTGGCCCAATTGTTTTAACTTCTTGGCCCGAGGCCCAAGAATTGGTCCATGTCCAAGACATGACCCAATTGTCCAATTAAATGACATAACCGGTCTGGTTCATTAAAATTGGTCTAACCAAATTTTAATTACTACGATGACCACAATTGTCAACCGGTTATTTACTAAACCGGATTTTCTCAATTTATTTGGTCCAACCAAATCAAATTAGAAAATCCTGGTTTAGGCACAAAATCCAATTTTTCGACTTTGGATTTCTTATCCCGGTTTAACCAGACTTAATAAAATTATTAAATCTGTTTATTAAACCGTGACGTTTAATTTTAATCAAAATATTAAACCGAGCCTTAAACCAACCATGTCGATCGATGAACCAACCGTGTCGATCGATCCATCAACCACATCGGTCGATGCTCTCAGCATCGATCCTGCATCGATCGTGCATCGATCCTGTATCGATCGATGCTCTCACGCATGCACTGAACCGAGCCAAAACCCTAACCGTGTCGATCGATGCACCAACCGCATCGGTCGATGCACCAACATCGAACCTGCATCGATCCTGCATCGATCGATGCTTTCACGCGTTAACAGGTTTTGCCGAGAGTCTGTATCGACCGATCCATGCGATCGTATCGATCGATCCATGCGATCTCCGATTGTATCGACCGATCCATGCGATCGTATCGATCGATCCATGCGATTCTGGCCGATTCTCATTCTCTCGGATTCGATCGCATATCAAATCATATAGCTTGATCATGCGATTTTTTCATATGTTTAGGTTTCAATTCTTGTTACTTAAGTGATTTCTCTTATCAGTAGTTGATTCAAAACACTTTTAAACAAGAAAAACAATCCTAAACTTGAATCTAAACAAGAAAAACCAGAACCAATAGCTCTGATACCACTGAAGGATTGTTTGGTTGATCCTGATTCAATTCTCTGATTCAGATTATCCTAAACATGCGGATCTAGGTTCTCTTGAATAGAAACAAATGATGATCTCACATTTTACCTGTTTTGTGCAGCGGAAAGGGAGAACAGGTCAGAGATCAGAGAGCCACCGAGAGGTAACTCCTCCAGAGGTTCACACACGCACACCGAGCAGGAAGAGGCTGCTAGACCAGGAGGAAATCGGCGCAGAGAGAGAGAGGAGACTCGCGGCTAGGGCTTGTATTCGACCTGAACTCGTCTTAAGTTTATATAACTCGTTCAGTTCGTTTTGGGCCATTTGGCCCAAAGGCCAATTAACTCCGAGGCGTTCGCGCACTGTGTCGATCGACACTCCTTGTGTATCGATCGACACACAGTGGCCAAACCCAATTATTCTCTCTAAGTACAGTAAATGCCTAGCACTTTCACCGTACTTCTGCTACACCGTTCCTACACATTTTCCTGTTAGCTTAGGCGTGTGACCCATATGGGATCATATAATAGAGGCAATAAGTCCAAGACTTATAGATCATGAGCGGACTCTAGCAAGCCATCATGACCCCCAGTATTATATGACTTATGTCTGATCATTGACATACTCTTACTTTCTAGAGACAGTACCGAGATTACTGGACACAATTCCAACAATAAAATCATACTTAAAGTGTTGCTTTGATACCACATGATAAGATCCTGGCCAAGAGACATCAATCTCAGACACCATTTGGTAGGATCAAGCCTAGAATCGTCACTTGAGAGTTGGGAATGGGGATAGGCCTTGCTGCAATGAACCAGAATCTCACTGATGCACTGAGAAGGGATGTGGATCGAATGGTCACACAAGAGCTGCGGAATGACTCTTGATTCACCATGGATTGAATGGTCGCATAGAAGCTGCGAAAGACTCCTAATTTACCGGTTGATCCCTTGGATATGACGCACCAAGACGGATCGGGTTAATCAATGGATATCACACACCATTGAAATGAGAATCACTCTCAAAGGTTCCAAAAATTATAATCAAAGTCTTATATTTTATTCAGAATAATGGACTCTATAAATAGAGGTAATACATCATAAAAACGTCCATAATAATAGCTCAACATGTAGAGCATCTAGGAAAGTTAAATTCAAACTCTAAAGTGCATGTAAGAGAGAGAAATTGACAGAATTAAATGCTCTCTTTACTTAGGACAAAAATTGATCTTCTTTGATAATTTTTGGGCTGCATCCACTTTGTTGGGCTTCTATGATGGACCAAGATTATGGGATAACTCATTTTGTAGCTTAGTTCATCCTGGTCTGGTTGGAATTCTTCATAAAGTGCCCGTAGGTCCGAAACGCGTTAGTAGGAGATCGCCTGTTTTGTAAATTGAATAACTTCTTTGTATGAACTTCGTTTGCTATGATTCTTCTTCGGGGAGATTTGTAATTGATCTGAGCATATTCTACAGGTGGTTTCATGCGTTTAATCCTCGTGGTTGAGAAGATACACTTCGAACACTGAACTCAACTCCTGATGCTTCCCATGATCATATCATCCTCCATACTCTCTTTGTACCTGAGGATGTCCAGCTCATCTTACATCTTCGACCCTCTATTACTCAACAGGTGGATCAACCTTACTGGATTCATGCTAGCAATGGTATCTACTCTGTGAAGTCTGTTTATCACCATCTTGCCCACTCTACTACCCCCACTGATCACATAACGCTTACTAGGAATGCTTTATGCCATCAGCTTTGGCAACTTAATGGTCCCCCTAAGATTAAACATTTCTGGTGGAAATCTCTTAATAACGCTCTTCCTTATTCAGCTGCTTTGCAGAGAAGACATATCCAAGTTAATCCCGAATGTATCACATGTGGTGAATCATCCGAGACTCCCGATCATCTTCTTTTTCATTGTCGTGTGGCTCGAGAGGTCTGGGAATTCTCTCCGACAGAACTCCTGTCAGGTCAGTTCAATCCATACCAATCTTTTAGTTCCTGTTTGCAGGGACTTCTCCAGAAAGCTCGTACTTTGCACTTGCATGATCATCTCTTCCCCTTCATTGGCTGGCGCCTTTGGAAGGCCAGGAATGACTTATTATTTCGCTCCCACCGCTGGCATATCACTCATATTATTCACCAAGCTCTTCTCGATTACCGAATGTGGCATCAAGCTTCTGAGGCCAATGCACATTCTGAACAGTCACTGGCAATACGTGCTCCTCCGGTACCCACTTCCTTCCCTGATGTATTACACCGCACCTCTTCTCTTTGTTGTTGCACAGATTCCTCCTGGATATCCCCTCTAGATCGGATTGGAATTGGTTGGACTTTACACACCACCTCCTATGGACGTCATGTTTTAAATGGCTCAGGCTCCTTTCCTCCTACGAAATCTCCATTGGAAGCAGAAATTGTTGCCTTGCATGAAGCTATCTTCCAGCTCAAGCTTCTAGGGTACACAGAGGTTACTTTTTGTGGAGATTCTGCTCAACTCTTCCATTCCTTATCTCCTGCATCCAGTATGACTGCTTCTCAAGCCATTCGAGTGGCTGATATCATGGCTCTAGCCCATCCTTCATTCCGCTTTCAGCACATCGCACGTCAGGCGAATACTCTTGCTGATCATCTTGCGAAACAAACCCGTTTGTCACAAATGTCGTTGAAAGTTACTTGGTTGTTGTAATCGTAATAACGCTTGTACTCTGTTTTTTGTTTAATATATTCCCACAGTTGACTAAAAAAAGTTATACCGCTGTTCAAAAGTAGTGGTGCATTTAGAAGTGCGGTCATTTGATTGCACAAATCCACATTTCCCTTTATTGTATTTTTTTTTTTTAAAACGCAAATTAGTAAAAAGTTGTATGATTGGTGAATGAGAAGCGGTTTTCACTATTTGTTTTTCAAATCCACTTTCTAGCGGTCATTCAACACTTAATATCAGTGTTGGAATTTCATTTAAAACGCGATTTCATAAATATTTCGTTTAAGCGTAGTTCTATCATTTCTCGATCTACCAATTAAACTAATGTAAAAAGTTAATTATGCAAATAATTTATATAAAATTTGGCATTGATTGGTATGTTGAGGAATGACGGAATTGCATTTAACAAAACGATTCCGTAAGAATTTTACAAATCATAAAAACTGTGGAATAGAGAAAAAAAAAACACAAAATGAAGAGTGCGTTTTCGCTTAAAAAATACAAAAAATCATTAAGCAAAAACTTATGGAACCGTGTTTTAAATACAATTCCACCATTTTACAAGATTACTAATCAAAACCCTTACTTTTCTCCGGAATTGACTTCTTATATTTTTTTCAGTAAAAATACAGACTTTTATTTTTGCGTTTTTTTCCTATTACACAAGTTTTTGTGATTGTTAAATTTTTGTACGGAATTACATATTTAAACGCGATTCCACCATTTTGCACCTTACCAATCAAGGCCGTTGACTTAATATTTCAACTTCATCCACTTTTTTTTACGAAAAACTAAGTTGAAAGAAACATTAATATTACAGCCTCCACTTTTTATCAGTGAGAGATTGGAGTTGTACTTTTTGTAATTAATTATCTATTTCTTGAAATTTTTTATCTGATTAAAAAAAAATTATGTAATATTAAAAAAACATTTTCAATTTTCAGTCGAATTTTAATTTTGAGTTATTATTTTTTGAACATATTAAAACAAATAACATTCAAAAACGTTTTGTCGTCGATATTCTCTTTTCTACATGTTCGTCCTAGCTTCCAAAGCCAAATCTACTTTCAACAGCAAACTGTGGCTCATTGTCCCCCACTCATTTCATGCTTCTTTAGACACTATTTTTTTTGGGTTTTTACTCTTATTTGGTTTTTGTTTCTGCTCTTGTTTTAAGTTAATGTGTGATAAGTCAAGTTTTATCTCTAAGATCTAACTGCCAGTGCACAACTATATCAATGTAATATTTAAGGGATAGAAAAATGAATCTCAGGAAAGCACAATAGACTTATCGATTCAAATTAAGCTAGATGAGATGCTTTTAATGAAATCAAGCAATAAAATAAACGAGAGTGTAAACGATAGAAGAAAACCCTTGGCTCAGGGAATTCTCAGTAAATCAGAATTATCAAATCAGTCATAATTCTAGATTTAGACTTGTTAGGTTAACGATTAGGTGTGTTATATATCTTTGAATTAGTCTTCTTTTGCCACATCATGGTTTAGTTGAATAAGTAGTCTTCTCATGCAGTATGTTCTTTATCGGTTCTTGTAAGGTTAATCTTATATGGGGATGCATAATTCTAAATTTAAACTTGTTGGGTTAATGATTAGGTGTGTGATATGCTCAAAGTTTAGGCGAATGAGGTTGATGCGCTTGGAGGCAGTGGAGCAACACTTTTGGAGGTGGGCATAGCCTTTTTTCCCCCCCCGGGAAGTGTGATATGAGCTGGAGTCGGAGCTAAAGCTCTTTCTCGTGCGATTTAAAGTTGTGTGAGGGGTGGAGACCACATATTAGGTGGTGCCACCACAAAGATTAAGGTTCTAAAAGATGAGCTCAATACGTTTTTTCTTTCGGAGACGGGGTGGTCTCCTCTTAGGTATTTCGGCTTCTCTTACTCGAGGTAGCTTTGCTTGTATCAGGCCTAGTGGGAGCTCATCTTCTTCGAGATTTTGTCCTCGTGAAGTTCCAGTTTTAGTTTTCAGATGTGAGATAAGCTTTGCTTCGACACTCTTCAGTGGTATTTCCTTTTTTATTATGATGTTTACAGTTTTTTTTTTTTTTTCATAAAAGGGTTTGTTTTTTTTTTGGTCGAGATTTCAATGCCGAATCTATGTTTGCCTTGACATTTATCTTTCGAATTGTTTCTAGAATTCCTATTCGAATTGTTTGCAGGTGCTGTGGATTTTTTGCAGCTTTCTGCGATGGCATTATTCTCTTTTTCGTCAGGCGCAAAAGCTATTGCTCGATGGATCACGTCATAAAGAGAGACTACGTGTATGACTGCAAGCTCCTCAAGAATCTGGAAGTGTACCAGAGTCCATTTTTGAGTGCTTTGAGTACTACGACCTCATTTGGGTTTTTGATTTTGGACTTGATCTCCTCGAACCTGTCTATGAAGTTTCAAAGCGATTCGTCTGAACCTCGAGAGATTTCCTAAAGGTCGGCCTATGAGGCTTGTTTTTTATGTATACAAAGTAGTTCTTTAGGAAGGCTGAAGCGAGCTGAATAAATTTATTTATGGAATTTCCTTCCACAGATGTGAACTATTCTACCGCAAGTCCGACAAGATTCAGAAAAGAAACGGCAATATCTTGCCTCTCTCTCGTAATCGTTTAGGTGAACACGAAATATTGCCCGTCTAAACGCTCTGATGTAAGGTCTTGAATCTGATTTAGATGCATCTTGAATGCGAATGTTGGCAGTCTTGTCTGTGATAGGATTTCGTCGAGTTTCCTCGATTACTCTATCAATATTGAGAGCTGAACTTATGGTTGAGTGAATTCGATTGTTCATCTGTTGCAGTTCAGCATATGTGTGATCAACATATCTTTGGAAAGATTCATGGTCGATCACGCGTTGTTAGTTAGCGGGGTGGTAGGTCTGCCGCTTTGTCTGTCCGTTCGCCAGACCATTTCCCAATTGGGGTGGTCTAAAGTCAAATGGTGTTCCCAAGAAGATCGTGGCGGAAAGCTTAGGAGGTTGTAACGACATGGAAGAGATATCGTACACCATGGGCCACCGGGATCTGGATAGTTCGCATTCAGAAGGTACAAGAGGTGGAGAAGGTAGATGCGTGATTGATTGATCTGCCATTCCCATAAATTAGAGCTTGTTCGGTTCGTAGTTAACGAGGGTGAGCTTTCATAAATAGGGAGTGGCAGATACCCTCCATCGCATACTAGGGTAGTGAACTGTCTCGAGGCATCATGGCTGACATAGACCTCAAAGAAGTTCAGACACATTCGCGGAGGCGGACTCCCTCCGTTAGGAAGAAGTCTCAACCAGCTAGGGATCTACGACTAGGAGATCTTAGAGAATCTTCTTGTGATATTTCATTCTTGTCGATGTAGTCTTGCTATTATAACTCGAGCAGACAATTCGTGGCTTCGAGCCTTGTCAACAAACGTGGAGAGCATGCTCTTTATCTCGGCCAGATCGTTAAGGTTGGACCTTTTAGGTGCGGTCACTCATGGAGAGACAGCCTCGGGTCAGTTCTGTCAAGGTTCAACCCTGACCAATCGAGTTTTCGTAGGGTCTTATCCAGACCGAGGGTTTGTGCGATATGCAGCATAAGTTCTCCCATTAGGGAGATTTTCTCCAGGCGTAGTATTAGATTACGGTAGACTCGGATCTGCAACAACGTTAGAGGGCTCAGTTTCGTTTCAAGATCCTGCTGAGTCTGTTTCCATGGGAGCATCAACCCGTGGAGTCAATTGCTCGTGATTTTTCGAGGCTGGCTATTTCGACCTGGATCTCACAAGTTCTGTTTGTTCAATACCCATTTTGGTTTTTGAGATCTTTTATCAAATCTGTTTTATAGAGGATACTATGTTTTCGCCACAGACAATGCCAAAAATATGAATCCGAAAATCCACACTAGATATTTATAATTTGGAGTGGGGAAATTTGTCGAAGGGTTAACATCTCAAATATCAAACGATGCTTCAAAGAACTATCTAAAACGAATATAGCTTTCTTAATTATCTTGTATATAATGAAAGAAGATTACAAAAGGGTGAGCAGGCTCTGGAAACGCAACTATGCCCTCTAACGAAAAAGAAGGTCCTCTTTAGAGTGTTTGTGTGTAAAAGAAGGTCCTTGTTAAAGGGCCTGTAGAGCTGTTTGTGTGTAAAAAGTGTATGAAAAAGAAGGTTTGTAATATAAAGTCATTGAAGTCCTTTTATAGCCTTTTCTTCTAACTATCCATCCCGTATATCTCGTAGTGTGCCTGTTGGAACGGTCTCCGTGTTCTCCGGACGGTTGAGCTGATCTCGGAGTGATCAATTTTGACTAAATCAGCTCGTCATATGACTTTAATATCGGAAGCGTCCTCTTCAATAAGCAGTCGTTTTCTAGCATATAAGGAAGAGATCGGATAGAATTCAATTTGAGCCAGAGTATTATCCTCTTTAGAGTGTTTGTCTGTAAAAGAATGTCCTCGTTAGAGGTCTCGTAAAACAGTTTGTGTGTAAAAATTGTGAAAAGAACGTCCTTAATCTAAAGTCATCGAACTCCATTTATAGCATCTTCGTCAATCTCTCCATCCCTTATATCTCGTAGTGAAATCCTTTTATAATATGTTGGAACGATTTCCATGATCTCCGGACGGTTGAGCTGATCTCAAAGTGATCAGTTTTGACTAATTCAGCCGGTCAGTTTACTTTAATATCGGAATCGTTCTCTTCAATAAGTAGTTGTTTTTTAGTTGATAAGGAAGAGATCAAATGGAGTTCAATTTGATCCGGAGTAATATCCTTAGTGTCGATCTGTTTAAATGATTAGGCTTTTGGGTTTTATCGGAACAAATTCATGTGTAGATTTTGGTATCCTATATATAATGAGAGAAGGGGGTGATCTCTCAAGCTGCCACATCAGCCCCCCTTTTGATTGATCCAAACTCATTAAAAATTTCCAAATCATTATTTTAAATTTAAATAAATATAATGTTCAATGTAATATCATTTATTTAAAAGCAATTTGTTAAAGTTATTAAAACGTAAATTCTAAATTTGAATTTAATTAAGAATCTCATACATTTATAAATATTACATTTTTATAAATTGTAAATATATTTTTTATATTTTTATACAATAAATAAACAAAAATAAACAAATCTCAATACAAGTAAAATGTTAAATTATAAGTCTAAAGTAAAAATAACATTATTAAAAAATTCAAGTATTGAAAACTAAAAGTAAAGATAACATTATTACAAAAATCCAAGTATTGAAAATTAAAAGTAAAAAATCATAAAAATAATAAAAATAATTATTATGAAAAAATAGAAAGAAAATATTATAAAAATGAGATAGAATGACAATATAAAGAAAAATTATACAAAATATAATAACATAAGAAATTAAATTAAATCAATAAATATATATATGTGTGTAAAATTCATAAAAAATTACTTAAATTATCTCTCAAGCTGCCACATCAGCCCCCCTTTTGATTGGTCCAAACTCATTAAAAATTTCCATATCATTATTTTAAATTTAAATAAATATAATGTTTAATGTAATATCATTTATTTAAAAGCAATTTGTTAAAGTTATTAAAACGTAAATTCTAAATTTGAATTTAATTAAGAATCTCATACATTTATAAATATTACATTTTTATAAATTGTAAATATATTTTTTATATTTTTATGCAATAAATAAACAAAAATAAACAAATCTCAATACAAGTAAAATGTTAAATTATAAGTCTAAAGTAAAAATAACATTATTAAAAAATTCAAGTATTGAAAACTAAAAGTAAAGATAACATTATTACAAAAATTCAAGTATTGAAAATTAAAAGTAAAAAATCATAAAAATAATAAAAATAATTATTATGAAAAATAGAAAGAAAATATTATAAAAATGAGATAGAATGACAATATAAAGAAAAATTATACAAAATATAATAACATAAGAAATTAAATTAAATCAATAAATATATATATGTGTGTAAAATTCAAAAAAAAATTACTTAAATATTAAAATATATAAATAATAATTATTATGAATAAAAAGAAAATGTTACAACATGAGATAAAATGATAACACAAAAAAAAGAAATTATACAAAAATATAAGAACATAAAAAGAAATAAAATTTATGAAATATATATAAATTTACAAAATTAAAATAATAACTAAAAATATTAAAATCTTATGAATGAAGACTAAAAATTTAAGAATTTGATAAATAAAAAGTATAAATATTTTAAATAGTTTATAAAAATTAAAAGAATGATAAAAAGGTTGAGGAAATAAAATTGTATAAAAAACTCATTGAAAATTGATAATTAATTTATTAGTAAAATAAAATAAAATAATAATCATATATTAGAGCATATATAATCATGATAATCATAAAAAAAATTTATAAATTAAAAATATATAACAATATTGATACTCAAAATCAATATCAAAACATATTAAATATCTACAAATTTTTAAACAAAATTCGCGCATTTGCACGGGTTCTCTCCTAGTCACCATAAATAGTTAAAATATGTAATACCAATATAACTTAATACTATATTTTGTTATTTTAATTAGTATGTGTAAAATTAAAACTAATTTCCTGTAGGTAAAACTAAAATTAGTTCCACCATCAAGAGTAGTTTTTTAAGAACAATATATATACTATGATGATTTTAAGAATATATATGTTATCTTATTTTTAAAATTTATCTTTGTATTCTGAATTTCTTATAACTAAATCATGTATTGTGAAAAAAAAAAATTATTTATATATACAGTAACATGTACAAAATATTAGCAAAAATATTTAAACTGTTATATAGGGTTTTTAAGCAAGATTTATAGAAATTTTATAAAATGTTTTATAGAAAATGTCCACGATAGGTTTTTTAGATCTTATATATGGTCGAATTTGTTTGTCATGGGAGAACGTTGGTGTTGCTAAAATCATCACGAACATAAGATATAATATTCAGCCACAAACCACTGGAAAGTGGATTTACTAGAAGATTCAGCCACAGCCGTATTGATAAATAAAAAAGAGTAGACTTACTTCGATTTCCTGTCGATTTTTATACAATCTTGGGAGGATAAATTGGTTTTTTATATTTTTGGATGTCTCCGACCTTACAGTCCAAAAATATTTGAGAAAAAGATAGAAACTCTAGGAATGGGAATGGAGCTTAATATACATACACAAATTAAAAGTTTCATTTGAATTTCATAAATCAATTAACAAAATTTATTTTCTTTTATTGAATTACGCCCATCAGCAATTCATAGGATAATTGTTTTTTGAATCACTCTCAAATTCATAGTTAAGATAATTTATCTCTACCTTTACCTTTTTTTGTAATATAGAAAAATTGGATATTACCATAAAAAAATGGATGTGCGTGTCATCGTTGCCTTACAGATCAGAAGGATTATTTTCTGATGGCTAACAAAGAAAAGACTCTTCAGGAGAAGAACAGTCGTCCAAACCTAACGTTCTCAAAACCTTATCCAAACCATTTGGATGTGGACGTTTCAGGTTTCATCAAACTCATTACCATTTCTTTCTTTTCATTTGTCTTTTAAAAACAAATAAAAATATTTATAGTTCGATTCCTATAATTGGAAAATAACACTTCTTGACATCTTGTTAGATCTCGTGTATATTGATGGAGCATTAGCAGTTTTTATCGAGAAATAGATTGTATCTACGACTCTCTTTTTTTGTCACATTTTGTCTCCGATTCATCTCAAAGACATAATAACAATATAATAAACTCAATTACACATTTTTTTGTCAAACTAGTGCACATTATACAGAAATAAGCTTAAGAACTTCAGTTGTTTATGCTTGTCTAGAAAACACATATAATGTTAGCCACGGACAGATCCAAAGATTTATTTAGTATGAAATACATATCATGACTAACATTTAGACTAACATTTTTTTTTTCCGGCTAAAAAGATTATTGATATATTGATAATACAAAGTCAGTATACAGAATTTTTGGAAAACAAATTATTACATAAACAGATATATGCGCCATATGATGAGTAAGATACTTCAAGAAAAGTGAATTTGACGATGCTTTCCGCAGACAAGCCTTATTCGCTAACGGACTACTAACTTCGTTATTATCCTTCTCCGTACTTGATCTTATTCTAATGCGATGAGTGGGTAGGATTCTATGGCTAAACCTCCAAATTGTACATCACATAACAAAACTCGATGCTTTCACGAACCATTCTGAAACCTGGATAATCTGATACCAATGCTTCCGTATCAGAATCCTTATAGCAATTGTTGACTTTGTGTTTCTTCTATTTGAAATCCACTTCACACATCCGTATAGAATGAAGTCTTCTACAATGTAGTGATTCCATGGTGGTTCCGTAGGGGTCGTTGTTTCAACAACAAATCCGATAAGATTTGTACAAAATAAAAGTGATTCATCATATATTCATGAGAACCACCAACAAATACCCCAAAATTAATCATAAAAATTAATTTGGACAAAAAACTGGTGAGAAACACCAGACCACCACCGGCATGGTTGCCGAAATCTACACTTTGGTTAGAGCCATACACCATCCACAAACGATTTAACATGTTCTCGTTGTTGTAAACCAAATGAGAACGTTGCAATTGAACATATGCGAATGGAGTTTTAATCAAATGATGATGACATGGACTTACTGTAACCGGCAAACTACGACGAAGAAGACAAGGCCATCTTCGAAAGACTCCAAATGATAACAAGTTGTACACAGATTCGTACATCTTTTTGGTGTCTATTTATTTGAAAATTGAAGATTAAAAACAAAAGTATATAGAAAGAGTACGGCCGACGTCGGCCGGAATAACCAGTCGGTGTGTTGTGTTGATCAGAGGAATCGCACTGAAAGTCGCTATTGGAGAGAAGACGGTTTTTTATCTACATTTAGACTAACATTTAAATGACAAAAAGACTAACATTTGGACTAGGAACGTTTAAATAAAAACCTATATTATTTACTTAACGAAAAAAATAGAACTAAGCACATGCGCACCCAATTCTACATACGTCCAACCCTGATGTCAGTCCCATGTACTCCACCCAATTCTCTACATGCGTCCGCCCCTGTTGTCAGTCTCAGGGGTAGGAGGTGAGAGATCCATGCGATCTCGAAAGTTATTGTTGAGATAGAATCATGAGTGGAGATATTTTATTATTTTTTAAAGAATAATCCGACGCTTGGGATTGATTTTGTGTGAAAGATCCGTGTAATCTCGAGAAAAGCCACAATCATTTATCTATAAAAGGGGTGCACACGTTTCTCATCAATGAAGCACATACGCAACCCAGAGATAAATTCTTAAGTGCTTCTTGCTCTTTTTTTGTTTTTTATTATGTTTATAAACTGTTTTTCTGAGAAAGTTTAGGATATAGTTTTGATTTTCACCAAAACACTTAGCAGATTTCGCATTCTAATTTTTTGCAAAAATCGTTCCTTTATTAATTTATTTCTTCGTTTTCCGTTTTCAACTCCGACTTAGTTTCTCTATTCTTATCATTTATGGCATCAAACCACATAAGAGGAGACGATGCATGTACTTATTGGGTGACGAGAGAGTTATTGTTCGGGCCATACATACCATCGCGGGCGACTGAGGAGACCTCGAAAACATACAGAGTATTCAAAATTTTGTGAGGGGAATAGATATCGACATCCCTTCCCGATTCGAGAATCACGAGCCAGTCTGTACGGGTTGGTACCACGCCTATACAATTTTCTTCGAATTGTGGGGGTTCACCTTCCCGATTCTGTACTTTCTGTTGGAGTTGGCTAGTTTGGAATTGGCCTTTCCAAAGATGTGCCCTAGTCTGCTGAGATAGATCATCAGGCTCAAGGTGAGAAAATTGGAGATGCGCTGTCATTTGCAGATATTACAAATAATTTTTCAGCTACTCATTACAATATCCAAACTAAAACAGCCTGCAAAAGCATACCTTTTTCTGTACGCAAGTGATATGGACGATCTGCGATCCTGAATACTTGCTTGATTGATTGCTTGATCCAGAGTGTGGTAACGAGTCCAACAAACCTGTTAGTGAGTGGAGATTTCGTAATAGTGGCTGAAATGCAAAATATACAAAGTGGGTCAGTTGCTAAACTATACCAAGCATAATACAGTAATAAATTGCCTACTAGGCGTCTAATCTAACTGGCGCCAACACCCCATACGGAAACCAAATCACCCGTAATTTTTTTTCCAAATATTTTCAGAGCATAATTCACATATTCGTGTATTTCCTAATAAATCGCCTAAATATTGTCAAAACCAAAATTTATGTGATTTTTATACCTATATTGATTTTTTTCGATCACCCAAAACCCTAAATATACTAATTCCTATATAAAGTGGCAGCCCTTATTCATCTCCAAACTATAAACTAATATTGCTTCATCCGTTTCTGTAAGGTTTAATCCTCTTCCATTTTCAATATTTTCCAAAACTATTTACCATTTTAACTTTAACCACTCTATTTTTTATTTTCAGGCATGGCAAAACTAGATAGATTTGTTAATGATTGGAAAATTGATGGAAAAAAATTAGCCATATATGTACCACACAAAATTTCCGTCGAATGCAATATCTAATGAGTAAAAGTTTTTTACAAATTCATGAAGAGGGTAAAAGTTCATGTAGACCAAGGAGGTCTTAAAAACCGCGGCGTTGGACACTTCTAAAATAAATTACAGGTTTTTGAGAATTATGAGTAATTACTCTATGGATTGTCGGAATAATGAAACTATGTGACAAATGTTTTTTGTTTTCTGCATATAAGATGGTTATTTTGCAGCCGCTTGGTGATAAAGGATCTGCAATCATTGGCGGAAACACAATTAGAGGCTTCACGGCATAGGACCAGGTAAGGATGCTTTTAACTTCTTAATATTGTTTGTAACACAAAAATATAATTAAGACACAGTTCAACGTTTTCTCATCATATTTATGCTTTGATTTCTGCAATTGGGAAGCTAGATGCAACTTTGGGCAGATATTTTAGTGATTCCACCGAAATTTCCGGAGAAACAAATTGAAAGAAACCAGACCAGGAAAAAGGAAAAAGGAAATAGCAGCACAAGCATCTATTACTACAGATAACTAACTATCCCTTGAGTCATTGTGTGATCATGTGGTGACACAAAGTTCAAATGAATGTAAAAATAGTTTCAGAATTGGAAAAATAAACACTTTTACTTTAGCATAGAAGTTCATGTATATCAAAATAAACACTTTTACTTTACCATCGGACGGTTTATATATATATTCTGTATGAAACAACCATTGCTCATATGGAACAACGCCTCCGAGTCATGGCACAAGATCATGCTAGCTCCAGTTTCGATAAATGGTGATGAGTTTATCAAACTAATCAATCCCACTCTCATGTTTAGGTTAGTACGTAGATTGGTTGGTGTATAGGACTGAGGACCATTTTGTGATATATGTGATATATGGTCAATCTGTGAGGATTGAGGACTGAGGAACAAGACTATGAATGTGTTTTATATTGGATCGGGTTATGTTATGCATGGGATCTTCACGTTTTGTAAAACAGATTATGTATTAACTATTTGATATTTTTCTAACATGGCAAAACAAGCACAAAAACGTATAAAAATGATGAAGAAGAATATTATAATACGAATAATCTAAGCTTTGATATATTGTCACTCTCTCTGTTTATGACCCAACAAAAGAGAAAGGTTTCACCTTCTAATTACTGTTTTTAACTTATGGGATACATTAAAACAGAACTAATTATCTAACTGAATTATGAAATTTATGTATATTGTACTATTTTAAAAAAAATTATACACCGACTTAAATGGATTTAAATATGCATGTGTCACTTTTGACGAGTTTAAACAGATGTATCAAAATAAATCTAAAGTATAAATGGGTCTAAACGGATCAGATCTGTTTGTTTTATCATCTATATTTAAACTCAAATAGAGTTTTTAAAAGCAAAACACATAAATAAATGTTTTACTAAATAATTTTTGTACGAAGAAAATTTGTTTTAAATAGTTGGGAAGTAATTGTATTATATTTAACTATCTAAAATTTATGTTATTTTAGAAATATCAAATTATTTATTACTATTAGTATTATGTTTTAAATATCTATGTCTCTAATAATTAATTTATGACTATTATTATTTTTATTTAAATTTTAATAATATTGATTGCAACATTATTATTATCTATATAATCTACTATATATTATTTGCGAAGTGCGATGGGAGAAAATGATGAGTCATTGATGACATTGATGAATCTTAACCAATCATAATTATGACATCATTGATGACATGACTTAGATGAAAGATTTTTATTGGTCGAGAGCCTTTTTGACATTAAAAATAAATCAAAATTCGTTTAGAAAATTTTTGGATTAAAAAAATCAAAAATCGAGAATTAATCTAATTTTAAAAATTAAATGTCGTTTCTTAAAGTTATGAAATGTAATCTTAACTACTTCCCATAATTTTAGATTACAGTTTATATTTTTTTTTCATAAGTTATTTCCTTTCTTTTCAAATTCAAACTAAATTCGACATTAAAATTTAGCAACTAATAATTGTCTACATTAATTGTCAAATTTGAAGAAAAAAATATCCCAAAGATTATACTAATCTTCTAATGGAAGCTTCCGAAAACATTTTGCAACCCTAAATATGATGATCCTATAAATACAGTCTCTACCATACGGGGTTTCGTCTCTTATGACCCTAATTGGCAAAATAAAATCTACACTACCCCTCCTTAATCCACAATACCCTTCTCATTAAAATGAGAGTGGACAATTACTCTTCCACCCTTACAGATTGAATTTAAAAAAAAAACAAAAAAATGGAATTGAATATTAAAAATTAGATTCGGGTTGGGTCTCATTCGGGTTGGGTGGGGGATTATTAAAAATTGAATATTAAAAAATTGAATATTGGCATCTCTCTCTCTCTCCTCTCTCCTCTCTCCTCGCTCTCCACCAGCTCGAGAAAAGAGGTCGTGCTCAGCTCTGTCGGATTCGGTCGTCGGAGATTCACCTCGATTTTCTTCGCCTCCTACACCGCCATCGACGTCTCCTTCGCCGCGCCGTAGCCGCATTCTCATCCAAATCGAGTTTTAACTGTTTATTTGTAGATTAGTGGATTAGTCTCCTCTTTAAGAATCGATTTCAAATGGGGACTGTAATTGGGATTTGATGCACACTGGTGATTAAAGAATGTTTGTGGGTTTATTATGAGTCCAAATTGGTTAGAGATGCATTGCTGTGGTTGAATCATTGAATTGGGTTGCTTTTTCATAATTGAATTGTATTTCGGGTTCATGCTCAGTTCGTAATAGTATAACTAGCTCACCAGTAACACTGGGAAATGTTGTATAACTGTGCACAAATTACTGTTTTGATTGAGTTTCTGGGTATTGTTTGGCAGGTTAAAATGATCAACAACGTCAGCATACATTATAAATTCGAAGGTCGCATTTATGGTCTAGTGTTTAAGGCATTAGTTGAGGAGATAACAATGTCGATGGTAGAATCTAGGTTATACAAAAAGCTTGGTTTGGATGAAACCAATGTTAAATTCCAACTGAGTTACATCCCTAGGCTGGCTGGGTGTGAGGAACAGTCGTATATTTGTGATGATGAGGAGTTTTTTGTGTATCTAAAGCATGTTGATAATGAGAATCGTCAATGTGTTTTGTATGTGGAGGTGTTGAGTACACCGGAACTTCCCGAGTAACAGTCGAAAGCGGGAAAAAGCTCTTACGGTGAGAACTATGAAGGAGAAATAGGGCCTGATGCCATCATGGTGTATGTTGCCGAGCAACAAGAGAACAAAGAAAAAGAGGATGAAGAACTCGAAAATGATGGAGATGCTCTAAAAAATGATGGAGATGCTCCCGAAAATGATGAAGATGCTCCCGAAAATGATGGAGATCCCGAAAATGATAGAGATGCTCCCAAAAATGATGGAGATGCTCTAAAAAATGATGTAGATGCTCCCGAAAATGATGGAGATACAGAGCGTGTTGAACATGAGGGCAACGGTAACGATTCATCAGATTTGCGTGATGAGTATGTGGTGGAACCACCTGTTGTTGCTGTGTGTAGTCCGACTTTACCACCATGGGAAGACGGTTTGAATTTGAGTCTTGGTGTAGAATTTCAAAACAAGGAGGTTTTAGCAAAGTTGGTTCATAGAGGCGCATTTGTTGAATCTTTCGGCTATTTTATACAAAAATCCGATTCTCAGCGGTGGGTAGCTAGATGTGCTCAACGAGGCTGTAATTGGAGAGTACGAGCAGCAAGGATCACAAACTCTGAAACTTTCTCGATTAGAACGTACACGAAGATGCACACATGCAGCCGTACTAGTCAGAGTGAAGAAGGCAGGGAGAAGAGGAAAGGATCATCAAAACTAGTTGCATCTCTATTGAGTGAAGAATATCCAGGGAAATACGAGACTCCAGCACCAAAAACTATCATGGAGATTGTGAAGAGAAAAGTTTGTGTAGGGATATCATACTCCACGGCTCTGAGAGGGAAAAACCAAGCAGTTTGCGATTTGCGTGGTAGTCCAGAAGATAGCTACCGGATGTTGTATTGTTATTTGTTTGTCCTAGAACATCTGAATGAAGGCACGGTAACACAAGTGAAACTAGATGAGTTGGGAAAATTCAAGTACCTTTTCATAGCTTTGGGAGCTTCCATTGAAGGGTTTAAATGCATGAGGAAAGTGATTATGGTGGATGCTACTTTTCTGAAGACCGCATATCGCGGTGTACTAGTTTTCGCCATAGCTCAAGATCCCAATCGGCACATCTATCCTATAGCATTTGGGGTACTCGACGGTGAGAATCATGATAGTTGGGCATGGTTTTTCGAGATGTTGAGAACCGTTGTAGCCGACTCTCCTGAGCTGGTGTTTGTGAGTGACAGAAATTTAAGCCTCATCAACGCGGTAGCTAACATGTATCCACAAGCTCATCATGGTTATTGCTTATATCATTTGGCACAAAACGTGAAGGGTCATGCTCCGCATCACGCAAATAAGGACACTGTCGCCAAAGAATTCCAAGCGTGCGGTTGGGCTAACACTGTTGCTGAGTTCAACAATCTTTTCGACGAGTTTAAGAATAGATATCCAACAGTGGCGAAGTATGCGGAGGATACTTGCGCGCTAGAAAATGGGTGAGATGTGTATCTCCGGCTAATAGATACAACTTGGACACTAGCAACTCTGTCGAATCTCTAAACAAAGTTTTTAGAGAAGCCAGGAAATACTTCTTATTGCCTTTGCTGGATTCCATACTTCGAAAGTTTTCTGAGTGGTTTAACGCTCATAGGAAAGAGTCTGTTGCAGAACCGAGCAGAAACAAAATGGTGCCTATTGTTGAGAACTTCTTGCATAAAAAATGGCCTGTGGCTGAAAAATACCCTGTGCGAGAGGTAAACAATTATGCACTTGAATATGAGGTTGATGATGATGAAGGAAAGCTTTATTTGGTGAACTTGGTAAGCAAAAGTTGCACTTGCAAGTTCATCGATATTCATAAGTATCCTTGTCTCCATGCTCTTGCCGCGTTTATCTATTTCAAGGAACATGGAAGGCGTCGTAGTGATATCCACATGGAACTTCATGATCTGTGTTCGAAATATTATTTGAACGAGTTGGGGACATTGGCTTATGTCAGGTCCATCTATGTTGTGCCTGATATGTCTACGTGGGTTATGCCAGATGACATCAAGGAGAAGCAGATAATACCTCTGGATATCATCGTAAAGAGGGGTAGGAAGAAGATAAAAAGACATCCATCGGCTGGTGAAAGACGTAAAAGGTTAAGGGTGAATAACAAAAGGCAGGGGGGAAGAACACTTCCATGGTTGTTGTATGGAGAAGACTATGATTAATATTGGTTGTTGTATGGAGAAGACTATGTTTAGTTTTGTTTTGCTTTTCTTATTTATAAACACTGCATTTGTTGTTGTCTTTTAAAACAAATCCTATTTGAAATGGGACTTCATGATACATATTCACCAAATCTTTCATTATACTTTAAGAAAGACTTCTTAATGAAGAACTCACTTGGGAGGTGAGTGTTGTTAAAACAATATTATTTAATCAAATAAATGAGCTGGGCAATGAGATTCATATGGAAGATTAATAGAAAAGCAGGTAATACTAGTAAAAATGACATTTAGTTGGTGTAATACTAATCTAACCATACACAAAAGATTTGAAGACTATGTATAACTAATAACTTGGTAACACTATGTGTGTTCTCATTTTAAGATCCTAACAAAATTTTTACCGATAAAAAAAAGGAATTTTTAAATCATTCTCTCACTCTCTCTCTTCCTTTTTCTTTCGGCGCCAAAGCCAATTTCTCTTTCCCTTATGGCGCCAAAACGAAATTTTTCTAATTTCACTCTATTTAATTTTACAATCTCTCTCTTCTCTATCTTCTCTTCTTCCACTGAGACTTCGCTCTCTCTCTCTCTCTCTCTCTCTCTCTCTCTCTCTCTCTCTCTCTCTCTCTCTCTCTCTCTCTCTCTCTCTCTCTCTCTCTCTCTCTCTTACATTCGTACAAACTCTCTCTATCTCTCCCCCTTTAGAGACCCCCCCCTTTAACCCACTATGGAGAATTTCGGCCTTGATCCATACGAGGATGAGATGAGGAGTAGGAAGGAACAGAAGAGGATTAGGGAGGATACAATTGCTCGGTTGAAACATTACGAGAGGACTTGCCACGTTGCGGATGCCCAATTTGAAATTCCAACCAAATGCCCATGCGGGGAAGACATCAAGCAGGATGCGTCTCCAAATCCAAAGTTCAAGCATGATTTCGACACTTTACCGGGCAATAGGTACTTCACCTGCATCCGATACGAGGTAAAACTAGCATAACTATTATAACTAGCATAACTAGGTATAACTAGTATAACTAGGTAAAACTAGGTAAAACTAGGAATAACTATATGAATTTTCTTCGCCTAGGTATAACTAGTAAAACTGGGTAAAACTAGTAAAACTAGGAATAACTATATGAATTTTATTCGCCTAGGTATAACTAGTAAAACTGGGTAAAACTGGGTATAAGTAGTAAAACTAGGTATAACTATATGAATTTTCTTCGCCTAAGTTTAACTAGTAAAACTGGGTAAAACTGGGTATAACTAGTAAAACTAGGTATAACTATATGAATTTTCTTCGCCTAGGTTTAACTAGTAAAACTGGGTAAAACTGGGTATAACTAGTAAAACTAGGTATAACTATATGAATTTTCTTCGCCTAGGTATAACTAGTAAAACTGGGTATAACTAGTAAAACTAGGTATAACTATATGAATTTTCTTCGCCTAGGTTTAACTAGTAAAACTGGGTAAAACTGGGTATAACTAGTAAAACTAGGTATAACTATATGATTTTTTCTTCGCCTAGGTTTAACTAGTAAAACTGGATAAAACTAGGTATCACAATATGAATGTTTATCTGATTTATTTTTTGTAGGATGATGGACTCCACTTTCGTCAGCCATGGGTTTTTGGTGTCCAAGAAGAGCTTAGGATGCTAAAACGAAAGGTTGAAGTGCAGGAGGTTGCAATTGAAGAATTGCGAAAGGAGATTGCCAAGCTGAAGGAGGAGAAGGAGTGATGTTTCTGTTTATCTATCTAAGACATTATATTTTGCTATCTATCTACTTTGGTTGGTTAATTGCTATCTTGATCAATGCAAACCAACAAAAAAGTATAGCAACATAGTTTTCACAAAACAAACACCAGTTTTGACAAAACAAAAAACAGTTACAACATACCAAAGCTGTCTCTACAAACTCCTCCGAGACTTCCGAGACTTCCGAGACTTCACAAACTCCTCAAGAGGCTTGATCCTTTCCTCCAACTTGGTGACCTTCTCCACGAGCAAACTCATATGTTCTCCCATGGTGGTAAACGCAGCGGACAACTCTTCGAAACAAGCCTTGCGACTTCGGCGTTCTTTCTCGACTCTTACTGCCTCCTTAGGTTGTCGCCCTTTCAAATCTTCATGCATCATATCTTCAAACCAAACAGTTAATCCTTGGTCTAGACGCTTGCACCAACTTTCCACAACAATATCGTGCTCATCGACATCGTCCTCTTTCTCCATGATCTCCTCCAACAGCTCATTCTCATCAGACGTGGCTACCAAAACGTTCTCAATGTCCTGTAAATTTTAACGTATTGATTATTCCATTTGCTGCTAGTATTACCAGATGCTTTTAGTATTACCAAGTACTACTAACCGTGGTATCACCGAGTTTCTCGTAGACTGTCTCAAGAGGCCACCCTTTCAACTCGCCTTTTTTCCACTTGTACTTGCACATCCTCGGGCAATCGTCGTAAGGATATGGTACAGCTTCTCGGAAGCTGTCTCTCAGTCTTGGAATGGCCTCAATCGCCAAAAGCTACAAAAACAAATCCAAATTAGTAATTACAAAAAGATTAGTTAAAATGCAAAGTCATAAGGTTATACCTCCAATGGAACACAAAAACCAGGAATCGTCCACGGCCCCGACACCTTCCCTTTAAAATGATCCATCGTCTTGTGAATGGACTCCAACATGTAATCAAACGACAATCTTCCCTAAGGAAACGTCTGACATAACTCCAGATCATCCACGTATCTTAGAAATACGTCCAACACGGGTTTGCCTTTCTTTCCAGATTTGCTGCGGCAATAAATAATGCTGCTCAAGAAATACAGCACGGCCATCTTCAGCCTATCTCCAGTCTCATCGGGTTCCATTTCCTCAAGCTTTTTTTCACGTCTTCACGTAACACCTTCCCCTCGAAATACTTCTTCTTGAAGTTCAAGGATCCTTTCCTCTTCCAGTTGATTGGATAGTTGTGGCATTCGAGTCCTGAAATCAAGGCATGCTCTCGTAACCCGTATCGAATGGAAACGCCGTTAACCAGAAACCAAGCTTCTTTTTTCCTTTTAATTTCAGCGGTACGCAGGAGAAGCATCCACATGGGTTGAAGCTTGTGATTGCCCCTTGGCATGTGAAAAATGTGTGAGAACTGCGGGTGGTTCTCAAACCATGACGTTTCGTCCGAAGTGAGATTCAGTCCCTCAAAAGTGTTCAAAGTTTCCTCGATGAAGCACCGCGTTGGTAGCTTCACGCTCTCGCTATACTGATCTGGCGAGAAGTACATTTTAAGAGGTCGCAGGGCTATCGTTTCCTCCGATGCTCTCTGCAAACAAAAAAAGGTATCTCAAACAAACAACACACAGTAAACCTAGTTCTACATAGTCATCCTAGTCATATTACCAAGTTTTCCTAATTGTACAATGTTCACCTAGTTTTACCTAATATAACATAGTAATCCTAAGTAATGCATTAAAAATATACTAAGCTATTTACTTACCGGCAGTTCGGTCGGTCTCCCGTCGGTCTCCTCCTCCTCGGATTCTTCCTCCTGCGATTCATCCGCCGCATTGTCTTCTCTTCTGTCTTCGTCTTCTTCTTCTTCGTCTTCTTCTTCTTCGTCTTCTTCATCTGTTTCCGTCTCCTCGTCGTCTCCGTCCACCGTCTCCGTCGCAACGTGGTCGTCTCCCTCCGCCGTTTCCGTCGTCGCTGGAGCCGGAGCAGTAGTAGGAGCAGTAGTCGGAGCAGTTGTCGGAGCCGTTGTCGGAGCCGCTTCTCCGGGAGTTTCTTCAACCGCCGCCCCTCCACGAGGCTTCTTCGAAACCCTCTCCGCCGCAGGGCTCTTCGGCTTTGTCTTCTTCCTTGCGTTCCTAGTCTCCACCATCGTCGTTGATCTGAGAGGAGAAGGAGAGAGAGAGAAGAAGTAGAAAGGAGAGGTAAAATATTGGAGAAGGGAATTGGGTGGGGAATTAGGGATTTTAACCCGATTTTAACCCGATTTTGGAATTTTTTTTTACCCGGATAGAATCCGAGTACATGGGGATGGGTTGAAATAAACCGGGTTTGATCCAGGTATGAGTGGTAATTCCATGCCCTTCACTCGGTTTATACGTAATTTACCATTTTTCAGATTTAATTTAAATGAAAAAAGAAATTCATCTTATAACAGGGGCACGCGAGATTTTTGGTTGTGTACGGAGGGGCATAGGAGACGATTTCTCCTACCATACTCATATCACCCACATTTCGAACCATTCTTTTGTTTTATTATTTCTATTGTTCTAATTTTGTTTCTGTTGTTTTGCTGGTTTTGTAGGTATGAAACCTACAATACCAAACAATAATGTATCTTTCTCACTTGCTTTTAACATTCTGCTTGATTTTATTATATGGTTTCGATCATTTAGGTATATAACATACCAACCAAACGATAGGTAACTATATCATTGCACATTATCATGCTTATTATTTTGTTTTGAGGTTTTTATTCATTTGCAGGTATGTAACATAGCAAGCCAAATATTAGGTAACTATTTTATTTGTATTTACATTTTTTTGATTATTTTGTGTTTATTAATTTGCAGGTTGGATTCATATGAAGCCAAATGTAAAAATCTATCGGCTAATCATTTTCTGTCACTAATCTTTATTTGCTAGATAACTACTCCTCAATCTGTGTTTGTTACATTTCACACGGAAAGAAGATTAAGGACGAAGTCAATGAAGGAAGACAAGCGAATTTTCCATTATAGTAGATATTGTTTTGTATGTTCTTTTGAATTCACATTTGTATACTTTTTTTCTTGCATTACTATGTTGGGAATGTCCTGAAATCTACTGTACTATCTCTAGAAAGTATGATAAGTGTCGAGATCAGACATAAGTCATAAATACTTGGTGATCATGATGACTTGCTAGAGCCCGCTCTTGATCTATAAGTTTAGGACTTATTACCAGTATTGTATGACCCCAAAGGGTCACACACCATAGCTAACGGGAAAGTTAAAAGGAATTAATACAGTAAGATGCAAGGCATTTACTGTATTTGTACATAGAATTGGGCCAGACAAAATACAGTCTTTTGTCTGATTTGGGTCTTGGGCCCAAAAGCCTAATAGGCCATTAGTTTAATTACTTGGGCCCATATAAGGGAAGAAGGAGGCGCCAGACAGCCAATGCTCTGCGATTTTAGGTCTGGCCGTCCTCCTCTCTCTCTGTTGTTCCAGCTTGGTCTAGCAGCCTGATCCAGTAGCTTGTAAGCGTGTGGATACCTAGGAGGAGCCGGTAATCATCAGCTCTCATTGATCTCTTCATTACCAATCCGCTGCGCTAATAACAAGGTAATGATTCTGATCTGGTTTATGATTCAACTGCAAATCACCTAGATCCTAGTTGATTATGTGATAGGTTGTAATCTGATAATTAAACCAATGAACCAACATAATCCTTCAGTGGTATCAGAGCCTAGGTCGTTAGGTTTTTGCTGTTTGGATCATATCTAGGTTGTTTTAAATGTTTTGAATCGATTTTAATGAGTAAAATTTGATTAGAAAACTTGAAAAACCTATTATGTAAATCGCATGATCCGATTGAAATCCATCGGTATGCGATGTGGACGCCCGTATCGATCGACGAGGGAGCGTGATATCGATCGATATCAATCGGATCGATTGCTTCTCGCTGTCCCGATGACCCGATCGCAACGAGCTGATGCACGCGAGTATCGATCGACGCAGGAGCGTCATATCGATCGATATGCTGGCGAGGCATACGTTCCGCGAGTAGCCAATCGGTTCAGCCGAGCTTCGCGGTTCGTTCTTCCCAAACCCGCGACAATGAACCGATCAAACCGATTGTGGTTCATTGTCAGCTTTAGCTTAAACCGCAAGTTAGGTCAAAATTGGCTAAAACACAAGGTGTTTCTTCCCGGTTTTGGACTTAACCGAACCGATCCAATTTAATTGGTGGTTCAAGCGGTTAACCCAAATCGCGGTTTGCTGGAAATTATTTAATACAATTGGTATTACTTAATTTCTGGTTAAACCGGATTTAAATTCAAAAATGGAATTTTAACCTAAACCGAAGGCTGGTCTAAGTTTGATTTGGTTGGACCAAATAATTTAGAGCTGGTCTGGTTTAGTAAATAACCAGTTGGATTAAGTAATTAATTTGGTCTTGGACCAGAATTAATGAACCGACTCGGTTATGTCAAATTATTGGGCCAATTGGAATTATGTGGTCTTGGGCCAAGAATTGGGCCTATAATTTGTGACCCAGCCGAAAATTTTAATAAAATATCTAATTATTTCCAAAAAATCAGAATTAGAAAGTTTCTAAGTTTAGAAATTTCTAGATTAAGAATGTTTTGGAAAATAGGAAATTTCTAAAATAAGAATGTTTCCCGATTTAGAAAGTTTCTAAAATAAGTAGGTTTTCTGAAATAGAAAGTTTCCAAATTTAGTAAGTTTCCTGAAATGGAAAGTTTCCCAAAATAGTAATCTTCTATTTTTGGAAGGAAAACCTAAAAATCCTCAAAACAAATATCAAGCTTGGATGTCTTGCCCAATCTTGTCAGCTACTTAACGCTTATTCAATTACAGATATGGCTTACAGTGTGAGGTGTCTGTTTTTGCGTAAGTAAAGTAGTACATAGTCATTACTGTCATTGGGAGTCCCAGACTTTAATGATTATTTGGCTGTAAGAGATTGGTTTTCTTGACTGGGCCATCGGGAGTCCCGGGCCTTGAGACATCTGGTGAATTTGGGCCTCGGGTCCAATTCACAACCGAGAGTTATATGAGTTGTAACTAGCTGTGTGTATGCTTACCTAGTTAGCTAATTCTGGGTGACGGCCAGTGGTCCACTTTGGTTTTAGTTTAACATGGATCTCGGAATCATTGTATTCGTAAGAGGATAAACAAAGAAATTTTGAATACAATGCGAGTTTTCTTATAAGTTGTTAAGATTACTCTTTTATGAACTAAATAACTAAAACTCTATTTATCTCTAATTTCAGTTATGACTAGCACAAACAATCAAAACACTTTCTCGATCCGGTCTGTCCTTGAGATGGACAAACTGAACGGATCAAATTTCTTGACTTGGTCGCGGAACCTGAGGCTAGTCCTCAGGCAGGAGAGAAAGGACTATGTCCTTGAGAGAGCTCTCCCCGAGAGGATCGGGTCCAATGCCTCTCATGCAGTATATGATGCTTGGAATAAGCATTATAATGATGCGGTAGATGTGCGTGGTCTGATATTGGCTACCATGGACTCAGATTTGCTGAAGCAATATGAGAACATGGAGTCGCCAATAGAGATGATCAGCAGCCTGAAATTGAAATTTCAGGAGCAGGTAAGAGTGGAGAGATACCAGTTGGTTAAGTCTCTCACTAGCTGCAAGCTACCAAATGATCATCCAGTGAGTCCTCATGTCAGTAAAATGATGGGTTACATTGATAACCTGAGGAAACTGGATTATCCAGTTAGCCAAGAATTGGCAACTTCGATCATTCTGCAGTCACTGCCGTCAAGCTATGATAAGTTCAAAAGGAACTATATCAAGAAAGGCTTAACGAAGACGCTGACTGAACTGCATGATATGCTCAAGACAGTTGAGCCAAACGTGAAGAGTACCCTGTATAATCTCATAATGGAGAAGGGTAGGTTTACTAAACCTAGTGCTGACAAGGGTGAAGACAAAGTTGTCCAGATTTTGAATCATGGCAAGCCTGTGTCTTCTGAGCCCGAGTCAGATACATCTTACGTTGGTAAGTGCTGCTACTGTAAAGAGACTGGGCATTGGAAGAGAGATTGCATTAAATTCATGGAAGATTATGAGGAGTTGAAGACTATGTATGAGACTACTTCCTCAGGTATTCATGTTATTACTTCAAGTTCTACCTTATAGGTATTGGATACTGGTTATGGCACTGATATTTGTTATAATATGCAGAGCCTAAGCAACAGTAGTACGTTGAAGGAAGGACAAGTGGAACTGCGTGTCTGAAAGGAGCTATGGATGCTGCCTCAGCCGTAGGGTTTTCACTTGTAGATGCCTTTGAGGCTTGGTTTTGTATTAAGTAATTGCTACAATGTACCTGCTTTAAGCAGAGTTGTCTTTCATTTTCTTGTAAGAATTTGAATGTTTTTCATTTTGATAAAAGACAAGTTTTGTTCTTTTGATCTTAATGAAATATTAATTGTAGCACCCTATTCAAGGAATGGGTTTTATATCTTAAACCAAAGAGTGCCTAAATGTAACATAAATACCGAATTGGTTTAAATCTGATGAATTAAACCTGATTTTTCTTGGCGTAAATTTTTGGTCACATAGAGTGAGTCGGATTCAGAAATCCCATAGTTATGGACTTTTGGGCTCATTTGATCGGATACCTTATGAGACTTGAATTCTGCTTACTGGACCAAAAGACAAAAGGCCCATCTTAGCCGAGCTAGAGAAAGGCCCAAAGGCTTATTGGACCTTAAACATACTCATGTATGTGGCCCGATGAGCAGTAATGCCAGAGAAAATTTCCTGTACTTCATTTTCTTTACTGATTACTTCAGTGAGTATGACTGTGTTCATTTGATGAGACACGAGTCGGAATTCTTTGAAATGGTCGAAAGAGTTCCAGAAGGAGGTATAGAATCTAAGTGACAGAAGTATTGAGACTCTGGATTAGATCACGAGTGAGAATACTTAAGTCATTGATGGTGTGATCATCTGAATGAGTGTGAAGTCGTTTCACAGCTCATTTCTCCTGAAAACCTGGAGGTGTTTCTGTGAGAAAGAATCAGATCTTATTAGAAATGATTAAAGATGAGTCACACGAATCTTCCACGATATTCTTAAGAATAACGCTCTAGAAATATCTAAGTTTACGCTGAAATAGTTCCACCAATATCAGTTGAAAGACACCACATAAATGTGGACTGGAAATGATCCAAATTCGTCTTTACTGAGTATTTGTAGTTGTGCTACTTCGCTGGTTGTCCTAGGGAAACCAAGGCTTGTTACTTTTACGTCCATTCCGAAAACGAAGTTAGGTTGTTCGGAATTCTGTTTTCTAAAAGGAAAGTTTCTTTCCAAGAAGAACAGTGGGAGTAAAAGTATAACTCGAAGAAATTCGAGAAATACAGGAGGCTGCTCAACCTGTTGAGGGAGAGCAGCGGATGGATTTACAGATTTCTGTAGAATCTACACCTGTAGAGCCTGAAGTTCGCAGATCTGAATGAATCCGTCACTAATCCGAGAGTGATTTCTCGTGATTAATTGCCATGATCATTGAAAGTGACGAACCTGCGAAATTCACAGAAGCGAAAGTGAGCCCAAACTCCAAAAAAATATACTGTATGTAAGTTAGCTTCATCGATCCATTCATGGATAGAAGCAAGCATATAGGAGTTGGAATCTTCGTTATGTTGAAGTAGTCAAGGTTTTGACTTGAACAGGAACGAAGTGGAACTGTGCGTTTACTAATAGATAAGTGGGAGCGATGTTGCATTTCTCATAGTGTATGTCGATGACATACTGATTCTCGGAAATAACGTTCCAATGCTGCAGTCGGTAAAGGACTGGCTTGGGAGTTGTTTTTATGATTGACATGGGTAAAGCCACATATGTTCTTGGATTTTGGATCTAAAGATAAAGATCCAAAAGAGCTGATAGGACAAAGTCAGGATTCTTATATTGACAAAGTCCTACACGTTTTCAGCATTCCAAGAAGGGTTTTATGCCAATGTCACATGGCATTACGTTAAGCAAGAAACAGTGTCCTACGATATATGCTGAGCTTGAATGCATGGATGAGATTCCATACGCGTCGGCAATTGGATCTATCATGTATGCCATGACACGTACTTGTTTTGATGTTGCTTTAATGTTAAGCAAAACAAGTAAAGACCAGTCATATCCAACAAAGAATCACTGGATAGACGTAATGAATATCCTCAAGTATTTGGAAAATACTTAGGATAAGTTCTTGATTTACAGAGAAAGTGAGGTGCTACAAGTCGGTAGAGTCTGAAAGGCAAGTTTCCAACAGACAAAGATGATTTCCGGTCACAGTCCGGTTATATCTTGTGTCTGTCTGGCGGTGCAAGGCACTGTTGCTGACTCCATGACTTAAGCTGAACATTTCGCAGCTTGGGTAGCGGCGAAAGAGGTTGTTTGGAAAGAAGAGTTCATCACTGAACTTGATGTGATTCCTAGCATAGATGAGGCTAGCTGCACATCAGAGGTCCAAACACCTTGAGGGTAGGTATGACCTATTCTGTGAGATAAATGACAGAGGTGTTAAGTAGATCAGCAAGTTTCAACGAATGAGAACGTTGCTAATCTATTAACGAAGCCACTCCTTAGGCCTACGCACGAGTCGCGGACTGTAGCTGTAGGATAAGTGAAATTAAGATGTAGTCTTAATTTCAGTGGGAGTTTGTAAAGGGCTTTATTTAGTTGTTTTGAAAGGTTCATGTAAACATAATATTTTATGTTTATGAAATTTATGATTTCTGGATTATTTTAACTGTGATATAAATAATCGTTCCAAAATGATTCATGTCATTATATATAGGCCATCGAAGTACATGAGAAAGACTTGATCATGAAACCCTATATTTAACAAAATGACATAAATCAGAGTGTCCATAGTCGAAGGTTGTTGAAATTGGAACACCAACAACCACTTGAGACTAGAATGTGTTGAGACTTATGACCAAGTTTCATGGGTCATAGATGCCCGGCATCAAAGTCGACACATAGGTATATGTAGGGGAGCATATGACCGGACATGACCCGCTGATGAGAACTCTACAAGATATTAATATCTGTGTCATAAGAGGTTCTCATCTACGACTATAGAGTATAGTCCTTAGACCTGAGTTCGCATGCATGTGGCTGCACATGGATTGATGCACTTTGATCATTGTCTAACGCTGTTTCGTAACTGGGAGCTATAAGGACCTTGGTTGGGTGTATTACAAAGTGTGTAGTTCATAGTGATGGAACAAGATGGGATTTGTCCCTCCTGTTAATGGAGGTAATATCTCTAGGCCAATCGGAGACTTGATAGCTGGTAAGAGTGTGGCCACACCCAAACGGACTTGCCCAAGTCGTTTGCATTGTCAGTATCAATTCTGGTCCGATGAACATGATCTTGGCTATATAAGGATGACACACATCTTGCCTTATGCCAGATCGAGATATTGAGACAAAAGGATTAGGGAATGTAGGATTCCAGTACAAGTGGGAGATTGTTGGGAATGTCCTGAAATCTACTGTACTATCTCTAGAAAGTATGATAAGTGTCGAGATCAGACATAAGTCATAAATACTGGGTGATCATGATGACTTGCTAGAGCCCGCTCTTGATCTATAAGTTTAGGACTTATTACCAGTATTGTATGATCCCAAAGGGTCACACACCATAGCTAACGGGAAAGTTAAAAGGAATTAATACAGTAAGATGCAAGGCATTTACTGTATTTGTACAGAGAATTGGGCCAGACAAAATACAGTCTTTTGTCTGATTTGGGTCTTGGGCCCAAAAGCCTAATAGGCCATTAGTTTAATTACTTGGGCCCATATAAGGGAAGAAGGAGGCGCCAGACAGCCAATGCTCTGCGATTTTAGGTCTGGCCGTCCTCCTCTCTCTCTCTGTTGTTCCAGCTTGGTCTAGCAGCCTGATCCAGTAGCTTGTAAGCGTGTGGATACCTAGGAGGAGCCGGTAATCATCAGCTCTCATTGATCTCTTCATTACCAATCCGCTGCGCTAATAACAAGGTAATGATTCTGATCTGGTTTATGATTCAACTGCAAATCACCTAGATCCTAGTTGATTATGTGATAGGTTGTAATCTGATAATTAAACCAATGAACCAACATAATCCTTCATACTAAAGCATACTTGAATAATAAAATGATTATTTTCTTATTTATCTGTCCATTTAATCTTTCACTTTTGTTTTCTTAATTCTTCTTAATTGTATAAAATAGAAGTAGAAGATAATTAGAACCATGTTTATGAACATCTACTTTTGTCTATTGAATCATTTACTTTTTAATCAGTCGAAGATCCTTAATACAATAATTTTTTCGACATATTAATCCATATACCAAATTTTATGGTTATTAAGTTTAATAATATTATTCATTCGTCTGTCTTCTTCATCAATATTGTTATTACTCAATAAATAACTATAATCATCAACATAAACATAAGTTACCTATTATATGTATGCCAATGTCGTACGACTCATATACCTTCTTCATTATATTTTTTTTTGTTTTTTCCTACCATTGTGTTTGGATGTGGTCAGTATTTATTTTTAAAGTAGATTTCCTTAGTTAAGAATTAAAATACTATTTTCATACTCTCTATCGTAATTAAAGCAATAATCATAAGTTGAAAATATAATTACTTAACTAAGGAAACCAAATATTCTTTTTTTTTTTAATTAAATGCGCAATCAAAAGATTTGGTAGACTCAAATCCGGAACTGATTTTTAAATCTCTAATAGACCTATTTTGTTTGTTTTTTCACCAAGTTGCTCTTATATTACAGCAATGTACACTATGATCTTCATTGTTCTAAATAGTACAATTTAGTATAAATAAAGAAGCTTTTATTTTATATCCGTGGTCAATATTTTTTATAAAGTAACTTTCCTTATTAAAGAACTAAAATAATATTTTCATACTATCTATCTTAATTAAATCAATAATCATAAGTTGAAAATATAATTACTTAACTACGGAAACCAAATATTCTTTTTATAATTAAGAAGAAATCAAAATATTTGGTAAACTCAAATCCGGGACAGATTTTTAAATTTCTAATAGACCTACTTTGTTTGTTTTTTCACCAAGAGCGCAATATCAGTTATAATACGATTGTTTCAAAATTTAAAAATTTATTGAGATTGTTAAGTTATTCTCTAAAAACCATGAAGAATCTGATAAAGAAAATGATTCTGGGTCACCTCCATTACAGAAACGTTAGTATATTTTATTATACGATTTGGTTTGTAAACATTATATGATAACCATTTATACGATTTGATGCAAGGTGGGAGAAAATGCAAGAGTAAACAAATGTCACCTCCTCTTCTCCCAGGTTTGGGTTCGATTACAAATACAACAACAATAACTTGATATGCAATGATTCATTGATATAATAATACTTGATTTAAACAGTAGATAGAGCCTCAGCCAAATCTTCGAGTGCATCTTCATGTATCACAAATGATCCGAGCGAGAATGGGATTGAATCTATCACTCCGATGCGTGATATTACCAATCATATAAATGATTCCGGGTCACCTCCATTACAGAAACGTGAGTTTATTTTAGTATACAATTTTGTCAACAGACATTATATGATAACTGTTGGTACTGGATTTCCCTCTAGGAAATCCGGCCCATTAACAGACAATGCGAAAGCCCGTAATTACAAGCCCGTTCCAGAATCAAAGACAAAGAGGAGAGCCGACTCCTTTGTTGGGCCCAAGCGAATAAACGCCCTGGCAAGGCCCGGACGATGCCGAAGCTGGAGACGATCGAGCTCGAGCTCGGCAGAAGATGACGTGGAGATAGAACAACTCGGTCTTGTCAAGTTCAACTGATCCGCGAGAATCTCAGAGATCGTTACGACGACGAGGCCGAAATATCGGAACGAAGAGGTCAAGGTCGACACTATTTAAAGAAGAAGTGGCGACTCATTAAAGACATTCCAACCTAGGCTAAGAACACTTCGATTAGATAGCTCGATTTCATACTTTGTACTCTCTTCTCGATTGTGTTTGTTCTATCTCGACGATCAATCTCAATAAAGTCTTTGATTCATAGGAAACTATACCATTTCTATATCCTAAAGTCCAAATCCACGAATACAAATTCTTAGTGTGAATCCCGGATCTCACATTTGGCGCCGACTGTGGGGACTATCTATAGTTTTTCCTATCTCAAGAATCAGATCCTAGATCCGACAGATCGAGACGAATCCCGACCAAACTGGCTCTCCCAGCGCCACACCACCAGTTGACCTCCCTCAAACGGTCGACAACGTTCCCCAGAACACCACCGGGGTAAGAAACATGGGTCAGACCGACGGCGTGTTGACAAGCTCTGCCTCAGTCTCCACGACCTCGGCACCAGCCGGCTCCGTCGCTCAAACAATCGCGACAAGCCAGACTCCGACAAATGTTTTGTCAGGAACTAATGATCCGAGCGGAAACTGGGTGTGGATGAGAAATGATTCAATACCCACCCCAGGAGGTGGATCTGGAATAACCAGACCTAATTCGCCACTACCTTCTGCTCCACAGAGACAAGGGCCAAGCGAACTTGCCGAGATCCGTTCGATGCTAAGCATGTGGGTAGATCGAACGAGAAATAACAAGGCAAGCGCAAGGGCCCAAGAGGTCGCAAACCGTTCTCTGGCTGCGCAGCTCGACGAACAAGAGCGGCGCCTTAACGCCAGTCTTGGAGAGCTCGCCAGTCAAAGCCAAGGAGGCAGACCAACGCGAACTCCCATAAGTCCTCCACCGTGTACCCGCTTGGACTTCTCCCAGGTAGTAACTCCTCCGGGAACGTCGGGAAATTTTGGTAATGCGTCAAATAGCGGCTTCCGCCCTACAATGACCCCTATCGCGATACCGACCCCATTCAGTTCGAGTTCAATGGTCACGGATCCAACCGGATCAAGAAACCGACCATTACCCGGGCCACCACCTTTCCCGAATAACTCTAATATCCGACCAAGGCAACTAGGAGGCTCTGCCTTCGCCTCGAGTTCGGGACTCCTTAACGGATCAAACACGGTTCGGTTCCGAACGCCCCAGATCGACCAGACAAGGTCGGTCCCACCGATCGATCTCCTCGACCCCATTTTTCCAGAACAAATTTCAGGACATGCACAAGCCCAGTTCGCACCCGCAGAAGGCGATGAACACGATATGCTTAGACAATACATCGAGCAGGCTAAGGCCCAATTCAACAGTCTGAGCTCGAAAGTTCACATGGCAACAAGCGCGGCTCCTGACATCGATCGAGTGATCGAAGAAACACAACAAACACCGTTCACAGATCGGATCGCGTTTGCAAGGATCCGAGAAATCAAGAAAACTAAGTTTCCAGAATTCTCTGGGAAATCAGACCCGAAAGCCCACATCAGGGCATTCCGACTAGCGATGGCAAGGGTGTACCTTACCGATGAGGAGAGAGAGCCGGCCTTCTGCAGGCTCTTCGCGGAAAACCTATCGGGCTCCGCCCTAGAATGGTTTGCTGGACTGGAAGAAATGTCCATTGACAACTTCACCCAGTTCATGACGGCTTTCCTCAAACAATACTTCGTTTTCATCGAGGAAAAGACTACTGAGGCAGCCCTATTTGGCGTCTCTGAAAAACCTGACGAAACACTTCGCTCGTACATCGACCGATTTAAGGAAATAAAATCCAAAATCGCGAACCCACGAGACGAGGTAGCTATAGAAGCATTAAGACGAGGACTTTGGTTCTCAACCAGATTCCGCGTGGAAATAACAGTCCGCAAACCTCAAACGCTCGATGACGCCCTCCATCGCGCATCGGCCTTTGCTCGCCTCGAGGACGAAACCACGGCCCTCAGAGAAAAACACCGAAAAGAAAAGAACCCGTCGGGCTCGCAGAATTCGAACTCGAAAAAGGATTCCCGTAAATCAGGGAACGTCAACGCGGTTGATAGGTCAAGAATTAATCCCTATACTAAACTGCAAGTGCACAGCAATATCAATGTAGTATATAGGGTATCGAAATCCACAGAGACTCCGGTGTTCAATAGCTCAAGAACAGGAATTTAACTAGGAAGAAATCAATGTAATTGAATTAAAAGCAATGCAAGAAAGTAAGCAGATAGCAAAGATTGTTGGTTGTGAAAGCAAGTTATTAAGAGCGCTAGGTCTAGGGCGTTCTCAGGAAATCAGACAAGCAGACAGTTCATTCAGCAAGGATCTAATTAAGCACAGTTCTAGAACTCAAACACAGATATAGAATTAACCAAATTCCTTTGCGATAATTCTCTAAGTCTAAGTGCAGCAAACCAAACTTTCGTTTGCGAGAACTAACAGATTAAACCAGCTTTAATTCCAAGTTTGATATGTTCACAATTATCCTAAACCCCACTTCCGTGACGTATTTAGCAACCTAAGATCTAGATTCTAATTGATCAGGTTAGAACTAGCTTTAAGCACAATTAAATTGAAGAACAGATATAGTTTGAATCCTTAACTGAAATTGAACAAGTCTAGCAGGTCATGAAATCCTATGTGAGAAACCCTAAACCTAACAAGGAATCTACTCAGACATGATTGATGAAAACATAATCATAGAAATAATAGATTGCATAAAAGATAAAAGATTAAAGGGGTTCAAAATCTTCTCCAAATACAGATGATGTAACAGGTTCAGATCAGCCCCAAAAGCTCTAAAAATCCTCTGCTCTTAATTATGAAAGCGTATCTAATAAAAACAGCTAAAACTTAATTATATAGGTATAATCTCGGCCAGGGGCTTCTTTGTAAATATCAGGAACTTCTGGATCAAAGTGCAATATCTTGATTCTTCTAAACCGCCGAGTTTTGGCCCATCTCGCTGGTGCATCGATCGATGCTAGGTATGCAACGATCGACACCTTTCTCTGTTTCGGACAGTGAACTCTATCTCTCGGCCAAACACTCCAAAATCTCTAAAAAGCTTCATTATCTCCAATTTAGCTCCAAACCTGATTATACCTGTAAAAGACTCTAAAAGAACACAAAAGACACTAAAAACACAACTATATCATGGCATAAAACCGGTAAAAACCATGATATATCAACTCCCCCACACTTAGCCTTTGCTTGCCCTCAAGCAAAACATAGAACTAAAGCTTGGTGAAGAGGTTTGAAAACTTTCAGAAACTCATTTCATCCTAGAAGCTACAATACTCAGATTCCCCTTAGTAAAACACTGAAAGAATCAATTACAGGATATCAAGACCAACATGTACTTCCCCCACACTTAGCAACTGTCCTAGGTAAACTCCACAATCACATTCAAGCATTCAAATTCTCCCTACTGACTTCTGCAAGTATTTAAGTGCGGTCTCACCTAAGGAGTATCGATCAAAGGGCACATGGATTCTTACCTTATCAGCTCTAGACCACCATACTATCTTTCTCTAGTCCCTTTCTTCTCTTTCCCTTCTTTAACAACTGATTTTTCCCCATTGGGTATCATTTTTTTTTTATCAGTGTTCTTCCTGTTATGGGGTGTACTTTGGACACATTCCATGGATCACATGAGAGAAAATAGTGTTTGCTACCATTCCCATGACCACTTCGGAGTTACTAACTCATCCTCAGTTTATTATCTTTTTTTTTTTTACTTTATAGAAGGGGAGAAGGGAACTAAATAGGATAGGTTGACAGGCTTTGTCAGAACTAACAAGGGAATCCGACACAAAGTATACCAAGCCCTTAGGTGAGAAATCTAAGTCAGTATTAAATTGAAGTCAGTAAAAGGATCCTCTGATACCTGAAGTGATGTGGGTGTTCCCAGTAGGTTGATATGTGATGGGGTTTTCTAATAGTCAGAGATAGATCCTGCAACTTCATCCCAATGGTTACTTAAGTTCCTGCAAGTCTTGTAAATCTTCTCAGAAAATCATAGTTTCTTATTTAAACAATTTTGTCTCAATAAAACAATTTTTTTTTGAAAAACGGACTGACTCTTAAGAAAACAGAAAACAAAAGTCAGTAGCACCTCCCCCACACTTAAGACACACTGTCCCCAGTAGTGTCCAGCGAAGGATCGGTAAAAAGAAAATAAAATAAAAAAATTGAAAAGATGAAATTATGTCTGTCGGGTTACCTCTGTCGCTCAGGCATCGATCGTTGCACTAAGTGCATCGACCGTTACTTGGCGATTTTCGTGTATGGTCGATCGTTGCTCAGGACCGCAACGATCGCTGCAATGCGATTCGTTTCGTGTTGTGACGATCGACACAGAAGTGAGTCGATCGTTGCACTGCGATTTTGTCCGAGACCTGCAAACATAACTGCACCAAAAACAAAAACAAACGTAAAATCCTAACAAAAACACCAAAAATTAAGTAGAAAAACACCAGTACCTAATGGTGGGTTGCCTCCCACCCAGCGCTTGTTTAAGGTCAATAGCTTGACCGGACGGATGGGAATTTTCAGGTACCAGGAGGTCCTGACAGAGACCTTTTCTGTCTCTGTTCAAGTCTCCTCATCCAAGGTGGTGAGTAGGCTGTTGCGGAATGCTCATGTCCAAGAAAAGATGGAGTGAAATGTGCTCCAGGATCTATAACCATAGTATTATCCGGCTGCTCAAAATCTGCGTCCCTTATGGTGAATGTCTGCCCATCTATCAGTGGCTTTCGCAGCTTATCCATCTCATAGTGCAGTGGTTCATCTCCCAGATGGAGGTCTATCAAGCTGTTCCTAACATCAATCAACGCTCCTGCTGTAGCCAAAAAGGGTCTCCCAAGCAATAATGCTTCATCCGGATCACAGTCATATCTCAGCACAAGGAAGTCCGTTGGAACTAAGTAGTTTCCAACTCTCACCGGAATATCCATAAGGAGTCCTTCAGGAACTCGTATGGACTGATCAGCTAGGACAAGAGAAGTCCTAGTAGGAGTAAAATCCAACATACCCAGCTTCTCTGCCACAGAGTAAGGCATTATGCTTCCAGCAGCTCCTAAATCACACAGAGAACGCCTAAAGCTATCCTCAAAGATAGAACAATCCAGCACAAAGACTCCAGGATCAGGCAGCTTCTTCGGGATCTTAGTTAGCAGAACATCACTAATATGCTGAGGAACTATTATCACCCAGTCTTTCAGATCATCATCCAGGGGCAACATCTTGTTTAAGTACCTCTGCACACATGGATGATAAGGTGGATCATCAGAAGTTGGAATTTCTTCCAATTCTTCACCAATCTCCTCTAGCTTCTTAAGCTCTTCAATTTCCTGCCTAATCACTTCAGACACTGAGGAGTGTTGTCTAACAATCTGTTCGTAGATCTCCTGTTGAGTAATCTCAGAGGCTCCAGTGAATAGGCGATCAAGCTCCAAGTCAGCATCTATGCCATTATCATCCGACAGTTCTGTCTGTTCACGCCCTGCAACGACCGACACTAAGGGTGTGTCGATCGTTGCCATCCCGACTGTGTTGGATCGTTTAGAGTTTCCTGATTCAATTCTCAATTGATTCATCCTACTAAACATGCAGATCTAGGTTCTCTTATTTAGAAACTTAATGGATCTCACCTGTTACCTTTTTGTGCAGCGGAAAGAGGAGGTAATGGTCAAAGATCAGCAGAACCACCAAGAGATGGATCCTCCAAAGGCTCACACACGCACGCTCGAGAATTGGCTGCTAGACCAGACAGAGAGGAGGCGCAGAGAGAGAGAGAAATCGCGGCTGGGGTTAGGGTTAGAGGAGAAGAGATTTTGGTTTTAGTTTATAAAACCCTTCTTTAACTCTATTGGGCTTTTAGGCCCAATTCCCAGTCTGATTAAATCCCTTGGATTTAATCAAGCCCGTTAGTCTCTCTAAGCACAGTAAATGCCTAGCACTTTTACTGTACTTCTGCTAAACCGTTCTTTTCGTATTTTCCCGTTAGCTTAGGCGTGTGACCCATATGGGATCATATAATAAAGGCAATAAGTCCAAAACTTATAGATCATGAGCGGACTCTAGCAAGCCATCATGACCCCCAGTATTATATGACTTATGTCTGATCATTGACATACTCTTACTTTCTAGAGACAGTACAGAGATTACTGGACATAATTCCAACAATCTCCCACTTGAACTGGAATCTCTGTATTCATAATCCTTTTGTCTCAATATCTCGATTAGTCATAAGGCAAGATTAGTGTCATCCTTATAAAGCCTAATCTTGTTCATCGGACTCTGATTTGATACTGACAATCCAAACGACTCGGGAAAGTCCGTTTGAGCATGGCCATGCATTTTCAAGTATTCAAATCTCCGATTGGCCTAGAGATATTCACTCCATTTATATTGGAGGGACAAATCCCGTCTTGTTCCATCACTGTAAACTACTCATTTCATAATACACCCAAACAAGGTCCTTATAACTATCGCTTAACGACAGCATTAGACAATGATCAAAGCGCATTAGTTCATGTGCAGTCACATGCATGCGAACTCAGGTCTAAGGACTATACTCTATAGTCGTAGTAAGAATCTCTTATGACACAGATATAAATATCCTGAAGAGTTCTTATAATCGGGTCTTGTCCGGTCGTATGTACCCTACATACACCTATGTACTGACTTTGATGCCGCGCATCTATGACACACTGAGACTTTGTCATAAGTCACATACCAATCTAGTCTCACACGGTTGTTGGTGTTCCAATTTCAACAACCTTCGACTAGGGACATGATGATATAAGCCATCTATCAAATATAGGGTCTCATGATCAAGCTAAATGACTTTGATAACTCAAGATCAAGTCACTTACTTCGATGACCTATAAAATGGTTCATATCATTTTGGAACGATTATTTCATCACAGTTAAAATAATCTTGAAATAATAATTTCATTAAACATAAGAAAATGTTTTACAAGAACATATCAATAACTAAATAAAGCCCTCAAACTCCCACTCAAATTTAGATTACATTTCAATGTTTCTAATGCCTACAGCTTTAGTCAGGAACTCGAGCTTAGGTCTTGGGAGTGGCTTTGTCAACGGATCAACGACGTTATCATCTGTCTGAACTCGGCTGATCTTGACTTCCTTTCTATTAATGATGTCACGTATCAAGTGAAATCTTCTTAGAACATGCTTGGATTTCTGGTGTGATCTTGGTTCCTTTGCCTGAGCTATAGCACCATTGTTATCACAAAACAGTGCCAGAGGCTCAGCCGCATCTGGTATCACACCTAGTTCAATAATGAACTTTCGTATCCAAACAGCTTCCTTCGCTGCTTATGAAGCGGCGATATATTCAGCTTCTGTAGTGGAATCAGCAACGGTGTCTTGCTTGGAGCTTCTCCAACTGATTGCACCGCCATTCAGACAAAAGATATAACCGGACTGTGACCGGAAATCATCTTGGTCTGTCTGGAAACTTGCGTCCGTGAATCCACTGACTTTAAGCACATCACTTCCACCGTACACCAAGAACTTATCCTTAGTATGTCTTAGATACTTCAGGATATTCTTGACGGCAATCCAATGGTTTTCACCTGGATTTGACTGGTATCTACTCGTCATGCTCAATGCATAAGCAACATCAGGACGAGTACAGATCATGGCATACATGATAGATCCTATTGCAGATGCATAAGGAATATTCTTCATGCGCTCAAGCTCAGCAGCCGACGTAGGGCTCTGCTTCTTGCTTAGCGTTGTGCCATGTACCATTGGCGTGAAGCCCTTCTTGGAATCTTTCATGCTGAATCTTTGTAGGACTTTGTCAATGTATGAATCTTGACACAAGCCTATCAGCCTTCTAGATCTATCCCGGTAGATCCTGATTCCAAGAACGTATGCGGCTTCACCCATGTCTTTCATGGAAAAACAACTTCCAAGCCAGTCCTTTACCGACTTTAGCATTGGAATGTCGTTTCCGAGAAGTAATATGTCATCGACATACAGAATAAGAAATACTATCTTGCTCCCACTAGTTTTCTTATACACGCATTGTTCTTCTTCGTTTCTGATGAAGTCAAATTGCTTGATCGCTTCATCAAAACGAAGATTCCAGCTCCTCGATGCTTGCTTCAATCCATAAATGGATTTATGAAGCTTGCATACTTTCCCAGCATTCTTTGGATCTATGTAACCGTCAGGTTGCGTCATATACACATCCTCTTCCAGAATACCATTCAGGAAGGCGGTTTTCACGTCCATCTGCCAAATTTCATAATCATGAAAAGCTGCAGTTGCTAGTAGAATCCGAATAGATTTCATCATAGCCACTGGTGAATAGGTTTCATCGTAATCCACACCGTGAACTTGTCTGAAACCTTTTGCCACCAACCTGGCTTTATAAATCTGGACATTTCCATCCACGTCAATCTTCTTCTTGAAGATCCATTTGCACTCGATGGCTTGTACACCAGCGGGTAAGTCAACCAACGAAAACACTTGGTTGACCGACATGGAGTCCATTTCGGAATCAGTGGCCTTACGCCACTTAGAGGAATCTGGGCCCATCATGGCTTGATTGAAGTTCGATGGTTCATCACCATCAATGATCAGAAGATCATGACAGTTAGTCACGAGGAATCCTTGATATCTCTCGGGTTCGTGACGGATCCTCCCGGATCTTCGAACTTCAGGTACTACAGGTTCAGGCTCTACAATTTCTTGTAGGTCCTCCTGCTGCTCTTCCTCATTAGGTTGAGCAGTATCCTGTTCATCTTGAATTTCTTCAAGCAGTACCTTACTCCCACTGTCTTTCTTAGAGAGAAACTCCCTCTCAAGAAAGTTACAATCCAGGGCAACAAATATCTTATTCTCGGAACGTAGATAGAAGTAATAAGCCTTGGTTTCCTTCGGATAACCAATGAAGTAGCATTTATCAGACTTTGGTGTAAGCTTGTCTGAGATTAATCTCTTGACATAGGCTTCACAACCCCAAATTCTAAGATAAGACAGCACTGGAGCCACTCCAGTCCATAATTCATATGGTGTCTTTGCTACTGCTTTCGATGGCGCTCTATTTAGAGTGAACACTGCTGTTAGCAGAGCATATCCCCAAAGGGATATTGGAAGGTCTGTGTGACTCATCATAGATCGAACCATATCCAATAAGGTCCGATTTCTCCTCTCAGACACACCATTCCATTGAGGTGTTCCGGGAGGAGTGAGTTGGGATACGATCCCACACTCTCTTAGATGATCACTGAATTCTTGGCTTAAGTATTCTCCTCCTCGGTCGGACCGAAGAGCCTTAATGCTTTTGCCAAGTTGGTTCTGTACTTCATTTTGGAATTCTCTGAACTTCTCAAAAGATTCAGACTTATGTTTCATTAAATAAACATATCCATACCTACTGAAATCATCAGTGAAGGTAATGAAGTACTGATAGTTTCCTCTTGCATTTGTGGACATTGGGCCACACACATCAGTGTGTATCAGGCCCAATAAGTCACTGGCCCTCTCGTTAGGTTTATTAAAGGGGGCCCATGTCATTTTGCCCATCATGCAGGATTCGCATTTCTCACATGACTCAAAGTCAAATGAGCCAAGAAGTCCATTCGAATGGGCCTCTTGATGCGTTTCTCGCTGATGTGCCCTAAACGACAATGCCATAGAAACGTTCGGTTCTCCTCATTAGGTTTGAACCGTTTGGTATCAATGTTATAAATTGGCGCGGATTGATCAAGTATGTAAAGCCCATTCGTAAGAGGGGCACAACCATAGAACAAATTGTTGCGATTGAAGGAACATAATTTATTCTTAACTGAAAAATCATAACCTTCCAAATCCAACAAAGAAATTGAAATAATATTTCTGCTTATCGCAGGTACAAAATAACAATTATTGAGTTCTAAAATCAATCCCGAAGGTAAAGACAACAAGTATGTGCCTACAACTAGTGCAGGAACTTTCGCTCCATTCCCAACTCGTAGCTCCACTTGTCCTTGCTTCAGCCTCCTACTGTTGCTGAGTGCCTGCATATTAGTACAAATATGAGCCCCACAACCAGTATCCATAACCCATGAGGTGTTATCAGAAGTAGTTGTATTAACTTCTATAACAAAAATACCTGATGAAGAAGTCTCGAGAGTCTTCTTCTTCAATTCCTTTAGACCTTCTTGGAATTTCTTACATTCTCTCCTCCAATGCCCTGGTTCTTTACAGAACCTGCAGATGTCAGTAGGCCCAGCCTTAGACTTGGGCTTGGGCTTTGGCGTGTCCTTGTACGAGACTTGGACAGCCTTAGCCTTTCCCTTATCCTTAGCAGAGGATTTCTTAAAGCCCTTGCCCTTTTGCACCATAAGCACATTAGGGTCCTTGGCAGTTTTCCTCAAGTTGGGCTCTGCAGTCTTGAGCATTCCGTGAAGCTCAGGCAATGTCTTACTCAAGCCATGCATATTAAAGTTCAGAATGAACTGATCATAGCTTGCAGGTAAAGACTGCAGAACGATGTCGCAGGCAAGTTCCTGGCTGATAGGGCAGTCGAGTTTCTGAAGATGATCGAGATAACCCATCATCTTCAAGACATGAGGACTCACTGCCGCATTTGCAGCCAACTTACAGTCTAAGAGGTTCTTAACTGTCTGAAACCTCTCAGTCCTTGCTTGCTCCTGAAAAAGCGATTTCAGGCTTGCCATTATCTCGATGGGTGACAACACACTCTCGAACTGCATTTGCAGCTCAGCAGTCATTGTCGCCAACATCAGGCAATAGACATCATTTTCATCTGACGAATGCTTTTCCCAAGCATTATGCAGAGTCCTGGCGGCATTGTTAGGAGGCCTCTCGGGGAGGGGATCACGAAGGACATAATCCTTCTTCTCCTGCTTGAGGACCAGCCTCAAGTTCCTTGACCACGTCAGGAAGTTCGTTCCAGTCAGCTTCTCCTTCTCGAGAACAGACCGGATTGAGAATGTGTTTTGAGTGCTTGTAGTAGTCATAGCTGAAATATAAGATAAAAAGGTTATTAGTTAATATGTTCAATATGATTAATCTTGTATTATACTTAATATGATTAATCACGCATTATATTCAATAACATAAGTTACCCTCAATAGAATATAATGATTCCAAGATCCACATATAACTAAGATCAAAGTGGGCCACTGGCCATCACCCAACCTTAGCCTATATCGGTAAGCCCTATGTCGGCTAATTATATCCGTGATATAAATCTTGGTTGTGAATCTGGGCCCGAGGCCCAATCCGCTCTGATGTCTCAAGGCCCGGGACTCCCGATGGCCCAGTCAAGAAAACCAGACTATACAGTCATGTAATCATTAATGTCTGGGACTCCCAATGACATTTATGAATCACAAACCGTCTTATCCACGCAAAAGTAGACACCCTCACACTGTAAGGCCATGAATACAATTGAATGGGCTTCGACAGCTGACATAGACTGGACAAGACATCCAACGCTTGATATTATTTGAGGTTTGTAGGTTTATTAAAAATTCATCCCAAAATAGAAGATTACTATTTTGGAAACTTTCCCTTTTGGGAAACCTACTAATTTTGGAAACTTTCTAAAATTGGAAACTTTCTAATAATGGAAATTTCCTAAAATCCAAAACATGCAAATCTAGAAACTTCTAATTTAAGAAACTTTCTAATTTCAAAATTTTGGAAACTTATTAATTTTTAAAAATCGATTTTTATAATTATTTTATAAAAATAAATTTTAAATTAATCTGATGAAAAGACTCAAATAATTGGCCCAATTGTTTTAACTTCTTGGCCCGAGGCCCAAGAATTGGTTCATGTCCAAGACATAACCCAATTGCCCAATTAAATGACATAACCGGTCTGGTTCATTAAAATTGGTCTAAACCAAAATTAATTACTACGATGACCACAATTGTCAACCGGTTATTTACTAAACCGGATTTTCTCAATTTATTTGGTCCAACCAAATCAAATTAGAAAATCACTGGTTTAGGCACAAAATCCAATTTTTCGACTTTGGATTTCTTATCCCGGTTTAACCAGAACTTAATAAAATTATTAAGTCTGTTTATTAAACCAGGACGATTAATTTTAATAGGATTAAACCGAGCCTTAAACCGAACCAGAACGATTTGATCACGTGAACCGATCACGACCTAGCCGTGAGCTTCACGCGATCACGATAGCCGCAAACCCTAGCACGCGTTCGATCCATGATCGGGACGGCTGCGGACGGGACGATCGTTCGGGACGAGACGCGATCCATCGGGACGTGACGAGGCATGCGATCGGGACGATCCAGTCGGCTCTCGGTCACGACTTTGGCGCGGGACGCGGGACGGTACGATCGGGACGGGACGATCGCGGGTCGATGGCGGGACGATCGCAGCTTCCGATCCAAGCGATCAGCTCGATCCATCCATACGACCGGGACGCGATCCATCCATCGATCGGGACGCGATCCATCCGTCGATCGGGACGCGACCACGCAACGCGATCCTTGTCGATCGGTTCGTGCGTCTGTCTCGATCCGGACGATCCGACGCATACCAATTCATATAGATTGGATCATGCGATTTCTTGTTTGTTTAGGTTTTAATTCTTTGTTTCTTAAGTGTTTTTCCTTATCAGTAGATTGATTCAAAAACACTTCTTAAACAATCCTAAACAAGATTCTAAACAAGAAAAACCACGGAACCAATGGCTCTGATACCACTGTTGAATCGTTTAGTGTTTCCTGATTCAATTCTCAATTGATTCATCCTACTAAACATGCAGATCTAGGTTCTCTTATTTAGAAACTTAATGGATCTCACCTGTTACCTTTTTGTGCAGCGGAAAGAGGAGGTAATGGTCAGAGATCAGCAGAACCACCAAGAGATGGATCCTCCAAAGGCTCACACACGCACGCTCGAGAATTGGCTGCTAGACCAGACAGAGAGGAGGCGCAGAGAGAGAGAGAAATCGCGGCTGGGGTTAGGGTTAGAGGAGAAGAGATTTTGGTTTTAGTTTATAAAACCCTTCTTTAACTCTATTGGGCTTTTAGGCCCAATTCCCAGTCTGATTAAATCCCTTGGATTTAATCAAGCCCGTTAGTCTCTCTAAGCACAGTAAATGCCTAGCACTTTTACCGTACTTCTGCTAAACCGTTCTTTTCGTATTTTCCCGTTAGCTTAGGCGTGTGACCCATATGGGATCATATAATAAAGGCAATAAGTCCAAAACTTATAGATCATGAGCGGACTCTAGCAAGCCATCATGACCCCCAGTATTATATGACTTATGTCTGATCATTGACATACTCTTACTTTCTAGAGACAGTACATAGATTACTGGACATAATTCCAACAGACTGGTGTATCGATCGTCGCAGGAGTTGCATCGATCGACGCACTGCAGCAGATTTCACCCGAGAGTTTTTCACAAATATCCGAAAATTCTTGTTCTGTCACCAACTCAGCTGTACTTAGCTCAAATCTTTCACCTAGGTGAGTTCCATCATTAATGTACACAGACCAGGCCTTAACATGAGTGTCTGCCACTCCTTTTCCCTTCAGTGAGCTGGACATCTGGTTCACCTGAGTGTCCAACTGCTTCATGTGAGTGCTCAGAGACTCAAACTTCCCATTGAGGTCTTCATAGACAGCGTCCAACTTCTTGTTGCAGTCCACAAAAATCTTGGTCTGACTCTCCATCAGTTGTTCCATCATAGCCTCCATTCTGCTCTCATGGGCTGTAGGTGCAGGAGGAGTCTGATAGGAAGTAGATCCATAGGTTCTCTGAGTACCTTGTCCATAGGTCTTCTGAAAACCACCAGTCTGTCCTCCATTGGAGAATCTGTTCCCCTGTTGATTACTAAATCTATTACCTTGGAAACCAGAACCTCCTATGAAATTCACATCTTCTTCCTGAGTGTCCTCCTCAGTCTGAATCACCTCTACATCTTGGGCAAAGTGGACAGCTTTCTTACTTGTCAGGAGATTGTAAACCGTGTCCAATCTGGATCTTATATTAGCTATATCAGAATTCTCTACAGTTCCACCAGATTTCTTCCTCCTTTCATCCATTGTCTTGCAACTGTTGCTGCCAATCAGGTTCTCAATCAACTGCTTAGCTTGTGTAGGAGTCCTGGTGTTGAAATTAGCATTACTGGAATTATCCAGCGCAGTCTGATAAGGGAGATCTATGCCTCTGAAGAAGATACCAATCAGCTGTACTTCTGTGAATCCATGGTGTGGACAGTCACGCTGATACTGCTTAAATCTCATCCAGGCAGTCTTCAAGGGCTCCACAGCTCCTTGGGAAAAGTGAGTATGTCCTGTCTGGACTGATCTGAGCGCGCATCATCATAAAAGTGACGCAGGAACTCACTCTTTAAGGCTGCCCAAGTAGTATACTGACCAGGTGCCAGTTGTCTCAGCCATGCACTAGCGTCTCCAGCAAGACTGTGCAGAAATAACTTAAGGAACAGATAGTCCGGGCATACTCCTTCATACTTCATGCCAGTGACTATGTCCTCAAACTTTTCAATGTGATCCATAGGCTGCTCTGCTTGAAGACCATGAAAAGCAATCTGCCTCATCAGCTGGTAGTAGATGGTCTTGACCTCAAAATCATTCCTCTCAAAAGCAGGAAGCACTAGAGCTGCTCGGTTTGCATGAAACTCATCAGGTCTGTTGTAGTCAGCTAGTGTCCTCTCATGAACCACCATCTCTCTACCTTGGGCCCGTTCCTGACCCTGGTTTTGGTTCTTCTCCTGTTGCTGTTGCTCAGGAATGACATTCCCTTCAGCATCAACCCTCTGCCAGTCGGCATTGTAGCGGTTGTTATCTCGGTCCCTCAGGACACCTTCAGCATCGCGTTCCAGAATCAAACGCTCTCGCATCATTCTTTCTCTTCTTTCTCTTCTGTTAGCTCTCTCTAAACGTCCAAGCTCCTCAAAATCGAGATTAACCAAGCTCGAGTTCAGATTACTTCTAGTTTTCTGCGTTGGCATAAACTGTCTGTAATCGTCCAGCAACGATCGATGCTATCAGTGCAACGATCGGTTCAATCTCAAATCGCCTAGTGACGAACGATGCAAGGGTGCAACGATCGACGCAATGCGAAATCGGTACCTGCGACAGAGAGAAAAACGAAAATTAATAAAACTGAAAATAAAATAAAAACAAAAATGAAAACAAAAAGAAAAATCCTAGTAAAACCCTAACTTCTAAGCTATTGAAGACTCTAAGAGTCCCCGGCAACGGCGCCAAAAACTTGATAGGTCAAGAATTAATCCCTATACTAAACTGCAAGTGCACATCAATATCAATGTAGTATATAGGGTATCGAAATCCACAGAGACTCCGGTGTTCAATAGCTCAAGAACAGGAATTTAACTAGGAAGAAAGCAATGTAATTGAATTAAAAGCAATGCAAGAAAGTAAGCAGATAGCAAAGATTGTTGGTTGTGAAAGCAAGTTATTAAGAGCGCTAGGTCTAGGGCGTTCTCAGGAAATCAGACAAGCAGACAGTTCATTCAGCAAGGATCTAATTAAGCACAGTTCTAGAACTCAAAACACAGATATAGAATTAACCAAATTCCTTTGCGATAATTCTCTAAGTCTAAGTGCAGCAAACCAAACTTTCGTTTGCGAGAACTAACAGATTAAACCAGCTTTAATTCCAAGTTTGATATGTTCACAATTATCCTAAACCAAACTTCCGTTTGCGCAAAGTTTAATTGCCCAATTTAATTAGTTCAGATCCCTAAACCCCACTTCCGTGACGTATTTAGCAACCTAAGATCTAGATTCTAATTGACCAGGTTAGAACTAGCTTTAAGCACAATTAAATTGAAGAACAGATATAGTTTGAATCCTTAACTGAAATTGAACAAGTCTAGCAGGTCATGAAATCCTATGTGAGAAACCCTAAACCTAACAAGGAATCTACTCAGACATGATTGATGAAAACATAATCATAGAAATAATAGATTGCATAAAAGTTAAAAGATTAAAGGGGTTCGAAATCTTCTCCAAATACAGATGATGTAACAGGTTCAGATCAGCCCCAAAAGCTCTAAAAATCCTCAGCTCTTAATTATGAAAGCGTATCTAATAAAAACAGCTAAAACTTAATTATATAGGTATAATCTCGGCCATGGGCTTCTTTGTAAATATCAGGAACTTCTGGATCAAAGTGCAATATCTTGATTCTTCTAAACCGCCGAGTTTTGGCCCATCTCGCTGGTGCATCGATCGATGCTAGGCATGCAACGATCAACACCTTTCTCTGTTTCGGACAGTGAACTCTATCTCTCGGCCAAACACTCCAAAAATCTGTAAAAAGCTCCATTATCTCCAATTTAGCTCCAAACCTGATTATACCTGTAAAAGACTCTAAAAGAACACAAAAGACACTAAAAACACAACTATATCATGGCATAAAACCGGTAAAAACCATGATATATCAGCGGTCGAGAGCCCAAAGAGCCCGAAAAAATTCGAGTTCGACAAGGAAAAATTCTGTGATTTCCACAATAAAAGAGGACACTCGACCGAAGATTCCTATACTCGAGCTAAAGCCGAGGCTCAAAAGAGAGAGTCCGAAAGCAAACAAGACTCCGAAGTCGAGGAGGAAACTCTGTCCGACAAAAAGGAAAACAAACATACCAAGGAGTCGAACTCCAAAAAGCCTTCTCAAAACAAACGGGAACGGTCAAAAGAGCCGGAGTCCCCCGAAACACTCCCTCAAGGGTCGCGAAAGCGAGTCGAGTTCATCCTCGGCGAGCTCAACCTGAGCAGCACTCCGGGAGGTTCGGCACTATCCCCGCCTCCGGCTCCTGCTAAATGTTTACACTCGAGAATCAATCTTCATCGTCTCTGCGGGGGGGGGGGGGGGGGGGGGGGGGGGGGGGGGGGTGTACGGGCTATACCCCCTAAACGAATCGACTTCATCTTCGGTGGCTCCAAGCTTTGCCGCCACTCGGTCAATTCGATCAAAGCTCTTCAAAGAAGAGTCAAGACCGACAGAGGGGGGAAAACCCCAATGTTGGGTCCAGACCACGAAATCATTTTCTACGAAAGCGAGACAAGTAATCTCGACAAACCACACAACGACGCCCTCCTCGTTTGTCTAGTAGTGGGAGATGTCGAACTCTAAGGGATAATGATTGACATGGGAAGTTCGGTAGATGTCCTCTTTTACGACGCGTTCAAAAAGATGGACTTCAACGACTCCGAAATCGTGGAAGAAAAGACACCACTAGTAGGTTTCGCTGGCGAAACGACGTACTCGATGGGCTCTGTCTTCGCCCCAGTAATCGCTGGAGGAGTTCGAAGAATGACGGAGTTCGTCATAGTAGATCGGCCAGCTCCCTATAACGCGATCCTAGGTCGACCATGGATATACGACATGAAAGCGGTACCATCGACCTACCACCAATGCGTAAAATTCCCAACTCCCAAAGGGATCAAAACCATTTACGGAAGTCAAAAGATTTCCCGTCATTGCTACATGAACGGATACAAGCAGATCGAGAAATCCCCTGCGTAGCAATTACAGAAAGAGGAGGAGCTCGCCACCATGCAGACCAAAAGGTCGAACGATCCAAGTCAAATAGGACCCCCAAAGGACCTCACGACTCAGGTCTGCATAGACGATGCTCATCCCGAAAGACTCGTTGGCGTCGGAATCGACCTATCAGAGTGATATATCATGGTTTTTACCATTATGCCATGATATAAGTCTGTTTTAGAGTCTATTTGTGTTTCTTTAGAGTCTTTTGCAGGTTTTATTAGGTACATGCACGTTTGGAGCTAATGTGGTGATTATAGAGCTTATTGGAGTAATTTGGAGATTTGGTCCGAGAGAATGAACTCACTGCCCAGTTTTGGGATCATGCGTCGATCGTTGCACACCTGCAACGGTCGACACACTAGCGAACGGGCCAGAATCTCGGCGGTTTATGGAGTTATCAAATATTGCAGATGAGCCCAGAAAAGTTCCAGATATTACACAGAAGCCCCAGACGTGATTAGCTATATATATTAGGATTTTGGTGTTTATTTTACATACGCTTTCATACTTAGAGCTAAGAGATTTTTAGAGCTTTCGGGGCTGATCTATTCCTGTACTTCATCTATTCTGGAGAAGATTTTGAACCCCTTTATCTATTTAATTTCTTATATGCAATCTATTAATTCTATGATTTCTGTTTCATTAATCATGTCTGAGTAGATTCATAGTTAAGTTTAGGGTTTCTCATTAAGGATTTCATGACTTGCTAGACTTGTTTAATTCAGTTAAGGATTCACATGAATAAAATGTTCTTCAATCTAAATTGTGCTTAATGCTAGTTCTAACCTGATCAATTAGAATCTAGATCTTAGGTTGCTAAATACGACACGAGAGTGTGGTTTAGAATCTGAACTATTTAGGTTGAGCAATTAAATTATTCGCAAAGAGATTTGGCTTAGTTTAATTGTGAACATATCGAACTTGAAATTAATGCTGGTTTAATCTGTTAGTAATTGCAAAGAGATTTGGATTACTGAACTTAGACTTAGAGGATTTTCGCAAAGAGATTTGGTTAATTCTAATTCCGTGATTTGAGTTCTAGAACTGTGTTTAATTAGATCCTGACTGATTAACTTGTCTGCTTGTCTGATTTCCTGAGAATTCCCTAGTCTTAGCGCTTTTAGTTAACTGCTTTCACAACAATCTTGCTACTGATTTATTTTCTTGCCTTGCTTTTAATTCACTTCACATATGCTTTCTTCTTAGTATTAATCTCTACGGTTCTTATTCTATCGAGACCAGAGTCTCTGTGGATTCGATACCCTATATACTACAATCACTTAACTGTGAACTTGTAGTAGAATAGGATTAAAACTTAGACCCTATCAAGTTTTTGGCGCCGTTGCCGGGGACTCTTAGAGTCTTCGATAGGATCGAACTTAGGGTTTTTACTAGGATTTTTTTTTTCGTTTTATTTTTATTTTATTTTAAGTTACTGATTTCTCTCTGTTTTCTCTCTGTCGCAGGTACCGATTTCGCTTTGCGTCGATCGTCACTAGGCGATTCTGAGATTTGAATCGATCGTTGCACTGATAGCATCGATCGTTGCTTGACGATTACAGACAGTTTATGCAGACGCGTGAAACTCGAAGTAATCAGAACCTGAACCTCGTTAATCTCGGACTTGAAGAACTTGGACGTCTAGAGAGGACTAACAGAAAAGAAAGAAGAGCAAGGATGGTGGTACAGAAGTTAATCATTATGCCTGATGCTCAAGGTACCCTGAGGGACCGAGATAACAATCCGTATAATGCTGTTGGGCAACGGGTTGATGCTGAAGGGAATGTAATCCCTGATCCTCCTGAGAAACCGCAACAGGAGGAGAACCAAGGCCAAAGACATGCCCAAGGTAGAGAGATGGTTGTCCATGAGAGGACCTTAGCTGACTACAACAGACCGGATGAGTTTCATGCAAACCGGTCAGCTCTAGTACTTCCTGGTTTTGAGAGGGATGATTTTGAAATCAAGACCATCTACTACTCGCTGATGAGACAGAATGCCTTCCATGGTCATCCTACGGAGCAGCCTATGGATCACATTGATACATTTGAGGACCTAATCAATGGCATGAAGTATGATGGAGTCTGCCAGGATTATCTGTTCCTTAAACTCTTTCCGTACAGTCTCGCTGGAGACGCTGCTGCATGGCTGAAGCAACTGGCACCTGGTCAGTATGCTACTTGGGCAGCCCTGAAGAGTGAGTTTCTGCGTCACTTCTATGATAATGCGCGTTCCGATCAGTCCAGACAGGACATTCTAACATTTACCCAAGGTCCTACTGAGCCTCTTAAGACTGCTTGGATGAGATTTAGGAAGTACCAGCGTGACTGCCCACACCATGGATTCACTGAGATCACATTGCTAGGTATCTTCTTCAGAGGCATAGATCTTCCATATCAGTCTGCGCTGGATAACTCCAGTAATGCAAACTTCAACACCAGGACTCCTGCACAAGCTAAGCAGTTGATTGAGAACTTAGTGAGCAGCAACAGTTGCAAGACTATGGATGATAGGAGGAAGAAATCTGGTGGAAGTGTAGAGAATTCAGAGATGGCTGAATTTAGATCTAAGCTGGACACCATTTGCAATCTCCTGGCTGGTAAGAAGGCTGTCCACTTTGCCCAAGATGTTGAGGTAATTCAGACTGAGGAGGACACTCATGAAGAAGATGTGAATTACATTGGAGGATCTGGTTTCCAAGGTAACATATTTGGTAATCAGCAGGGAAACAGATTTTTCAATGGAGGACAGAAGAGTGCCTTCGCAGACAATCAAAACTCAGCTGGTTTTGGATAGACTAGTGGTTTTCAGAAACCTTTTGGACAGGGTACTCAGAGAACCTATGGATCTTCATCTTATCAGACTCCTCCTGCAGCCACTGCTCATGAGAGTAAGATGGAGGCAATGATGAAACATCTGCTGGAGAGTCAGACCAAGATCTCTGTGGACTGCAATAAGAAGTTGGATGCTGTCTATGAGGATCTCAATGGAAAGGTTGAGTCTCTGAACACTCATATGAAGCAGTTGGATACTCAGGTGAATCAGATTTCCAGTTCTATGAAGGGAAAGGGAGTAGCAGACACTCATATTAAGGCCTGGTCTGTGTACATTGATGATGGATCTCACCTAGGTGAAGGATTTGAGCTAAGCACATCTGAGTTAGTGGAAGAGGTTGAATTTTCGGATTTTGGAGAAAATTTCTCGGGTGAAAACTGTGAAAACAGTGTTGCATCGATCGACACACCCCTAGTGTTGGTCGATGCAGGTCGTGAACAGACAGACTCGCCGGATGTTGACAGCTTTGATGCAGATTTGGAGCTTGATCGCTTGTTCCCTGGAGTGTCTGAGATTACTCAGGAGGAGATTTATGGACAATTAATTCGACAATATCCCTCAGTATCTGAAGTGATTAAGCAGGAGATTGAAGAGCTTAAAAAGCTAGAGGAGATTGGTGAAGAGTTGGAAGAAATTCCATCATCTGATGATCCACCTTATCACCCATGTGTGCAAAGGTATTTGAACAAGATGTTGCCTTTGGATGAAGAGCTGAAAGATTGGGTGGTTATAGTCCCTCAACAGATAAGTGATGTGCTGTTAACCAAGGTTCCCAAGAAGCTGCCTGATCCTGGGATTTTTGTGCTAAGTTGTTCTATCTTCGAGGATAGTTTTAGGCGCTCTCTTTGTGATCTGGGAGCTGCTGGAAGTCTTATGCCATATTCTGTGGCAGAGAAGCTGGGTATGCTGGATTTTACTCCTACTAGGACCTCTCTTGTCCTAGCTGATCAGTCTATACGAGTTCCGGAAGGACTCCTTGAGGACGTCCCGGTGAGAGTTGGAAACTATTTGGTTCCAACAGACTTCCTAGTGCTGAAATATGACAGTGATCCTGATGATGCATTGCTACTTGGAAAACCATTCTTGGCTACAGCGGGAGCAGTGATAGATGTTAGACACAGTCTAATAGACCTCCACCTGGGAGATGAACCGCTGCATTTTGAGATCGACAAGCTGTGCAAGCCATTGATAGATGGACAGACATTCACCATCATGGATGCAGGTGATGAGCAGCCGGATGATACCGTGATTCTAGATCATGGAGCACATTTCACTCCTACTTTTCTTGGACTGAAGCATTCTGCAATAGCCTACTCGCCACCCTGGATGATGAGACTTGAACAGAGACAGAAAAAGTCTCTGTCAAGATCTCGTGGAGCCTGAAAGATCTTGTTCGTCCGGTCAAGCTAATGACCTTAAACAAGCGCTGAGTGGGAGGCAACCCACTGTTAGGTTTAGTTGTTTTTCTTTCTTATTTTTGGTGTTTTTCTTAGGATTTCACGTTTTCGTTTTTGTTTTTGCTAAGTTCAGATACAAAACTCGAGTCTGGAGATGTGTGACGACCGATGCACTTGTACACCGGTCGTTGCAAGGAGATTATGACGAGGAGAGGTGATCGCATTGTGACGATCTTTGCGGACCTGTACAACGGTCGTTGCAATTGGTTCAATTGCAAAAATTAAGGTACGCACGCTAAACCGGAAATCGATTTCGATTTGACCAGCAACGGTCGTTGCCACTAAGCAACGATCGTTGCACCCACGATCCTTCTCTTCTCTTTTCTTCTCCATTTCCGTCCGTACACCGAGAACTTCCTCACCTCAAACTCTCATTTCTTCATCATTTTCTTTGATTCCAAGTGCTATAGTCTTGTTTTTACACTCTCACTCTATTCTTCTAGACCATATATCACGAATCCAAGGTAATGTACCTCTATTTTTCGATTTTCGGATTCAATTTTAGGGTTTTAGAAATTGGGAATTTTGGATTGAAATTGATGAATACGTGCTTAAATGAATATGATTTAGGTTGTTTAGTGATGGATTATTGTTGTTTTTGTGGTTGCTTGAACGAATTTAGAACGAATTTTAGGGATTGTTGTTGACGGCCAAAATCGCCTTGCAACGGTCGTTGCACTTGTGCAACGGTCGTTTCTTTGCGATTTTGGGGAAATGTTCGATAAAATGAAATCGCCTTGCAACGATCGATGCCTTAGGTGCAATGGTCGATGCTTCGCAATTTCACAGAGAGATTGCCGAGACTAATTGGTTTTGATTTCTTGTTGAATGCAGATGGCATCTCGCAGACAACCCCGCAAGCGCCAAGCAACAGCATCCACAGCCACACGACAGTACATTCCACCACCAGAGTGGTTTCATAGAGACTCTCAGCCACCTGAGCCATATGTGAGAGTTGGTCCGGCAGTAGCATTGCCTTGGCCCCGAGCAGACGCGACAGAGATTCCGACAGCCAGACAGTGGCCACAGAACCTTCCTGAGTTCCTCAAGTCTGCCGATTTTACAGAGAGACCACTGCTTAACCAGTGGGATGAATATGACTCGCTACTATACAGTGGTTGGTGCGGGATAACGATCAAGCCAACCAAGTTTGCAGACTACTCTACCTGCAAGAGTCTGGGGATCGATGAGCAGGTACTTGCAGTGTGCAGAGGCATTGGTCTAGGGACAATGCCTATGCGTCCTTATGATCTATATCCAGAGCTGGTCAGACAGTTGCTAGCCACTTGCAGAGTGGTTTACCCAGATCCAGATAGCAGGAGCGCTACAGGAGGTATCTTTACCTTCATGAGTCTGGGAGTCAGGTATCATATTCCTTTACTAGATATCTGTAGGATCTACGGTTTCAGCACTGAGCCGAGGCGCATTGGCATGCCACTTGAGTGGGATCCAGAGGAGGCTCGATCATTTTGGGAGTGTATCGGCAGTGGTCGTTACAACTCACGGACTACACCGGTGGTGCAGTTGAGACATCCTGTGCTGAGATATGTCTCGCGTATCTTGTGTTGGAGCTTGTTGTGCAAGTTTGAGGCCAACAAGATGCACAAGTATGAGATGGAGATGTTGTTCATCGGGCTGCGGGATCAGTTTGAGGATTCTGGCGTGAGAGATCCTACTAAGGGTCTCAACTTGGGAGCTGTTTTCACTCAGCATTTATGTGATCTGCAGCTGAAGCCATTTGATGGAGTCCGTACTGAGACAGTGGGGAGCCTGCTTACTCCCATCTTCATGCACTGCGGGATTCCTCTACAGGGCACAAATTGTGATACAGCCAAGGAGTTCCTGGATTTCAGCCACTTGCAGAGCGCCCTCTGGCTTAAGGAGGGGCGCATTTGGGTTTACCACGATCCGACTTCTGGGAAGTGTGGTATAGAGCTTCCTGCTCCTAGATGGACACAGATTGATACACTGGAGGCCTTGAGATTCCAGCCTCCTGAGACTGAGCAGCGTGGAGTTCCTTCTATGGCTCATCCGCTGGGAGAGCCTTCCACACGAGCTTCATCTTCAGCTGCCCCTACCCCTGCGCCTGCTGCTGCCCCGGTTGATATTGGCCCTTATCCTGAGATCACAGTACCCTACGGTGATATGTCTGTTGCACAGTGGAGAGAGAGAGAGAGGATGGGATTCTGCGGGGCATTTGGAACTTCATGCGCACCTGCACTTGCAGGAGACAGCCACAGATCCATCAGCCCGTCTCTGCTACTCGACGCAGACAGCGTTCTCCTGCGGACGTCAGTGACACTGTGGTGGGATAAATGATAGCGAGTGAGCGTAGCCTCCATCTCTAGACATTCGGTTCTGTACTCTGATTTTCTTTCTCTTTTTCTTGCACTATTTTCTTTTGATTTTTAGTACTCTACTATGTTTGGATGGTTGTACTTGATTAGATACATTTGTTGCCTTGATTTTACTCTGTTTCTAGTGTTTTCAGCTTGTAGGATTCGAAATTGATGAAAACCAACGGACTAACCTGCTAACTTGCTGACTGATCCGAATCGCAGTGCGTCGATCGACACACTATTGTGTCGATCGTCACAACACGATTGAAATCGCACTGCAGCGATCGTTGCGGTCCTGAGAAACGATCGATCATACACGAAAAATCGCCTAGCAACGGTCGATGCACCAAGTGCAACGATCGATGCCTGAGCGACAGAGGTAAAACCCGACAGAACTAAACCATCCCTTAAACAAATTATTATTTCTTTTTTGCCAATCCTTCGCTTGACACTATTGGGGACAGGGTGTCTTAAGTGTGGGGGAGGTTCTACTAACTTCTTTCTTTTTGTTTTCTTAGAGTCAGTTAAAATTTTCAAAATTTGTTTTATTGAGTCAAAATTGTTTAAGTAAGAAACAATGATTTTTTGAGAAGATTAGCAGCACTTGCAGGAACTTAAGTAACCATTGGGATGAAGCTGCAGATTATCTCTGAATATTAGAAAACCCAGACATGGATCAACCTACTGAGAACACCCACATCGCTTCAGGTATCAGAGGATCCTTTTACTGACTTCACCTTAATACTGACTTAGATTTCTCACCTAAGGTCTTGGTATACTTTGTGTCGGATTCCCTTGTTAGTTCTGACACAGCCTGTAAACTTGTCCTATTTAGTTCCCTTCTCCCCTTCCATAAAAAAAAAAAGATAATAAACTGAGGATAAGTTAGTAACTCCGAAGTGGTCATGGGAATGGTAGCTAAAACTCTCATATCCTGTGCATCCATGGAATGTGTCCAAAGTACACCCCTTAACGAGAAGAGCACTGATAAAAAAAATAAAATGATACCCAATGGGGAAAAATCAGAATGCTAAGGAAGGGAAAAGAGAAGAAAGGGACTAGAGAAAGATAGTATGGTGGTCTAGAGCTGATAAGGTAAGAGTCCATGTGCCTTTGATCGATACTCCTTAGGTGAGACCGCACTTAAATACTTGCAGAAGTCAGTAGGGTGAATTTGAATGCGTGAATGTGATTGTGGAGTTTACTTAGGACAGTTGCTAAGTGTGGGGGAAGTATATGTTGGTCTTGATGTCTGCAGGTTGATTCTTTCATGTGGTTTACTAAGGGGAATCTGAGTGTTGCTGCTTCTAGGATGAAAAGAGTTTCTGAAGAGTTTTCAAACCTCTTCACTACATTTTAGTTCTCTGTTTTGCTTGAGGGCAAGCAAAGGCTAAGTGTGGGGGAGTTGATATATCATGGTTTTTACCGGTTTTATGCCATGATATAAGTCTGTTTTAGAGTCTATTTGTGTTTCTGTAGAGTCTTTTGCAGGTTTTATTAGGTACATGCACGTTTGGAGCTAATGTGGTGATTATGGAGCTTATTGGAGTGATTTGGAGATTTGGTCCGAGAGAATGAACTCACTGCCCAGTTTTGGGATCATGCGTCGATCGTTGCACACCTGCAACGGTCGACACACTAGCGAATGGGCCAGAATCTCGGCGGTTTATGGAGTTATCAAATATTGCAGAAGAGCCCAGAAAAGTTCCAGATATTACACAGAAGCCCCAGACGTGATTAGCTATATATATTAGAATTTTGGTGTTTATTTTACATACGCTTTCATACTTAGAGCTAAGAGATTTTTAGAGCTTTTGGGGCTGATCTATTCCTGTACTTCATCTATTCTGGAGAAGATTTCGAACCCCTTTATCTATTTAATTTCTTATATGCAATCTATTAATTCTATGATTTCTGTTTCATTAATAATGTCTGAGTAGATTCATAGTTAGGTTTAGGGTTTCTCATTAAGGATTTCATGACTTGCTAGACTTGTTTAATTCAGTTAAGGATTCACATGAATAGAATGTTCTTCAATCTAAATTGTGCTTAATGCTAGTTCTAACCTGATCAATTAGAATCTAGATCTTAGGTTGCTAAATACGACACGAGAGTGTGGTTTAGAATCTGAACTATTTAGGTTGATCAATTAAATTATTCGCAAAGAGATTTGACTTAGTTTAATTGTGAACATATCGAACTTTAAATTAATGCTGGTTTAATCTGTTAGTAATTGCAAAGAGATTCTGATTACTGTACTTAGACTTAGAGGATTTTTGCAAAGAGATTTGGTTAATTCTAATTCCGTGATTTGAGTTCTAGAACTGTGTTTAATTAGATCCTGACTGATTAACTTGTCTGCTTGTCTGATTTCCTGAGAATTCCCTAGACTTAGCGCTTTTAGTTAACTACTTTCACAACAATCTTGCTATTGATTTATTTTCTAGCCTTGCTTTTAAGTCACTTCACATCTGCTTTCTTCTTAGTATTAATCTCTACGGTTCTTATTCTATCGAGACCAGAGTCTTTCTGGATTCGATACCCTATATACTACAATCACTTAACTGTGCACTTGCAGTAGAATAGGATTAAAACTTAGACCCTATCAGAGAGCCAAATAAAAATGAACTGGTCTCTTTTCTCAAACAGAACGTCGACTCCTTCGCCTGGTCTTCAGCAGACATGAAAGGGATCAATATCGACGTAACCAGCCACGAGCTGAATGTCGACCCAACCTACAAACCGGTAAGACAGAAGCGTCGAAAACTAGGTCCTGAGCGGGCCAAAGCCGTCAATGACGAGGTCGATCGGTTATTAAAAATCGGATCGATCAGAGAGGTCAAGTACCCCGACTGGCTTGCGAACCCCGTGGTGGTTAAGAAAAAGAACGGAAAATGGAGGGTCTGTGTAGATTTCACGGATCTCAACAAAGCATGTCCAAAGGACAGCTTCCCACTCCCGCACATCGACCAATTGGTCGAGGCTACCGCTGGACACCAGCTACTATCTTTTATGGACGCGTTCTCAGGGTACAATCAAATATTGATGAACCCTGAGGACCAAGAAAAGACTTCGTTCATAACGGATCGAGGCACGTACTGCTACAAAGTCATGCCTTCGGACTGAAAAACGCAGGAGGAACTTACCAACGCCTCGTCAACAAGATGTTTTCAGGACTCCTAGGCAAAACCATGGAAGTCTACATTGATGATATGCTGGTAAAATCTTCCAGGTATGAGGATCACATCCTCCAACTAAAAGAATGTTTTACCATTCTCAATAAATACGGGATGAAACTCAACCCAGCGAAGTATACCTTCGGGGTTCCCTCAGGAGAATTCCTTGGTTACCTAGTGACCGAAAGAGGAATCGAAGTGAACCCCAAACAGATCACAACGTTCATAGAGATGAAATCTCCCAGAACAACGCGAGAAGTCCAGCGCCTGACCGGCAAAATAGCAGCCCTGAATCGCTTCATCTCAAGATCGACTGATAAATGCCTACCCTTCTACCACTTGCTCAAAGCAAACAAAAAGTTCCTCTGGGACGAAAGGTGCGAAGAAGCGTTCGCTCAGCTCAAAGCTTACTTAAGCGAACCACCCATACTGGCAAAACCAGTAGAATGGGAACCCCTCTACCTCTACTTAGCTGTCTCGACAGCAGCAGTAAGTGGAGTCCTGGTTCGCGAGGAACAAAACGAGCAACGGCCGGTGTATTACATCAGTAAGACCTTGATCGACGCCGAAACCAGATACCCCGCCATGGAAAAACTCGCCTTAGCGCTAGTGACATCGGCTCGGAAACTCCGACCGTACTTTCAATCGCACTCGATCATAGTGATGACCTCTCAGCCGCTGAGAACCATCCTTCACAGTCCAAGCCAATCAGGTCGGTTGGTCAAATGGGCTATCGAACTTAGCGAGTACGACATAGAATACAAAGCTCGAACGTGCCTAAAATCACAAGTGCTGGCAGATTTCGTAATCGAGCTCCCTCCGACTATAGAACTTGACCCGACCTCGGCCCAAAAATGGAAACTCTACGTCGATGGAGCTTCCTCGAGGCAAGGATCCGAAGTCGGAGTAAATCTAGTCTCCCCAACCGGTGAAGTACTAGAACAATCGTTCAGACTGGGCTTCGCCGCATCAAATAACGAAACAGAATACGAAGCGCCGATAGCCGGGCTTAGACTAACGATAGTAATAGGAGCCCGGGAAGTAAATGCCTTCAGCGATTCCCAACTGGTCACGAGCCAATACCTTGGCGACTACGAGGCCAAAGACGAATGGATGGAAGCATACCTACGGGTAGTCCACACACTGGCCGAACAGATCGAATTCTTTGATCTAACACGAATCCCACGAGGGGAAAACACTGCAGCCGATGCCCTAGCCGCATTAGCATCAACATCAGATCCTAACCTCAAAAGGATCATACCAGTCGAAGGGATAGAAAAACCAAGCATCGACATAGCCCTCAAAGCCCTGTCCTTGAAAGAGGACGGGCCCGCTGTGAAGGACGATGTCAAGCACAGAGAATGTCCTGGGGGCACCAGTAGCGACATCATCGAGATTGATGATGACCTTGATCCTAGAAACGCCGTGTACGTCGCGAACGTCCCCGACGGACCCATTCAAACCGCATCCACTAGCCAGGGACCTGAGCCTAACGACAACGAAGATTGGAGGACTCCGATCATTCGATACATCACAAACGGCGAAGTTCCCGACGACAAATGGGAGGCGCGGAAACTTAAAACACAGAGTGAAAGGTACTGTGTCACGCAAGGAGAGCTCTTTAAAAGGAGCCTCTCCGGACCTTACCTCAAATGCCTTGACAAAAAGCAAGCCCTAGCCATGATTACACAGACGCATGACGGATCCTGCGGAAGCCATTCCGGGGGACGAGCATGAAGGAATTTCTAGCAGTTCTAATCAGGATTAGCAACCCTAGTCTGAATTCCGAGCCTAGGATCTAAGGTTCAAGTAATTGAATCGATGGGATCTCAGATTTACCTGATGATTAGCAGCGGAAGTATTAGCAGATAATCGAGATCACGAAGCACCTCAAACGTTGTGCCTCTACTGGTATCCACACGCACACAAACTGGACAGGAGGGATGCTAGTGCCTGTAAGAGATCTAATCTCTAGAGAGGTTTCTATCTCGTTCTGGTGGCTGTGAATTAGGTTAGCTGTCAGTTTAGGTCGACCATATATCTTATATATGTTGACTTAAACCGTAACGGAATTAACCAACGATTAAACCGAATTAATTTGATTAATCCGCGAGTTGCATCGATCGATGCACTATCTGCAACGATCGACACTGCCCCAGAATATTGATATCGAATGCATATCAAATATGCATTCTCTGGATCATTACATTAATGATCAACCTCGTCTTTAACGCCCAATTTGCTTAGGTGTGTGACCCTGTAGGATCATATGACACTAGCAATGAGTTCTCAACTCATTGATCATAAGTGGCTTCTAGCAAGGCGTTATGACTACCTAGTGTTATGTGATTGTCTCATCTCGACTATACGACTTTCACTTAGAGCAAGTACAATAGATTTCAGGACATTCCCAACAATCTCCCACTTGTACTGGAATCATCTATTCCTTTAATCCCTTTGTAGCTATATTTCAATCTAGCATAAGGCAAGAACTGTGTCATCCTCATTAAGCCAAATCACGTTTATCGAATCCCGATTTGTACTGATAAAACAAACGACTGACAATCACCTCGTTTGAGCGCGGCCACGCATTTCCAGTATCAAATCTTCGATAGGCCCAGAGATATTTAACTCCTGTTATATAGGAGGTACAAATCCCATCTTGTTCCATCCATGTCTCTTTTATATCTCATGATACGCCTAATCAGTGTCTTTATGATCACCAGTTACGGCTGACGTTTGACAAAGTCAAGACGAACCAATCAATATAAGAGAGGACATGATGAACTCAGGTCCAAGGACTACACTCTTTAGTCGTAATGAGAAACTCTTATGACACTCATATAACATCTTGTAGAGTTCTCATTAACGGGTCAAGTCCGATCATGTGTTCTCTAACACATATCTATGTGATTGACTTTAATACACTTATTAAATGACTCCATGAAACATAGCCATCAGTCACCTCACATACTAGTCTCGCGTGGTTGTTTATGTCCCATTTTAACAACCTAGACTAGGGACCATTCATAATTTATGTCATTTGTTTCTTATAGGGTTTCATGATCAAGTCACATACTTGATGACCTATAAAATGTCATAAATTACTTTGGGACAATATATTTAATTAACACAATTAAATAATTCTGAAACAATTTCATTAAAATAACATAACCAAATTATGTTTTACGAACATCAAGTCATAACTAAGAATCAAATATAACTCCCACTGAAAACAAGATCATATCTTAAGAAATCTAATGCCTACAGCAGCAGTGTGAAACTCATGCTTAGGCCTTGGGAGGGGCTTGGTCAGCGGATCAGCTACGTTCTCATCCGTCGGGACTCTGCTGATCTTCACATCTCCTTTATTCACAATATCACGGATAAGGTGATATCGCCTTTCTATGTATTTGGATTTCTGGTGTGATCTAGGTTCCTTTGCTTGTGCAATGGCTCCATTGTTGTCACAATACAAAGCCTATGGCTCAGAAATACTAGGAATCACACCAAGTTCAGTGATGAACTTCTTGATCCAAACAGCCTCCATTGCCGCTTCAGAAGCAGCGAGGTACTCAGCTTCGGTTGTGGAATCTGCTACAGTGTCCTGCTTGGAACTCTTCCAGCTGACTGCACCGCCATTCAGGCAGAAGATGTAACCAGATTGCGATCGGAAATCATCTTTGTTTGTCTGAAAACTTGCGTCTGTGTAACCACTTACTACCAGCTCATCACTTCCTCCATACACCAAGAATTTATCTTTAGTATTTCTCAAATACTTCAGAATATTCTTGACTGCTGTCCAGTGACTTTCACCTGGATCCGATTGGTATCTACTCGTCATGCTTAAAGCACAAGCAACATCTGGACGAGTACAGAGCATGGCATACATGATGGATCCCAACGCCGAGGCATAGGGAATCCGACTCATGCGATCTCGCTCAGTAGGTGTCTCAGGACACTGCTTCTTGCTGAGACTTATGCCATAAGACATTGGTATGAAGCCTTTCTTGGAATCTTGCATTCTGAACCTGTGTAAGACTTTATCGATATAAGTGTCTTGACACAGTCCAATCAACTTGTTTAATCTATCTCTATAGATTCTTATTCCAAGAATATACGCGGCTTCTCCCATGTCTTTCATTGAAAAACAACTTCCGAGCCAAGTCTTAACAGACTGTAACAACGGAACGTCATTTCCGAGAAGAAGTATGTCATCTACATACAACACGAGAAATGCAACTGCGCTCCCACTAGTCTTCTTGTAAACACATGGTTCTTCTTCGCTTTTGATGAAATCAAACTTTTTGACTGCTTCATCAAAACGAAGATTCCAACTCCGAGATGCTTGCTTCAATCCATAAATGGATCGATGAAGTTTGCATACTTTCCTAGCTGCATTTGGATCAATGAAACCTTCGGGTTGTATCATGTACACATCCTCTTCCAGAATTCCATTAAGGAAAGCTGTTTTCACGTCCATCTGCCAGATCTCATAATCATAATGAGCAGCTGTTGCTAGGAGAATCCGAATGGATTTAAGCATGGCGACAGGTGAATAGGTTTCTTCATAGTCAATACCATGAATTTGTTTGAAACCTTTTGCCACTAGCCTTGCTTTATATATCTGAATATTTCCATCCACATCAATTTTCTTCTTGAAAATCCATTTACACTCAATGGGTCTTGCACCATCGGGTAAATCAACCAAAGTCCATACTTGGTTCTGTGACATGGATCCCATTTCGGATTCAGCGGCTTTCAGCCACTTTTCGGAGTCAGGGCTCATCATTGCTTCTTCAAAATTCGCTGGCTCGTCACTGTCAATGATCAACAAATCATGACAATTGGTTACGAGAAATCCATATCTCTCGGGTTCGTGACGGATCCTTTCGGATCGGCGAATTTCAGGCTCCACAGGCGCCGTCTCTACAACTCTTTGTAGATCCAACTGTTGCTCTTCCTCTACGGGTTGAGCATTTTCCTGCGGTTCTCGAACTTCTTCGAGTTGTACTTTACTCCCACTGTTTCTCTTGGAAAGAAATTCTCTCTCAAGAAAGACGCAGTTCCGAGCAACAAACACTTTGTTCTCGGATTGGTTGTAAAAGTAGTATGCCTTGGTTTCCTTAGGATAACCAACGAAGTAGCATTTATCAGATTTGGGCTCGAGCTTATCTGTAATTAATCTCTTAACATAAGCTTCACAACCCCAAATCTTCAGGAAAGACACATTCGGAACATTTCCAGTCCACATCTCATGTGGTGTCTTTGCAACTGATTTTGACGGAACCCTATTAAGTGTAAACGCAGACGTTTCTAGAGCGTATCCCCAAAAGGATAATGGAAGAGTTGAGAGACTCATCATTGATCGAACCATATCTAATAAAGTCTGATTCCTCCTCTCAGACACGCCATTCCATTGTGGTGTTCCAGGAGGAGTGAGTTGTGAAACAATTCCACAATCTCTCAAATGATCACTGAATTCTTAGCTTAAGTATTCTCCTCCACGATCTGATCGAAGAGCCTTAATAATTTTGCCAAGTTGATTATGTACTTCATTTTGGAACTCTTTGAACTTTTCAAAGGATTCCGACTTGTGTCTCATTAAATAGACATAGCCATACCTGCTGAAATCATTAGTGAAGGTAATGAAGTATCGAAAATTTCCTCTGGCACTTGTGCTCATTGGGCCGCATACATCTGTATGTATAAGGCCCAATAGGTCACTGGCCCTTTCATTTAGTTTGTTGAAAGGGGCCTTTGCCATTTTGCTTAGTAAACAAGATTCACATTTCTCACATGATTCATAATCAAATGAGCCCAAAAGCCCATCACTATGGAGCTTTTGAATCCGTTTCTCGTTTATGTGGCCCAAACGACAATGCCAAAGAAAAGTCTGATTCGTGTCATTTGATTTGAATCTCTTGGTGTTAATGTTATAGATTGGTGTGCTTTGGTTTAAAACATAAAGCCCATTCTCTAATGGGCTGCTACCATAAAATATATCATTGTAATCAAAAGAACAACATTTATTCTTAATTGAAAACTGATATCCTTCCATATCCAAAACAGGAATAGAAATAATATTTCTGCTTATCGCAGGTACATAGTAGCAATTATTAAGTTTTAACACCAAACCAGAAGGTAAAGACAAGTTATATGTTCCTACGGCTAATGCAGCAACTCTTGCTCCATTTCCCACGCGCAGGTCCACTTGTTCCTTTTCCAACGTCCTACTGTTGCTTAGGCCCTGCATATTTGTACAAATATGAGCACCACAGCCGGTATCCAATACCCAAGAAGTAGAACCAGAAGTAGTAACATTTACTTCTATAACATAAATACCTGAAGATGAAGTCTCGAAAGTCTTCTTCTTCTTCTTCTTCTCTTCCAAGAATTTGTTGCAATTTCTCTTCCAATGCCCAGGCTCTTTACAGTAATGGCACTTATCAGTCTCAGATGGGCCCGGCTTGGGCTTCGGGGCTGGCGCAGGCGTGTCCTGGTTCTCAACCTGGACTGCCTTGCCCTTTCCCTTGCCTTTGCCAAGTTTCTTAAACTTCTTACCCCCTTGTACCATAAGTACATTAGGAGTGCCCTTCTTGATATTAGGCTCAACTGTCTTGAGCATGCCATGCAGTTCAGTCAACGTCTTCGTCAAGTTGTTCATGTTATAGTTCATAACAAACTGATCATAACTTGACGGCAGTGACTGCAGAATGATGTCAGTAGCCAACTCTTGGCTAATGGGACAGTCTAGCCTCCCCAGGTTATCAATATAACCCATCATCTTAATGACATGAGGACTGACCGGACTGTCCTTTGGTAGCTTGCATTCAATGAGAGATTTAACCGTCTGGTATCTCTCAGTTCGTGCTTGCTCCTGAAACATGCTTTTCAGGCTAGTAATCATCTCCACTGGCGACTCCACGTTCTCGTATTTCTTCTGCAAGTCCGAGTTCATGGTAGCCAATATGAGACAATTCACATTGACCACATCATTGGAATGCTTATCCCAAGCACTCCTTTCTGCATGTGCAGCATTGGCTCTCGGTTTTTCAGGGAGAACAGTTTCCAGGACATAGTCCCTTTTCTCCTGCTTGAGAACAATTCTCAAGTTCCGATACCATTCGAGAAAATTCGATCCATTTAACTTGTCCTTCTCAAGGACGGATCGCAGGGAGAAAGAGTTATTATGAGTGTTAGTCATAGCTGAGAACAAAGAAAGGAAAAGGTTTAGTTATGATGTTCAAGAAATGAGAAATCTTAACTTTTAAGAAAACTCGCATTATATTCAAAACAATGTTTCCTCAGATGAATATAATGATCCAAGACCCATACTTCACTCAACTTGAGTGAGCCACTGGCTATCACCCAAATTTAGCTATCTAGGTAAGCAACAACTTTGCTAGTTATATCCAATATAACTCTTGGTTGTGGATCGACATCTCATGTCCAATCCACCTGATGTCTCTGGGCCCAAAACGATTTTGATAGCCTAGTCAAGTAAACCAATCTCTTCAGTCATGTAATTGTTGATGCCTTGCACTGCAAGCCCATTAACACGATTACTTCCTGCCTTACTCATGTAATTGTTGATACCTTGCACTGCAAGCCTATCGTACAATGAAATGAGTCTTGACAGTTGACAAGATTGGAAAGACATCAAGTATCACTTGATATTTGGTTGAGGAACTGGGCCATTTAAAACGTTCAGTTTTATTATGTTTTAATTCTTATAATTAATTGATTTGTCTTGCTTCGGTTCTGTGATTTCAGGTTCAATAACCCAATCATCAAACCTGATGTCGACCGACACTACTATAGTGTCGATCGATGCAGGATAACCAAAAGCAATCCGCGATAACCGATCAATCCAATTGATCCGGTTTTGAATACCGGTCAGCGTCGATCGATGCTATGTTAGCATCGGTCGATGCCAACCTAATCAAACCAATCGCAATTAAATCATTCACAGTGTTCTACCATCTTTAACCAAGCTCGATAACCGGTCCAATCCAATTGAACCGATTCATCAATCTCGCGAGGTTTGTGTTGACCGACACAACATTTGTGTCGATCGACACTAGGCGAAAACTGAGTTTTATTCGGGTTTTTGCCCTGTGTCGATCGATGCCGGATTGGCAACGATCGACACCATGCGAAAAACCCTATATTTTATTCGGGTTTTCGCCCTGTGTCGATCGATGCCGGATTGGCATCGATCGACACCATGCGAAAATAAATCGTTTTCAAACAGAACCCTAAACTAGGTTTTCATGAAAACGAATTTTAGCAAGTTTGTATCAACCATACACAGATTCAGATTCAACTAATCTAATCAACATGCTACAGATTCAATGGAACCCTAAAGCTCTGATACCACTGAAGGAATTTCTAGCAGTTCTAATCAGGATTAGCAACCCTAGTCTGAATTCCGGGCCTAGGATCTAAGGTTCAAGTAATTGAATCTATGGGATCTCAGATTTACCTGATGATTAGCAGCGGAAGTATTAGCAGATAATCGAGATCACGAAGCACCTCAAACGTTGTGCCTCTACTGGTATCCACACGCACACAAACTGGACAGGAGGGATGCTAGTGCCTGTAAGAGATCTAATCTCTAGAGAGGTTTCTATCTCGTTCTGGTGGCTGTGAATTAGGTTAGCTGTCAGTTTAGGTCGACCATATATCTTATATATGTCGACTTAAACCGTAACGGAATTAACCAACGATTAAACCGAATTAATTTGATTAATCCGCGAGTTGCATCGATCGATGCACTATCTGCAACGATCGACACTGCCCCAGAATATTGATATCGAATGCATATCAAATATGCATTCTCTGGATCATTACATTAATGATCAACCTCGTCTTTAACGCCCAGTTTGCTTAGGTGTGTGACCCTGTAGGATCATATGACACTAGCAATGAGTTCTCAACTCATTGATCATAAGTGGCTTCTAGCAAAGCGTTATGACTACCTAGTGTTATGTGATTGTCTCATCTCGACTATACGACTTTCACTTAGAGCAAGTACAATAGATTTCAGGACATTCCCAACAGAGCATTGGCCGTACGAATCAAAAGGCAAGGTTACTATTGGCCGACAATGGCCACCGAATGCGAATACTTCTCCAACAAGTGCGACAAATGCCAAAAGCATGCTCCAATTATCCACCAAGCGTCGGAGAAACTCTCTTCTATCTCATCACCATACCCATTCATGCGATGGGGAATGGACATTGTGGGACCGCTAGTCGCATCCGGCAAAAAGAAAGCTACACACCTATTGGTGATGACGGACTACTTCACCAAGTGGATTGAAGCAGAGTCATACCAAAAAGTTAAGGACGTTCACGTTAAGGAGTTCGTCTGGCGAAACATCGTTTGCCGACATGTACTACCCCACAAGATCGTCACCGATAACGGATCTCAGTTCATATCAAACACGTTCAAAGAGTTCTGCAGAACTTGGAACATAAAGCTGACTTACTCAACGCCACGCTACCCCCAAGGGAACGGGCTAGCAGAAGCAGCTAACAAAGCGATTATGAACGGCCTCAAGAAAAGGCTCAACGAGTGCAAAACAACCTGGAGTGTCGAACTCCCAGCCGTACTCTGGGCCTACCGGACTACCCCCCGCAAATCCACTGGCGAGACTCCCTTCTCGCTAGCTTACGGAATCGAGGCGGTAGTACCAGCTGAAATTCTCGTGTCAAGCATCCGCAAGGAAGAATGCCCACGACAAGAGGAACTTAACAACAGGATGATAACCGACGAGCTCGACCTCGTCGACGAAAGAAGGAACCTCGCATTAGCTCGACTCCAGAATTACCAACAAGCCGCAGCTCGCTACTATGATTCCCGAATCAAAACTCAAAGATTTCAGGTAGGAGAGCTTGTCTTACGGAAAGTGTTCGACCATAAAAAGGAAGAAAACGCTGGAAAATTAGGAGCAAAGTGGGAAGGTCCTTACCAGGTCACTGACGTTGTGAAGGACGGGGTCTACCGACTCAAGTCGGTAGAAACCCAGAAGCCTGAACTACGACCTTGGAACATCATCAACCTCAAAAAGTATTTCCATTAGGAGTACATCAACATAATCGAACTACGAAATGGTTTGATCCCCTTAAAAAAGGGTACGTAGGCAGCTCGACTTCGAGCGCAGCCGCCCCCCAACACAGAGCTCATACCGAGCTCAGCAACTTCTGACGAAGTCACACTAGCTTATCTTTGTGAAATCAAAATAAGTCCCTTAATCCAACGTTTCTTTCTGTCGTAAAGGTCAGAGCCACTGCGAAATACTTCACTAATACATTCCTAAAAGTGATATGAAATTATCTCTTCGAAAGCCAAAGTGATATGAAATTATCTCTTCTAGAACAAGTGATATGAAATTATCTCTTCAAAGTCAAAGCGATATGAAATTATCCCTTCCGAGCGACCTGAAATGGCCTCTCCACGTTGCTAAAGTGATATGAAATTATCTCACCTAAAATAAGCGATATGAAATTATCCCTTCCGAGCGACCTGAAATGGCCTCTCCCCAAAGCTAAAGTGATATGAAATTATCTCGCCTAGAATAAGCGATATGAAATTATCCCTTCCGAGAGACCTCAAACGGCCTCCCCCGAAATCAAGCGATATGAAAATTATCTTTCCAGGAAGTAAAGTGATATGAAATTATCCCTCAAATAAAGCGACCAAAAACGGTCCTTCCAAATCGAACGAACTGAAATGATCGTCCCAAAGAAAGAAATCCAGTATGATCTTTCCATAAAATACAATTCTTTTAATCCGTATGAGGCCGAGCAAACCCGCAATCATTCGGATTAAAAGAATTGGGGGACTACCCCACCCCACAATCAAAATAACGAGGTCAAGACGGCTATTCAAGCATACAACCTCTACACACACTCCAAACCGAATCTTTGTAAGTTTACTTCGATCCGTTCTCATATTTAATGCTTCTCTTTTCAATTCAGCAATTAAGGCTGAATCTTACACTACGAAGTAGTCGCGCCTGAGACTATTCCTGGCGAAGAGCTCTAGCTCAAACGCAATTGACTTAAAAGTTCGCAAAAAACTACCTAAGGCAATTCAAGATGAGTTATCTGCTCGATCCCTCTCGAGAAGTTCGAATTGCCACAACGGCTCGAATCGCCTGTTAAGGCATAAGAACGATAAAATCTATGCTAAAGCATGAAAGATTTAAAAAGCGATTCATAAAAAAGAAAAAGAAAGGACATAATGTCCTCGAGTTCAAACGAAAGCCCACCAAGGGCAACATCAGAAACAAAAAAAAAAAGCCCCCTCGGGCAACGAAAGTCTGGAAACAAATCAAAAGCCCACTTGGGCAACAACGAACAAAGAAGGAGGAAAAACTAGAACTGCTTGGAATGATAGGAAGCTTCGTCTTGATCCTCCATCTGGTCATCAGTCACCTTGTCCTCCTCAAGTCGACCCTCGCCCTCGTCGCTAACACGCGAACTGACTCCGGTCGGAAGGTTTGATCCATATTGATCAAGACGAGCGGCCGCCTGGTTCAAAGGGCAAGCCAAGACCACGGAATCGTCCGACATCACCGGCAAATTAAGTTTGCTGATACTGAAATCCGACACCGCTGCGGCATTCATTTCCTCTGTGGCCAGCCTTTTCTTCTCGGCCAAGTCCATCACCTCCTTGGTCAGATCAAGTTCGCCAGAAGCGAACTCAGCGATAAGCGCAATATTGGCCAAAGCCTCCTGAAGCCTCATCTCGGCGCTCACAGCGACCTTCCTTTGGTTCTCCTTCGCAAAAATCTCATCGAGGATCCTAAGGTATTCGCCGTTCAGCCCCTTCCTAGCCTCATGGGCCGCCACCCTGACGTCAAACTCTCGGTCGGCAAGAGCCTTGTCCAAATCACCCTGACATTGCGCGGCCCGCACATCCGCAACCCGACCTGCCTCAGTAGCGGTTCGACTCGCTTCCTCTGCGACCGAAGCCCGAGCCAAGGCACCTTGCAACTGCGCATCCAGGTCACCCGCCTTTTTCCGCAGCTCTTCCTCCCGAGCCAAGGCCCCTTGCAACTGCGCTCTCAGATCCCTAACCGTCTTCTCGACGGTATCAAGCTCACTTGCCTGCGGCACCTCCCGCAGCTCTCGTTCAGCCCTAGCCGCAAACCTGTTCACGGCCTCTAAGGCATACAAAAAAAAAGAACGAAGAGTGAGCACGAAACATATCAAAAAGCGAGGTAGGAAAATCGTCACCTTCCCAGAAGCCGCCATCATCTCGGTGTAAATGTCACCGAGAGCCATATCCCCGACAGCCGGGAGCTGAACACCTGCGGGCTTAAAATGCCTCAGCAGATAGGCCACACCCGTCGGGTCATCCGCAATCGGACAATCCTTCTGGTGCCTGAAGCGCCAGTTGAAAGACCCGGAGGACCCAGAAGAGGCAGGTCGAGCCTCAACACCCTGGTTTGATCTCCTCGATCTTACCTCCGCGTCAGCCTTTGACGCTTCGCCGCCGGGGGAGGAGGGTCACTCCGGCTCCGACCGTTTGATCCCCTCAAACCATTCGACCGGGAGTTGCGCATAACAGGCTCCCCAGACGGAACCCGAACTGGTCCCCGAACAGGAGGTAAATCCTCCACCACCGCATTAGCCTCTCCGTACCCTGCGGCCTGGGGGAGAGAAACCTGAGCAGGGTTCGGAGGCGGAATCGAAGGAGGAGGAGGAGGCCCCTCGTCCATGGCAAAAAGAAGGGCGTTGCTCAAGTCGCCAGCCTTCATTTTCTTCGCCAGATCAACGGGATCCTTCCCCGTTCCGACGGCTGCTAGATCTCCTCGACATCTTTTCCAGAGAAGGGGTACTTGCAGTAGAACTGTCGCCCGAAACAGGTCGATCTGCAAACAAAACAGATTCGGGTCAGCCCGGCAAACGGAGGGCATGTGGCACGATGACCCCCGGACAAACTAACCAGAACACTTACTCTCTCCAGTCCGCTCGACAATCTGACGCGGATCCCGAACGATTCGAGCCGAAGTGGGCTGGCAAGGGAGGCATGATTCGTCTCGCGAAAGACGAGGTCGGTACGAAGGAGGTCTTCGGGCCGCAGGACCCAAAGCAGCTCGGATTCGCTGGTCTGTAAAATTACACCAGCGGATATCTCCTCTCCGAAGGCGAGCTATCAAACTCGGCGTATCTGGATTCGAGGATGGTGACTCAGGAGCCTCTGCAAAGAAACACAAAAGATTGTTAGCAGATGACTCGATGTCGATAGAAAATATCGAAGCAACCATAGAAATCAATAAGCCCTATAAGCTAACCAACGCTTGTTGCCCATCTTGTCGGGATAACCGAATAATCGAAATCCTCAACCGAGTGATGACTGATCCTGAAGTAAAAATATTTACTCTTCCATACATCCCTCGTCGGGATCTCATCAAGGATTTTCCATGGCGAGGAGAGAGGTAGTAAGTCCCGGGAAAACGAGTATTGTGTTTTACCGAACAAACTCTCATTAACTCCTCGACCCCGAAATTGATACCCTCCTCGACGGCTCTGACCCCGAGTCCGATGACGTACCGAACAAAGTTCGGGGTCATCTGATGAAAGGCTAGTTGAAGCTGGGCCAAAACCCATGAGATAATGCGAGGGATCGGGAAAAACAATCCGCATTTATCGAAATAGGTGTAAGAGGCACAGCAATGGCCCTCGACGACGGTTTCTGGGGACATTTCCGGCGATGGGATAAGTATCTCCACCTCCGGTGGAATCCGGCATTTCACCCGCAACTTCTGTATGAGGTCGGCAGTCAAACTGGACCGTGGATGTGGACCAACCGGCCCCACCACCACGGTTGAACTTGCCTTGACCGCACTCTTTCGAACCATGATAGCTTGATATATCAGAAATTTCTTTCGAGGAAAGAGGAAAAACGAAATCTCCAGAGAGAGAAAGTCTCAGAACGACGAAAAAGAGAATATGAGCGAGAGGCAAGAAGAGGATATAATGAGGGAGAAGAAGTTACCTTGACGATTCGTAGTGTGAGCAGTAATGGGAATCGTGCTAGGTAACTCCCCTTTTTAAACTACCTCGTGTTCGAGATCCGTGGGATTTTTGGTATCCCACAATCCCATCCGCTCGATTCGAAATTTGTAAATGATCACGAAAAAAGATCGAGGCAGTTGTGATCCTTCGGGCCTGTGCGATCTCAACCGTCAATATAAGATCTATGGATAGGGCGAAGATAATCATTAGGTTTTCCACACCCGAGGCACGCACCTCCTCCCAAGAACGTCCACCGCCCATTAACCTCGACTTCTCGAAATAAATGGGCTGGGGGGCTATTGTTGGTACTGGATTTCCCTCTAGGAAATCCGGCCCATTAACAGACAATGCGAAAGCCCGTAATCACAAGCCCGTTCCAGAATCAAAGACAAAGAGGAGAGCCGACTCCTTTGTTGGGCCCAAGCGAATAAACGCCCTGGCAAGGCCCGGACGATGCCGAAGCCGGAGACGATCGAGCTCGAGCTCGGCAGAATATGACGTGGAGATAGAACAACTCGGTCTTGTCAAGTTCAACTGATCCGCGAGAATCTCGGAGATCGTTACGACGACGAGGCCGAAATATCGGAACGAAGAGGTCAAGGTCGAGACTATTTAAAGAAGAAGTGGCGACTCATTAAAGACATTCCAACCTAGGCTAAGAACACTTCGATTAGATAGCTCGATTTCATACTTTGTACTCTCTTCTCGATTGTGTTTGTTCTATCTCGACGATCAATCTCAATAAAGTCTTTGATTCATAGGAAACTATACCATTTCTATATCTTAAAGTCCAAATCCACGAATACAAATTCTTAGTGTGAATCCCGGATCTCACAATAACCATTGATACGATTTGATGCAAGGTGGGAGAAAATGGCAGAGTAAACCGATATCACTTCCGATATCACTTCCTACTCATAAAGGTTTGGGTTCGATTTAAAATACGGAAAATACCTAAATATGCGATGATTCATTGATATAATTATACTTGATTTATACAGTAGGTAAACCCTCAGCCAAATCTTCGAGTGCATCTTCAAGTATCACAAATAGTCCGAGCGATAATGGCATTGGATCTATCACTCCGATGCGTGATATTATCAATATTCTTCCTCAAAGAACACATTTTTCCAATGATAATGTGTCTCGCAGAAATCACGTCAAAAGTCTTGGTATTTTTTATTCGATTCCCTCAAGAGTATATTAATTTCAAAAATTATCCACAGTTAAAGCTTTACACTAACTGTATATTTTGCATGGAATTGTAAGCTAATTCATCTCAAAGAAAAGGAAAAGAGAAACGCCGAAATACATTTGTTCCGTCATCGGTCAGTGTTGATGAATTACCGTCTAATGCTCCCCCTATAACTGAGATTAATTACCATCCTCAAGGTATACATGTTTATACTATTTATTTAATTTATTTAATTGTAAGTTTCTATGTTTTTGCTAAAATTATTAGAATGAAATTGGTTTAACTATATTGATAAGAATCTATTTCAGCTTTCGCAAACAGGAATGCCGATGTTAGTGAATCTGATGATGAAGATAATGCAAGCGATGTAGATTCAATTAAAGATGATAAGGATGATGCATCGCTTCAGATAGAAAATGATGTAAATACCCAAGATGCCTTAGATGATATGACCGGCATGTTTTAATATCTTAGGTTTTTCACATATCATATAACAACATCCATCTTTTTGAACATTATTTACAAATTATTAATAGGTTACTTTGATGAACGATATCTTTCTTATAAGTGCCAATAATTTGGAGCATACATGTGGTATGGAGAACGAATAGGAAAGAGATATAAGCAAAAGCAGCCAGATTTTATAATGTGTTGTAAGAAAGGAAAAATCGTCCTACCAAAGCTGAGGAATCCTCCAATGGCGTTATTGGAATTGCTTCTGAACGGTAGTGAATTGTCCAAACATTTTCGGAAATTCATTCGTGCTTATAATATGATGTTCGCGTTCACCTCACTTGGAGGTAAGATTGATCATACCGTCAACGATGGACGTGGACCATATGTTTTCAAGATGCATGGCCAAAATTATCATAGAATTGGTGCTCTTTTCCCGAACGTTGGAGAGTGTCCTAAGTTTTTGCAGCTATACATTTATGATACGTTAAATGAACTTACTAATAGAATTGCTGCATACGGGTAAGAGTTTTTTTTTAAATATGCTACTCCTAAATTTTTTAAGGATTGTGTAAAATCTTTTATTGGTATATTTTGTAGGGGAGATAACGATAGGGATGTTAAAAAACTGAGGATTCAAATTGTCGAAATCTTGAAGAATATGTTAGATGAGGTTAATCCTTATGTTGCCTCATTGAGGGCAGCCAGAGATCGATTTGATATTACCAAAGATACTGGTTTCCGTATCAGATTCATTGAAAGTAGAGCAAAAGATGCAAGGACTCACAATTTGCCAACTAAAGATGAAGTGGCTGGACTTATACTTGGAGATTTTGTTTGTAACATGGAGACAAGGGACATTATATTGGAGACAACTGATGGGGGATTTCATAGGATTAGTGAACTTCATCCAGCCTACTTGCCTCTCCAGTATCCAATTATGTTTCCATATGGAGAGGATGGTTTCAGATTACAGATTCCAATAGGTTTGTCAGATGATGATGGAAGGAAGAGGAAAGTAATTTCTATGCGGGAATTTTTTGCATATAGAATTTGTGAAAGAGTTGGCGAAGCTCCTACAATAAACAGATGTGGAAGATTGTTTCAACAGTTTTTGGTTGACGTATATACGATGATTGAATCCAACCGGTTGTGTTATGTTTGGAAAAACCAGAAAAAGCTTCGATTAGAAAACTACGAGAAAATTCAGAAAATGGCTGAGGCGGGAGGTGTTAATCTTCTTAAACTAGGCCAACGCATATTTATTCCATCAAGTTTTACAGGTGGTTTTAGGTATATGCAGCAGCATTATTTAGATGCAATGGCTATCTGCAAAACTTAGGTTTTCCAGACCTTTTCATTAATTTTACATGCAATCCTAAGTGGCCGGAGATAACAAGGTTCCTGGATGAATTTAGATTGAACATCGAGGATAGACCAGATATGATTTGTCGAATCTTTAAAGCTAAACTTGACAGATTGGTCATTGAATTGACCCATAAAAAAGGAGGTGTCTTTGGAAAGACTGCTGGAGGTATGTATTTAACTTCCTCATTATTTACCTTCTCATCATAATACCTTACTTATTTCTTTTGTTCTTATATTTTAGCAATGTACACTATTGAGTTCCAAAAAAGAGGATTGCCGCATGCGCATATTCTACTATTTATGGAGAAAGGTTATAAATTCCCAACGACAGAAGACATAGACAAGATTATTTGTGCAGAAATACCAGACAAGGTTACACAACCCAACTTATACGCCGCTGTGTCAGAATGCATGATGCATGGTCCATGTGGAAACGCAAACAAGAGTAGTGTTTGTATGGTTAACAAAAAATGTTCTAAGAAGTATCCAAGGCCGGTAAACAATAGGACGACAATTGATACAAATGGTTTTCCTTGCTACAGACGAAGGGATGATAAAAGATTTGTCGAGAAAGGAAAATTTCAACTTGACAATGGATATGTTGTTCCATATAACAAGGAACTCATGCTTCGGTATCGTGCACATATTAATGTCGAGTGGTGTGTCCAATCCAGAGCCATAAAGTATTTGTTTAAATACATTCATAAAGGTCCTGATTATGTTGCTGCTACTGTTGAAAAAGAGAACGAAGATGGTGTTATTGACGAAATTGAGAACTACTACAACTGCAGGTATTAAACACTTTAGATTGTAAACTTTTGTTTTTTTATATAATATTTACCATAATATTTTAATACATTTTTCACAATCTTTGATTGATAGATATCTTTCACCACCCGAAGCTACATGGCATATTTTGCGTTCCCTACACATTTCCGTACAGTTGTTGTAGATAAACTTGGTTTTCATCTTCCAAACCAGCAGATTGTCTTTTTCATGAATTTGAACCCATTGAGACTCTGTTGGAAAGACGACTGCTATTCAATCTATGTTTATCGCTTGGATGATTGCCTGCAGGAAATATCCTAGCTTGCAAAGGATATCACTTATTCTCAGTTCCCGACCAAGTTTACATGGGTATCTAAAGATAGGTCATGGAAACCAAGGCAGAAAAAACTTGGTTCTGTGATTGGAAGGATTGCTCATGTGAGTATAGCTTGCGGTGAGTTGTATTATTTAAGAATACTTCTTAACTATGTCAAAGGCCCGAAATGCTATGAGGATATAAGGACATTTGAAGGTATTGTCTACCCTACTTTTAAAGATGCATGTGATGCTCAGGGATTGCTAGATGATGATAAATAATTTATTCTGGCAATTGAGGAAGCAAGTGAATGGGCGAATGGAAATTATCTTCTGGATTATTTTGTCCAGATGTTAATAACAGATAGTATTTCCCATCCTTTGGTCATGTGGAATTTAACATGGGAATATCTAACCGAAGACATTCTAATCGATGAAAGAAGAAAACGTCGGAATCCTGGTATGCAATAAGAATCTCAACTAAATTATTGTTGTATGTTTTCACTGTTGAAAAAGTTTGTTATTTCATTTTTTGTGATACGATATAGTACTTGTTATCTATGATAATAAAATCTTGAACAATGTTTTAATAATGCAGATTTGATTCTAACTGATGATCAAAGGAAAAACATAGCATTGACAAGGCTACAAACAAAGTTGGAAAGTTATGGTGGATCGCTTAAAAAATGGCGTGAGATGCCACTACCAGAAGATTATGAAGAGTACCACGGCAACCGGCTCATAGATGATGAGAGGAATTATAACCGTGAGGATGAAAGAAAAGAAGAAGAGCGGCTTCTTGCCATGATAACGGACGAGCAAATAATAGTATATGAAACTATATTGGATGCAGTTGTGAATGATAAAGGAGGCTTCTTGCCAAAACTATTAACAATTTATGTTCAGTTTTGGAAATCTAAGTAATTAGACATCATGATAGAAACATCTTGGAAATGTTTTAATAGAAATTATACATTTTGTAGCTTTACATAAACGACATATATAAGAATTACCAATCAATTATTTTTTAAAACATGAATTTCTCTTCCTATGATCTTATGTAGATATTTTGGATTTCCTACTTCCTCTGTACATTTATTATGACTTGATTTGAAAACATAGGTCATCATGACCCCATTCTTAGCCTCCAATTCTAATTACTTTTTAGGTTCAGTTTTGCACACGGTTTAAGAAAATATTGAATTGTTGTATCGGTTTATTATGGATTTTTTGGAGTCGTCATGATTAAAAACAAAAACATCTATTTATTTAAACAAACTCCATAATACAATTAACCGGTTCAAACAAAAAACTATTACATATGAGATCAAACGGTTGCTCCGCTATTAAAAATCAAACGAGTGACATCATCAAACGAAGTTATATAAATATAATACAATTCTAGTATAATAGAAACAAATATATATTCACCATACAACTAATTATACATTTTATCCACTAACTTACATCTTTTCATCTATATAACTAACTATTATTATATTCAAATGTAACATTTATCTTAATACCACATTTGAAATTCATCAACCCAAAAACATTCACCCCGCACAAAGTGCAGACGAGTCATCTAGTTATATTCTATACATGAAATATATCTAATGCATTATAACATCTAATTTTAAAAACAAAATATGTAACAGTAATGTCTTTCTAAACTTTCCTAAAATTATGTTAGTATCGCAAATGAATCAACATTAAAAACTAAATTTTATAAATAAGTTAAAATCCATTTTTGAATTTGTTAAATATCATATCTAATTTTATTATAACTAAATCCTAAAATAGCATTTATAACAAACAATTAAGAATTTATTGATTAGCTTAAAATTCAGTACCTTTCAAATATTTTTTGGCGTCGTTTAAAAAAACATTATATGCATAATAATTAACAAACACTCTTTAAGAATTTATTCATATTTAATTTTGTATATAATAAATTATATTTATACTAAATCTAGGAAATTATTGAATATTCTATATCATGTTTATTTTCTTAATTATTGGAAATTTAAATTATTATATAATTGAATTGATTTTAAAACATTCTACTGCAATCCGGATTAAATATTGTTGATGTAAATTTGGAGTTTATAATTGAACTCTGAAAATTTTAATTTTGAATTAAAAATGACAATATCACTTTTATAAAAAAATAGAAATATATACTTAAATAGATTTTAGTTAAGGTTTAGAATTTAGTTCAAATTTGGTAATTTTTAGATAATGTGTGGATTGTCCAAGTTGAAAACCATTAAATAGCAGATCTTATGAGTATATGTCTTAGATCTAACGTGCATATGTAGTTTTTTGTTTTCGACGAACCAGGTTCACAGGTATGCACAATGTTTTTTAATATTAAATTAAAATATTTATATAATATTTGATCTATATATTATATAATGTATATATTAATTAATAACTTTTTCAAACATATATATTTTTAAAAATAAAATTTAACTAAATATATATATATATATATATATTAAATTTTCACTTATTAAATATTTGTGGGCCATGTGAGTTACCAAATTAATTAAAATAAAAAGACAATAAAAACTATCTAAGATTAATATATGTATTTGAAGTAATTGAAATAATTTTGTGAGTGACTAAAAATATTTACAGATGTCACAAGTAACTTGTAAATTTAGGCGAAATTTGTACGGATGTAATGTTTTTTTTTTCCACGGGTTATACGTGAAATATATAATAAATTATATTTGTACTAATCTAGAAATTATTGAATATTCTATATCATGTTTATTTTCTTAATTATTGGAAATTTAAATTATTATATAATTGAATTGATTTAAAAAATATTCTAGTGCAATCCAGATTAAATATTGTTTGCTATAAATTTGGAGTATATAATTAAAGAAGTCTCTAAATTTTTAATTTTTAATTAAAAATGACAATATCATTATTATAAAAATAGAAAATATATACTTAAGTAGATTTTAGGTAAGGTTGAGAATTTAGGTCAAATTTCGTAGCTTTTAGATAATGTGTGGATTGTCCAAATTGAAAACCACTAACTCGCAGATCATATGAGTTATGTCTTAGATTGACGAGTGGATGTGGTTTTTGTTTTCGACGAACCGGATTTACAGGTATTCACAATTTTTTAAACAGTAAATTAAAATATGTATATTATATTTAATCTATATATTATAAAATGTCTATATTAATTAATTTTTTTTAAAAAAATATAAATTAATTTATAATTTATATTATTAAAAACTAAATTTGAAATAAATATCTGTATATAAATTAAATTTGATCAAAACAAAAAACAAAATATATGTATATAAATTAAATTTTTACTTATTAAACATTTGCGGGGCATGTGGGTTACCAAAATAATTAAAATAAAAGACAATAAAAACGATCTAAAAACAATATATGTATTTGAAGTAATTGAAATAATTTTGTGAGTGACTAAAAATATTTGCAAATGTCACGAGTAATCTGTAAATTTAGGAGAGATTTGGCGGATATAATGTTTTTTCCACGGGTTAAACGTGACATGTTTAACTGATCAAAAACAATTTATGAATCGTGGAAGACGATTCAAACGGGACGGGTTTGACCCGTTTCCCAGCTATAACATTAGTAATGTTCAGAATTTTGATATGGGATTCATATTTTCATTTTTTATCGTCAAATGTAACTAACATTGTTATCCTCGTAAGTTTAATAGATCAAATATTCATAAAATTTGAGGTTTTAACTGTATACTAATAATATAGAAATTCAACATAATAGGTAAAATAAGAGTTTTCACGTCCAAAATAAGGATATTAAAGGCAAATTTAACATAATAGGTAATTTTATATACTAAGGGAAAATCGTAATAATATATAATATAAACTACTATATAAACAGAATAATTGAAATAAATATTATTATGATAAGTTCGCTAAAAACAATCTAAAACAAACAAAAAAACTCCTTCAAAGTGATCTCGAGGAACTTGCTAAGGTATAAGAACGAACAAATCTTACATATAATATTTCAATATTTAGTACTTAAAAAAAACGATTTTGAAACAAAAAAATATGATAAAAACGATAGAAACAAACAAAAACAAACAAAAATCATCAAAATAATACTTCGCGCTTAGCGCGGATCAAAATCTAGTACAATCATTAAATTATAACCTTTAAGCATATGAACACTAATCTTAGCTAATCCACTTCTATGTCATTAACCCCATGCTGATTATGCAATTAGCATTAACTCCCACTGGTAATCACAAAACTAGCATGTAATTAATCAAGTCCTAATAGCCAAAAATGTAGACATCAATTCTCATTGGCTAAACATGTAAAGCATTTAGAAGTTTATTCAAGCATTTCTTCAAACATCTTCTATGCATAAGAAAGCCTAAGTTCTAGATTATGAAAGATCAAGTCAAATCTAGCATATAACACAACTAATAAGCAATCATCTAGATTAATTCCTATGCATCACAAATCAACACCTAATCACCCTAATCTACCTAATCCAATGACTTCAAATAAAATTAACCACTAATCCCCATATTAACACATAAACACATATTAACAAGTATTAAAAAGGGAAGAAGAAGAAAAAGAAGCTGATTTTGAATAAGTTTAGAAATATCTCAAAGAGTTTTGGGTTTACAAAAGATTAGAAGAACATAAGATCATTAGGGTTTTTTTCATACCTGCTTCCATTGCCACTATGCGATCCTTCTATCCTCCAGCGCCTTGAGCTTGCCGTTAACTATCCCACCGGTCATCTTGAAAATTGCAGCATCACGGTTTGCTCGCTAGCTTGGACCGCTGGACGCGCAACATTTTTCACTTGTTTCGTCGAGGAGATCCAACAGCTTGGAGAAACCGCCAGAGAAGACAACAAGAGACGTAGCGGTGTGTCTTCAAACGATAGGAGAGGCCAATGTCTTCCCGGAAAAATGGCTTGATATATCATGGTTTTTAGGTGTTTTGAGTCATGATATATGTACTTAATCGAGTCTTTTATAGAGTCTTTCGAGTCCTTTTAGGTGTTTTACAGGTTTGGAGTATATTTGGACACTATGCCGCATTTTGGAGCTATTTGGAGCATTCATGCGATAGCAGAGGAATTGGTATGATTATCTGAGGATGGTGTCGATCGACACAAATCGTGATCAGGATTAAATCGCCGATTAATGAAGACTTTGAAGAATTGCAATTTGGCCCATAAGTTTTTCATAATTACAAAGAAGCCCAAATCGTGTTTTAACTTTATATTAGGGGTTTTAAGACATTGTTTAGGCTACGCTAGACTTTATCAGAGAATAGGAGATTTGGGGCTATCTTGTACTCGAGAGAGAAGAGATTTCGAACCACTGTTCTTATTCTTTTAGATTTTATATGATATCTACTTTGATTATGTCTTCTGTTTTGAGAATCTGCTTGTGAGATCTCACTCTTGTCGATGTAGTCGAGCTATTATAGCTCGAGTAGACGATTCGTGGCTTCGAGCCATGTCAACCAACGTGGAAAGCATGCTCTTTATCTCGGCTAGATCATTAAGGTTAGACCTTTTAGGTGCAGTCACTCATGGAGAGACAGCCTCGGGTCAGTTCTTGTCAAGGTTCAGCCCTGACCAATCGAGTTTTCGTCGGGTCTTATCCATACCTGAGGGTTTGTGCGATATGCAGAAGAAGTGCTCTCATTAGGGAGACTTTCTCCAGCCGTAGTATTAGAATATGGTAGACTCGGATCAACAACAACGTTAGAGGGCTTAGTTTCATTTCAAGATCGTGTTGAGTCTGTTTCAATGGGAGCATAAACCCGTGGAGTCAATTGCTCGTGATCTTTCGAGGCTGGCTATTTCGACCTGGATCTCGTAAGTTCTGTTTGTTCAATAGCCATTTTGGTTTTTGTAATCTTTTATCAAATCTTTTTGACAGAGGATACTATGTTTTCCCCAAAGACCGCGCCAAAAATATGGATCCAAAAATCCACACTAGATATTTATAATTTGGAGTGGGGAAATTTGTCGAAGGGTTAGCATCTCAAATATCAAACGATGATTCAAAGAACTATCTAAAATGAATCTAGCTTTCTTAACTATCTTGTATATAATGAAAGAAGATTACAAAAGGGTATCAAGCGAGATTTTTAGAGTGAGAAGGCTCTGGAAACGCAACTCAGCCCTCTAACGAAAAAGAAGGTCCTCTTTAGAGTGTTTTTGTGTAAAAGAAGGTCCTCATTAGAGGGCTCGTAGAGTTGTTTGTGTGTAAAAAGTGTATGAAAAAGAAGGTTTGTAATCTAAAGTCATTGAAGTCATTTTATATCTTTTTGTCGAACTCTCCATCCCGTATATCTCGTAGTGTGCCTGTTGGAACGGTCTCCGTGTTCTATGGATGGTTGAGTTGATATCGTAGTGATCAATTTTGACTAAATCATCTCGTCAGATGACTTTAATATCGGAAGCGTCCTATTCAATAAGCTGTCATTTTCTAGTAGATAAGGAAGAGATCGGATGGACTTCAATTTGAGATGGAGCAATATCCTCTTTAGAGTGTTTGTGTGTAAAAGATTGTCCTCGTTAGAGGGCTCATAGAGCTGTTTGTGTGTAAAAATTGTGAAAAGAAAGTCCTTAATCTAAACTAATCAAACTCCTTTTATAGCCTCTTCGTCAATCTCTCCATCCCTTATATCTCGTAGTGAACCTATTGAAACGATCTCCGTGATCTCCGGACGGTTGAGTTGATCTCGGAGTGATTAGTTTTGACTAATTCTCTCGTCGGTTGACCTTAATATCGGAAGCGTCCTCTTCAATAAGCAGTCGTTTTCTAGTTGATAATGAAGAGATAAAATGGACTTCAATTTGAGCTGGAGTAATATCCTTAGTGTCGATATGTTTAAATGATTAGGCCTTTGGGTTTTACCGGACCAAATTCATGTATAGATTTTGGTATCAACATAAATAGTTAAAATATGTAATACCAATGTAACTTAATACTATATTTTATTATTTTAATTAGTATATGTAAAATTAAAACTAATTTCATGTAGGTAAAACTAAAATTAGTTCCACCATCAAGAGTAGTTTTAAGAACAATATTATACTATGATGATTTTAAGAATATATATGTTATCTTAGTTTTAAATCTTATCTTTGTATTCTGAATTTCAGATAACTAAATCATGTATTATGAAAAACAAATATATATTTATATATACAGTAACATGTACAAAATAATAGCAAAAATATTTAAACTGTAATATAGGGGTTTTAAGCAAGATTAACAGAAATTTTATGAAATGTTTTTTTTTTTAAAAGGGCTTTCGTATTGAATTTTTTTTTTTAGTACAATAGGGCAAGAAGGAAAAAAAAAATACAAAAGAAGACTAAAAAAAACCAGGCCCATCGACAATTCCCTAGTGGACCTGAACCCATCCCAAACTAAAGTTCTACAATTTTGTCGCCCAAAAGAGGTAAAACACCATGGAAACCCTAGACTTTGAGGAGTCGCCGCCTTCGAGGAAACCAGGATTGAAGCCGAGAGACTTGCTGCCATGAAAAGCCGCCACCAGGAGAGGAGCGCCGTATCTCCGAGAGAAATAGAAAAGACCACCAGGAAAATCCGGAAAGAGAAAGCCACAGGAGCGACGACGAGTGTGAGATGATGCCTAAACAAGGGAAGGGAGAGGAGCCCACCTGCCTTCCGCCATTGTCGGTCCACCGCAGTTGCGATGCCTAGGTGGTCGGAGGGCTTCCCCGACTATAATCGGTCCACCACCACCGCCGCGAGAGCCGCGCCGCCCACTGCCACCGTCCTCTAACGAACAGAAAAACGACGAGACGGACCCAACGAAAACATGCAACCGCCGTTCTTTGACCTACACCTGCCGGAGACTGGAAAACCACCGCAAAAAACAAACGGCATCGGAGAAACACGGAGCAGAAACTGACCCGGGGATGACGGAGAAAGCAAACAGGAGACGGACGAGGGGGGGGGACGCCTCGACCCAGATCCGGTCCCCACGGATCCGAGCTGTTAACGCGCCGCCGCCTAAGCTTCTCCGCCACCGAACGCTGCGAGAAAGCAGAACAAGCCCTGCACCACCGACAAAGAGAGGGGAGGAGGGTTCACGGATGAAGCACCGCCTGAGAGGAGAAAAAGAAAAGAAGAAAAGAAAGGAAAAGAGCCCTCTCCGGCAGAGGAAGGAGGCCGGAGAGGCAACGGAAATTTTTACCGGAAATCGTTTAGAAGGAGGAGAGAGGAGAGAGCACGCCACTCAAAGGCCAATTTTATGATATAATATTCAGCCATAACAAAGCGGTAATGTCAGAATTGACCATCCGCACTAGTCGGGACCCACCTAAGGTGGGGGCCCGTATACCTGGTTAAAAAAAATTTCATTCAAAAAAAAATATTCAGCCATAAACCACTGGAAAGTGGATTTACTAGAAGATTCAGCCACAACCGTATTGATAAAAAAAAGAGAGTAGACTTACTTCGATTTCCTGTCGATTTTTGTACAATCTTGGGAGGATAAATTGGTTTGTTATATTTTTGGATGTCTCCGACCTTATAGTCCAAAGATATTTGAGAAAAATATAGAAACTCTAGGAATGGGAATGGAGCTTAACATACATACACAAAATTAACAGTTTCATTTGTATTTTATAAATCAATTAACAAAATTTATTTTCTTTGATTGAATTATGCTCATCAGTAATACATTTTTTTTTTTGTAATATAGAAGAATTGGATATTACCATAAAAATGGATGTGCATGTCATCGTCGCCTTACAAATCAGAACGATTTTCTGATGGCTAAGGACATCTCCAAATCTACTTCCACTCACCTCTATCTCTAAAATAGAAATCTCTATTTTTTCTTCTATATATAGAGGAACTCTATTTTTTTCTCTATAACAGAGGTGAACTTTTAAATTTACAAATCAGTCCATCGACTTTCAAATAATTTTATTTATAACTAAAATAATTAAATACTAATATTTTTATAACTAACAATATAAAAATTAAAAAGTTATAAATAATACTATTAAATATTTAAAATAAATATTAAAAATCAAAATATATTATGTTTAAGAAAAACATTTTTTATCATTTGTGAAAAAGATATGGCTAGATATTTTATCCTGATCCGAAGATCTGAACCGGTACCAATCTGAAAACTCCTATTTTGATACAGGATCGGATCGTATAATATTATAATTTTATAAAATTTTGTAAAAATAAAATAAATGGGCTAAATTGTAACTTTGATAAATAAAATGTATTATTAGTAAAATAACAAAGAATATTAGAAGAAAATATAGAAACATATATTGGAGTAAAATCTACCTCTATTATAGAGTTTTTTTATTTTAGAAGTAAAATTAGAGGAATACATCGGAATTGGAGATGGTATAAGAAAGAAAAGAATCTTCAGGAGAAGAACAGTCGTCCAAACCTAACGTTCTCAAAACTTTATCCAAACCATTTGGATGTGGACGTTTCAGGTTTCATCAAACTCATTACCATTTCTTTCTTTTCATTTGTCTTTTAAAAACAAATAAAAATATTTATAGTACGATTCCTGTAATTGGAAAATAACACTTCTTGACATCTTGTTAGATCTCGTGTATATTGATGGAACATTAGCAGTTTTTATCGAGAAATAGATTGTATCTACGACTCTCTTTTTTTTTTTGTCACATTTTCTCTGATTCATCTCAAAGACATAATAACAACTAGGTGTTGTACTTCCGGCGTGTGCGGAGCGCACGGGTGGTGTAGGGTGTTTATTTTGTAAATATATTTTGGTCTGTATTGTGTTATTATTTCGAATTTCTTTTTTTTTTTGTGTTTCTAAATAGGTTACTATTTTTTATGTCTATTTTTATGTCCCACTCAATTAATATTTTTGTCATTGGGAATATCTTTTTAAAAATCTGCAGAAGTTGTAGAACCACTTTTTGTTCTTGCTAATCGTATTGCTAAAGCAAAATATACGTAAAGTACTGCATCTGATCATTTTTCTCTCTACGACATGCAAACACAACCTCGTCAGTCTCAACTGTCCTCGAGATACCCTATATATGTAGTAGTAGTTCCCGTAAAAAAAAATAGAATTTATTCATGCTTAAACTAACATTTAAAATGTGTTGTGTGGTATGCTTACCTCTGACTAAGGTACGCTCTGTAGTGCCATCTTCACTTGGTCGCAACCATTGCCGACAATGTCTTCTTGGTACATGCATTAGTGTGTATACTTGCGGCTAATTTTAGCTTCCCGAGATTGTTAAATGTCCAAGCGTCATTAATGTAGGATTTTGATTGTGTAGTACTCATATCAGTTGTCTTAGAGGGCATGGTGATTTTTGACTTGTTACATGTTCTGTTGTATGCGTAATGTAGGCTTTCAACTCTTTGAGGTTGATTGTTTCCATCTTGATGTCATCAGATGTGTCAGCCTTTGAGAATTTGTCATCAGCTTTATTGCCCAGCCTAGAATGAAATTGTTTGGGGGGGGGGGTTATATTCGCTATATATTGCAGTTGGTAATAATAGATTGCAGATTGCGGGTTAAATGTATAAACGTAAGTCATTAGCATTGTTTTACAACAGAAAAAAATAAGATCATTGAAATAGAGATTGACATGAGGTAGGTTACGCTTTTTAAAAATAGGATAATATATTCTACCGATTTGGTGGACTAACCTTTAGGTGAAATCTGGATTGGTTGGATGTTCAAGCCAAAGAAGAACCTCGTCCCAGATGTCGAGTTGAGGAACATATTTCCTGTGCCGGATTCATGTCATAGTAGATTAGTATAAGTTGTATATGTGTAATTCATAGTTCAATAAAGGACTAATAAAGAGAACGGCTGTTAGATACTGAAGCTCACCTCCGAACAGCTTTGGGTTCACTGTGGTAAACATGACAATGCTTATGATATGGCTTTGTGTTGATAGATGAGCCCTGATAGTGGAGGCAGCATCATCCCACAAAGAGATACACACGGTGTTTTTTTTTGCGAAGAAGTGAGAAGATAGTTAAGTGTGCGTTGAATAAGCTGGTAATAGGAAAACAAGCTATGACAAAGGGGATGGGCATCATGTTAAGAAAATTGAAGAAACGCTAGTGTCACGTTGGTGAATGATCAGAAGCGAGCACATGCGAAGGAGGATATACTGTGTTATGAGGAGAAGATCATTATAGGACACATGAAACTATCTAAAACTAACCACTTTACTGAGCCAAAAACAAATAAGCAAACCACTTTGACGACGTGTTAAAATGGCATTTGACGAAGGCAGAAAAGAAATTGAAAAAGATGATGATTACCATACCAAACAGAGGAGTGTGACTAAATGGTTAATATGAATGTATGAGTTCGCAGAAATGGAAAAGAGGAAGTTGTGTTTAGATTTGGTTACGATAGTTGCAAGATAACACGTGGCGAGAGAAGTAGTCCTTACGCATCCATTAGTAGTCCTCACCAAAGTTTGTTCCTTTGTACCGGCCTCTCCTGGCATCGGCACCACCATCCAAAGAGGTGTTGATAAAACCCGGAAAAATTTCTTGACCTTGCAAGACCCTTTGTAATGTTAGCGATACCTCAAAGTCTGTGGCGCTAATCCTCGCTGAAACATAAGCAAAACCAATTAAAACGTTGAAGAAGAGGCGAGAGAAAATTATATAAGAAATGTGTTTGGCGAGGATATTAGTAATACCAGAGACAGGAATATCATGATTTCCTGAAGAAAATCTAATCTTGCTTCTCTTGGGACCAATTGTTATGAAGTTTCCTGAATTGGAGAATGAACCAGATGTTTCGATCTCTCCATGGTGAGACGCGTTGTTGATGCCCATTTGCCTCAATGGCGTCCCACCTTACCTGAATATGACGTGAAAAGATAGTTTCAGTCCAAGCAACAATCGTTTTTGGTGATCTCTAAAACCAAACTAAGTGACATATTAAAAGATGATAACTCATTAGCTTACCAAAAGGCATCTCCATTTTGTACCTGTCCCCTGATAGGGTCCAAGTCACTGATTCCACTTATAATCTCAGGGAATCTGACAAAACAGACGAAACCATTTTAGAAAGACGGGAAAGCAAAACTCAGGTGTTGCCCAAAGTTCTCTTAAAGCTTGAGCTATAACCTTCTCTCACATGCATCTTCAGAATAGAAAAGAGGCCATAATTACATTTCTCAGAGTGTATGGAAAGCAGTACCATTAAATCAAAACACGATAAATAATAAGATTCAAATCTGAAACCTCCAGGATTCTAAACTTTGTTCAGTGCTGCGTCACACCTCAAGGCAAGCGTTATTGACAAGGAGGAGTGGAGAGTATAAAGCGAAAGGAGGTCTCTAGCTCGGTGAATGTGGGCCTGATAGATCTGTCATCGTATGATACTGTGGAAAGAAAGAAATACGGTCAACTGTCAAGCATTTAGTTTTCAACTTACAAGAACTGAAATAAATACAAAGTCTTAGCATACCAGCAATCATTTCCAATGAACAACCACCAATTGTGATGTCAACTACTTCAGATATCATTGTAATATTCTAGATGTTGAGTCTCGTTCTCCTTATTGCGGAGCAACAATTCGTAGCAATTTAAGTAACATGTCTTTTGGCATCAAGAAGGAACTGTCTTATATCCATCAATGAGTCTCTTATATCCATCACTGAGTCTGGTAAAAGACTCACAAATCAAAGCTGTGAAGGTGAACACAAAGACTCATTAAGTCAGTTTTTTGAAAGATGTTCAGTAATAAATACAAATTTATGTTTACGATCTGACATTCATCTGTATCCTGACAAAATCAATGAAAGTGGCATGAAACTCCGATTCTAACTGCACAACTCCACCAATAAAACAGAAAGCTACAGGTTGCTCTAATAGTTACGCAAACACGGGAACTCCAAAAGCCTTCATTGAGTCACAAATCAATTATTCCACATTCTTCGGTCACACAGATTCCAAATAAAGAAATGAGATGCAATCGCAAGTTAAAGACAAACCAATTTGGTGTGTGGATCATCTTTCGATGCTTCTCATACTCGAGGCCTCTGATCCTGAAGCGGATTTTGTTGTCATTGTCTGGAAACTTGTTACCAAAAGAAGCAAGAAGTGATCTCTGACGCTTCAGATGATCGTCGAGCTCGCTATCCCTAAGGGAATTCACACAGACGGTGGAATAGTCGCCAGAGAGAGTAATATTGTACGGCGGAGTTTTGCCGTCCCTGCCGACGATCTCCAAATCGGGCACTTCGTCACCGGCCAGAACGTTCCCCCAATCTATGTTGAACTTTTTCGTCGTCTCCACAAAATCTAACTCGATTACTTTTTGCCTATTCATTTCTTCATCTCTTCATCTCCTGGTTTCCCTAATTTTTTTATATCACTCTATATACTTTCTAAAACGTTTTGTATTCTAAAGAAATATATAAACATAAGAAACAAATATAACGGCTTTGATAATTAAAAATTGACAATAATATGCATTTGTTGATAAAAATTTAAAAATAAAAAAGGTTACCACATAGGATTAATGATTTTGATGAGGTGGAAGGCTGAGAGGAGAGTAAAAAAGTGTCTAATTATACATATGATATTATAAACTCAATTACACATTTTTTTGTCAAACGAGTGCACATTATACAGAAATAAGCTTAAGAACTTCAGTTGTTTATGCTTGTCTGGAAAACACAAATAATGTTAGTCACGGACAGATCCAAATATTTATTTAATATGAAACTAGATTTTGATCCGTGTTTTCAGAACGCATATATATTTTTCTTTACAATTTTAAAATTTTAGCTATTTTGTTGTTAGTAATTTTTTATTTCTTTATGCAATATAATTTTATTTATAATTCTTTAACTCATATTATAAAACGTGAGTCAATAATTTAGGTTTAAAAAATGAATTTTGTATTATTTGGGAGGAGATATCGTAAAGATAAAGAGATTAAAATAACGATTCACATTATAAGTTCTAATATGAGTTGTATCATATAAAATAAAATAATATATATATATATATATATTCATATTTAGCTTTAAATTTTTTATTTTATAGATTAAAGTTTAATTAATAATAAGTTGTATATTTTTATAGTATTCAAATTATAAAAGTATAAAACAACCTGCTAAAAAATTGTTTTAGTATAATCATTAATTAACCCGAGAATTATATATTTGAATAATATAAATATTTACTTATTGTTGATATTTTACGTTTTTATCAAATTTAAATATATATCTATTTTTAATATTTTAGCTTAATTTTTAATATAAATTATTGTTTAGTTAATAGTAATTTGAATATTTTTATAGAATTCACTTTTTTAAAATGAAGTATATTACATATTTTTATAATTCTTTTATTATATTTCATAAAAAGTAGTGGGTTATATATTATTTTTTATTTTTAAAAAGATTTCTATAATTTTTATATTTATTTTATAATTTATAAACATAAATGTGTATTAATTCATCTAATTATACTTATCATTATTGATTAAATATAAATATATAATATAATTACGAAATTAATTAGTTAATTAAAAATGAAATGGATTAAAAAGATTTTTTGTTAGATTTTGTATAATAAAAAGGAAATATACATTTATATTTAAAGTAATGAAAGATTTTGCAAGATATTATCATTAATTAATTATAATTTAGTTTTACATTATTACTCTTAAAGAATCTATTTAATTATTCCTAATTTCTAATAGCATGCCTTGTAAATAACACGTCAAGGCGAGGTTAGTTTTTTAAAACCTTCCTATTTTAATAGAATAGACTAGATTTTAACCCGCGCTTAGAAAGCGCGGATTTATTTTCTTTATAAGTTTTAATTTTTATTTATTTTGTTCATGGTAATTTAGATTTTTAATTATGTAATCTAATTTTGATTATAATTGTTTAACCCGTATTATAAAAAGTGAGTTAATAATTTAGATTATTTTAAAAATGAATTGTGTGTTATTTGGGAAGAGATATTACAATAACGATTTCGCATTATATATATGTGTGTGTGTGTGAAAACAACTATTGTTTGTAAAAGTTATGTGGTATAAGTTTAATTTTATTGCGTTTATCTAAAATATTATTTTATAAAACAATAGATAATTATAAAAAAAATTATTATGTTTTATATTTAATAATTAAATATTTGCGAAAGTAGAAACAAAACAATTCGTTTATATATATATAATTTTTAAATTTGATTGAACAACCCGTTAAAAACAGCATTCAAACATAAAGTATAATTTGACGCCTCAAATATTTGAATAATATAAATATCGAAGATTTTTTTTAAGAAAATTTATAATCGAAATTGGCTAATTTATTTTTTAACCCATTCAATGGTTTAAATATTTTGCAATTTGATGGAAGAACCCGCTAAAAAGTGCAATCGTAAAAACATCAATCGTAATATGTATATATATATATATATATTTTTGAAACAAAAATAAAAAAGATATTAGAATATATTATAAATATATTTTGAATGAAATCATAAATTATAGAATATTAACTTATATATATATATATATATATAAAAATAGTTGATATATAAGTTATTTAATTGTATTGATTAATTGATTTAATAGTTTAATGATTGTATATATATTTGTTTTAATTTTAATTAATTAGGAAAGTATGACTCATTATATTTTGGTTGTTTGGTTACATGTTTAATAATTATCTTGTTTAGAAACATGGATTGTAGAGATAATGTTATATTCCCTAATTATCCTTAATGAAATTTAATTAAATCATTAATGTACAATGACACAAATTGTAAATAACACATGCCCCAAAGGTTAGTTTCCTAACCATTCTAATTTTTTAATAGTACTAGTGTCTGATCCGCGTTTAACGCGGATTTATTTTTCTTTTTATTTAAATTTTTAGATTTAGTGGGACAATAATGTTAGAATATTTATCATTTTTTATTATATTACAATTTCTGTTGGCTAGGTTTAATATTTTTTTTTTTTATTGTCATGTTATGAATTAGTTTTTATTTTAGTTTTTATGGTTTTTAACACTTTATATCGTTTTGTCAGTTTTTAGTGTTGTATTTTAGTTATTGAATTTATACCCGCACGCTAGTACAATATTATATACTACTTTATTATTTTAATAATAATTTATTAATTTTAATGATTATATAATTTATAAAATAATTATGTATTAAATTATATAATTATATGTACCAATTGATTTAGTAACTTAATTATGCTTGATTTTATTTTTTAAGTTAAATTTTAGTTAAGAATAATTTATACTATTTATTTTAATATTAATTTCAAAATTAATTATTATTTTTTTAAATTTTTGGAAAAAAATTTTCGTTAGATATGATTAGGATAGAAAAAGAAAAACAAAAGATATTATAAGATATTATGAATAAATCAAATATAAATTATTTTACAGTTTTACCCTTAGTGAAGAATACAATTCCAAATAAAATCAAGGACAAATTTCGGAAACAACATTTATGTACCATGGTCAATATCCTGTTTTAATAGTATAGATTGATACATATCATTACTAACATTTAGACTAACATTTAAATGACAAAAGACTAACATTTAAACTAGGAACGTTTAAATAAAAAACCTATATATTATTTACGTAACGAAAAAATATGACGGAGCGAATAATAGGGATAAAATTTCAAATTTTTATGGAGGTTGAGAATCTTAAAAAAAAAAAAAATACATATTTTCTATTTGATATTAATCTATTAATTTAGCTCTTTATCTCAAATAAAGTAGAACTAATTTGTTTTTTTTTTCCAGATGTTACCGAAAAAGAAAACCCATTCTGAGAGCATCAGGGTTTCACACGATCATGAGACAGTATAAGAGAGTATTGTCGATCCGAAAATCAACACTAGAGATTTGTAATTTGGAATAGGGAGTTGCCGAAGGATTAGAACCTCAAAGATAAAACAATTATGGGTTTCATAATTATTTTGTATTACTAAAAAAATATTACAAAAGGGGTCTCAAGAGAGAGTTTACTGTGAGCCGTAGACCTGTTTGAATGTAAAAATAGAATGAAAAAGAAAGTCCTTTAATGAAAGCCATCAAACTCCTTTTATAACCTTATTGACGAACTCTCCATCCGTATATCTTGTAATGCTCATGTTGGAACGACTCCGCGATCTCTGAACTGTTGAGCTGTTCTCGGAGTGATCAACTTTGATTAAATCAGCTCGACAGTTGACTTAAATATCGGGCACATCATCTAAAATACGCGGTCGTTTTTCAGTGATAAGGCATATATAAGATGGGTTTCAGTTTGAGCCGGAGTGATGTCCTTAATGTCGACCAATTTAAGAGTTAAGGCCATTGAGCCTTATCGGCCCAAATCCGGATGAGGATTTTGGTACGAACAATTGTCCCCAACCCATTAATTATCTTTTTGTAAATATTTATTTGTAATAATTAATTGCGGGTAATGTGAACAGTCTTTCTGACTGTGGGTTTAATCCGCTAACGTCAAATCGTGGATGCCAAAATTCGAAATCATTGTTTGATTCCTCATCCGATGGTCGAGATCTTCTAAATTGAAAGGTCCGTGCGATATGGGGAACTGCCAAGATTTGGATTCAAAAATATCTGCATCCAACGACTCATATCCGCGGGAGGTGAGAGATCACTGCGATCTGGAAAGTTGTTGTTGAGATGGAATAATGAGTGGAGATATTCTATTATTTAAAAAAATAATAATCCGACGTTTTGGATTGATTTTATGTGAGAGATCCGCGAAATCTCGAGAAACGCCCAAATCATTTATCTTTAAAAGAGCTGCACACGTCTCCCACCAATGAAGCACAAACGCAACCCAAAGGTAAACTCTAAACTGCTTCTTGCTCTTTTTTATCGTGTTTATAAACTGTTTTTCTAAGAAAGCTTAGGATACGATTTTGATTTTCACTAAAAGACATTGCAGATTTCGCACTCTAATTTCTTGAAATTCTCAATTTCTTTCCTCGATTTCCGTTTTCGACTTTTACTTAGTTTCTCTATTCTCATCCTTTATGGCATCAAACCACGAAAGAGGAAATGATGCAGGTACTTCTAGGGTGATGAGAGAGTTTTTGTTCAGGCTGTACACAGCGTCGCGGGCGACTGAGGACAACTCAAAAACATGCAGAGTATTCAAAATTTTTGGAGGGGAATAGATATCGACATCCCTTCCTGATTCGAGAATCACGAGCCAGTCCGTCCGGGTTGGTACTGCGCCTATAAGATTTTCTTGGAATTGTGGGGGTTTCACCTTCCCAATTTCGTACTTTCTGTTGGAGGTGCTGGCTAGTTTGGAATTTGCCTTTCCTTAGATGTGCCCTAGTCTGTTGAGATAGTCATCGGGCTCCAGGTGAGGAAATTGGAGATGCGCCGTCCTCTTACTTTTTCCGATTTCCACCATTTGGTATTGGCGAAGAGGAACATGAGGCACAAGGGAAATTTTTTTATGCCTCTCCTAGTCCAGATCGGAAGATCTTGTTGGCGACATCGGTACAACAAAATGACGACTGCACAAGAAATATTTCATCTTTCGTGTCAGTCCGGCCACATTTAGAGGGTTCAACTTTAATAGTATACGACCCGTGTTGGGTGTTGGCGCCGGTTAGAATAGACGCCTAGTAGACCGTTCATTACTGTATTATGCTTGGTATAGTTTATCAACTTACCGACTTTGTATATTTTGCTTTCCAGCCACTATTACGAAATCTCCCCGCACTAACAGGCTTGTCGGACTCGTTTCTACACTCCGGATCAAGCAAGCAAGCAAGCATTCAGGATCGCAGATTGTCCAGATTACTTACGTCCAGAGAAGGTATGGTTTTGCAGGCTGTTTTAGTTCGGATATTGTCATGACTCATGAGTCGCTGAAAATTGTTTGTAATATCTGCAGCTCCCATTTTTGAACAATCTGATTCTAGTTCTTAAGCAATTTCTCAGTGTCAGATGGCCAATATAGCAAGACTGTCGTTCCGTTTAAGGAGGAACACGAGAGAGACCACTGCAGGCTGGGAGAGAGTTTGCTCCGGCGATTTGGCATCCACAATCAATGTGGCAATCACTGCCTCACTCTTCATCTGTGACAAATAGGTGATTCCTGCTTCTTTACCAGCTGTTAGCGGAGGTGATACCCAGATGGCTGCTCCCGCGGTGGGAGGTGGTGTTCATAGAGCTGCAGAAAAATATCTAGAGGTGGTTGCTCGAAGATTACTGTTTCCGTGATGGGGGCTTTGGATTCGAGCTTTACCGCTGCACTCCAGGATCTTTAATGTCCTTAGCCCAAGCGTCAGAGGATGAGCAGAGGATGTTTTTGACCTCAAACAAGGCTGACGAGAGGTCGAATTCATATTGTGGGTTATACGGGAGTCCTTCCATTGGAAGTTCGAGCACTCGAAGGAATTTCCGATCATTGATAATCCGGAGGGCATTATTCACCTTCTCAGGCATTTCAAGGTGGCTGGATATCAGCTCATGGCCATCAGAAACATGATTGAGGGAGAGACTTACGTGGAATCTCAGGCCGCTCTTGGAAAGGTAAGATTCGCGATCTCTTAGTTTTTTTCAAGATTGTGCGCAGTCTGTTTTGACTATTTTTCTTGCGCATTCAGGTGATGGAAGCGAACCATCGTCACATTGCCTTGTTTGAGCCAAGTGTAAGGGATGTGCCCCGCTTGGAAGAGATCGAGGAGATGAAGAAGCAGATTGAAGAATTAAGGGTCGAGACGCACGTTGAACGGGCTACTGGCAATGCGCTGTCCAACAGACTTGCTGACTCGAAGGCTCATGTTGAGGCTCTACGGGACCACGAGATCCGGATCCAGGCAGAGAAGACAACTCTAAGAGATACACAGAGGAGGCTGAGGATGGTTGAGGGCGAGCACGACATATTTTCCGTTGAGAACCGCAAGCTATCCAAGGAGAAGTACAAGCTGATTGCGGTCATGACAAAGAGGTGATGGATGGTGTGAAGGCGGCTTGGATCAAGCTTCGCGCCCAGTACCATGATGTGTTGAAGTCTGTGAAATCGGCTCGCAAGGACTTGCAAAAGAATGCCCTGGTTGTGAACCAATAGATCCATGCAAATCTTGAATTGATTGAGGAGCTCGAGGCTGGGGCTGATGTCGCAGCCGAGAAGGTCAAACTACTCAAGGAGAAAGAGAAAGGTTTCCTTAACCTCGCTTCCCTAGAGGTCTCGGATTTCTCAATTGCTAACTTCCATTTCATGAGTTTACGGAGGAGATCGAACAACTCGTTCGGGTTAATCCGGTGACTGGAGCTCCAGCAGAAGTTTTTCAACACGGCTCGAATGTTGGTGTCGAGCAGGTGCCCGAGAGGGTTTTAATCATTTTTTCATTTCTCTTGAACTCTTTGTGCCCGAGAGGGCTTTTGAATATATCGTTTGTTTTCCTAATTTTCGTGCTTGAAATTACTTAGAGAAACCTTTTAGGGGTAGTATTCGAGCGAGCCTAAGCTGCTTTATGTTTGACCTCTTCATCTTTTCATAAATTTAAGTCGAGATTAAGTTAGAGCGATCGAAGAGGTGTTTTTAAAGGGATTTTAAGCTTGGATCGGATATCGACGAGTTGATAGATTGGTTAGCTCGACTTTGGGAATCGAACCGTAGTGTTGAATCTTAACTTATTTCAGGTGATGCTAAATCGATTCGAGAGCGTTCAATTGTTTTAAGGAACTTCCCGAGTTAATGAGATTGGTTAAGATAGGCAACATCAACCCTATTTCAAGCTCTTGTGTACTAGGTAACCGAGTTAATTTTAGTGATGCGAGGACATCTTCTTGGGTGTTTTCAAGATAACTTTATTTCAGATAAGGCTCCTAGATTTACTTCTTTGTATTTGTTCTTCCTTGTATCATATCATTTGTTTAGTCGTTTTGAGACCGAGATCGGATGTTTATATCGACAAAGTGCAAATAAGATAAGTTATTACAAAAGGGGATTATTTTATTTGATCAGATTTTGTACAAGAGGGATTGTGCCCGTCGTTGAGACTGATGAGATAAAATAAATGAAGTAAAAAGAAGGTGGGGGCTGCACTCAAGGGGCGAGCTTCCTACGTACCCTGCCAAGGGATCAAGACTGGACATAGTTCGATTGTGAGAGAAGAACTTAGTGGTAGTACCTCTTGAGATTCATGGCATTTCATGGTCGTATCTTTGAGCCTGTAGACTCCACTGCATACTACTTTGGTTACTAGGTAGGGGCCTTACCAACTGTTCTCTAGTCCCAGCGCCTAGCTCTTTAGTTTGTTGATAGACTTTGCGCAAGTAGTAGTCTCCTATGTTGAATCTCCTCGGACTGACTTTGGATTTGTATAGCTAGATGCGGCATGTTGGAAATTTTTTATTCGGATCATAGCTTGATTGCGTCTTTCGTTGATCATCTCTAAGTGATCAAGGAGCATATGTTCGTTGAGCTCTCCATTTTAAGGATATTGCGTCATTCAGAGTATTTGAAGCTGTATCTCGGCGGGAACTACTGCTTCCATTCCGTATGCGAGTGAGAACGCGGTCTCGTTGGTAGCTTTGCGAGGTGTAGTGTGGCATGCCTAAAGTACTCCGAAGGAGCTCTTCGCTCCATCTATGTTTCTTAGCATCGAGTCTTTTTTTGAGGTTGTCAAGAACCGACTTGTTTGCTTCTTTGGCCTGACCGTTTCCTTGAGGGTATCCCGAGGTTAAGGTGGTCAAACAAATTTTGTATGTTTCTAAGAAATCTCTGAGCCTTTTGGAGGTGAAATTGGTTTCGTTTTCTGTTACGGTATTGTAAGGGAGACCGTGGAAACAAACAATGTTTTTCCAAATGAAGTTTTGCGTCTGAAATTCGGTTATTTTCTGGTAGGACTCTGCCTCTATCCACTGGGTGAAGTAATCAGTTAGGACTAGCAGATAACGATGTCTCTGCCTGCCAGATGGCATGAATGGTCCGATAATGTCCATGGACCATTTCATGAATGGATGGGGAGATGAAATCGAAGATAGCTTTTTTAGCTGGCTGGTAGATTATAGGTGCATGCCGTTGGTATTTGTCACACCTGGCTGAGTAAGCCTCGCAGTCCGCAACCATAGTGAGCCAAAAGTAGCCTTGTCTCTTTATTCGCAAAGCTAGTGCTCGTCCTCCGAAGTGGTTTCCATAGGTGCCTTGGTGTATTTCTTTTAGTAAAGTTGCGATTTGTTTTCTGTGAGCACATACTACGCATAGCTCGAAGAGACTGCGCTTGTATATTATGTTTCTTATTACATTTTGCGCTTTTTCCTTTTATTTTGCGGGCCTCTCATTTGTCTGGGGGCGTGATTCCGTTCTGGATGTAATCGATGATTGGCAGTCTCCAATCAGGTCTCAGCTTGAGCAGATATTCTAAGAGGAGGTCTGATGGTTCCTCCTTGCCGGGAGCTCCCCGCATGGGGAAAGAAACTCATCATCTAGAGGAGGCATGTCATCTGTTCATGTTAGGGGGTTAGACTCAGCAGCTTCTTGGTAGTCGTTGGCTCTAATGTCGTTGACGGTTAGTGCTTTTAGCTCTTTTTCAATATTGGGTTTTTTGTTCCTTTGATATGAATTATCCTTTTGACATGTGGGTCTGAGGTTGCAGCAATGTTGTTTTCACCTTGCGGGATTCTAGTTAGTTCGAATAAGTTGAACTGGGTTGTTAATCGGCATAAAACTTTTAGGTAGGCGTCCAGTCTGTCATTCTTAGCTTCATATTCACCGTGGTATTGGCTAGTAACGAGCTGAGAATCACTGAAAGCTAATAGTTCTCGAGATCCAATCCCATGTGCGAGCTTGAGACCGACAATGAGAGCTTCACACTCTGCCTCATTTTTAGATACCACGAAGCCGAGTCTAAAGGATTGCTATAGCACCTCTCTAGTAGGGATTACTAGTTTGATGCCAACTCATGATCCATGCTTAAAGGATGCTCCGTCGACATGGAGTGTCCATTGTTTTTTCTGAGAATGACCGCTTTTGTGGACTGTGGCATCAACTCGATGACAAAATCAGCTAAAACTTGAGCTTTTGCGCATGTCCTATCACAGAATTCGATGTCGTACTCGATGAGCTCGAGGGCCAATTTAGCTAGTCGGCCTGATTGGCTCAGACTATGGAGTATAGTTTGAATGGTTTATGTAGTCATCACTATGATGGAGTGTGATACAATGTAAGGTCAGAGCTTTCGAGCTGGCATGACCAGAGCTAGAGCTAATTTTTCCAGTGATGGATACCGGGTCTCTGCATCTGTTAGCATTTTGCTTACATAGAATATTGGCTGCTGCTCGTTCTTCTCTTCGCGAACCAGTACTACATTTACTGCAGCAGATGACACTGCGTTGTAGAGGTAGAGCGGCTCTCTTTCCACTCGTTTGGCTAGGATAAGAGGTTCGCTCAGATGGGCTTTGAATTTTTTGAATGCCTCTTCGCACTTTTTGTCCCAAAGGAATTTTTTGTTCCCTTTGAGGAGTTGATAGAAAGAGAGACATTTATCAAGAGATCAGGAGATAAAGAGATTGAAAGCTGCTATTCTCCCTGTCAGTCGCTGCAATTTACGAGTAGTCTTGGGCGACGACATCTCTATGAAGGCTTCAATCTGTTTAGGGTTGTCTTCGATTCCTCTTTCAGTCATGATGTAACCGAGGAATTCACCGGAAAATATTCCGAAGGAGTATTTAGCTGGGTTTAGTTTCATTCCATATTTATTTAAGATTGAGAAGCATTCTTTTAGCTGAGCTATATGGTCGCATTCTCGAGGGGATTTGACCAGCATGTCATCGATATAAACTTCCATGTTTTACCGAGCTGTTTTGCGAACATTTTGTGTACAAAGGACATTATCTTGTAGCATTAGATGCCTTGGTCTGTGATAAAAGCTGCTTGTCTTGGTCCTCTAGGGTCATCAGGATTTGATTATACTCAAAGAAGCGTCCATGAAGGATAGGAGCTGATGGCTAGATGTAGTTTGAACTAAACGGTCTGTATGAGGAAGTGGAAAGTTGTCCTTATGATAAGTAAGCTTTGGTGAGATCGAAGAAATCAATACAAACTCTCCACTTCCCGTTTTTCTTATTGACGACTATGGGGTTAGCGAGGAAGTCATGATATTTGAATTTCCTGATCTAACATACTCCGAGTAGTCGATCAACCTCATCGTTAACGGCTTTAGCTCGATCAGGGCCAAGCTTACGTCACTTTTGTTTTATGGGCTGGTAAGTAGGATCAACGTTTAGGTCGTGAGAGGTCACTTCCAAGCTGATCCTTTCATATATGAGGTGGACCACACGAAGATGTTCATGTTGGCTTTGAGGAAAGCTGTAAGCTCATCCTTGATTGGGTTTGTTATGTCAGCTCCGATACCGACGCACCTCTCAGGGTTGGTATCATCGATGCGACTTTTACAACAAGTTCTTTTCAAGGTACAAAAACCGTTGGGTCTTTGTTGCGTTTATCCTCTCGTTCTGCGAGCTCATTGATTTTCTATAATTTCTATAATTCAGACTATTTTTTTTGTCGATAGCCATCTAAGTAGCATACCCGGGCAGCCTTTTTTTGCTTCCAGAGATCGTTTTTATTCCTTTAGGGCCGGAAAATTTGATGTACTGATGGTATGTAGATGGAACATGTTTCATGGTGTAGTTCCCTGGCCTGCCTATCTAATCACAACCGTGAATTATATTTGGTTTAGTATTCCAGTGGCGTCGACCGGTTGTCGGATTGTGCCTAATGAATACTTCGTTTCACTAGTGAAGCCTGTGAGAGCTGCTTTCTCTCCTTTTAGATGGGAAACCCATTTTTAGAAAGGCGGGGTAAAACAGAAAATATGCCGGTATCAATCATTCTTCTGGATAGCTCGAATTCATATACGTCGAGCTAGATTACAAAAGCGTTATCATGTGGTTTTTCCAGTCTTAGCGTTTAGCTTTCCTAGAATGAGATTTTGTAGTTAGGTCCTTCTAGTTTGCTTTCATTTCCAGAATATTTGAAGACATTTCGTTGGAATGTTTTGATTGAGTTTACCAATTCACGGCAGAACTTGGAGCCTCGACAAATGAAGTTAACACTTTTTGTAGGTGGACATATATAGCCCCCCCCTCCCCCGGATGTGCGAGGTGATCTGTAGTTAGAATGGGAGTTTGAATCTGCATTATCAAAGTGTGAGGAATAATGCGATGCTTTTCTCCCTCGGGAAATGCAAAGAGAGCTAGAGATAGAATTTGCACTAACTAAGGTTGTGTGTGGGCGGGAGACCTATTTTCTGCCGAAGAACAAGATAATTCCAACTTCCGGCGAATGAGGTCGATGCAGTTAGGTGCGGTGCTCTTTGGAGCTGTTCATCTTAGAGGTGGGTATTCCTTCCCTCCTAGAAGTGCAAGCTGATCTGAAGTCAGAGCTGGAGCTCGTTCTCGTGCGTTTAAAGGTGCGGGAGGGGGGAGACCACAAGTTTGCTCGTACCAACACAAAGAGTGAGGTTCTGAAAGATGAGCTCGATACATTTTTGTCCTATTTATGGACCTGGTGGTGGATACTCGAGGGTCTCCTCCTCGATATTCTAACTCCTCTTACTAGAGGTAGATTTTATTTTATCGGGATTGGGTGGGAGCTTGTCTTCTTCAGGAGTTTGTTCTCCTGAAGTTTTGGTTTTAGCTTTTTCAGTTGTGAGACGGGCTTTACTTCGACATTCCCAGAAGGAATAGACATTCTTATTATGATAGTTTCAGAGTTTTCTCTTATCAAATGGTTTCTTTTTGGACTTGGTCAAGTGTTCGATTGCGAAGGTGTGTTGACCTTGACCTATATCCTTTGAATCGTTTCTCGAGTTCCTGTACGAGTTATTCGCAGATGCCGCAGATTGTTTTGTGGCTATCCGCAATGGTTTTAATATCTTCCTTATGAAGTGCAAAAGTCGATGCTCGATGGAGCGCGTCATCAAGAGAGACTACTGATCTGGCTGTGAGCTCCTCACAAAAACTGGAAGTGTACCAAAGTCCAAGTTTGAGTGCTCTGAGTGCCACAACCTCATTTGGGTTCGTGGTTTTGGATTTGATCTCCTTGAATCTATCTATGAAGCTTCGAAGGAATTCGTTTTGACCTTGAGAGATTGCCCAAAGGTCGGGCTCTGGGGCTTATTCTTGTACGTACCACCGAGTAGTACTTCAGTAAAGCTGACGCGAGCTTGTTGAAGTTATCTATGGAATTTCCTTCCAACGCTTGGAACCATTCTAAGGCAGGTCCGACAAAGTTTCCAGCAAAGAAACGGCAGTAGCATGCCTATTTCATGTAATCGTTCATGTGTATGTGACCTATTGCTATTCTAAATGCTCTCATGCAAGCTCGAGGATCACCTTTTCAGAGAATTATGGAAATCTGATTTTTGATGCATCTGGGATGCGAGCATTAGCAATCCTGTATGTGAAGGGAGTTGGTCGAGTTTCCTCGATTATACTGTCGATATCCGGAGTTGAACTTATGGATGAGTGAACTCGACTGTTCATTTTTTTGATGTTCAGCGTTTGTGTGATCAACATATCTTTGAAAAGTTTTACGGTCGATCACGTCTTGTTGGTTGTTAAGGCTAGACCTCGCAGGTCCTATTACTCGTAGAGAAACGGTCCTGGGGTCAATTCTGGTCAATGTTCGGCCCTGACCAGTCGGGTTTTGTCGTATCTTTTCTAGGACCTAAGGGTTTATGCAATCCGCAGTAGAGGTACTCCCATTGGGGAGGTTATCTCAAACTGTGGTGTTAGATCACGATAAACTCGGATCTGCGATAGCGCCTAAAGGCTGATTCACATTTCCAGAGACTGTTAAGTCTTCTCCCGCTGGAGCGCCGACCGATGGGGTCACCTACTCGGGATATGTTGAGATTTGCTGTTTTGAGCTAGATTTCGCGAGTTCTGTTTGTTCAACATTCATTTCATTTTTTCGGGATCTTTTATCGGATCTTTTTATATAGGATACTATGATCGTCCCTATAGGCGAGTGGCCAGCACACATTTGCCGTTTACGCTGAACGATCCGTCCATCATCCAGAGGCTTGAGCATGCCGCTGGCTATTCTGCTGGTCATCTTGAAAACCACAACGGTCACGGTTTTCTTGCTAGCTTGGACCACTGGACACATAGAATTTTTCAATTGTTTCGTCGAGGAGATCCATCGCCTTGGAGAAATCGCCGGAGAAGACCATTGAAGACGTACCGGTGTGTCATAGTCCGTTAGCAAAGGCCGTTTTCTTCTCAGAAAATGGCTCAAATCATTCTTCAGGCCCAATGGCTATGATCTTCTTGTTTTACAAGCCTGCTGGAGAAGAAACGTGCAGGGGGTTGTGGACTGCCACTATGCCAAACTGCTAGATTCACGGCTTAAGTTGCTTGAGTTGGTGTTTCATGGCCCATAGATATTGGGAAACTGCTAGGTGATCCCGCTGGAGCTTAAAACGTAGCTAGTTGAGATCGGGTCTAGGGCTGGCCGCTATGGGTTCCTCGGTTGTTTATCCTTCTTTCTTTTTGACTCCAATTCGATCCAAAACACTTCCAACAATTTCAAACATTTAATCCAAGACCTATTACGAACAAATGCACAAATATGTGCTTTTAAACACATCTAAATGCAATATATTTACAGCTAAAACATAATCAAAAGATGAGACTAAAATCGATAAAAAGTACATCAACTCCCCCCAAACTTATCATTTGCTTGTGGACACTCAAACATCTATGGAAAGTAAGAGAAAGAGGTTTGAAAGTGGGAGCTCTAATCCTAGAATGTCAACAAAAGAGTTCAGTTCAATTACCTTCAAAGTAGTTGTAAATGCACAAACAATCTCTACTTTAAAAGAGTTAACAATGCCTATCAAATATTTTTCTGCAATAATCAAACCATCAAAACATTAACAATCAACCAATGCAAACCAATTTTTTAACATAAATTTAAATATTTGATGAACTCTCTATTTGAAACATGAACCACAAACCAAAGAGCAAGGTGTCAAAGAGGTTTACTATGTTATTTTGGTGAGGTTTACTAGTATTTAGTGGGTTATCTCAAGAAATATGAACATAATGCAAAAACTAATAAAAGAGAAAAATTCATGAATACAAGTATTATTTTCCATGTTCTATCCTCCTCTTAGTTTTAATCATATAATCTAATGCATAAACCTATTTACAAACCCACTTTAATCAAACTCCACACTCTTTTTCACTCTTTTTGCTACTTAGAAAGTTTTTTTTCCATTAGTTAACTCTTTTTCTTTTCTTGCTATCCTCTCTTTAATTTCCTTTCTAGATGAATTATTTTGTTTATAATAATAAAGCTTTCACTTGTAACATTCTACCTCCCAAGCCTTTTTCCTTTAAACACCAATGCCACATGGATTATTATACAATTTTCATTCTCTCAAATTACTCTTTTATTTTCACTCACTCCAGAAATGATCTCACAAAACCAAACAATCAAGTTAAATGCAAATCCCTTCACAAGTCCTATCCTAGTTTCTTGCCAATTAATGCAACTGTCACATTGAAGTAAGTTCTTGTCATTCTCCTACGAATGCAACAATTTTCATTCTCAACAAGGGCTCTCACTCTACAAACAACCAAGGGGAAAGAATTAATGGGCTAGGGCAAAGTGTGGAAACCATTCTAGTGATGCAAATGCCCAATCAAACTTGTGAGAATGTAAAAAAGGATAAACAAAATTGATTGTTTTAGAGTTATAAATGATGAGAAATTTTAGTTCCAAGAAAGAGTATTTAAAATTCCAAATTAAGTCCAAGTTCATCAAAGTTGAACTACAAGGAAGACATGCATCAACATTGAAGTCTAACTTTCAAGCTAATAAGATCCAAACATGTTGCATCCTTAACTTCAAGTTCTTTCAAATGCATCTAACAACTCCTTAAAATGGCATTAATTCATGTATTACGGTGACACTAAATCATGAAATCATAATTGTTGCTCACTATGCAAAATGTAATGCAATCCTAATTATGTATATACAACTATATGCTTTCTTTTTGTGTTACAATTTTTATTTTTATTTTTTGATTTTTTGAATATTATATGTCTTAGATATTTAAAAATGAAAACTTTTTGTATTTTTAGTATTTTTATTTCAATTTTTATGAAATACTAATTTTTATAAATAAAAATTAAAAAGATTCATAATTCAATAAAAAATATTTATTTATGACTCTTTTCCCCCGCTTTATTTTCTACAACCTAGTACTTTAATAAGATCAAAGAACACTAAGATTAGAAACTAACCACTCCCTCAAATTTAAGTCACAGAGTCCCTTGTGTGATAAAAGTTAAAAGAAACAATAAATATAAAACGAAAATAAAAAATGAACAAGAAAGTATATACACATATGAGTGTTTTTGGAGATTTGGGTGAAAGAGGAGGGTGAGACCATTGAGATGGCTTGAAGCTTCTCCTAAAACTAGCTTTTAACCTTGTATTTCTCTTGTAAACACTTAGCAACCCATTAAAAAAACTAGTACATATTGCAATTTAAGAGTATATACAAAGATAGACATGAGACATCCTCCCAAGTGAGCTTGTTTTAGGTTCTAGCTTGACTACCTTTCACTTGGCTAGTGATGGTTTGGGAATGACTTGCCGTGTTGAGTGAAGGTCAGGACTTTGGTAAGAATCTCTTGAAGCTTGGTTGAGCCGCCTTAAAGCTCAGAGTTTAGGATCTTCCTTTACACTTCACTTGTACCAAATTGTGCCATCTTTATGCTTCAAATGGTGAAATATTAGAGAGTTGAGAGATGGAGCAAGCTTAGGAGGCATTGGAATTTTTTTCCTCTCCTTGTGTCCATGCTTAGATCCTTCCAACCTATCCTTTGGAGAACTTCCATTGTGCTCAAAAAACAGAACTTGAAGACTCTCACCATCAACTAATTCCTCTTCAGCAACTTTAGCCTTTGGAGACTTTCTTCATCACATTACAAACTTTTCCTTCTCAACCTCTTCCTCCTTCACACTTACCTCTCCAAAAGTGATGGTACCATAATCTTGATATGTGTGAGCATGAATTGGATATGAGACGTTGGAGTTGACAAGTTGAAGGATCACCTTCTTGTTGGGGAAGTCAATGGAAGCTCCATCAGTTGTGAGGAATGATCTACTAAAGATAATTAGAACTTCCTTGTTCCCAACCATTTCCATAACATTGAGGTCTACTAGGACTATGCAATCTCCAATATTCATTGGGTAATCCTTGATGAGACCAATGGTGAGCACTTATATCCATGATTCGCATAGTCTTCACCATTTCAATAGAGATCACATTCACATTTGCTCCCGAATCTACAAGTACATCATAAAGGTATAATTCACCAAGAGAACAAGGGACATCGAACTTTCCTTAGTCAGTTAGCTTAGGAAGTGATGTGGGTGTGACAAGGGGCTCATTTTGTGTTGTAGAGAGACCCATAAGCTCCTTTATCTTCTCCGTGTTGGCTAGAATGTCCTTCATACGCTTCATTTGAAGGCTAGCTTCACTCATTGCCCCCATGTTGGGTAGATTCCTTCCTATGTCAACAATGTATTTCTTAAACATTGAGATAACCTTCTTTGGGGATTTTGTAGGAGATCTAATTGGGAGTGGAAGCTTATGCTAATAAGTAGAAGGTTGAATAGAATGAGTTTCCTCCTCTACCACGATCTTGGATACCTCTTCAACCTTCTCAACCTTGGAAACACTCAAATTCTCAGCAGTAGGTCCATGGAAAAAGTTATCAATGATTGCTTCCTCTTCACCTTTGTTAGCGAATATGACAATGCAAAACTCCTTGGGATTAACTTCATCTTCCCGGGGATTGTTCCACTTGGGATCTTGGAGGAAGAAGAAGCTTTAACAACCTTAAGATCAATGGTTTAAATGTGCAAATCCAAGTTTGAAATCTTCCCACTAGGATCACTATACATTCCATCCATATTGATACTGATTTCAGCAAGCTTCTTGTTGACATCGGCATAAAGCTTCTTTTTCCCATCTAAAACTATTTGAAGTTGAGCATTGGTCTTGTCTTCGGCTTAGGATTGAGATTGAACAAAGGATTGGTTCCCTTGGTTGTTGAATTATTACGTTCGTAAGAAGTTCTCTTGCCTATGGGATTTGAAAGGAGAATATGTTTGATCTTAAGGATTCTCCAAATTTTTACTTCTATATGAGAAGTTAGGATGGTTCCTATAATTGTTGTTTTACACATGTTGATAGCCTTGTCTTCCAGTGTAGTTTATATCCTCTTGAACCTCAACAACACCCTCTTAATTAGAAGAAAACTCGCCAATAAAAGTTTACTTGCTTTTTGTTGGCTAGAATTTATCCAAGTTCTCATGGATTTCCTTGATATCCATAAATCATTCCATCACCAATATCCCTATAAGTTCTGTCACAATCCTCTCCATAATTGGTTTCACTCTGGGAAAGATTCTCAACAAGCTTCATTCCATTGCCTTCAACCTTGCATAAGAAATTTCCATTTCTAATTGTGTTTAGCATCATCCTTATACTTAGTAAAACTCCTCGATAGAATATGCTTAAGAGACTTACCTTGGTAAAACCATGACAAGGGCATTGTAAAGTATATCTCTAAAAATCTTTTCCATTATTCTCACAAAGGTGAGCTATATCTCCAAGTGAGGATGGGAAAATTCTAAGATTGAAGGCTTCAGCAATGCCATTGATCTTCACTGTTCCACATAACATGTCAAAGTGATCCAAATAATCTAAAGGTTCCTTGATGTAGCCACATATGTGGGGATGGATTCAAGGCTGATGGTTGTGTAACTCTCTAAGCTATTAACAAGGGATTTAGTGAAGTGATAGAGTATGGAGCTTGAATAGTTGGTTGTGTAATACTCTCTGATTGAAGAAGGTTAATGAGTTGATGAATGATTGATGGATTGAATGTCGCCACAAATCTTATAGACATAGCTTTGATAAGACTAGACAATAGTTGCTTTTCACAAATTCTCAATTGAACTCAGAATGGAATTCAAAAATACATAGATTTCTCTAAGAAAGTTCACTTGTTTATTGATAATAGGGTAAAATAATACAAGGCTGTAAAAGAATCTTATATACTGGTTCAAGAAGCTTTGCTTTTCTAGGGGTCTTTGAAACAAATATAAAACATGGAAATATCATGATTCTAGGACTTCTAACTGACTCAATAAAACAAATACATACTCTAGTAAATGGATTTCGAAAGAAGCAATAGAAAAAGAGATGTTAGTCATAAATCAGAATAAAATAAATCCAAGCACTTACCTAAACTGACATTTGATGAATGTGGCTTAGTCTCTAAACTTTATACATTACCCTTAAGTGAAACGGTATGGATTGATGTCTTGGGAGAAGACAAATATGGTAATCTTATCTGCTCCTTTCTCCATACCCTTTGCATTTCATGCACTTTATGTGGAGTGAGAGGAGATAGATTATTTTTTCTTTGATGTGTCACTACAAGAAATATGGGCATTGGCAGCACACGGAAAACGTTACCATTGGGTTTTGGTAGCGTTTTCATGAACGCTATGTCAGCCGCAGCTATAATAGACCCTCCCCTACCATAGCGTTTTTTTTAATGCTATAATAAGTACACATATTGTAGCATTAACTAATTATTATTGGTAACTATATTGTGACACATTTCTAGTGCCATCATGCAGTTTTCCATGGCGATTTTTCCGTGTTGTAGTATAAATTATAATAACACATTTCCAGTGCTAATGAATTTGTTTTCGTGACATTTTTGTTCGTCGAATTGAATACCTATTATAGCATCTATCATATGCAATATGAAAGTATTATCTAGCACATTATTCGTGCTAGAATGTTTGCTATTATAGCAACAATCAAATGCAATATGAAATTATTATCTAGCACATTATTTCTGCTAATATGTTAGTTTTCATGACTTTTTGTGAGCTATTTAGTACATTGTAAAATGACACTTTTCTTGGTCATTTTGTGCTATAATTTTCTTAATTGGATGATTGAATTGCAATAATTAAACACTCTGATACTATTTTTACTAAATCACTAACACTCTAATTAAACAGACTTAGAGAAACAAAGTAGAACCAAATCAAAAGCCATAGAATGGTAATTACAATGGTCAATTACTATTTTTACTAAATCACTACATGAGCATCATTGCCTAGTGAGGACTGTCCATGTTCCTGTTTAGGGCGTTTTGTTGACTTGCGTGCATCCTCCATCATCTTTCTTATACATATACGGAACACTGGCTCGATGTCCTCTTCATGTTCCTCCACGCGAAACAAGTAGCCTTGAGAGCGTCTAAATTCAGTTCTGCTGATCTCTACCACATCATCTTCTGCTCCTTGTGCTTGTTGTTGTGGGTGTTGTTGGAGTTGCGGCTGCCGTGGCTGTTGGTGGAATGGTGGTCTCTGTCCGAGTGCTGGGAGTCCGCAGATGATGACCTTCCTTGGTTCCATTTGTGTTTCTACATGTGGAAAAAGAACACAAATTAGTTTTGATGAAATCCGGACCTTGTTATAATGTAACACCATTCAGATTTGAAGCGATTGAGAAGAAGAATATATATAACCATATTGACTCTCTTGTTTATCTCTGTATTAGGTCCACTCCGAAACCCTTAGGGCTTCAAATCCTCCTACATAGAAAAGCTAGCAATTAGGGAAATCTAAGACTTTTAGAATGTGGAATAAAATCAAGGGTTTAGGTATCGATTACCTGTCCTCGTCTTCTTTGTCTGATTTGTAGGTGGACGAAATAGACGTAGACGCAGAGGTAAATCGACTGGAAGAAGAGAAGATAGGAAATCGATGTTACGGAGACAGAGGGGAAGCGACGGAGAGTCTAGACCGGATGTTGATTTTCCATGACGACGGAGATTGAGGGTTTGAGAGAAAGAGAGACCGTTGTGTATAAAATATAAAGATTAGTTAGAATGTTTGGCTCCAAACCTGAAAAATTTTGGCTCCAAACATGAAAATTTTGGCTCCAAAAATTAGCAAAACATTGTACACCGAGAGTTAACCAATTTCTTATAAAAGTTATATACAAATTATTTTATGGTGTGTCTCATATATAAGCAATTTTTTTTTGAAAATAATTCTTTTCGATTATGTATTATGTTTAACTATAAGAGTTTAGGATTTTAAAAATTTTATATTTGAAATTTGTTATAAGTGTTAATTTTTGGTAGGGTATAGAGTTAAGGGTTAGTAAATTATTTTTTAGAGTTTGTGTTTAGGGTATAGAGACTATAGTATAGAGTTTGTGATTAAAGGTTAAGAATTTATTGTTTAGGGTTTGTGTATAGGGTATATAGTTAGATGTTTGTTAGACATTAGTTTGGCGGCGATTAGGGCTCCCGGCGATTTCTCCTCTTTCTCTCGAATTTCCGGCGTTATGGACACTGCTTCTCCGACGGCGCACGACGCTGAACCACGATCTCCTCCGATGGGGCCTATTTATTCTCCGTGGACAAAGGGACCAGTGGACGCGAATGTTCAGCCATCAGTTAATGTGGTTAATGGTGTAGCCTCGGTCTTGATACCGGATGCAATATGGGAGGAGTCGATTCCATTGTGGAAGAGTTATGTGGTCGGCTATTTTATCGGCGATGCCCCTCACATTGGAGCGATTCACGCCACTGTGAACAGGTTGTGGAATCCTGTGAATCGAGGGAAGAAAATTGACGTGCAGTTTATTGAAAAGAATACAGTGCTATTTCGCATTGAAGATCCTCTGATCCGATCTAAGGTCACGAAACGGAGATACTGCCACATCTCAGACATTCCTCTGGTTGTGAATGACTGGACTCCGGCTACAGCACTGGATCCGCCTGATCTTTCTGCTATGCCACTGTGGGTGGACTTGCAAGGAGTCCTAAATCACCTATACTATGATAAGGGGCTCAAGTGTCTAGCCGGTATAACTGGGAAGTTTGTAAAACTGCATCCCAACACGGAGCGGTGTACTCAACTCGACTTAACCAGGGTCTCGACTGAGAGAAATCCAGCAGATCAGCAGCCCTTAAATTCAGTCATCACCAATATTATCAAAGAGCTGGAGACGTTACCAACCAATGCGAGCAGTAGCATTGTTTTGGGCCAGGACGACTCAACAGAAACTGCAGAGATTTGTACTGCTGTTGCCAGCCCGAGCAAAGATGCTTCTGTATCAGAGGAGTTGTCTAACCAGCCGTACTGGATTGATGTTGGAGCGGGACATAGATCACCAAGCGAGGGAAAGAATATGGGTTTGCCTAGTGAGCCCGCTTTAGTTTCTCCATCTCGGTATCAGATTCTAGCAGATATTCAGGAGGACCAGGAAGTAAGTGAGCCGGAAGATACCGAGCTTGAGGAGGGTGAAGTTGCTCCGGATGTGGAGACAGGTAAACAAGGACAAGTTGAATCTAACCGTACGGCTAAAGGAGTCAAATCTGCAACTAAGCCGAGAAAGAAGATAGCGAGAACTAAGGACCTACAGTTTGTGAAAGCCCAAACAGCCGCAAAAAAGACTTCCGCAAGGAGGTTATGACGTCATTCTTTTCTTGGAACATGCATGGGTTCAATATGCCACGTAAACATGAAGCAGTAAGAAGATGGATTCAAGTTGAAAGGCATGTTTTTGGATGTTTTTTAGAGACGAGAGTCAAGCAAGAAAATCTGTCACAGTGTATCAACGCAGCAACTCCAGGATGGAATGTGATCACCAACTACGAACACCACCCTCTAGGCCGCATCTAGTTCTGTTGGTCGGATAATGTTGTCGTCACCTTGCTGCATAAATCTGCCCAAATTATCACCTGCGCGGTTCAGTTTCCTACAACCGGGGAACAATTCATATGCTCTACAATATACGCTTTCAATCAGGTTATGGAGAGGAGGGTTTTATGGGAGGAAATTAAAGCTACGAAAAAGGCGTATGATCATCTCTCTATGCCTTGGATCTTGATAGGGGACTACAATACAACTCTTTCATCGGCGGAGCATTCCTGCAGTTCCCTCTATCTCACAGACCATACAGGTATGCGTCATTTTCAGGAGGTTACTTCTTCCTGCAATCTCTCAGACCTGACATATGTGGGTGCTTTATTTACCTGGTGGAACAAACGAGAGGAAGACCCTATAGGAAAGAAGCTCGACAGGGCGTTACACAACAATGACTGGCTGCAATTTTTTCCTAACTCTTATGCTTCTTTTGATGCGGGAGGGATATCTGATCATGCTAGATGCCTAGTTCGGCTAAGTGCACAGGTTGATCAGGCTAGAAAACCTTTCAGATTTTTTCAACTATCTTGTGGAGCATGAGGATTTCTTGCCCACTGTCCAGCGCATATGGTCGCAGTCTGCCCCTTTGTACCATTCACGCTCTGCTCTCCAATTGCTTCATTCGAAACTTAAAGCTTTAAAGAAGGATCTTCGGGCTCTAAACCGTGTCCATTTTGGGGGATCTTCCCACCCGGACCAAACAAGCTTTTGATCATCTGTGTGCGTGTCAAAACAATGTTCTTGCTGACCCAAGTCCAAGCAACCTCGCATTGGAAGCTCAAGCCTCGGCTCAGTGGAACAAACTGGCTTTGATTGAAGAGAAATTCTACCGTCAGAAGGCTTGTTTTCGACAACTCAAAGCGGGAGACCAGAACACTAAATTTTTCCATGGAATGGCACAGTCTCAAGCTTCGAAAAATTCTATCAAGCTGCTAGTAACTGAATATGGTGTAACGTTGACAAGGGAACAAGACATTAAGAAAGAAGCGGTGGGACATTTTCAATCCCTGATTGATTATCGATGCTCAGAGAACCTTAGGACATCTCTTGTTTCGCCAATTTCTGGTGAGGAAATTATCAAGGCATTGCGTTCTCTTCCCAATGATAAAGTGTTTGGCCCGGATGGATATACGAAAGAATTTTTCCTCGCTGCTTGGTCGGTAATTGGTAAGGATTTTGTCACAGCAGTACAATCCTTTTTCCTGATCGGGTTTTTACCTTCTGGTATCAATGCTACCACACTGACACTAATACCAAAAGTCCCGAATGCACAGACTATGAAGGATTTTCGTCCCATAGCTTGCTGCAACCTCATCTACAAGGTTATTTCGAAACTCCTCGCCAACAGACTTAAGCTCATTCTCCCTGAGGCGATTGCTCCCAACCAATGTGCCTTCACTAAGGGGCGTCTCCTTGCAGAAAATGTCCTTCTAGCCTCGTAATTGGTTAATGGTTATCATAAGGGAAATATCTCTGCTCGGTGCACTGTTAAATTTGACATTTCTTAGGCTTTCGATACTGTGAAATGGTCCTTCATCTTATCAGTGCTGAAAGCAATGGATCTGCCGGCTCAATTCATCTTTTGGATTCAGTTATGCATATCAACAACATCATTTACAGTGTCTATCAATGGCTGCCTTGAGGGGTTTTTCAACAGCGCTAGAGGTATAAGGCAAGGCTGCTCCTTATCACCCTACCTCTATGTCATACTTAACAATGTGCTATCAATGATGCTGAATCGAGCTGCAGAAATCGGTGCTTTTGGGTATCACCCAAAATGCAAAGCAGTTAAACTTACCCACCTTAGTTTTGCCGATGATGTATTGGTTTTCATTGACGGAATACGCGGTCACTGGATGGTGTTCTCTCGGTTATGACTCACTTTGCAAACTTTTCAGGTCTTCGCATCAACACAAACAAGTCGTCTGTATATATTGCTGGCAAGGACCATGAGCCTCTCGCAAATGCAGCTTCAGATCAGGGAATTTAGATTGGCACTTTGCCAATTCGGTACCTTGGCCTTCCTCTCACAACAAAGTCCCTTACCAAGCTGGATTATGAACCTTTATTGGATAAAATCAGGAACCGCATGCTTACTTGGTCCAATAAGCCATTGTCCTTCGCGGGCAGACTACAGCTTCTCAAGTCGGTAATCTCTAGTACTGTAAACTTTTGGAGCATGGTTTATATACTCCCGGCAGGCTGCATTGATGCAATTGAGAGCATGTCCTGCGCTTTTCTCTGGTCCGGCTCACCAATTCAGTGTAAAAAAGCCAAGATAGCATGGACTGATGTCTGTCTTCCCAAATCCTAGGGGGACCTATAATTGCGCAGTCTACACCAATCCTCGACAGTCTTTGCTCTAAACTTAATCTGGAGGTTATTCACACTTTCGGGGTCTCTGTGGGTAGCTTGGACTACTCATTATCTTATGCACAATGGCTCTTTTTGGGATGCAAAAGCAGGGGCTAATGGGTCCTGGATTTGGAGGAAGCTACTTCAACTCAGACCTCTCGCCTATGATTTCTTTCGGTTTGAGGTCGGAGATGGAAAGGGAACATTTTTCTGGTTCGATAATTGGGTTGGAATTGGTAACCTGCTAAATATTTTTGGTGAAGCAGGGCCTCAGATAATGGGTATGCACAGGCTTGCTAAGGTCTCAGAAGCGGTCTCGGATGGAGGTTGGACGCTTCGTTCCAATCGTGCTCGATCCCACCTAAACACACTGGAGACTATCCGCGCTCAGCCATCCCCCAATACTAAAGCAGGGAAAGACAAGGTACTATGGAGACATGCACCTGATGATTACAAAACATGTTTCTCTGCTTATAGAACTTGGGAGCAAATAAGGCATTGTGGAAGCGAAGTGGATTGGTACGAAATCGTTTGGTTCTCTCAAGGAATTCCAAGGTACTCTTTTATTGTATAGATTGCGATGTGGAATAGACTCTCTACGGGTGACCGGATGAAGACTTGGGGCATTAACCAGCCGTGCCTTTTCTGCGGAGAGCGGGATGAAACGAGAGACCACCTTTTTATGCTTGTCCTTATACATTCACTGTCTGGATAAAGGTGGCGATGTTGGAATTGTGTCCAGTAATCTCGGTACTGTCTCTAGAAAGTAAGAGTATGTCGAGATCAGACATAAGTCATATAATACTGGGGATCATGATGGCTTGCTAGAGTCCGCTCATGATCTATAAGTCTTGGACTTATTGCCTTTATTATATGATCCCATATGGGTCACACGCCTAAGCTAACAGGAAAATGTGTTGGAACGGCTTAGCAGAAGTACGACAAAAGTGCTAGGCATTTGTCGTACTAAGAGAGAAAGATTAATGGGTCTGATTAAATGGGATTTAATCAGATTGGGCCCAAAAGCCCAAAAGGGAAAGAGAAGGCTTTTAATGACTAAAAGCCAAGTCTTTTCTCCCTAACCCTAGCAACCCAGCCGCGACCTCTCTCTCCCTGCGCGCCTCTCTCCTCGTGGTCTAGCAGCCATTCCTGTGATCGCGTGTGTGAACCTTTGGAGGATTCATCCCTCGGTGCATCTATCTGATCTCTGACCTGTTCTATTCCTTCCGCTGCAACAAACAGGTAAAAGGTGAGATCATGTTATGTTTCTATTCAAGAGAACCTAGATCTGTATGTTTAGGTTGAGATGAATCTGTGAATTACATCAGGATCAACCAAACGAATTCCCACAGTGGTATCAGAGCCATTGGTTCTTAGGATTTCTTGTTTTAGATTCATGTTTAGGTTGTTTATTCTGTTTAGAAGTGTTTTGAATCCATTACTGATAAGAAAAACACTTAAGAAACTGAATTAAATCCTGAACAAACATTCGAAATCACAAAACCGAGCTATATGACTCGGGTTTTGGTGATCGGCCATGGGTTGGACGGTCGGGATGGCCGGTTGGGTCGATCGGCCGAGTGATCGCACGGCGATCGCGTCCGGATCGATCGGCCGAGTGGATCGCACGGCGATCGCGTCTCGGCTGTGCGTCGTCCCGATCGCGTCTCGGCTTCGTCTCGGCTGTGCGTCGCGTCCCGATCGCTCGGCGATCGTGGAGCGTCCGTCCGAGCATCCCGTCCGGCGATCGTCCCGGCTGTTGCGTCCCGACCGTAGCTGAATCGCCTCGATCTCGGATCGGTTGGCTCGCGGCTGAGCGGCTGGACGATGGTTTCTTGGGAAGGAAGCTAGGTCACGACCAACTCGGTTTGGTTCGTGACCAAATCGGTTCGGTTCAAGGCTCGGTTCAAAACTTAATTAAAATCATCGTTCTGGTTTAATAAACAGATTTAATAATTTTATTAAATCTGGTTAAACCGGAATAAGAAATCCAATGTCGAAAGAAATATTGGATTTAGTGCCTAAACCAGGAATTTCTAATTTGATTTGGTTGGACCAAATAAATTGAGAAATTCCGGTTTAGTAAATAACCGGTTGACAATTGTGGTCATCGTAGTAATTAAAACTTGGTTAGACCAGTTTTAATGAACCAGACCGGTTATGTCAATTAATTGGACAATTGGGTCATGTCTTGGACATGGACAAATTCTTGGGCCTCGGGCCAAGAAGTTAAAACAATTGGGCCAATTATTTGAGTCTTTCTTCAGATCAATTTAAAATCTATTTTATAAAATTATAAAGTCGTTTTTAAATTAAAGTTTCCGAAATTTTGAAATTAGAAAGTTTCTTAAAATAGAAGTTTCTGAATTTGCGGGTTTTGGATTTTAAGAAATTTCTAAAGTTAGAAAGTTTCCGGTTTTAGAAAGTTTCCAATTTTAGAAAGTTTCCAAAAATAGTAGGTTTCCAAAAATGGAAAGTTTCCCGAAATAGTAATCTTCTATTTTGGGAATGATTTTTAAATAAACCTACGAACCTCAAATAATATCAAGCGTTGGATGTCTTGTCCAGGCTATGTCAGCTGTCAAAGCCCATTCAATTGCATTCATGGCCTTACAGTGTGAGGATGTCTGTTTTTGCGTGGGTAAGACGGTTTGTGATTCATAAATGTCATTGGGAGTCCCAGACATTAATGATTACATGACTGTATAGTCTGGTTTTCTTGACTAGGCCATCGGGAGTCCCGGGCCTTGAGACATCAGAGTGGATTGGGCCTCGGGCCCAGATTCACAACCAAGAGTTATATCACGGATATAATTAGCCGATATAGGGCTTAGCGATATAAGCTAAGGTTTGGTGACGGCCAGTGGCCCACTTTAATCTTAGTTATATGTGGATCTTGGAATCATTATATTCTATTGAGGGTAACTTATGTTATTGAATATAATGCGTGATTAATCATATTAATTTTTAATACGAGATTAGTCATTTTAAACATAATAACTAATAACCTTTTTATTTACATATTTCAGATATGACTACTACAAGCACACAAAACACATTCTCGATCCGGTCTGTTCTCGAGAAGGAGAAGCTGACTGGAACGAACTTCCTGACATGGTCAAGGAACTTGAGGCTGGTCCTCAAGCAGGAGAAGAAGGATTATGTCCTTCGAGATCCCCTCCCCGAGAGGCCTCTTGCCAATGCTGCCAGGACTCTGCACAATGCTTGGGAAAAGCATTCGTCAGATGAAAATGATGTCTATTGCCTGATGTTGGTGACAATGACTCCTGAGCTGCAAAAGCAGTTCGAAAGTGTATTGTCTCCCATCGAGATAATGGCAAGCCTGAAATCGCTTTTTCAGGAGCAGGCTAGGACTGAGAGGTTCCAGACAGTTAAGAACCTCTTGGACTGTAAGTTGGCTGCGAATGCGGCAGTGAGTCCTCATGTCTTGAAGATGATGGGTTATCTCGATCATCTTCAGAAACTCGACTGCCCAATCAGCCAGGAACTTGCCTGCGACATCATTCTGCAGTCTTTACCTGCAAGCTATGATCAGTTCATTCTGAACTTTAACATGCATGGCTTGAGTAAGACACTACCTGAGCTTCACGGAATGCTCAAGACTGCAGAGCCCAACTTGAGGAAAACCGCCAAGGACCCCAATGTGCTTATGGTGCAAAAGGGCAAGGGGTTTAAGAAATCCTCTGCTAAGGATAAGGGAGCGGCCAAGGCTGTCCAAGTCGCGGACAAGGACACGCCAAAGCCCAAGCCCAAGTCCAAGGCTGGGCCTACTGACATGTGCAGGTTCTGCAAAGAACTGGGGCATTGGAGAAGAGATTGTAAGAAATTCCAGGAAGGTCTAAAGGAATTAAAGAAGAAGACTTTTGAGACTTCTTCATCAGGTATTTTTGTTATAGAAGTTAATACAACTACTTCTGATAATACCTCATGGGTCATGGATACGGGTTGTGGGGCTCATATTTGTACTAATATGCAGGCACTCAGCAACAGTAGAAGGCTGAAGCAAGGACAAGTGGAGCTACGAGTTGGGAATGGAGCGAAAGTTTCAGCACTAGCTGTAGGCACATACTTGTTGTCTTTACCTTCGGGATTGATTTTAGAACTGAATAATTGTTATTTTGTACCTGCTATAAGCAGAAATATTATTTCAATTTCTTTGTTGGATTTGGAAGGTTATGATTTTTCAGTTAAGAATAAATTATGTTCCTTCAATCGCAACAATTTGTTCTATGGTTCTGCCCCTCTTACGAATGGGCTTTACATACTCGATCAATCCGCGCCAATTTATAACATTAATACAAAACGGTTTAAACCTAATGAGGAAAACCGAACGTTTCTATGGCATTGTCGTTTAGGGCACATCAGCGAGAAACGCATCAAGAGGCTCCATTCGAATGGACTTCTTGGCTCATTTGACTTTGAGTCATGTGAGAAATGCGAATCCTGCATGATGGGCAAAATGACACGGGCCCCCTTTAATAAACTTAACGAGAGGGCCAGTGACTTATTGGGCCTGATACACACTGATGTGTGTGGCCCAATGTCCACAAATGCAAGAGGAAACTATCAGTACTTCATAACCTTCACTGATGATTTCAGTAGGTATGGATATGTTTATTTGATGAAACATAAGTCTGAATCTTTTGAAAAGTTCAGAGAATTCCAAAATGAAGTACAGAACCAACTTGGCAAAAGCATTAAGGCTCTTCGGTCCGACCGAGGAGGAGAATACTTAAGCCAGGAATTCAGTGATCATCTGAGAGAGTGTGGGATCGTATCCCAACTCACTCCTCCTGGAACACCTCAATGGAATGGTGTGTCTGAGAGGAGAAATCGGACCTTATTGGATATGGTTCGATCTATGATGAGTCACACAGACCTTCCAATATCCCTTTGGGGATATGCTCTGCTAACAGCAGTGTTCACTCTAAATAGAGCGCCATCAAAAGCAGTAGCAAAGACACCATATGAATTATGGACTGGAGAAGCTCCAGTGCTGTCTTATCTAAGAATTTGGGGTTGTGAAGCCTATGTTAAGAGATTAATCTCAGATAAGCTTACACCAAAATCTGATAAATGCTACTTCATTGGTTATCCACGGGAAACCAAGGCTTATTACTTCTATCTACGTTCCGAGAACAAGATCTTTGTTGCCCGGGATTGTAACTTTCTTGAGAGAGAGTTTCTCTCTAAGAAAGACAGTGGGAGTAAGGTACTGCTTGAAGAAATTCAAGATGAACAGGATACTGCTCAACCTAATGAGGAAGAGCAGCAGGAGGACCTACAAGAAATTGTAGAGCCTGAACCTGTAGTACCTGAAGTTCGAAGATCCGGGAGGATCCGTCACGAACCCGAGAGATATCAAGGATTCCTCGTGACTAACTGTCATGATCTTTTGATCATTGATGGTGATGAACCATCGAACTTCAATCAAGCCATGATGGGCCCAGATTCCTCTAAGTGGCGCAAGGCCACTGATTCCGAAATGGACTCCATGTCGGTCAACCAAGTGTTTTCGTTGGTTGACTTACCCGCTGGTGTAAAAGCCATCGAGTGCAAATGGATCTTCAAGAAGAAGATTGACGTGGATGGAAATGTCCAGATTTATAAAGCCAGGTTGGTGGCAAAAGGTTTCAGACAAGTTCACGGTGTGGACTACGATGAAACCTATTCACCAGTGGCTATGATGAAATCTATTCGGATTCTACTAGCAACTGCAGCTTTTCATGATTATGAAATTTGGCAGATGGACGTGAAAACCGCCTTCCTGAATGGTATTCTGGAAGAGGATGTGTATATGACACAACCTGACGGTTACATAGATCCGAAGAATGCTGGGAAAGTATGCAAGCTTCATAAATCCATTTATGGACTGAAGCAAGCATCGAGGAGCTGGAATCTTCGTTTTGATGAAGCGATCAAGCAATTTGACTTCATCAGAAACGAAGAAGAACAATGCGTGTATAAGAAATCTAGTGGGAGCAAGATTGTATTTCTTATTCTGTATGTCGATGACATACTGCTTCTCGGAAACGACGTTCCAATGCTAAAGTCCGTAAAAGACTGGCTTGGAAGTTGTTTTTCCATGAAAGACATGGGTGAAGCCGCATACGTTCTTGGAATTAGGATCTATCGGGATAGACCTAAGAGGCTGATAGGCTTATGTCAAGACTCATACATTGACAAAGTCCTACAAAGATTCAGCATGAAAGATTCCAAGAAGGGCTTCACGCCAATGGTACATGGCACAACGCTAAGCAAGAAGCAGAGCCCTACGTCGGCTGCTGAGCTTGAGCGCATGAAGAATATTCCTTATGCATCTGCAATAGGATCTGTCATGTATGCCATGATCTGTACTCGTCCTGATGTTGCTTATGCATTGAGCATGACGAGTAGATACCAGTCAAATCCAGGTGAAAACCATTGGATTGCCGTAAAGAATATCTTGAAGTATCTAAGACATACTAAGGATAAGTTCTTAGTGTACGGTGGAAGTGATGTGCTTAAAGTCAGTGGATTCACGGACGCAAGTTTCCAGACAGACACAGATGATTTCCGGTCACAGTCCGGTTATGTCTTTTGTCTGAATGGCGGTGCAGTAAGTTGGAGAAGCTCCAAGCAGGACACCGTTGCTGATTCCACTACAGAAGCTGAATATATCGCCGCCTCGGAAGCAGCGAAGGAAGCTGTTTGGATACGAAAGTTCATTATGGAACTAGGTGTGATACCAGATGCGGCTGAGCCTCTGGCACTGTTTTGTGACAACAATGGTGCTATAGCTCAGGCAAAGGAACCAAGATCACACCAGAAATCCAAGCATGTTCAAAGAAGATATCACTTGATACGTGACATCATTAATAGAAAGGAAGTCAAGATCAGCCGAGTTCCGACAGATGATAATGTCGCTGATCCGTTGACAAAGCCACTCCCAAAGCCTAAGCTCGAGTTCCTGACTGAAGCTGTAGGCATTAGAAACATTGAAATGTAATCTAAATTTGAGTGGGAGTTTTGTGAGCTTTATTTTAGTTATTTGATATGTTCTTGTAAAACATTATTTTATGTTTTAATGAAATTATTATTTCAAGATTATTTTAACTGTGATGAAATAATCGTTCCAAAATGATATGAACCATTTTATAGGTCATCGAAGTAAATGATTTGATCTTGAGTCATCGAAGTCATTTAGCTTGATCATGAGACCCTATATTTGATAGATGTTATATATCATCCCGTCCCCAGTCGAAGGTTGTTGAAATTGGAACATCAACAACCGTGTGAGACTGGATTGGTACGTGACTTATGACAAAGTCTCAGTGTGTCATAGATGCGCGGCATCAAAGTCAGTACATAGGTGTATGTTGGGAACATACGACCGGACAAGACCCGCTTATAAGAACTCTTCAGGATATTTATATCTGTGTCATAAGAGATTCTTACTACGACTATAGAGTATAGTCCTTAGACCTGAGTTCACATGCATGTGACTGCACATGGACTGATGTACTTTGATCATTGTCTAACGCTATCATTCTGTGATAGCTATAAGGACCTTGTTTGGGTGCATTATGAAATGAGTAGTTTACAGTGATGGAACAAGACGGGATTTGTCCCTCCAATATAAATGGAGTGAATATCTCTAGGCCAATCGGAGATTTGAATACTGGAAAACGCATGGCCATGCTCAAACGGACTTTCCCGAGTCGTTTGGATTGTCAGTATCAAATCAGAGTCCGATGAACAAGATTAGGCTTTATAAGGATGACACCAATCTTGCCTTATGACTAATCGAGATATTGAGACAAAAGGATTATGAATACTGAGATTCCAGTACAAGTGGGAGATTGTTGGAATTGTGTCCAGTAATCTCGGTACTGTCTCTAGAAAGTAAGAGTATGTCGAGATCAGACATAAGTCATATAATACTGGGGATCATGATGGCTTGCTAGAGTCCGCTCATGATCTATAAGTCTTGGACTTATTGCCTTTATTATATGATCCCATATGGGTCACACGCCTAAGCTAACAGGAAAATGTGTTGGAACGGCTTAGCAGAAGTACGACAAAAGTGCTAGGCATTTGTCGTACTAAGAGAGAAAGATTAATGGGTCTGATTAAATGGGATTTAATCAGATTGGGCCCAAAAGCCCAAAAGGGAAAGAGAAGGCTTTTAATGACTAAAAGCCAAGTCTTTTCTCCCTAACCCTAGCAACCCAGCCGCGACCTCTCTCTCCCTGCGCGCCTCTCTCCTCGTGGTCTAGCAGCCATTCCTGTGATCGCGTGTGTGAACCTTTGGAGGATTCATCCCTCGGTGCATCTATCTGATCTCTGACCTGTTCTATTCCTTCCGCTGCAACAAACAGGTAAAAGGTGAGATCATGTTATGTTTCTATTCAAGAGAACCTAGATCTGTATGTTTAGGTTGAGATGAATCTGTGAATTACATCAGGATCAACCAAACGAATTCCCACAGGCGAGTGGATTGTTTGGACCAGCTATAACCCCAGATTGGGCAGACACACTAACATTTATCAAACAGGCAGGAACAAATGGACTGGATCATATATTGATTCGCCTTGTCTTCCAATCCGCCATTTATCATATCTGGCGTGAACGGAACTCCAGGCGGCATCAGAAGGGATGGGTCACACCGGAGCAACTAGCAAAGACCATTGAGAGAGCTGTCCGTAACCGAATTTCATCACTCGGTTACAAGTCACCCCACAGACTAGTGGGCCTCCTCCGTCTTGGTTTGCAGTTTCTTAAGCTAGTTTTTTTCAGTCATCCTATACACGCTTATATTCTTTGATTCTTTATTCTTGTAATTGACCTTTTTCCAGCCTTTGATCAATAAATTTGATATTTCATCAAAAAAAAAAAATACAAAGAAAATAATAGTATTTCAAACATTAAACCCGATTTATACCCTAAAACACAACTAAAGACTCATATGTTTATACAACTTTTAATTTTATGAAAAAAACTTTGTTTTATTATAAAAACAATTGGTATTCAACAAATAATACCATTAACATTGTTTCCAATACATTAAACCCTTCAATACAATAAGGTTTTGGTTAAGGGTTTAGGGTTTAGGGTTAGTGTTTGTATGGTTTAGGGTTTAGGGTTTAGTATTTAGGGTTTAAGGTTAGGGTTTAGGGTTAGGGTTAGTGTTTTTATGGTTTAGGGTTTAGTTTCCAATTATAAAAACATTGTTACCTATACATTAAACCTATCATTAAAAATAAACACTCCATACCCTTACCCCTAAAAATACCCTAAAATAAAAATCAAAATAATAATCTACAATTTTTAAAACTACAAACAACAAACAACAAAAATATACCATAACCCCAAATTATACGAACAAATAAATAATATATTCTCAATTTCAACCCTCCTCTAAATATACCCTAAATTCAAAATCAAGATCGTCTCTAAGATTTTTTATTTTAAAAATTGGTATGTTTAATTAAAGTTTTATTTTATATTTTTTTTTGTTAGTATATATTATTTCATCTAACTTGATATAACAATCTTGATACCAAAAGAAAAACATCCAACCAACAAATTAGTTTGGTTTAATGTAATTTAACATCACTCCACAAACCAAAGGTCTAACGTAAAGGTTGCACACACAAGATCCAAACCAAACAAAGTTTTCCAAAAAAAAAAAGTCAACAAACCACAAACACATGCTCTGAAACACAAAGCTCAGTCTTCCAAGAAATAAAATGCAAGGTTCTTTCTGTTATGACTTCAAACCTGAAAACAAAGATATCCTAGTTTAAAATCACACTATATAAGACATAAAGGTATGAGCTGCCAGTAAGGTGTAATATTTGTCAAAAATGGGGACATAAAGGTATGAGCTGTCCTAGCACAACCGTTAAAATATTGCAGAATGATAGGAATGTGGATACATTAGCAGAAGTCTCGACTGAGAGAAATCCAGCAGATCAGCAGCCCTTAAATTCAGTCATCACCAATATGATCAAAGAGCTGGAGACGTTACCAACCAATGCGAGCAGTAGCATTGTTTTGGGCCAGGACGACTCAACAGAAACTGCCGAGATTTGTACTGTTGTTGCCAGCCCGAGCAAAGATGCTTTTGTATCAGAGGAGTTGTCTAACCAGCCGGACTGGATTGATGTTGGATCGGGACATAGATCACCAAGCGAGGGAAAGAATATGGGTTTGCCTAGTGAGCCCGCTTTAGTTTCTCCATCTCGGTATCAGATTCTAGCAGATATTCAGGAGGACCAGGAAGTAAGTGAGCCGGAAGATACTGAGCTTGAGGAGGGAGAAGTTGCTCCGGATGTGGAGACATGTAAACAAGGAAAAGTTGAATCTAACCGTACGGCTAAAGGAGTCAAATCTGCAACTAAGCCGAGAAGGAAGATAGCGAGAACTAAGGACCTACAGTTTGTGAAAGCCCAAACAGCCGCAAAAAAGACTTCCGCAAGGAGGTTATGACGTCATTCTTTGCTTGGAACATGGGTGGGTTCAATATGCCACGTAAACATGAAGCAGTAAGAAGATGGATTCAAGTTGAAAGGCCTGTTTTGGATGTTTTTTAGAGACGAGAGTCAAGCAAGAAAATCTGTCACAGTGTATCAACGCAGCAACTCCAGGATGGAATGTGATCACCAACTACGAACACCACCCTCTAGGCCGCATCTGGTTCTGTTGGTCGGAGAATGTTGTCGTAACCTTGCTGCATAAATCTGCCCAAATTATCACATGCGCGGTTCAGTTTCCTACAACCGGGGAACAATTCATATGCTCTGCAATATACGCTTTCAATCAGGTTATGGAGAGGAGGGTTTTATGGGAGGAAATTAAAGCTACGAAAAATGCGTATGATCATCTCTCTATGCCTTGGATCTTGATAGGGGACTACAATACAACTCTTTCATCGGCGGAGCATTCCTGCAGTACCCTCTATCTCACAGACCATACAGGTATGCGTCATTTTAAGGAGGTTACTTCTTCCTGCAATCTCTCAGACCTGACATATGTGGGTGATTTATATACCTGGTGGAACAAACGAGAGGAAGACCCTATAGGAAAGAAGCTCGACAGGGCGTTACACAACAATGATTGGCTGCGATTTTTTCCTAACTCTTATGCTTCTTTTGATGCGGGAGGGATATCTGATCATGCTAGATGTCTAGTTCGGCTAAGTGCACAGGTTGATCAGGCTAGAAAACCTTTCAGATTCTTCAACTATCTAGTGTAGCATGAGGATTTCTTGCCCACTGTCCAGCGCATATGGTCGCAGTCTGCCCCTTTGTACCATTCACGCTCTGCTCTCCAATTGCTTCATTCGAAACTTAAAGCTTTAAAGAAGGATCTTCGGGCTCTAAACCGTGTCCATTTTGGGGATCTTCCCACCCGGACCAAACAAGCTTTTGATCATCTGTGTGCGTGTCAAAACAATGTTCTTGCTGACCCAAGTCCAAGCAAACTCACATTGGAAGCTCAAGCCTCGGCTCAGTGGAACAAACTGTCTTTGATTGAAGAGAAATTCTATCGTCAGAAGTCTTGTTTTCGACAGCTCAAAGCGGGAGACCAGAACACTAAATTTTTCCATGGTATAGCACAGTCTCGAGCTTCGAAAAATTCTATCAAGCTGCTAGTAACTGAAGATGGTGTAACGTTGACAAGGGAACAAGACATTAAGAAAGAAGCGGTGGGACATTTTCAACGGTTTTTGCAGGCACAAACCGGTGGGTCAGAGGAGGTATCAGTTGAGACTCTACAATCCCTGATTGATTATCGATGCTCAGAGAACCTTAGGACATCTCTTGTTTCGCCAATTTCTGGTGAGGAAATTATCAAGGCATTGCGTTCTCTTCCAATTGATAAAGTGTCTGGCCTGGATGGATATACGAAAGAATTTTTCCTCGCTGCTTGGTCGGTAATTGGTAAGGATTTTGTCACAGCAGTACAATCCTTTTTCCTGTTCGGGTTTTTACCTTCTGGTATCAATGCTACCAAGCTGACACTAATACCAAAAGTCCCGAATGCACAGACTATGAAGGATTTTCGTCCCATAGCTTGCTGCAACCTCATCTACAAGGTAAATTCGAAACTCCTCGCCAACAGACTTAAGATCATTCTCCCTGAGGCGATTGCTCCCAACCAATGTGCCTTCACTAAGGGGCGTCTCCTTGCAGAAAACGTCCTTCTAGCCTCGGAATTGGTTAATGGTTATCATAAGGGAAATATCTCTACTCGGTGCACTATTAAATTTGACATTTCTAAAGCTTTCGATACTGTGAAATGGTCCTTCATCTTATCAGTGCTGAAAGCAATGGATCTGCCGGCTCAATTCATCTTTTGGATTCAGTTATGCATATCAACAGCATCATTTACAGTGTCTATCAATGGCTGCCTTGAGGGGTTTTTCAACAGCGCTAGAGGTATAAGGCAAGGCGGCTCCTTATCACCCTACCTCTATGTCATACTTAACAATGTGCTATCAATGATGCTGAATCGAGCTGCAGAAATCGGTGCTTTCGGGTATCACCCGAGATGCAAAGCAGTTAAACTTACCCACCTTAGTTTTGCCGACGATATATTGGTCTTCATTGACGGAACAACGCTGTCACTGGATGGTGTTCTCTCGGTTATGACTCACTTTGCAGACTTTTCGGGTCTTCGCATCAACACAAACAAGTCGTCTGTATATATTGCTGGCAAGGACCATGAGCCTCTCACAAATGCAGCTTCAGATCAGGGAATTAAGATTGGCACTCTGCCAATTCGGTACCTTGGCCTTCCTCTCACAACAAAGTCCCTTACCAAGCTGGATTATGAACCTTTATTGGATAAAATCAGGAACCGCATGCTTACTTGGTCCAATAAGCCATTGTCCTTCGCGGGCAGACTACAGCTTCTCAAGTCGGTAATCTCTAGTACTGTAAATTTTTGGAGCATGGTTTATATACTCCCGGCAGGCTGCATTGACGCAATTGAGAGCATGTCCTGCGCTTTTCTCTGGTCCGGCTCACTAATTCAGTGTAAAAAAGCCAAGATAGCATGGACTGATGTCTGTCTTCCCAAATCCGAGGGGGCCTAGGCTTGCGCAGTCTACACCAATCCTCGACAGTCTTTGCTCTAAACTTAATCTGGAGGTTATTCACACTTTCGGGGTCTCTGTGTGTAGCTTGGACTACTCATTATCTTATGCACAATGGTTCTTTTTGGGATGCAAAAGCAGGGGCTAATGGGTCCTGGATTTGGAGGAAGCTACTTCAACTCAGACCTCTCGCCTATGATTTCTTTCGGTTTGAGGTCGGAGATGGAAAGGGAACATTTTTCTGGTTCGATAACTGGGTTGGAATTGGTAACCTGCTAAATATTTTTGGTGAAGCAGGGCCTCAGATAACGGGTATGCACAGGCTTGCTAAGGTCTCAAAAGCGGTCTCGGATGGAGGTTGGACGCTTCGTTCCAATCGTGCTCGATCCCACCTAAACACGCTGGAGACTATCCGCGCTCAGCCAGCCCCCAATACTGAAGCAGGGAAAGACAAGGTACTATGGAGACATGCACCTGATGATTACAAAACATGTTTCTCTGCTTATAGAACTTAGGAGCAAATAAGGCATTGTGGAAGCGAAGTGGATTGGTACGGAATCGTTTGGTTCTCTCCAGGAATTCCAAGGTACTCTTTCATTGTATGGATTGCGATGTGGAATAGACTCTCTACGGGTGACCGGATGAAGACTTGGGGCATTAACCAGCCGTGCCTTTTCTGCGGAGAGCGGGACGAAACGAGAGACCACCTTTTTATGCTTATCTTTATACATTCACTGTCTGGATAAAGGTGGCGAGTGGATTGTTCGGACCAGCTATAACCCCAGATTGGGCAGACACACTAACATTTATCAAGCAGGCAGGAACAAATGGACTGGATCATATACTGATTCGCCTTGTCTTCCAATCCGCCATTTATTATATCTGGCGTGAACGGAACTCCAGGCGGCATCAGAAGGGATGGGTCACACCGGAGCAACTAGCAAAGACCATTGAGAGAGCTGTCCGTAACAGGATTTCATCACTCGGTTACAAGTCACCCCACAGACTAGAGGGCCTCCTCCGTCGTTGGTTTGCAGTTTCTTAAGCTAGTTTTTTTCAGTCATCCTATACACGCTTATATTCTTTGATTCTTTATTCTTGTAATTGACCTTTTTCCAACCTTTGATCAATAAATTTGATATTTCATCAAAAAAAAAACAAAAAAATAATAGTATTTCAAACATTAAACCCAATTTATACCCTAAAACACAACTAAAGACTCATATGTTTATACAACTTTTATGAAAAAAAACTTTGTTTTATTATAAAAACAATTGGTATTCAACAATTAATACCATTAACATTGTTTCCAATACATTAAACCCTTCAATACAATAGGGTTTTGGTTAAGGGTTTAGGGTTTAGGGTTTAGGGTTAGTGTTTGTATGGTTTAGGGTTTAAGGTTTAGTGTTTAGGGTTTAGGGTTAGGGTTTAGGGTTAGGATTAGTGTTTGTATGGTTTAGGGTTTAGTTTCCAATTATAAAAAAATTGTTACCTATACATTAAACCTATCAATAAAAATAAACACTCCATACCCTTACCCCTAAAAATACCCTAAAATAAAAATCAAAATAATAATCTACAATTTTTAAAACTACAAACAACAAACAACAAAAATATACCATAACCCCAAATTATACGAACAAATAAATAATATATTCTCAATTTCAACCCTCCTCTAAATATACCTAAATTCAAAATCAAGATCGTCTCTAACATTTTTTATTTTAAAAATTGGTATGTTTAATTAAAGTTTTATTTTATATTTTTTTGTTAGTATATATTATTTCATCTAACTTGATATAACAATCTTGATACCAAAAGAAAAACATCCAACCAACAAATTAGTTTGGTTTAATGTAATTTAACATCACTCCACAAACCAAAGGTCTAACGTAAAGGTTGCACACACAAGATCCAAACCAAACAAAGTTTTCCAAAAAAAACAAGTCAACAAACCACAAACACATGCTCTAAAACACAAAGCTCAGTCTTCCAAGAAATAAAATGCAAGGTTCTTTATGTTATAACTTCAAACCTGAAAACAAAGATATCCTAGTTTAAAATCACACTATATAAGTGTAGGATTATGTTGGTTCATAGGTTTAATTATCAGATTACAACCTATCACATAATCAACTAGGATCTAGGTGATTTGCAGTTGAATCATAAACAGATCAGGATCATTACCTTATGATTGCAGCGGATTGATCAAAGGAATGAAGAGATCACTGAGAGCTGATGATTACCGGCTCCTCCTAGGTATCCACACGCTTACAAGCTGCTGGATCAGGCTGCTAGACCAAGCTGGAACAACAGAGAGAGAGGAGGACGGCCAGACCTAAAATCGCAGACCCCTTAGGCTTACTGGCGCCTCCTCTTCCTTATATGGGCCCAAGTAATTAAACTAATGGCTTATTAGGCTTTTGGGCCCAAGACCCAAATCAGACAAAAAGACTGTATTTTGTCTGGCCCAATTCTCTGTACAAATACAGTAAATGTCTTGCATCTTACTGTATTAATTCCTTGTTAACTTTCCCGTTAGCTATGGTGTGTGACCCTTAGGGATCATACAATACTGGTAATAAGTACTTAACTTATAGATCAAGAACGGGCTCTAGCAAGTCATCATGACCACCCAGTATTTATGACTTATGTCTGATCTCGACACTTATCATACTTTCTAGAGATAGCACAGTAGATTTCAGGACATTCCCAACAATCTCCCACTTGTACTGGAATTCTACATTCCCTTATCCTTTTGTCTCAATATCTCGATCTGGCATAAGGCAAGATGCGTGTCATCCTTATATAGCCAGACCATGTTCATCGGACCAGATTTGATACTGACAATTCAAACGACTTGGGCAAGTCCGTTTGGGAGTGACCACTCTCTTACCAGCTATCAAGTCTCCGATTGGCCTAGAGATATTACCTCCGTTAAACGGCAGGGACAAATCCCATCTTGGTCCATCACTATGAACTACACACTTTATAATACACCCAACCAAGGTCCTTATAGCTCCCAGTTACGAAACAGCGTTAGACAATGATCAAAGCGCATCAATCCATGTGCAGCCACATGCATGCGAACTTAGGTCTAAGGACTATACTCTATAGTCGTAAATGAGAACCTTTTATGACACAGATATTAATATCTTGTAGAGTTCTCATCAACGGGCCATGTCCGGTCATATGTTCCCTACATATACCTATGTGTTGACTTTGATGCCGCGCATCCATGACCCATGAAACTTGGTCATAAGTCTCAACACACTCTAGTCTCAAGTAGTTGTTGGTGTTCCAATTTCAACAACCTTCGACTATGGACACTATGATTTATGTCGTTTCGTTAAATATGGGGTTTCATGATCAAGTCTTTCTCATGTACTTCGATGGCCCATATATAACGACATGAATCATTTTGGAACGATTATTTTATATCACAGTTAAAAATAATCCAGAAATAAAATTTCATTGACATTAAAATGTTTACATGAACCAATCAAAATAACTAAAATAAAGCCCTCATAACTCCCACTCAAAAAGAGATTACATTTGAATATCTCTAATTCCTACAGCAGCAGTATGCAACTCGTGCTTAGGTTTCGGGAGTGGCTTTGTCAACGGGTCAGCCACGTTCTCATCAGTGGAAACTCTGCTGACCATCACTTCACCTCTATTCACTATATCACGAATCAGGTGATACCTTCTCATAATATGTTTTGATTTCTGATGATGTCTCGGTTCCTTAGCTTGAGCAATTGCACCATTGTTGTCACAATACAGTGTTAGAGGCTCAGTGGCATTTGGGAATACACCGAGTTCAATCATGAAGTTCCTTATCCAAACTCCTTCCTTCGCAGCTTCTGAAGCAGCGATGTATTCAGCTTCAGTTGTGGAATCTGCCACGGTGCTCTGCTTGGAGCTCTTCCAACTTACTGCACCGCCATTCATACAGAAGATGTAACCAGACTGTGACCGGAAATCATCTTGGTCTGTCTGAAAACTTGCATCCGTGAATCCACTCATTTCAAGCACTTCACTTCCTCCGTAAACCAAGAACTTATCCTTAGTATTCCTCAAATACTTCAGGATATTCTTTATGGCAATCCAGTGATTCTCACCTGGATTAGACTGGTACCTACTCGTCATGCTTAGTGCATAAGCAACATCAGGACGAGTACAGATCATGGCATACATGATAGATCCTATAGCCGAGGCATAAGGAATCTTACTCATGCGCTTAAGCTCATCAGGTGTTTTAGGACACTGAGTCTTGCTTAGTGTAGCACCATGTATCATTGGCGTGAATCCCTTCTTGGATTTATCCATTCCGAATCGATGCAGGATTTTGTCTATATAAGAATCTTGGCAAAGTCCAATCATCCTTTTAGATCTGTCTCTAAAGATTCGAATTCCAAGAACATACGCGGCTTCACCCATGTCCTTCATGGAAAAACAACTTCCCAGCCAGTCTTTAACAGACTTCAGCATTGGAATATCATTTCCATGAAGCAATATGTCATCGACATATAGGATAAGAAACGCCACTTTGCTCCCACTAGTTTTCTTATACACACATTGTTCTTCCTTGTTTCTGATGAAGTCAAAATTCTTTATTGCTTCATCAAAACGAAGATTCCAACTCCTCGATGCTTGCTTCAATCCATAAATGGATTTGTGAAGCTTGCATACTTTCCCAGCATTCTTAGGATCAATGTAACCGTCAGGCTGTGTCATATACACATCCTCCTCCAAGATTCCATTCAGGAAGGCGGTTTTCACATCCATCTGCCAAATCTCATAATCATAATAAGCGGCAGTTGCTAGGAGAATCCGAATTGATTTCATCATGGCCACTGGTGAATAGGTTTCATCATAGTCTATACCATGAATTTGTTTGAAACCTTTTGCCACCAACCTGGCCTTGTAAATCTGGACATTTCCATCCATGTCAATCTTCTTCTTGAAGATCCATTTACACTCGATGGCTTTATCACCAGCGGGTAAGTCAACCAGTGAGAACACTCGGTTGACAGACATGGAGTCCATCTCGGATTCAGTGGCTTCACGCCACTTTGAGGAGTCAGGGCCTATCATGGCTTCTGCAAAGTTCGAGGGTTCATCACCGTCAATGATCAAAAGATCATGGCAATTAGTCACGAGGAATCCCTGATATCTATCGGGTTCGTGACGGATCCTTCCGGATCTTCGAACTTCAGGTACTTCAGGTTCATGTTCTATTACAACTTCATGTAATTCATCCTGCTGTTCTTCCTCGTTAGGTTGAACAGGTTCCTGTCCTTCTTGAATTTCATCAAGTTGTACCTTACTCCCACTATCTTTCTTAGAGAGAAATTCCCTCTCAAGAAAAGTACAATCCCGAGCAACAAAGATCTTGTTCTCGGATCGCAGATAGAAGTAATAAGCCTTGGTATCCCTAGGATAACCAATGAAGTAGCATTTGTCAGATTTTGGTGTAAGCTTGTCTGAGATTAATCTTTTGACATAGGCTTCACAACCCCAAATTCTGAGAAAAGACATTGCTGGAGCTTTTCCAGTCCATAACTCATATGGTGTCTTTGCTACTGCTTTTGATGGCACTCTGTTCAGTGTGAACGTTGCGGTCAGCAAAGCATATCCCCAAAGGGATATAGGAAGGTCTGTGTGACTCATCATGGATCGGACCATATCTAACAATGTCTGATTCCTTCTCTCAGACACACCATTCCACTGAGGTGTTCCAGGAGGTGTGAGTTGGGAGATGATCCCACACTCACTCAGATGATCACGGAATTCCTGGCTCAAGTATTCTCCTCCTCGGTCCGACCGAAGAGCCTTAATACTTTTACCAAGCTGGTTCTGTACTTCATTCAGGAATTCTTTGAACTTCTCAAAGGTTTCCGACTTATGTTTCATCAAGTAGACATATCCATATCTACTGAAATCATCAGTGAATGTAATGAAGTACTGATAGTTTCCTCTAGCATTTGTGGACATTGGGCCACACACGTCAGTATGTATCAGGCCCAATAGTTCACTAGCCCTTTCTGTAGGTTTATTAAAAGGGGCCCGTGTCATTTTGCCCATTAGGCAAGATTCGCATTGCTCACAAGACTCAAAGTCAAATGAGCCCAAGAGTCCATTTGAATGGAGCCTCTTGACGCGTTTCTCACTAATGTGCCCCAAACGACAATGCCAGAGAAACGTTTCATTTTCTTCGTTAGATTTGAACCGTTTTGTATTAATGTTATATACTGGAGTAGATTGATCCAGCATGTACAGCCCATTAATAAGAGGGGCACAACCATAGAACATATCATTGAGATTAAAGGAACACAATTTATTCTTAATAGAAAAATCAAATCCTTGTAAATCCAATAATGAAACTGAAATGATATTTCTGCTTATAGCAGGTACAAAATAACAATTCTCAAGTTCTAAAATCAATCCAGAAGGTAAAGATAACAAGTAAGTGCCAACGGCCAGTGCTGGAACCTTCGCTCCATTGCCAACCCGCAACTCTACTTGCCCTTGCTTCAACCTTCTACTGTTGCTGAGCGCCTGCACATTTTTACAAATATGAGCCCCACATCCAGTATCTAATACCCAAGTGGTATTATCAGAAGTAGTAGTATTTACTTCAATAACAAAAATACCTGAAGAAGTAGTCGCGAAGGATTTCTTCTTCTCCTTTAAACTTTCCTGGTATTTCTTACAGTCCCTGCGATAATGCCCTGCCTCTTTGCAAAAGTGGCAGATATCAGAAGGCCCAGCTTTAGACACGGGCTTGGGCTTGGCCTTTTCTTTGTTGACTGCCTTGCCCTTTCCCTTGTCTGCAGCAGATTTCTTGAAACCCTTGCCCTTCTGCACCATGAGTACAGACGGGTCCTTGGCCTTCTTCAGATTAGGTTCCGCAGTCTTGAGCATACCATGCAGCTCAGGCAAAGTCTTTGTCAACCCATGCATATTATAGTTCAAGACGAACTGGTCATATGCAGGAGTAAGAGACTGCAGAACGATATCACATGCAAGCTCTTGGCTTATAGGACAGTCGAGTCTTGTCAAATGATCGAGATAACCCATCATTTTCAGAACATGTGGACTCACTGCTGCATCCTTAGCCATTTTACAGTCCAAGAGATTCTTTACAGTTTGGAATCTCTCTGTACGAGCCTGCTCCTGAAACAACGCTTTCAGGTTTGCCATCAGTTCCATGGGACAAGTCAGGCCTTCCCACTGAATCTGCAATTCGGGAGCCATTGTCGCCAACATTAGGCAAACCACGTCATTAGCATCTGAAGAATGCGTATCCCAAGCATTCTTCACAGCTTGTGCGGCATTATTCGCAGGTCTAGGGGGGAGAACTCTTTCAAGGACATAAGCCTTCTTCTCCTGCCTGAGCACAAGTCTCAGGTTCCTGGACCAGTTCAGGAAGTTTGATCCGTTCAGTTTGTCCTTCTCAAGGGCAGACCGGATCGAGAAAGTGTTTTGTGTTGTTGTGCTTGACATAGCTGAAATTATGAGACAATAGAGTTTTAGTTATTTAGTTCATAAAAGAGTAATCTTAAAAACTTATAAGAAAACCCGCATTACATTCAAAATTTCTTTGTTTAACCTCATATGAATGCAATGATTCCGAGACCCATGTTCAACTAAAACCAAAGTGGGCCACTGGCCGTCACCCGGAATTAGCTTTACTTGGTAAGCATGCACACAGCTAGTTATATCTATATAAATCTCGGTTGTGGATTGGGCCCAAGGCCCAATTCACCAGATGTCTCAAGGCCCGGGACTCCCGATGGCCCAGTCAAGGAAACCAATCTCTTACAGCCAAATAATCACTAAAGTCTGGGACTCCCAATGAAATTAGTGACTATATACTACTTTACTTACGCAAAAACAGACACCTCACACTGTAAGCCATATCTGTAATTGAATAAGCGTTAAGTACCTGACAAGATTGGGCAAGACATCCAAGCTTGATATTGGTTTTGAGGATTTTAGGTTTTCTTTCCAAAAATAGAAGATTACTATTTTGAGAAACTTACTTATTTTATAAACTTTCTAAATCTAGAAACATGCTAAAAATAGAAATTTCTAATTTAATATTTTATTAAAGTTTTCGGTTGGGTCACAAATTATAGGCCCAATTCTTGGCCCAAGACCACAGAATTCCAATTGGCCCAATAATTTGACATAACCGAGTCGGTTCATTAATTTTGATCCAAGACCAAATTAACTACTAAATCCAACTGGTTATTTACTAAACCAGACCAGCTCTAAATTATTTGGTCCAACCAAATCAAACTTAGACCAGCCTTCGGTTTAGGTTAAAATTCAATTTTGAATTTAAATCCGGTTTAACCAGAAATTAAATAATACCAATTGCATTAAATAATTTCCAGCAAACCGCGATTTGGTTAACCGCTTGAACCACCAATTAAATTGGATCGGTTCGGTTAAGTCCAAAATCAGGAAGAAATAGAATGGTCTAACCAATCAATTTTAGCTGATTTTGACCTAACTTGCGGGTTAAGCTTAAGCTAACAATGAAACACAATCGGATTGATCGGTTCATTGTCGCGGGTTAGGGAAGGACGAACCGCGAAGCTCGGCTGAACCGATTGGCTACTCGCGGAACGTATGCCTCGCCAGCATATCGATCGATATGACGCTCACTCGTCGATCGATACTCGCGTGCATCAGCTCGTAGCGATCGGGTCATCGGGACAACGAGAAGCAATCGATCCGATTGATATCGATCGATATCACGCTCCCTCGTCGATCGATACGGGCGTCCACTTCGCTTACCGATGGGTTTCAATCGGTTCATGCGATTTACATATTAGGTTTTCAAGTTTTCTAATCAAATTTCTTAACACAAATTCGATTCTAAACATTTAAAACAACCTAAAATGATCCAAACAGCAAAAACTTAGCGACCTAGGCTCTGATACCACTGTAGGATTATGTTGGTTCATAGGTTTAATTATCAGATTACAACCTATCACATAATCAACTAGGATCTAGGTGATTTGCAGTTGAATCATAAACAGATCAGGATCATTACCTTATGATTGCAGCGGATTGATCAAAGGAATGAAGAGATCACTGAGAGCTGATGATTACCGGCTCCTCCTAGGTATCCACACGCTTACAAGCTGCTGGATCAGGCTGCTAGACCAAGCTGGAACAACAGAGAGAGAGGAGGACGGCCAGACCTAAAATCGCAGACCCCTTAGGCTTACTGGCGCCTCCTCTTCCTTATATGGGCCCAAGTAATTAAACTAATGACTTATTAGGCTTTTGGGCCCAAGACCCAAATCAGACAAAAAGACTGTATTTTGTCTGGCCCAATTCTCTGTACAAATACAGTAAATGTCTTGCATCTTACTGTATTAATTCCTTGTTAACTTTCCCGTTAGCTATGGTGTGTGACCCTTAGGGATCATACAATACTGGTAATAAGTACTTAACTTATAGATCAAGAGCGGGCTCTAGCAAGTCATCATGACCACCCAGTATTTATGACTTATGTCTGATCTCGACACTTATCATACTTTCTAGAGATAGCACAGTAGATTTCAGGACATTCCCAACAATAAGACCAACATCTCACCACAATCACTTTATCCTCTTCCCAAGCAATACAGCTTCCAAGTGCATCTTCCATGTATTCTATCTCAGAAGTTGTCCTCCACACTGCAGCATTTTTAACTTTCACCACATCCTCGAATACTCTACATGCACCAGGGCCCAAAGGTACAAAGTGCACACGTTGGTTAGGATCATTCGATGACCAACGTCCCTCACCAACGATGACCTTCTTTCCTGCTAGATCCAGGAGCTTGCATTTTTTATTTTCCTTGAATTTGGTACGCTACAAGAACATAAAGCCAAAAAAACCACAAAATCAACAATCAACTTCAAGAAGCATACCATAAACAATCATCTATATCATAAAACATAAATTACCCCTGATCTGCGAGGAGGAGATGCTGGAGTTACTGGTAACTTTTCACGCACAGACTTCTCTTTCAAACCCGAGGCTGGTTTCTTTGTAGGAGCTAATGGAGTTATAGGAGATGATTGGCACTGATTAGTAGGACTAACTCCTTTACACTTGGATGGCTCTACATCAGGAGAAGTTGGAATTCTTCCATCAACTGCAACTCTATTTGCAGGCCATGCTACAAAACAGTTCAGATAATCCTCCACGGTTCTCTTCTCAACCGTAGGCCTTCATATAAATGCCTTTGGGTTTAATACCTCATCCACAAACACTTTTATTGAATTTGGACCAAGAGGAAGACCATTAACCAACGCCTTAGGTTCTCGAGTCTGCCATCGGCCTACAGCAACCACTTCCTCATTTGTAATATAGTCCATAAGTTTGCATTTGTTATTTACAAGTGTAGATGAACTCTATAGAACAAAGATGAAAAAAACACCATGAATTAAAAATAATCAAATCAGACTCATAGTGATGAAGAGCATTTTTAAATAAGAAAAGCTAAGAATATTAACCTTAGGATCAGTGTCTTCTGGAATCAAACCTCCATTAGGAACACTACAATAATCGGTTGGCCATGCAATCATTTCTCCAACTGCATCTTCAATAGTAAATATCTGATGTGCAGTTTGATTGCAGTTTCTACTAAAACTTTATCTGATTTGATTGCAGATTCTACTAAAACTTTCACTGCGTTAGGCCCTAGAGGAATCCCATCAACTAACTCATCAGCATCATATGAAACAACCCGTCCCTCAGCAACATTCTCATCAGAAGAAGACCAGTCAACCAGATAACACTTGGGAAGTGACCTGGTATTGACACTCTGCATAGAGAACAAGCAATTAGAAATCAGCTCATAGTGAGACATCAAGAGTTAGATGAAGCACGAGGAACTCAATTCTTACTTTGTGAATAGAGTTTTCACCCACATCAGTCTCTTGTCTCTGTCATAGGAGGAACAATTCCAATTAGTAACATGATTCTGCAAATCCATATGTATAGGTATTGTAAAGAAAGTAGACGAACCTGGTTATTCATTCTGGCAATGACCTGTTGTAAATCTTGAACCTCTCTCTGCAATGTTATCTGTTTTTCTTCCATAGAAGCCATGCAGTTGCTCTGGACTTAGAGACAAGCCAATTTGGTCATGCTAATGCCTCTACCCATTGCTCTCAACCGGCCAGGATTATCAGGTCCCAAGATCCGTGTTAGCATGTCTTCCTTTGGGTTCATTGTCCTTGAATCTGATGGACCTTCGAGTTCTATCTCTGATGCCTTTCTCTGGAATCACAATGCCAATTACTTAAGCAACTTGCAGCAATAAATCCAATTCATTGATTCAGTTATAACAACAAATAGAACTTACTATCTTTTCAGCCGCATTCACATTGACAGGCGTACCATCCTTCTTAGTACGAGATTTGACCCAAACTCTTAGCCTCGATACCTGAGATGGTTATGTGCTAGTGTTTATTAAATCCTCTCTCAGCCTCATCATTCCTCTACACCCACAAGTGTGAGGGATCTGCTTCTGTCTTCTCTGTCTGTATGAATCACTGACAACCTACATTGGAAACCAAAGAAACTAATGTTGATAGTCTCAAGGACAACATACTACAGGTGACAGATGAGTGAATACCTTGAAGGAGCTACTAGTCTTCTCTCTGACAAATTTCCGCCATTCCGTTGTATTAACATTCTTTGGACGCAGATTCATCCTACCTTTAACGGTTTTAGCATTCCTGACAGAGGAGACAAGGCGTGATTTGGATGCTCTCCAAAGACATCCCATTTGCTTAAACACAACAGCCTTTTTGAACTCTTCATCCATGTCAAATCTCGCCTGTATTCAGTTAAAGGACTGTGAGACAGTAAATTCCAATTTAAAAATTCATATTAGTATAAGTATATTAGTATAAGTGTAGTCAGATTACCTCAATAGACTTCCAGAGCACTGTTTTGATATCTTCACTAACTTTTTTTCAATTCTCCACAGTGACAGGAACATGCTCACGTACCAAGGGACCTAAGTAGGATGATAACAAAACAGACCCTGGACCACAAGGTTCTCCCAAGTCAGTGAAATCCACATGTTCCCTTTCATTCGGATCTTTGGCAATATGTTTCATCCTAGATGGTCCTCTGCGTCTTTTAAGTTGTGGTTCATTGACTCTATCATTCTCATGTTCCTGTTCTTCTTCTCTGGTTTCCTTGTCATGGTCCATCTCAGTGTCAACATTCTCATCATCCTCTGCTTCTTCTCTGGTTTCCTTGTCATGGTCCATCTCAGTGTCAACATTCTCATCATCCTCTTCTTCTTCTATGGTTTCCTTGTCATGGTCCATCTCAGTATGTACATTCTCATCATCCTCTGCATCTCTTCTGGTTTCATTGATATGGTCCATCACACTTTCAACATGCTCAGCATCTTCTGCATCCTCTCTGGTTTCCTTGTTATGTTCATCATCAATTTCTTCATTCAGATCACCTGTCACAATCTGCTTCTTCAAAGGTACTCCAGAATGATTCACTGCAGGAGGGTTCTCTTCTTCCTCCATTCCAACCAATTCCTTTTCTTGCAGCTCTTTCTTTTCAAAAACCACATCAGGGACTTTGTCAGTGGATATCTTGGCCTCCTTTGTCTTTTTTGCTCGTTTGTTCTTGCGATTACCCATCTTAGTTCACCTGAAACATGAAAACAAATTGTCAAATTACATTATAAAGATGAACTCGATCACAGACATAGAACACACAATCAAACCAAAGTAATCAACACTTAACAAGAATATCAAATCAATCCATTCTCATTAGCAAAAAAATTAAAGAACACATAATTTCCAACATCAATCCAAAAAACAGAAAACATTTTAGACTTAAATTCCTTCACAGTCAGGCCGAGCATTTCTAGATTCATCAGCCAAGTCATCAGCATCCATAGCTACTAATGCTGGCAATGGACCAACATCTGCATTTCCATCTTCAACATCTTCCTCACTGTATCTTCTTGTAGGACCTCTCATTGCTACATACCAGCTTGATGTCTCATCTACTTTGGAGTAAAATATTTGCTTGGCTTGAGAGGCTAGTATATATGGATCTCTGGCGAATGACACTTGATTTTGGTTGAGGTTGACAAGAGTAAAGCCGTCTTCTATCTTGACTCTGTTACCTCTATTTGCCCATTGACAGCGGAATACAGGAATGTAGAAGGTATTGTAATCAAGCAGCAAAATCTCCACCACTCTGCCATAATATGATACCAAGTCAACCATCTGAGCTGTATCTCTTGCACTAGCTCTACACATTATCGTGGCTTCATATAAAATCCCACTGTTCTGTGTTTGCCTGTCAACTGAGATGGTGTTAAACCTCATCCCATTTATTATGTAACCTGTGTACGACCTTGTGCTAACACGAGGACCGTAGGCCAACCATTTCAGCGTTTCTTCATGTTCTTCTGAAGTTATAGGTATCTACAAAAGAACATAAATAATGTCAGTATATACTAAAGATAAATATGTCTTAATGACAAAAATATCTCGGTTATAACTCAAACTAAAGCTTGCATGATCTTTTAACCAAGATGCAAACTGCTTAATATGCGTACTCCATAACTTTGTGGCATCATGTCTACATCTTTCGCTAGTGTCTTGTAGATGTTGTAGGTGCTTGCTAGAAATAGATCAACATAAAGTGTGAGTATTCATCAGGAAATACATATTTAAAAATAGCCAAAGAAAATGTGTAAAACTTACTCCACATAAGGTTCAAACATTGCCAAATTCTGAATCACAGCTAGATGGGCAATGTCCTTATCCTTCTCAGTAAGAACATAAGAAGTGGCTGCGGATATTGGACAACCCTCCAATATAGAGCTGCTCGCAAAATCAGTATTTCTATCAGGTTTATCCACAACACTTGTTGTGTTTTTCAGGAACTGACTGCAAAACCGCATGCATTCCTCGGCGAGATACGCTTCAGCAATGCAACCTTCTGGTCTTGCGGGGTTTCTTACATAATCCTTCAAAACTTTCATGTATCTACAGACAAAGAGAATTGAACATTAGAAGCATGATTATTGCATAAGCTAACAACAAATTAGTTATAAAGTGTACCTCTCAAAAGGGTATATCCAACGGAAATGCACTGGCCCACATAACCGAGCTTCCCTGCCTAGATGAACTGTCATATGCATCATCACATTGAAAAAACTTGGAGGAAAGAACCTCTCAAACATGCAGAGAGTTTCCACAATTTCAGTTTCCATTACTGAAATTGTCTCTCTATCAATTACTCTCTGGCACAGATGATTGAAGAATGCACATAGGCATCCAATAGCTATCCTAACATCTTTAGGTAATAAACATGCATATAAAAAACATTGGAGATCAAAGATAGTACATCTAGTGATATAACATAAAAAATTCAAAGACCCTCAGGTGATACCTCTAATCGCAACCGGAAGAAGCTGTTGCATCAAGACATGGTAATCATGTGATTTCATTCCTGTAACCTTATATTCTTCTAGCTTAACACACCTTGAAATATTAGAGCAGTACCCATCCGGACCTCTGAAGTCCAATAAACGCTTAAGGAATATTTTCTTCTCTTTGTTGGACAAAGACCAAGGAGCTGGAGGAAGATATGTTCTTTTTCCACGGGGTTCAGGATGTAAATCCTTCCTAATGCCAAGTAGTTCTAGATATTTTCGAGCGTTAAGGCCATCTTTTGATTTTCCACAGTGCAATAGTGTAGCAACAAGGCTTGCAGCAACATTTCTCTCCACGTGCATCACGTCTAAATTATGTCTAACTGGTAGCTCCTATACATGATCAACACATATAAGATCAACATTGTTAAAGAAATGTAGAATAGATTATTTCAAGGAAGAGAGAAATGAAAAAATAAACATATACCTCCCAATAAGGAAAGTTGAAGAAGATTGACCGCTTCTTCCATCTAGATAGCTCCACCTCATCTACTGGTTCTTCCTCTTCTCCTGGCTCACTGGATTCATCATCTATATTGGAGTCTGATCCTACACAATCTTTCATCTTCCTTTTCCTTCCAGAAACTTTCACATTTCCAAAATCATTCTTGTAATTTTTGAGTAACGGGTATATATTACGACCACTCATAATCCTATGTCTTCTCCCATGCTCAACTTTACCATCAAACCATGCTTTCTTTCCTCTATAAGCATGTGTGGGAGGCAGACCTTTCCGATGGCCCATATATACATGCTTCTTGCAATTACTCAACCACAAATTATCTGTGTGTTTCCCACACACAGGGCAAGCCATTTTTCCCTTTACTTTAGAGCCGGCAAGATTTCCATAAGCAGGAAAATCTTGAATGGTCCATAGAAGCATGGCTCTTAATGTGAAAGTAGTGTGACTGAATGCATCATACGTTAACTCTCCTTTCTCCCACAGATGGTTAAGATCCTCTATAAGTGGTTCTAAGTACACATCTATATTGTTTCCAGGTTGGCTTGGACCAGGAATCAACAATGACAACATTATGTTCTCCTCCTTCATACACTTTTCAGGTGACATGTTGTAATTCACTAGCAATACAAGCCAAGCACTATAGTTAACATTTTTCATGTTAAAAGGATTAAACCCACCCGTCGAGAGTCCAAGCCGAAGTTTACTTTCTTCAGCAGCAAATGACGGGTATTTGTCGTTCATCTGATCCCAAGTAACAGAATCTACCAGATGACGGCTTTTACCATCAGTGCTCTTATTACGGAAATTCCACCTTAGGTCCTCCGCCATTTCCTTAGACCTGAACATTCTCTTCAGACGTGGTATTAACGGAAAATACCTAAGAACCTTTTTTGGAATACCTTTCTTCACATCACCGGTTCGCGTGTTAATCTTCCATCGTGAGGTGTTGCATTTTGGACAATTGTCTAGCTGCTGAAACTCCTTTCTGAATAAACAACAATCATTCACACAAGCGTGTATCTTCTCGTAACCCATCTCAAATGATCTCAGAAACCTCTTCACCTCATACAAGGATGTGTGCAAGACATTATCCTTGGGTAGCATCTGTGGCAAAGTCTCGAGTAGAAGATCAAAGCTTCTATCAGACCAACCACTCTATGTTTTTATCCTGAAGAGTCAAACAATCGCTGAGAGCTTGCTGTGATTTACACAAGTTGGATACATAGGTGTTTCTGCAAGCTTTGCAAGAAACTCATCTTCTTGCTTATCCTCACCCTCGGCAACCTCACTTAAGTCACCTTGCCTAAGAAGCTCTTCATCCACAACCTCAGCTGCTTGGTATAAACCTAAAATCTCTTGGTTCCACTGACTTGCATTGCTACTACAGTTTGTCCCTGATATCACTTCTCCATGATGATACCAATCCTCCCGCATCTTGTAAATCCAATCCATTCCCCTTGTTACAAGATGATCAACAACAACAACACTAGATGGGTGACGATCTACGTTGCGACAGTCAATGCATGGGGAAATGATCATCTCATTGTCTCCTAAAGCTGCACCAACAGACCTTACAAAGTCCCAAGCACCTCTCTCATAACCATACTCAACTCTTCGGTTTATAAGACATACGAAAGCATCAAACAATAGCAACACTCAAACACTTTTTAATCACCCATTAAAGACTTAAGTATATATAGTTTTTCATTTACCTGTTAAGATGGACCAATGACTTTTCGATCATTTCTATGTTCTAACCAATAAGCAACAGAAAACAAACTCGTAAGAATACCTCAAACATCAAACAATCACATTGTCATTCACAATAGCAGAAATAAAGAGTCAAGTATTAAATCAAGCAGAGACTTAAAAGCCAGAAACAATTAATCAAATACTCAAGCAAGACATATTAAACCAATAAGCTACATAAACCAGAAATGCAAAGTTAAATTTGGATGAAAATAATAACCTCTACAAGCTCCTGCAGCTTCGTTGTAAGAGTTAAAGTCGTCTACACCAAAAAAAGAAGCCTTCGGATCTCCTTATGAAGCAACCCAAAATCTGTAAATCCATATCATGAAGCTATTCAATTGTAATGAAAACAAAATAACAAATTACAGACGAACAAGAACCAAAAATCGATTATTGCTGCAATTAGAGGTACTTGAAATTAATCAGAGAAAACGAAGATGCTTTGGATGAGGAATTAGTTCTAGGGTTCAGAACAGGCGAAATCATAAGTGGGGTTCACCTCGAATTTGCAGACGGCGACAACACCGGAGGAAACGACACCAAATCACGCCGGAAGAGAGCTGATTTTCAGTTCTGATCTACTTTCTACACACCGAATAAAAATGAGAATTGAGTCTACAATGGTTGAATATGTGATGGGAAATCTGTTCAGTGTAACAGAATCTAGAGAGAGAGAAGTAGAATTTAGGAAATTCAGAGATTTTATGAGAGAGCTTTGCATGTACGAACCTGAGAATGGCGGAAAAAGAAAAAATGGCTAAGTAATTTTGCCTCCAAAAGAATAAAGTTGTCATTTTTATGTTCCCGCGTATCGATACTTATTACTAGCACTAATTTAACTCTAGTAAAAGGTTGGTATAAGAATTTAACAGTTTTAGTAGCAGTTGGTGAATTAGTGCTACAATGCCGTGCTACCAATGCCCATATTTCTTGTAGTGCGTAAAGCTGGAGATGTTGGTGCGTCCATTGTGTATGGTTTTTTTGTCAAATTTCCATGCTTTTCCTAAGGGGATATGACATGTTTCGATTGACACACCATGACATTTAACTTCATCAATGTAGTTACCTATGATAAATGACACGATGACATGCTCATTGATCCTTAGCTCAGTCTTATCATTGAGCCACTTGAATCGGAATTAACTTGGATGTATGGTCTTTCTAAACCTAGATTTTCAACAAGATACCTACTAGCCACGTTGGTGCAAGAACCACCATCTATGATTAAACTACATACCTTGGATTGTATGTTGCATCTTATAGGGAAGATGTTCTCCTTTTATATTGTATATGGCTTTAACATAACACTTAGAGCTCTCCTTGTCACTATAATCTCTCTAATTTCTGGAAAATCATTGACTTCTTCTTCAGATTCAGCTTGCTCTTCCTATGCCTAATCTTGTGACTCATATTTACCATTGTCCTTGAGGATCATCACCCTCTTGTTTGAACATTTGCTTGCATAGTGACCCGGAATTTTGACCCCAACAATATTTTACTAATTGGTGGTTGATATTGTTAGCTTTATAAACATTATGTCATGCAAAATTAATTTACATGCACCCTAAGATCTTTAAACATCTAGTTCATGGGTGGCAAGTGTGAGAGCAAGTGTCAAACATTAGTTTTTTAATATGCCATGTGAAAACAATAGTTCATGACTAAGCCGTTAAATACATGACATGTGTCTTTACCACTTGTCTTCTTAAGTTCATTCCACTTGTCCTCTTAAATACATTAGAAATGTAACTCCTTAATCTCAATTTAATTGGTTACCAAATATTATTAGAATAGCAATCCCATTAATAAAGTAATTAAATATAAGACAACATACATGGATAAGAAGTTCTTACAGATATTTACATTAATCGATAACAAAGTTAACGAGAAATCTTATAAGGCCCGCTAAACCCCAAAAAAATTATCGCGCCTAAAATATCATAAACCTCCAATACCCTAACCATTATAACCTCTCTCAAGTTCCTTTCGTATTCCATTTATTTCTCTCTACGGAAAATTCATTGCAAGAAAACAATGGCTTAAAAGCAATACCAATTCCTTTCGAAGATCAACAAGTCGACGACGAAATGGAGTATGAGATTCAAGGTCCTTCAGTCTTGGATGTTTCAAGAGGTCTTCACCGGCAAAACCATCATACTACTTTTGGTGGATGAACAAGTTATTTTTTTAGTATAATGATACATTTAAATTTTTACGTCTTGCATTGTTCTTATGTTGTATAAAGTTTTAAGTCTTGCACTTTATAACAATAGGGCCAAAGGATAGAAGGAGAACTATGGATGTTGGAATCTTCGAGTAGCTGTTATAATCTGAGATCCACTGGTTTCAATGGGATAATGTTCATATCCTTGATAGAACAATGTTAGGCCGCTTGACATATAGTTTGTTCTCTTTGTGTCGAATCAGTTTGAGTTTAATCTGGAGAATTTCATTCCTTTGACTTCAAGCCTATACATGGCGTTTCATACGGCATTCTAACTTGCACTTATAAAATCGGTATACTTTTGTTTTAAGGTTATAAGTTTTATGGGACTTTATTATTTATTAGATTTGGTTACGGATTTGTTTGGTGTTTTTTTAGATATAGATTTGATTGGTGTTGTGCATAGAATTGATGGTTTCGGAAAAGATATAGTGGATCCTTCAAAGGATCGAGAAACAAATTACTAGAGGATTTTTCAAGTAAAAGTCCCAGTTAGATATTTGGAGTAAGTAAAACTTCTATTTATTTCATTAAAATATTATTAGAATGTCTGAAAACTTATTTGTAGTTAATATTGGCAGAAACAAGTCACTGGATTGTGTGGTCAATGATGATCTTGCTGTTAGGCTGGTGAAGGCATGAGACAAAAGTTTGAATTGGATATTGTTCTGCTTATTCTAATGCTTTAATATCGTCAAAGACAGTGGTGGTATGATTAAATTTCAAACCGTTTGTAAACTTGTTCCAGTTACTGTAAAATGAAATTTAAATTAAAAATTGATTAGGGTTGATGCGATTGGAGGCTATTCAACGAGTTTTTAAGATACGCTTTGATGCATATGAAGTTTAATCCGTGATTTTGTTTCAGAGGTATTTATCTAACATCTCATAGTCATATAGTAATATATATGTTTTTTTGGGATATATGTGTTGTTGTTTTAATATATTTTTTTTCTTCTTCAGGTACCCTAAGCCTCCTCTATGTTAAGAATGTTGCACGTGGTTTGTTGGATTTGCGAAATGAACAACATGACTCATGGTTTATGAATTTAAATTAAATTTTTATTTATAATCCGCAATTTGTTTATGGTTTTATTTCGTAATTTAGTGTTTTTAATCATATTGCATGATATTTAAAAATTAAAACAATAATGAATGATGACCATAGTATTTAAAACATCAATAGTTTGGCAAATATATACTATTAATGCCATAATTGGTACTTATGATATTTTTAAAAATTGTTCAGCGATATTAAACATGGAAATATTATGCATGTTTAGAAATTTTTTAATATTTTGAATATTCAGCGCATCCGCGCAGACAACTAAACCAAATATCAAAAACCGATCGAAATACCCTAAACAACATAACCTCTCTCAAATTAAGACAGTCTCCTCCTTTCCGCCGTCATGTTATGCATCCGCTACGAGAAGGAATCTGTTAAAGTATTTCTTCTCATATTATACCTGATTTTTGTCTACAATCTTCAATAGTTTGTCGGAAAAAGTCTATATAGTAAGATTTTATTTTTGGTGGATTTACAATTGAAACTTTTATTATATATACATACTATACCAACCTTGGAATTTTGCTCTCCTCTCGCAGAGAAAACAGAGACGACAAGAGAAAATGACTAGGGAAAGGCGAGAACCCCTTTACTCCCTTAGTTCATCGTTTCTGATTTTGATTCTTCTCTCATCTGTCTAATCATTTTCTTCCTTTGATCTTGTCTTCCCAATGTGTTTACATTTAGAAAAATTGCTACTCTTAACGTATAAATACATGAATATGAAGCATGAGATACTCTAGGTTTGAACTTCGAGATTCCTGTTTTTATCTTATTTAAATTGAAATATGTCTGTTTTCAGAAGTATTGTACCATTGATTTTGATAGAGCTTCAAAAGGAAAACCTGGATGAGCTGGTTCAGCAGCTGTTCTGCGTGATTCAGATGGAACTGTCATCTCCTCCTACTGTGAAGGATTAGGCAATACACCCAACAACATTGCAGAATATAGAGGTTTAAATCGTGGTTTGGAGTCTACTTTAGAAAAAGGTTACGCACATGTGAAGGCCTATGGAGACTCTCAGCTTGTCGTTAACCATGTCAGTTGATTTACAGCTACAACCTATTTTCTCTCTTGAATCTTTATCTCTATACTTTATGATAGCTATCATTAAACATATGTGAGGTGAATGGCAAGTCAGAAATCCGAAAATGGCTGAGAAGTATAATAATACAAAAGAGTTTACCAGCCAATTCAAGTAATTTGATATCAAGCATATTCCCAGGTTATTTCACATATCCTTTTGTGTTTTGAATATTCGATTTAAAGATGGCTAAGATTGTCTGGGTTTGTCTAATTTCCAATTGCAGGAATACAACTCTGAAGCTGATAGCCATGCAAACTACGAGACCCATCTGCAAGGTGAGAAATGAATCTTCAATACTGAATTCAATTATATTTTCCCACAAAAATAGTCAAAGTTTGATGGTGTTTTTGTTCTTCTATTATGCATATTCAGTGGCCAGACTCAAGTGATTCCATGCAGGAAATACTACTCAAGTAGAGATCTTCGTGTCCTTCATGCCTAGAAGAACATGCCTCTAAGCTTTTTTTCTCACCAGAACATGTTCCGTTTCGAAGAACAAAACAATGTATTTCGTTAAGCATCAGTGAGGATTACGAACTATCAGTTCCTTATACTAAATATCAGTGAGGATTACGAACTATCAGCTTTCCTTTTCCAAGGTGGCAATATGGAAGGTTTCCAATGGGGAAATATCATTTCCATTAAAAAACTTTGTCATTTTTGCTTTCTATATAGACCATAATATCCACGGATATGTCTCGTTGCGGTGTTGATGTCGGTATACAACGTTTCCTGGCCGTGATGGATAGTCCGAAAGGCCCCAAACATGAAAAAAGAAACTTATACTTTTATCTTCATATATCTAGGGCATCTCCAACTCATTACTATTTTTGTCTTTAAATGCTATAATAAAGCAAAATCAACTACAACTTAGCTTTATATCTTGCTCTAATATAGAGATTGCTCTTTTTCCCTCTATATATAGAGGAGGAAATAACAATATTCTATAATAGAGTAAAACTTTTAAATTTGCACGTTTATTACTATATAGATTTTTCTTTATTTTAAAATTAAATTTTTTTATTTGCATATATTTTTTATTTTTATTTTAAATTTATTACTATAACTAAAAATTATTAATAGTTTTATACATATATGTAATTTTGTTGCTTTTAAAAATATTTTGATTTTCTAAAAGTTTTGTATAGTAAAAAGGAATAAAAATTTTTTTTGTAACTTTATAAATAAAATGTAATATTAATAAAACAAAAAAATATATTAGAAAGAATATTCGATTTTAGAAAAATATATTAGAGTAGAACCCATCTCTATTATAGAATTCTTTTATTTTATAGACAAATATAGAAAAATACATTAGAAATAGTCTTACCTCTAAATTATTACCATTCGTATATTGTATGCTGTTGAAAAAGTTTAGTAATGTAAATTTTTCATCGCTAATGATTAAGAGCTGAAAAACTTGATAACATATTTATCAAATTAATTTTTGGGGGTCAATATCAATTTAAAGTTTAATATAGTTTGGTCATATAATTAAATTAAAAGTTTTATATTAAAAAAATTGAACTAATTATGTGAAGACAAGTATTATTTTTATTTTTTTTGTCTAATGGGAAGACAAGTATTATATGTCTCTTAAGAGGAATTTCTTACAATTTTCTCTCATTTTGTTTTGTATTTTTGTAATAATGAGAAATTTATCGAAATATTCTAAGGAAAACAGTGAATTCTTATTTTAACATTGAACGGTGGTCTCGATCATGTTTTAAATTTTATTTATATTCATTATTTTGTAAATTAGTCCCAAATAATAATTAAGTCTTCTTGGGATTAAATTAGTCCATGGATTCTTTTTGTCAACAATGTAATGCTTAGACTTAAGATTTAACTGGAGGTTTTTAAAAAATACGATTTAACGATGATCATAATTTATCTGGATATGTTTTTACAGATTAAACCAAAACCACTTGATGTGGAAGGTAGGACCAACTCTCTCTCTTTAGAAAATCCTCCATCTTCTCATTAGACTTTTCTTTCAAATTATTCCGGTTCCAGCTGTCGGTTTATCGGCTTTTGTTACGCCAACAATCAGATTACTTTTGTTTTGTCTTCGCTGCAGTTTCAGACCGTCTTTACGGACCGACTTTTGTCGCTAAATAATCTTCGGCGTTTTCCTCCTCCTCTTTTCTCTGTAATATGAAATGGGAATTCGTCGACTTGCTTATTCCGAATTGATGTCGAACTTGGATTTTCATAGATCCGGATTTTCTGTCCATTTTTCGTTCTTTTCCATGGTGCTCCTCCACCACAACGCTGTCGTTCGGTTTCTCTTTCCATCCTCGTCGCCGTATGCTTAGAGTCGGTTAGTATTTTTGTCTGATTGATTTGAATGGATCCGAAAAGTTCTATTGCATCTTTGTGGTCTTGATCCCTTTGTTGATTACCTATCAATGAAGCGCTTTGATTCTAGTGACAATGGTGTAAAAGGTAACAATTCTTATTTGTGATGTGGTGTTCTTGTGGTGGTTTTGATGGTTTAGATCGGCTGGAAGACCCAGTTGTAGCGACGATGGAATAAACACATTGACCGAAAATATCATTGGCATTTTGCATGTTGCCGCTTCACTAGAGCTTGACGCGTGGCAGTTTCTCCGGCAAATAGACACGTACATCTCGTGTTTATCAGAACTGGAAAACCAATCCAGTTATTGTCAATTTGGGCCGATGTTTAGTTAAGTCCGTTTTGTACACATTTTATATCCTACAGCCCTATACTCTCTCATGTAACTGTCCATTAAAGTTTTTAATATAATTAATTATCGAGAAAAAAATAGAAAACCAAAACCATTTTTGACAATAGCGGATCATAATTTATTTTTCTTAGCGCTTATCTTTGGTTTAGCGAATGGATTTCTAGTTCCAACGACATAGAGCTGCTCTGAGAAGTGGTTCCTTTGTTGGATAGGTTTAAGGACGTGTCCCGGAGGAGATCCCAGCCGGATTGCCCCCAATCCGAGGCATTGAGCACCAGATCGACCTCGTTCCCGGAGCCTCTCTACCGAACCGACCGGCGTAGCGAATGAACCCGACGGAGGCCAAAGAGTTAGAAAAGTAGATTCAGGACCTCATGTTCAAGGGCTATACCCTCGAGAGTCTCAGCCCATGTGCCGTTCCGGTCTTATTAGTCCCCAAGAAAGATGGATCATGGAGCGATCAACAACATCACCATCAACTACCAGCACCCGATACTGCGTCTAAACGACATGTTGGACAAGCTGCACAGAGCATATGTTTTCTCTAAGATCGATCTACGGAGTGGCTACCATCAGGTAAGGATGAAAGAAGGAGACGAATGGAAGACAGCGTATAAAACCAAGCAGGGACTATATGAATGGCTCGTCATGCCGTTCGGTTATACCAACGCTCCCAGCACTTTCATGAGGCTCACGAACCAAGTCTTACGAGTTTTTATCAGTAAGTTTGTGGTCATTTACTTTGATGATATTCTCATTTACAGTAAGTGTTTCTCCGACCACCTCATGCACCTTGAGCAAGTAATAGAGACTCTTTGTCAAGAAGGCCTTTATGCGAACCTCAAGAAGTGCACGTTCTGCACTGATCAGCTGGTTTTCCTAGGCTTTGTTGTGAGCTCGCAGGGACTAGAGGTGGATCAAGAGATGGTTAAGGCTATCCAAGAATGGCCAACACCGACCAGCATTGGCCATGTCCGAAGTTTTTGTGGATTGGCTAGTTCATACTGAAGGTTCGTCAATGATTTCAGCGCCCTAACTTTGATAAGAATTTCGAGATTGATTGTGTTGCTTGAGGTTTAGGGATCAAAGCTGTACTCACGCAGGGAGGACGACCCGTGGCCTACTTCAGCAAAAAATTCAATGGAGCCACACTCAACTATCTGACCTACGATAAGGAGATTTGTACGCATTTTTGAGCTCATTGGAAACGTGGCAGCATTACCTTCTGGCCAATGAGTTTGTGATCCACACCAATCATGAGACCTTAAAGCATCTACGGGGACAGACAACGCATAAGAGGAGGCACGCGAAATGGCTCGAGTTCGTGGAGATGTTTCCGTACATCATCAAGTACAAGAAGGGCAAGGAGAACATCATGGCAGACGCTCTATCCCGGAGATACACATTGATCAGCACCATGGAGGCCAAAGTTTTGGGGTTTGAGAAACTTAAGGAGCATTATGACGCTGATCTGATTTTGGTGCGATTTTTTAGGAATGCAGTAAAAGAGCTAAGGGACCATTCTACTTGCACGATGGCTTCCTGTTCCGAGACCGACGACTATGTATTCCACAAGGCTCGATGCGAGACCTACTGATCCGTGAGTCCCAGGGAGGCGGCTTGATGGGAAACTTTGGTGTGGACAAGACGATGACCGTTCTGTCCGACCATTTCTTCTGGCTGCACTTGAAAAGAGACGTAGAGCGTTTCTGTTCTAATTGAATCACATGACTAAAAAATGTCCAGGTCACATCCTTACAGTCTTTATATGCCCTTATTGATTCCTAACATGCCTTGGGTAGATATTTCTATGGATTTCGTATTAGAGTTACCTAATATCAGGCACAAAAATTCTATATTCGTGGTGGTTGACCGATTCTCGAAGATGGCCCATTTCATACCAAGCGCCAAGAGGAATGACGCGACTCAGACGGCCGACCTATTCTTCTGAGAAGTAGTGCGACTGCACAACGTACGTCGGACCATTGTCTCTGATCGAGATATGAAGTTTCTGAGCCACTTCTGGAGGACTCTCTGGAGGAAACTCGAGACTAAGCTGCTTTTCTCTATGACTTGTCAAACGCAGACAGACGGCCAGAACGAGGTCGTCAACCGCACATGATCAGCCCTCTTACGGGCCACGGTCGGTTAAAACTTAAGAAACTGGTTAGATTGTATTCCGTATGTTAAATTTTCTTATAATAAAGCTAACAACTCTGCTACTAAGCTTTCACCTTTTGAGATTGTGTATGGATTTAAGCTAGAGACCCCCATAGATCTCAAGCCATTACCGCCACTGGAGTTTGCCAACCAAGATGGAGAACGCAAGGCCGAGACCATTAAGAAGCTGCACCAGAAGGTCAAGGATAACCTGGAGAAGAAGACGGCCTAGAACAAACGACAAGCCGACAAGAAGAGGAAGGAGATCACCTTTGAGCCCGGAGATTGGGTGTGGTTACACATGCGACCCGAGGTTTCCAAACCAACAAAAGTCAAAGCTTGCACCACGAGGACATGGGCCGTTCCGATTCCCGAAAAAAGATCAACGATAACACCTACAAACTCAAACTTCCGGGTGAGATGAACATTTCGTCGAGCTTTAATGTTTCTCATTTATCTCCTTTTTGTGTAGGTGATGCGGTTCTGAAGATAAAACCATCTCATGAGGGTGGGAGTGATGAGGACATCGGCTCGACCGAACCTGATCATACCGACCGAGACGAACATTCCTGACAATGGTGAGCGCGCCCCGGACCCGAGCCGGACAGAAGAGCCTCACAGAGAAGTTCAAGCGAGCCATGGAGCATATGATCACCAGGAGCAGCATAGACGACATCACAGAGCACTTGGACCATTTGGATCATTATCAGCCCATTCTGAGCCAACTAGGCTGGAGGATGTCCGAGACGACCGATCCCGACCACGACCATACGTTCACAACAGGATCATCCGTCAGGCCATTACTTAGGATCGACGATGCATCAGTGATCTTCACCATAGGAGCCGTTGATCCTTAGCCCATGTCGTCTATGTGGACCAAAGGATATACTCTGTTTCCCTTGCAAGGATCTTATCCCCCTGGTTTTCCTTGTAAGATTTTTAATGAGGCAACCCGAGGCTCGTTTCATCAAACAGAATGCACGGCCCATGAAGCCAAGGTTCCACCACGCCTAAGGGGCTTCTTTTGTCTTTATTTTCTGTTTTAATTATTGTAAAGCCTTAAGGCCCAATTCCTTTTAATTTTCTCTTAGGGTTTCGAAAACTAAAGGCTTATTTAGACTAACACTTGTATTCTTTTTTATTTCACGTTATTTGGCAAAGAAAACCCTAAAATCTTTTGAGTGTGTTGGAGGCCGTGAGTTGTAGAGAGTGGTTTCCCCTTGCAGCTCAAGACCAATCCGTTCATGTTGTGTTCATACAAGCATCAACCCATCATTACCATCAGCAGAGAGTGACTTTAGTCCAGCTGCTAGTGCTCCATCACTTTATCTCGTTTGTGGCATCAAGGAGAGCGACCTCACTCCAGCCTTAGCTTCTTCCTAAAACCGGTTCAGTGTGAGCTTCCCCCGAAGCTTACATCAGATTTGTGGAATGGAGTGTTTGAAGATAGCTTCAAGCTAAGGTTGTTTCCCTTCTCTCCAGGGGACAAGGCACAATCATTTGAAAAGGAACTCCCACAAGACTCAATCACATCATGGGATGATTGCAAAAAGGCTTTCCCCTTAAAGTTCTTCTCTAACTCTAGAACATACTGGTTTAGGAATGACATCTCCGTATTTTCTCAGACCAACAAAGAGACCTTTTGTGAGGCATAGAGCGTTTCAAGAGCTACAAAAATCAGTGCTCGCATCACGGTTTCTCTCAAGAGTCACTCCTTAGTAATTTATATCGTGATGTCTTTCCCAAGATAAGGATGCTCCTAGAAACCGCTAGCAATGGAAACTTCATAGGAAAAGATGTAGAAAATGGAATGGAGCTAGTGGAGAATCTTGTAGTGAGTGATGGTAACTACAATGAAGATTATGACAGAGCACCAAGGTGAGCAAATACTATTGAGGACAACTATCGAAAGAAAATCAAGGCTTTCAATAAGAAATTGGAAAAACAAATACTAGCTAATGAGAAGAAGAAGATCCACTACATTGGAAATTATGGAGTAAATCTAGAGTTTATTGAAATGGATCAAGAGGAGGTAAACTACATAGGTAATCAAGTAAACTTCCAAAACGGCTTCACCATCTTTATGATCTAAGGCTTTGTGCCTTTCAATAAACTACAAGGTTATGTTCCAAGGAAAAAATACCAAAGCCAACAAGGAGGTTTTCAACCTAAGCTTCCTTTCAACCCTCTACATCATGCTTCCACCTCCTTGGCTCAAGATCATGAAATGAAGATCATGCTTCAACAAATCATCCAAGGAAAAGCTAATGGAGCCATGGACTTTAGCAAAAAAATGGTAGACATGGACAACAAAGCTGACTCCAACTTCAAGGATCCCTCCTCTATGATGGATTCCTTGAGGTATAGGGTTGGACATTTGGAGAAGCTTAAGGGAAAATCTGATTTTAACCAACAAAACCATTACAATACCATCCACTCAAATGATGAGAATGAAATGGAAATAGATGAAACTGAAGCTCTTCTAAAAGGCTCTCCACATGAGAAGGATAAGGATGGAAGGTTAGATGAAGAAGAAATCATAGAGGTGTTCCTTCTTGGTCATTGTGCTGAATTTCTTGATGCTTCCATACATGAGAAGGGTGTCTCCAAGGTTAAGAGTATACCTACTTCACTTCAAAAGCTAGGATCCCCACGATAGTTCTCCTTATTTTGCAAACTTGGACATTTAAAGATTGATGATGCTTTGTGTGGCACCGGCTCAACTGTGAGTGTCATGTCTATAGAGCTGGTTGAGACGTTGGGAATCAAGAGTATAAAGAGGTACACATCTACTCTCACATTTGGAGATTTTTCAACCAAAGTACCACATGGAGAGATCAAGTATTATCCGGTCATTATTGGGATTGTGCCATACTACCGGACTTCATTTTCAAGAAGATGAAGAATAGTAAAAAGCTTCATTTACTCGTATGCACCGATTTCCTCAAAATTATCGGTGCAACCATAGATTTCATCAACAAAAGGGTAGTACTCACCTTGGTGAATGATAATATGTTTTCTCGTTGTAGTTTGTAATACAACATTATTAACGATAAAAATGGCTGGTTATATTTTCATGCTTCGTGTTCTCGCCTTCACTCTATGAAGCCTTACTCCATCAACACTTGTTGAACTATAACTAGTAACTTTGATATTGAGGAGGAAGGCTCTTTTCTAGTAATGGAAGCTTTGAGTTTTGTGGATCTGATGAGGACATCAGCTTAACCAACACTAAGCTGGACGAGCAAGATGGACCAGCCTCTACCAAGAAGCTAGCTGACCTGTTTCCGACCATGCGAGACGTACCAAGGACACGTTCGGGACATAGGAAGAAGCAGGCTGAATTCAACAATGCCATGGAGCAGCTGATCTCGAGGACAAGCATAGAAGACATCACGACCCAGCTAGGCCAGCTTGGTCAAGGAAAACCTGTCCTGAACCAGTTGGCCCATAGGATGATTCATACTGAAGCTGGCGGCCCATTTGATGCGACCACGCCCGGGCCCATACTCCGGACGAACGGACCGACCATGATCTTCTGCATCGAGTCAGACGATCCTTTGACCGGTCTACCTCTGGGATAAAGATCATACTCTTTTTCCCTTGTGAAGTTTTGTCCCAAATGGGTTTTCTTCAAAGGTTTTTAACGAGGTGATCCGAGGCCCATTCATTAGAGAGACAAGCCGGCCTCTTCTCTATTTCGTCCAAGAGCTTTCTTTTGTTTTAAGTTTATTTTTCTTGTTATTTTTTTAATTATTTTCGGTGGTCCAAGTGTTCTGGCCCATATGCTTTCAGTTGCAAGTTGTTTAAAACACTCTTTTTTGTTTAATAAAAAATACGCAAGTTTAAACTAAGAAAACCCTAAAGAATATGTGATCTCTTTCTCTCCTCTGCATGGCTGCCCCTTTGTAGGATCGACATATCTTGGTTTTGCTTGCTGCTCAGATTGTTCTCAGTGTTCTTACCGCTCATTAGCTCCTAGACCATCACCGATCACTCACTGACCAAGCTGAGAGTGCGTTCGGCCAGCAGCTTAGTCCCATCCGCCCATCATCTTCTCGGTTGTGAACCATCATGCCTCCCCATCTCACATCATCTGGTATCAGAGCGTAGGCTCTCGACACCGACGGTTACATCTTCCCTTTGCACTTTTATTTCTGTCCTTTATTGATTGCTTGGAAAAAAAAAAAAATTCGTCACTGTTTTTGTTGTTCATCGTCTCTGCTTTTGTTAATAGCTTTGCATCTGCTTGTTATTTGCTTCTGCTTGTTTTGCGCTTCATTCCTTGTTGCATTCATCTTATTTAAAAAAAAAGAAATTGTTTTCATCTGCATAGAGTTGAACTAGATATCGCATGTGCTGACCTATTTCTTGAGTTGAGCGGATTGGTTCAATTAGTTTAATTGTTTTAATCTTCAGAACTCATGATTATCATCTTTGTCTTGATTATCATCTTTGTCTTGATTATCATCTCTGGTTAATCTTTGTTTGCGTTTGTTATTCGGTCTATTGCCTTGCGATAGTTATTGTCTTAACTGCAAAAAAAAAAAAAAATTCATAAGGATTGTTGACGGCTGTTTTTGTGTAAGCATATAGCATTGAGGCATTGTTTAAACCAAATTTGGTTGAGATTAATTGGCTGGTTCGAATTAAGTATAGTTTCTATCCTTGGCACCGGTTAAGAGCTTTCCTTATTCTGCAATTGCATATATATATATATATATATATATATATATATATATTTTAAATCGCTTGTCTTGTTTCCTTTTTTATTTTGTGTTCCATATTTTATTTTCTTGTTGCGTTTAATCTCGTGTTAAGTGTGCAGAAGTAGATGGCAGCAGAATAGGCCAACCCGCTGGATGGACAGCCTGATCTCACCCAGCTCCTAGCTGCGATCCAAACGATCGAACAGACGCTCGGTGCCCGACTCGACCGACTGGAGCAGCACCGACCGCTCGACCAGCAGCATCAACCCGGAGCTCAGCAACCTCGACCCGGAGCACATCAACATCGACCGGGAGAGCCTCTGCATGGACCGGAAGCACCGCCACCTCGGTTCGACCAGCAACATCGACAAGGCCCGTACCGCGGACGAGTGGAATGACCAGGGCGCTTCCACGACGTCCAACTGGACGACACGGACGACGACACGGATAAGTTCGAGGACGGACGTTACGGACCTCGACCACTCTACCAGCGTGATCCCATTCATCGTGGACGCATACGAGAACAAGAGGTACAACGTCCATATTCAAATGATATTAAGCTAAAGCCTCCTACATTTGCAGGTAAGGTAGACCCGGAAGCTTACCTAGATTGGGAGCGAAGGATGGAGCATATCTACAATCATTACGGATATCCCGAGCATAGGAAGATCTCCCTTGTGGTTGCCCAGTTCATAGGGCACGCCCTATCATGGTGGGACCGGGACGTTGCGGAACGAAGGCGCCATCGGTACGAACCGATCACTACGTGGGCCGACATGAAGTTCCAACTACGACGCAGGTATGTTCTAATCCATTTCCACAGAGATTTGCAGAAACGTTTTCGTAAATTGATGCAGGGAACCAAGACGGTCGAAGAATACTTCGAAGAGTTCGAAAAGCTACGAAACCGACTTGAATTGGAAGATTCAGAAGAGTCCCTGATGGCCCAGTTCGTGGACGGACTGAACGATAAGATCGCTTGAAAGGTAGATATTTAACCTTATCACGATATGCCTGAATTGTTGCATTTGTGTATACAAGTTGAGCATCACAACAAGCGAAAGTCCACGGCCACAACCCGGCCTAGGACCAACACGCCTTGGACCGCACCGACTCCACGACCCCTTGACAAGAGTAATACAGTTGAGTTTGAGTCTTGGTTCAAGAAGGCGACCATTGAGACGTCTAAGCCCAACCGACCAGACCCATGTAAGTTCCCTAGCACGTCCCGTTCTAGAGATATCACCTGTTTTTAGTGTCAGGGTAAAGGACATATGGCTCGAGACTGTCCGAACCGGAGGATCATGATCCTGAACGAAGCTGGTGAGTACGAGTCTCAGGATGAACAGGAGGATGAAGACATGGATGAACTTGACACGGGGACGCCCATAGAGTATCCCGACTCTGGAGAGATATTGGTGATCAGGAGAGCTCTCAGTGCGCTTGTTGATCCCGAGATAGTTCAACGAGAGAATATCTTCCACACTCGGTGCACCGTAAACAACAATGTATGCAGTCTTATTATTGATGGTGGATCTTGTACTAACGTGGCAACCAGGCACATGGTAGACAAGCTTGGCCTCCAAGTGACCAAGCATCCGCGACCGTACCGGCTTCGATGGCTGAATGATGACACTGAGATCAGGATCGCAGATCAAGTAACCGTGCCTTTCAGCATTGGGCAATATCACGATCAGGTAGTATGCGACGTGGTTCCTATGCAGGTTGGACACCAATCGCTCGGCCGACCATGGCAGTTCGATAAGGAGTCCTTGCACAACGTACGGACCAATCATTACTCGTTCATTCATGACAAGTGAAAGTACCAGCTCGCGCCTCTTACGCCGCAGGAAGTGCATGAGATGCAACTGCATCTTGCCAAGGATAAAAAGAACCGTAAGACCAATCTTCTTATTTCTTCAAATTCAGTTTCCAGAGCTATTGTTCAGAATACGCAGGGGTACTACTGATGATCTTTAGGGAGACTTTACACTCATGTTCAAACGAAGTAGAGTTGCCCCGAGAAGTTGTTTCTTTGTTGGACAGGTTCAGAGACGTGTTTCCGGACGAGATTCCAGCCGGCCTACCTCCTATCAGGGGCATTGAGCATCAGATCGATCTCGTGCCCGGAGCGGCCCTACCCAACCGACCAGCGTACCGGATAAATCCAACCGAATCAAAGCAATTGGAGAAACAGGTGCAGGATCTCATGTCCAAAGGCTATATCCGAGAGAGCCTAAGCCCGTGTGCCGTTCCAGTCTTATTGGTTCCCAAGAAAGACGGGACTTGGAGGATGTGCATCGACTGTCGGGCCATCAACAACATCACCATCAAGTACCGTCATGCCATACCACGGCTGGACGACATGTTGGACGAGCTACACGGAGCGTCCGTGTTCTCTAAGATCGATCTATGCAGCGGGTACCATCAGGTTCAAATAAAGGATGGCGAGGAGTGGAAGACGGCTTTCAAGACTAAGCAAGGCCTTTACGAGTGGCTGGTCATGCCATTCGGCCTTACCAATGCCCCCAATACGTTCATGCGCCTCATGAACCAGGTCTTAAGGGCCTACATCAATAAGTTCGTAGTTGTTTATTTTGATAATATATTAATCTATAGTCAATGTTTTGCTGACCATCTGGTGCACCTTGAGCAAGTAATAGATACTCTTCGACAGGAGGGTCTTTATGCGAACCTCAAGAAGTACACCTTCTGCACTGATAAGCTTGACTTTTTAGGTTTTGTTGTAAGTTCGCAGGGATTACAGGTTGATCAAGAGAAGGTCAAAGCCATTGCGGATTGGCCGACCCCGACCACGATCGGCCATGTCAGGAGTTTCCATGGCCTGGCGAGTTTCTACAGGCGGTTTGTGAAGGACTTTAGCACTGTGGCCTCCCCATTTACAGCCGTGATCAAGAGGGACGTCCCGTTCAAATGGGGCCAGTCGCAGTAGACCGCATTCCAGAAGCTAAAGGATTTGTTAACCCATGCTCCTATTTTAGTTTTGCCTAATTTCCCGCCAAAAACGTAAAATTCCATTTCCCGCCAAAAACGTAAAATTCCATTTCTCTGCCAAAAATGTAAAATTATGTTTTCCCGCCAAAAACGTAAGATCCAGTTTTCCTTCCAAAAACGTAAGATCCAATTTTCCCGCCAAAAACGTAAAACTACGTTTTTCCGCCAAAGACGTAAAATTCCATTTCCCCGCAAAAAATGTAAAATTCTGTTTTCCCGCCAAAAACGAAAATTCCGTTTTTCCGCCAAAAAAAAAGAAAATTTCCGTTTTCCCGCCAAAAATGAAAAATTCCGTTTTCCCGCCAAAAACGTAAGATCCTGTTTTTCCGCCAAAAATGTAAAATCTTGTTTTCCCGCCAAAAACGTAAAATCCCGTTTTCCCGTCAAAAACGTAAGATCCTGTTTTCTGTTAAAAACGTAAGATCCCTTTTTCCCGCCAAAAACGTAAGATCCCATTTTTCCGTCAAAAACGTAAGATTCCGTTTTTCCGCCAAAAACGTATGATTCTATTTTCCCGTCAAAAACGTAAGATTATGTTTTCCCGCCAAAAACTTAAGATTCATATATTTAATTGGAAATAAGTCTAAAAATAATAGTTATTAATATTGTATGAATAAAATCTAGGATATCCATGGCTAACCTTAAAGTTATAGGATTTTGTTTGGGTTACCCTAAAGGGTATATGGTACAAATAGGGTTCTTAAAATAGGGTTTTTTATGGGTAGGGTACCCTTGAAACTAGGGTAGGGTAGGGTAGGGTAGGGTAGGGTAGGGTATTTTTACCCACCACAACATCCCTAAGTGTGATGCCTCAGGTTTAGGAATTGGAGCTGTCCTGACGCAAGGAGAACGGCCGGGCGCCTATTTCAGCGAGAAGTTGAGTGGAGCCACGCTCAACTATCCTACCTATGAGACTTGGCAGCATTACTTGCTGGCCAAGGAGTTTGTTATTCACACCGACCACGAGACGCTCAAGCATCTGAGAGAACAGAAGAATCTGAAGAGGAGGCACGCCAAGTGGCTTGTGTTCGTGGAGACCTTTCCGTACATCATCAAGTACAAGAAGAGAAAGGAGAATGTGGTAGCTGATGAACCGTCCAGGAGATACACACTGATCAACACCATGGAGGCCAAAGTCTTGGGGTTTGAACTTATTAAAGAAGATTATGATATTGATCCTGATTTTGGTAAAAATTTCAGGACTGTCGCAATGGACCGAAGGGAGCTTTCTACTTGCACAACGGATTCATGTTCAGAGGAAAACGACTGTGCATCCCTCAAGGATCAATGAGGGAGCTTCTGATCCGAGAATCCCACAGTGGCAGACTGATGGGACACTTTGGCGTGGACAAGACACTGAGTGGCCTGGTCGAGCACTTCTACTGGCCACATCAGAAACGAGACACGGAGCGTTTATGCTCCAAGTGCATCACGTGCCTTAAGTCTAAATCCAGGTCACATCCTCATGGTCTCTACTTACCTTTACCTATACCTAACCGACCATGGGTCGATATTTCCATAGATTTTTTGCTTGGTGTGCCTAAGATCAGGAACAAGGATGCAATCTTCGTCGTGGTCGAACGGTTTTCGAAGATGGCTCATTTCATACCATGTTCTAAGACGAATGATGAGACCCAGACATCCGACCTCTTCTTCAAATAAGTGGTCAGATTGTACGGACTGCCCCGGACTATCGTCTCAGATCGTGATCCGACCTTCTTAGGTCACTTCTGGAGGACGTGGTGGAGGAAGCTTGGGACCAAGCTGTTGTTCTCGACCACTTGTCATCCACAGACAGATGGACAGACCGAGGTCGTGAACCGGACTCTCTCAACTTATCAAATTAGTTGGATTGCATTCATTTTGTTCAATTTGCTTATAATGGTGCCAAACACTCTGCTACTAAGATGTCTCCTTTTGAGGTTGTTTATGGATTTAAGCCAGATACTCCACTTGATCTGAAGCCACTGCCTGCACTGAGTTCATCAATCTTGATGGAGAGCGCAAGGCCGAGGCCATCGCCAAGCTGCACCAGGCAGTCAAGGAGAACATCGAGAAGAGGACGGACCAGTACAAGAAGCAAGCCGACAAACAACTGAAGGAGGTCGACATTAGGCCAGGCGACTGGGTTTGGGTTCACATGCTACATGAACGGTTCCGAAACAAGAGGAAATCCAAGCTTGCCCCACGTGGAGATAGACCATTCCGGGTCCTGAAGAAGATCAACGACAACACCAACCAATTGGAACTCCCAGGTGAGATTAGCATATCGTCGAGTTTTAATGTTTCTGATTTGTCTCCTTATTGTGCAGGTGATACCGTTCTGAGGCCAGAACCTCTTCAAGAGGGTGGGAATGATGAGGACATCAGCTTGACCGACACTGAGCTGGAGGAGCAAGACGGACAAGGCTCTACCAAGAAGCTAGCTGACCTGTTTCCGACCATGCGAGACGTACCAAGGACATGTTCGGGACAGAGGCAGATGCAGGCTGAATTCAACAATGCCATGGATCAGCTGATCTCGAGGACAAGCATAGAAGACATCACGACCCAGCTAGGCCAGCTTGGTTAAGGACAACCTGTCCTAAACCAGTTGGCCCATAGGATGATCCATACTGAAGCTGGCGGCCCATTTAATGCGACCACGCCCTGGCCCATACTCCGGACGAACGGACCGACCATGATCTTCTGCATCGAGTCAGACGATCCTTTGACCAGTCTACCTCTGGGATAAAGATCGTACTTTTTTTCCCTTGTGAAGTTTTGTCCCAAATGGGTTTTCTTCACAAGGTTTTTAACGAGGTGATCTGAGGCCCATTCATTAGAGAGACAGGCCGGCCTCTTTTCTATTTCGTCCAAGAGCTTTCTTTTGTTTTAAGTTTATTTCTCTTGTTCTTTTTTTAATTATTTTCGGTGGCCCAAGTGTTCTGGCCCATATGCTTTCAATTGCAAGTTGTTTAAAACACTCTTTTTGTTTAATGAAAGTTACGCAAGTTTAAACTAAGAAAACCCTAAGGAATAGGTGATCTCTTTCTCTCCTCTGCGTGGCTGCCCCTTTGGAGGATCGACATCTCTTGGTTTTGCTTGCTGCTCAGATTGTTCTCAGTGTTCTTACTGCTTATTAGCTCCTAGACCATCACCGATCACTCACTGACCAAGCTGAGATTGCCTTCGGCCAGCAGCTTAGTCCCATCCGCCCATCATCTTCTCGGTTTTGAACCATCTAGCCTCCCCATCTCACATCAGGATCCATCTCTTTGAGAAAGTTGGATGGGCTAATTGTTTGGGCCAAAAGCACATGTTAGAAAATTTCTAATAAAGGAACGAGAAGATGAATATTTGTTCGAAGAACTTTTTATTTATTTGTATGTAACTTAAATTTACTACCTAAACAAAATTATGAAGAGAATTTGAATAATTTTTTTTTTTAGTAAACAAGGTTTTAAAGATCCACGATTACTCTACATAAACAGATCAAATGTTCAAAGTACAAAGACGCAAAGCCAAACTGGCTAAATAAACTGAAAATACATCAAAATGTAAAGAATGACAAAAGAAGATAAGGGTAAACAACACTTAAATAACTAAGGTTGCAGAAAAGTCATAAAATCTCAATGAAATCGAGCTGGTAAGTGAGACAAAAATAAGTGCACAATTAACAATCTCCAAAATGGCTACAATTGAACCTTCGATTAAAATCGAGACTGAAGTCTCTGTAATCTTCGACAATACACTCCCTACAACAAAATCACTTATCGCAAGTGATGAATAAGGGAATAAAGCAATCTCTTAAAAGAAGGAAAGTGGACAATTAATGGTCCAATGAAACTCGATTAACAGGAGGAAGTGAATAATCATGCAAACTACCATCAAACTGCCACAACAAAAATAGGAAAATATATGAACAATCCAAAGATAGAACTGCATAAAGCAGTTAAAGGGCTGCCTTAAGCAGTAAGATAATCCTCATACTGAGGTAAAGGGAGGTTAAGAAATTTAGCAGCCTTATAAAGAGGTAAATGGAGTGACCGAAACTTAAGCCTAATTGAGTTAAGTTATCCTATAAGACCAAAGTAAGTCAAATCCAGCAAAATCCAAGGAGTCATAAGGCCCGAACCTGTTGAAGAGAGAATGAGAAGTAACCGCCAGAGCTAAGGATTCAATCTCTTTGAGAAAGTTGGATGGGATAATTGTTTGGGCCAAAAACACATGTTAGAAAAGTTCAAATAAAGGAACTAGAAGATGAATACCTGTCCGAAGAACTTTTAATTTATTTATGTATAACATAAATTAACTATCTAAACAAAAATATGAAGTGAATTTGAAGATTTATTTATTTTATTAAACAAGGTTTTAAAGATCAACGATTACTCTACATAAACGGAGCAGATGTTCAAAGAACAAAGAAGCAAAGCCAAACTGGCTAAATAAACTTAAAATACATGAAAATGTAAAGAATGACAAAACAAGATAAGGGTAAACAAAACACTTAAACAACTAAGATTGCGGAAAAGTCCTCAAATCTCAATGAAAATCGAGCTGGTAAGTGAGACAAAAATAAGTGCACAATTCACAATCTCTAAAGTAGCTACAACTGAACCTTTAATTAAAATCGAGACTGAAGTCTCTGTAATCTTCGACAATACACTCCCTACAACAAAATCACTTATCGCAAGTGATTAATAAGGGAATAAAGCAATCTCTTAAAAGAAGGAAAGCAGACAATTAATGGTCCAATGAAACCCAATTAATGGGAGGAATTGAATAATCATGCAAACTACCATCAAACTGCCACAACAAAATAGAAAAATATATGAACAATCCAAAGATATAACTGCATAAAGCAGTTAAAGGGTTGCATAAAGGAGTAAGATGATCCTCCCTGAGGTAAAGGGAGGTTAAGAAATTTAGCAGTCTTACAAATATGTAAACGGAGTGACCGAAACATAAGCCTAATGGAGTTAAGTTATCCTATAAGACCAAAGTCAGTCAAATCTAGAAAAATCCAAGGAGTCATAAAGCCTGAACCTGTTGAAGAAAGAATGAGAATTTACCGCCATAGCTAGGGATTCAATCTGGAGCAAACTCAAAAATCATCATGGAAAACAAACCACAAGCCATTGTGTATGAGAGGGAGAATGGAGGTGGGAGAGCGGAGACCATTCAGGAGAGGCATGACGACGGTGCAAGTGAGATGACTGGACTGCATACTGCAGTAAAAACACTTATGATATACCGGAATGCCACCACAGGTGCACTAGAGCGATATAGGCCGCATCGAGAGTACCTCCAAGATGTTAGGCAGATAGCTGGTGGTGGATATGTCAAACAGTTGTTGTAAATCTGGTGGGTCTGGAGGTTTCGAAGGGACCTGAGGGAAGTACCAAATCGATGGCATAAGCAGAGCCCAACGAAATCACTTAAGAGGCACTGCACATCAAATTGGAAGAAATCACCGAGGAGTGACAGAGCCTGGAGGAAACAATCGGACAACGAAGAAGACTTCGTCACTGAAGAGCAATGAAAAAGGGGTATGGCTAGAGGAGCTCGATGAGCCGAGTGGTGGAGACATAACATAACCAGAACATGGCTAGGTGAGCTCACCAACGTCGGATCTGAAAGCTTGAAGAAGAAACCAACCCACAAAAGGAGATGCGACACCACCAGAGGTTTAAACGCGAATGAGAGCAAAGGAAGAGGAGCTGGCTTCACCAGAGAGGAGCTCTGCACAGGCGAGGAGAAGCAATGGAGATGGAGGAGAGACAATGGCAGTGGGAAAGCTGAGCCAGAGATCCAAATGCAAGGGACAATGCCGTTGATGGCGGTTTCGGGATCGTGCCCGAGAGAGAACTAAGGCGACCTCTTTTATTAAATGTGTTTTGAATAGTAATTTTTGATTTTAAGAATAAATAAATATATATATATATATTACATTCATCAAAAATAACTAAAATCAATTGCCAAAGTTAAATTTGTTTTATGAATTTTTCGTTCGCAATGCAAAACTCTAAAATTGCAACTTAAATGTTTTCTAACATGTATATTGATTTGATAGGTGGACTGAAACAATAGAATTTGGAACTTTTAGTTGGACTAGCAACTCTTTACTGTTGTGGTAAGAGGTATACTATCTTATCAATTACTAAAACCAATATTACCATCGTTGTTTTACATTTATCTTTTACTGTGGCCTCTTATCTCTTTCTTAATATTGGATCCGATTGGTGAACAAAAGCGGAACGGTAAGATTAGTGGTTAGCGGAAGTGGTAAGCGGTTGAATAGTTCGAAACTGTAAGTGGAAGATGTTGGTAAAAGCTGTTAGCGAAAGCGGTAACAAAAAGCTGAGAGTAACCGTTTTTACTCTAGCTTTTATAACGTTTTCGTGATTGGTAACAAACAAAGCGGTATGCCTCTAACGTTTTTATTAAAGTGTCAACAATCATACCCATTATGTGTCGGTTACTATTTTTTCTTATTAAGAAAATTCTAACTATATTATACCAACAATTGGCTCATATTGGCTCCTATGTCAATATCAAATAAGAAACTTGTAGAATTATACGAATATAAGGTAAACTTGTAGAATACTTAAAGACATTCTTAATTGTATCAAACCCTATCCAGACATAAGCATAACCATGAAGAATCAAAACATGTGTTGCGTTAGAGAATGTTTCTACAATTGAAGATGTGTAACGCCCCGAACTGTGGACCCCACACTCACTTTCGCCTCGTGTGCCATCTTCATCTGATGATATGTGCGTTAGTCCAAGAATCTCAAAAGACTTGTTTACTGACCATGCAATCAACATGTGACCTTTCCCCTTCTTTTATCCTCACTTGGACGATAGCGTGGATCATTTTCCGGTAGGTTACTCATCTTTCGATTTTCACAGCTCAAGTAAACTTAACTCTTTAGTTCTCTTTGAACAAGTGACCGAAAAGATAAGTTCACCTTATTGACATTTGTAGCCAAATCAGTTCTTTTTAAGCCTCACCGAAAATACCAAAAATTGGGGTATTATAAACAACCCCACTCACAGAGCGCAACGTCCCCACTACGCACCAGGATTGTTATCATTGATGGTGTGAGCCCATATGACTCCACACACTTTTTCGGATTCGGCTCTGGTATCACTTTTAACACTCGTCTCAGCTTCTCTCGAGACCGTGTGACAAAAACCCTAAATTACACCTCAATCAATTTCAAATAATCCAATAACTGAAATAAAACTAGTAAAAATCAAACAAGTTCGATAACCGAAATAGCCAAATTGAATAATAAAACAATGTATAAAACAAAAAGAGGAAAACGGTAAAATAATCTGAAAATCACCTGATCAATTAAGGAGTTTATCTACTCGGCAGGCTCACCTAAAAGGGTAAGAAAGAGGGGTGAGTAATAGGAGAGTCACTCAATGATATGGGGTGCTAAACACGCTAGTATATAGACTCGTTCTTACCACCCCAAATATAGTAGCTAGCCTAATATGAACATACATGACACATAAAACCCCCAAACATAGAAAACAATGACCACAACAAATTAAGTGATCGTCCACACAAGCCGAAGAGTCTTAATGATATATTTCGTTTCCACTCCACCGCCAATGGAATGCTTTATTAATCTCTTAGGGTACGTGTAACATATCGACTCAGATTTTCCAGCACCCCCTCACCAAATTCACCATTTCATATTGTTTATGGCTTTAATCCTATGTCATATTTGGATCTACCCCCTTTGCCTTTGAGTGAAAGAGCTAGTACTGATGGAAAGAGAAACCAAGTTGTATGTCAAGCAAGCTAACAAGGGAAGGCCCCAAAGATCTTTGAGAAAGGAGACCCCGTGTGGGTTCACTTGAGGAAAGCAATATGAAAAAAACATATTTGAGGTTTAATCCTTCTCAAGTAGGAGAGGATGATATGATGGCTAACAGAGAAGGACTGGAGCATGGAGTAGAGCTTGACCAAGAGGATTTTGAGCATGTAGATGAGGAAACACTTGGAAAGGAGGACTTTCTAGCCATGCAAAAAGGAACAATGACTCACTCAAGGTCGGCATTAGCAAAGCCTGATGACATCGCTGAAGAGGCGTTGCACATCGAATTGGAAGAAATCATCGAGGAGAGACAGAGCATGGTGGAAAAAATCGGACAACGAAGAAGACTTCATCACTGAAGAGCACCAAAAACGGGGGATGGCTAGGTGATCTCGATGAGACGAGTGGTGGAGACACAACAATACCATAACATAGCTAGGTGAGCTCGCCAACGTCGGATCTGAAAGCTTGAATAAGAAACCAACCAACGCAAGGAGATGCAACACCACAAGAGGTTTAAACGCGAAGGAGAGAAAAGGAAGAGGATCTGGCTTCACCAGAGAGGAGCTCTGCACAGGCGATGAGAAGAAATGGAGATTGAGGAGAGACTACGGAGGTGGGAAAGCTGAGCCAGAGATTCAAATGAAGGGAAAAATGGTGTTGATAGTGGTCTCGGGCATCGTGCCCGAGAGAGAACTAAGGCGAACTCTTTTATTAAATGTGTTTTGAATAGTAATTTTTGAATTTGAATATATATAGAAAATATTACATTCATCACAAATAACTAAAATCAATTGCCAAAGTTAGATTTTTTTATGAATTTTTCATTCGCAATGCAAAACTCTAAAATTGCAACTTAAATGATTTGTAACATGTATATTGATTTTATAGGGGGACTGAAACAAAAGAAGTTGGAACTCTAAGTTGGACTAGCAACTCTTTACTGTTGTGGTAAGAGGAATACTGTCTTATCAATCACTAAAACCTGTATTACCATCGTTGTTTTACATCTATCTCTTTTAATGTGGCCTCTTATCTCTTTCTTAATATTATGTGTCGGTTACTATTATTTTCTTATTAAGAAAACTCTTACTATTTTATATTAACAATTAACTCATATTGGCTCCTATGTCAATATCAAATAAGAAACTTGTAGAATTATAGGGTAAACTTGTAGATACTTAAAGACATTCTTAATTGTATCAAACCCTATCCATACATAAGCATAACCATGAAGAATCAAAACATGTGTTGCGTTAGAGAATGTTTCTATAATTGTAGATGTGTAACGCCCCGATCAGTGGATCCCACACTCACTTTCGGTTCGTGTGCCATCTTTATCTGATGGTCTGTGCGTTAGTCCAAGAATCTTAAAAGACTTGTTTACAGACCAAGCAATCACCATGTTACCTTTTCGGTAGGTTACTCGTCTTTCAATTTTTACAGCTCATGTAAACTTAACTCTTTAGTTGTCTTAGAACGAGTGACCGAAAAGATAAATACACTTTATTGACATTTGTAGCCAATGAGTTCTTTTTAAGCCTCACCGAATATACCAGAAATTGGGGTGTTATAAACACCACCACTCACAGAACGCAACGTCCCCACATCGCACCAAGATCATTATCCTTGATGGTGTGAGCCCAGATAACTCCACAAACTTTTTCCGATTCGGATCTGATATCACTTATAAGACTCGTCTCATCTTCTCTCGAGACAGTGTGACGAAAACCCTAAATTATACCTCAATAACTTCAAATAATCCAATGACTAAAATAAACCTAGTAAAAATCAAACAAGTTTGATAACTGAAATAAACCAAATTGAATCATAAAACAATGTATAAAAACAAAAGAGGAAAACGGAAAAACAATCTCAAAAAGCACCTGATCCATCAAAGAGTTTATCAATCGCCAGGCTCACCTAAAAGGGTAAGAAAGAGGGGTGAGTAATAGAAGAGTCACTCAATGATATGGGGTGGTAAACACGCAAGTCATAGACTCAGTCTTAGTATCCCAAATATAGTAGCTAGCCTAATATGAAAATACATGGCACCTAAAATCCCCAAACATAGAAAACAATGACCCTAGCAAATTATGTGATCTTCCACACAAGCCGAAGAATCTTAATGATATATGTTGTGTCCACTCCACCGCCCGTGGAATGCTTTATTAATATCTTAGGGTAAGTGTAACATATCGACTAAGATTTTCCTGCACCCCCTCACCAAATTCACCATTTTAGATTGTTTATGGCTTTAATCCTATGTCACCTTTGGATCTAACCCCTTTAACTTTGAGTGAAAGAGTTTGTATTGATGGAAAGAGAAGCCTGAGCTGGTTAAGGATATCCCTGAGCAAGCTACAAATAACATAAAAGCGAAAACCAAGTTATATGTCAAGCAAGCTAACAATGGCAGGCCCCAAAGATATTTGAGAAAGGAGACTCCGTGTGGGTTCACTTGACGAAAAAATATGAAAAATATTTGAGTTTAATCCTTCTCAAGTGGGAGACGATGATATGATGGCTAGCAAAGAAGAACCAGAGCATGGAGCAGAGCTTGAACAAGAGGATGCTGAGCATGTAGATGAGGAAACACTATGAAAGGAGGACATTCTAGCCATGCATAAAGGAACAGTGACTCGTGCAAGGGCGGCATAAGCAGAGCCCGACGACATCGCTGAAGAGGCTCTGCACATCAAATTGGAAAAACCACCGAGGAGAGACAGAACCCGGAGGAAACAATTGGAAAACAAAGAAGACTTCATCACTGAAGAGCACCAAAAAAGGGGGATGGATAGGTAAGCTCGATGAGCCGAGTGGTGTAGACACAACATAACCAGAACATAGTTAGGTGAGCTCGCCAACGTTCAAATTGAAAGCTTGAAGAAGAAACCAACCCACACAAGGAAATGCGTCACCACCAGAGGTTTAGACACGAAGGAGAGCAAAGGAAGAGGAGCTGGCTTCACCAGATAGGATCTCTGCACAGGCGAGGGGAAGCAATGGAGATGGAGGAGAGACTACGGCGGTGGGAAAGCTGAGCCAGAGATCCAAATGCAGGGAAAAATGGTGTCGATGGCGGTCTCGGCATTGTGCCAGAGAGAGAACTAAGGCGACCTCTTTTATTAAATGTGTTTTGAATAATAATTTTTGAATTTGAAGAATATATTTTTATATATATATATATATATAATATTACATTCATCACAAATAAATAAAATCAATTGCCAAAGTTAGATTTTCTTATAAGCATTCACCCAGGTAGAACTTCTAGAAACCACACATCAATAAGGATAACTTGCTCGATGCTTTCTTTATGCATGGAAACAACAAACATTCGAAAACCTAGTAGGATCTACCAGAACGGAACTAAGAGGAAGAGAGATAACAGATCGCGGTTACCTTGATGAGCGAAGAAGTGGAGTCGAGGGGAGAGGAGAAGATGAAGATTCGCTTCTTAATGAGGACCAAATCAATTAAATGCGAAGAGGAAGAAGGGAAACCACTCGGAACGACTCAATAATTTGAGTTCCAGAATTTCAGTTCGTGTTGTTGGCGAAAGAGAGATTTTAGGAAAAAGAAACTGAATTGTTGTTGGGCTTTTATTAAATTCAACCGTATTAATATGTGTTAATTAAAGTTGGTTGTTTTTAGTAAAATTTCTTTGTGCATTTTTCTCTCAATTTTTTTTTTTTTTTTGTAAAAAAAGGTTAAAAATGCAGATGATGACAGATAGTTGTCAGAAAGAAAAGTTTCAAATTTTCACTTCTAATTTATATAATAAAGATAGGGAAAAAAGTATACAATTTTTTTTTTTACTTTCTCGGGGCTAATATACTAATACCTAACCACGAACAAGACATGTGTGTATGTTTTCCGGTCGAAATGGAACATTGTATTGTATCAACAATTATTATGACATGTGTGTATGTTTTCCAGTCGAAATGGAACATTGTATTGTATCAACAATTATTATCACGGTATGAACAATGCCTACCCTACTTCTCCCAATTTTTTTACACATGTAGCCATCTTTATACACAAAATTCCCGCACACGCATAATTTAGGGATTAATTGTACTCAATGTATCTTCTTAAAACAATAATAGCTAAGTTATATCTTTTGTGAAGAGTGTGTGCTTTTATTTTCATTTTTTGTTTTTTTAATAATGTACAAAGACAAAAACTCCCTTATGACAAAAAATTCTTTTTGATTGATGGTAGGTCCCACTATGACTTCTACATATATTTTCTTTTTTAAATCCCATGCATGAACAGTGCACGCGGATGAACAGCGTCCATAACATGTTGTTTTCTGGATGGATAGTGGAAACATCAAACTTTTTGTATCCACATATCATAATAATGTGAACTTGCGGATTAACAGTGTCCATAAAATGTTGTTTTTTCGATGGACAGTTGAATCAACATAGTTTTTGTGTCCACAGATGACAATAATGTTAACCTTTTGGATAAACAGTATCCATAAAATGTTGCTTTTTCGATGGACAGTGGAACCAACAGACTTTTGTGTCCAAGGATCACAATAATGTGAACTTTTTGGATAAACATTGTCCATAAATGTTGCTTTTTCGATGGACAGTGGAACGAACAGACTATTTGTGTCCAAGGATCACAATAATGTGAACTTTTTGGATAAACATTGTCCATAAAATGTTTCTTTTTGGATGGACAGTGGAACCTACATAATTTTATGTCCACGGATCACAATAATGTGAACTCTTGACCACTTATTTGTCCACCAGAAACGTTTATATGTGATATAATCGTGGTAGTGTGCACGAATAATCGACATCGTCCACCTAAACTTTTAAAATTGTGTTTAGGAGTACATTTCACGATTATGTAAACTTTTGGCCACCTTCTGCCCATCAGACCCGTCTAGTATGTGAGGAGATCATGGCAGTGTCTACAAATAGTCGATATTGTCCGCCATATCTGTAGAAAGCATTTAACACGAGATGTTTATTTGTGTGGTTAGGAATCATGATGTGAACTCTTGACCACCTATTGTTCATCAAAGCGTTTATTATGTGATATAATCGTGGTAGTGTCCACGAATAATCGACATCGTCTGCCTGAGCTTTTAAAATTGTTTTTACCAGTTACATTTCACGATCATATAAAATTTTGGTCACCTTCTGTCCATCAGACTCGTCTAGTATATGAGGAGATCATGATAGTGTCTACGAATAGTCGATCTTGTCCGCTATATCCATAGAAAGCATTTAACATGTGGTGTTTATTTGTGTGGTTAGGAATCATAAAAACACTTTGTTTCTAGTGGATAACGTACTTGGTTCAATAGTTCACATGATTGTGAATCCGTGGACACAAAGGTTTGTTGCGTCCACCATCCACCCAAAAAGAAATATTTCCCTTGTCCGATTTTTATCCACAGGAAGCGCATAGATGGTTAGTGTAGACTAGCTGTCCACATGGATGGATATTGTGGACAGCTAGTCTAGACTATCCACTCGAAACTTCTGTATTAACTCCGTTTTTTTTTTTGAATTCCGGTACATCGACCAATTATATCTTCATTCCGGTAGTTTATATTGCCGGAAATCTCACATCCGCAATGCTATCCACCGTCAAAAAAAGAAGGGAGAAAAAGAAAAATAAAGTAAGAAAGAGATGAAGAGGAAAATAAAGAAGAAGAAAAAACAAAATAGAAAATAGATGGATGTGATGGACAGGGTTATTTTGTCTTTTAAACATTGAAATTGAAGCAAAAAGATACAAAATTTCAAAAAGTTTTTAAAAAATACAGGAAAAATGTAAAAAAAAGATATATCGGATGAAATACACCCTTGACATTTGTGATACTATTTGCATTGATAATTCTCACTAGGGCTGGGGTATGGGGTATAGAGATTGGGTATCCTTGAATTTAAAAATTCTTATAAAATTTTGACAGTCTTTACAGAAAATATGAGTGTTTATAGCAAGAAGTTGGATTTGAAAATTTTAAAGATTGGATAGTTTCATAGCACAAGATATTTTGCATCAGATGAAGAACTTCCCAAAGTGAAATCTTGCTGAAAATTGGACATAAGATAACTGAACATGTTAGATTTTAATCCTAGTGGTTGAGCTCGATCAGACTGTTGGATCAAATGTTATATTCAAAATTCTGAAAACTGGTTTGTTTGATGACTAAATAGAGCAAGCAGAAGAATATGAAGTGAACGACCCTAGATAATCATCAACTGAATTTGGATCGAACACCTAGTCGATCACACCTCTCGATAATTTCAGGAAGAAGCCATCGACTGCTGATAAGTGATGAGTGTGGTTTTGTGCAGACAAAATATAATATATGCAAGAAGGCAACATTCAGTTTTAGTAGTTTAGAATCACATCTACAAAGAGACAATGGGTATGTTTATTTGTCAGACGCAAGCGGTTGCAGCTGCGGCTTGCGGCTAAATGTTGCGGTCAAACGCAACAATTTTTGTTCGTTTGACAGACGCGCGTCTAGCCGCAGCCGCAGCCGCAGATTTGTTCGTTTGATAGACGCGAGTTTTTTCGTAAAGGCAAACGCAGACGCAAGCAATTCCATACGCAGACGCTGAATTTTTTTGCGGTCAAAATTTTTGACTGTTGGTCGCAGCGTTCAGACGCAGCCGCAGCCACAGAAAACTGCGTCTGTCAAACGAACATATTTTAGACACAACCGTAACTGCAGGCCTCCTACGGCTGACAAACGAACCGACCCAATATTACAATATAAGCTTTATCGATGAGAGTAAATATATTTTTTTCGTCGGCTTGCATTAAAGCCTAAAGTGGTTATATTATATGATCAATATTCAGACGAAAAAAAAGCAGGGTTATTACTTATTACAATAAGTCCAAGCAGAGTATTTAAAAAGTAACAGCCTGAGCAAAGGCCCAATACTCAACCAGATCGAAGGGGATAAGATTGGATCAGCCCACGTGTCAGCCGTAGGTAGCGGTCGACATGCAACCACCGTGGAAGCAGCTTCACTGAAGGCCGCCGTGAAATCACACCAACTCTGCGTCATCTGATGACCTATACTGCCAATCGTGCTTGTCCGCCAAAGATCCGTCGAAAGAAGTACTGCATAATAGAGGAACACTGCTTCAGTTATCGATAAGAATAAGCTAGCAGAAAACAAAAGGCCTTATTCTTTGGATAAAAGTAGATTTCAAAACTCATTACCTTAATAATTCCACTCATGTGGCCTAAACCGACTTATCCTATTGAATTTAAATATAGTTTCGTAAAAATTAAATTGAATAAAACAGAGATGCAAACAAGTTTCATATGTTTCGAATCAGTGTTAGTTTTTTAAACATATAACATATCTAATCCAGTTCAAGCTAGTTAACTAGGTGATGATTATGAAGATGACTTTCTTAGATCAAAGCTATGTGTACAGGATAATAACATGCATTAAGAAAATAAATAAACATATGATTAATTCGCTCTAATGAAAGTGCCACTCCAGAGATTAAATTTATCTAGCAAACATGAATAGATCTCCTTTAGGCTTTAGCCCAACAGAACATACTCAGCCATGAAAGACAAATCAAAGCAATAAAAAAAAAGTATTGCATAAATAAGAAGTGTTTATAAAGCTTCTAACATACTGGGTCCGGCCCATTTGAAAAAGGTTTAAATGAATTAATTTGGCTATCTATGTCACTGATATATCATGGTTTTTACCGGTTTTATGCCATGATATAAGTGTGTTTTAGAGTCCTTTTGTGTTCTTTTAGAGTCTATTACAGGTATAATCAGGTTTGGAGCAGAGTTGGAGATATTGGAGCATTTTGGGAATTTTTAGAGTGTTTGACCGAGAGATTGAGCTCACTGTCCAGAAATCAGGATTGCATCGATCGACACACCTTTGGTGTCGATCGACACACTAGCGAGATGGGCCGATTCAGCGGTTTAATGAAGAATGAAGATTTTGCACTTTGGCCTAGAAGTTTCCAGTATTTACAAAGAAGCCCCAGCCGAGATTAAGCCTATATAATTAGGATTTTGGTGTTTATTTTACTTACGCTTTCATACTTAAAGCTAAGAGATTTTTAGAGCTTTTGGGGCTGATCTGATCCTGTACTTCATCTATTTTGGAGAAGATTTCGAACCCCTTTATCTATTTAATTTCTTATATGCAATCTATTAATTCTATGATTTCTGTTTCATTAATCATGTCTGAGTAGATTCATAGTTAGGTTTAGGGTTTCTCATTAAGGATTTCATGACTTGCTAGACTTGTTTAAATCAGTTAAGGATTCACATGAATAGAATGTTCTTCGATCTAAATTGAGTTTAATGCTAGTTCTAACCTGATCAATTAGAATCTAGATCTTAGGTTGCTAAATACGACACGAAAGTGTGGTTTAGAATCTGAACTATTTAGGTTGAGCAATTAAGCTTCTCGCAAATGAATTTGGTTTAGTTTAATTGTGAACATATCGAACTTGAAATTAATGCTGGTTTAATTTGTTAGTAATTGCAAAGGAATTAAGATTGCTACACTTAGACTTAGAGAATTCTCGCAAAGGAATTTGGTTAATTCTATATCCGTGATTTGAGTTCTAGAACTGAGCTTAATTATATCCTGACTGATTGATTTGTCTGCTTGTCTGATTTCTTGAGAACGCCCTAGACTTAGCACTTTTAATTGACTGCTTTCACCACTGATAATCTGCTACTTGTTTACTTTCTCGCATTGCTATTTAGTTTACTTCACATTGCTTTCTCCTTAGTTTAAATCTCTACAGTTCATAATATATCGAAACCGGAGTCTCTGTGGATTCGATACCCTATATACTACAATCACTTAACTGTGCACTTGCAGTAGAATAGGATTAAAACCTGACCCTATCAAGTTCTTGGCGTCGTTGCCGGGGACTCTTAGAGTCTTCGATAGGATCGAACTTAGGGTTTCTACTAGGATTTTTATTGTTTTTGTTTCGTTTTGTTTTATTTTTGTTTTTAGTTACTGATTTTTCTCTGTTTTCTTTCTGTCGCAGGTACCGATTTCGCATTGCGTCGATCGTTGCACCTTTGTGTCGATCGTCACTAGGCGATTCTGAGATTGAATCGATCGTTGCATCTCTTGCATCGATCGTTGCATCTCTTGCATCGATCGTTTCTTGACGATTACAGACAGTTTATGCAGACGCGTGAAATTAGAAGTAATCAAAACTTGAACCTCGTTAATCTCGGACTTGACGAACTTGGACGACTAGAGAGGACTAACAGAAGAGAAAGAAGAGCAAGGATGGTGGTACAGAAGGTAATCATAATGCCTGATGCTCAAGGTACCCTGAGGGACCAAGATAACAATCCGTACAATGCTGCTGGGCATAGGATTGATGCTGAAGGGAATGTAATCCTTGATCCTCCTGAGCAACCGCAACAGGAGCAGAACCAAGGCCAAGGACAGAACCGAAATAGACAGATGATAGTCCATGAGAGGACTTTAGCTGACTACAACAGACCGGATGAGTTTCATGCAAACTGGTCAGCTCTTGTGATGCCTGGTTTTGAGAGGAATGATTTTGAGATCAAAACCATCTACTACTCGCTGATGAGACAAAATGCCTTCCATGGTCATTCCACGGAGCAACCTATGGATCACATTGATCAGTTTGAGGATATAATCACTGGCATGAAGTATGATGGAGTTTGCCAGGATTATCTGTTTCTCAAGCTCTTTCCATACAGTCTCGCTGGAGACGCTGCTGCATGGCTGAAGCAACTGCCACCTGGGCAGTTTGATACTTGGGCAGCCCTGAAGAGTGAGTTCCTGCGTCACTTCTACGATGATGCACGCTCTGATCAGTCCAGACAGGACATACTCACCTTTTCCCAAGGTCCTACTGAGCCTCTTAAGACTGCCTGGATGAGATTCAAGAAGTACCAGCGTGACTGCCCACACCATGGATTCACTGAGATCACATTGCTAGGTATCTTCTTCAGAGGAATAGATCTTCCATATCAGTCTGCGCTGGATAACTCCAGCAATGGAAATTTCAACACCAGGACTCCTGCACAAGCTAAGCAGTTGATTGATAACTTAGTGAGCAACAACAGTTGCAAGACTATGGATGAGAGGAGAAAGAAATCTGGTGGAAGTGTAGAGAATTCAGAGATTGCTGATATTAGATCTAAGTTGGACACAGTTTGTAATCTTCTAGCTGGTAAGAAAGCTGTCCACTTTGCCCAAGATGTTGAGGTAATTCAGACTGACGAGGACACTCAGGAAGAAGATGTGAATTACATTGGAGGATCTGGTTTCCAAGGTAATAGATTTGGTAATCAGCAGGGAAACAGGTTCTTCAATGGAGGACAGAAGAGCGCCTTCACAGGCAATCAGAACTCAGCTAGTTTTGGACAGACTAGTGGTTTTCAGAAACCTTTTGGACAAGGTACTCAGAGAACCTATAGATCTTCATCTTATCAGACTCCTCCTGTAGCTACTGCTCATGAGAGTAAGTTGGAAGCAATGATGGAACAGCTGCTGGAGAGTCAGACCAAGATTTCTGTGGACTCTAATAAGAAGTTGGATGCTGTCTATGAGGATCTCAATGGAAAGTTTGAGTCTCTGAACACTCATATGAAGCAGTTGGATACTCAGGTAAATCATATTTCCAGTTCTATGAAGGGAAAAGGAGTGGCAGACACCCATATTAAAGCCTGGTATGTGTACATTGATGATGGATCTCACCTAGGTGAAGGATTTGAGCTAAGCACAGCTGAGTTGGTAGAAGAAGGTGAAATTTCGGATTTTGGAGAAAATCTCTCGGGTGGAAACTGTGAAAACAGTGTTGCATCAATCGACACACCACTAGTGTCGGTCGACGAGGTCGTGAACGGACAGACTCGCCGAATGATGATGGCATTGACACAGATTTGGAGCTTGATCGCTTATTCCCTGGAGTTTCTGAGATTACTCAACAGGAGATTTATGCACAATTCATTAGATTATATCCCTCAGTGTCTGAAGTGATTAAGCAAGAGATTGAAGAGCTTAAGAAGTTGGAGGAGATTGGTGAAGAGTTGGAAGAAATTCCATCATCTGATGATCCACCTTATCACCCATGTGTGCAGAGGTACTTGAATAAGATGTTGCCTTTGGATGAAGAGCTGAAAGATTGGGTGATTGTAGTCCCTCAACAGATAAGTGATGTGCTGTTAACCAAGGTTCCCAAGAAGCTGCCTGATCCTGGGATTTTTGTGCTAAGTTGTTCTATCTTTGAGGATAGTTTTAGGCGTTCTCTTTGTGATCTGGGAGCTGCTGGAAGTCTTATGCCATATTCTGTGGCAGAGAAACTGGGTATGCTGGATTTTTCTCCTACTAGGACCTCTCTTGTCCTAGATGATCAGTCTATAAGAGTTCCAGAAGGACTCCTTGAGGACATCCCGGTGAGAGTTGGAAACTACTTGGTTCCAACGGACTTCTTAGTGCTGAAGTATGACAGTGATCCTGATGATGCGTTGATACTTGGGAGACCATTTTTGGCTACAGCGGGAGCTGTAATAGATGTTAGACACAGTCTGATAGACCTCCATCTGGGAGATGAGCCGCTGCACTTTGAGATGGACAAACTGCGCAAGCCACTGATAGATGGGCAGATATTCACCATTATGGATGGAGATGATGAGCAGTCAAGTCACACTACGGTTTTGGATCCTGGAGAGCAGTTTACTCCTTCTTTTCTTGGACAGGATCATTCTGATACAGCTTATTCTCCGCCATGGATGAGGAGGCTTGCACAGAGGCAATCAAAGTCTCTGTCAAGATCTCCAGCAAACTGATCTTGTTCGTCCGGTCAAGCTAATGACCTTAAACAAGCGCTGAGTGGGAGGCAACCCAATGTTAGGTTTAAGTGTTTTTCTTTCTTATTTTTGGTGTTTTTCTTAGGATTTCACGTTTTTGTTTATTTTGGCTAAGTTTCAGATACATAACTCGAGTCTGGAGATGTGTGACGATCGATGCACTTGTGCACCGGTCGTTGCAAGGAGATTACAACAAGGAGAGGTGATCGCATTGTGACGATCGTTGCGGTCATGTGCAACGGTCGTTGCAATTAGTTCAATTGCAAAATTAAGGTACGTATGCTAAACCGGAATCAATCTGGTTCATCCAGCATCGATCGTTGCTCTCTAGCAACTGTCGTTGCACCCACGATCGAGGTAAGTTGCCTTAAACCTTTCTCTTCTCTTTTCTTCTCCATTTTCGCCGTCCGTACGAACCGAGAACCTCATTCGCTAAATCTCTCATTTCTTCATCATTTTCTTCAATTCCAAGTGCTATTCTCTCGGTTTTACACTCTTAATCCATTCCTATAACCCATATATCACGAATCCAAGGTAATGTGTCTCTATTATATGATTTTCGGATTCATTTTTAGTGTTTGAGAGTTTGAGAATTTTGGATTGAAATTGATGATTGCATGCTTAAATAGACTAAATTTAGGATGGTGGGTGATGATTTTAGGCTGATTAGTGATAATGTGGAACGAATTTAGAACGATTTTAGGGATTTTGTTGACGGCTGAAATCGCCTTGCAACGGTCGTTGCATTTATGCAACAGTCGTTGCTTTGCGATTTTGGGGATTTGTTCGATAATGCGAAATCACCTTGCAACGATCGATGCCTTTATGCAACGGTCGTTGCTTCGCGATTTCACAGAGAGATTGCCGAGACTTATTAGTGTTTGAATTTGTTCTTATGCAGATGGCAACTCGCAGACAACCCCGCAAGCGCCGAGCCACAGCAGCAACAGCCACACGACAGTACATTCCACCACCAGGGTGGTTCCATTAAGAATCACAGCCATCTGAGCCTTATATGAGAGTTGGTCCGGCAGTAGTATTGCCTTGGCCCCGAGCAGATGAGACACCGATCCCGACAGCCAGAGACTGGCCACGGAACATTGCTGAGTTCCTCAAGACTGCTGAGTTTACAGAGAGGCCACTGCTTAACCAGTGGGACGAATTTGACACGCTGCTATACAACGGTTGGTGTGGGATGACTATTAAACCAACCAAGTTTGCAGACTACTCTACCTGTAAGAGTCTGGGGATAGATGAGCAGGTACTTGCAGTGTGCAGAGGCATTGGTCTAGGGACAATGCCTATGCGTCCTTATGATTTGAATCCAGAGTTAGTCAGACAGCTGCTAGCCACTTGCATAGTGGTTTACCCGGATCCAGATAGCAGGAGCGCTACGGGAGGTATCTTTACCTTCATGAGCTTAGGAGTCAGGTATCAGATTCCTTTACTCGATATCTGCAGGATCTATGGTTTCAGCACTGAGCCGAGACGCATTGGCATGAGTCTTGAGTGGGATCCAGAGGAGGCTCGGTCATTCTGGGAGTGTATTGGCAGTGGCCGATACAACTCGAGGACTACACCGGTGAAGCAGGTTAGGCATCCTGTACTGAGATATGTCTTGCGTATCTTGTGTTGGAGTTTGTTGTGCAAGTATGAGGCCAACAAGATGCGCAAGTATGAGATGGAGATGTTATTCATCGGGCTGAGGGACCAGTTTGAGGGTTCTGGCATTAGAGATCCCACTAAGGATCTCAACTTGGGAGCTGTTTTCACTCAGCACTTATGCGATCTGCAGTTGAAGCAATTTGATGGTGTTCTTACTAAGACAGTGGGGAGCCTGCTTACTCCCATCTTCATGCACTGCGGGATTCCCCTAGAGGGCACAGAGTGTAACACAACCAAGGAGTTCCTTGATTTCAGCCACTTGCAGAGCGCTACCTGGCTCAAGGAGGGACACATTTGGGTTTACTATGATCAGAGCTCTGGGAAGTGTGGTTTGGATATTCCTGCTCCTGGATTGACACAGATTGATACGTTGGAGGCCCTGAGATTCCAGCTTCCTGAGACTGAGCAACGCAGAGTCCCTTCTATGGCTCATCCGCTGGGAGAGCCTTCCACACGAGTTTCATCTTCCTCTGCTCCTGCGCCTGCTGCTGCCCCTGCTGACGATATTGGACCTTTCCCAGAGCCCACGATTCCTTTGGGAGACATGTCTGTGGCTGAGTGGAGAGAGCGCAATGATGGGATACTGAAGACCATTTGGGAGTGGATGCGTACCTGCACTTGCAGGAGACAGCCACAGGTTCATCAGCCCGTCCCTGCTACTCGACGTCGACAGCGTTCTCCTGCGGCCGCCAGTGACACTGAGCGCTATGGTGGGATAGATGATGATGAGAGCGAGAGTGCGTAGTCTCCATTTTCAGACATTCGGTTCTGTATTCTGTTATCTTTTCTTTTTCCTTGCACTTTTTCCTTTTGATTTTTAGGATGCTAATCTGTTTGGATGTTGCGCTTGATTTGATACATCAGTTTCTTCGATTTTACTCTGTTTTCAGTGTTTTTAGCTTGCAGGATTCGAAATCTGACAATAACCTATGGACTAACCTGCTAACTTGCTGACTGATCCGATATACGCAGTGCGTCGATCGACACATCACTGTGTCGATCGTCACAACACGATCGAAATCGCATTGCAGCGATCGTTGCGGTCCTGAGCAACGATCGATCATACACGAAAAATCGCACAGCAACGGTCGATGCACCTAGTGCAACGATCGATGCCTGAGCGACAGAGGTAAAACCCGACCGAACTCAACCATTCCATAAACAAATTTTTCTTTCTTTTTACCAATCCTTCGCTTGACACTACTGGGGACAGTGTGTCTTAAGTGTGGGGGAGGTTCTACTAACTTCTTTCTTTTGTTTTCTTAGAGTCAGTTAAATTTTTTAAAATTTGTTTTATTGAGTCAAAATAGTTTAAGTAGGAAACAATGATTTTTTGAGAAGATTAGCAGCACTTGCAGGAACTTAAGTAACCATTGGGATGAAACTGCAAATTATCTCTGACTATTAGAAAACCCAGACATGGATCAACCTATTGAGAACACCCACATCGCTTCAGGTATCAGAGGATCCTTTTACTGACTTCAAACTTAATATTGACTTAGATTTCTCACCTAAGGGCTTGGTATACTTTGTGTCGGATTCCCTTGTTAGTTCTGACATAGCCTGTAAACCTATCCTATTTGGTTCCCTTCCCCCCTTCCATAAAAAAAAAAGATAATAAACTGAGGATGAGTTAGTAACTCCGAAGTGGTCATGGGAATGGTAGCTACAACTTTCATATCCTGTGCATCCATGGAATGTGTCCAAAGTACACCCCTTAACGGGAAGAGCACTGATAAAAAAAAATGATACCCAATGGGGAAAAATCAGAATGCTAAGGAAGGGAAAAGAGAAGAAAGGGACTAGAGAAAGATAGTATGGTGGTCTAGAGCTGATAAGGTAAGAGTCCATGTGCCTTTGATCGATACTCCTTAGGTGAGACCGCACTTAAATACTTGCAGAAGTCAGTAGGGAAAATTTGAATGCGTAAATGTGATTGTGGAGTTTACTTAGGACAGTTGCTAAGTGTGGGGGAAGTATATGTTGGTCTTGATGTCTGCAGGTTGATTCTTTCATGTGGTATACTAAGGGGAATCTGAGTGTTGCTGCTTCTAGGATGAAAAGAGTTTCTGAAGAGTTTTCAAACCTCTTCACTACATTCTAGTTCTCTGTTTTGCTTGAGGGCAAGCAAAGGCTAAGTGTGGGGGAGTTGATATATCATGGTTTTTACCGGTTTTATGCCATGATATAAGTGTGTTTTAGAGTCCTTTTGTGTTCTTTTAGAGTCTATTATAGGTATAATCAGGTTTGGAGCAGAGTTGGAGATATTGGAGCATTTTGGGGATTTTTAGAGTGTTTGGCCGAGAGATTGAGCTCACTGTCCAGAAATCAGGATTGCATCGATCGACACACCTTTGGTATCGATCGACACACTAGCGAGATGGGCCGATTCGGCGGTTTAATGAAGAATGAAGATTTTGCACTTTGGCCCAGAAGTTTCCAGTATTTACAAAGAAGCCCCGGCCGAGATTAAGCCTATATAATTAGGATTTTGGTTTTTATTTTACTTACGCTTTCATACTTAGAGCTAAGAGATTTTTAGAGCTTTTGGGGCTGATCTGATCCTGTACTTCATCTATTTTGGAGAAGATTTCGAACCCCTTTATCTATTTAATTTCTTATATGCAATCTATTAATTCTATGATTTCTGTTTCATTAATCATGTCTGAGTAGATTCATAGTTAGGTTTAGGGTTTCTCATTAAGGATTTCATGACTTGCTAGACTTGTTTAAATCAGTTAAGGATTCACATGAATAGAATGTTCTTCGATCTAAATTGAGTTTAATGCTAGTTCTAACCTGATCAATTAGAATCTAGATCTTAGGTTGCTAAATACGACACGAAAGTGTGGTTTAGAATCTGAACTATTTAGGTTGATCAATTAAGCTTCTCGCAAAGGAATTTGGTTTAGTTTAATTGTGAACATATCGAACTTGAAATTAATGCTGGTTTAATCTGTTAGTAATTGCAAAGGAATTTGGATTGCTACACTTAGACTTAGAGAATTCTCGCAAAGGAATTTGGTTAATTCTATATCTGTGATTTGAGTTCTAGAACTGAGCTTAATTAGATCCTGACTGATTGATTTGTCTGCTTGTCTGATTTCCTGAGAACGCCCTAGACTTAGCGCCTTTAATTGACTGCTTTCACCACCGATAATCTGCTACTTGTTTACTTTCTCGCATTGCTATTTAGTTTACTTCACATTGCTTTCTCCTTATTTTAAATCTCTACAGTTCATAATCTATCGAAACAGGAGTCTCTGTGGATTCGATACCCCATATACTACAATCACTTAACTGTGCACTTGCAGTAGAATAGGATTAAAACCTGACCCTATCAGTCACTAAAGTATATTTATCTTTTCGGTCACTTGTCCAGAGAGAACTTTAGAGTTAAGCGTGCTTGAGCTGGAGTAGTCAAAGGATGGGTGACCTACCGGGAAATGACACATGGTATCATGCGAGTGAGGACAAAACATGGGAAAAGGTCATGTAGTGATTGCAGGATCAGTAAATTATTCGGTCGGGCCTACGAAAAATAACACACCGACCGTCGGATAGGGGTGGGGCCCACGAGCCCGATAGAGGGATGGCTGATTTACCGGTAGGGGCGGACGGGGCGTTACAAGTGGTATCAGAGCTCAGGGAAGTCAAACCAATTCTGTCTCGGGACACAATCCTGGGGTTTGGGGGTTATGGCTGCTCCGGTTATGAGTCGAAGGGTCAGAGATGGACCCAAACAAGATGCGGAATTCGGGGACGAATTCCCATTAAGTGGGGGAGAATTGTAACATATTGGTCCCGACCTATTTGAGAAAGGCTTAAATGAATTAATTTGGCTACCTATGTCAAAGTGCACTTACCTTTTCGGTCACTTGTCCAGAGAGAACTCCAGAGTTAAGCGTGCTTGAGCTGGAGTAGTCAAAGGATGGGTGACCTACCGGGAAGTGACTCACGGTATCATGCGAGTGAGGACAAAACATGGAAAAAGGTCACATGATGATTGCAGGGTCAGTAAATTACTTGGTGACTCACCGGTAGGGGCGGACGGGGCGTTACAAAGCTTCTATGTATTGAGATACATAATATGAGATCTCCTCCCAATGAACAAAGTATAGAAAAGTAGAAGAAACAATGAAATCTATGAATGTTTTTGTGATTTTTAGCTGGTGGTGTGAATCGATGTTGGTTCAGTAAAATCAAGCTTAGATGTATTGGGTGAGAAGAAAAATAGCGGTTGAAATCTCAAGTGTTATACAGAGCCCATGTTGAGGCTTTCACAGTAAAACGAGGATGTCGTTTTACAAAGATGTCTTTGTGCAATGAATTTTTACAAGATTGTGCACATCATGTGAGCACACGTGAATGAGCTGTACGTGCACGAAATAAAATACGTTAGGAGCATGAGGAATCTGGTAACAAGATTAGAGTCGGAAGCAGAGTGTCAAAAATCTAGAGAGAGAATAGGATACAGAGAAGGCACTCATCTTCTTCCTTATTCTATTTCCTTGATATTATCAGTGTTTTGTACTCAGTATATATTCTTCATAGTGAAAGCCTTGAGAACTAGTATTAGATCTCCGAGATTTAAATTTGGTCCCTTGAGAACTTGTAAATCATGTATCGTCTTTTTCTTCTTACTTCCTACAAAAAAAACAATGAACGGTAGAATCATATACAAAGTGAACAAAGATAAACGAGTAACTATATAGATCTAAATATTTCTACAAGTGGTATCAGGGTTTCGTTTGAAGAGATAAAAGCTTTTGTTTTAGGTCTGTTGGGTTTCTGGGTATTTGTGTTGAGAAAAGGCGTAGACTCAACAGGTATCAGATCCTACCTTGTTTTTGAGTAAGGATACACATTGATTTTCTAATCATGAGTCGACCAATTATTTACTATTTTATTTGTATATCTAATCAGATTTGCGTTGGTATTTCTGAGGTTATTTCCTGTGCTTTGAGATCTCGAATATTAAGGATACCTTCATTATGTTGCAAATTCGTTGACATACGCGATAGAGCCTACACATGGGAGATGGAAGGTAGAAAATTTCTACGGTGAATGAGACTTTTCTATTTTGAAGCAAAGAGTGTTTTCTCAACTTGAGATCTTTGGTCTAGACTCGGTGTTGAAAATTGACGATGAAGATTCTTCATATTCAAAGGATGGTGAAAAAGATAAACCAGATCCTAAGAGACTAGAAAAGGATAGAAGGGTGAGAAATATATTAAATATGAGTCTGACTGATATGGTTTTGAGAAATATCAAGCTAAAGCACAAGACGGCTCAATGTATGTTGGATGCTTTAGAATGTCAAAATTCCGGATAAATCTCTACCCAACAGATTTTATCTAAAACAAATATTATATAGCTTCATGATGTAAAAAGGTAAAAATATAGACAATAATTTGGATGTTTTCAACAAGCTTATTTCAGATTGGGAAGTCTTGAGATTAAAATTAGTGAAGAGGATCAAGATGTGATTCTTCTAAACATCTTACAATCACCATTCGCTCAACTTGTCCATATCCGAAAAATAGAGGAGGAAAGGAAACAATAACTCTAAAGGAAGTAACTACATCAGCCTATTCTCTGGAAACTGAACTGAAATAGAAGGGACGCTATCTGTCAAGGTCGATTAACAAAGGGATGTTCATTCAGCTAAAAACACTAACATATATAAAATCTATTGGAAAGAACAAGCAGTCAGACAAAGGCAATGCCAATGTTAAAGGACATAGGGTTTGTTTACCTGAAGGACATTCCAAAAAGGATTGTCAAAAAAGGTCAATCGAGCAATGTAAGAGCCAATGTTGGAAAATATTCGAATGATGAGTCCTTGGTATTAACTACTTCTGAATCAATCTTTGGAGATGTTTGGGTATTTGATTTTGGTTGCTAATATCATTTAACATACAAAAGGATATGCTGTTTGATATTGAAGAAATTGATGGAGGAAAGATTCTGATGGGAAATGATATACACTACTAGGTTACAGCTATAAAAAGTTTGAAGAAACGTAACAACAACAACATTCAGAAATTGCAAAGTGAAACCTAATCTCACTAGGACGACTGGAATCTAAGTATGTTGGTTTCAATCCAAGAATTTCAGACTGCAAGTGTTTTATAAAGGAAATGAGGTTATTTCAGGAGATTATCGAGATACTCTCTATATTTTTGACAAAAGACTAGTAAAGGGTCAGCTTAATGCAGTTATTAAGAAAATGGATACTGATATATCATGGTTTTTAGGTGTTTTAAGCCATGATATAAGTATATATTCGAGTCTTTTTTAGTGTCTTTCGAGTCTTTTCAGGTGTTCTATATGTTTACACACGTTTGGAGGATTTTGAAAGATTATGGAGTTTTTTGGGTAAAGATTGGAGCTGAAAATGTGATGATAAGTTCAGAGTGTCTGTTCGACCTGAGAATTGACCGACGCATATCTGCATCGGTCGACGAAGCCTCCGAATCACAATCTGCCAGCGATTTAATGAAGTTTTGAAGATTGCAGATTTGGCCCAGAAGTTCCAATATTTACAAAGAAGACCCAAGACATGTTATACACTTTATATTAGGTTTTTGAGTTTTATTCTTGTTACACATTCATACTTTTGGTTAGAGAGAGTTTTAGAGCTTTGGGGCTGATCATAACCTTGTACTGCTTTTGGAGAAGATTTTGAACCCCTTTTTTTATTCTCTACTCTTCTTTAATGCAATATATTCAACCTATGTTGTCTGCTTCATTCAATATGTCTGAGTAGATTCATTGTTAGGTTTAGGGATTCTCATAGGGTTTTCATGGCATGTTAAGATTGATTTAATCAATTAAGGAATTCATAACCTGTTAGTTCTTTAACTTGAATTGTTCTTAAAGCTAGTTTCTAACCTGATCAATTGGAATCTAGATCTTAGGTTTTTAAATTGATACGAAAGTGTAATTTGGAATCTGAATTATTTAGGTTGAGCAAATTAGTTATCTGCAAAGAAATTTGGTTTAGCTAATTTGTGAACAAATCGAACCAGCACTTAAGGCTAGTTTAGTTTGTAGGAATTGCAAAGAAATTTGGATTTATAGGGTTTAGACTTAGTAAATTCTCAACGAAAGTTGGTTAGTTTTACATCTGTTTTTGAGTTCTAGAACAATACTTAATTCGATCATGACTGATTGTTAATCTACATGACCTGATTTCCTAAGAACTCCCTTGACCTAGAGCCTTTAGTATTTATAAACAAACTCGTCTGCTAATCGATTTACTGCTTTTCTTTTATTGCTTATTACTACTGCTGCTTAGCTCTACTCGATACTTTATAAACTGTCTTAAGAACTCTTGAGTCTCTGTGGTTCGACCCCTATATACTACATTTGTCTATGCACTTTCAGTGTAACTTAGGGATATAAACTCTAAGCATATCAAGTTTTTGGTGCCGTTGCCGGGGACTCTTTTGAGTCTTCGATATATTTGAGTTTAGAGTTTAAACTAGGCTTTTCGTTTTAAGTTACTAATTTTTCCTTTTTGTTTTGTCTTTGCGTGTTCAGGTTTGCGTGAAGAACAAGTGCATAAATCAACACTCTTGAGCATCAATCGACACATCCACGAACAGAAATAATCGACGCGGTCCTGTGCATCGATCGACCCATTTGCCGTGAATCAGTTAGTGCATGCCTAATCGTTCACTCGGAAGCAATCCGGACAAAGAGCTCATTTTTCTAGAGAATACAGAGCTTGCAAGGTTAGAAAGAACGAACATGAAAGATCAGAAGCCAATGATAATGTTGAATCCTAATGTTGTGATTTTGATTCGGGATGAACAAGGTGTTCTGAGGGATACTGCGAACAATGTCTATAATGATCAGGGCCAGAGGCTTGATGCAGATGAAAATGTCATTATTCAACCAATGCAACAGTAGATTATAGTTGAAGGAAATAGACAAGGTGGATGAGCAGAAGGAGTAATGGACAGCCCAATGCCCAGCCTAATCCGCCGCCTAATGCGCCTAATGGGAGGACTCTTGCTGATTACAACAGGCCTGATGAGTTCTATGCTAACAGGTCTGCGATTGTACCTCCTCCCATCCAGAGGAATGATTTTGAGCTGAAGACTTCCTACTACACTCTTGTGGGACAATATCTATTTCATGGACACCCACATTAGCATCCTATGGATCATATTGAGAAGTTTGAGTATTTGGTCACATGAATGAAGCACAATGGAGTGAGCTATGACTTTCTGCATTGTAAGCTTTTCGAACACTCTCTTGGAGGAGAATCTGCAAATTTGCTGAAGCAGATTCCACCTGGGACTCTGACTACTTGGGATGCAGTCAAGAGGAAGTTCCTTAGAAATTTTTATGATGATGCTAGATCTAATCAGCTAAGAGAGGAGCGAATTTGCTTAAGGCCGCGTGGGTGATGTTTAAGATGTACCAGAGAGACTGCCCTCATCATGGTTTCTCTGAAGTTCAGTTGCTGGGCATTTTCTTTAGAGGTGTTGATTTGTGATATTAAATGGGTTTGGATGCTGATAGCAATGGAAACTTAAATACCAAATCTCTAGAGAAAGCTGATTGAGAACTTTTTGAATAGCAATAGCACTAAGAATGCTGATTTGGAGAGGAAGAAATCAGGTGGAAAGGTTGATAGCTCGCAGATGGCAGAGATGAAGAACAAAATCAATTTTGTCCACAGCCTTCTACTTGGGAAGAAGAATGTCCATTTTGCTCATGATGTTGAGGTATTGGATGCTGATGAGCAAAGTGATGAAGAGGATGTGAACTACATTGGTGGAACTGGTTTTCAGGGTAACATATTTGGAAATCAGCAAGGCAGAGGTGGCTACAATGGAATGGGTCAGAGGAGTACCTTCACATGTAATCAAAACTCTTTTGGTTTCACTCCTAAGATTCAGTACCATAAGCCTTTTCAGAGTAACAACAGCCTTTGGAACACTAGTAGCTTCACCATGAACTATGGATCTTCATCTTATCAACCTGCTCCTCCTCAAAATGAGCAGTCTGATAAGATGATGGGTACGTTAGAGCAGCTTCAGGAAGGACATCAGAAGAGTACAATGTACTTAAATGGGAAGATTGATGCTCTGTACTTGGATCTGAATGGAAAGATTGATGCTTTTAGCACTCATGTCAAGAAGCTGGATATTCAAGTTGTACTGACTGCCGGGTCAGCAAAGATGCAAGATGGAACTCTTGCTGGATGAACATATGCTAATCCGAAGTACCAATGTAATGCAATTACGTTGAGGAGTGGTAAGGAGGTCGTTCCTGCACTAAAAATGGTCTGAGCTTGGAAGAAATTGTTAAAATTGAAGAGATGGAAGATGAGATTCGCGGATTGCAGAGTGCGCCGACCGATGCACCTCAGCATCGATCGACGCATGTCGTAATTCCTAAGAATTCTTTGAGTTTTGACGGAGATTTGAATAAAGGACTTGAGACCAAGGTCAACGCAAAGGTCGACGCACCTGAGCCAAGCATCGAACAACGCACCCTAGTGTCGATCGACGCAATGGATGTGCACCTGTGAATGCAGAAAAGCTCAAGACTGCTGATGAAAGAGTCTATAAGCCCAAGGTTCCTTTCCTTAAGAACCCAAGGAAGTCTAAGTACGAGCTACAATTGGCTAAATGCAAGGAGATGATGAGAAAGGTGTTGGTTGAAGTGCCTTTGATTGATGCTCTTAAGACTACTCATGTGATGAAGAGATGTCTCAAGGACATGCTTTATGGTAACATGGCTGATGAAGAAGGTGTGTTGATGATCTCTGAGGTATGCAATGCTGTGATTCAAGGCAGGATTCCGTAGAAACTGAAGGATTCAAGGAGTTTTGTAATGGATTGTTCTATCTACAGAGATAGATTTGAGAGGTCATTGTGTGATCTTGGTTCTAGTGTGAATCTTATGTCTTTCTCTGTTTCTCAGAAGCTTAGGATGACAGATTTCATGCCTATTAAAGTCTCATTGGTTCTAGCTGACAGGACCGTCCATATCCCAGAAGGAGTGTTGGAGGAGGTGCCAATAAGAATTGGTAATTGTGTGATCCCTACAGACTTTGTGGTTCTGCAGTATGGAGAGGAACCAAAGGATCCACTTATATTGGGTCGACCCTTATTGGCTGCTGCTGGAGTGATGATTGACTGGAAGGTCTCTTTGTGCATTCTACTACTACCAGCATTCTCCCTGTTTCGCGCGGCACGAGTCATGCCAATCACATCCCAATCCACACCATCATGACTCGGACCCATGATCCATCCGACACGGATCACTATCTTAAGATCGATTTCTATCTTTCTCGGGACTCTTCCCTTTTCTTTGAGTCCAGAAATTAAACCTAATATCTCCTATTTAGAGGCTTGCATTTGCCAACGAACAATCACGTCTCATGTGTTGGTGTCCTTACTAATGGACAAAACCCTTGCTTTTGTGGTTCTTCCCCATAACTGCCAAATAGTCAGCTGACCAGATGGATCTACTAGCTCACCTAGTCGATAAACTGAACCAGCTATCACACACTTCTCCTCGCTAGGTTTAGCTGCCTACAAGCTAGTAGCTCAGCTACTTCATATTGTCCAGTTCCTCTATCATATCTCATTTCATTAGGCTACATCATTTGGTCCATTCCTCGATCTTGACTAAGCCTTGCCCATAACTCATTATGGATCAATTCCCATGATCAGAACCAGCTCATCCTTGTTCCCTCCAACCGAATAAGCCTCATATAACTTTCTTGGGACAAGGACGTTACAAACTACCCCTCTTAATGGGATTTCGTCCTTGAATTTGGTTTTCGTTACTTATGTTTCCATTCCCTCGTTCTTTATAAAGAGTACAATTGCATTATTTCTTCGGATTCTTTTATCTTATATGCCTTACTAAAATCATGTTGTACCTTCTCAACTAGTTTAGTGTTCATGAACTTTCCTAACCTAATACAACCTAGTTGTTCCAAGCTTTAATTCTTTTAATATATAGTAGTCTTACGAGACTTGATCCCTAGTTATAGCATCTTGTCATACTCTTACAAGACCTTATTAATCCATATACATTCGTCGAGTGCATTAGCTTTGAGGTTCAAGTAGTGTCTTAGTTATCGGATAAGCCTTGGCGATAACACTTGACTCCCAGTGGTCTTACCCTATTTTCTCCCCAACTCTCGATAAGCCTTTGATCCCTTCTAGACTGAGTTATCATTAACCTTTTCCATTGATTATTGTCCATTAAGACAATCTCTTCCCAGAATTTAGTCTTTTCCTAGATTTATTCTTTATTCCAATCATAATCCTCATGGACTGGATCCCTTTATCCAACTTTGGTCCGTCAAGACTTAATATCATTCCTGGATTTTGTGTTTCTTGGACTTTGTTTATATTTCCTGCTCATGGTCCTTATGACTTGATATCATTGTCCCGATCCTTGGCCATTTTGGAATCGTTCTTTCCTTCCATGTTCCTCGTCAATCTTGACTCAATAATGACCTTCGAATCCAAGTCAGACCTGACTATATCCTATTTCCCCTGCCTTAGTCCGAATCCGACTACGTCAAGTGCCAATCATAGTCATACATAAATATGTTTATGATATCGGTCCTTCCCAGAATCGATCTTACAATCATGACCTTGGTTCTTTCTGGACTCGATCTTATCATCCCGACCTTGATCTTTACCGGACTTGATCATCTCGATCTTGGTCTATAACAAACTTTATCTTATAAACCCGACATTGGTCCTCTTCGGAATCGATTATATAAACTTGACATTGGTCTAGTTGTGACTAGATCCCCTTTATCCATGATCTTGGTCACTTTGACCTGATTAATGCCATTCCATTCCTAGTCAATCCTGACTAACTCTTATTTTCCATGAATTTGTCCACCTCCGACAATAATATCCTAGTCAACCCCGAATAGATCTTTTTAAGGCATTGGTCCAACTCTGACTATGCTAATTCTGAGCATTAGTCCATCTCTGACAATGCTCAATATTCTCAGCACTGGTCCGACTATGGTGATGCTTAATTTTTTCCAGCATTGGTTTACCACCGACGGTGCCAAATTTCCATCTTTGGTCTAACTCTGATGATGATTAATTTTCCCGCATTTTTCTAACTCTAACGATGCTTAATTTTCAAGCATTGGTCTAACTTCGACGATGCACATTTCCAACCCTAGTCAACCATGACTATGTCTTGTTTTTCCAGCATTGAAAAAATTATGATGATGCTGAATTTTGATCATAGTAACCCTAACTATAGCATTTCCATAACCCAATATGCTTGCACAACCAACCTATTATAGATAATTTATTGGATGTCGGTCATGCCTTGGCGTACATTTTTCCGTTTCTGAGCACGTTTGTCGATCCCTCCTAAATACCATCTTAGTCTAAATAACTATCTTATTTGAACCTGATCATGAACGTTTCAAGGTTAGCATATTATGCTTTCAGAGAGTTTCTCTTCATCCAAATATTTTTCTCAGCAAACCTTTTTCGGTTCTTAAGCGCTTATATTTACCACCTCAATTTCTGTTCAGCTTTTTCTTGCTACTGTGATTTAGTCACCTAGATTTTTGTTCCCTACCTGATGCTTTCCGAGATTACTAAGCACTTCCCAGTTTTTAGTGTAGTATTTCCTTGACACAATCGTTACTTTAACTTTTGCTTCTGACCGATCCATTTTTTATTGCAAGGCTAACTCATCATTTGGTTGTTCTTAAACAGAATCTGGTTATGTCCAAACATATAGACTCGATACAAAAACTATGGGATAAGAATGTCACAGTTCAGTCTCCCCCACTTAGATTGAAATCGTACTCGAGTTCAATGTTTGTAATATACTAATTCCGATTCCTTGAACCCATTTCGTTCATCCATTCGAATATTATAGGTTGATCAACTCTTCCTATCTTATGGTTCTTGTATTTAGGTATATGATAGGTCAAGAATCAATCCCTATACTAACTGCAAATGCACAGTAATATCAATGTAGTACTTAGGATATCGAATCCACAAGGACTCTGGTCACACGATAGATTATAAGTAATTCAGATTAAACTAAGCGAAGCAGATTTGTAAAGCAGTAAATAGCAAGAAAATAAATCACCTCAAGTGAGGCGGTTGTAAGCAATTAACGAAGGTGTCAGGTTTCGGGAGTTCTCAGGAAATCAGGAAATCAGATAAACAATCAATCAGATTCAATCTATAGCGTTCTTGAACTAGAATCACGAAGGTAAAACTAACCAGCTGTCGCTGCGATAATTATCTATGTCTAACAACCTAGCAAGCCAACTTTCGTTGCGAATCCTAGAGGTCTAAACATGCATTAATTCCGAGTTCGTTCGTTCACAATTTCTCTAAACCAAATTCCTTTGCGAATAGATAAATTGCTCACCTAAATCAGATCTAGTTAAATAAACCAACTGTCGTTGTGTAAATCAACCTAAAATCAATAGTCTAAATGGCCAGTTCAGATAAAGCATTAAGAACAGATTAGGTGAAGAACTAGATAATAAATCTTAATCAATTATTATAACATTCCTTCAAATCCCTAATGAGAATCCCTAACCTAACAAGAGATCTACTCAGACATAGCAATCATAACAGAAAACATAGTCAAAATAGATATCATAAAATAATATGAGAATAAGAACAGGGGTTCGAAATCAAGTCTCTTTCGAGAACAAAACCAGCCCCTAAAACTCTCTTCTCTGAAGTATCAAAAGCGTAAGTCAAGCTTAGAATTAAAACTTAAGTAAAGCGTGGCCTAAACAATGGCTTAAAAACCCTAATATAATGGTCTAAAGTCGGCTGGGGCTTCTTTGTAATTATGGAAAAATCTGGGAAAAAGTGCAATTTCCAATTCTCTTCATTAAACGCTCGCGAGAAGTCTGTGTCGACCTTGTGTCGATCGATGCACCTACTGTGACTATCGACACAGATCTGTGAAACGGGCAGTGAACTCTTCCTCTCGGGTTTTTTCTCCAAAATGCTCCAGAATGCACTATAATGTCCAATTCTGCTTCAAACATACCTAGACCTGTAAACATGCTAAAAAGACTCCAAAACATAATAAAAGACTCGATAAATAAGACATATACCATGGTTAAAATCCCTAAAATCCATGGTATATCAACTCCCCCACACTTAGTCTTTGCTTGCCCTCAAGCAAAACAGAGAACTAGAATGTAGTGAAGAGGTTTGAAAACTTTCATAAACTCTTTTCATCTTCGAAGCAACAACACTCAGATTCCCCTTAGTAAGCCACTGAAAGAATCATCTGCAAGACATCAAAACCAACATGTATTTCCCCCACACTTAGCAACTGTCCTAAGTAAAACTCCACAATCAATCCAAGCAATTCAAATTCACCCTACTGACTTCTTAAGAATATTAAGTGCGGTCTCACTTAAGGATTATCGATCAAAGGACACATGGATTCTTACTTTGTCAGCTCTAGACCACCATACTATCTTTTTCTGGTTCCTTTTCTTCTCTTTTCCCTTCCTTAGCATTCTGATTTTTCCCCATTGGGTATCATTTTTTTTTATCAGTGCTCTTCCCGTTAAGGGGTGTACTTTGGACACATTCAATGGATGCACAGGAGATGATAGTGGTAGCTACCACTCCCAGAGACCACTTCGGAGTTACTAACTCATCCTCAGTTTATTACTTTTTTTTACTTTATGGAAGGGGAGAAGGGAACCATACTCGGACAGTTTTACAAGTTGTGTCAGAACTAACAAAGGAGTCCGACTCGAGGTATACCAAGCCCTTAGGTGAGAAAATTAAGTCAGGTTTACAAGGGTGAAGTCAGTAAAAGGATCCTCTGAATACCTGAATTGATATGGGTGTCCTCAGTAGGTTGATCCGTGTTGGGTTTTCTAATAGTCATAGATTGATATTTCAGCTTCATCCCAATGATTACTCCAAAATTCACTATTTCTTACTTAAACTCGTTTTGACTCAATAAAACAAATTTTTTTTTGAAAAATAGGACTGACACTAAGAAAATAAAAGCGTGCGTCTGTAGCTTCCTCCCCCACACTTAAACTACACTGTCCCCAGTGTAATCAAGCTCAAGATCGGCGAGAAAGATAAATAAATTTGAACATCCGAAAGTTGCTGAATACTTACTTGTTGACTCCCTGTGTCGATCGATGCCCAAGGGTGTCAATCGATGCAAGGTGAATCTTACTCGCGGTTATTGAGATAACCGGTGTCTGAACCGCAATCGAATCGGTAAACCATAAACCGCGACTGCATCGACCGATGCTATATGTGTCGATCGATGCAGTGCGATTCTGCCTGTTTCTCACGCCTCTGAACACACTTAAACAGAAAAATCAAAACACCAATATTAAAACGAAAAATGAAAACAAAACGAACCTAACAGTGGGTTGCCTCCCACTCAACGCTTGTTTAAAGTCAGTAGCTTAACTATTTGAAGAGATCAGACTCATGGGGGTTTCAACAGAGACTTTGAGTGTCTTTGTGAATATCTCTTCATCCATGGCGGTGTGTAAGAGGTATCAGCATGAGAGCGTCCAAGGTACGTAGGAAGAGATCCAGGGCGGGAGCGAAGCTTGGGTGGGATTATGTGTTTTCCTGCATTCAAAGTTGATTGATCAGGAGGTTTAAGTTTAAAATCTTTATACTTGTGCTTTGGTGGAGATCTGATGTTCGGAGCTTTCTGATTATGAGCAGTTGTAGGCTCTGAAGATGTTAGAGTAGATTCCTGAGGAACCACCATCTTCTTTTCTCCACTATCAGACGTTGTAGTTCCACCAATCTGAACTTCATCTTTTAAATGACCATCAGTGGAGACCATCTTCTTTGCATATCCCAACACAGAAGGATGAACTCGCGAAGCTTCAGCTGGTGGAGTTTCATTCATCTCCTTATCCACCACTACCATGCACTTGACTACACTCTGCTCATGTTTAGACCTTATAGGAACTTTTGGAAATGGTATTGGAGGTTTGTAGACCCGTTCCTTAACAATTCCACGAGAAACAAGCGAGGCTGATTCTTCACGGTATGCAACGATCGATGCACGTGGTACAACGATCGATGCAAGTAGTTCATATCGAGTTCCAGCTTCAGTCTCGGGTTTTGCAGCTCCTTCCACTAGTTCAGCAGTCTTAAACTCAAATTTCTTTCCTTGGCTCTGTCCATTATCAATCTGAACCTTCAAAGCTCTAATGTGGGTGTCCATGACGCTGAAAGTGGGTTGATCAACACTGATGGATTTTACCAAAAGATCAATGTCAATCTCGGTTGAGTCTGGTCCGTCGAAGCTCTCAAACTCAAGGATTTCAGTTTCGAATTCATCTCTGTTTTCCACAATTCCCATAGCCTTAACTTCAAGATATGATCCCTGATCCAGCCTATGGTCAACCTGAACTGGGATGGCGTTGACATGAGCTTTCTGAGCATTCTTCTCTTTGGAAAATTTTGAAATTTGATCCACTTGGGTATCCAGCAGCCTCATATGGGTGTTCAAGGACTCAAACTTACCATTCAAATCAGCGTACAAGGTCTCAAGCTTCGAGTTGAAAGACACAGTCCCTCAAGATACTTCTCCATCATGATTTCCAATCTGATCGTATGTGTGGGTGCATGAGGTGCTTGGTGAGATGAATAACCATAATCTCTCGATCTTGGAGTATAACTAGAACCTTGTCCCTGCTGATTCCCATATGTCTGTCCATAATAATCAGTTCCAGCTATATAATTCACCTCTGCAAACTCTTCAGCTACTGCATCAGCTCGGATTTGTCCCTTCCTAAGTAGGATGTTGTGGATAGAATCAATCTTGTCTCTCATCCCAGCTATCTGCCCAACCAATGCGTAGTACTCTGGTATGATGAGGTTTCCTTTCCCATCCAGTTTATGACCCTTCGCGTTGCATATATGACCCTCTTGATCTCGTAAAATGCTGTCTTCACCGCGAATCAGAATCACATGCTCCATTAAGAAAAACCTGCTAAGTGCTCAAGCTCTCGGTATCACTGGTTACGCTTTGTGTCGATCGATGCAAGAGAAGCGTCGATCGATGCAAGCTCAAAGATGTGACGATCGACACACAGGACCGTGTCGATCGATGCAGGGCGATTCCTGCAACACCAAAGAGACAAGAACGTAAGTAAATAATAAAATAAAAAAAATAAAAAATGCTTAGTCTAAATCCTAATACTGAATCTATCGGCGAACTCAAAGAGTCCCCGGAAACGGCGCCAAAAACTTGATAGGTCAAGAATTAATCCCTATACTAACTGCAAGTGCACAGTAATATCAATGTAGTACTTAGGGTATCGAATCCACAAGGACTCTGGTCACACGATAGATTATAAGTAATTCAGATTAAACTAAGCGAAGCAGATTTGTAAAGCAGTAAATAGCAAGTAAATAAATCAGATCAAGCGTGGCGGTTGTAAGCAATTAACGTAGGTGTCAGGTTTCGGGAGTTCTCAGGAAATCAGGAAATCAGATAAACAATCAATCAGATTCAATCTATAGCTTTCTTGAACTAGAATCACGAAGGTAAAACTAACCAGCTGTCGCTGCGATAATTATCTATGTCTAACAACCTAGCAAGCCAACTTTCGTTGCGAGTCCTAGAGTTCTAAACATGCATTAATTCCGAGTTCGTTCGTTCACAATTTCTCTAAACCAAATTCCTTTGCGAATAGATAAATTTCTCACCTAAATCAGATCTAGTTAAATAAACCAACTGTCGTTGTGTAAATCAACCTAAAATCAATAGTCTAAATGGCCAGTTCAGATAAAGCATTAAGAACATATTAGGTGAAGAACTAGATAATAAATCTTAATCAATTATTATAACATTCCTTCAAATCCCTAATGAGAATCCCTAACCTAACAAGAGATCTACTCAGACATAGCAATCATAACAGAAAACATAGTCAAAATAGATATCATAAAATAATCTGAGAATAAGAACAAGGGTTTGAAATCAAGTCTCTTTCGAGTACAAAACCAGCCCCTAAAACTCTCTTCTCTGAAGTATCAAAAGCGTAAGTCAAGCTTAGAATTAAAACTTAAGTAAAGCGTAGCCTAAACAATGGCTTAAAAACCCTAATATAATTGTCTAAAGTCGGCTGGGGCTTCTTTGTAATTATGGGAAACTTCTGGGCAAAAGTGCAATTTCAAATTCTCTTCATTAAACGCTCGCGAGAAGTCTGTGTCGACCTTGTGTCGATCGATGCGCCTACTGTGACTATCGACACAGGTCTGTGAAACGGGCAGTGAACTCTTCCTCTCGGGTTTTTTCTCCAAAATGCTCCAGAATGCACCATAATGTCCAATTCCGCTCCAAACATACCTAGACCTGTAAACATGCTAAAAAGACTCCAAAACTTAATAAAAGACTCGATAAATAAGACATATACCATGGTTAAAATCACTAAAATCAATGGTATATCAGTATACCCTCATGGCTCAGCTGATTCGCCTTGGAAACTAATCATGTTTCCAAGCACGATATCTCATCTTTCCTCATCTCCCATTTGTCTCACCGACAATTCACATTCGAGTCTTCATCTTAGTTTTTTAAGTGCTCATTAATCTCAACTTGGACTTAACCTAATCCATAGCTATCCTTTTCTTGATCGTAGTTACCATATTGAACCCGATCTTACCTCGAATCTGACCAATCACTTATAGTAGTTTATACGTCTAAAAACATCTTGATTATTAAGAATGTCTCGGCAATAACACTTTCCTTCCAATCACTTTTCTCAACAAATCTCAACCTTCAGACCGTACTCAAGCAACTACGATGATTCGATTCTTGAGTCATTACTCCTTTCCCAACTAAATCCTTAGTCTATATTTTACCACCTTGTTGTTCATGGACTTGGTAATCCCTAACATGTGTTTTTTTCATCCATTTTCCGTTAGTATAACCCATCGAAACTCGGCTCGTCCATTCTCTGGCTGCTAGATTCTCACATTCTCAATGATTGCAGTGCAACTACCCTGAGCAGGCCCGGCTAAATAGTCATCATCCACACATGTTTCTAGTTCCAGAACTTAGATGATTTATTCGACTAGTTTTTAGCCCTTAGTCATTTTCGATGACTATGCTTTGTGTTAGTTCAAGACTAACTTATTTTCTTTTACCAGGTTTCCTAACCCAATTTGATCATTATCCTTTCCTAGGATCAAGCATGCTCTGATACCAACTTAAAACACCCCGACAAGGCCTTCCTAGGCTGTATTTGATGCCTTCCATGCTCCCATTGTACATGTTTCTAATTCTAATTGCCTTTTAGGGAAAATATTCTTTCGGATCTTCCTAATAACTTCCCCTAGTCATTTAAATGCTTAGATCCATCATTAACAATACACAACCAAAATCCTTTATAACTTGATTCAATTTCCAATTAAGGAATTTCCCGGTTTGATAATATTTTCATTTGGTTAGTTCACTTGACTATCGTTCAGCTTATAAATCAATCTTAGACCACATTCAATTCATGTGTTCTTACGCACTCAGTGTAGCCTAAGACATTCTATCTAGAACTAGGCTAATTACTATTCAGTCCTTGTAATGGCTAGTTCGTACCTTGGACATATCCTTGGAGTTTAACTGCTACCTTGGTCGCGACAATTTTTCTTCTAGTCTGTCGAGTGTCTACTTACCAGGCCTTGTTTACCACCCATCGTGTTCCCTCGGCTAGACCATCGAGTCTTCATTTGACTCAATTATCCCATTGTTACCAGGTCACTCAAACAATCGGCCCACTTGACTTGGAGTTGATAAGAGATTCTTTCTTAGACCGAGTGCCAGATTATTCTTGTCATTTAGTTTGATTTCTCCCTTTTCGCTCATGGATCGATCTCTGGCCGTCTGCACTAGATTGCCCATTTTCTTTTGGATTTCCCTCTACATTGAGCCACAACAAACTTTTTCCCTTGGTCGATCTCTAGACCGTCGAAAGCCAAGTCTATGACTCCTCTTGGTTACCCCATACTCTGCAACTGATTTATCTCCTTAGATGCGACCACCATGACGCACCATCGATCTTTAAATATGGATCATGGATGCTAGCGGTTCGACGTGATCCAGCGTATTTTTTCCTTGACGAACAATCATACACCTTGGGAACAGTCACACCCTTTGGCGAATAGTCACACCCTTTGGCGAACAGTCGCACCCTTTAGCCAACAATCACACCCTTTGGTGAATGGGATTTTGGAGAATGGTCGTGTCCCTTTGTGAACAGTCTCGTTTCTTGGCGAACACTCGAGTCTCTTGGCGAATAGTTGCGTCTCTTGGTGAACAGTCGCATTTCTTGGCAATCAGTCTCATTACTTCACGTTGACTGCTATCCTGCATGGTGCAATTCACGTCTATCTCAACCCGATCACTTTCTTGTGAACTAGACACATAATGACTGTTTTCATATACCAAATCCACGATTTGGATGTGGTTTTCCCATCGACCAACTGGTGTGCGATTATCCCCATCACGTCTCGCTGTCACACCGCGACCAACTTCTCTGCCGATTTCCCATCGTGATCGGTCGTTGACTGCATGTCGATCAACCGCACTGCCGATTTCCTAACCAGGTTAGTCGTAGACTTCCCATTTATCAACCGCATCGTCGACCATCCTTCGTAATCATGTTGCAATTTATCGTCGATCACCCATTTCAATCTGTCATCGATCATCTATCGCGATCTGTTGTCGATCAACTGCATCATCGATCATGTCACGATTGATATTAGATAGACCGCGTCGTTGAATTTGTGGCGATAGGTCATTGAACAACAATCGCAATCCTGCCGGGATATGTCATCGCTCGCTCAGTCGCGACCATAGGCGGATAGCTCACCACGACTAACCGCTCTGGTATGATTATCCTCACTCCATCGCTCACGTACGTCTGTTGCGACTGGCCTTATTCCTTGGACTTTTTGTCAACCCAGATTCTTGTCTTGCACGGCGCGAGTCATGACAGGAATAGCCTGATCCATCCCGTTATGCCTCGGACCCATGATCCATCCGACGCATATCACTTTCTCATGTCAGTTTCTCTTTTTAGAACTATTTCCTTTTTTGTGTGTCCTGAAACTAAACCTAATGTTTCCTATTTATAGGCTTGCCTTGGGTAACAAACCATCAAGACTCTTGCATTAGTGTCCCTCCGAAAGGACGCAACCATTGCATTGGTGAACAACCAGCTGACCAGATGGGTGTACTAGCTCACCTAGTCGACCAGCTGACCCAGCTACCGCACACTCCTCCCAACTAAGTTGAGCTGCCTACCATCTCACCAATTAAGCTGGGTCGGCTAGTAGTCCAGCTGATTCAGCTAGGAGTCTAGCTGGTTCTGATAGTAACTTAGCTACTTGATAGGTCGAGTTTTAATTCCTATACTAACTGCAAGGGCACAGTGATGTAGTTGTAGTACTTAGGGTATCGAATCCACAGGGACTCTGGTCAACGATAGATTAAGAACTTAAAGAGGTTAAAACTAGGAGAAAGCAAATATGATTAGAAACTAAAAAGCGAAACAGAAAAGTAAATCAGGTGAGTTTGTGAGCAAGAAAGCGAAGGCGTTAAGTCTAGGGAGTTCTCAGGAAATCAGGAACACAGGCAATCAATCAATCGGGATCTAATTAAGAACTGTTCTAGAACTTAAACACATATATAGAATTAACCAAATTCCTTTGCGAGAATTCTCTAAGTCTAAGTGGAGCAATCCAAATTCCTTTGCAATTACTAACAGATTAAACCAGCTTTAATTCCAAGTTCGATATGTTCACAATCTAATTAAACCAAATTCCTTTGCGAGTAATTAAATTGCTCATCTAGGTTCTTTCTAGCTAATTAACCAACTGTCGTTGTATCAATCAACCTAACATCATAAATCTGGATAGCTACTTCAGATTAAGCAGTAAGAACAATCCTAGATGAAGAACTAACAGATATGAATCCCTACAGATCTATTAACCTATAATTCCATGAAATCCCTAATGAGAATTCCTAAACCTAACAGGTAATCTACTCAGACATGTTCATCGAAATAGAAGACATCATGAATAGAAAACCAAATAGCATATAATAAAACAAAGAACTGGGGTTCGAAATCCTCTCTCTTTCGAGAACAAGATCAGCCCCTCACTCTCTCTAATAAAATAAAGCGTATTAAAAGCGTATGAAAAGCGTAGCCTAAACAATGGCTTAAAAACCCTAATATAATGGTCTAAAGTCGGCTGGGGCTTCTTTGTAATTATAGAAACTTCTGGGCTTAAGTTGCAATTCCCAAACTCTTCATAAACTCGCGAGAATGTGTATGTCACGATCTTGTGTCGATCGATGCACACCTTGCAACGATCGACACACATGTCTGATATGAGCAGTGAACTCTTCCTCTCGGGTTTAATCTCCAAAATGCTCCAGAATGCTCCATAATGTCCAATTCCGCTCCAAACGTGTCTAGACCCTGTAAACATACTAAAAGGACTCCAAAACATAATAAAAGACTCGATAAATAAGATATATACCATGGCTAAAATCCCTAAAATCCATGGTATATCAACTCCCCCACACTTAGCTCTTGCTTGCCCTCAAGCAAGTAAAGAACCAAAATATAAGAGAAGAAGTTTGAAAACACAGAAACTCATTTCGTCCTAGAAACTTTCGCATTCACATTCACTTAGTAAGCCACTGAAAACTTTCCTACAGAACTCAAAACCACAATATACTTCCCCCACACTTAGCAACTGTCCCAAGTAAACTCCACAATCACATTCACGCATTCAAATTCACCCTACTGACTTCTGCGAGTATTTAAGTGCGGTCTCACCTAAGGATTATCGATCAAAGGGCACATGGACTCTTACCTTTTCAGCTCTAGACCACCATACTATCTTTCTCTGGTCCCTTTCTTCTCTTTCCCTTCCTTAACAACTGATTTTCCCCACTGGGTATCATTTTATTTTTTTTATCAGTGTTCTTCCCGTTATGGGGTGTACTTTGGACACATTACATGGATGCACAGGATATGATAGTTGTAGCTACCACTCCCAGAGACCACTTCGGAGCTAATAGCTCATCCTCAGTTTATTATTATTATTATTTTTTTACTTTATGGAAGGGGAGAAGGGAACCAAATAGGACAGGTTTACAAGCTGTGTCAGAACTAACAAAGGAATCCGACTCAAGGTATACCAAGCCCTTAGGTGAGAAAATTAAGTCAGTATTAGAGTGAAGTCAGTAAAAGGATCCTCTGATACCTGAAGTGATATGGGTGTTCTCAGTAGGCTGATCCGTGTTGGGTTTTCTAACAGTCATAGAGGCTCTGCAAGTCTGTCCAATGGTCACTTAGTTCTTGTTCAAGCGAAAAATTTCCTCGAAAAATCATAGTTCCATATAGATTTTGACTCAATAAAACATATTTGAAAAACAAGACTGACTCATAAGAAAACAAAAGCGTGCGTCAGTAGCGACCTCCCCCACACTTAAAATACACTGTCCCCAGTGTAATCAAGCTCAGGATCGGTGAGAAAAAAAATCAAATTGAAACAAACCGAAAAGTTGCAGATTACTTACTGTCGTCGCCCTGTGTCGATCGATGCCACAAGGGTGTCGATCGATGCAAGGTGAATATGCTCGCGGTTATGTAGATAACCGATGTCTGAACCACAATCATTTTGGCTAACCGTGAATCGCAACTGCATCGACTGATGCACGATGTGTGTCGATCGATGCAATGCGATTTTTCATGTTTCTCTCGGCTCTGAACACACTCAAACAGAGCGAGCAGAGCAGAACAGAAAAATCAAAACACCAAAATCAATACGAAAAATGAAAAGAAAAATGAACCTACTAGTGGGTTGCCTCCCACTCAGCGCTTGTTTAAAGTCAGTAGCTTGACTATTGGAACAGAGATTTGACTCATGGCGGTTTCAACAGAGACTTGGAGTGTCTCTGTGAATATCTCTTCATCCAAGGTGGCGTATAGGCATTATGATCATGAGGTTTGCCAAGGAACGAAGGAAGAGATCCAGGGCGGGAGTGAAGCTTGGGTGGGATGCTGTGTTTTCCTGCATTCAAAACAATGTGGTCAGGAGGTTTAAGCTTAGGTGATTTATACCTTACCTTTGGTGCAGATCTGATGTTTGGAGCTTTCTGCTTATTAGCAGTTGCAGGCTCTGAAGATGTTAGAGCAGGTTCAAGAGGAACCGCCATCTTCTTCTCTCCACTATCAGATACTGTAGTTCCACTAATCTGAACTTCTTCTTTCAAATGACTATCAGCGGATATCATCTTCTTTGCATCTCTCAACACACAAGGATGAACTCGCGAAGCTTCAGCTGGTGGAGTTTCATTCAGCTCCTTATCTATCACTTTCATGCAGTTAGCCACTTCTAGCTCATGTTTAAATGGTTTAGGAACCTTAGGATATGACACAAATGGCTTATAGACTCGTTCCAGGATTGTTGCAGGCTTCTGGTCTCGTCTGCGATATGTGTCGATCGATGCATAGGGTGTGTCGATCGACACAAGACGATTATGTTCAATTTCATCAGATGGATCGGGGTTGCATCGATCGACATCAAGTGTGTATCGATCGATGCATGTCTCAGACAGACAATATTCACCCAGAAAATCCGAGATTATGCTCTCTTCTTCTCCCAACAAGTCAATCCCATCTCTTAAGGTCACAGCTTTGATGGATCTGTACTGTTCAGCTTTCCCAGCTTCATTTTGCCTTTGTATTGCTCCAGCTGTCTGCTGAACTTGGACATCTAGCTTCTTAACATGTGTGCTCAAGTATTCAAACTTCTCATTCAGATTTTCATGTATAGCATCCAGCTTCCTGTCGAAGTTTACAGCAGTCTTAGCCTGATCCTCTAGCAACTGCTCCATCATGGATTCCATCTTGCTCTTATAAGCATCAGCAGCAAGAGGTGTCTGATAAGAAGATGATCCATAAGCTCTCTGATAAGAATAACCCTGCTGATTACCAAACCTGTTTCTTTGGAATCCAGAGCCACTGATGTAGTTCAAATCTTCTTCTTGCTTTTCCAATAACTGCTCCATCATGCTCATCAGCTTATCAGACTGTGTATTTTGAGGAGAAACAGGCTGATATGATGGAGATTCATAATTTCTGGTGAATGAACAGGACCCATAGTCTCTGCAGAATGAGTTATTCTGTTGATTTTCCAACATCCGTTCCATCATTCCCATCATCTTACGCATTGTGTCGATCGATGCAGAGAAGTGTCGATCGATGCAAGCTCGAGAATGCAACGATCGACACACAGGACCGTGTCGATCGATGCAGGGCGATTACAGGCGTACCTGAAATGCAAGAACAGAAAAGAAAAAAAAATAGTAACGAAAAACCTAGTCTAAACCCTAAGTTCAAATCTATCGAAGACTCAAAAGAGTCCCCGGCAACGGCGCCAAAAACTTGATAGGTCTAGTTTTTGTCCCTATACTAACTGCAAGTGCACAGTGATGTAGTTGTAGTACTTAGGGTATCGAATCCACAGGGACTCCGGTCAACGATAGATTAAGAACTTAAAGAGGTTAAAACTAGGAGAAAGCAAATATGATTAGAAACTAAAAAGCGAAGCAGAAAAGTAAATCAGGTGAGTTTGTGAGCAAGAAAGTGAAGGCGTTAAGTCTAGGGAGTTCTCAGGAAATCAGGAACACATGAAATCAATCAATCGGGATCTAATTAAGAACTGTTCTAGAACTCAAACACAGATATAGAATTAACCAAATTCCTTTGCGAGAATTCTCTAAGTCTAAGTGCAGCAATCCAAATTCCTTTGCAATTACTAACAGATTAAACCAGCTTTAATTCCAAGTTCGATATGTTCACAATCTAATTAAACCAAATTCCTTTTCGAGTAATTAAATTGCTCATCTAGGTTCTTTCTAGCTAATTAACCAACTGTCGTTGTATCAATCAACCTAACATCATAAATCTGGATAGCTACTTCAGATTAAGCAGTAAGAACAATCCTAGATGAAGAACTAACAAATATGAATCCCTACAGATCTATTAACCTATAATTTCATGATATCCCTAATGAGAATCCCTAAACCTAACAGGTAATCTACTCAGACATGTTCATCGAAACAGAAGACATCATGAATAGAAAACCAAATAGCATATAATAAAACAAAGAACTGGGGTTCGAAATCCTCTCTCTTTCGAGAACAAGATCAGCCCCTCACTCTCTCTAATAAAATAAAACATATTAAAAGCGTATGAAAAGCGTAGCCTAAACAATGGCTTAAAAACCCTAATATAATGGTCTAAAGTCGGCTGGGGCTTCTTTGTAATTATAGAAACTTCTGGGCTTAAGTTGCAATTCCCAAACTCTTCATAAACTCGCGAGAATGTGTCTGTCACGATCTTGTGTCGATCGATGCACACCTTGCAACGATCGACACACATGTCTGATATGGGCAATGAACTCTTCCTCTCGGGTTTAATCTCCAAAATGCTCCAGAATGCTCCATAATGTCCAATTCCGCTCCAAACGTGTCTAGACCCAGTAAACATACTAAAAAGACTCCAAAACATAATAAAAGACTCGATAAATAAGATATATACAATGGCTAAAATCCCTAAAATCCATGGTATATCACTACTTCAACTCTCATTTCATTCATCTAAGTTATTTGTTTTGTTCCTTGACCTTGACTAAGTCTTCCCCATAACTCATCTCCATCATTTTTCATGATCAGAACCATAAGCTCCTTGTTCCCTCGAACATAATAAGCCATATGTAACTTTCCCGAGACAGAGACAGTACATAAATCATGTGTCGTTTGTTTTTCTTTACCTCTTGCAAAAGAAACACCACTAGAATCAGATCCAAAGTAAACAAAAATAAACGAGTAACTAGAACTAAATTTTTCTACATGTGGCATGTCAAGCCCTCATTCAATGTGGTTTTATCTCAACTTCGTGGCTCTTCTTGTTCTTTTATAGGTGTAGGAAATGATTAAATTTTTCTACGAAATATTTGGATTAATCTGGTCCAAAAATGAAAATTTCTCACTTTTTGGAGGAGATGATCGATCACATCTTTGTGAAACTAAGATGTATCAAGATTAGCTCACTACACAAGATGGAAGCCAATCTTCTCTATATCCATTTTCTTATTAAAACGTTCGATAATACATAAGAATAACAATTAGGTGAATAGAGAGGGAATAATCTTGACGTAAGCCACATTTGATTGTAAAGAACCTCTCTAACACTATTAACACACACAAGGATTGAGGTTGGAGATATGCAACTTTAAATCCATGATATAAACAAATGAATAAATTAAGGGTACTTCTAATCCATCATTGTGTGTAAATCTTTTTCTCCCTCGCTAGCTAGCAGACAACGCATCGTTTCTCCGTTTGCCTCTCCGGCTACCGACGTCCCTCGATGGTGCAATGATAGAGATTTTATTCTCATTTCATTCTTAGCTCAGACCATGCACTTCATCCATGGATGGCTTCTCTGGGGTTGGTCTTGTGACTTATCTCTGTTCTTCGGCCTCATTGCGCTCGGTCAAGGGGCGGCCCTCGGTTACCGTCCCTGATCTATGGGACAGCTCTGGTGATGTTGTTTCCTTGTGTTGCTCTCCGTTGGGCTTGTCCATTAGGCCCTTAGTTTGGCGGCAGATAGGGTTTTATTCCGGTGCTAGATCTTGGTTTTGTTGGTTCGTTGTGTCGGGCGGTGATGTGGTAACGGTCTCAGCTTGCATGTTCGTTGGATTTCTCTCCTTCCCTCTCTTGCCTGATAGAGGATGGCGACAGTTAAGGTCGGAGGTTTCGTGAAAGTGGTCATGGACTGCTCATAGTCGGGGCAGCTTTGGTGACCTTCTTCTCTATTTTAGGCATCGCCTGGTAAGTGATGGACCGACTATAGTGTGAGGCAATAGTTTCCTCTGTTTTGCCTTTCTTTAGGCATGGCTTATGTTGCACTGAGTCATCTCCGCCTGCTCCTTTCACTTTCTTCTGTCTACTCCTCTCTTTTGATCTTCATGGTGGTTTCCTGGTGTCTTTGTCACTTCCTGGTGGCAGCGATTGCATGTGGCGATGAGTCTCCTAGTCGTGTTCATCTCCTTTCGGTGGCAGCGCTCAGCTTATGCTTCTAGGGTTTTTGTTTTCGATTTGGGCAATTCTGAATATTGCATCACTAGGGTCATTAGAATTTTGGATTTAATTTTCCTTCAGCTTTATATGTATTAAAAAAATAATCTAAAAGCCTTTTGAAAAAAATACTTCTAATTCAAACACCTTAATATATACAAAGAAGGTTCTCCTTATAAACAAATTTATTAATTCTACCAATGAAAATACACAAAAGTATGAATAAGAAAAATATTTTGAACGAAAATATATAATTATTGTATAGTCGAATGTTTGATAATTAAATTAAAATTATACTCTATCTATTTCAAAATAAGTGTCATTCTAATATTTTCATACAAATTTAAAAACATATTAAAAATTCTATTATACCACTAAAACTAAGTTAACTTTTAGTATTCTTTTTTGTTATTTGCTAATATTAAGGTTAAATTATGTAATTTATATCAAAACTTATATTGAAAATCTAAAATGAGAGTTATTTTGAAACAAAAAATTGGTCATAAAATGACACTTATTGCGAGATGGAAGGAGTATTTTACATAGTGTCAATGACTTTAAATAGCTGATCACTAAAATACAACTATTTTAAAAAAAATTCAGACAATATATCGTAAAGAGATTTGGTTTGATATTTATGAGTAATAACTATATCTATATACCAATTGGATTTAATGTTTAGTTTAGTGATACACGCGTTTTAAACCCTATAGAACTGATGCAAGTGCATAGTAAATATGTTATAATATTCAGGGGTTGAATCCCAAATAGAGCAAGGTTGCACCATGATTATTTTCGATAAAAGCAAAGCTAAGACAATGAAATGGTTTGTGATTGTAATAGTAACAAGGAAGCATATTAAAATGATGGACTAACAATAAAAGATAAACGTTGGATCAAGTATACTTCGCATAAATCGGAATCATGAGCCAATCAATTATTTAGGGAACAAATCAACATGTTCTCAAACTCAAACATAAATTTATAGCCAACCAACTTTTGTTGCGTAAACTACTTTTTCTATCAACCTAACTTTTATTAGAATTGCAGTCAATCTTTATTGTATGAGTTTGATATGTTCACAAATCTTAATAACATCAACTTATGTAGGTTAAAGACAATTTGCTCATATATGTTCTTTTAAGCATTTAACCAACTTCTGCTGCACTAAAAAACTTAAGATATTAATACTAGGTTGTCAATCACATTTCAGAAATGGGCAAAATAATAGATGAAGACATTCAGTTGATAATCCCTATCTATGAAAAGTTCATTGATTCAATGGTTACTCAGACATTGCTAAGGAAACAAAAGAAGATAGAGAGAAGTGCATAATTATATTAAAAGAAGAATAGGGTTCATGAATCTTCTCATGCATAATGAGGATTATATCTTCTCCCTTGATCGTGAAAAATAATCAAATCTCTCTCTCTCTCTCTCTCTCTCTCTCTCTCTCTCTCTCTCTCTCTCTCTCTCTCTCTCTCTCTCTCTCTCTAAAGTGTTTTGCTCTCAAAAATAGAAAAAGCTAGGATATCGTCTGGTCTTTTGCACTTGATCCTCTTTCTAGTGTTGTTTTACAGGAACATATATCGTCTGGTCTTTTGCACTTGATCCTCTTTCTAGTGTTGTTTTACAGGAACCTGAAACATGAGAGACAACATGAGCGAATTTTTACACTTCCGAGATTAATTGGGGTGATGAGTCTAACCAGAACTATTAGGAGAAGATGATGAGAGTGCTGAAGAATCTTACTTTGAAGAGGTTGACTCTGACTCAGATCTTGGAGATGAGCAGGAACGTGAGGAAATGAAGACTACGTAACTGTTCCATGCCAAGTACAAGCTTATTCAAAGCCAAACATTCCAAACAAGCAAGTCAAGAAAGGAAGTAGTTGTTGATATATCATGGTTTTTAGGTGTTTTTAGCCATGATATATGTACATAATCGAGTCTTTTATAGAGTCTTTCGAGTCAGGTGTTTTACAGGTTTTAGCACGATTAGAGCATATTTAGACATTATGGCGCATTCTGGAGCTATTTGGAGCATTCATGCGAAAGCATAGAAGTTGGTATGATGATCTAAGATTTGTGTCGATCGACACAATCTTGGTGTCGGTCGACACAGATCATGATCACGAGACTTTGGCCGATTAATGAAGACTTTGAAGAATTTGTAATTTAGCCCAGAAGTTTCTCATAATTACAAAGAAATCCAAATTGTGTCTTAACTTTATATTACGGTTTTTAAGCCATTGTTTAGGCTAAGCTTTACTTTATCAGAGATTAGGAGATTTGGGGCTGATCTTGTACTCAAGAGATAAGAGATTTCAAACACCTGTTCTTATTCTTTTGGATTTTATATGATATCTACTTTGGTTATGTCTTCTGTTTTGATTGCCATGTCTGAGTAGATCTCTTGTTAGGTTTAGGGATTCTCGTTAGGGATTTCAAAGAATGTTAGAATAATTGATTAATTAGGATTCATCATCTTGTTCTTCATCTAAGTTTTTCTTAATGCTTAATCTGAACTGGCCATTTAGATTATTGATATTAGGTTGATTCTCAAAACGACAGTTGGTTGATTAACTAGAAAGAAACCTATGTGAGCAATTTATCTATTCGCAAAGAGATTTAGTTTAGACAAATTGTGAACAAACGAACTTGGAATTAATGCATGTTTAGAACTCTAGGATTCGCAACGAAAGTTGGCTTACCAGGTTGTTAGACATAGATAATTATCGCAGCAAAAGCTGGTTAGTTATACTTTTGTGATTCTAGTTCAAGAACGATAATAGATTGGATCCTGATTGATTTGGTATATGATTTCTTGATTTTCTGAGAACTTCCCGAAACATGACGCCTTCGCTAATTTCTTACACTCACTTTAATTTACATTGCTTTTTCTGCTTACAACTGGTTTTTCTTAGCTTAATTCAATTATTCATAATCTATCATGTGAAACTTGAGTCTCTGTGGATTCGATACCCTAGATACTACATCGTTCGACACTGTGCACTTGCAGTTAGAAATAGGGATAAGATTTCACCTATCATGTTTTTTGTGCCGTTGTTGGGGACTTTTTGAGTTCACCTATAGATTTCGTATTAGAATTAGACTAAGTTGTTTTCTTTTCTTTTTTTGTTAACTCACGTTCTTGTTTTGTTGGTGTTGCAGGAAACGCTTAGTGTTGATCGACACACTTTGGACATCGATCGACACCAATCGCGACTAGAAGACACCGAGAACTTGAACACTTGGCAGGATTTCTATGGATCCTGCAATTCTGATTCGCGGTGAGGACGGCATTCTACGAGACCAAGAGGGTTATATACGCAACGCGAAGGGTCATAAACTGGATGGGGAAGGAAAACCCATCATGCCAGAGGTTGTTGTGGGCCCGGGACATGCACAACAGCAGCAGCAGCAGTAGGTTGCAGGAAACGGAGCGAATGGTCGCAAGATGACACTTGCTGACTATAACAGACCAGATCAGTTCTATGCCAATCGGTCTGCGATTCGACCACCTTCGTTTACCATAGCTGAATTCGAGCTGAAACCAGAGTACTACCATTTGGTTGGACAACATCAGTTCCATGGGCTCTCTAGCGAACATCTTATGGACCATATAGAGACCTTTGAGGAATTGGCTAGTAGCATTAAGTCTGATGGAGTCTCTTCTGATTACCTTTTTGCAATCTCTTCCCATTCTCTCTTAATGGAGAAGCAGCTCACTGGTTGAAGCATCTACCACCAAGAACTTTGACTACTTGGGATGACATTAAGAGGAAGTTCCTCAGACACTTCTATGATGATGATATATATGATCAGTTGAGAGAGGACATCCTACACTTCAAACAGGGTCCTACAGAGGTATTAAAACCTGCTTGGGTATGCTTTAAGATGTACCAGAGAGATTTTTCACATCATGGTTTCTCTGAGGTTCAGCTTCTGAGTATTTTCTTCAGGGGTGTGGATATGTGGTATCAGATGGCCATGGACGCTGCTAGCAATGGGAACTTCAACCCAAAATCTCCAGAGCAAGCTAAGGAGCTGATTGAGAATTTGGTGTATAGAAATAGCACCAAGAATGCTGATCTAGAGAGAAAGAGATCAGGTGGAAATGCGGATGGAATTCAGATTGCAGAGATGAAGAAACAAATAGATTCTGTTCACAGTCTTCTGCTTGGGAAGAAGCATGTCCGTTTTGCTGCAGATACAGAGACTTACAGACCGGTTGATGAGTCAAAGGATGTCAATTTCATTGCTGGAACTGGTTATCAAAGTCAGAGATATGGAAATCAGCAGAGACAGGCTTATGGTTACACACCAAGGTCAAGGGATTATGGATATTCATCTCACCAAACTCACCAAACTCCACCTAATGAGCAGACATATATTAAATCCATGCTTGAGCAGCTGCTTCTTCATCAGAATAAGATGACAGGAGATCTGAATGGAAAGATGGACTCCGTGTACCAATATCTCAGTGGGAAGTTGGAGACTTTGAAAAGTAGAGTTGATAATCTGGACAATCGGATGACGCAAGCCGAGGGGAACGTTAAGTGGAAGATGGCCCAATCTCAGAAGGAATGTCAGGGCGGTTTTGGTAGAATATGGAGCTGAGCAAAACGATGATTCAGAAGTTTCAGAGCTGAAAAATTCGAGTGATTCACGAGTTGCAGGACTGGTATCGATCGACACATCCCTGTGTTGGTCGACACCAACTTTGAATTTTCATGACGGACCAAAATCAACCCATGATAGGTCAAGAAATATCCCTATTCTACTGCAAGTGCACAGTTAAGTGATTGTAGTATAAAGAGTATCGTATCCACAAGGATCAAGTTTCACGCAATAGATTATATGCTTCCAAACTTAGCTTAATCAATCAAGAGAAAACAAAAGAAAACAGCAAGTAATTTAAAGGTTTGTTTCGATGGGAGAAAGACGCTAGACTCAGGTGTTCTCGGGAAATCAAACAATGCCAAACACTTAGCTAGTTAGGATTCAGGTTAAGCTCAGGTTCAAGAACTAGAATCACAATGTATAATAATCCAACTCTCGCTGCGATTACTATCTATGTCTAGGAACCTAACGATTCAAATCTCTTTGCAATCTTAGAGTTCTAGATAAGCATTAATAGCAAGTTCTTAAGTTCATAATTCTTCTAACCAAATCTCTTTGCATATAGTCAAATTGCTCACACTAAGTTCTTTTGGATTTTAATTCACACTCTCGTGCCAAATTAACAATCTAAGATCTAAACCCTAGGTGATCAGTCCAGAATTCAATACTAATCTCTACTTAGGTGATGAGCAGATAGATTTAGAATCCTAATCATTCAGTGATCTAACAAGGCATGAAATCCCTATGAGAATCCCTAAGTCTAACTAAGGTTACCACTCAGACATGATATCAAATGAACAACACATGCTTGAATAGAAAATAAGACTGAATAGATAAAAACAGGGGTTCGAAATCCTTCTCTCAAAGGTTACAAGTAGCAAGAACAGCCCCCAGCTAGAATCTCTCAGTCTTCAGAATAAAGCAAGAACACAGAACAAGATATTGAGTTTCTGCTCAAAAACCTAATTAAAAACTGTTGAACACGTTCTGGGGCTAAATTAGAATTAGAGAAACTTGTGGGGCAACTTTGAAATTCTTCAAAAGATGTCTTCAATTCTCTGTCGCCATTAGTGTCGACCGACACCAAGATGGATGTCAGTCAACATCACCTCGTGGTCGAGACACCAACTTTAGCTGGTTGCACAAATCCCCAGAAACGTCCCAAAACTCTGCTTTTCGCTCCAAACGCAAGCTTATCTGTAAAAGACTCGACAGACTAAAAAAACCAGCTTAAAGACTCAATATATACAATTATATCATGGTTGAAAACCTAGAAAAACCATGATATATCAACTCCCCCACACTTAGCTCTTGCTTGCCCTCAAGCAAATAAAGAACTAAAGCAATGAGAAAGAGGTTTGAAAACTCAGAAACTCATTTCTTCCTAGGAATATTCACATTCACCTTCACTTAGTAAGCCACTGAAAACATTCCTGCAGAGATCAAGACCACAATGTACTTCCCCCACACTTAGCAACTGTCCCAAGTAAACTCCACAATCTAGAAAGAGCATTCAAATTCACCACACTAACCTCTGTATACAATTAGGTGTGGTCTCACCGAGGGAGTATCGATCAGAGGACACATGGACTCAACTCAGTCAGTACCTGACCACCAAACTGTCGGTTTCTGGTTCCTTTCTTTTCCCTTTCCCCCTTAGCACTGATTTTTCCCCACTGGGTATCATTTTTTTTTTTTTCTATCAGTTCTCTTCCCTTTTTATTCGGGGTGTAACTTTGGACATGTTTCCATGGATGCACATGAGGTAATAGGGAACCACTCCCGTGACCACTTCGAAACTACTAGCTTATCCGCAGTTTTAATCTCTTTTTTTTTTACTTTTAAGGGAGGAGAAAATCAGAAACCATACTTAGACAGGATCACAGGCTGTGCCAAGCACATCAGAGGAATCCGATCCAGAGATACCAAGCCCTTAAGTGAGAAAATTTTGTCAAGATTAGAGGTGAAGTTAGTGATGGATCCTCTGAATACCTGAGAAAATATGGGTGTCCTTGGTAGGTTGATCCGTATGGGGTTTTCTAATAGTCGTAGAGCTAATGCTGGTCCGTCCAATGGTCACTTAGTTCCTGTTGCTCGAAAAATCACAGTTTCATACCAACTTTGACTCAATAAAACAATTTTGAAAACCAAAGAAAAGCAAGGACTGACACTAAGAAAATAGAATACAATGTCAGTAACCACCCCATATTTAAACTGCACTGTCCCCAGTGCAATCGCAGCTTGGGTTCGGTATAAATAAATCCGGAACCATCAAAAGATCGAGTGAAAATGTCGAACCTGAACACGATCAGTGTCGACCGACATCAACAGTGGTGTCGACCGACACTGAGATCGTATGATCATACACAGCTTGTAATATGAAGCTCGTGGTCAAGTTAATGAGTTAGCACTCAATTTCTTACATGTTAACTGCGTTAGAACACTCAAAAATCACATTAGAAGCAACAGTGGTAGTGCATAAATTCAACTCATCAAGGTTCCAGACAGACATGACCAACAGACCGACTCAAAAAGAAACATAAAAATGACTCAAGAGAAGAGAAAAAGAAAAGAAAACAAACGCAGAAACATCAGCAACAAGAATCTAGAACACTGGAGAGTCCTCAGAATCCATCTCCTCGAAGTCAGCAGCCTCCTCTATCTCCTCATCCTCTGAGCTGCTCGGTACAGGTGGTGGCGCAGGTGCGCGACGTCGTGGCTGTGGACGGTGAACGTGTTGTGAGCGTTGGCAGGACATGCTGTGAACCTTCTTCCAGATGCCCTTGAGTACACCTGCTGCCCACTTCTGAAACTGCCCTGGTGGCATTTCTTCTGCTGGTTCTGGAAGCTCAGGAAACCCATAGGTCTCATCGGAATCGTCAGCAGGAACTTCCTCATGCTCAGCAGCAGAAGCAGCATCTCCAGAAGTAGAGCCTCTAAGCACGGTAGAGCGACGCGGAGTAGCTCGACAAAGCTCTACATTGGGCTGGAAGGAGAGTGAAAGAAGCTCGCTCATGATGCTTGTAAGCTTGGTACCAGGGAGAGGAAAGAGGCGCTCAACGCCAGATGTATCATTGAAACGCCACAAGAACTGCTTCCCACTTATGTCCCCCTTGATCCATTGCATGATCTTCAGGTGTGTAAAGTCCATGGTGGACTTCTTGGTGCATATGGACATCTGACTCCTGTCGATCCCAAAGGAGTAAAAAATGGGAGTTAAAAGGCTCCCAACCGTCTCTGCCTTTGTCGCTTTCCCTGTGAATGGCTTAATCTTCAAGTCCTCTAGATGGTGAGCAGAGATGGCTCCCATGCTGACGTCAGCCTCCAAATGTGCGTCCCAAAACTCACTAGCATCGATACTACCACCAATCCCAAAATGGAGCAACAGAAGCTCAGCTATCCTCATCATCCCTGGCTCCATCTTACACATGATCGTGTTGGCAACAAACGGACGGTGTACCGCAATACCGGATGTCGCACTGCAGTCTGTCTAGTAACCTAGGAGTCATACACTCCATTGCCAAAATGCTGCCAGGAGATCTGCATATCGGGCCAATGCTCAGGCAGATTGACCCGCTCCTTGGTCCTGTCAAACTCATATATGTCGCACATCTCGGGAATGGTGATCCTGTACCGCTTGCCCTTAGCCATGAAGGTCAGCGTCCCTTCAGAAGCCTTCCTCACCACATCATTGGTGTAATAAACCCTCACTGTGGCCATGAACTGTCTCACCAGCTCCTCATGCATGTTGTAGTACTTGGTACAGATGGTACCCAAGCCTATCGTCCTCAGAATGCGCAAGACATCGGACCTGATCTTCAGCTTGTTCATCGTAGTGGTGAAGACAATCCGTGTGGGCTGAAGGTTACGCCACACCAAGCGTTGTAAAACATGGAGTCATAGCTATCCCACTGCTCTGAGATCGGCCTGTGGGTGCAAGTACTCTTCTTGGACTCAATCGGAGGATCGTCCGAGAAGCATGTGAGCTTGAACCTCGATTTCTCTATCCTTGGCCAAGGTGGCCTGTTCTGTGCATCACGAACATTGGTACCAGTGGTGTCATCCTGCTGCGAGGCTGAGCCAGAAGCAGTCGCTTCAGAAGCTCTCCTTGGTCGTTTCCTGCGGTTTAGGCAAGGTTCCATCTGCAAAACAAGGACATAATTCGAACATGAGACCTAAAGATAGCAATTTTCCAACACCACAATCTCACTGAATTGAGTCCATTCAATCATCCACAACACTGAAACTAATCATATTCCACCATAACCTCGCCCTAGACATCAACAAATCGATCCAAATCCGAAGCTTTTTACCTTTGAACACGAACTGAAAAAGGGAGATTGAGAACCATACCTTAGCAGATCGATGAAACAGACACTAAATATGGATAGAGCTTGGAAAAACAAGTGGAATACTTGAATCGTCGAAAATGGTTAAGAAACCAAGAATTGGCGATTTTGGGAAGGGATTTTTGCGAGAGAGAAGTGGAGAAGAAAGAGTCGGGGTCGCGAGTTTTAAAGAAAACTTACCTCGATTTCGTCGATGTCGACCGACATAAACGTCAGTGTCGGTCGACACTTACATTTCCGAACCAAATCGACCCTATGAATCGACCGTGGTCGATTATCGTCCGTGCTCGAAACTTCTCGACTCCAGTGTCGACCGACATCCACTACGGATTCTGCTTTTCTTGACACAAAACACTAAAACCAAAAGAAATCAAAGTTCAAGACCAAAAATCCTAATATATACAACTTACCAGTGGGGTGCCTCCCACTCAGCGCTTGTTTTTATTCGTTAGCTTGACTATGGTGGGAGATTAGACTCCCGGGGACTTCGACAGAGGCTGTGAGTGCCTCTGCGAAAATCTCTTCATCCATGGCGGTGTGTAAGCAGTATCAGCATGAGATCGTCCAGGGAATGAAGGAATTGAATGTTTCTCTGCATTCACAGCAATGAGGTGAGTAGAACTGAGTTTTGAAGATGCATACCTTCGCTTTGGTGGAGTCCTGACGTTTTGAGATTTCTGCTTACGAGCAGTTGCATGTTCTGAAGATGTCAGAGTGGAATCTTTAGAAACCACCATCTTCCTGTCTCCAATATCGGAAATTGTAGCCTCATTAGTCTGAGCCTCTTGCTCCATCTCAATGCTAAAGGCTTGACCGTCAATGGTGGACTTCCGCAGCTTATCCATCTTGAAGTGCAGAGGCTTATCTCCCAGGTGAAGATCAATCAGACCGTGCCTCACATCAATCATCGCTCCAGCTTTGGCTAAGAAAGGTCTACAAAGTATCAGAGGGTCATTCGGTTCATTGTCATATTTCATCACCACGAAGTCCGTTGGAATCAAGTAGTTTCCAACTCTGATAGGGACGTCCTCCAAAACTCCTTCTGGGATCCTCTTAGATTGATCAGCTAGGATCAGAGAAATCCTAGTCTTCTTGAAGTCCGTCAACCTCAATCTCTCAGCCACAGAGTATGGCATGAGGTTTTCAGAACCTCCTAAATCACATAAGGAATGCATGAAGCTTTCTTTGAAGACTGAGCAATCTAGCACAAAGACACCAGGATCAGGTAGCTTCTTTGGAATCTGATTAAGTAGCACATCACTGATCTGTTTAGGGAGCACCACTACCCAATCCCTCAAATTTTCATCCATTGGGATCATCTTCTCCACGTATCTCCTTAAACAAGGGTGAGTTGGCAAAGCATCAACATGTGGATCCTCATTCAGCTTCTCATCCATCACTTCCAGGCGTATGGCATCATCAAGCTCCTGCTCAGTCTTCACATCCACCTTAGGGAAAGGTATCAGAGGTTTGTAGACCTTTTCTTCAGCAGCAACATGATGCATTGTTGAACCCGTGTCTGACCGACCATAGTGTCGATCGACGTTGAAGTGGTGTCGGTCGACACTCGGTTTGCATTCTGAATCCTTCGACAGTTCTTCAGCCATGTCGACCATCAAATCAGGCTTAGTCGATTTTCGTTCGTTACGAGAACTCGAAAACACTCTTGAAGCATAATGTCGACCGACAAGTCAGTGTCGGTCGACACTAAATCTGTAGTTTCGGATTCTTCTCTGTTTTTGACGAATTCCACATTCTTAACCTCAAATCCTTCTTCCTAGTCCAGCCTATCTTCAGTCTGAAACGAGATATCATTGATGTGGGTGTTTTGAACATTCTTTCCCTTGACTGAGCTTGAAATATGGTTTACTTGTGTATCCAACTGCTTTATATGTGTGCTCAAAGACTCAAACTTCCCATTAAGATCAGTGTAGATGGCATCCATCTTCTTATTGAAGTCCACAGTAGTTTTTGTCTGCCCCTCAAGTATCTGCTCTATCATAGCTTCCAAGTTGCTCTCATGAGCATTAGCAACATGAGGAATCTGATAAGAAGATGATCCATTGGTCCTCTTATAGGAGTTGTTCTGCTGAAAAGGTTTCTGGAAACCAGCATTCTGACCATATCCAAAAGAGTTTTGATTGCTTGTGAAAGCACTCTTCTGACCACCAGTATAGAACTTGTTACCTTGCTGATTTCCAAACCTATTTCCCTGAAATCCAGATCTACCGATGTAGTTCACATCCTCTTCTTGGCAGCCATCTTCAGGTTCAAACTCCTCAACCTCTTGAGCAAAGTGGACAGCCTTCTTCCAAGTCAGCAAGCTATGAACAGTGTCCAGCTTATTCTTCATCTCAGCAATCTAGAAATTATCAACATTTCCGCCAGACTCTTTTCTCTTTCTATCAGCATTTTTAGTGATGTTGCTGCTCACCAAATTCTCAATCAATATCCTGGCCTGCTCGGGAGTCTTGGTGTTGAAATTACCATTGCTGGCAGCATCCAACGCAGATTGGTACCAAAGATCCACACCTCTGAAGAAAATTCCCAGCAGCTGAACTTCAGAGAATCCGTGATGAGGGCAGCCTCGTTGGTACATCTTAACCCTCACCCAGGCAGCTTTAAGAGGCTATGTAGGTCCCTGAGCGAATGTCAGAAGGTCCCATCTGAGCTTATCGGAGCGAGCATCATCGTATAAATACCTCAAGAACTCTCTCTTCACTGCATCCCAAGTGGTTAGCTTCCCAAGTGGAAGTTGCTTGAGCCAAACTGCAGCCTCTCCAGCGAGAGAATATGGGAAGAGTTTGAGGTGCAGAAATTCATAACCCACTCCATTGTGCTTCATCCTAGTGACAAAGGCTTCAAAATCCTCAATGTGATCCATTGGCTGCTCATGAGGAAGGTCATGGAAAGGGTGCTGCCTCACAAGGGCATAATATGCAGTCTTAAGCTCGAACTCATTCCTTTCAAAACGAGGAGGAACAATCGCAGACCTATTGGTGTAGAACTCATCAGGCCTGTTGTAGTCAGCAAGAGTCCTCTCAGGTGGAGGATTAGCAAGCTGTTGCTTAGGTTCAGGTTTCACATTTCCTTGGGCATCAATTCTTTGTCCTTGAGCATTGTAGGGATTGTTCTGCGGGTCTCTCAGAACACCTCCAGCATCCTTAATCAAAATCAATCGATTCATCATCCTTGAAGATTTCTAAGCCTTTTTGTTTGTCCTTTCAAGTCTAGCAAGCTCCTCAAGTGTGATGTTCAAAAGCCCTTTGTTTGGGTTGCTTCTGGTGTGACGATTAGGCATACACTGATCTTAAAGGTGAAATCTAAGCTTTGTGTCGAGCGACATTGATTGATTAGCTGCTCATGGGGAAGTCCATGAAAAGGGTGCTGCCTCACAAGTGCATAATATGCAGTCTTAAGCTCGAACTCATTCCTTTCAAAAGGAGGAGGCACAATCGCAGACCTGTTTGCGTAGAACTCATCATGCCTATTGTAGTCAGCAAGAGTCCTCTCAGCTGGAGGATTAGGTGGCGGATTATGCTGTCCATTAGCTCCAGGATTAACCACCTGCCTTTCACCTTGAGGCTGCTCAGGTTCAGGGATCACATTTTCTTGGGCATCAATCCTTTTTCCCTGAATTGTAGGGATTGTTCTGCGGGTCTCTCAGAACACCTTCAGCATCTGGTATCAAAATCAATCGATTCATCATCCTTGATTTTCTGAGCCTTTCTGTTTGTTCTATCAAGTCTAGCAAGCTCCTTAAGTATGAGGTTCAAAAGTTCTTCGTTCGGGTTGCTTCTGGTGTGACGATTAGGCATACACCGATCTCAAAGGCGAAATCCGTGCTTGGTGTCGAGCGACACTGAGTGTACCTGTCGATTCCTGCAGCAACAAAACAAGCAAGACAAGAGAAAATGTTAGTAACAATGAAAATAAAAACGACTTAGTCTAAATTCTAGAACAAAATCTATTGGCGAACTCAAATTAGTCCCCGGCAACGGCGCCAAAAACTTGATAGGTCAAGAAATATCCCTATTCTACTGCAAGTGCACAGTTAAGTGATTGTAGTATAAAGAGTATCGTATCCACAAGGACTCAAGTTTCACGCAATAAATTATATTCTTTCAAACTTAGCTAAATCAATCAAGAGCAAACATAAGACAACATCATGTAATTTAAAGATTTATTTCGATGGGAGAAAGACGCTAGACTCAGGGTGTTCTCAGGAAATCAAACAATGCCAAACACTTAGCTAGTTAGGATTCAGGTTAAGCTCAGGTTCAAGAACTAGAATCACAATGTATAATAATCCAACTCTCGCTGTGATTACTATCTATGTCTAGCAACCTAACGATTCAAATCTCTTTGCAATCTTAGAGTTCTAGACAAGCATTAATAGCAAGTTCTTAAGTTCATAATTCTTCTAAACCAAATCTCTTTACATCTAGTCAAATTGCTCACACTAAGTTTTTTTGGATTTTAATTCACACTCTCGTGCCAAATTAACAATCTAAGATCTAAACCCTAGGTGATCAGTCCAAAATTCAGTACTAATCTCAAACTTATGTGATGAACATATATATTTAGAATCCTAATCATTCAGTGATCTAACAAGGCATGAAATCCCTATGAGAATCCCTAAGTCTAACTAAGGTTACTACTTAGACATGATATCAAATGAACAACACATGCTTGAATAGAAAATAAGACTGAATAGATAAAAACAGGGGTTCGAAATCCTTCTCTCAAAGGTTACAAGTAGCAAGAACAGCCCCCAGCTAGAATCTCTCAATCTCCAGAATAAAGCAAGAACAAAGAACCAGATATTGAGTTTCTGCTCAAAAACCTAATTAAAAACTGTTGAACACGTTCTGGGGCTAAATTATAATTAGGGAAACTTCTGGGGCAACTTTGTAATTCTTTAAAAGATGTCTTCAATTCTCTATCGCCATCAGTGTCGACCGACACCATGATGGATGTCGGTCGACATCAACTCGTGGTCGAGACACCAACTTAAGCTTGTTGCACAAATCACCAGAAACGTCCCAAAACTCCGCTCTTCACTCCAAACGCAAGCTTACCTGTAAAAGACTCGATGGACTCGAAAAACCAGGTTAAAGACTCAATATATACAATTATATCATGGTTGAAAACCTTAAAAAACCGTGATATATCAACCCACCTCGACACTAAGGTAGGCTCAAATCGAGAGAGTGACGATCAACATCATTTCAGCGTCGATCGACATTACGGGCGTAAGCAGTCAATTGCTTTAGAAAGGCCGAATGTTGCTGAGGAAAAGGCCTACAAACCGAAGGTTCCTTTCCCAAGTAAGTCAAAGCACAAGATTAAGTTGGAAAAGTGTAAGGAGATAATACGTAAGATGCTAACCGAAGTACCATTGATTTATGCTAATAAGACCACTCCTCTGGTGAAGAGATGTTTGACCGAAATGCTTTCTGGTAACATGACTGATGAAGAGGGTGTCTTGATGATCTCTGAGGTATGCATCGCTATGGTTCAAGGCATGATTCCTGAGAAACTAAAGGATCAAGGGAGTTTTGTATTGGATTGTTCTATCTACAGAGACATATTTAAGAGGTCATTATGTGGTCTTGGTTCTAGTGTGAATCTCATGCCATATGTTGGGAATGTCCTGAAATCTACCGTACTATCTCTAGAAAGTATGATAAGTGTCGAGATCAGACATAAGTCATAAATACTGGGTGATCATGATGACTTGCTAGAGCCCGCTCATGATTTATAAGTTTAGGACTTATTACCAGTATTGTATGATCCCTAAGGGTCACACACCATAGCTAACGGGAAAGTTAAAATGGAATTAATACGGTAAGATGCAAGGCATTTACTGTATTTGTACAGAGAATTGGGCCAGACAAAATACAGTCTTTTGTCTGATTTGGGCCTTGGGCCCAAAAGCCTAATGAGCCATTAGTTTAATTACTTGGGCCCATATAAGGAAGAGGAGAGGCGCAGGAAGCCCTAATGCTTCTAGTCTGCGATTTTCACCTGAGCCGTCCTCTCTCTCTGTGTTCATTCCAACTTGGTCTAGGAGCCTGATCCAGTAGCTTGTAAGCGTGTGGATACCTAGGAGGAGCCGGTTATCATCTGCTCTAAGTGATCTCGATATTACCAATCAATCCGCTGCATTCTAAAAGAGGTAATGATCCTGATCTGTATGATTCAACTGCAAATCACCTAGATCCTAAGATGATTATGTGCTAGGTTGTAACCTGTGAATTACACCAATGAACACACATAATCCTACAGTGGTATCAGAGCTTTTGGTCGTTAGGTTTTTGCTGTTTGGATCATATTTAGGTTGTTTTAATGTTAAGAATCGAATTTGGCTTAAGAAATTTGATTAGAACTTGTAAAACCCTAATATGAAATCGCTTGTTAATAATAATTCGATTGTAAGAATCGTTAACTTTGCTGTTGACATTGCTTAATAATCGTTATCATAAGACAATCGGTTTTGACAATCGTTATCATAGGTCAAAATCGATTTGTCTTTAAGTGTATTTCATGATCGTTTTGTTAAATCATAAGTTAGCGATCGATGATGTCATGAAGGCAAAGTCAAAATCGATTATTGAATTAAGTGGCTTACGATTTGGAAAAAGGACAAAAACGATTTTGATTAATGTATCATACGATTGAGTATCATTCGTTTTACTTAAATAATAAGAATCGTGTATGTCATGTTCGGTTTTGTCTTTAGTGAAAGATATGAATCGATTTGATTGTTTGTTTGTTATCAAACGATTTCGATAATTATCAAACGATGTGATTGTTTGTTATGATCTTTAGTGAATCGTTTTTTGAATCCAATTATTGAATTTATTATGAATCGATTGATAATAAAGCTTTGTTAATTATGGTTCAAGCGATTAACCCAAATCGCGGTTTGCTGGAAATTATTTAATACGATTGGTATTATTTAATTTCTGGTTAAACCGGATTTAAATTCAAAAATTGAATTTTAACCTAAACCGAAGGTGTTGGAATTGTGTCCAGTAATCTCGGTACTGTCTCTAGAAAGTAAGAGTATGTCAATGATCAGACATAAGTCATATAATACTGGGGGTCATGATGGCTTGCTAGAGTCCGCTCATGATCTATAAGTCTTGGACTTATTGCCTTTATTATATGATCCCATATGGGTCACACGCCTAAGCTAACAGGAAAATGTGTAGGAACGGTTTAGCAGAAGTACGGTAAAAGTGCTAGGCATTTACTGTACTTAGAGAGAATAAAACGGTTTAGCCACTGTGTGTCGATCGATACACAAGGGGTGTCGATCGACACAGTGCGCGAATGCCGTCGAGTTAATTGGTGTTTGGGCCAAATGGCCCAAACGGAACCGGACAAGTTTTATAAATAAAACTCGGGCTCAGAACCAAAAACCCTAGCCGAAAACTCTCTCTCCCTTTGCGCCGAGTTCCTTGTGGTCTAGCAGCCGTTTTCTGTGATCGCGTGTGTGAACCTTTGGAGGATTCATCTCTCGGTGTTTCTCTGATCTCAAACATACCATCTATTTCCGCTGCAAACAGGTATAAGGTGAGATCATCATTTGTTTCTATTCGAGAAGAACCTAGATCAGCATGTTTAGGATGATATAAATCTGAGAATTGAATCAGGATCAACTATCAATTCCTTCAGTGGTATCAGAGCTTTTGGTTCTGGTTTTTCTTGTTTAGATTCAAGTTTAGGATTGTTTTTCTTGTTTAAAAGTGTTTTGAATCAACTACTGATAAGAGAAATCACTTAAGCAACAAGAAATTGAAACCTAAACACACTTAAAATCGCAGAAACCAAGCTATATTGATTTGGTAGAATGCGATTTTCAAAAGTCAGTATCGACTGCGATCGCATGGATCGATCGATACGATCGCATGGATCGGTCGATACAGTCTATCGGCTAACCCTGTTAACGCGTGAAAGCATCGATCGATGCAGGATCGATGCAGGTTCGATGTTGGTGCATCGACCGATGCGGTTGGTGCATCGATCGACACGGTTAGGGTTTTGGCTCGGTTCCGTGCATGCGTGAGAGCATCGATCGATACAGGATCGATGCACGATCGATGCAGGATCGATGCTGAGAGCATCGACCGATGCGGTTGATGGATCGATCGACACGGTTGGTTCATCGATCGACATGGTTGGTTTAAGGCTCGGTTTAATATTTTGATTAAAATTAATTCGTCCTGGTTTAATAAACAGATTTAATAATTTTATTAAGTCTGGTTAAACCGGGACAAGAAATCCAATGTCGAAAGAATTATTGGATTTAGTGCCTAAACCAGGATTTTCTAATTTGATTTGGTTGGACCAAATAAATTGAGAAAATCCGGTTTAGTAAATAACCGGTTGACAATTGTGGTCGTCGTAGTAATTAATTTTGGTTAGACCAATTTTAATGAACCAGACCGGTTATGTCATCTAATTGGACGATCGGGTTATGTCTCGGACATAGACCAATTCTTCGGCCTCGGGCCAAGAAGTTAAAACGATTGGGCAAATTATTTGAGTCTTTCTTCAGATTTAATTTAAAACTAGATTTTGACCCGCACTTAGAAAGTGCGGGTTTAATTTTCTTTACAAATTTTACTTTTTATTCATTTTGTTAATAGTAGTTTAGATTTTTAATTATGTAATCTAATTTTGATTATAATTGTTTAACCAACATTATAAACAGTGAGTTAGCAATTTAGTTTTTTTTAAAAATGAATTATGTGTTATTTGGATGATATATATCGTAAGGATTAAGAGATTAAAATAACGATTTCGCATTATATATTTTAATCTGTGTTGTATCGTAAGATCATATTTTGGAAAAAATATATATATGTGAAAACAACTATTGTAAAAGTTATGTGGTATATGTTTAATTGTTATTTTATTTATCTAAAATATTATTTTATAAAATATATGTTGTAGTCGTATATATAATTTTCAAATTTGATGGAACTATCCGTTAAAACTTCATTTAAACATAAAACATAATTTGTCGCTTCAAATATTTGAATAATATAAGTATGGAATCATTTTAATATTTTATTAATTTTAAAATATATCAGCTGAAATTATTTACTATATGCGAATTTTTGTTTAGAAAATTTATAATCGAGATTGGCTAATTAATTTTTCAACCCGTTTAATTAATTATATATTTTTCAGTTTGATGGAAAAACCTGCTAAAAAGTACAATCGTAAAAACATCAATTGTAATATGTGTATGTGTATATATATATATATATATATATATATATATATATATATATATATATATATATATATATATATTTGAAACAAAATAAAAAATATTAAAATATATTATAAATATATTTTGAATTAAATCATAAATTAGTGAATCTTAATTTATATATAATAGTTGATGTATAAATTATTCATTATATTTATCAATTAATTTGTTTTGATTTTAATTAATTAGGAAAGTGGGACCCATTAGATTTTGGTTGTTTGGTTACATGTTTAATAATTGTCTTGTTTGGAAAAATGGATTGTAGATCCCTAATTACCCTTAATGAAGGTTACAAATCCTAATAATATCAATGGCAAATTTCGAAAACAACATTTATGTACCATGGTCAGTCACCTGTTTTAATAGTATAGATTTATTTTATAAAGAATATAAATCGATTTTAAATTAAAGTTTCTGATATTTTGAAATTAGAAAGTTTCTTAATTTATAGAAGTTTCTAGATTTGCATGATTCGGATTTTAAGAAATTTCTAAAGTTAGAAAGTTTCCGTTTTTAGAAAGTTTCCAATTTTAGAAAGTTTCCAAAAATAGTAGGTTTCCAAAAATGGAAAGTTTCCCGAAATAGTAATCTTCTATTTTGGGAATGAATTTTTAAACAAACCTACGAACCTCAAATAATATCAAGCGTTGGATGTCTTGTCCATTCTATGTCAGCTGTCGAAGCCCATTCAATTGTATTCATGGCCTTACAGTGTGAGGGTGTCTGCTTTTGCGTGGATAAGACGGTTTGTGATTCATAAATGTCATTGGGAGTCCCAGACATTAATGATTACATGACTGTATAGTCTGGTTTTCTTGACTGGGCCATCGGGAGTCCCGGGCCTTGAGACATCAGAGTGGATTGGGCCTCGGGCCCAGATTCACAACCAAGAGTTATATCACGGATATAATTAGCCGATATAGGGCTTACCGATATAAGCTAAGGTTTGGTGACGGCCAGTGGCCCACTTTAATCTTAGTTATATGTGGATCTTGGAATCATTATATTCAATTGAGGGTAACTTATGTTATTGAATATAATGCGTGATTAATCATATTAAATTTAATACGAGATTAATCATATTGAACATTTTAACTAATAACCTTTTTATCTATATATTTCAGCTATGACTACTACAAGCACACAAAACACATTCTCGATCCGGTCTGTTCTCGAAAAGGAGAAGCTGACTGGAACGAACTTCCTGACGTGGTCAAGGAACTTGAGGCTAGTCCTCAAGCAGGAGAAGAAGGATTATGTCCTTCGTGATCCTCTCCCCGAGAGGCCTCCTGCCAATGCCGCCAGGACTCTGCATAATGCTTGGGAAAAGCATTCGTCAGATGAAAATGATGCCTATTGCCTGATGTTGGTGACAATGACTCCTGAGCTGCAAAAACAGTTCGAGAGTGTATTGTCACCCATCGAGATAATGGCAAGCCTGAAATCGCTTTTTCAGGAGCAGGCTAGGACTGAGAGGTTTCAAACAGTTAAGAACCTCTTGGACTGCAAGTTGGCTGCGAATGCGGCAGTGAGTCCTCATGTCTTGAAGATGATGGGTTATCTCGATCATCTTCAGAAACTCGACTGCCCAATCAGCCAGGAACTTGCCTGCGACATCATTCTGCAGTCATTACCTGCAAGCTATGATCAGTTCATTCTGAACTTTAACATGCATGGCTTGAGTAAGACATTGCCTGAGCTTCACGGAATGCTCAAGACTGCGGAGCCCAATTTGAGGAAAACCGCCAAGGACCCCAATGTGCTTATGGTGCAGAAGGGCAAGGGGTTTAAGAAATCCTCTGCTAAGGATAAGGGAAAGGCCAAGGCTGTCCAAGTCGCGGACAAGGACACGCCAAAGCCCAAGCCCAAGTCCAAGGCTGGGCCAACTGACATATGCAGGTTCTGTAAAGAACCAGGGCATTGGAGGAGAGAATGTAAGAAATTCCAGGAAGGTCTAAAGGAATTGAAGAAGAAGACTTTTGAGACTTCTTCAACAGGTATTTTTGTTATAGAAGTTAATACAACTACTTCTGATAATACCTCATGGGTTATGGATACTGGTTGTGGGGCTCATATTTGTACTAATATGCAGGCACTCAGCAACAGTAGAAGGCTGAAGCAAGGACAAGTGGAGCTACGAGTTGGGAATGGAGCGAAAGTTCCAGCACTAGCTGTAGGCACTTACTTGTTGTCTTTACCTTCGGGATTGATTTTAGAACTCAATAATTGTTATTTTGTACCTGCTATAAGCAGAAATATTATTTCAATTTCTTTGTTGGATTTGGAAGGTTATGATTTTTCAGTTAAGAATAAATTATGTTCCTTCAATCGCAACAATTTGTTCTATGGTTCTGCCCCTCTTATGAATGGGCTTTACATACTCGATCAATCCGCGCCAATTTATAACATTAATACCAAACGGTTCAAACCTAATGAGGAGAACCGAACGTTTCTATGGCATTGTCGTTTAGGGCACATCAGCGAGAAACGCATTAAGAGGCTCCATTCGAATGGACTTCTTGGCTCATTTGACTTTGAGTCATGTGAGAAATGCGAATCCTGCATGATGGGCAAAATGACACGGGCCCCCTTTAATAAACCTAACGAGAGGGCCAGTGACGTATTGGGCCTGATACACACTGATGTGTGTGGCCCAATGTCCACAAATGCAAGAGGAAACTATCAGTACTTCATTACCTTTACTGATGATTTCAGTAGGTATGGATATGTTTATTTAATGAAACATAAGTCTGAATCTTTTGAGAAGTTCAGAGAATTCCAAAATGAAGTACAGAACCAACTTGGCAAAAGCATTAAGGCTCTTCGGTCCGACCGAGGAGGAGAATACTTAAGCCAAGAATTCAGTGATCATCTGAGAGAGTGTGGGATCGTATCCCAACTCACTCCTCCTGGAACACCTCAATGGAATGGTGTGTCTGAAAGGAGAAATCGGACCTTATTGGATATGGTTCGATCTATGATGAGTCACACAGACCTTCCAATATCCCTTTGGGGATATGCTCTGCTAACAGCAGTGTTCACTCTAAATAGAGCGCCATCGAAAGCAGTAGCAAAGACACCATATGAATTATGGACTGGAGAAGCTCCAGTGCTGTCTTATCTCAGAATTTGGGGTTGTGAAGCCTATGTCAAGAGATTGATCTCAGACAAGCTTACACCAAAATCTGACAAATGCTACTTCATTGGTTATCCACGGGAAACCAAGGCTTATTACTTCTATCTACGTTCCGAGAACAAGATCTTTGTTGCCCGGGATTGTAACTTTCTTGAGAGGGAGTTTCTCTCTAAGAAAGACAGTGGGAGTAAGGTACTGCTTGAAGAAATTCAAGATGAACAGGATACTGCTCAACCTAATGAGGAAGAGCAGCAGGAGGACCTACAAGAAATTGTAGAGCCTGAACCTGTAGTACCTGAAGTTCGAAGATCCGGGAGGATCCGTCACGAACCCGAGAGATATCAAGGATTCCTCGTGACTGACTGTCATGATCTTCTGATCATTGATGGTGATGAACCATCGAACTTCAATCAAGCCATGATGGGCCCAGATTCCTCTAAGTGGCGCAAGGCCACTGATTCCGAAATGGACTCCATGTCGGTCAACCAAGTGTTTTCGTTGGTTGACTTACCCGCTGGTGTAAAAGCCATCGAGTGCAAATGGATCTTCAAGAAGAAGATTGACGTGGATGGAAATGTCCAGATTTATAAAGCCAGGTTGGTGGCAAAAGGTTTCAGACAAGTTCACGGTGTGGATTACGATGAAACCTATTCACCAGTGGCTATGATGAAATCTATTCGGATTCTACTAGCAACTGCAGCTTTTCATGATTATGAAATTTGGCAGATGGACGTGAAAACCGCCTTCCTGAATGGTATTCTGGAAGAGGATGTGTATATGACACAACCTGACGGTTACATAGATCCAAAGAATGCTGGGAAGGTATGCAAGCTTCATAAATCCATTTATGGATTGAAGCAAGCATCGAGGAGCTGGAATCTTCGTTTTGATGAAGCGATCAAGCAATTTGACTTCATTAGAAACGAAGAAGAACAATGCGTGTATAAGAAAACTAGTGGGAGCAAGATAGTATTTCTTATTCTGTATGTCGATGACATACTGCTTCTCGGAAAGGACATTCCAATGCTGAAGTCCGTAAAGGACTGGCTTGGAAGTTGTTTTTCCATGAAAGACATGGGTGAAGCCGCATACGTTCTTGGAATCAGGATCTACCGGGATAGATCTAGAAGGCTGATAGGCTTGTGTCAAGATTCATACATTGACAAAGTCCTACAAAGATTCAGCATGAAGGATTCCAAGAAGGGCTTCACGCCAATGGTACATGGCACAACGCTAAGCAAGAAGCAGAGCCCTACGACGGCTGCTGAGCTTGAGCGCATGAAGAATATTCCTTATGCATCTGCAATAGGATCTGTCATGTATGCCATGATCTGTACTCGTCCTGATGTTGCTTATGCATTGAGCATGACGAGTAGATACCAGTCAAATCCAGGTGAAAACCATTGGATTGCCGTAAAGAATATCTTGAAGTATCTAAGACATACTAAGGATAAGTTCTTAGTGTACGGTGGAAGTGATGTGCTTAAAGTCAGTGGATTCACGGACGCAAGTTTCCAGACAGACCAAGATGATTTCCGGTCACAGTCCGGTTATATCTTTTGTCTGAATGGCGGTGCAATCAGTTGGAGAAGCTCCAAGCAAGACACCGTTGCAGATTCCACTACAGAAGCTGAATATATCGCCGCCTCTAAAGCTGCGAAGGAAGCTGTTTGGATACGAAAGTTCATTATTGAACTAGGTGTGATACCAGATGCGGCTGAGCCTCTGGCACTGTTTTGTGACAACAATGGTGCTATAGCTCAGGCAAAGGAACCAAGATCACACCAGAAATCCAAGCATGTTCTAAGAAGATTTCACTTGATACGTGACATCATTAATAGAAAGGAAGTCAAGATCAGCCGAGTTCAGACTGATGATAACGTCGCTGATCCGTTGACAAAGCCACTCCCAAGGCCTAAGCTCGAGTTTCTGACTGAAGCTGTAGGCATTAGAGACATTGAAATGTAATCTAAATTTGAGTGGGAGTTTGAGGGCTTTTATTTAGTTATTTGATATGTTCTTGTAAAACATTCTTATGTTTAATGAAATTATTATTTCAAGATTATTTTAACTGTGATGAAATAATCGTTCCAAAATGATATGAACCATTTTATAGGTCATCGAAGTAAATGATTTGATCTTGAGTCATCGAAGTCATTTAGCTTGATCATGAGACCCTATATTTGATAGATGTTTTATATCATCCCGTCCCTAGTCGAAGGTTGTTGAAATTGGAACACCAACAACCGTGTGAGACTGGATTGGTACGTGACTTATGACAAAGTCTCAGTGTGTCATAGATGCGCGGCATCAAAGTCAGTACATAGGTGTATGTTTGGGAACATACGACCGGACAAGACCCGCTTATAAGAACTCTTCAGGATATTTATATCTGTGTCATAAGAGATTCTTACTACGACTATAGAGTATAGTCCTTAGACCTGAGTTCGCATGCATGTGACTGCACATGGACTGATGCACTTTGATCATTGTCTAACGCTATCGTTCTGCGATAGTTATAAGGACCTTGTTTGGGTACATTATGAAATGAGTAGTTTACAGTGATGGAACAAGACAGAATTTGTCCCTCAAATATAAATGGAGTGAATATCTCTAGGCCAATCGGAGATTTGAATACTGGAAAATGCATGGCCATGCTCAAACGGACTGTCCCGAGTCGTTTGGATTGTCAGTATCGAATCAGAGTCCGATGAACAAGATTAGGCTTTATAAGGATGACACCAATCTTGCCTTATGACTAATCGAGATATTGTGACAAAAGGATTATGAATACAGAGATTCCAGTACAAGTGGGAGATTGTTGGAATTGTGTCCAGTAATCTCGGTACTGTCTCTAGAAAGTAAGAGTATGTCAATGATCAGACATAAGTCATATAATACTGGGGGTCATGATGGCTTGCTAGAGTCCGCTCATGATCTATAAGTCTTGGACTTATTGCCTTTATTATATGATCCCATATGGGTCACACGCCTAAGCTAACAGGAAAATGTGTAGGAACGGTTTAGCAGAAGTACGGTAAAAGTGCTAGGCATTTACTGTACTTAGAGAGAATAAAACGGTTTAGCCACTGTGTGTCGATCGATACACAAGGGGTGTCGATCGACACAGTGCGCGAATGCCGTCGAGTTAATTGGTGTTTGGGCCAAATGGCCCAAACGGAACCGGACAAGTTTTATAAATAAAACTCGGGTTCAGAACCAAAAACCCTAGCCGAAAACTCTCTCTCCCTTTGCGCCGAGTTCCTTGTGGTCTAGCAGCCGTTTTCTGTGATCGCGTGTGTGAACCTTTGGAGGATTCATCTCTCGGTGTTTCTCTGATCTCAGACATACCATCTCTTTCCGCTGCAAACATGTATAAGGTGAGATCATCATTTGTTTCTATTCGAGAAGAACCTAGATCAGCATGTTTAGGATGATATAAATCTGAGAATTGAATCAGGATCAACTATCAATTCCTTCAGAAGGCTGGTCTAAGTTTGATTTGGTTGGACCAAATAATTTAGAGCTGGTCTGGTTTAGTAAATAACCAGTTGGATTTAGTAGTTAATTTGGTCTCGGACCAGAATTAATGAACCGACTCGGTTATGTCAAATTATTGGGCTAATTGGAATTCTGTGGTCTTGGGCCAAGAATTGGGCCTATAATTTGTGACCCAACCGAAAACTTTAATAAAATATTAAATTAGAAATTTCTATTTTTAGTATATTTCTAAATTTATAAAGTTTTTAAAATAAGTAAGTTTCCAAAAATAGTAATCTTCTATTTTTGGAAAGAAAACCTAAAATCCTCAAAACCAATATCAAGCTTGGATGTCTTGCCCAATCTTGTCAGCTACTTAACGCTTATTCAATTACAGATATGGCTAACAGTGTGAGGTGTCTGTTTTTGCGTAAGTAAAGTAGTATATAGTCACTAATTTCATTGGGAGTCCCAGACTTTAGTGATTATTTGGCTGTAAGAGATTGGTTTCCTTGACTGGGCCATCGGGAGTCCCGGGCCTTGAGACATCTGGTGAATTGGGCCTTGGGCCCAATCCACAACCGAGAGTTATATGGTTATAACTAGTTGTGTGTATGCTTACCAAGTGAAGCTACTTCTGGGTGACGGCCAGTGGCCCACTTTGGACTTAGCTGAACATGGGTCTCGGAATCATTGCATTCTTATGAGGTCAAACAAAGAAATTTTGAATGCAATGCGAGTTTTCTTATAAGTTATTAAGATTACTCTTTTATGAACTAAATAACTAAAACTCTATTTATCTCTAAATTTCAGTTATGACTAGCACAAACAATCAAAACACTTTCTCGATCCGGTCTGTCCTTGAGATGGACAAACTGAACGGATCAAATTTCTTGACTTGGTCGCGGAACCTGAGGCTAGTCCTCAGGCAGGAGAGAAAGGACTATGTCCTTGAAAGAGCTCTCCCCGTGAGGATCGGGTCCAATGCCTCTCATGCAGTATATGATGCTTGGAATAAGCATTATAATGATGCGGTAGATGTGCGTGGTCTGATATTGGCTACCATGGACTCAGATTTGCTGAAGCAATATGAGAACATGGAGTCGCCAATAGAGATGATCAGCAGCCTGAAATTGATATTTCAGGAGCAGGTAAGAGTGGAGAGATACCAATTGGTTAAGTCTCTCACTAGCTGCAAGCTACCAAATGATCATCCAGTAAGTCCTCATGTCAGTAAAATGATGGGTTACATTGATAACCTGAGGAAACTGGATTATCCAGTTAGCCAAGAATTGGCAACTGAGATCATTCTGCAGTCACTGCCGTCAAGCTATGATAAGTTCAGAAGGAACTATATCAAGAAGGCTTAACGAAGACGCTGACTGAACTGCATGATATGCTCAAGACAGTTGAGCCAAACGTGAAGAGTACCCTGTATAATCTCATGAAGGAGAAGGGTAGGTTTACTAAACCTAATGCTGACAAGGGTGAAGACAAAGTTGTCCAGATTTTGAATTATGGCAAGCGTGTGTCTTCTGAGCCCGAGTCAGATACCTCTTACGTTGGTAAGTGCTGCTACTGTAAAGAGACTGGGCATTGGAAGAGAGATTGCATTAAATTCATGGAAGATTATGAGGAGTTGAAGTTGATGTATGAGACTACTTCCTCAGGTATTCATGTTGTTACTTCAAGTTCTACCTTATAGGTATTGGATACTGGTTGTGGCACTGATATTTGTGATAATATGCAGAGCCTAAGGAACAGTAGAACGTTGAAGGAAGGGCAAGTGGAACTGCGTGTCTGGAAGGAGCTATAGATGCTGCCTCAGCCGTAGGGTTTTCACTTGTAGATGCCTTTGAGGCTTGGTTTTATTAAGTAATTGCTACAATGTACCTGCTTTAAGCAGAGTTGTCTTTCATTTTCTTGTAAGAATTTGAATGTTTTTCATATTGATAAAAGACAAGTTTTGTTCTTTTGATCTTAATGAAATATTAATTGTAGCACCCTATTCAAGGAATGGGTTTTATATCTTAAACCAAAGAGTGCCTAAATGTAACATAAATACCGAATTGGTTTAAATCTGATGAATTAAACCTGATTTTCTTGGCGTAAATGTTTTGGTCACATAGAGTAAGTCGGATTCAGAAATCCCATAGTTATGGACTTTTGGGCTCATTTGATCGGATATCTTATGAGACTTGAATTCTGCTTACTGGACCAAAAGACAAAGGCTTATTGGACCTTAAACATACCCATGTATGTGGCCCGATGAGCAGTAATGCCAGAGAAAATTTCCTGTACTTCATTATATTTACTGATTACTTCAGTAAATATGACTGTGTTCATTTGATGAGACACGAGTCGGAATTCTTTGAAATGGTAGAAAGAGTTCCAGTGAGTATGACTGTGTTCATTTGATGAGACACGAGTCAGAATTCTTTGAAATGGTCGAAAGAGTTCCAGAATGAGGTATAGAATCTGAGTGACAGAAGTATTGAGACTCTGGATTAGATCACGAGTGAGAATACTTAAGTCATTGATGGTGTGATCATCTGAATGAGTGTGAAGTCGTTTCACAGCTCATTTCTCCTGAAAACCTAGAGGTGTTTCTGTGAGAATGAATCAGATCTTATTAGAAATGATTAAAGATGAGTCACACGAATCTTCCATGATATTCTTTAAGAATAACGCTCTAGAAATATCTAAGTTTACGCTGAAATAGTTCTACCAATATCAGTTGAAAGACACCACTTAAATGTGGACTGGAAATGATCCAAATTCGTCTTTACTGAGTATTTGTAGTTGTGCTACTTCGCTGGTTGTCCTAGGGAAACCAAGGCTTGTTACTTTTTACGTCCATTCCGAAAACGAAGTTAGGTTGTTCGGAATTCTGTTTTCTAAAAGGAAAGTTGCTTTCCAAGAAGAACAGTGGGAGTAAAAGTATAACTCGAAGAAATTCGAGAAATACAGGAGGCTGCTCAACCTGTTGAGGGAGAGCAGCGGATGGATTTACAGATTTCGGTAGAATCTACACCTGTAGAGCCTGAAGTTCGCAGATTTGAATCCGTCACTAATCCGAGAGTGATTTCTCGTGATTAATTGCCATGATCTGATGATCATTGAAAGTGACGAACCTGCGAAATTCACAGAAGCGAAAGTGAGCCCGTACTCCGAAAAATTACACTGTGTGTAAGTTAGCTTCATCAATCCATTCATGGATGGAAGCAAACATATCGGAGTTGGAATCTTCGTTCTGTTGAAGTAGTCAAGGTTTTGACTTGAACAGGAACGAAGTGGAACTGTGCGTTTACTAATAGATAAGTGGGAGCGACTATGCATTTCTCATAGTGTATGTCGATGACATGCTGATTCTCGGAAATAACGTTCCAATGCTGCAGTCGGTAAAGGACTGGCTTGGGAGTTGGTTTTATGATTGACATGGGTAAAACCACGTATGTTCTTGGATTTTGGATCTAAAGATAGAGATCAAAAATAGCTGATAGGACAAAGTCAGGATTCTTATATTGACAAAGTCCTACACGTTTTCAGCATTCCAAGAAGGGTTTTATGCCAATGTCACATGGCATTACGTTAAGCAAGAAACAGTGTCCTACGATATCTGCTGAGCTTGAATGCATGGATGAGATTCCATATGCGTCGGCAATTGGATCTATCATGTATGCCATGACACGTACTTGTTTTGATGTTGCTTTAATGTTAAGCAAGACAAGTAAAGACCAGTCAAATCCAGCAAAGAATCACTGGATAGACGTAATGAATATCCTCAAGTATTTGGAAATTACTTAGGATAAGTTCTTGATTTACGGAGAAAGTGAGGTGCTACAAGTCGGTAGAGTCTGAAAGGCAAGTTTCCAACAGACAAAGATGATTTCCGGTCACAGTCCGGTTATATCTTGTGTCTGTCTGGCGGTGCAAGGCACTGTTGCTGACTCCATGACTTAAGCTGAACATTTCGCAGCTTGAGTAGCGGCGAAAGAGGTTGTTTGGAAAGAAGAGTTCATCACTGAACTTGATGTGATTGCCAGCATAGATGAGGCTAGCTGCACATCAGAGGTCCGAACACCTTGATGGTAGATATAACCTATTCCATGAGATAAATGACAGAGGTGTTAAGTAGATCAGCAAGTTTCAACGAATGAGAACGTTGCTAATCTATTAACGAAGCCACTCCTTAGGCCTAAGCACGAGTCGCGGACTGTAGCTGTAGGATATGTGAAATTAAGATGTAGTCTTAATTTCAGTGGGAGTTTGTAAAGGGCTTTATTTAGTTATTTTGAAAGGTTCATGTAAACATAATATTTTATGTTTATGAAATCTATGATTTCTGGATTATTTTAACTGTGATATAAATAATCGTTCCAAAATGATTCATGTCATTATATATGGGCCATCGAAGTACATGAGTAGACTTGATCCTGAAACCCCATATTTAACGAAATGACATAAATCATAGTGTCCATAGTCGAAGGTTGTTGAAATTGGAACACCAACAACCACTTGAGACTAGATTGTGTTGAGACTTATGACCAAGTTTCGAGGGGTCATAGATGCGCGGCATCAAAGTCGACACATAGGTATATGTAGGGGAGCATATGACCGGACATGGCCCGCTGATGAGAACTCTACAAGATATTAATATCTGTGTCATGAGAGGTTCTCATATACGACTATAGAGTATAGTCCTTAGACCTGAGTTCGCATGCATGTGGCTGCACATGGAGTGATGCGCTTTGATCATTGTCTAACGCTGTTTCGTAACTGGGAGCTATAAGGACCTTGGTTGGGTGTATTATAAAGTGTGTAGTTCATAGTGATGGAACAAGATGGGATTTGTCCCTGCCGTTTAACGGAGGAAATATCTCTAGGCCAATCGGAGACTTGATAGCTGGTAAGAGAGTGGCCACTCCCAAACGGACTTGCCCAAGTCGTTTGCATTGTCAGTATCAAATCTGGTCCGATGAACATGGTCTGGCTATATAAGGATGACACATATCTTGCCTTATGCCAGATCGAGATATTGAGACAAAAGGATTAGGGAATGTAGGATTCCAGTACAAGTGGGAGATTGTTGGGAATGTTCTGAAATCTACCGTACTATCTCTAGAAAGTATGATAAGTGTCGAGATCAGACATAAGTCATAAATACTGGGTGATCATGATGACTTGCTAGAGCCCGCTCATGATCTATAAGTTTAGGACTTATTACCAGTATTGTATGATCCCTAAGGGTCACACACCATAGCTAACGGGAAAGTTAAAATGGAATTAATACGGTAAGATGCAAGGCATTTACTGTATTTGTACAGAGAATTGGGCCAGACAAAATACAGTCTTTTGTCTGATTTGGGCCTTGGGCCCAAAAGCCTAATGAGCCATTAGTTTAATTACTTGGGCCCATATAAGGAAGAGGAGAGGCGCAGGAAGCCCTAATGCTTCTAGTCTGCGATTTTCACCTTAGCTGTCCTCTCTCTGTGTGTTCATTCCAACTTGGTCTAGCAGCCTGATCCAGTAGCTTGTAAGCGTGTGGATACCTAGGAGGAGCCGGTTATCATCTGCTCTAAGTGATCTCGATATTACCAATCAATCCGCTGCATTCTAAAAGAGGTAATGATCCTGATCTGTATGATTCAACTGCAAATCACCTAGATCCTAAGATGATTATGTGCTAGGTTGTAACCTGTGAATTACACCAATGAACACACATAATCCTACACCATACTCTATAGATGTGAGATTGGGACTGATGGATGTCCAGCCTACTAGGATCTCTCTTGTCCTAGCTGATCGATCGAATAAGATTCCAGAAGGAGTTCTTGAGGACATTCCTATCAGAGTTGGAGATTACTTGATTCCAAGAGATTTTGAGGTGCTGAAATATGAGATCGAACCTGATGATCCTCTACTGCTTGGTAGATCCTTCTTAGCTACTGTTGGAGCTGTAATTGATGTGAGGCATAGTCTGATTGATTTCCACCTGGGAGATAAGCCTTTGCAGTTCAAGATGGATATGTTGCAGAGATCCACCATTGATGAACAGAGCTTCAGTGTTGAGGTGGAGCCAGAGATTCAGATTGGAGAGGAGAAGATGGCGGTCATTCTGAGCCTGATCTAACATCTTCGAAGCCTGCACCTGCTCTTAAGCAGAAAGCTCCAAACATCACACCTAGACCACATCTGCAGAAGCAAAGGTATGCACTCTCTAACCTTAAAATGCTAACACTGGTGCTGATTCTGCAGGGAAACGAGTCAGGAAACAAAATATTCCACCTGACCCTGCTGCGATTCCCAAGTTTCTTGGTCAGTCTCACGCGCACAACGCTTATACACCACCATGGATGAGGAGAATTTCACAGCGGCACTCTATGCCTCTGTTGAATCCTCCAGGAGTCTGACCCATCTGCCATAGTCAAGCTAATGACTTTAAACAAGCGCTGAGTGGGAGGCAACCCATTGGTGAGTCTATACATATGAGTTTTCAGTTTAACTTTCGTTTTTGGTTTTGTTTGAGTCTTTACAGGGAAAATTGGAACAAGGAATGTCCGTGTCGATCGACGTGATCCTGTGCGTCGAAAGAATTGCGGTTTGGGCAAAGGTTGGTTTGAAACCGCGAGGAAAAGAGAATGCGTATCGATCGCCACCACACCGAAGTCGATCGACACGAAGGTCAGCAGCTCGATCCAGCACTTTGGGTCGATCGATCCAATTTTATGAGATCGTGGTTTGACCTCGGTTAGACCACTTTGACCAGTTCACATTCCAAAACCGGTGTCGATCGACACAACGTGCTTGGATAGATCGACACCAGGCGAGTCGAGGTAAGTATTTCTTTTTTCCTTTTGCGTTTATTCTTCATTTTCCTCCAAAACCTCCATTCGCGAAAGCTCGATCCAGAAAATCGATTTCACTCGTTTCTCAACCAAATCGATCGATTCAAAAGCTTAACATGTGCGGATTTTCACCCTCTATCCATATCTATAATCCGTTTGTGTCGAAACCAAGGTATGTGTTCTAAATCTCAAATTTTCAGAAACGGTTCTAGTGTAAAGGTTCGATTTTGGCCTCTAATTCTTGATTATGTGATGATATAACACTGATTTAGGTTGTTTAGTAAGTAGTCTTCACGTTTGATTTTGCACATTTTTGAAAATTTAGGATTTTGGGATAAAACTTGTTTAAATTGTGCGAAAATGTTGCATGAGAAACGTGAATGATGTCTCTGAAGAGCTTTGGTTTCTGCTAATTATGATGTTGTTGAGGTTTGATGAGTTCTTTTTTGATTTTTCAGTTAATACCAGCTTTTCTGATTTTTGCTCACAGATGCCTCCAAAGAAAAGAACACGGACAGACGGGCTAGGTCCATCTGGGACAGCACCACCAGCTCCTCCACCACCTTTGACTCCTCAGTCTCCTCCGGGTTCTCCACAACTTCCTGCTGAGTTTCCGACACACCCATGGCCCAGAGGGGAGAAGGAGAAGATACTTACAGAGAAAGTGTGGACTGGGTCGCTGAAGAAAATTGTAGAGGGGCCTGGTTGTCAAGACAGAGAGGTTCTAGACACTTGGGATTGATGAGACGCACTTGTAGAGGGGGCTGGTAGACGCCTATCGTTCAGCACTTTCAGATACAACTGGATGAGTATTCATGCGAGCAGGTGTACCATGAGATTGATGAGACGCACTTGTTAAGCGCATGGTGGCTGAACCAGACATGATGTGGTGTTATAGAGATGGCATGGAAGAGTGCACGGTCAAGCTTCCATCTCAAGACTTGACATCTATAGCTACACAGGAAGCCTTGCGCTTCAGACCTGATCCAAGAGATATAAGACATGCACCTCCTGCTCATGTCCGTAGATGAGCTTCTTCCCGAGCTGTTCCTACTCCTGCTGAGGACGAGCCTACTGAGGGTCCACACCCGCATTGGGATCTTCCTATGGATCCTCCTCCGCCTCATCCTGGTTACGATGAGGTTCCACATAAGAAGTATTTGGTAGACACAGTCAGATCACTGTGGAGTGGTATTGCTAGAGCATTTAGTTGCACTTGCGTTTGTCCGTCTCGCGGTCGCAGACGTCGGAGATCACATACGCCACCAGAGGAAGATGATGAGGATTCTGATTCCTAGTTATCCCCTTGATCCTAGTTCTTCCCTGAGTTTGATTTTCTTTTCACCTTTTATTTTTATTTCTCTTGAGTCAGCTTTGATATTTATTGAGTCAGTTTGTCATGCTTCTTTTGAGTTGAACTTTGTGAAACTTTGATTTATCTATTTTGTTACATTTGACTTATTTGTGAGTGATCTGACAGTGCTAACATTGGGAGAAATTGTGTAACTAACACAACATACTCGGATCATGATCAAATATGCGGCTTCTGTACTGATTTACGTGCAGAGTGTCGATCGACACCGCGTTTGTATCAGTCGACACAACCAACTCTATGGCGATCGATCTAATACACGCCGAAATATGGGTCGACCTAAGCTCCTAATCGATCGATCCTTGCTGTGTGTCGGTCAACACCATTCGCGACAGAAGGTAAGAACCCGATCTTTCTCAAATTTCACGAAGTTTTAACTTTTCTCTCACCGACTCTAGACTCTATAAAACTGGGGACAGTGTTGTTCAAGTCTGGGGAAGGTAGTTGCTGACATTGTGTTTTGTTTTCTTAGAGTCAGTCAGTTGAGTCTGTTTTATTGAGTCAAAACAGTTTAGTAGGAAACTATGACTTTTTGAGGAGATCACTACACTTGCAGGAACCTAAGTGACCATTGGATGAGCTTGCAGATGATCTCTGACTATTAGAAAACCCAACGCAGATCAACCTACTAAGGACACCCACATCACTTCATGTATTGAGAGAATCCATTACTGACTTCACCTTTAACTTGACTTAATTTTTCTCACCTAGGGGCTTGGTATACTTTGAGTCGGATTCCTCTGTTTGTTCTGACACAGCTTGTAAAATTGTCTAAGTATGGTTTCCTTCTCCCATTCCTTAAAGTAAAAAAAAAAAAAAAAAAGATAAACTGTGGATAAGCTAGTAGCTTGGAAGTGATCACGGGAGTGGTAGAGACCCCTATTACCTCATGTGCACTCATGGAATGTGTCCAAAGTACATCGCAATACTGAAAGAGCACTGATAGAAAAAATAAAATGATACCCAAATGGAAAAAAATCAGTTGATAAGGAAGGAAAAGGAGAAGAAGGAACCAGAAAATGATATTATGGTGGTCAGGTACTAACAGAGTAAGAATCCATGTGTTCTTTGATCGATACTCCCTAGGTGAGACCGCACTTGTTAGATTACAGAAGTCAGTATGGTGAATTTGAATGCTCTGAACGAGATTGTGGAGTTTACTTAGGACAGTTGCCAAGTGTGAGGGAAGTACATGTTGGTCTTGATGTCAGCAGGTTAATTTTTCATGTGGCTTACTAGGGGAAATATGAGTGTAGTACTTCAACGATTAAATGAGTTTCTGAAGTTTTCAAACTTCTTCTCCTGATCTTGGTTTTATGTTTGCTTGCGGGCAAGCAAAGGCTAAGTGTGGGGGAGTTGATATATCATGGTTTTTAGGTATTTTGAGCCATGATATATGTACATTATAGAGTCTTTCGAGTCCTTTCAGGTGTTTTACAGGTTTTAGCACGTTTGGAGCATATTTGGACATTATGGAGCATTATAGAGCTATTTGGAGCATTCATGCGAAAGCAGAGAAGTTGGTATGATGATCTGAGATTTGTGTCGATCGACACAGTCTTGGTATCGGTCGACACAGATCATGATCAGGAGACTTTGGCCGATTAATAAAGACTTTGAAGAATTTGCAATTTAGCCAGAAGTTTCTCATAAATACAAAAAATCCCAATGTGTCTTAACTTTTTATTGGGGTTTTTAAGCCATTGTTTAGGCTAAGCTTTACTTTATTAGAGATTAGGAGATTGGGGCTGATCTTGTACTCGAGAGAGAAGAGATTTTGAACCCCTAGTCTTATTCTTTTGGATTTTATATGATATCTACTTTGGTTATGTCTTCTGTTTTGATTGCCATGTCTTAGTAGATCTCTTGTTAGGTTTAGGGATTCTCGTTAGGGATTTCAAGGAATGTTAGAATAATTGATTAATTAGGATTCATCATCTAGTTCTTCATCTAAGTTGTTCTTAATGCTTAATCTGAACTAGCCATTTAAATTATTGATATTAGGTTGATTCTCGCAACGACAGTTGGTTGATTAACTAGAAAGAAACCTAGGTGAGTAATTTATCTATTCGCAAAGAGATTTGGTTTAGAGAAATTGTGAACAAACGAACTTGGAATTAATAGCTTTGAGCATGTCCGTCACACATCTCTTCACCAGAGGAGTGGTGTTAGTAGCATCAATCAATGGGACTTCAGTTAGCATCTTATGCAATATCTCCTTAAACTTTTCCAACTTAATCTCGCACTTTGACTTCCTAGGGAAAGGAACCTTCGGTTCGTAGGCCTTTTCCTCAGCAACATTTGTCCTTTCTAAAGCAATTGACTTGTTACGCCCGTAGTGTCGATCGACACTCTCTCGATTTGAGTCGACCTTAGTGTCGACTAACACAGGGATGTGTTGATCGATACCCGTCCTGCAGCCGCGGTTTCAAACCAACCATTGCTCAAACCGCAATTCTTTCGGCATAAAATAATCATTCCCCAGCGGTTACATTCCATTAGTTGCTAGACCGCATTCGACCCCGGTGTCGACCGACGCACATGACCATGTCGATCGACACAGACATTCCCTGTGGGTTGCCTCCCACTCAGCGCTTGTTTAAAGTCATTAGCTTGACTATGGCAGATGGGTCAGACTCCTGGAGGATTCAACAGAGGCACAGAGTGCCACTGTGAAAGTCTCCTCATCCATGGTGATGTATAAGCGTTGTGCGAGTGAGGCTGACCAAGAAACTTTGGAATCGCAGCAGGGTCAGGTGGAATATTTCGTTTCTTGACTCGGTTCCCTGCAGAATCAGCACCAATGTTAGCATATTTTATGTTAGAGAGTGCATACCTTGGCTTCGGCAGATGTGGTCTAGGTGTGATGTTTGGAGCTTTCTACTAAGACCACTATAGTCTTTTCAGGCTCAAACAAGAATCCTGAAGTTTACCTACAATGGGAAATTAATATGGAAAAGTAGCCATAATCCTGCAATATTCCTAAGGAAGAGAAGTTAACACAAGCGGTTTCAATATTTACTAGGAAAGCTAACGCTTGGTGGCTAGAAGAAAGCACTCCCACCTTCAACAACAAACAAGTGCTAGATTGGAGAGATCTCAAGTCCATGATGTACAAGGAATTTGTAGAGAAGCACCGGCCACACAAGGGCCTCAGCGAAAGGTCCCAATGCAAAGCAACACCAAGAAGAGTTTTATCTACATCAAAGCCCCGATTTGTAGTTACTTAAATGAGTCTAAAGCCATTGCTTGAAACTCAAAGCAAGGAGAATGAAATAACTGATGCCGGTCAAGAATGTGACATAGAGCAACAAAATGCAGAGATAAAAACGTGCCAGCATGTCCTTGAGAAATATGAAATTTCCACCAGCTTTACCTTGATCCAAGAAGAGCCACCAGATCACATGTTGAAATCATACACCATGACATCTACAAAAGCAGAACTCACCAAGAAAAATGACCAGGTAAGTATGTTTCTACACCCTGGTTATAATATTTCTAATCCCATGATGTTGAGTTTGTTAAATTCAGAACCTGAAGAAGAAAGATTCTTAGCAACAAAACCTATAGATCAGAATTCTTACCTAAAACCGCACATCAATGAGACAATAGTTGAAGTAATTCAAACTGAATCATGTTCCTTTATTTCTAAAAATCCTATGACTATTATAATGTCTCTTGTCAGAAGTGTCAAAAATATTTCAGGGACAGAGAATAATCAACAAGAGCATGAACCGGCAATGAACAATGGCGACAACAAGTGTGAAGGAGTTTTCACCGAGGAGACTGCACTACTTCTCAAGGAAGTCATTGCCTCTTTCTGATTAAAGAGAATCCACCAGACCCATTTCAACATGTTATACATGTAAGTCTCTCTTTGAATCAATCTATTTATCATGAAGTCACTGTATTAAAGGGTTTACTGAACACACGAGAGCATGGGGAAGTAGTTTGTTTAAAATCGCAAGAACAAGAAATATTTGCTAAAACTAGTGCTAAGGAATTAAACTCAAAATTTTTATCTTATCCTAAAGAAAACCTAATGCACTTATTTCTTTCCAAATGTGTCCATCGTATTTGACGAACCCCGGAAGAGAACCGAAAAGAAGTACCACCCGACTTTGGACGGTGCAAGAAAGCATCACCACCACCGAAAGAGAACAAGACCGAGGCCAAAGAAGATGATGGAACAACAACTTGTCATTGGCAAAGAGAACCACCTGATGCTCCTTACATCAACGAGCCCTGGATCCATCAAGGTAAGACCATGGACTCACAAAACCGCATGAAAGCTAACTTGATTTCTCTTGATGCAGGTTATACATTTTCAAGGTCGAAACCTTTTTAAGAGGGAGATTATGATGAGGACATCTAGTCATCATCAACCAAGCAGGCTAGAGGATAGCTAACCAAGCCGGTATATGCACGTTTTGGGGCATATCTACCTAACTAGGAGGAGTTAACCCGCTGGAGACCAAATGCCACTTATTAGAGAGCTCATAACGGACCATGATGAATCAAGCAACAAAGTAACTTGTTCTGGGATCTTGACTCATCAGGGAATAATGAGAGTTGGAATCAAGCCAATACCAGTTCGGATGGAGAAGTTACTCAAGTTCCAACCAATAGATTATGGACTTGCCTTATTTGGAAACTCACGAGTTTGATGCACTTCAAATCTATACTTGGAAGCCAGAAAGGGGATCAACATCTCTGTGGGCCAAATGTTATATTCTTTTCCCTTGCAAGGTTTTATCCCACTAGTTTTTATTTGCAAGGGTTTTAACGAGATAATCCGAGGCCGGATAGACAGAAAGCACGGCCCGTCTAGCCCAAGTTTCCACACGAACTTGAGGCATTATTTTTTTTAGTTTCTTGTTTTATTTTTCGTAATACCTTAAGGCCCATTTTTTTTATTTTCTATGGGTTTTCACAAACTAGGCTATAAAGCCTTGTACTCTTTGTTTTTCAAGTTACGTAATCATAGAAAAAATCCTAAAATTCTTATGTCTTTGACGGCCGTGAGCTTTTGTATTATGTGGCTTCCCCCTTGCAACTTTAGCCAAATCTGGTTCATTGTTCGAATTTATACATCTTCAATCCATCAAACCGCATCAGCAGAGAGCAACTTCAGTCCAGTTGTTCGTGCATTATCTCTATCATGTTTGTGGTATAAAGGAGAGCGACTTCAGTCCAGCCTTTACATCTTTGTTCCGGTCCTTATAAGTTTCAATCCCTGAAACTTACACCAGATTTATAGCTTATTGGTACGTAGAAAAATATACTACTAGACTACTAGTAGATTAATATTTTAATGAGATTAAACAACAATATAAGTAACTCAAACCTCTCTTTTCTTTACTAGGATCTTATCAAAACCCTTACCACACAAATAAAAAGATGGAAAGCAAAGATATCAAGTTCCAAAGCGAATTCTTAGTGCCCGAAAGAAAACGAAGTAGCATGTGGCCTAGAAGGCTAGAACCATAGGCTTTAGTATGAACCTTTCCACAGAATTCAAAAAAGAAAAATAACTATAATATACGCTTGCATATAGATTATATACAATTGTAAAAGTTAAAAACTTTCATTATGGGGTGATATTCTCCCAAGGTGATATTCTCCCAAGACATACATAAATTTAATAAAATTATTTTCCACGGATAAGGTGACAATCACGGATGTTATTCCCACACTAGTTGATGGTCACTTATAAAAAAATCACAAACGCAATTTTTTTTTAACTAGGACCCAACAAACCGAATGTATGACGAATCAAATCCTATGCCCACTAACCCAATCATATCTTCCTCAAATACTATTCTCATTTATTACCTAACCAATCACCATATTTAATGTTAGAGGTGGTTGACAAAAAAAAAATGTTAGAGGTGAACTTAACACACCCAATTAGCTATATCTGTTTTGACAATAGAAATTTATTTTTCAAAAGTCAATAAAAGTAAATCCAAATCCAGTCAGTGTGGACCTACCGATTTATTATCTTAATGGCGTCGATCTACAGTCACAAGATCGATTAGGAGATGACGCGTGGCAGAGTAAGTCGACAAACAGTGACATATGTAAATAGTATTCCGGTGTCGTATAATGATCGCTTCTGCTGTGTGCCACGGGGCAGTTCGGGCACAAGGCACGAGGCACCATGCCTTAGAAAGATGCGGAGGACAACAATTCACCCCGAGTTAGAGGAGATCGACACCACGACTTCTTCTATAAATATGCTTCAGAGATCACTTATGACACAAAATCTTATTACACATAACTGCTACCTCTAACTTCTCTTTCATTAGTATGATATGTCCTCTTAGAGCTAGTTTAGAAGACCGCACTGGTCTCCCTTCGGAATCAGTTCAAAATTCTAAACATTTCACATCTTTTCCTAGTTACATCAATATACACGGTCCCGACCTGAACTCTATAAAATTCGCAACTTGTTTTTATAGTGTACTGTCTCGTCAAAGTCAACCTTTCTATTTAAACAAGAAATATCGACCTAATCCACATTAAAACATACTAGTGATCCCTTGGATCAACAATTTATGCTAGAAGGAGGGGGTTTAGAGATTTCCTACATGCAAAGAAAGGTCTGATGATGACGATACCACCAACGCGGCCACCAATTCCATCCTCCGAGCAATTAACTTCCTATCAGACCTCCAGGACTCGCCCAACCCTGACAATCTCCGCGACAGCGGTATCCTCCAGAAGAGCCCCCAAGGTTATACATACGAACTGCTATAGATCTGGGGCGCGACTGAGACTGCAGACACCAAAGGAAAGACTCGAGAGATAAAAGTTCAAAGTTTTCCGTTCTATAACATCGTAAGTGTCGCCTAATCTGATCTCAATATTACACCCCTTGCTGAGAAGAATAGATGAGAAAACTTGTAGCAACTAACGACTCGCTGAGCCAAAGGCACGACGGAGCCTTCACTACGACCACCCAAATAACCTCGGGTCTCCAACCAGTCGGACCCGACGGCGTTTAGAAAGAGAAACAACAAGAAGAAAGTGCACAACGACTTAACAAGATGAAAAAAACAGGGAAAGTGTATAAAAGGGTCATCTTTATTTATCTTTTCAAAAGATACAAGGAAGCAAACAACAACATAAGAGCATTAAAAGAAAGAAAAATCTAAAATGAGCTAATTTCTTGAAAGACGAGTTCATTTGTTTCCTAAGCTAAGTCTTACTCGCAAAGACTCACTCTATCCCGCAAAGAACCGAGCTCTTCTCTCGAAAGACGAGAAAGACGACTTTATCGTCTTGACTATTCCTTTCCCTGAAGATTAGCTGCAAAAATGGGAACTGTGATGAAGTCTAAACTACAGAGGATCTTCGTCGGGTAAGAAGAACTTGGTCGAATTGACTTCAATTGGTCTCCAAAACCAGCTACACTCCACAACTTGCTAAAAAGCGCAAGCTGTTTCGCGCCTTCCAAGGCAGATCTGCTTCGATATACCATTAGTTTCCATGCAAACTACGAAAAACAGGATTCCAAAAGAAGAAAATGACAAGGAAAGAGAGAAGGACATTTACGCAGGAGGCAACAGACGTCGGAAGGAGCAGAGCAAAACACATTACTGAAACTATTGACGCACAAGATCGATCCGAATGAAGGATCTAGGCATCACCCATAAGTTTGAAAAGTCAACAAATGGGGATAGTCGTCGGTATATTTTCGTCATTCGATGAAGTACCTTTTAGCAAAAAGATCTTAAGCTACCGGCAAAAGACATCGCGCGACGTAACGACTCGGGAGGCCGGCATCAACCCATATTAAGAAGAAATGAGAAAGACGCCAACATCACAACCAACGAGTGATAAGAAGAATCAGGGATCATAGAAGAAAGGGATAATTAGAAGAAAATAAGATGAGGAAAGAATGGGGTGAGATATGAAGATTCTAAAGGGAGAAGGCCATATGTATAGTGAAAAAATGATGGCTACCAAGATGCCATTAATGGAGATATGACGGTTTCCACAACATCATTAATGGAAATGCGACGATTAATGAAGAGGCGACGGTTACCGAGAGGTCCTTAAAAGGATAAGGTGCCTCGTCTCCCGAGATGCGTGTAACATCCCAACGACAAAACTGGTTAGAGCATTTAAAGAAAGTAGCTCGGATATCGGCTAAACGGTCATGATAACACGACTGTACCACCGAGCAGTCAGTTGTCTCAAAATGTTCACTGGGCACGACAATAACCTTAATAAAACCTTACCTTGTAAAAAATTACTTAGAAGCTTCCGAGATAAAAAAACCGAGCCCAGACTCGCAAAAGCACACTACTTCCGAACTCGCAACAAAGTGCACACAAATGATCAGTGGTAAATCCGATCTTACAAGCTCGCATCATGACACACAACCAATCAATGTCAAAGCCGAGTCCAGACTCGTAAAGCACACAACATATCAGTGCTTAAAGTCGAAACCCCCTACTCGCACCCCATCACAAAATCTCTTAACTCGAGCACATACTCGCAAAGAACACAACCCCTGCTCGCACCTCGGCACACAAGCTACAAGTGTCTAAGCCAAGCTCATACTAGCACCATAAAGCATCTTGGTGCTTAAGCCGAGCCCCACCTCGCACCGCGAAGTGCATAAGCTATCAACGAGTAGGCTGAGCCCAAGTTTGTGTCTCGACACAAATTTTAAATGCTCAAACCAAGCCCGGACCGTGGAGCAGTCGTGATTCTCAAAAGAAGCCGCCTCTCCGCATGAGAATAAGATAAAGGAAATTTTGGCATTTATTCTTAAAGCAGAAATGGCATTTTCAAAAAGAAGAAAGCGCGCCGCTAATAAAATAAAGAAGAAGCACGAAAAAAGAGAAATGATTTCTCATATACTCAAAAATATCCTTATACTGGAATACAAAAAGGGGGAGGGTACAAGTTATGCTACAAACAACCTAGATACCCATCTCGTCGCCCTGAAGATCACCAGGGCTTTACACCCACAAATTTTTACAATAAAGAGATTAGGTTGAAGGCCGAGTCATGTCGGGATCCTCAAGCCAATGAGATGAAGAAGGATTAGTGGTATGAGCAGACAGACTAAGGTTCCGAACAGGTTGACTCGTAGAATATGGAAGGGGCAAGGTCTCTTCTGCTCGAACCAAAGGCCCAAGATTGGCAAAGACCGTGAGGCCTTTTATAAAAAGCTCTGGATATATGATCTTCTTCATATCAGCCGTCAGGCTAATTTTGGCCGTCTTGGGCTTCTCCATCCGATATGCAGAAATAACTATGACGTCCTCCTTCTCTATAGTCTCAAGGCATTCCCGCGTGCCTAGCACCTAACTCATGGTCAAAAGCGGAGTATGCGCCATATGCTTACCGTTCAGATTAGCGCAAATCTTCTAGAATTGCGCCGCACATCTTTTCTTCAAGTCTGATCACATCTCTGCAACCATTTTATTCTCTTGAGCTAGGATGACCTTTGCCTTCTCAATCGAGACCTTAATCTGGGAATTCCCATTCGGAAGAGCATCTCGTTTGACGTAGTTGGCCGCAGCTTTCCCCTGAGCTAGGATAAGTCCCTCCTCCAGACTGGCCACATTTTCCTTAAGTGAGGAGAACTGATGCGTAAGCACGGCTAGGTTAGCCTTCTCTACCTCAAGGTTGGCCCGAAGTTTGCCGCTTCAGCTTCACAGATTTGCTCAAGCTAAACTCCTCCCATTCCTTGTCCAGCCTAGAGGATCGATTCTTCTCCTCCTTAAGAGCTTTTATTAGCTCGACGATATGCCGCGAAAGCCGATTCGAGGTGGCTGCAGCTTGGTAACTTGCAATATCAGCCTCACAATGGGCCTCTTTGACATTCGATGCATCTACACAAGAATGAATCATTCAGTAAAAACAAATAAGGGGTAAGGGCATATACATACCTGAACCACATAATGAGAGATGTTTGCAAAACGCTTGGGTTCTGCCATATCCTCAACAATATAATGAGGCAAATCACCAAACGCGATAGCACGAACTAGATCGTTGCATGCTCTTCAGTCGTTCAACAAAGGCACACCAGCCTTCCGATACATAAACTCAAAACTATAGTCAAATTCATCTTCCAAAGTCTCAGCATCCTCATCCTCCACGTCCACCTCGGCCGCCTCCTGTGCACGGCTCTTTGTGGTGGTCTCCTCCTGGAAAGCCTCTTCCCACCGATTTTCCTCTTCTATGAGGTCTCCCCAGCAACTACCTTTCTTCTTTTGAGAAGCAGCACGTCCCTCCTCCTTGTCTACAGCTGCACGTCCCACCTCCTTATCGATGATGGACCGCTCACAGGATTTTGAAATGGTCGCCTCTTCTTGTTCCGAAAGGGCAGTATCAGGCTGGGAATCCAGCCCATCAGTTGGAGCATCATCTTGACCCTCAGTTTTCTCCAAGGATGGAGCCTCTACGCTCGATCCCGCTTGTTGAGTCCCTTTAGTTTCACAGGATGGAACAACGTCACCACCCACCGTCTCCTCCTTGAATATCAACTTGACGCGAACATACTCGGTCTGCTGAGAATTTACTCGGGATGTCTCAACCAGGCCCGTCGAAGGATCTGCGCTCTCCGCAAAGTTAGAAGAATACTAGGAAATTTAACCTCGCTCTAACATCTGCAAAAACCATATTTCGATCAACTCGATAAGATCAGAAGAAAGCAACGACAGTTCAGAAGCACAAATTAACCAAATATGATTTTGTCAAAAGTCGATGCTACCCGTCGTAGTGTAAAGGACTTCCAAGATCGATGAGTAACCATAATAAAAACCGCAAGAATCCCAAGATATTTTTCTATATCAAAGCTACCGGAGTGTGGAACTAAAAATAGAAAAGAAGCAAGGAAGAACCCAAAGCAACCCCCACGATTAGTATGGGTCCGAATTCGGCCAGCAGAAGAAGTTTCGGTCTCGGACCTGTTCCTTTGGTTTCTTCGCACTAACATGACACAATCTTCCTCATCTTCCTCCCCATGCCGGGAAGAACTCGAGTACTCCGAGCTGTTCTTATCCGAAGAACTTTATGGGCTTACCAGGACCAAAGCAGAGCAAGAGGCAGAGTCGGTGTTGGATTCAGTATTGATCGGCCAAAACATGGAAGCCATACTAAAACTATAAAAAGGTGTGACGGGATCAACGGAAAGTCAGAGAAGAAAAGATATCGGCTCTTTGAATAATCAGAAAAACTAGGATCGTCTACCAAGTGATAGGCCGCAACTAGGAGAAGAATAACACTAAGAGAGAGAATTCAAGATGAACACGAGAATCACACAAAAAAACGACGAATGAGGAGAAGAAAACCACGTGTTAAGATACTAGCCGAAAATGGGAGAGAAAGAAAGAAGTGAAGTTTAAATAAATAAAAGCAGAAAAGTGGAAAATCTTGAAATGACGCGTGGGAAAGGAGCGATGTAATAACCCTATCAAGAGCTAAGTACGACCAAAAATTCAAACATCGAGGAAACGCGGGAAGTACGATGGTGAACGACCTTGGGAATAATAGGAGGAATTTCGGTCAAGACAAAAATCAGAACGGACGTGCATTTTTTAAGACGGTTCAGAATCACCTCCGAGAACACCGATGTGGACGGCCAAGGATTAAAAATTCTCAAACGACCCAGGACTAATACAAGACTCAAGATAGACCATATTATGGTGTTTGGTCGTAAGAAAATTCAGTTGGTCCGTGAAGAAACGACGATCGACAAAAACGGCCTTAAAACAGTCCGTACCCCTAAATTACGGGAATCGGTAAAGACCGATGTGCAGAATAGTGCTCCAGTATATCAGCCAAGTGAATCTAATCATCTTGGGAAGAGGACAAGCTCACTTTCTGACATGTCTTCATCAGGAGGAATTATCAGTTATTTTCCTACAAAAACCAGTTATTTTCTACAAAATCCAAGCAGCTGAAATGTCTCGCTCTGATTGGACCAAACCTCTTATGATCTGACCAGCAGCTGAATGCCCACTTCTGATTGTCCAAACTCATCATATCAGGTGGATAATTGTCAAGCTCTCATTGGACCACGAACTACCTGACCAGAACTTGGATAAAGCACTCAGTTATCATTGGTCGAGTTATTTATCGGTTTAAGTGAAGAAAAATGGCATCTTCCTATTGGACCAAGCAAACCACGAACCAAATCTGGAGGAGAGTGTCTCTTTACCCTTGTCTGAGATAACCAAGAACCAAGGTTGGAGAAGGAGTGTCCAACTCCCATTGGTTAGAAGTAAAAGGACGAATATCGGGTCAAAACAGAATTATCGGCACAGTTTGGAACGCTCTGGATAAGACACCAGTAAGGATACAAGCAGGACTGATTTTATAAATGCAATAACAAGCCAATAATAGTCTAGCAAAACGTCCTTGGATAGTATTTTTACCTTGAATCCCATTCTAGGATCAACAACATAACCAACTTTGGTCATGCATTACTTTCTTGGATCCTTTTTGAACTTCCACCTCGCGTGATTGGTAGGAGTATCAAGATAAGCTAAAGAGTGTATACACTAGGTGTTATCATTTGGTGATTTTCTCAATCCTCCCCATAACGCGGGGAATTCACTTTCATCAAACCATCATACGCAGTTGATATATCATAGTTTTTACCGGTTTTAGACCATGATATTGTTGTGTTTTAGAGTCTTTTAGTGTCTCTTTAGAGTCTTTTACAGGTGTTATTAGGTACATGCACGTTTGGAGTGGATTTGGAGTTATTTGGACTATTTGGAGCATTTTGGTGTTTAGACCCGAGAGATTGAGCTCACTGTCCGAAACAGAGTACTGTGTCGATCGACACACACATGCATCGGTCGTTGCATGACGAGCTGGGCCAGACTCGCGAGAGTTAATGAAGAATGCTGATATTGCAAAGTTGCCCAGAAGTTCCAGATAATTACACAGAAGCTCCAAGACGTGTTTTAGCTATTTAATTAGGTTTTTAGATCAGTTTTGAGAGCGGCTTTCATACGCTAACATACTTGAGAGCAAAGAGCTTTTAGGGGCTGATCTATTTCTTGTACTACATCTCGTTTATTGGAGAAGATTTCGAACCCCTTTACTCATTTATTAATCTCTTTTATGCAATCTATTAATTCATTGATTATGCTTTCATATTCTATGTCTGAGTAGATTCATAGTCAGGTTTAGGGATTCTCATAGGGATTTCATGACTTGTTAGATTTATTTAATTCAGTTAGGATTCATAACTTTAATGTTCTTCAACCTGAATTGTGATTAATGCTAGTTCTAACCTGATCAATTAGAATCTAGATCTTAGGTTGCTAGATTAGCACGAAAGTGTGATTTAGAATCTGAACTATTTAGGTTGAGCAATTTAATTACTCGCAAAGAAATTTGGTTTAATTAGATTGTGAACATATCGAACTTAAAATTAAAGCTGGTTTAATTTGTTAGGAATTACAAAGAAATTTGGATTTCTGCAATTAGGCTTAGAAAATTCTCACAACGAAAGTTGGTTAATTCTACATCCGTGTTTGAGTTCTAGAACTGCGTTTAATTTGATCTTGACTGAATGAATTGTCTGCTTGTCTGATTTCCTTAGAACTCCCTAGACTTAGCGCCTTAAGTTTATTGTTTCAAACCACTCTTGCTATTGATTTACTTTTCTGTTTTGCCTTTTAGTTTCTTACTACATTCACCTAGTTTAACTCGACCGTTCTTTGATCTATCGCAACCTAGAGTCCTTGTGGATTCGATAACCCTATATACTATAATTGCATTGACTGTGCACTTGCAGTAGTAAAACTTAGACCCTATCAGCAATGAGCTATTTCAACCAAAAATAGTGATTTGGCCAAAAACCATATAATTCAATCATATTTATAATTCGGAGGACATCATTAGCATTCTTCCAACGCATGTTTCCCCTCCGATGTAATGCAAATATTTTCAATGTCATTTATTATCTATCCCTGCATATATCTCCGAAATTTAACAAAATTCCGTAGATTTTAGGGGAATATAAGATTTGGTTTCCTTTAGCATTGAAAACCAGCTCATCCAGGCCTATCATGATCTTTGTATTACCAGTATGGCACTCACGCTTTCGGCGGAGTCCATTATTTTTTCTGAGACAAGAGAAATATCGTCTACAATGCGTATTTTAACATTGTCTGCCAGGCCAATATCTTCATCTTGAATCCCTATTCATGATATCATGTCATATTGATTTATGTTCTTTGTTTATCCTATCAACAAGAAACTTGTGACATCAATATGATTATTATTATTATTACATAGGCCATTAAACAAATATTCAACCGAGAGGAAATCGGTTTAATATCGTTCCTCCTGTCTTATGTAATTTTCATACAGATTGGCTGAACATTTTGGCATACGACATATCCAATTTCATGTTATGCCAAATATGTAACAAACATTCTCGTTTGTGTTTTCATTAGATAATTTTTCGTTTAATTTATGAGACTGGAATCTCTTTCTACGTCTATGTCTACCACCTTATTCATAAGCGCGACTACGGATTCTACCGTGTCTGCATTCTCGTCATCGAAAATTATCACAATTACTGGTTGCTACGACATTCACTTTTGATAATGAAACTTTTTAGAATGGAGTCAATCCAGTTAGACGAGCATGATTGTTCATTATCTTTCAAGCCATCGTGTAAGTGGTGATGTAAAAATATCATTCATTCGATGTCGTTCTAGAGGAGGCATAGCCTACTACTCGATTTAGGAGGAGGCATAACCTTCAACTCATAAAAACATAATTTAAAGAATTATCTCAGGACGACGACATCCATGTGATTTTTTTTCCTCAAAAAAAATATGATAAATTTAAATGCATAAATTGAAGCGCATAAATATAAATGCGGAATTTAAATGCATAAATTGAAGCGCATAAATATAAATGCGGAATTTAAATGCATAAATTAAAGCACATAAATATAAATGCGGAATTTAAATGCATAATAAAAAAATAGAATTAAAATAATTGAGGAGGCAGCGCCTACCATAAATTCAAATAGGAGGCATAACCTCTCACTCTATACATATGATATGAGGAGACATAGTCTACCATATGATCATGATCGTTGAGGCATAGCCTACCATAACGATAATTTTGATTATGGAGGAGGCTTAACCTACCACTCCATAAATATGATCTGAGGTGACATAGTCTACCATGTGATCAGATCGTGGAGGCATAGCTACCATAACGATAAAGAGGAGGCTTAACCTACTACTCCATAAATATGATCTGAGGAGACATTGTCTACCATGTGATCAGATCGTAGAGGCATAGCCTACCATAACAATCGGTTCGGAGAAGGAAGTGCCTATCTTTCCGAAAATAATATATGAACAGAAATATAAAAGATATAGCTCTTTTTTATAAAATAAATTAGTCATAACTAAATCTCACCTTTTTGGTATTTAACTGGATCAACAGACGGTCGTACTGATAACGTGTTGTAAAATAAAAAGGTGTACTAGAAAGAAAAAAAGGAGAGTGATGAGAGAAATGACAGACTTTAATAATGATGAACTCTTTTCTATTTATATGTGTATTATTACACAAAGAGCAAAGAGCTATTTCTAGCCATAGGAAGTCGGTTTAACCGACATGAGATAATAATATTTTAATATAATAGCTAATCACTAAATATATTATAACAATGCTGTTTTAATCTCTCTTTTCGTACATATTTATTTCATAAATGTAACTTACCTCTTCACTTTTTCGTTGACTAAAAATCAACATATACGCTCATCATATTTTTAGTTGATTTTAAGAATTTTACGGTTTATCGATTACTGTTCTCAGTAGACCTTTAATTTTCTTTGATTAAAAATTTTTCTTCAATTTTATAAATAATTCTTCGATAATTTTGTGAAATATTTTTCATTCCAAATTATTTTCCTGTCTTCGCATAATTAATCTTCCTTTTTTAGAAATTAACTAAAACCTGATTTTCACCAATTTACCCGAACATGTAACTTTCCGTCGATTATATTTTTGAGATGGGATGTTATATTCTCTTCTTCTCACATAAACTTTTCCCGAATTCTAAATCCGAATTAACTCTGAATCCATAATTCCACTTCTCCAGTCTGATGTGTCCACTTCATTCTGATGTCTCCGCAAAAATCTCGAAAAAATCTCATGCTAATCATCGATCTCTGAATGTGCCATCAAAATCTATCTTGTTTTTATTAACATAGATTTTCTCATGTCGTTATCCTATCTTTTATATGTATTCTGAGTTGTCCTTTACCAATCTGCGAAGAAACGTCACTTTGCTCACATTTTCTTCCTTAAGCTGTCAACTTTTTATGGATTTCTTTTCTTATGACAACTCTCAAAACTTTACGTCTTCTTGGGTTTGGGTTTAGTATTGAGTTAAACTCTCGCGGTCACAATCATGTCCTGCATCATTTCCACTTACCACAATCGAAAAGTTAGAAATCGAATCTTGCTATATTAAACATATGTCATAATGTTACTTTCTCTAATACTTATTGATAACTGGTCACACAATATTCAGACAAGAACATGTGTAACCAATTTACCAATAAGATATTCCATACCATCAGTCATAGGCATACTAAATAATTATGCCATAATCAAATACTTAACAAAACTTACTTATCTTGAATTTACTACCTAACAAATTATTGTTAAACCAACTTTTGTTACTTTATTTCATTTATTAAAAGTTTTGATACAATATTTATTTATAACTAATTTAAAAACCAGAGCTAAGTTTTTAGCACCACATACCTGTTTTGGGACTCTTCTTCGGGTTTGAAAGTTTAAAGTTTTCTAATTCTAAATCATAAACTCTACAATCTAGGGCTTGATGTTTTGGAGCTGATTCGAAAGCTGCATGAGTTGGCGGAGGATGGATGGCTAACACAATTGGGCGATTACATGAACACTATGATGATTAATGTCCTTTTTGGCCACACAAGTAGCAGGTAATAGTTGCCCAAAAAAAAGTAGCAGGTAATATGCGGATACCTTTGCCGACAAGAAATTTTTCCACCATTTCAACAAAACTTCGCAATGTGTCCTAGCTGGCCACATTCATAACATATTCTCAATCCTCTTGGTGTGCTACTCTGTTACACAACAGTCTTTCTTCACCTTTATCCAAGTACTGTCTTTGACCCGATATTTGCTTCTATTTAAGATTTTCCCTTGATACCTTTTCTACCTCAAGACCAATCTCCACAATTACAGCTACTTCCACAAGCTCAGCGAGACTGGAGAATTTACCTAGAGCGAGTTTGGTTTCCAATTCAGGCCGTAATCCAAAAAGGAAGTTTGTTATCATTGTTTCTTTGTTTCCTTGGCCATTAAGAACATATCTCTTTAGGCTTCGAATGGCACTTCGATTTAGGTGTGACTCCGATTTGTTTGTGGGAGCGATGCATTTTGAAAACTATGCGATTTGTTAAAATTATGAATGAATATATAATTTGAGTGCGATGCGGTTACCCTATACTCTTGAATGGAAAAGTGACTTATATAAGATTAAAATACAAATTACTAAAAGTTGATTTATTTATTTATTACAATTATATTTTATCGTTAAAAATATGAAATCAAATTTTAATGCCGAGACTCCAATTTAGATTTTCTCGCCAAAACATCAATTCTTTTTCTCGCCAAAAACCAAAATTCTCATTTTTTCCGCCAAAAACCGAAATTTCGTTTTCCCGCCAAAACCGCAAATCCTGAGATTTTGTGTTTCGGCGGGAAAACTAGAGGTTGTATTTTTGGTACGAAAACGAGATTTTGCGTTTTAACGGAAAAATGAGGTTTTTTATTTTTGGCGAGAAAATGAAATTTTGCGTTATTGGCAGGAAAAATAAAGATTTTACGTATTTGGCGGGAAAAAGAGATTTTGCGTATTGGGCAGAAAATTAGATTTTGCAGTTTTAGCGAGAAAATGGAATTTTGTATTTTTGACGGGAAAATGTGATTTTGCACTTTTAGCGGAAAAACGTGATTTTTTTTTGTTTTTGGCGGGAAAATGAAATTTAGAGCTTTTGGCGGGGAAAAAAAATTGTGTTAACGAAATCTTGTGTTTTTGGCGGGAAAAAGAGATTTTATGTTAACGAAATCTTACGCTTTTGGCGAAAAAATAGAATTTTATATATTTTGGTAGAAAAAGAGATAACATGTATTTTGGCGAAAAACGAGATTTCATGTATTTTGGTAAAAAAATAATTATTTGCATTTTTAATATAAAAATTAATTTTTTCTTTTGATTATTAGTTACTTGACAAAAATAATATTTAAATATTATTATTGACTTTTAAAAGGTGTAACAAATTTTAAAAGGAGTACAAAGACATATCATGCTGCCACCAAGATCCGTAAGGTCCAAAATAGGATCCGAAGTTTGATTGATGATGATGGTAAGGAGTGGGTCAATTAAGAAGATATAGGAAAAGTGGCTGAATCATATTTCCGGAAGCTTTTTTCCTCTGAAGATATTGGAGTAAGAATTGGGGAGGAAGATTTGGTGAATCATCATGGCTCCTCTCTGTCCCGAGAACAAAACAATATGCTCTTAAGCCCTATCACTAAGGAGGAAGTGAAGCTTGCAGTATTTGATATTAATCCCTACAAGAGCCCTGGTCCAGACGGCATGAATGGTTTTTTTCTACCAGCAGTTTTGGGATGAGATAGGTGAGGATGTTTTCCAACTGGTTTAAATTTCTTTGAAAAGGAGGAGCTGGAAGAGGATCTAAATAAAACCAGTATCTGCCTCATCCCAAAAATACCTAAGGCATCGAGATTAACGGAGTTCAGACCAATCAGCTTAAGCAATGTAGTCTACAAAGTGGTTGCAAAGATCTTTGCAAAACATCTTAAGAAGGTGATACCACATCTGATCTCTGAAACACAAGCAGCATTTGTGAAGGGGAGGTTAATCACTGATAATATACTAGTGGCTCACGAACTGCTTCATGCTCTAAAGTCAAATAATAAGTGTGCAGAGGAATACGTGGCTATCAAGACGAACCTATCCAAAGCCTTTGACAGGGTTGAGTGGAGCTTCCTTGAAAATTCTCTTAGGTTGCTTGGATTTGATGAAAAATGGACCAGATTGATGATGAAGTGTGTCTCCTCCGTGAATTATCATATTCTTATCAATGGCCAACCATATGGACAAGTCAAACCATCTCGAGGTATCAGACAAGGTGATCCCCTGTCACCTTATCTTTTCGTGATTTGCACTGAAGTATTGGTGAGAATGATTCAGCGAGCAGAACATGATAAGAGACTATCAGGTCTAAAAGTGGCTAGAAAAGCTCCTGCTATCACCCATCTTCTATATGCGGATGACCGCCTCTTCTAATGTAAAGGTAATGAAGCTGAGTTAAACACCTTGATGGGAATATTGGATAAATACAGCCTTGCGTCAGGTCAGAGAATTAACCTCTAGAAGTCCAGCATTTACTTTGGAAAAAAAATGCCAGATTTGATTAGAGAAGAAGTCAAAAGGAGGACTGGTATTTCTCAGGAAGGTGGTGAAGGATATTATCTAGGCCTCCCGGAATCCTTTGGAGGCGCTAAAGTCTCTGTCCTTAGCTTCATTAAAGACAGAATCCAGAGCAAGATCTTTGGATGGCAACACAAATTTTTAACTTCAGCTGGGAAAGAGATTCTTCTGAAGTCTGTTGCAATGGCCCTCCCAACATATACGATGTCGTGCTTTCTGCTGCCTAAAAAGATCTGCAAGCAAATTGCTTCCCTTATAGCTGAGTTTTGGTGGAAAGGTACGAAGGAGAAGAGAGGTATGCATTGGAAATCTTGGGAGGCTCTTAATAAAGCAAAGAAGGATGGTGGGCTCGGCTTTAAAGATATTGAAGCTTTTAACTTGGCTTTACTGGGGAAGCAGCTGTGGAGAATGTTGACTCTCAAGAATTCACTGTTGGCCAGAGTCTTTAAAGCCAGATACTTCTGCGACACAAATCCCCTGTATGCATCTCTTGTTTCTCGCCCATCATACGCGTGGAGAAGTATCTTCCAGGCCAAGGAGTTGATTGCAAAAGGGGCTCGGATGGTTATTGGGGATGGAAGAGATGCCTCAATTTGGGAGGATTATTGGATAGATACTAAGCTGGCAAGACCAGTCCGAGAAACAAACATTCTGCTACCGGAACAACAGGAGACACTAACCAATCTCAACAGTGTTAGTGATCTGCTTGTTGATGAAGGTAGGGAATGGAATCAAAACCTCATTATCGACATGTTTGGAAGAGAGCAATATATGAGGATCAATAGAATTAAACCAGGAGGAAATCAAAGCAGAGACGGATATAGCTGGGATTACACTAAAACTGGATGTTATACGGTTAAGTCGGGATACTGGACAGCCCTTAAATTGATCAAGGAGCTGGAAGTATCAGAGAGCTATAATCAACCTAGTCTCGAAGCTGTTTTCAACATGGCCTGGAAAGCAGAAGTTAGCCCCAAAGTCCAACATTTCCAATGGAGATGTCTGAGTAATTGTCTTCCTGTTACTGCTAATATGAAATACAGACATCTCTGCAAGGATGACTACTGTGGTCGGTGCAATGCTGGAATAGAAACAGTGAACCATCTGTTTTTTACATGTCCGTATGCTCGCCTGATTTGGGCAGAGTCTCCGATACCGGCTCCTCCTTCAGGTGATATGACTGAATCCTTTTATGAAATTTTTTATTATACAATGTCATGCAAGCCGAAATATTCCTATGAGGAAAACAAAGGTAAACTCAGTCCATGGATACTGTGGAGAATCTGGAAAAATAGGAACGATTATCTTATTCGGAATGTGGACTATGATGCTCGGGAATCAGTAGAGAAGGCTATAGGGGATATGGAGGAATGGGCTGACAGTACTAAAGAGAAGAATAAGAAAGAGACAACCAGAGCTGAGGGTAAAAAACAGATCAAATGGGTAAAGCCACCGACCGGATGGGTTAAGTGTAATGTGGATGGAACTTGGTCTAGTGTGTTGGATCACAGTGGAGTTGGATGGGTCTTACGTGATCACAATGGAGCAGCATTATGGCTCGGGGCTAAGAAGATCAGCAGAACACAGACTCCCCTTGAAACTGAAGCTGAGGCTCTCAGATGGGCTCTTATTTGCTTGAGACGATTTAACTACAAGAAGATTATACTGAAAACTGACGCTCAATGCCTTGTTAATGCCATACAGGGAGGGGAAGATTAGCCGACCATCAATGCAATTCTTATGGATTGTAGATCTCTGCTGCTCTGTTTTGATGATCTCAGTTTACATTTCATAGGAAGAGAGGGTAATATGGTTGCAGATAGGATAGCTAAGGCCACTTCTTCTTTTGAGAATCATGTGCCTAAGCTATATTCTACTGTCCCAAACTGGTTAAATCCTTGGATAAAGGATGAAAAACTTTGATGTATCTTGTTTTTGGTAAATGAAAGTTGATGTTTTGAGTAAAAAAAAAAAAAACCAATTTTAAAAGGAGTAAAAAAAAGATCACTGTCACCACACCGCACATCAATCGCTGGTCCAAGTTGCGATTATGCAACGACTGGAATAACAACAAAATCACTGCTTGTAGCCATCTGTTGCAAATGAAGAGCTCAAGTTATTACTTCATGAAGAAGTTATAGGGTGGTCTCTACTTACGGGTTTACTCACTGTCTTCCCAAGGTATTATGATTATTCTTTTGCGTTTCTTCGGAACGAGTGTACTGAAATCCTTGGATGCTAGAACCATTATCTTGGATAAGAACTTTGTGGTGAGCTATAGGAGCTTGTTCTTTCTGATTTCCTTGGTGAACTCTTTGGTTTAAGTTTTTTGGTGACTTGACATCTTCTACTGGTGCTACATATCCCAATCCTCTGTGCTCCAAAACTCGGTCGAACCCCATAGCCAATCCATGTCCCTCTCAAGTATTTGCTACACAGTACTCCATCTGTAATCACGAACAAGTAAGTCTTAATTCCTAACTAAAACTCGATGTGGCTGGTTTACCTAAGTGTCTTTTTCGACTCATTTTTACTCAATAAAACATTGAAAAGCACATGTTGTGATCATGATCAGAACCATTTTCTGATACCACCTCATGTAACGCCCCTAATACATTTCTACCCCAGTTAACCTTTGACCAACAAAAAAAAAAACACGATTAACAGTATTCCTTAGTTGGGCTCATATACATTCTTTTACCTTATTTTAGAATAATTCAGTCAAGGTTAGAAACATAACCTCAACCTATCTATTTAGTAAACATGTTTCCCGAATTTAGGTTTAAGCATTTGCAACTCGTATCTTAATCCGGTAGTTATATTAACTCGGACTAATATAATATAAAAACAAAATTCCTAGAGTCAAAGAGTACTTACTTATATTTCAAATCAGGATTTTTTAAAAAGACATCAAAACTACACTGACTGGCCTAATATATTGCGACCTCTACAAGCTTACTACTGGTTACCTTTGAGGGGGGGAAATAGGGGTGAGTGATCTATTATCACTCTGTTAGCTGAGATTCCCTATTTAACATGCACAACTACCTGTCAACCTAACACTGGTAAAAATATACCGTATAACCATGTTTTAGTCACGATAAATCGTGGCTATTTTATAATTAGTCACGAATTAGTCACGATTTGTTACATGACAAAACAAACATGGCTAAATCGTGTCCAAAACGTGGCAGTTAGTCACGTTTTGGTCACGATATATAGCGTGACTTAGTATAGCCACGTTTTGTCACGATCTAATCGTGGCAAACCTATACACGTAAAATATCGTGGCTAAATCATGTCTAATTAGTCATGATTTAGACACGTTTATTTCGTGGCCAAGGTCTGTCCAATCAAAATTTTACAAACCTTACCCTCTAAACCCTAAACCCTAAATCCTAAATCATTATCATATTATAAACCATACTCTTAATCATAAACTATTAAATCAAAATATAAACATTACTTATAAAAAGAATTATTATTTCTAAATCTAAAATTTCCAAACTATACCCTCAAAACCCTAAACTCTAAACCACCATACTATAAATCATACTCTTAATCATAAACTATTAAATCAAAATATAAACATTAATTATAAAATGAATTATTATTTTCAAATCTAAAATTTCAAACCTTACCCTCCAAACCCTAAACCCTAAACACAACCCATTAAACCCTAATCATACTCTAAACCTAATTCCTTCATAAACTATAAAATCAAAATATAAATTAATTATATATACAAAACTAATATTTAAAATCTATAGTATAAACAAAACTATACCTAACTAACACATAAAACCCTAAACCCTAAACAAACCCTAAAACTCTAAACCATTATCATACTATAAACCATACTCTTAATCATAAACTAATAAATCAAAATACAAACATTAATTATAAAATGAATTATTATTTCCAAATCTAAAATTTCCAAACTTTACACTCCAAACCCTAAACTCTAAATCTAAAATCAATTTTTATCATTTTATTATATTTCCAAATATTTTACTTATTATATACCCTCATTTTTAATAATTTTTAAAATTTTAACACTTTAAAGTTTTTATATTTTATAATTCTAAATTTATCACCTTTTAATTTTTGTATTTTAACTATTTCTATTATTTTAAAACTATTTTTGATTATTATATATCAAATAAATCTTAACAATTTTCTTATTGGCTAGTAGATGGATCACACGGATCAGTTTTAAAGCCGTTGGATCTATATCTGAGATCAAATATGAACCGTTTGATTTGTTTTTCTCTTTTTTTTTGTTTTTTTTTTTTTTTTTTTGTTTTTTCTTTTTCTCCTCTCCTTTCTCTCCTTCTCCTTCTCTCCTTCATGATTCTTTCATCTCCTTCAATCTTCTCCATAATTTCTCAGACTCCTTCACCAAATCTCTGAAAACTATGAAGCTCCACATCCACGAAGCTCCATCTCAAATTCCTCCGAAGCTTTATCTCCCTGCAACCCTAATCCTCCGAACCTCCATCTTAAATCTGAAGCTTCACACCAAATCCGACCATCTCCGGCCATCTCCGACCACCTTTCCACGCCGACTCCTCAGATCTGTTGCTTCTGATGGAGCTCCTTCACTGCCAGCCACACCTAGTGACCGAAGACCATGAGAGGCTCGTCGCGGAGGAAATAGAGGAAGATCCAGAAGATGATCAAGATGGCTAAGACGAGGAGCGAGGTCGGGTGGTAGAGAAGGCTTATGAAAAGGATGAAGAGGACTCCGATGGCGTAATTAGCTCTGAAATGGACGATATTCGTCTTGATTCTCGAGATTGCGTCGAAGAAACCGTGAGGGAGAGTCATGGATTCGAGATCGAACATCGTTTTCCATGGACGGCGAGTGGTGAGACCTACTTTGATACGGTGTTTAGCGCGTGAGATGTACTCGAGATCCATCGGCGGAGGATGAGATGACGTCGGCGAGTTATACATATATATTGTATTTCTTTTGTATTTTTTTGTATTTTTGTATTTTGTTTATAAATAAAAAACATTAATGAATTTTTTTTTTCTGTATCTATTTTTTTTTTTTTTTAAAAGCCACGATATAAACCGTGACAAAAATGTGACTAATTTTGTCACGAAATATTCATGACAAAACGTGGATAATCTTGTCACGAATATTTCGTAACAAAAACGTTGCTTTTTGTCACGATTTAGACACGATAAAATATAGTCACGATCGTATAGCTATATTTTTTCGTAACTAAACGTGGCTAAAACCGTTTATAGCCACGAAAAAATAGCCATAGCCACGGAAAAAAACGTGGCTATACGATATATTTTTACTAGTGTAAATTAAATCCAAGCAACAAACAAGGACGGGAAGTTCACTACACAACAAGAAATATAGCCGAAACATAGAATTAAACAGGTACTTTACACAACAAGTAATCGTATTCAGTTTGATCAACAATTAACAACTCGCTAACACACACGTCCTACGGCCCTGGCAGATTAGTACTTTCTCCTTAATCACACCAGGCAATATATCCAACTCACAAAAACAAAGTCATATGAGATAGAAATTTCAACATACCACAACCCAAATATCCAACTCACAAAAACAAAGTCATATGAGAGAAATTTCAACCTACCACAACCCAAAGTAAATTAGGGTCACCGTGGTTGCCGCCCACATTACTTTCGGGTCACCGCACTTGAAACCCACAATAAATTGGGGTGTCTTCCATCTCGTTCCTCGTCAAGAACTATTCTCTTTTTTTGTTTTTTTAAAATTAAAATATATATTAAATTATAAAAAATTCGACCTTATATTCAGATCGGGCAGAGACAGCGGTGGTCCGGGATAAAAGTCGGCGATCTGAGAATAGAGAAAACAAAAGAAGAAAATTTTACATGGAATAGATCTAACAAGTAAAAATAGTGGAGGGGAGAAGATCAGGAAGCGATGTGCTTTGTCTCCGTCGGTCAACAGCCTCCACCGCGATTCCACCGCGCCGTGGTTTCTCGCGTTCCGTTTTGACCGTAACCGGACCTAGATCCACACAACAGCGAGCTTCCACTCGGACTCGGCTTCCGGAGAGATCCCGCGGCCTCCAACGCCGGTGCATGAGCAACCGACCACCAGTCCTTCCTTAGTTAGACACAGCCGATACCCTCTTGCTCCTCCGTAATGTCACAGTGCATAGCTCACGAACTTCAAATCCGGTCATCCGCAACTCCGCCTCCGCCAGACGCACCCTCGACGGATCCGCCACCATCAAGAATCGCCAGCGTTAACAAAGAAACAGAGAGGACACATGCGACAAACCCACCCCCTTGAGGAGAGAGAAACGCATCTCTAGGAACACAGTCAACCTGCTTCGACTCGCCGAAAAGATTCTCCGCTATCCTCGAGCAAAGGTAACCACCGTCGTCGTCACCAAGGAGCCGCACCAGTCCCGGAGCTTCCGCAGCACTTCACCGCCTCAAGGATACCTACCACGCCACATCGGAGAAGAAAGGAGGTGCCTCCTTTTCCACCACCGCCATGAACCCTCGCCGTTGAAGATCGCACAAGAAGAACCAGGGAGATCCCTTCGACACACCGGCGGAAAGCCGGCAGTTAAAGGGACCTCAGATCTAGATCTGAAAAAAAGACTCTAACTTTTAGTTGGGAGGGAAACGCGTGAACTCACGCTCCTAGAGTTTTAAAAATTTGGACAAGCCGTCAAGAACTACTCGGTTATCATGGATCAGCCACCTCTCTCCGAGTACCAAAACCGCCCACAATTCTATAATTCTACATGGTTCTTATAATAATGCAAATAAACAAATAGCATGCCACACATTCAATATCATAACCAATAACTCCGCAATAAGCATAACCAAGAATCATAACAATAATCATGAAAGCATTATAACAATCATAACAAACCGACACCAGTTATGACTTCTCCACCATGACCCGAAGTTTATAACCAAATGTGGAGAACCTGCATAAATATATGTTAATCAAACAAGTAACCCCAACTCACAGTGGCTCTTGGATAGAAAACGTATGTGACTTTGACCAAACCTCGAAACCCACAGACCATCAAAGCTGATTTTGCAAAGCGGGTGACTATATGTTGAACTTTAACCCAACATTGACTTTTTCCTCTGACATTGACTTTGATCTTTGACATTGACTTTGACCTTTGGCGTTGGTGAACGGACAACATAGGAAGGGTAGCTGCTGGTGTCTCCTTGCTGGAGTTGGTTTCAGTTATTTTCGACGGCGGCTCCGACGGTTCTGACGACAGCTCCGGTGTTGGTGAGCGGCTGCCAGTTAAAGATGGAGGTGGTCGTTAGGTGGGTTGAGTGTTTAATTATAAGAGCAACTCCAACCCAAACACCAAATTTGGTGTACACCAAAACATCAAATTTGGTGTTTTGGTGTTTTATTTTTTCTTCCATCTCCAACCATAACACCAAATCTCACACTAAAAATAATATTTTCAAATATTATATTATTAAAATTTAGATTCTATTTATTTTTAATTAATTTTAATAAATATTAATTGTTCTTATATTTGATTAATTAAAAAATTTTAAATTACAATTTGTTAAGATAAAAATACATTTAATGCATAAATTTAAAATAACAGAAATACTAATTATTAAATAATAACGGAGGCGAAAATGGTTATTTCCAGTATAATTAAATTATTGTGTATTTTGTTTTAATTATATAATTTTGTTTTAATTATGTAATTTTTATGTGTATTAGGGTTAATTATGTAATTTTTATGTAAGTTTAATTATAATTATGTAATTTTTATGTGTTTTTAAATTTATTTATGTAATTTTATGTTTTTAATTTTTTATGTAAGTTTAATTTTATTTATGTAATTTTATATTTAAGTATTTTAATTGATTTTTAGTATGTGTAATCAATTTAATTTTATATTTTAAATAGAAAATAAGAATAAAATAGTATTATTTTTTAGTGTTTTATGAACAGTGCCACATCAAATTTGGTGTGACACTGTTCATAAAACACTAAAAAAAAAAAATTGCCGTTGGATTTGCAGTTCGGTTGGAGATGGATTGACACCAAATTTGATGATTTGGAGTCCCATTGGAGTTGGCCTAAGTAGGCTAAAGATATGTTTAATGTGCTTTAGGTTTTTTAATAATGTAATTAGATATTTAAATGGGTTTAGTTGTTGGGTAAATCTCCAAAATAGTATAAAATAGAGGCATTTACACAATAAGGTATTTTCACTTGTTGTTATGACACATTAAGACACTTTGTATACTGTACACTTTTTCAAACACTCTAATTTCTAAGAGCATGTGCATTAGTAGCTCTTAGGCATTTTTTGGCTCGAATTTATATGTAGAAATATTAAAAAAAATATTAAATTTAAGAACCCCTCACACAAGAGGTTCTTATTTAAGAGCTTTTAAGAACCGGGTTCGTCACTGTTCACGCGACGTGGCGAACCCTGGTTGATTTTTTTTTTTTTTTTGCTTTTTGATTTTTTTTCCCTCCACCTATAAAAAAAAAATTAATAATAAATAATACTTAAGAACCTCAAAAGGAGGTTCACTAATTCACATGGTCTAACTTGCCCCTTAAATGAACGTTTTTGGTTGTGATTTTGTTAACTAAGAAAAATATTATCTTGTGCTATGCTTTAACTTTTGTTTTGTCAAAATAAAATTGTTTTTCTTTGTTTCTCCTTCCTCTCACCTTCTTTGTTTTTCAAATCTATTTTTTCTTTTTCTTTTAACTTACCCCTCTCATCTCTCTCTAATATTCTAGGTTATATTAAAAACGTAAATTAATTTTTTTTTTGTATTATAAATTATAATTCTTTTTTCTCTACAAAATGATATCTATTTTGATCTATTTCAATTAATTTTAGATTAAATCTTGTAAACGCTTAAAAACTTGTATACAAGATTACGATCAAGTTATAGACTTTCTATACAAAACGACATGGACATGATTTATTGTACACAAAGTAATGTCCACAAACTTTATTATACAACAATGTATCCACATCAATTCTTTTAAGCTTTCTTGTCTTAATGAACCTTGCCGATCGAATCTTCCATACGAAGAAGCTCCACCACAAACCGAACCTCATTGCGAAAAATTCTTATCCATTTCTTTTTCCCCTAAATAACTTCTTATGTGGAAATAACAATTGTTTTGTGAAAAAAAAAACAATTATAATGGTCGATTCTAGTAGACAAGTGGACGATAACGGCGTAGATATGAGTTAATGGTTTGTAGACGCGATTGGTTTGTGGACACTATATATATCCACGACAGTGTTTAAAATAAGTCTGGAGTTTACAAGGTCATGTAGATATGTGGACATGATTTAGAGTATACAAAGAAAAACGTATAGAAAAATAAATGGGTGTTCATTAAAATATACTCACACATAAACTATGATGTTACTCATATGGTTGTCCAGGAAATTTCGTATTTTTAGAAGAAAAAAATTGGCAACTTATGTGACGAAAACAAGAAGTATCCACAGAGACGAGAAGACAAATTTATGTCCACCAAACGATGTCCATAATTTTAACAACTTATGATATTATTAGAAAATTACTCAAACAGTTGTCCACGAAAAATCAATTTTTTATAACATAGACAAATAAATAATGAAATCATGTGCACTACCAAAGTATGTCGTCCATAAAAATGAGTCCACACACGAAAACATGAGTAAATGTACAGATGGCTACGCCTGTTTGTTTATAAAGATCAGGCTGTTCACTCTCAAATGCACCAGTTTATGAATTTGGTAAAGAAGACAGTGGAATAATAGTGCAAGAAAAAGAAAGAAACTATACATTCTGTTTATAAAGATCAAGCTGTTCACTCTCAAATATGTGTGCAGAGAGATCGCACAATCTTTTCCTCCAGCTGCACCTTGAGGACGCCCGTAGCCGACCTTAATGCCTCATGACTGGAAAATCCAAATAGATTAGGGAACTGAATCAGATAATAGTAATGCATTAAGATCACACCTACAAAAGGAAGGCCCGGGGATTCATACCTTCCAAACGATATCCACAATCAAGTAACTTACGTTAAAACGGGTATATCCTCAAGAAATATCAATTACCAAGATCTTTCCAAGATTTTAAGCTAAACAGTTGACCCACCAAAATAGAAGTGATCTTTGTCATGATCCTTGCTCATAGGTTTGTAGAGCTGTCAATCTTCATCTCTAGCACCAAATGTATCCACGAACACAGAAATGACAAGCTCATCAGTCTCACTTCTGTATCAAATATGAAGCAAACAACAAGAGCTCATTAGACCTTGACCAGCCAAATTGCAGAAGAAACCCATGATGTTCTTCAGATCAAAGGTCTTCCCCAAATAGAACCGCAAAAAAATTCCTTTCAAACCTATTTCAAATCAAAAAATCATCAACACTCAATTTGATAATCCAACAATTCTCAATCCATCCGGCAATAGGAAGATGAAATTGTACCTCTTGCGATAGTGAACGTCAGTGCTATCGTTCCCACCGTCTTCATCCTCACCATCAGATCTGCCGCCACTCTTTCCCTTTCCTCCGCCGTGGATAATCCCACCACCACCGCCACTAATCTCAGTATCATCCTCCAAAGCCCAACTCAACCCTAAGTCACTATCATACGAAGACGTGCGTATAAGGCTGAATCTGATTCCTTCTTCCACGTCTTCCATCAGAGAACCGCTAAGGAACTTACTCACCGGTTGAGTGGATGTCAGATGTCGTAGATCGGTTTCTAACGCCGTCCTTTTCATCATCCTCTTAGATTTGTCGCTAGAGTGAACAAACATCGGGCTGTAACAGCAAGAGGAAGACGACGAGAGCATTAAGGATCTGGGCAGTTGAATCTGGTGAACAGATTCGGCCTCGATTGGAGATGATACAGGAAATAAGTAAGGAGTGTCTGCACACGTGTAGGGAGGTGATGAGAAGCTGGAATGAAGGGCTGAAATCATTTGAGAGCTGAAGAATTAGAATAAATAAGAAAGTACTGAACATTTTGTGAAATCAATCGAAAATATTATGAACTGAAAGTTCTTCTTCTTCTCTATCTTGTTCTTGAAACTGTGAGTAATCACAACATCAATTCAGAACTATATCATAGGGTTAGAGATCGGTTGATGAGAGATTGTTGTTTCTAGTGAATATTAGTCTCTGAATTCTATTGTGTTCTTTAGATACAATTTTATTGTATCAAAGGTATCAGAGCTCCTATCAATCCTCGGAATCTTGGAATGACGATGCCGGAGAAAAGCGATGCGCAAGTTGAGGCTATATTGGAGGGGTTATGAATCCGATTAGGGTTAGGGAACAAGGAATCAACACCGGATCTTCAACACGACGATCCGTCAACAACTTCGGAAATGCTTGTTGCTGCACCAGATCCGATTATGTTGTTCAAATCAGCTCTGGAGAGATTTCAATCCACCATGAAATCAGGCCTCGACGAGTTTCAATCCACCATGAAATCAAGTCTCGACGGGATGAGAGATGAGCTTCGCGAGTTTAAAACTGCATTCCATAGGGCTTGTTCTGAGATGATTCAAGATATAAAGAAGTCCGAGGAAGTTATCAACTTCGAGTCTGAATCAGTTTCTGTGCTCGATAAGTGTTCGAACCTAATCTCGGAACCAACAGAGTCTCAGGTACGAAACATCAAGGAGACGGACGACGTTCCTGTTGAGAAATTTCCAGTACCACGATCAACAATTCCAATCCAGATTCCGAGAAGCATCCTAACACCGGTGGAGACAGATTGTGGAAAAGATATTGTGATCTCACCGATTCCTTCGGCCCCGAGTAACTCTGCTATCAACCATGATATGCATTATAGCTCTGTTGAACTTGTTAAGGGACGGAAACTATTCAATAGTTTAGGAGTGGCAGAATTTGAGGTGGGATTAAAGCTAGATTTCTGGTATACAATAGGTGATATACGAAAAGTAACTCTAGGGAAGCTTCGTTGTGAAAAAAAAGAAATGGTGGATGAAGGAGTTTGCATGGTTTCAGAAGCATCAGGAGAGGAATTGTTTTAGGTTGGAAGTATTCTTTGGGGAGTGCATCGAGATTATGCCTTTGGGTTTTCTATTGTATACTGCTTATAGGAACATTGGGCATTTGGAGATTGTGTATCCTGTTTTTTGTGTGTGGCATCTTTGTAAGCACAAGGGTGTTGGTGAAACATTTTGGAAGCAAGGTGACCATGTCTTGACCCATATATGGCTGTGTGGAAACATTCTTTGGGCAAAGATTGCTATTGTTCAGATATCACTTCCTACAATGGCAAGCAATTCCAATTTTAAGCAGTGTCAGATGGAGTTTACAGCAGCGGACCAGCTAATGGTCCAGAGAATAGATGGACTGACGGAGATTCCAGTTTCTTGCCTCGCCACAAAACATTCTTTCGCATTTGAAGTTGTTTACAGGTCTGCAAATGTACATTTTTCAGAGCCTTGCTTGCCTCGGGTGCTGGACAACATTAAAAAAGATATACACGAGTTGAGTTGCGACGGAGAACAGGATTTGGATGAGAAATTTGATGGGGTTTTGGCGCTAGAACTTATAGAAGACAATAAATTCCTGCTCAGTTCTATAGATCCAACAGAAGCAGTTTCACCAATTTCTCCACCGTTTGAGCATGTCGATCATTTTACTGTTGGCATTGGTACGGATAAGCAAGAGGCATGTACTTCAACGCAAACCAAGCGTGTTTGGGATCCTGGTGGAGTTCATTTCAGGGATTTTGGTGTTCAAAGCTGAAGTACAGTAGAATTTTCTAGCTCCATGGAAACTAGAGGCTTCTTGGTTGTGGTTGAAGTTCTTTGAAACTGTTGATGATGACAGTTAAGGAATTGTTGAGAACAGACGCTATTGAGCATATTTTTCAACCATGTGGGCATGGTTGTTTAGGAAGGGAGGATTTGATACAGGAAATAAGTAAGGAGTGTCTGCACACGTGTAGGGAGGTGATGAGAAGCTGGAATGAAGGGCTGAGATCATTTGAGAGCTGAAGAATTAGAATAAATAAGAAAGTACTGAACATTTTGTGAAATCAATCGAAAATATTATGAACTGAAAGTTCTTCTTCTTCTCTATCTTGTTCTTGAAACTGTGAGTAATCACAACATCAATTCAGAGCTCTATCGTAGGGTTAGAGATCGGTTGATGAGAGATTGTTGTTTCTAGTGAACATTGGTCTCTGAATTCTATTGTGTTCTTGAGATACAATTTTATTGTATCAAAGGTATCAGAGCCAGGTATCAAAGGTATTGAGCATATTTTTCAACCATGTGGGCATGGTTGTTTAGGAAGGGAGGATTTGATACTGGAAATAAGTAAAGAGTGTATGCACACGTGTAGGGAGGTGATGAGAAGCTGGAATGAAGGGCTGAGATCATTTGAGAGCTGAAGAATTAGAATATATAAGAAAGTACTGAACATTTTGTGAAATCAATCGAAAATATTATGAACTGAAAGTTCTTCTTCTTCTCTATCTTGTTCTTGAAACTGTGAGTAATCACAACATCAATTCAGAGCTCTGTCATAGGGTTAGAGATCGGTTGATGAGAGATTGTTGTTTCTAGTGAACATTAGTCTCTGAATTCTATTGTGTTCTTGAGATACAATTTTATTGTATCAGGAGATTCCCTTGGGCTCGAGACATGAACCAATGAGTTGAGAAGTGGAGACAATGCGCTTCGCAAAAGCATTTTTTATTGATTCAAATCGGAGATTCTAAGAGCATGTACATCAATGGAACCCCCTTTGGGGTTCCTAAAACATTTTTTAATATTTTTTTTTTGGAAAGTTTGGAAAAAAACGAAAAGTCAGAAAAAGAAGGGACGAATCGGTGTGTGACACATATGCATGAATAGTTAAAATACAAGTTCTTAAATCTCTTATTTAAGGATCGGTTTCTTAAAAAAATTATTATTTTATTATGTTTGTATAAGAAACCGTGTCAAAAAACTTGTTAACAACCATCAATGCACATGCTCTAAGATCGAAAGAAGAAAATGTTCATATTTTTTTTTCCAGGTTTGTGTGTAACCTATGAGTAATTTCTCAGTGTTAGTTAAGACTCATTTATCATTTAGTTACTAGTTAGATATGTAGTTGAAAGATAAAAGGTTAATAGGGTAAAAGCATGGGGTTAAAGTGCATCAAAATATGAAGGTGCCTTTTTGAGTAATTAAAGCACATGAAGATGTCTTTTGAAGTAATAAACTCGTATAAAATAAGGTATTTCATAAAATAGTAACAAGGAGAAAAATTGATAAAATAGCATTCATTAAAGGGATAAAGACTAAATTAGCTCTAACCTTAAATTCTAGATACTAAACGTTAAACCCTAAATACTAAATCTTAAACCCTAAATACTAAACCTTAAACCCTAAATAATAACCCATACATCCTAAATACTAAACCCTAAACCCTAAATTATGTAAGGGTATACAAGTTTTTATAAACCAAAATAATGCTAAAAATTCCAATTCTTTCCCTTAGTGCTATATTTGTTACAAGGTATGTTTTTGTGCTATTTATGTCTTTTCTCTTATTTGTTTCTTGGGGAAAAAGGAAAAATATATGTGAAAAAGGGTGGTTTTTTCTTACGATCGGAAATGAGAGGTTATTGAATTTTGGTGTGATTTTCTTTGCATACCAAAACCTCCTATTATTATAGTGCAGATTTCACTCTTCATGCAACCTAAGATAATGACACTCATTGATGTCATTATGAAAGCTTTCTTTCTCATGCAATTAGACAACACATTGGCTATGTAATATTAGGAGAAAACCCCAGAAATAAGAAATGCCCAAGTGTCCTTTCCTCCAATCAAAATTTTCCACCTTATCTCCGATAACTTTCCATTTCGTCGTTCCTCATTAATTCCCGCCAATTTTTGTAGAGTTTCTTAGATGCCGTTTTAATCTATTTTCTTCCCTAAATATTTCTTCCATAATTTTTAGTTTCCGTCTTAAGTTTCTCGTTGACTAAAAAGTATTTTGCGCACTTGGCTTTGAAGTTGCGAGCTTCCCATTTGTCAGGGGGTACTCGATGATGGTTATTCTCCAATCAGGTCTGAGCTTGAGCTGATCTGCCGAGAGAGGGTCAGGTGGTTTCTCCTGGACGGTAGGTCCCTACCCGGGGGAACAAACTCAACATCTAGAGGAGGTATGTCAGTTGTTTTCGTTAAGGGGTTAGACTCAGCTGATTTTAGGTAGTCGTTGGGTCTTATGTTATTGACACTTAGTGCTTTTATCGCTATGTCGATACGAGGTTTTCTATTCTTCGATATTAATTATTATTTTGATCAAGGGGTCAGTGGTTGCTGCCAGAGCTGCTAGAGCATCTGCAGAGGTGTTTTCACTTTGTGGACTCGGATTAGTTCAAATGAATCGAGCTGATTTGTTAATCCACTGATGACTTTTAGGTAGGCGTCCATTCTGTCATCCTTAGCTTCGTAGTCGCCATGGAATTAGCTTGTGACAAGCAGGGAATCATTGAAAGCTAATAGTTCTCGAGATCCAATCCCAAGCGAGAGCATGAGACCGGCCATGAGAGCTTCATATTATGCTTCATTGTCGGATGCTGCAAATCCGAGTCTGAAGGATTCCTATAGCACCTCTCCCGTAGGGGTAAATCGTTTGATGCCATCTCCCGATCCATGATTAGAGGATTATTTCTCGACATGGAGTGTCCATTTTTGTCGAGGATAATTTCTTCTGTGGACTTCATTGTTAGCTTGATGAAAAAGTCAGCTAAGAATAGAGCTTTGGCTCATGTCCTAGTTCAGAATTCAATCTCATACTCTGAACTACAATGACCCACTTGACTAGTCGGCCTGAATGGCTTGGACTATGGTGTATCTTTTGAATAGGTTGTGAACTCATCACTACGATTGAGTGTGATTGAAAGTAAGGTCAGAGCTTTCGAGCTGACATGACAAGAGCTAAAGCCAGTTTTTGTGTTGCTAGATACCGAGTAATTGTATCTATTAGCGTTTTGCTTACATAGAAGATCGTTTCTGCTTGTTCTGCTCTTCGCGAACTAGTACCCCACTCACTGCAGCTGATGATACTGCAATGTAGACGTAGAGCGGTTCTTCCTCTATTCGTTTAGAGAGGATATGAGGTTCGCTCAGATATGCTTTGATTTATTTGAATGCGTCTTCTCATTTTTCATCCCATATGAACTTTTTGTTTCCTTTGAGGATCTTGTAGAAAGGGAGACATTTTTCAGTATGTAGGGAGATAAAAGCGATTGAGAGATGTTCTTCTCCCGGCCAGTCTTTGCACTTCTCGAGTGGTCTTAGGAGATTGGATCTCAATGAAGGCTGCAATCTGTTTTGGGGTGGATTTGATTCATCTTTCGGTCATTTCGCTGAGTTTAGTGTCATCCCATATTCATTTAGGATAAAGAAGCATTCTTTTAGCTAGGCTAAGTGATCGCATTTCCGAGAGGAGTTTAACAGCATGTCATTGAAATAAACCTCCATAGTTTTACCGAGCTGGTATGCGAACATCTTATTTACTAGGCGTTGATAGGTTTCACCTGCGTTATTTAGTCCGAAGGGCATTACTCTGTAGCAGTAAAGTCATCGGCATGTGATGAAAGATTTTTTTCTTGGTATTCAGGGTCATCAATATTTGATTATACCTAGAAAAAGTGTCCATGAAAGATAGGATTTGGTGGTAAGTTGTGGCTTCAACCATACGGTCTATGTGAAGAAGTGGAAAGTTGTCCTTGGGACAAGCTTTGTGAAGATCGGTGAAATCGACACACATTCGGCACTTCCTATTTTTCTTTTTGACGACTATTGGGTTAGCGAGCCAGTAGTGGTATTTGACTTCCATGATCTGACCCACTTTGAGTAGTTGGTCGACCTCATCGTTTACTAGTTTAGCTTGATCGAGACCGAGCTTGCTTTGTTTTTGTTTGATAAGTTTATAAGTGGGATCAACGGTTAGGTCGTAAAAGGTCATTTCCAAGACGATTCCTTTCATGTCGGAGGTGAACCACACAAATTTGTCCACATTATCTTTGAGGAAGGCTATAAGCTCATTCTTAATTGGGTTCGTTAGGTCCGCTCCGATGCTAACGCACCTCTCAGGGTTGGCATCGTCGATGTAGACCTGTACAACAACTTCTTTTCGAGGTTTGCAGATCGTGGTATCGTTATTGCGTTTGACCTGTTGTTCTACGAGCTCATTAGTTTCCGGTAATTGCTACATTTTAGATTGTTCTATATATCGATAGTCATCTAGGTAGATTACTTGGGAGGCCTTTTGGCTTACGTAAATTTTTTTAATTCCCTTAGGAGGGGGAATTTAATGCACTGGTGGTATGTAGATAGAACTCCTTGCATGGTGTAAATCCATGGTCTGCCCATAATTAAGTTATAGGGAGCTGACATGTTCATTACCATGAAGTCTATGTGTTTCAGTACTGCGGCGGTTTCGTCTGATAGTTGAATTGTTCCTAGTGAGTATGTTGTTTCACCGGAAAAGCTAGTGAGTTGCTTGTGAGATTCGAAACTCGCACTGTCAATTCTTGTAGAGAAAACTTATAAGGAAGAGAAGTATCTAAAGTAAACGACACGAAAAGAGACCCGGAGGATATTTTTATCGATATGTTTTGACAGAAAACAGAGCACAAAGCGTAAAAGCTGAAAGAAAAGTCTAAGTCTAGTTGATATGGTTTTTCGAGATGGTTTGATCGTAGGAAGTCCTTCATCTTATATATTCGCGGCGAGTCGGTGTCGAGGATATTCACCTGTATGATTTTCGGAAATTTTCATGTTAACGCATATTCCATTTCCGTTGGGATTTGCTTTTCTGCTCAGATTTTCCTCTTCTTGCTCGGAATTATCTTCCTCTTTTCTTCTTCAAGTTTATCTTTCCGTTTTTGTAATTATCCTTCTGTGGTTTAACTTTATCTACCGAATCGGCCGAAAAGGGACAATCTGTGTCCGTTTGAGTGTAAGTCTTCTTAATACGGCCCAAATTCTATGAAATATGAGTCTTGTGGGTTTTTCCCAAGTTTTTCTGAGAGTCGAAACTCGCACTGTCAATATTTGTAGAGCTAAACTATTTAGGGAATATAAATTTCAATGGTAAACAACACGACAAGAGACCCGGAGGGATATTTTATTGATAAGCTGATCGGTAACAAAGTACAAAGAGCAAAAAGTTTAAGAAAGTTCTAAGTCTAGATTCTAGGGTATTTCCAGATGGCTTGATCGTAGGAAGTCCTTCTTTTATATAGTCGCGGCTAGTCAGCTTCGAGGATATTCGCCTGCAACATTTCTGGAATTCTTCCTATTATCGTATATTCTATTTCCGTTGGGATTTACTTTTCTGATCGTATTTTCATTTTCTGCTCGGAAATATATTCTCCTTTTATTCTTCGAGTTTATCTTTCCATTCTTATAATTGTCCTTCCGCCATTTAACTTGTTCTGCTGAATGGGCCAAAAAGGGACGATCTGATTCCGTTTAAGCGTAATTTTCTTGACTCGGCCCAAAGTCTAGGAAATACGACTCTTGTGGGTTAGGCACAAGTTCGTATTTCGTATAACTTATTCGGCAATTCTGTTAACGGCTAGGAACGTATAAGTTATCGTTTCGAAGATGGGTTATGGCCAGTTGCGCGTCCGAAGAGAGATATTGGCAAATGTTCGAGGGTCTAATCTATGAAAAGTGTCTGTTTGGAAGATTCAAAGAATATGTTCTGCTCGGAAGTTCCTAGGGAGTTTGTTATGCTCGAAAATTCCAAGGGAGTGTGTCATGTTCAGTAAATAAGATGGGATATGCTCGGAAATTCCTAGCTGGTCAGCTCGGAATTCCCGAGCAGTTTGGTCAGCTTGGAATTTCATAGCTGGTTTTCTCGGGATCTCAGAGTTGGTTTGCTCTGGATTTCCAAGCTGGTCTGCTCGGACTTCTGAGCTGGTTAGCTAGAAATTTCCGAGAAGCCTGGTCAGCTCGGAATTCGGAGCTGCTTTGTTTGCTCGGAATTTCCGCGCATCTTGTTTGAATGTTTAAGATTGTCCGTAGATTATGACGAGTGATGTGTTCGTTTTATCGACCCATATGGACGTTCAGTTGAATGGTTTCGTACATTTCGTATAAAACGTTATCCATGTGAAATGTTGTTCATACAAAATGTTTATTCATGCAAAATGTTATTTATACGATATGTTGTTCATGCGAAGCGTTTCGTATAAAACGTTATTCATACGAAATATTTATTCATACGAAATGTTTATTCAGATGAAATGATGTTTATACGAAACGTGTTCAAACGAAGTGTTTCGTATAAAAGGTTATTTATACGAAATGTTGTTTATATGAAGTGTGGGGAACGACCATATTTGATTGCTCGATTCTGCCTTTGGCTATTTTTTCGTCGACGGGGATTTGGACCCCAACAGTTAGCTTCCCAACTTGTCAGACTCGAGTACAATGATGGCGAGTTTCTTTTTAGTAGTCGAGGCGAAAACAATTGTTCAAAAGTTTTTTCTATTCGTTCTTCTTCCTGATGATCATTTAGTCGCAACAGAATATTGTTTGAATATCTTCGTCGTAGATCATGGAGAGTCAGCATGCCGAGCAAGATCGATCGCTAAAATGGTGATCAATATGAACCGACAGGAGATGAAAATATTCCGAGCATGATTCATCATGATTTACGAACTGTACGAATCGAGCCGGTCATCCAATGTGTAGAAGCTTTCTCGCTGAGCAGAAAATGCTTAGGTCATCCGAGCAGAACATACGGGCCGACGGGGCGTACGACACAAATATCAGTTTGCAGGATGATCATGCACTTTGCTAAGATTTTATATCCGATTGTATGAATTAGTGTATATTTGGTTTAGAAGCGTTCTCGACGAGATACTATGTCGATGCTTTATGTGCATATTGTGAGATTTTCCGAACATTTAAAGTTAGATTTTTGTGTGTTTGTACGAAATTCTAATTGCCTAGCTGTGATGGAATGATCGTCTTAGCCTTAGGAGTTTGTTTTTCGAGAGGAAATCTCTCATGGAATTTTGTCGAGCATTTCTTGTGATGTTAGCAAATCGTTTTAGCCGTGAAAAGTTGTTTTGGATTTTTTATGAAGTTCTAGTTTCGTTTATCTGTCAGAAGCTGTTTAGGTTAGGTTATCGTCGTTGTTGAGCCGTTTAGCTTTGAGAAGCTGTTTAGACGTTTTAACTGACAAGTTGATGAGTGTGAGATGAACACTTTAATGCAGAGATACATAGTGATTTATGACTGAGTTTCAGAAAACGTGCAAGGTGAGGTGCTTGGATTTTTCCACTAAAGAAAAGGAATGGTTACGAGGCTTATACATGCTCGGCTTATCTGTCGTAAGTCACTTAATTGCTTCGGTGTAAGTTTTCGTTGATGAAATGTTAAGCTGGTTTCCTTTCAGAAAGTAGTCAAGCTAGTTTCACCTTGTCAAAGGTGTTCTTGTTTTCGAGTTGTTCTGACGAAATTTTGTCGAGAAGTTTTTGCCGGAAATGGTCAAAATGTTCCTCATTGCTACGTGGAGACTGATTGGACGCCGAGCATGTTTAATCAGGGAGTAAACCGAGCAGACCATCCAAGCAGTATGTCTGAGTAGTGTGTTCGAGCCGATCAGCATGATGACGCCGAGTAGGATGATCACATGGTTAGCCAAACAGATGTCGCCGAGCCAAGCAGGAAGTTTTCCAATTAAACTATCACTCCGTAGCACCAAGCATGATGGACTGATCAGAAATGACGAGCAGCATGAATCGATCGGAAATGCCGAGCAGGACGTTGCAGAGTAGAATGTTTCCGAGCAAGCCAGTTCATCGAGCAAGCTGCACGCGGAAGTGGCGGGCGGGTTTTCTCGGACCGTCTAAGCATCAAGGCGGTCGAGCAGCTTGGATCGTCCGATCAAATCTCGCAAGCGGAATTGCCGAAGGATGGTCTTCCTAGCAATTTCGTATGTTTTTATCTTTTCTTTGGAACCGTTGGTCGTCCCGGTGTATAACATGGATGCATCGTTACTTCGAATGAAATTTTTTTGTTCCAAGATTTAAGACTCGTGTTTGGATGCTTTGAAATCCATTGTTGGCATTTCGTCACTACTTTCAAATTTGAGCTAGCAAAACAGTCGATAACGTGCGTTCAACCTTGAATCGGTCGTGTTTACGAATGCGTTGGGATTTCCGAGCATATCTGCTCGAAATTTCGAGCAAGTCTGCTTGGATTTTCTGAGTAAGTCTGCTTGGATTTTCCAAGCAATTTTTCTCGGATTTTTAGCAGATTTTGTTTCTGGTTAGTTTGTTAAGCCTGCTAGGATGACATGAAGCCTGCTAGGATGACGTGTACTTCCGAGAATCCAAAAATTCGTGTTGACATTACATCGATTGCGGAAAAATCAAGCATATTTTGTTGGGAAAAAAAAATCCCTTATCGGCTAAACTTTCTGAGTTGGTTTCATATAGCTTGAAGGCTTTCCGAACAGCTTTGGGTGATTCCCGGAGGCAAATGTAATTTAGCGTTTGATCCTTTGTGCTTTAGGAGAATGGCACTCAGAAGTATATTGGGTTGTATTATGAGTTTAGAGATCAGCGAAATAGGTCTGTCTCACGGACTCGTTTTGGCAATAATGTTTGAACCCGATACGTATATGAACGTTTTGCCGTGTTCTGAGTCAAGTTCTTAGTTTGAAAGTTGGCGAGATATGCATAGCTTACAAAATTGTGACGACTAAGACCAACGTGCTCGGAAGCATTTAACTGGGTTTCGAGTTAAGTTCGAAGGTTAGCGGGATAAACTTTACTTACGAACCTATGATGACTAGGACCAGTGTGCTCAGAAGCGTCTAACTGGGTTTTGAGTTAAGCTCGAGGGTTAGCGAGATATACTCTACTTACGAACATGTGATGACTAAGACCAGCGTGCTCGGAAGCGTCAAACTGGGTTTTTATTTAAGTTCAAAGGTTAACGGTATATACTCAACTTATGAACATGTGATGACTAAGACCAGCGTGCTTGGAGCGTCTAACTGGGTTTTGTAATTTACTTCGAGGTCAATACTAGTGTGAGACATCTCGACTTATATTCCCTTCGTCAACAGCAAATTAATGTCATCGGCCAAAAGTACTTAACCGAGACGTCGTTTAGACTAGCGTGCTAAGGAGCGTTTACTGGATTTTGATGCTTACTTTGAGCTCGGTATTCCCATCGTCAATAGTAAGTTGATATCTTGTAGGACTCGCCTCGCGGATACCAGACAGTGTATACTTGGTCATGACGTCATGAACCAGTGTGCTAAGCAGCGTCTACTGGGTTTTAAGATTTACTCTGAATCCAGTACTTGTGCGGGAGATCCTCGACTTATGTTCCCTTCCTCGGTAGTAAACATGCCTAGCAGGCATTAAGAATTTATATACCGCGTTTGTATCCGCTTGTTGGATGTATAGAACCTCAGTCCGTATAGGACATGTTGGTTAAGATCCGAAAAGGATGCATTTGTTCGGTGCATAGAATCTCAATCCGTATAGGATATGTTGGTTAGGATCCGTAAATGATGTTTTTGTTCGATGTATAGGACCTTAATCCGTATAAGATGTGTTGGTCGGGATCCGTAAATGATGTTTCTGTTGGGAATGTCCTGAAATCACACTTGTAATCACTCTAGAGATAATTATGTTGTCGAGATTAGACATTCATATGATACTAGGTGATCATAATGTTTTGCTAGAAACCACTTGTGATATGTGAGTTGTGAACTCATTACTAGTACTATATGATCCTACAGGGTCACACACCTAAGCAGACTGGATATACTTCATATGGGAATGATGGGAATGATCATTAATATAATGATCAAATCAATGTGTATATGCAAGCCGCATATCGAAAAATTGTTTCGGTTTAATGACTTAATTAATCTCGGTTGGTTCGGTGATTAATTAGGTTTACTCAGGTCTATATATATGAGATATAGCACGACCCGGAGCCGAAGTTTTGAGCCTAATCGCAGCCACCTCTAAGAAACAGACGTATCCCGAAGAGATCCGATCTCCCGTCACTAGCATCCCGGAGGATTCCAGTTTGTGTGCGTGTGGATACCAGTAGAGGCGCAGCACTTGAGGAGCTTGTGAATCTCGAATACCTAATCATCTTCTGCTGCATAATTCTCCAGGTATCTTCGAGATCTGATGTAGATTCAATATAACCATGAACCCAAGATCCAAGGCTACGAAATTATACTTAGGGTTGCTAATCATGATTAGAACCGCCAAGAAATTCCTTTAGTGGTATCAGAGCCTTAGGGTTCCATTGAATCTGTAGCATGTTGATTAGATTAGTTGAATCTGAATCATTGTATATTGGATATATGCATGCTAAATTGTTTTTGATCAAAGTAATCTAGTTTAGGTTCGATGTTCGAAAACGGTTCTAGGGTTTTCAGCATTGTGTCGATCGATGCCAATCCGGTGTCGATCGACACAGAATGATAACCCGAATAAAATTTAGGTTTGCCTTAATTGTGACGATCGACACAAGAGTTGTGTCGGTCGACACAGACCTTGCGAATAAGTTTAATCGGTTCAATTGGATTGGACCGGTTATCGAGCTTGGTTAAAATTGGTTAAACCGCTTGGAACGGTTTATTGCGATTGGTTTGATTTGGTTGGTGTCGACCGACACTAATGTAGTGTCGATCGACACTGACCGGTTATCGAAACCGAGTCAATTGGATTGATCGGTTATCGCAAAATTTGGTTGTGGTAGGATTGTGTCGATCGACACTAAAGTAGTGTCGGTCGACACAGGATCTGATGGTTTTGGTTATGGAACCTGAAATCACATAACCAAACCAAAATAAATTCAATTCTTAGAATAATTAAAACTTAATAAAATTAGTTGTTTTTAAACAGTTTCGTTCCTCAACTAAATATCAAGTATGTTTAGATGTCTTTCCAATCTTGTCAACTGTCAAGACTTATTTCATTGTGCGATAGACTTGCAGTGCAAGGTGTCCACAATTACATGAGTTAGACAGGAGGTAATCGTGTTGATGGACTTGCAGTGCAAGGCATCAACAATTACATGACTTAAGAGATTGGTTTACTTGACTGGGCCATCAAAATCGTTTTGGGCCCAGAGACATCAGGTGGATTAGACATGAGATGTCAATCCACAACCAAGAGTTATATTGTATATAACTAGCAAAGTCGTTGCTTACCTAGATAGCTGAAATTTGGGCGATGAGCCCAAGCTCACTCAAGTTTCAGTGAACTATGGGTCTTGGATCATTATATTCATATGAGGAAACATTGTCTTGAATATAATGCGAGTCTTCTTAATAGTTAAGATTTCTCATTTCTTGAATATCATAACTAAACCTCTCTTGTTTTCAGCTATGTCTAGCACAAACCATCATAACAATTTCTTCCTGCGATCCGTCCTTGAGAAGGACAAGTTAAATGGATCCAACTTTCTTGAATGGTATCGGAACTTGAGAATTATTCTCAAACATGAGAAAAAGGACTATGTCCTTGAGAAAGTTCTCCCCAAGAAGTACCGAGCCAATGCCTGGCAGTCAGAGAAGGATGCTTGGGATAAGCATTCTAATGATATGGTCGATGTGTGTTGTCTCATGTTGGCTACCATGAACTCGGATTTGCAGAAGCAATATGAGTACGTGGAGTCGCCAATAGAGATGATAACTGGCCTGAAAAGTATGTTTCAAGAGCAGGCACGAACTCAGAGATACTAGACGGTTAAGTCTCTAATTGAGTGCAAGCTACCAAAGGACGGACCAGTTAGTCCTCATGTCATTAAGATGATGGGTTATATTGATAACCTGGGGAAACTGGATTGTCCCATTAGCCAAGAGTTGGCTACTGACATCATTTTGCAGTCACTGCCGTCAAGCTATGATCAGTTTGTTATGAACTATAACATGAACAACTTGACAAAGACTTTGACTGAGTTGCATGGGATGCTCAAAACTGCTGAACCTAACATCAAGAAGGAGACCCCAAATGTCCTTATGGTACAAAAGGGTAAAAAGTTTAAGAAACTTGGTAAGAACAAAGGTGGCAAGACGAGCTAGATTGTGAATCCAAGCGAGTCTAACCATGCTCCTAAGGTTAAACCTGGTCCTTCTAAAGATGATAAATTTCATTATTGTATTGGTTATGGGCATTTGAATAGAAACGGCAATAAATTCCTGGAAGATTATGAGAAGCTGAAGAAGACGTACGAGACTTCTTCTTCAGGTATTTATGTTATAGAAGTAAATGTTACTTCTTATGGTTCTACTTATTGGGTATTAGATATTGGTTGTAGTTCTCATATTTAGTACAAATATGCAGGGCCTAAGCAATAGTAGGACTTTGGAGAAAGGACAAGTGGATCTACGCGTGGGAAATGGAGCAAGAGTTGTTGCATTAGCCGTAGGAGTATTTCATTTGTTTTGCTTTATGGCATTTTTTTAGAAATAAAGAACTGCTACTATGTACCTGCTATAGGCAGAAATATTATTTCTATTCCTTGTTTGGATATGGAAGGTTATCAGTTTTCAAATTAAGAATAAGTGTTATTCATTTGATTACAATGATGTATTTTATAGTAGCAGTCCATTAGAGAATGGAGTTTATGTTCTAAACCAAAATGTGCCTAACTATAACATTAGTGCCAAGAGATTCAAGTCAAATGATACGAAATCAAACTTTTCTCTGGCACTGTCGTTTTGGGCCACATAAATGAGAAACAGATTTAGAAGCTCCATAGTGATGGGCTTTTGGGCTCATTTGATTATGAATCATGTGAGAAATGCGAATCTTGTTTATTGGGTAAAATGACGAAGGCCCCTTTCAACAAAAAAAAATGAAAGGGCAAGTGACTTATTGGGCCTTATACATACCGATGTGTGCAGCCCAATGAGCACAAGTGCCGAAGGAAATTTTCAGTACTTCATTACCTTTACTGATGTTTTCAGTAGGTATGGTTATGTCTATTTACTGAGACATAAATCAGAATCTTTTGAAAAGTTCAAAGAGTTCCAGAATGAAGTACAGAATCAACTTGGCAAAGGTATTAAAGCTCTACGATAAGATCGTGGAGGTGAATATTTAAGTCAAGAATTCAGTGATCATCTGAGAAATTGTGGAATTGTTTCACAACTCACTCCTCCTGGAACGCCCCAATGGAATGGAATTTCCGAGAGGAGGAATCGGAATTTATTAGATATGGTTCGATCAATGATGAGTCAATCAGATCTTCCATTATCCTTCTGAGGATACGCTCTAGAAACGTCTGCGTTTACACTAAAAGGGTTCCATCAAAATCAATTACAAAGACACCACATGAGATGTGGACTGGAAATGTTCCTAATTTGTCTTGCATGAAGATTTGGGGTCGTGAGGCTTATGTAAAACGTTTAATCTCTGATAAGCTCACACCCAAATCAGATAAATGCTACTTCGTTGGTTATCCTAAGGAGACCAAGGCATATTACTTTTACAACATGTCCGAGAACAAAGTGTTTGTTGCTCGGAACTGTGTTTTTCTTGAGAAAGACTTTCTTTCCAGGAAGAACAGTGGGAGTAAAGTACAACTCGAAGAAATTCGAAAATCACAGAAGACTTCCCAACCTGATGAGGAAGACCAGCAGTTGGATCTACAAAGAGTTGTAGAACCTACACCTGTGGTGCCTGAAGTTCGCAAGGATTCGTCACGAACCTGAGAAATTTGCAATTTTTCATGACCAATTGCCATGATCTATTGATCATTGAAAGTGACGAGTATGCGACTTTTGAAGAAGCAATGTTGGGCCCTAACTCCGAAAATTGGTTGAAAGCCGCTGAATCCGAAATGGGATCCATGTCACAGAACCAAGTAAGGACTTTTGTTGATTTACCCGATGGTGTAAAAGCCATTAAGTGTAAGTAGATTTTCAAGAAGAAAATTGACGTGGATGGTAATATTCAGATATACAAAGCTAGGTTGGTGGCAAAAGGTTTCAAGCAAATTCATGGTATTTACTATGAAGAAACCTATTCCCCAGTCACTATGCTTAAGTCCATTCAGAATCTCCTAGCAACCGCCGCTCATTATGATTATGAGATCTGGCAGATGGATGTGAAAACAGTTTTCCTCAATGGAATTTTGGAAAGGATGTGTACATGAGATAACCTGAAGGTTTCATTGATCCTAATGCTGCTAGGAAGGTATGCAAGCTTCATCGATCCATTTATGGATTGAAGCAAGCATCTCGGAGTTGGAATCTTCGTTTTGATGAAGCAGTCAAAAGGTTTGACTTCATCAGGAACGAAGAGGAACCGTGTGTTTACAAGATGACTAGTGGGAGCGCAGTTGCATTTCTAGTATTGTATGTTGATAACATACTGCTTCTCGGAAATGAAGTTCCATTGTTTCAGTCTGTTAAGACTTGACTCGAAAGTTGTTTTTCGATAAAAAAAATATGGGAGAAGCCGTATACATTCTTGGAATAAGAATCCATAGAGATAGATTGGACAAGCTAATTGGATTGTGTCAAGATACTTATATTGATAAGATCTTGCACATGTCCAGTATGCATGATCTCAAGAAGGGCTTCATGCCAAGACTCTTGGCATTACTTTTAGCAAGACGCAGTGTCCTTCGACTTCGACACATGCTGAGCGAGAGCGAATGAGGGTCAGACTACTGCTAAAGGCATTAGGTGTCTTAAGATGTGATCTTAATTTTAGTGGGAGTTGTTTTTATGATATGATGTTCATGTAAACATAATTTGATTATGTTAATGAAATCTGATATCAGTATTATTTGATTATGTTATTAAATAATAGTCCCAAAGTAATTTATGACATTTTATAGGTCATCAAGTATGTGACTTGATCATGAAACCCTATAGATAATAAATGACATAAATTATGTTAGTCCCTGGTCAAGGTTGTTAAAGTGGGACATTAACAGCCGCGTGAGACTGGTATGTGAGGTGACTCATGACTATGTTTCATGGAGTCATTAATAAGAGTATTAAAGTCAAATCACATAGATATGTGTTGGAGAACACATGATCGGACATGACCCGCTAATGAGAATTCTACAGGATAGTTATATAAGTGTCATGAGAGTTTTCATTACGACTATAGAGTATAGTCCTTAGACCTGAGTTCATCATGTTTTCTTACATGTGAATTGGTCCGTTTTAACCTTGTCAAACGTCATCCGTAACTGGTGACTATAAAGGCATTGATTGGGCGTATCATGAAGTGTGTGAAAGAACAGGGATGGAACAAGATGGGATTTGTCCCTCCTATATAACAGGAGATAAATATCTCAGGGCCCATCGAAGATTTGATACTGAGAAATGTGTGGCCGCACTCAAACGAGGTGATTGTCAGTCGTTTGTCTTGTCAGTATAAATCAGAGTTCGATGAACATGATCTTGGCTTAATAAGGATGACACAGATCTTGCCTTATGCCAGATCGAGATATAGAGACGAAGGGATTATGGGAATAGATGATTCCAGTACAAGTGGGAGATTGTTGGGAATGTCCTGAAATCACACTTGTAATCACTCTAGAGATAGTTATGTTGTCGAGATTAGACATTCATATGATACTAGGTGATCATAATGTTTTGCTAGAAACCACTTGTGATATGTGAGTTGTGAACTCATTACTAGTACTATATGATCCTACAGGGTCACACACCCAAGCAGACTGGATATACTTCATATGGGAATGATGGGAATGATCATTAATATAATGATCAAATAAATGTGTATTTGATACACATAAATATACGTGTTTTGAGGGTGTGTTGATCGACACAAGTGTTGTGTCGATCGATGCAAGGCGCAGATCGAAATATTGTTTCGGTTTAATGACTTAATTAATCTCGGTTGGTTCGGTGATTAATTAGGTTTACTCAGGTCTATATATATGAGATATAGAACGACCTGGAGCCGAAGTTTTGAGCCTAATCGCAGCCACCTCTAAGAAACACACTACAAAAAAATAGAGGCATTAATAGCACAACACGATAGCACAGTTTTCACAAATGCTATAAAAATGATTTTCTGATTTCGATTATTGTATGATAGCATTTAACAAATGCTAACCCGAAAATTTATTGAGCAGGAGAAAAAATTAATTTTTGGAGCCTAATTTTAACCATAGGCGCCAAACACTTAAAAAATTTTGGTTTTCCCAAAATTTTACCCTCAATTGTAGTATAACATCAAATAAAAGTCATTAAGACTGAAACAATTTTTTTCTCTCTTATTTTCATCAACAAACCCTAGATTTCATCTCTAAAATGTCCAAATCTATTCTCTTCTTTTTCCTCGGCGGCCTTAAACCCTCCATTTACAAAGGTCTTTCGTTCACGGTTGTTATTACAAAGGGATTTTGTTTCGACTTGTTATTACGGTTGGATTTCTGGAAAAAAATTTTCGTAGAGGTGTTGTTCTTGCTTTGCGTTGGGAGATTCGATTGGCTTCTCGAATTGACCTTTTTGTTAAATTCGATTAACTTTCCAGATTCTTCCTCGATTCTAGGTTTTCGTTAGCAGTTTTTCTCTCGAAATTTTGCGTTAGGTATAGCTTACTGGTATCGATGTTGTGGATGATATGGATTGAGCACGCGGTCTTTGCTTTGTTCCTTCCCGATATCTGATTCACTCCTGCATCTCATGCGTGTTTCATTTTCTTTTTCGTTTCTGTTTCATTGGAAATGATGAACGATCTTGTGGTTTCATCTCTAAAGAGAATTTACAAATGTGAATATTTGATTTGATGGTGCAGATCCATGCCTACTTTTTATGCTATATCTTTGGATAGATTGATAGAGCCAGGAGCTTCCACATCTGCCGTCACTGTTCCAACCACAAAGTCGTATTATTTCTCCAGTACTTGTTGAATACGAAGAGGAGATTGAAGAATATGATGAAGACAATCTATCTATTTCGTCAGATTCCGATATCGGTGAAGCTCTTGACTGTCTCGAAGATGATGAGCTCATTGATGGTGGGTTCTCTCTCCATGCTCGCCGACATAATGCCCATGGCGGACAAGGAGCCCGTCCTAATTCAGGCGCTCTACAACCTGTTACAAACAAGGCCCAGAAGCTTTCTAGTCATGTATGTTCTTCTCCTTTAGAGGTGATGTTTTTATCCTTTGAAAGCTCATATGTGTTCGAATTTTGTTACTGAATTTTAATTATATGATGTAAAGTGTTTATCTTTTTCAATCCGTATGTTGAATATAAAGGTTTTTATACTATGAAAGTGAAAACAATAAGATATGTAATATGTTTGTGGTTCCTGGATCTGTTAGTTGTTTTGCTGTTCCATTTCTTGAGTTTCTTTATCAAGTATAACTGTTTTGTGTGATGATACAGGCAAGAAGAGCACTACGGGCAATGAGGGGTTTGGTCAGGCTTAAGTTATTGATGGAAGGATCTGCTGTTAAACGTCAAACTGCAAATACTTTAAAATGTATGCAGACTTTGTCTAGTGTACGGTCTCAAATCTGAGCTAGGAGCATAATTCCAGAAACAACATTTTAGCTGCGCTCTACCTTTCCTCATCTGTCCATTCCAGAGCTAATTCCTATGTTGAAGCTGCAACATCCAATCTTGTGAGTCTTTTATATCCACTGCTTTATAGTTATGATTCTACTTTGGGTTTGGAGCATAACTCTGAGTATAATTAGTTATTCTTCAGGAACACTCTACACCTTACTGAACTTGCTAGTGTTTTTTTGTGCAGAGGTGAGAAAGAACAAGCCTTCGAAGCTTCCCATTTTCCTACTTCATCTTCTTCCCGTACTCTGACCATCCGGCCTACCACTTCTGGCCATGGTAAAGAGAATCCAAATCAAATCCCAAATCAAATCTGTCGCCAATTGCCTCATTCCATCACTTCTCCCACAGCCTCTAAGCGATTTCCACTCTCTCGTTGCAGAGGTAATAACTAGTTTAGATCCCACATCAACGCTTCAATTATTCATCACTCTCTGTCTATGAATCTTTCGCCATTAATTTTGAATCTCTCGAACTTGTTGCTTAGAAATTTCTCTGATATGTTATCAGTTTGTTCATGGTGATCTCAATTCTCTTGCCAAGTTGTTTTTTTTTCAATTGTCACTGTCTCAATACGCTTCCGGGAAGGTTTTGTTAATTCTAATGACCTGGTTATAACTAAATTCAGTATTCTCTTAATGACCATTGGTGTAGAAAGCTTAAGTTCTGCTTTTGAATTATTTTATTGCAGTGCTCCTCATACACTTCTTGTAATGGGAAAGGTTGATCTACTGCATCCAGATCTATTGGTTGATCCCTTTAGAATCCTGCGTCCTGACTTATCAATTGCCTATGATAACGTTTTTAAGACTTGTCTTTGTTTTTTTTCCCTCTCTTCTGGATCTTTGATAAGAGAATTTGTTTCAGGTGAGGGCTTACTCATTCGGTAATTGGTATTGGATTAGAACAACACAGAAGGAGAATGGATCTTAATTAAAAAAACGAGCCTTTATTTACCAATTGTACTAGGGACTTCATCGGCACTCATGACTATATATTTTATACAGGTATCACCGTTTCTAACTCCCATGTCCTTCTCCGACAACATCATTTAACTAAGCGAGAAGTTTTTTGTGTTTTTTGTTTCAGGTATTTGGACCCGATGCTCGATCTATTCTCATCACCATCTTCTTGATCACAGTGTTTATTTATTTGGCAGAAAGGGAAAATAGTCGAAGACTTGAAGAAAAGAAAAGAAGGAAAGAGCAAAAAGAGTGGAGAAAGCAAGGAAGGGAGGATCCATAGTTTGATTTCTTGGATGAGTTTTGGTAGACTTAATTTAATGTTAATTAGATAGTTTTGCTAATATTTTTTATGTACATTTTTTATTCATTAATAAAATCATTTCAAATATAATTTTTTTTATATATAAATCTAATTGATACACAAAAGATTATATATATATATATACTATGGCTCGGCTCGGCTCGGCTCGACTACAAAAGCTATGATAGATAGATTCAACTATAGCAAGTGAAATTATCGCTATCATAGATAAAAGATATTATAGCACGTACAAAACGCTATCGTATCTGGCCTACCTATTATAGCTGGGGCAGACATAGCATTTTCAAAAACGCCATCATATACATACCATGGCGTTTTTCGTGTGCTAAGAATAGAGATTTTTCTTGTAGTTACAGATGTATCCCGAAGAGATCCGATCTCCCGGCACTAGCATCCCGGCGGATTCCAGTTTGTGTGTGTGTGGATACCAGTAGAGGCGCAACACTTAAGGCGCTTGTGAATCTCGAATACCTAATCATCTTCCGCTGCATAATTCTCCAGGTATCTTCGAGATCTGATGTAGATTCAATATAACCATGAACCCTAGATCCAAGGCTACGGAATTATACTTAGGGTTGCTAATCATGATTAGAACCGCCTAGAAATTCCTTTAGTTATTCGTCTCATGTTGCCAGCAACAGATGAGTTAGATAATGCAAATGTATTAGAATCGATTCGAGATGATACGAAAGTTAATGAATTGGACTGTTGTACTAAACTATGAAGTTCGAATCCTAAGTTTGATTCTAAGAAAAGTAAATTAAATGAAAGTAACCAGAAAGTTGTTTATCGTTTACCGAAAAATTTCGAGAGTATGATTGGGTTGTTGAACCTTTATGGATACGCCAAGTCTTATGCGATCGCGACCTGGTGTATCGAGTTTCTTGAAGTAGTATGGAGTGAAGCGCTTCGTGAGTTGGATGTCCGAAGGAGACTGTCCGAGTGGGTCTCAAAATTGGTTGAGTTCACGAGTGGGATACTCGGATTTTCCGAGGAAACGTTTGTGCTCGGAAAGTAGCATGACCCGATCTGGTTTACTCGGAATTTTCGAGCTGGTTTGCTCGGAATTTCCGAGCTGATCTGCTCGTATAAAAATGATATTTATATGAAACGTTGTTCGTATGAAACGTTTATTCATACGAAGTGTTTATTCATATGAAACATTATTCATACGAAGTGTCTATTCATACGAAACGTTATTTGTACGAAATGTTTATTCATATGAAATGTTATTCGTACGAAATTTTCTTCATACGAAACGTTCTTCGTACGAAATGTTGATCGGAAATCTGAGTTGGTTTTCTTGGAATTTCCGAGCTTAGATGCTCAGACTTACGAGTTGGTCTTCTTTGAACTTCCGAGCTGGTCTGCTCGGACTTCAGAGCTGGTCTGCTCGGAGTTTCCGAGCTGATCTGTCTGTAATATATGAGCTTGACTATTTGTATTTTTGAGCATCTTTCTTCGGATAGTTCTATGTGTCTGAATATTCCGAGCAGTTTTGTCCGAGTAGTTTTATCTGACCAGGTTGCATTCGAGTCCGAGATTGTAATGCTTTTCTCCCCTAGGAAGTGCAATGAGATTTGTCAGCAGAGCTAGAGCTAACTTTGTACTAACCAGGGTAATGGTTGGGCGGGAGACATGTGTTACAGCCAGTATCCTGCATAATTCTAGTTTTCGGAAAAGGAGGTCAATGTGTGTGGCACTCTCATGAGCAGCACTTTTAGGCAGGCATAGCCAACCCGCCCCCCCCCCCGGGATGTGTGAGAAGAGCTGGAGTCGGATTTGAAGCTCGTCCTCGTACGTTATAAAGGTTCATAAGAGGTGAAACCACATATTTTGTGGTACCACCACAGAGGATGAGGTAACGAAAGAAGTTTTGGCTTTCGGGGACAAGTTCGTGGAGACTCAAGGGTCTCTTCGTAGGTACTTTGGTTCCTTTTAATAGAGGTATCGTTGCTTGTATCGGGCTTAAGTGGGAGATCATTTTCTTCGGGAGTTTATTCTCCAGAAGTTTCAATTTTAGATTTTCCAGTTGCAAAAATGAGATTTGTTTCGACATTCCTTGTTAGAAAATGTCCTCTTTTATAATGATGTTTATAGAATTGCTTTCATAAACAGGTTTGTTTTTAGGAATTCGAAAAGTTTCTTCACATGAGTGTTCAGCGCCTCAAATTTCCCATTCAAATCCTCATAAAGTGCATCAAACTTCTTGTTGAAATCGACAATGGTCTTTTGCCGACCTTCAAGCACCTGCTCCATTAGACATTCCAATCTACTCTCATTGTTTGGTGGAGGAGGTGACTAGTAAGAAGAGAGCCATAGTTCCTTGTGAATGAGTTGTTCTGCTGCAATGGTCTCTAATACACAGGCTTTGGAGTGTAGCTAGAAGAGTTCATGTTCCCATGCTGATTCTCATATCTCTGACTCTGAAAAACATTTACCCCAATGTGGTTGACATTCTCACACTCATCAATTGGCTCAAAAGTCTCTACCTTTTCAGCAAACTTGACTGATTTCTTACCAGCCAGAATGTTGTGAACAGAATCTAATTTTTCTCCATCTTGGCCATATGAGATCCATACATGCCTCCAGCTAGCTGCTTTCTTTCGAAATCAGTGTTCTTGCTGTTATTGCTAGAGGCCAAGTTCTCAATCAACTCATACGCTTGTTCTGAGTACCTTGTATTGTAGTTCCCATTACTAGCATAATCCAATCCCATATGATACGTCCAATCCACACTTCTGAAGAAAATGTCCAGCATATGAACCTTAGATAAACCATGATGTGGACAATCACGTTGATATGCTCTGAAACGCACCCAAGAAGCCTTAAAGGCTTCAGAAAGACCTTGTCAGAACTGATAGTTCTTGTTTCTCAGATTCTCTGATCTCGCATAATCATAGAAGTTTCACAAGAAATCTCTCTTGGTTGCATCCCAGGTAGTCAGTGCTCCTAGTGGTAAGTGCTTCAGCCAGTAACTGCTTCCCCAGCAAGAGAGTGTGGAAAGAGCTTGTACAAAAGATAGTCATAATTGACTCCATTGTACTTTATGCTTGTCACAAATCTTTGAATCTCTCAATGTGATCCATGGGATGCTCATGGGACAATACACAGAAAGGATGGTGTCCCACAAGAGTGTAGTTGGAAGGCTTAATCTCAAAATCATTCCTTTGAAAAGAAGGAGGTCTAATCGCATACCTGTTCGCATAGAACTCATCAGGCATGTTGTAGTCGCCGAGAGTCCTTCCTCGTTGCACAGCAGCAGCATGCGGCTCACCCCTCCCCCTTCTGATGGATCTCTTATAAAATGATGGATCTCTCATAAACGGGTTTGAATATGGTAGAATGTGGTTATGTTGATTTAATAATTGAGAAATTAAATAAACCAGATATGATAATAAATATGCATGCCACGTCTAAATATTGGAAAATGACATGAATGATTGCGTAGATAGAATTGATTGATGCATGATTGTTTGAGTGTTGATTGTTGCATTGCATATTGAATTGCATGATTAGGAAAATATATGCATATATATATATATATATATATATTATAAGAATTGTATAAATTAATCTATGTATAAGAAATTAAAGATGATTAAAATAAGAACTAAAACTTAACAAACCTTAGAATATTAAATAACCGGGCTAGGGTTAAACAGAGGTAAGTAATCGGTTTGATAGTTAAACAATTAAATAATTAAAATTGGGGTGATGAGGTTAGTAAGTTTACTAACCTCGATTTGGCAGATTAATAATTTAAACTGGAATTAAAAAAATTGGGAAATTAAAAGACTCAAAGAAATGAGGTTAAACCGTCTAGGGGATTCGTAAGTTTACTAACTCTAATCTAGCAGTTAAATAATTAAATTGGTATTAAACTAAATAATTAGAATTAAATTAAACCTAAGAAATTAAATTAAAATGATTTTAAATAATTATTGGGGCTACGTGATTAGTAAGTTTACTTACTCCAAAGTAGCATAATTAAACTGGAATTAGTAAATGGGAATTAAGATAAAACTGAGAATAAAACTTTATTAAGAATTAAAAGGAATTATTTGAAAAAATGGAGGTAAGTGATTATTGAATCTAAGTAATTGCTTGAGTAGAGTTATTGCATGATTGATGTTGTTTATTGGTTGAATGTGTGATTTTTTTGTTATCGTTGTATTGATTGTTGTTGTTACTTGTCCCAATGTTGGGCCGGGGAGGCTGTGTTGATTTGTACTTATTCTGGTGTGGGGCCGGATAGGTTTTGGCTGTGGATACCAATTCTGGTGTGGGGCCGGATAGGTCGGGTTGAGTTAGAAATGGTGTTATCGATGACATTGTGGTTAGGACTTGCGGGATAGCTTTGGTACTCGGTTAAGTCGTTATTGATTGTTTTACCTTATCGGTCATGTGTGAAGTCGTAGAGTCTCAATAAGCCTGCTTGTGTATCGTAGAGTTTGTTGTTATGGTTGAAACTATTAGGGTGCGTTAAATCATGCGATTCTTGCGTTTGGCGTTCCGGTGCTTCCTTCTCGATTGGATCCTCGGGAGATCCTGGTAAGTTCATGTAGTCCGGAAAAATGGGATCGCGTCCTAAGGTCAGGCTGCATGGAATTTTTGGATATCATGGGGTAGTCTAAGTGACCGCATATCGATGGACAGAGAATGGTGTCCTAGGTCGTAGGACTATGTGTTTACTTCTAGGAATTGTGGGAGTTTTTAGTTATCATTAAAAAGGAGTAACTAAGTGTTCCCATGGAATTTTATCGAGTTTGTGTTAGGGGTCCATGGTGTAGAGATTGCGTTTTAGATATGTTTAGTGTATATCAGGTCAAATCAAGGGCATACGCCGCAGTGCTCTCGATTTTCTTCGTTGATGATATGTGTTTATAGAGAATTATTGTGTGTTGTATGGAGACCATTACGTCGTGAAACTACCCGCTGTTTTATTTAATTGAATGTTATTTCTTGTTATTTTGGGTTTGTTGGTGAGGTTTCTTAGCCTATTTAGTTGGAGCTACCTCATTGAGTGATCAGTAATGGATCATCCAACTCTTTTTCCTTTTTTCAGATTTTGGATTAGCTCGGAGGACGCATAGGCCCTCAGAATAGATTCGGGTTGTATTTGGCTACAGTTTTTTCCGTAAACATTTTAATTATTTTTCGTTTCGGATTTTTATGGGCGCCTTAAAATATTTAAGAAAACCCATGAATTATATTAAAAGATTTAAAAGACTAAAAACAAAAATATTCCTTGATATACAGTTTAGTCCGAACCAAACACAACTGATATATCATGGTTTTTCCACGTTTTTAACCATGATATGTGTGTATATATTGAGTCCTTTATCTGGTATTTCGAGTCTATCGAGTCTTTTACAGGTTAGCACGGGAATGGAGCGAAGTTATGAGTTTTGGACCATTTTTGGAGCATTTTTGGAGTATTATCCAAGAAGTCGAAGTTGGAGTCGTATACATACACATCAGTGTCGCCCGACACCACCAAGGTGTCAGTCGACATCGGCCCCCAACAAGACTTATGCGCGAGATTGAAAGACATCTTTTGAAGAATTGCAAAAGATCTCAGATGTTTCACTATTTGTAATTAATGCCATGAACATGTTTTAGGCTATTAATTAGGTTTCAGAGTGTTTTCATCTCATATCTTTTGTTCTTGCTTTGGAGATTGAGAGATATTTATTGGGGTTGATATGTTACTATGTAACCTTTGAGAGAAGGATTTTGAACCCCTTTATTGTTAGCTATTCAGTCTTTGGTTTTCTATTCATGATGTGTTGTTCAATCAATAATATGTATGAGTAGTTTACCTTGCTATATTTAGGGATTCTCGTTAGGGTTTTCATGCCCTGTTAGATCTCTGGTTAATTAGGATTCACAAACAATATGTTCATCACCTAAGTTTGTCTTAAAGCTAATTTTGGACTGATCTCCTAGAACTTAGATCTTAGGTTAATAAATTGACACGAGAGTGTGGTTTACTATCTGAAAGAACTTAGTGTGAGCAATTTAACTAATCACAAAGAGATTTGGCTTAGGTAAATTGTGAACAATAGAACTTAGACTTAATGCTTGTCTAGAACTCTAATATTGCAAAGAGATTTGAATCATTAGGTTGCTAGACATAGAAAACAATTGCAGCAAGAGTTGTATTGTTTAACACTTGTGTTTCTAGTTCTTGAACATGTGCTTAATTTGAATCATGATTAATTGGTGTCTGACTTTTTATGATTTTCTGAGAACTTCCCTAAGTCTAGCGCTTTTCTCCCATCAAATCTACAACTTTATTTACTTGCATTGTTTACTGCTTTTCACCATTTTCACCTGCTTAGCTTTGATAATGAACAAACATTATATTTATATTATGCGGTCCAGTGTTCAATACCCTGCGTATTACAACATCGACAATGTACACTTGCAGTACATAACTAGGGATAAACTTTGTCCTATCTGGTTTTGGCGTCGTTGCTCTGGGCATTTGTTTTTATCGATAGATTATCGTTATATATCTTTACTAAGATTTTAATTTAAGTTACTCACATATTTCTGCATTGCTTCTCTTTTTTGATGCAGGAAACTACGACCAAGAGATTTTAGTGTCGACTGACATCTCATCAGTGACGCCAGACACCGAACTCAAAATCAGATTTTGAATTTTGTGTATGCCTAATCGTGCAACTAGGAGCAATCCAGACAAGGAGCTTTTGTATTTTGAGAACCATGAGCTTTCTAGGCTAGAAAGAACGAACCAAAAGCAAAGAAACTAGAGAAAATGTATCATGCTGTGATTGTTACTGCCGATGAGAATGGTTTCTTCGTGGTCGTCAGGGTCAAGCGTACAACGAGCATGTACAGAGGTTGGACGCTGCTGGAAACATCATCCATGCACCTGTCATTGTCGCTGTTGCGGGCGCAAGGGTTAATCAACAGGGGGTGGTGAGGCGCAAGCTGTTGTGCAGGTTGTTGTAGCGCAATCAGGAATGACACTTGCAGATTACAACAGACCAGATTAGTTCTATGCGAACAGATATGCGATCAGACCTCTTGCAATTGAGAGGAATTATTTTAAGCTGAAGACGTCCTACTACACTCTTGTCGGACAGCATATGTTCCATGGACTTCCTCATAATCATCCCATGGAACACATCAAGAGATTTGAGGATCTGGTAACCAGCATGAAGCACAATGGAATCAGGTATGATTTCCTACAATGCAAGATCTATCCACATTCTCTGAGTGGGGAGGCTGCTGACTGGTTGAAGCAGGTACCAGCAGCTACTCTTACTACTTGGGATGCTATCAAGAAGGCTTTTCTGCGCAACTTCTATGATGATGACAGATCAGACAAGCTGAGAAATCAGATTACTCAGTTCAAATAGGGTCATATGGAAGCCTTTAAGGCTGCTTGGGTGCGCTTTAGAGCGTATCAGCGTGACTCCCCACACCATGGTTTTTCACAAGTTTAGCTGCTGAACATCTTCTTTAGTGGTGTGGATTGGAGATATCAAATCGCGTTGGATGCTGCCAGCAATGGAAACTTTAAAACGAGGTCTCCTGAGCAAGAAAGTGAGATAATTGAGAACTTCGTAACTAGCAATAGTATCAAGAATGCTGACATTGAGAGGAAGCAACTTGCGGGTAGCATGGATGGAGTTCAGTTTACTGAGATGTAGAAGAAGTTGGACTCTATGCACAGTCTTCTGATGAACAAGAAGCAAGTCAATTTTGCTGTAGAGTTGAGATTATGAACCAGTTGATGAGTACGAAGATAAGATGTCAACTTTTTTGGAGGAAATGGTTTTCAAGGTCAGAGGTTTGGAAATCAGCAGGGAAACATGATCTACACTATCAATGGGCAAAATAGTGCTTTGAAAAGCAATCAAAACTCTTATGGCTTTGTTCAAAAACATGCATTTCAGAATCCTTTTCAGGAAAACAACTCCTTTCAAAGGACTTATGTAGCTTCTTCTTACCAACCACATCCCGCACCAACTCATGAAAGCAGACCGGAAGCTATGATGGAGCAGGTTTTTAATGGACAGTAGAAGACTAAAGTGGATTTCAACAAGAAGATAGATGCATTATATGTTGATTTGAATGGGAAGTTCGAGTCTTTGAGCACACATGTGAAATATTTGGATACTCAGGTTGCTCAAATTGTTGGACCTTTTAAGAGGCAAGATCGATTCCATCCTGGAAGGACTGCTGCTAATCCCAAACATCAGTGTAATACCATCATGCTGAGGAGTGGAACAGAGCTGCAAACTGCTCCGAAAAAGAGGTTAAGTGCTAAAGAACTCTTGAAGTAAAAAGAGTTAGAAGAAGATGATTTCACTGAGATAAGACCAGTATCAGTCGACACCCCCATTGTGTGTCGGTCAACACATGTGGTTGAGAATGATTCTTCGAATTATCGTGACAGACATAAATTGACCGAAACCATGGGCGTACAGAGCCTGCTGCTCTGAAGCAAAACTTGTAGTGGATTCAAATCCACTGGTCAATGTCGACCGACATCACTTCGATGTCAACCGAAACCATGGGCGTACAAAGCCTGCTGCTCTGAAATTGTAGGCTGAGGCTGTGGGAAGGGTTACAAACACAAAGTACCTTTCCCTAGAAACCCAAGGAAGTCTAAATTTGAGCGTTATGAAGCTAAGTACAAAACTCAGCTGAGTAAGATCACTCTTCCAATGCCTATGATGGATGTTATCAAGACTACTCCGGTTTTCAAGAGAGGCTTCAAACATATGACGACTTCTGATATGGGTGATGAGGAATGTGTGATGATGATCAGTGAAGTCTGTAGTGATGTCATCCATAAACATATTCCAAAGAAACTAAAGGACCCATGAAGCTTTGTCTTGGACTGTTCTATCTTCAGAGACATGTTTGAGAGATCGTTGGGTGATATAGGATTACGCGTCAATTTGTTGCCTTATTCAGTTGCTCAGCAGATGGGGATGACATACTTCACACCTACTAGGATCTCTCTGATCCTAGCTGATCGTTCCATCAGGATTCCATAGGGTCTATTGGAGGATGTACCAGTGAAAATTGGTGGATGTGTAATTCCTACCAAATTTGTGGTTATGAAGTACAATGATGAGCCTAAGAATCCTCTTATCTTGGGTAGAACGTTCTTATCTACAATTGGTGCTATCATTGATGTGAAGCAAGAGAAGATTGGTCTGAATATGGGTGATCTGGTGATGTATTTTGACATGGACAAGCCGATGAGGCAGCCCATTATCAATGGGCAAACCTTCTATGTGGATATATTGGACAATCTTTCTTCAGAGATCTTTCATGAAATATACCTTGCAGACCTTTGGAGCGAGCATTGATGGGTACAACACAGGATTTGGAGGGTCATGATAGAATGACTACTGAGTATGTCAGACTAATGGACGCTAGTGAGCAGGCGATGCAGTTGGTAGCTCAGAAGGATCTGGTTTGCACTTCACAGAAAGATGCAACACTTGGTGATCTGAGCGAGGAAAAGGCTCCCAATATTGAGCTCAAACAACTCCTTGCAGGCCTCAAATATGCATTTCAAGGTCAGAATTCTACTTACCCTATTATTGTTAATGCTTGTTTGAATAACGAAGAACTACCCTTGTTGCTAAGTAAGTTGTGCAAGCATCCCAAAGCTCTTGGATATTCTCTTGATGACATTGCAGGTATCTCTCCGGACTTGTGCATGCATAGGATCCATCTTGAGGATGAGTGTATCTCGTCAATTAAACATCAGAGGCGTATGAATCCTAACTTGAAAAAGGTTGTGAAGAATGTTGGGATTATCTTTCTCATTTCAGATAGTGATTGGGTCATTCCATTTCATGTGGTTCCTAAGAAAGGAGGAGTCATAGTGGTGAAGAAAGACAAGGATGAGTTGATTCCTACACCGAAGATTAATGGTCACAGGTGAAGGATTATGGCGTTTGTTCAAGGTTTAATTCTCAAATTACAACCTAACACATAATCTTAAACAGATCTAGGTTCTTGCAAAACGAATCATAAAACCAACCAAACCTGGATCATTACCTTTCAGATTGCAGCGGATAATTGATGGTAATGATGAGATCAGTTAGAACAGATGAACAACCTGCTCCTCCTTAGGTATCCACACTCTTACAAGCCGGGATGGCTGCTAGACCAAAGAGATGGATCAGATCAGAAAGAGAGAGTTAGAGAGAGAGGCAAACTCGCGGCCACAAGGAGAAAAATCGCAAGTCTTAGGGTTTCGATTTCCTCCTCTCCCATTTAAATGGGCCCAAGTCATTTGACTAATGGCTCATTAATCATTTGGGCCCAAGACACAAAATGCAGGCAAAAGCCTGCATTTTGTCTGGCCCAATTCTCTGATCCAATACAGTAAATGCCACTGCATCTTACCGTATTTATTCCATTTAACTTTTCCGTTAGCTATGGTGTGTGACCCTTCGGGATCATACAATACTGGTAATAAGTCCTAAACTTATAGATCAAGAGCGGACTCTAGCAAGCCATCATGATCACCCAGTATTTATGACTTATGTCTGATCTCGACACTTATCATACTTTCTAGAGATAGTACGGTAGATTTCAGGACATTCCCAACAATCTCCCACTTGTACTGGAATCCTACACAGGACATTCCCAACAATCTCCCGATTGTACTAGAATCCTACATTCCCTAGTCCTTTTGTCTTAATATCTCGATCTGGCATAAGGCAAAATGCGTGTCATCCTTATATAGCCAGACCATGTTCATCGGACCAGATTTGATACTGACAATTCAAACGACTTGGGCAAGTCCGTTTGGGAATGACCATTCTCTTACCAGCTATCAAATCTCCGATTGGCCTAGAGATATTACCTCCGTTAAACGGCAGGGACAAATCCCATCTTGTTCCATCACTATGAACTACACAATTCATAATACACCCAACCAAGGTCCGTATAGCTCCCAGTTACGAAACAGCGTTAGACAATGATCAAAGCGTATTACTCCATGTGCAGCCACATGCATGCGAACTCAGGTCTAAGGACTATACTCTATAGTCGTATATGAGAACCTATCATGACACAGATATTAATATCTTGTAGAGTTCTCATGAGCGGGCCATGTCCGGTCATATGCTCCCCTACATATACCTATGTGTCGACTTTGATGCCGCACATCTATGACCCCTCGAAACTTGGTCATAAGTCTCAACACAATCTAGTCTCAAGTGGTTGTTGGTGTTCCAATTCAACAACCTTCGACTATGGACACTATGATTTATGTCATTTCGTTAAATATGGGGTTTCAGGATCAAGTCTACTCATGTACTTCGATGGCCCATATATAATGACATGAATCATTTTGGAACGATTATTTATATCACAGTTAAAATAATCCAGAAATCATAGATTTCATAAACATAAAATATTATGTTTACATGAACCTTTCAAAACAACTAAGTAAAGCCCTTTACAAACTCCCACTGAAATTAAGACTACATCTTAGTTTCATTCATCCTACAGCTACAGTCCGCGACTCATGCTTAGGCCTAAGGAGTGACTTTGTTAATAGATTAGCAACGTTCTCATTCGATGAAACTTGCTTATCTACTTAACACCTCTGTCATTTATCTCACGGAATAGGTTATACCTACCCTCAAGGTGTTTGGACCTCTGATATGCAGCTAGTCTCAACTACGCTGGGAATCACATCAAGTTCAGTGATGAACTTTACTTTCCAAACAACCTCTTTCGCCGCTTTACAAGCTGCGAAATGTTCAGCTTAATTCATGGAGTCAGCAACAGTGCTTTGCACCGCCAGACAGACACAAGATATAGCCGGACTGTGACCAGGAATTATCTTTGTCTATTGGAAACTTGCCTTTCAGACTCTATCGACTTGTAGCACCTCACTTTCTCCGTAAACCAAGAACTTATCCTTAGTATTCCTCAAATACTTTAGGATATTCTTTACGGCAATCCTGTGATTCTTTACTGGATTTGACTGGTCGTTACTTGTCTTGCTTAACATTAAAGCAACATCAAAACAAGTACGTGTCATGGCATACATGATAGATCCAATTGCCGACGCATATGGAATCCTATCCATGCATTCAAGCTCAGCAGATATCGTAGGATACTGTTTCTTGCTTAACGTATTGCCATGTGACATTGGCATAAAACCCTTCTTGGATTGCTCAAAACGTGTAGGACTTTGTCAATGTAAGAATCTTGACTTTGTCCTACCAGCTCTTCTGGATCTTTATCTTTAGATCCAGAATCCAAGAACTTCGTGGCTTTACCCATGTCAATTACAAAACCAACTCCCAAGCCAGTCCTTTACCGACTGCAGTATTGGGACGTTATTTCCGAGAATCAGTATGTCATCGACATACATTATGAGAAATGCAATATCGTTCCCACTAATCTATTAGTAAACGCACAGTTCCGCTTCGTTCCTGTTCAAGTCAAAACCTTGACTACTTCAACAGAACGAAGATTCCAACTCCGATATGTTTGCTTCCATCCATGAATGGATCAATGAAGCTAACTTACACATAGTGTAATTTTCGGAGTCCAGGCTTACTTTCGCTTCTTTGAATTTCGCAGGTTCGTCGCTTTCAATGATCATCAGATCATGCGAACTTTCAATGATCATCAGGTTCAACTAATGACGAGAAATCACTCTCGGATTAGTAACTGATTCATTCAGATCTGCGAACTTCAGGCTTTACAGGTGTAGATTCTACAGAAATCTGTAAATCCATCCGCTGCTCTCCCTCAACAGGTTGAGCAGCCTCCTGTATTTCTCGAATTTCTTCGAGTTACGCTTTTACTCCCACTGTTCTTCTTGGAAAGTGACTTCCCCTCTTAGAAAACATAATGGACGTAAAAAGTAACAAGCCTTGGTTTCCCTAGGACAACCAGCGAAGTAGCACAACTACAAATACTCAGTAAAGACGAATTTGGATCATTTCCAATCCACATTTATGTGGTGTCTTTCAACTGATATTAGTGGAACTATTTCAGCGTAAACTTAGATATTACTAGAGCGTTATTCTTAAAGAATATCATGGAAGATTCGTGTGACTCATCTTTAATCATTTCTAATAAGATCTGATTCTTTCTCACAGAAATACCTCAAGGTTTTCAGGAGAATTGAGCTGTGAAACGACTTCACACTCATTCAGATGATCACACCATTAATGACTCAAGTATTCTCACTCGTGATCTAATCCAGAGTCTTAATACTTCTGTCACTCAGATTCTATACCTCATTCTGGAACTCTTTCGACCATGTCAAAGAATTCCGACTTGTGTCTCATCAAATGAACACAGTCTTACTCATTGATGTAATAAGTAGAGACAATGAAGTACAGGAAATTTTCTCTGGCATTACTGCTCATCGGACCACATACATGAGTATGTTCAATCTCCAATAAGCCTTTGGGCCGTTCTCTAGCTCGGCTAAGATGGGCCCTTTGTCTTTTGGTCCAGTAAGCAGAATTCAAGTCTCATAAGATATCCATTCAAATGAGCCCAAAAGTCCATAACTATGGGGTTTCTGAATCCGACTTACTCTTTGACCAAAACATTTATGCCAAGAAAAATCAGGTTTAATTCATCAGATTTAAACCAATTCGGTATTTATGTTACATTTAGGCACTCTTTGGTTTAATATATAAAACCCATTCCTTGAATAGGGTGCTACAATTAACATTTCATTAAGATCAAAAGAACAAAACTTGTCTTTATCAAAATGAAAAACATTCAAATTCTTTACAAGAAAATGAAAGACAACTCTGCTTAAAGCAGGTACATTGTAGCAATTATTAATACAAAACCATGCCTCAAAGGCATCTACAAGTGAAAACCCTACGGCTGAGGCAGCATCCATAGCTCCTTCCAGACATGAAGTTCCACTTGCCCTTCCTTCAACGTTCTACTGTTGCTCAGGCTCTGCATATTATTACAAATATCAGTGCCACAACCAGTATCCAATACCTATAAGGTATAACTTGAAGTAATAACATGAATACCTGAGGAAGTAGTCTCATACATCGACTTCAACTCCTCATAATCTTCCATGAATTTAATGCAATCTCTCTTCCAATGCCCAGTCTCTTTACAGTAGCAGCACTTACCAACGTAAGAGGTATCTGACTCGGGCTCAGAAGACACACGCTTGCCATGATTCAAAATCTGGACAACTTTGTCTTCACCCTTGTCAGCATTAGGTTTAGTAAACCTACCCTTCTCATTTATGAGATTGTACAGGGTACTCTTTACGTTTGGCTCAACTGTCTTGAGCATATCATGCAGTTCAGTCAACGTCTTCGTTAAGCCTTTCTTGATATAGTTCCTTACGAACTTATCATAGCTTGACGGCAGTGACTGCAGAATGATCTCAGTTGCCAATTCCTGGCTAACTGGATAATCCAGTTTCCTCAGGTTATCAATGTAACCCATCATTTTACTGACATGAGGACTTACTGGATGATCATTTGGTAGCTTGCAGCTAGTGAGAGATTTAACCAACTGGTATCTCTCCACTCTTACCTGCTCCTGAAATTTCAATTTCAGGCTGCTGATCATCTCTATTGGCGACTCCATGTTCTCATATTGCTTCAGCAAATCTGAGTCCATGGTAGCCAACATCAGACCACGCACATCTACCGCATCATTATAATGCTTATTCCAAGCATTATATACTGCATGAGAGGCATTGGACTCGATCCTCACGGGGAGAGCTCTCTCAAGGACATAGTCCTTTCTCTCCTGCCTGAGGACTAGCCTCAGGTTCCCCGACCAAGTCAAGAAATTTGATCCGTTCAGTTTGTCCATCTCAAGGACAGACCGGATCGAGAAAGTGTTTTGATTGTTTGTGCTCGTCATAGCTGAAATTTAGAGATAAAAAGAGTTTTAGTTATTTAGTTCATAAAAGAGTAATCTTAATAACTTATAAGAAAACTCGCATTGCATTCAAAATTTCTTTGTTTAACCTCATAAGAATGCAATGATTCCGAGACCCATGTTCAGCTAAAACCAAAGTGGGCCACTGGCCGTCACCCGGAATTAGCTTTACTTGGTAAGCATACACACAGCTAGTTATAACCAATAACTCTCGGTTGTGAATTGGGCCCAAGGCCCAATACACCAGATGTCTCAAGGCCCGGGACTCCCGATGGCCCAGTCAAGGAAACCAATCTCTTACAGCCAAATAATCACTAAAGTCTGGGACTCCCAATGAAATTAGTGACTATATACTACTTTACTTACGCGAAAACAGACACCTCACACTGTAAGCCATATCTGTAATCGAATAAGCGTTAAGTAGCTGACAAGATTGGAAAGACATCCAAGCTTGATATTGTTTTTGAGGATTTTTAAGTTTTATTTCCAAAAATAGAAGATTACTATTTTGGGAAACTTTCTTATTTTAGAAACTTTCTAAATTTAGTAACTTACTAAAAATAGAAATTTCTAATTTAATATTTTATAAATATTTTGGGATTGGGTCACAAATTATAGGCCCAATTCTTGGCCCAAGACCATAGAATTCCAGCTGGCCCAATAATTTGACATAACCGTCGGTTTATTAATTCTGGTCCAAGACCAAATTAATTATCAAAACCAACTGGTTATTTACTAAACCAGACCAGCTCTAAATTATTTGGTCCAACCAAATCAAACTTAGACCAGCCTTCGGTTTAGGTTAAAATTCAATTTTTGAATTTGAATCCGGTTTAACCAGAAATTAAATAATACCAATTGTATTAAACAATTTCCAGCAAACCGCGATTTGGGTTAACCGCTTGAACCACCAATTAAATTGGATCGGTTCAATTAAATCCAAAATCGGGAAGAAACACCTAGTGTTTTAGCCAATTTGATTTAACTTGCGGTTTAAGGCTTTAAACACACGATTAACCGCCAATTAAATGGACCGGTTTAATCGGTGTGGTTTGGGCAACGAACCGCGAAGCTCGGTTTAACCGATTGACTATTCGCGGGACGTAATATTTAACGGGCCAAACGATCGGATCCATGATCGGATCATGGACCCACGATCCAATCCGGCCCATTAACGCATGATCCGTTACACGGCCTCACGATCAATTGATCGATCTCGGCCCAAACGATCACACGGCCTATGATCACGATTGCCGCTTGGTGCGTGATCCATGATCGACCGAAAACCGTGGGACTAACGGTTCGGCTCTCACGATCGTGATCACACCACCAACGATCCAAGCTCCACGATGATTGATCAAGCGAATTGTGATAGGCCACAAAACACATGATCGATCGATCCTACTTGCGATACAATCAATCGTCGGCTATCGAGCATCAAGGCCGATTCGCTTATGGACATGATCGCATAGAACATGCGATAGGCTCATGTGCATCGATCAATTGCATCCATCACACGATCACGTGATCCATATGCGATTAGGGCAATAAGGTTTTAATCAATTTTTATTCCTTAATTGATTCAAAAACCATTAAAATCATATGATCCAAATTACAAGAAACTAATGACCTGGCTCTGATACCACTGAAGGATTATGGCGTTTGTTCAAGGTTTAATTCCCAAATTACAACCTAACACATAATCTTAAACAGATCTAGGTTCTTGCAAAACGAATCATAAAACCAACCAAACCTGGATCATTACCTTTCAGATTGCAGCGGATAATTGATGGTAATGATGAGATCAGTTAGAACAGATGAACAACCTGCTCCTCCTTCGGTATCCACACTCTTACAAGCCGGGATGGCTGCTAGACCAAAGAGATGGATCAGATCAGAAAGAGAGAGTTAGAGAGAGAGGCAAACTCGCGGCCACAAGGAGAAAAATCGCAAGCCTTAGGGTTTCGATTTCCTCCTCTCCCATTTAAATGGGCCCAAGTCATTTGACTAATGGCTCATTAATCATTTGGGCCCAAGACACAAAATGCAGGCAAAAGCCTGCATTTTGTCTGGCCCAATTCTCTGATCCAATACAGTAAATGCCACTGCATCTTACCGTATTTATTCCATTTAACTTTCCCGTTAGCTATGGTGTGTGACCCTTCGGGATCATACAATACTGGTAATAAGTCCTAAACTTATAGATCAAGAGCGGACTCTAGCAAGCCATCATGATCACCCAGTATTTATGACTTATGTCTGATCTCGACACTTATCATACTTTCTAGAGATAGTACGGTAGATTTCAGGACATTCCCAACAACAGGATGTGTATCAATTACAAGAAGCTGAATGCAGCTACCAGGAAATATCATTTTCCTCTACCTTTCATTGATCAGATGCTGGAAAAGTTAGTGAATCATTCATACTATTGTTTCTTTGATGGGTATTATGGCTTCTTTCAGATTCCCATTCACTCGGATGATCAGGACAAGACTACTTTTACTTGTTCCTATGGTACTTTTGCTTATTGCAGAATGCATGTAATGCTCTTGCGACCTTCCAGAGATGCGTGATGTTTATATTCACATACATTATTTAGGACTTCATGGAGATCTTTATGGGTGATTTATCTGTCTATGGACCGTCCTACCACGCTTGTCTGGATAATCTATGTTAGGTGCTTGCTAGATGTGAGGAAAAGCACCTTTATGAATTGGGAGAAGTGTCATTTCATGGTCAGAAATGGCATTATACTTGGGCACAAACTATCTGAGGCAAGGATTGAGGTTGATCGAGCCAAGATCGAGGTGATGATAGGGCTGTAGGCGCAATATTTTGCTTAAGGCTGTGAGGAGTTTTCTTGGGCATGTTGGATTTTACATGAGGTTTATCAAAGATTTCAGTAAGATAGTTCGACCCCTCACTGCACTTCTCTGCAAATATGTGAAGTTTGAGTTCACAGAGGAGTGTCATTATGCATTCCAGGAACTGAAACAGGCTTTGATTTCTGCTCCACTTGTGCAACCTCCAGACTGGGAATTCTGGGAATTGCCTTTCGAGGTAATGTATGATGCTAGTGACTTTACAGTAGGATTTGTACATGGTCAGAGAAAGGATAAGTAGCTTCATGCTATCTACTATGCAAGTATAACGCTTGATGATGCGCAGAGGAACTATGAAACAACTAAAAAGGAGTTGCTGGCTGTTTTTTTGTTTTTTTGCTTTTGAGAAGTTTTGCTTATATCTGACTGGATCCAAGGTGATTGTGTATACGGACCATTATTAACTAAAATACTTGATGCATAAAAAGGATGTTAAGCCGAGATTGCTGCGATGGATTCTGCTTCTTCAGGAGTTTGATATTGAAGTAAAGGACAAGAAAGGAGTGGAAAACGGTGTTGCTGATTATCTCACAGATCAGGATTGATGAGGACGTTCTTATAGATGATTTTCTTCCTGAGGAGAACTTCTACTTGATTGAAACAGGTCTGTAAACGGAGTATGCTGAAAACCTACAATATGCACGAGTTACAAGTGCTCAGCTGTTTATCTCGTAGTGTGATGTCTGTCAGAGGATAGGGAAGCTAAGAAAGAGACATGAGATGCCACAGATGTTCATCTTGGAACATACGCAAGTCTTCGATTTCTGGGGCATCAATTTCATGGGTCTATTCCCAGCCATATTCATACGGGAATAAGTATATCTTGGTTGTTGTGGACTACGTCTCTAAGTAGGTTGAAGAAATTGCTAGTCCAACCAATGATTCATCGGTTAAGCCATTTAAGACTATCATCTTCCCTAGATTTGGAGTGCCTTGGATTGTGATAAGTGATGATGGTTCTCACTTCATCAGCAAAGTCTTCGAGAAGCTGCTAAAGAAGTATGGTGTCAAGCATCATGTGGCCAATGCATATCATCCTCAGAGTAGTGGATAGGTTGAGGTCTCTAAGAGACAGATCAAGGAGACGCTGGACAAGACAGTGGAAAAGACTATGAAGATTGGTCTACTAAGCTGGATGCCGCATTATGGGCCTACAAGATTACGTTTAAGACGCCACTTGGGACTACACCATTTCATCTCCTCTATGGGAAAGCTTCTCACCTTCTAGTTTCGCTTGAGCTTAAGGCATCATGGGCTGTCAAGAAGATGAACATCGACCTAAAAGCTGCTGCAGAAAGGCGTTTGATATAGCTAAATGAGTTGGATGAGATTCGCTACTATGCGTATGAGAACTCAAAGATGTACAAGGAGCGTACAAAGGCGTGTCATGATAAGAAGATCATATCACGCCACTTCGAACCGAATGACTAGGTACTTATGTATAACTCACGTTTACAATTGTTTCCTATAAAATTGTGTTCTCGTTGGTCAGGTCCCTTCACCATCAAGGAAGTCGTACCATACGGTGATGTTGTCCTAGTGAATTCAAAAGGTGAGCAGTTCATTGTCAATGGACAAAGGGTGAAACAATATTGAGAAAAAGCATAGATTCCAGAAGGAGACATTGTACCTCTAGATGATGCACCCGCAGCCTAATTGAAGTTCTGTCAAGCTAGTGACGAAAAACGAGCGATTGGTGGGAGGCAACCCACTGATAAGCTGTAAATATTAGGACTTATTCGTTTTTCTTTTTGGGATTTTGGTTTTCCTTTGTTTTTGTGTCGATTTTCATAGGACCAGAACTAGTCAGAACTGAGAATTGATCGACATCTACCTGATGTCGGTCGACACTGACATCGAGTTTTTCGAGCACGTCCCGAAATCAACCAAGGTCGACATCCATAGCTCGATTTGGGGTTTAGGCATATAAGTGTCGGACTACATCCCATTGATGTCGGTCGACATCGTTACAATTGAAGTAAGTTTTCTTTAAATCCGCGACAGACTTCATCTTCCCCACAAATTTTCCAAGTCGCGAAAAATCGCCTAACCCATTCAATTTTTTGCCCTCAATCCATTTCCACTCTCTGTTTCAACGATCTGCAAATGTTTGGTTTCGAAATAACCCTATTTCAGTTTCGACCCTAAGGTAAAAAGCTTCTATTTTACCTCCAATAGCTCGTTTTGATTCAAGAATCTTCCATATTTAGGTTGTGCTAGAGGTAATATAGGGTTCCTATATGATTTTCATGGTTGATTATTAAGTTCCAAAAATTTCTCGATTTGATGATGAACTTGATCGTTAGTTGATTCTAATGAGCTTTCGGACAAAAATGGGATGGAATGTGATTGTTTAGGATGTTGTGGTCGATTGTATATGCTAAATTTTATGAATTTTGGACGTTTTGAAATCTGTGATTTTTTTTCTAATTTTTCGACTTGTCTGTTTATCTTGCAGATGACTTTGAGATACGTTCCCAAGCAACCAAAGAGGAGTACCACAGCAGCTTCTGGTTCAGGTTCTGCATAGCCACCAGCCGATACCGTAGACATGGCTCCTATCCAAAACCCACAGAATCGCACTCCTTGTCCAAGGTGTGTAAACACCAAGATTCCATATCATCGGGTATGGGAGAATGATCTCGATATTGAGTATAAGAGACACACATGTGTCTACAGATATATCTCGGAGGAGTGGGATGACTATGACTCCTTGTACTACAACGCTTGGATGGGCGTAAAGATCATTCCCACTCGGTTTTATGACATCACAACCATGAAGAGGATAGGGATTCATGAGGACATTATGCGCATCCTAATGAGGATTGTCTTGGGTACCATATGTACCAAGCAGTACGATATGCATGAAAATATGGTCAGGAAGTTCATAGATATTGTCAGAGTCTACTACAACAACGAGATTGTCTATATGGCATCAGAAGGCATTCATGACTAAGGATCTCAGATACAAGCTCTTCATTCCTGAGTTGTGTGATATTTATGAGTTCGACAGGAATCGACAGAGAGTGACGTTTCATGAGCAGTGGCCTGATGCGCAGATGTTTTTGTCTCACTACGGTAGTGGGATCTACAACTCACAAAAGACTAGACGGACTACAGTGACATCCAGTTCTGAAATATCTTGCACTTCTGTTGGCTAATAACATATTGTGCAAGATGGAACCTAGCATGATGAGGGTTTCTGAGCTGATGATGTTGTACTTTGCCATTGGGAGGCGGATATGGCGCATGATGTGAACATGGGAGCTGTGTTTACACATCACTTGGTCACTCTTGAGACCAAGCCTTTTACTGGGAAGGGTGAGAAGACGGAGTCTATTGGGATTCTCTGGACTCCGATCTTAGACCACTTCGGGATTGACAAGAGCTCCAATAAGGTGTGCTTGAAGAGATCTACAAAGGATTTATTGTACTTGAAGAGTGCTACCTGGCTTAAGGGGGACCTGAGTAAAGGGGAGCTGATGTGAAACTTCATTGATTCATCTGGCCTAAGGGGGACATGAGTAAAAGGAAGTTGATGTGGAACTTCACTGAACTTCACTGGTTCTATTTTCTTTTAAGTATTTGAGTCCTTTTTATGTATTTTCGTGAGTCAGTCTGTTAGTCCTTTTAGTTTGGAACTTGGGATTTATGAGTTTATGCTATGTATTGTTGCTTCTAATATTGCATTTGTCTGATCTAACACAGCCAATAGGTGACGGTTTTGAGTGAAACTCACTAACTTGAACATTGCACGTTTGTTGGTCTGGGTGTGACCACATAACCATAGTGTCGCTCGACACTAAGTTAGTGTCGGTTTACACCCATTACGATCATATGTACTGATTTTGACTCAGTTATCCCGATGTTCCAATTTGATTTCAGCCAATCCCAAGCTGCAACTAAATTGAGGCTAGTGCGGTTTAAATGTGGGGGAGGTGGTTGCTAACGACGTGTTCTGTTTTCTTAGAGTCAGTCCTTTTTTGTGTCGTTTCATTTTTTCAAAATTTGTATGAAACTACGATTTTTTGAGGAGCCTTTTGCATTCACAAGAACCTAAGTAACCATTAGGTAGCTTGCAGCAGATCTATGACTATTAAAAACCACACACTGATTAACCTACCAAGGACACCCATATCACCTCAGGTATTCATAGGATCCATTATTGACTTCACCCCTAATCTAACTTGAATTTTATCATCAGAGGCTTGGTATACAATGGATCAGATTCCTTTTTCAGTCCTGAAACACCTGTAAATCTGCCTGAGTACGGTTCTCTTTTATCTTCCCTTCAAGCTAAAAAATATTCATATATATATATATATATATATATAAATTAGTAGCTTCGAAGTGAACACGGAAGTGATAGAGACCCCTATTTTCTCATGTGGTTAATTGAAACATGTCCAAAGTGTTACCCCGAATAAAAAGGGAAGAGCAGCTGATAAAAAAACGATACCTAATGGGAAAAATTAGCTGCTGAAGTGAGAAAGGGGAGAGGAAAGGAACCAGAATGTGATAGTCCATGAATAGGATATTTACTAAGTAATACTCGATGTGTACTCTGATCGACACCCCTTGGTAAGACTACATCTAATTGTTTACAGAAGTCTGTTTGGTGCGTTTGAATGTCTTGATTTGATTGTGGAGTTTACTTGGGACAGTTGCTAAGGGTGGGGGAAGTATATTGTGGTCTTGATCTATGCAGGCATGTTTTCATGTAGCTTACTAAGGTGAATGTGAATGTGATGTTCTTAGGACGAACTGAGTTTTTGTATTTCCAAACTTTTTTCTCTGATACTGGATTTCTGTTTGCTCGAGGGCCAGCAAAAGTTAAGTGTGGGGGGGGGGGGGAGTTGATATATTATTGTGTTTCAAGGTTTTTAACCAATATATGTGTCTATATATAATGTCTTTTATCTGGTATTTTGAGTCTATAGATTCTTTTACAGGTTAACACGGAATGGAACAAAATTAGAAGTTTTGGAGCATTTCTGGAGTACTCTGCAAGAAGTCAAAGTTGGAGCCGTATTCAGAAATAAGTGTCGCCCGACACCACCTAGGTGTCGGTCGACATCGAACCCCAGCAAGACTTATGCGCGAGATTGAAAGACATCTTTTGAAGAATTCCAAAAGATTCCAGATGTTTTACTATTTTTAATTAAGCTCTTGAACATGTTTTAGGCTACTAATTAGATTTTGGAGTGTTTTCATGCTCTGTTAGATCTCTGGTTAATTAGGATTCATAATCAATTTGTTCATCACATAAGTTAGTCTTAAAGCTAATTATGGACTGATCCCCTAGAACTTAGATCTTATGTTAATAAATTGGCATGTGGTTTATAATATGAAAGAACTTAGTGTGAGCAATTTAACTAAAGAGATTTTGTTGGGAATGTCCTGAAATCTACTGTACTATCTCTAGAAAGTATGATAAATGTCGAGATCAGACATAAGTCATAAATACTGGGTGATCATGATGACTTGCTAGAGCCCGCTCATGATCTATAAGTTTAGGACTTATTACCAGTATTGTATGATCCCGAAGGGTCATACACCATAGCTAACGGGAAAGTTAAGATGGAATTAATACGTAAGATGCTGAGGCATTTACTGTATTTGTACAGAGAGTTGGGCAGACAACAAATGGGCATTTGTCTGATTTGTGTCTTGGGCCCAAAAGTCTAATGGACCATTAGTTTAATTAATTAAACTTGGGCCCATTAGTGAGTTAATTAATTGCAACATTTGGGTAATGAAACCCTAATGGCTTCTTGGCGATTTGGAAGAGCAGCCGCAGGCTCTCTCTCCTCTCTCTCTCTCTCTCTCTCTCTGGTTGAATTCCATCCGGTCTAGCAGCCATCCGTGCTTGTAAGCGTGTGGATACCAAGGAGGAACAGGTATTCATCTGTTCGTTGATCTCGTCATTACCACCAAATTCCGCTGCAAAGGTAATGTCCAGGTTTGTTTTATGATTCGATTACAAGAACCTAGATCCTTGTTCAAGATTATGCGTTAGGTTGCAATCTGAGAATTGAACCACAAAAACTCATAATCCTTCAGTGGTATCAGAGCCAGGTTCATTAGATTCTTGTAATTTGGACCATAATGATTGTTTAATGGTTTGTTGAATCAATTTAATGAATAAAAATTGATTAAATCGTTAAAACCCTAATCGAATTTCTCATTATGGTCTCGGATCATTGGAGATGTCAAGTTGCCATTGTTTTGCGTGAGCTGCTAGGTTCAAAATTAGGGCCGGCGATCGCATTTCATGATCATGATGTTATGGTCTCGGTCGAATGAGAGGAGAGATGCGATCGATCCCTTGTCTCTCAAGTAAGCCGAGAGCCAATCGCGACGTAGGGTTCACGGATCCAATCGGCCGTGATGTTCCGTGTGATCGATGGCCTTCGATCGCTTAGCCGAGAGATCATGGGCCGTTGATTGCTAAGTCTCGGATCAAGGATCATGGCATGATCGCTTAATTCATGGATCGATCGATCGTTGGCATCGATCGTATGCATAGCATGATCGAGTGTGCATGGATGATCGACGATCGTGGGAAGCGAGGCCGTATGATCGATTGTACAATCCTGTCCCGATGGCATGATTGATCGATAATGGGCCGAGTGTTGCCGTGATCCACAAGTGATCGAGAGCCAACCGTATGATCATTTGGGCCGAGATCGATCAATCGATCGTGAGGCCGGTGGACGGATCATGCGTGATGGGCCGAGTTGGATCGTGGGTCCATGATCTGATCATGGATCCTATCGTTTGGCCCGTTAAAATTTTACGTCCCGCGAATAGTCAATCGGTTAAACCGAGCTTCGCGGTTCGTTGCCCAATCCGCACCGATTTAACCGGTCCAATTTAATTGGCGGTTAATCGTGTGTTTAAAGCCTTAAACCGCAAGTTAGGTCAAATTGGCTAAAACACTAGGTGTTTCTTCCCGGTTTTGGACTTAACTGAACCGATCCAATTTAATTGGTGGTTCAAGCGGTTAACCCAAATCGCGGTTTGCTGGAAATTATTTAATACAATTGGTATTATTTAATTTCTGGTTAAACCGGATTGAAATTCAAAATTGAATTTTAACCTAAACCGAAAGCTGGTCTAAGTTTGATTTGGTTGGACCAAATAATTTAGAGCTGGTCTGGTTTAGTAAATAACCGATGGTTTTGATAGTTAATTTGGTCTTGGACCAGAATTAATAAACCGACTCGGTTATGTCAAATTATTGGGCCAACTGGAATTCTATGGTCTTGGGCCAAGAATTGGGCCTATAATTTGTGACCCAATCCCAAAATATTTATAAAATATTAAATTAGAAATTTCTATTTTTAGTATGTTACTAAATTTAGAAAGTTTCTAAAATAAGTAAGTTTCCCAAAATAGTAATCTTCTATTTTTGGAAATAAAACTGAAAATCCTCAAAAACAATATCAAGCTTGGATGTCTTTCCAATCTTTTCAGCTACTTAACGCTTATTCGATTACAGATATGGCTTACAGTGTGAGGTGTCTGTTTTCGCGTAAGTAAAGTAGTATATAGTCACTAATTTCATTGGGAGTCCCAGACTTTAGTGATTATTTGGCTGTAAGAGATTGGTTTCCTTGACTGGGCCATCGGGAGTCCCGGGCCTTGAGACATCTGGTGTATTGGGCCTTGGGCCCAATTCACAACCGAGAGTTATATGAGATATAACTAGCTGTGTGTATGCTTACCAAGTAAAGCTACTTCTGGGTGACGGCCAGTGGCCCACTTTGGATTTAGCTGAACATGGGTCTCGGAATCATTGCATTCTTATGAGGTTAAACAAAGAAATTTTGAATGCAATGCGAGTCTTCTTATAAGTTATTAAGATTACTCTTTTATGAACTAAATAACTAAAACTCTATTTATCTATAAATTTCAGCTATGATGAGCACAAACAATCAAAACACTTTCTCGATCCGGTATGTCCTTGAGATGGACAAACTGAACGGATCAAATTTCTTGACTTGGTCGCGGAACCTGAGGCTAGTTCTCAGGCATGAGAGAAAGGACTATGTCTTTGAGAAAGCTCTCCCCGAGAGGATCGGATCCAAGGCCTGTCATGCAGTACGTAATGCTTGGAATAAGCATTATGATGATGCGGTAGATGTGCGTGGTCTGATATTGGCTACCATGGACTCAGATTTGCGGAAGCAATATGAGAACATGGAGTCGCCAATAGAGATGATCAGCAGCCTGAAATTGAGATTTCAGGAGCAGGTAAGAGTGGAGAGATACCAGTTGGTTAAATCTCTCACTAGCTGCAAGCTACCGAATGATCATCCAGTAAGTCCTCATATCAGTAAAATGATGGGTTACATTGATAACCTGAGGAAACTGGATTATCCAGTTAGCCAAGAATTGGCAACTGAGATCATTCTGCAGTCACTGCCGTCAAGCTATGATAAGTTCAGAAGGAACTATATCAAGAAAGGCTTAACGAAGACGCTGACTGAACTGCATGATATGCTCAAGACAGTTGAGCCAAACGTGAAGAGTACCCTGTACAATCTCATGAAGGAGAAGGGTAGGTTTACTAAACCTAATGCTGACAAGGGTAAAGACAAAGTTGTCCAGATTTTGAATCATGGCAAGCGTGTGTCTTCTGAGCTCGAGTCAGATACCTCTTACGTTGGTAAGTGCTGCTACTGTAAAGAGACTGGGCATTGGAAAAGAGATTGCATTAAATTCATGGAAGATTATGAGGAGTTGAAGTTGATGTATGAAACTACTTCCTCAGGTATTCATGTTATTACTTCAAGTTATACCTTATAGGTATTGGATACTGGTTGCGGCACTGATATTTGTTATAATATGCAGAGCCTGAGCAACAGTAGAACGTTGAAGGAAGGGCAAGTGGAACTGCGTGTCTGGAAGGAGCTTGGGATGCTGCCTCAGCCGTAGGGTTTTCACTTGTAGATGCCTTTGAGGCTTGGTTTTGTATTAAGTAATTGCTACAATGTACCTGCTTTACGCAGAGTTGTCTTTCATTTTCTTGTAAAGAATTTGAATGTTTTTCATTTTGATAAAGACAAGTTTTGTTCTTTTGATCTTAATGAAATATTAATTGTAGCACCCTATTCAAGGAATGGGTTTTATATCTTAAACCAAAGAGTGCCTAAATGTAACATAAATACCGAACTGGTTTAAATCTGATGAATTAAACCGAATGTTTCTTGGCATAAATGTTTTGGTCACAAAGAGTAAGTCAGATTCAGAAACCCCATAGTTATGGACTTTTGGGCTCATTTGAATGGATATCTTATGAGACTTGAATTCTGCTTACTGGACCAAAACACCAAGGGCCCATCTTAGCCGAGCTAGAGAAAAGCCCAAAGGCTTATTAGACATTGGACATACTCATGTATGTGGTCCGATGAGCAGTAATGCCAGAGAAAATTTCTTGTACTTCATTGTCTCTACTGATTACTTCAGTGAGTATGACTGTGTTCATTTGATGAGACACAAGTCGGAATTCTTTGACATGGTCGAAAGAGTTCCAGAATGAGGTATAGAATCAAAGTGACAGAAGTATTGAGACTCTGGATTAGATCAAGAGTGAGAATACTTAAGTCATTGATGGTGTGATCATCTGAATGAGTGTGAAGTCGTTTCACAGCTCATTTCTCCTGAAAACCTTGAGGTGTTTCTGTGAGAAAGAATCAGATCTTATTAGAAATGATTAAAGATGAGTCGCACGAATCTTCCATGATATTCTTTAAGAATAACGCTCTAGAAATATCTAAGTTTACGCTGAAATAGTTCCACCAATATCAGTTGAAAGACACCACATAAATGTGGACTGGAATCGATCCAAATTCGTCTTTACTGAGTATTTGTAGTTGTGCTACTTCGCTGGTTGTCCTAGGGAAACCAAGGCTTGTTACCTTTTGCGTCCATTCTGTTTTCTAAGAAGGGAAGTTACTTTCCAAGAAGAACAGTGGGAGTAAAAGTATAACTCGAAGAAATTCGAGAAATACAGATGGCTGCTCAACCTGTTGAGGGAGAGCAGCGGATGGATTTACAGATTTCTGTAGAATCTACACCTGTAGAGCCTGAAGTTCGCAGATCTGAATGAATCAGTCACTAATCCGAGAGTGATTTCTCGTCATTAGTTGAACCTGATAATCATTGAAAGTTCACATGATCTGATGATCATTGAAAGTGACGAACCTGCGAAATTCAAAGAAGCGAAAGTGAGCCAGGACTCCGAAAAAATTACACTATGTGTAAGTTAGCTTCATTGATCCATTCATGGATGGAAGCAAACATATCGGAGTTGGAATCGTCGTTCTGTTGAAGTAGTCAAAGTTTTGACTTGAACATGAACGAAGTGGAACTGTGCGTTTACTAATAGATAAGTGGGAGCGATGTTGCATTTCTCATAGTGTATGTCGATGACATACTGATTCTCGGAAATAACGTCCCAATGCTGCAGTCGGTAAAGGACTGGATTGGGAGTTGGTTTTGTGATTGACATGGGTAAAGCCACGTATGTTCTTGGATTTTGGATCTAAAGATAAAGATCCAAAAGAGCTAGTAGGACAAAGTCAGGATTCTTAAATTGACAAAGTCCTATACGTAATCAGCAATCCAAGAAGGGTTTTATGTCAATGTCACATGGCAATACGTTAAGCAAGAAGCAGTGTCCTACGATAACTGCTGAGCTTGAATGCATGGATAGGATTCCATATGCGTCGGCAATTGGATCTATCATGTATGCCATGACACGTACTTGTTTTGATGTTGCTTTAATGTTAAGCAAGACAAGTAAAGACCAGTCAAATCCAGCAAAGAATCACTGGATTGCCGTAAAGAATATCCTAAAGTATTTGAGAAATACTAAGGATAAGTTCTTGATTTACGGAGAAAGTGAAGTGCTAAAAGTCGGTAGAGTCTGAAAGGCAAGTTTCCAATAGACAAAGATAATTCCTGGTCACAGTCCGGCTATATCTTGTGTCTGTCTGGCGGTGCAAGGCACTGTTGCTGACTCCATGACTTAAGCTGAACATTTCGCAGCTTGAGAAGCAGCGAAAGAGGTTGTTTGGAAAGAAAGAGTTCATTACTGAACTTGATGTGATTCCCAGCATAGATGAGACTAGCTGCACATCAGAGGTCCAAACACCTTGAGGGTAGGTATAACCTATTCCGTGAGATAAATGACAGAGGTGTTAAGTAGATCAGCAAGTTTCATCGAATGAGAACGTTGCCAATCTATTAACGAAGCCACTCCTTAGGCCTAAGCATGAGTCGCGGACTGTAGCTGTAGGATGAATGAAACTAAGATGTAGTCTTAATTTCAGTGGGAGTTTGTAAAGGGCTTTACTTAGTTGTTTTGAAAGGTTCATGTAAACATAATATTTTATGTTTATGAAATCTATGATTTCTGGATTATTTTAACTGTGATATAAATAATCGTTCCAATATGATTCATGTCATTATATATGGGCCATCGAAGTACATGAGTAGACTTGATCCTGAAACCCCATATTTAACGAAATGACATAAATCATAGTGTCCATAGTCGAAGGTTGTTGAATTGGAACACCAACAACCACTTGAGACTAGATTGTGTTGAGACTTATGACCAAGATTCGAGGGGTCATAGATGCGCGGCATCAAAGTCGACACATAGGTATATGTAGGGGAGCATATGACCGGACATGGCCCGCTGATGAGAACTCTACAAGATATTAATATCTGTGTCATGAGAGGTTCTCATATACGACTATAGAGTATAGTCCTTAGACCTGAGTTCGCATGCATGTGGCTGCACATGAAGTGATGCGCTTTGATCATTGTCTAACGTTGTTTCGTAACTGGGAGCTATACGGACCTTGGTTGGGTGTATTATGAATTGTGTAGTTCATAGTGATGGAACAAGATGGGATTTGTCCCTGCCGTTTAACGGAGGTAATATCTCTAGGCCAATCGGAGACTTGATAGCTGGTAAGAGAGTGGCCACTCCCAAACGGACTTGCCCAAGTCGTTTGCATTGTCAGTATCAAATCTGGTCCGATGAACATGGTCTGGCTATATAAGGATGACACGCATCTTGCCTTATGCCAGATCGAGATATTGAGACAAAAGGATTAGGGAATGTAGGATTCCAGTACAAGTGGGAGATTGTTGGGAATGTCCTGAAATCTACTGTACTATCTCTAGAAAGTATGATAAATGTCGAGATCAGACATAAGTCATAAATACTGGGTGATCATGATGACTTGCTAGAGCCCGCTCATGATCTATAAGTTTAGGACTTATTACCAGTATTGTATGATCCCGAAGGGTCACACACCATAGCTAACGGGAAAGTTAAGATGGAATTAATACGTAAGATGTTGAAGCATTTACTGTATTTGTACAGAGAGTTGGGCAGACAACAAATGGGCTTTTGTCTGATTTGTGTCTTGGGCCCAAAAGTCTAATGGACCATTAGTTTAATTAATTAAACTTGGGCCCATTAGTGAGTTAATTAATTGCAACATTTGGGTTATGAAACCCTAATGGCTTCTTGGTGATTTGGAAGAGTAGCCGCAGGCTCTCTCTCCTCTCTCTCTCTCTCTCTGGTTGAATTCCATCCGGTCTAGCAGCCATCCGTGCTTGTAAGCGTGTGGATACCAAGGAGGAACAGGTATTCATCTGTTCGTTGATCTCGTCATTACCACCAAATTCCGCTGCAAAGGTAATGTCCAGGTTTGTTTTATGATTCGATTACAAGAACCTAGATCCTTGTTCAAGATTATGCGTTAGGTTGCAATCTGAGAATTGAACCACAAAAACTCATAATCCTTCAGATTTAACTTAGGTAAATTGTGAACGCAAGAACTTAGACTTAGTGCTTGTCTAGAACTCTAAGATTGCAAATAGATTTGAATCTTTAGGTTGCTAGACATCGAATACAATTGCAGAGAGAGTTAAATTGTTTTACACATGTGTTTCTAGTTCTTGAACATGTGCTTAATCTGAATCATGATTAAGTGGTGTCGGACTTTGTATGATTTCCTGAGAACTTCCTTAAGTCAGGCGCTTTTCTCCCATCGAATCTACAACTTTATTTACTTGCATTGTTTATTGCTTTTCACCATTTTCACCTAGTATTGATAACGAACGAATATATATTGATATTATGTGGTCCATTGTTCAATACCATGAGTATTACAACATCGACATTTTACACTTGCAGTAGATAACTATGGATAAATTTTGACCTATTAACAACTCATGTAAGCGGTACATGTTGAAAAGTTGTGTATCATGGAAGCGAGGTAAACGAAGTGGAGGATGAATCGTTTCGAGCCTTTGACTCAAACAAGACCGTCTCTGTCTTTTGTATCTAGCAAACCATTCTCGTTTGGCCTGCACGGGTTCGGCCAGTCATGTTCTTGTTTGATTGTTGGTCGGTCAGCTAGTCGGTCTTCGTATAAACTGGAGGGGGCGTTACATTGTTCATTTGTCCATGAGCTCTTATAGTCTCTTATTCATGTGTTCTTTGTCCATGGATTCCTCATCATGTAGACGCTTGGCTAAATGCTATCAATCGAAAGCGTCTACCATGTGATATGATCGTGGTAGTGTCCATGAATAGCTGACAATGTGGACACCTAGTCTACATTGTCTACCGGAGTCTTCTGAATTAAGTCTGATTTTTTTTTTGAATTACGGTACCTCAACCGATTATATCTCCATTGCGATGGTCCCCGTGGATGAAAACCTCACAGTCGTCATCCCATCCACCATTGAAAACTTGAGGGGTGAAAAAAAATGGTAAAGTTGAAGAGAGGATGCAGAGAGAATAAAAGAAATAAAAATAAATACAAAAAATAGGGTGTAATTTTCCACTTAATGAAATGGAGGCATTTTCGTCTCCACAGTCACTTTGCAAAGTAAAAAAGATAAAAGATTGCAAACAAACATTAAAAAAATACTGAACTGCAATTAAAAAATGTAAAATATATACCCAGTACAATTTCCCTAGATAATAGCCACAACAACAATTAGGTGAATTGCACTGGTTGTATCATTTTATCTTTTTCCTTGCAAATTAGTATCTTTTGATGTTTAAATACAATTTTGTATTTTTTTGTCAGAATAAATTGATTGTAGAGATGAAAATGACCCTATGTTACATAAAATGACTAGTTACTCAACCTCCTAACTAGATATTCCAATGATTTCATGTTTTACGATGCCTTACTTGTTTTTATGGTAAAGAGTATTTTATTTTTAGATAAGTAAAAAAAAATTGTCATCGTCTGTCCTCCATTCTCGACCGACGAGAGCAATAGTTATTTTCCGTTTGGGGTTTTTTCCTTCCCCTTCTTTTCCTAAGGTAAGACTCCAATACTCCAAGTTTTATTATTGACCGGTTTTGCAGACGAAAATCTCTAGCAATACTTCTTGCTCTAATAGACATTGGCAGACGAAAAACTACCAATTATATCGTACAAAACGGATCGTTACCCAGGAGGCCGGTTGAATATATATTCAAAACTGGAGATTCTAAACAAAGTGTGGAAGAAGATTAGGTCTACACCCGAGTGGGAGATCATTCAAGATTCCAGTTTTGAAGAGTTGATTAAGCTTCAAGTCAAACCGAGTTCAATTTCTTGGAAATGACTCATGGCCTATTGGGGAGGCAACTAATAACGAAAAAAAGATATGAGCTGACTTCAGTTTTTGCAGGGAAGCCTCTGCGATTCTCGCTAGTAGAGTTTGGATTGATAACAAGGTTAAATTGTTGTTAGTGGCCAGAACCAAAAGAGATTGGGAAGAAAAAGATAACTCCTGAAGGATCCATTTCTGTGTGGGAAGAGTTGTTTGGCAATATGGATCGGAGGGGGGGGGGGAAGGGACCCATGTGTTAGGATTATAGATATACTTAAAATGCTTGATAATCCAAAGTTAGATGGTAGAAAAAGGTTGAAAGTTTCTCTGATTTGATTGTGGATGGAGCTTATTAGTAGCCACCAAAATGCAAAGGCGACGCCGGAGTATGTTGAGATGTTTAGGGATGTGGAGTTCTTTCTACACTATCAATGGGGGCGTGAGTCTTTTTTTAAGACGATTAACTCAATGAAATCTAGCCCGAGATCTGGTAACCATGGTGATGATCCTATCCACACATTCAGAACGCAACTGCAGCAACAAATGAAAGTCATGAAGTGAGAGAATACTCGAACAATCCATATATATATACTCATTTCTCTCTATCCACTAACATGCAAAATTTGTCTATGTACAGATAAATATGGTGCCCTACTTGAAACCGTAAGAGACTCCGTTGGGTGAAGGTTGGGCGGAATGGTGTGACGAGATTAAAGACAAGAAGGTTTTCTATCTTGAAAATCCCATGAATACTCAACACAAGTTCAAAAAGCATGAGTGTCCTTGTGATGACTCTTCTCTAAGGCTTATTGAACACATCCCCATACCTTATGTCGAGAATAAAAGGAAGAAAAAGGCATTTGTAGCAACTGAAGACGGAACCAGCAATGAGGCTGACTCGGTTGCCAATGTGAAGTTTAAGAGTTGGGTAAAGGATACATTAAGGAAGTGAGACAGAAAATAGCAAAACTGGAAGTAGAGATGACGTCGTTAAAGCGAAGATTAGCGTTCAGATCTTGTAGGTTCCCTGTGAACATACGTTAAATACCCCCCCCCCTCAAAAGAACACATTGACCGGGATAAAGAAGGTGTTTTTGTGTGCATCTAATAGGCGGCGCAAGAATAATTCTTATGATGGTCTTCCTGAGAATGTTAATACTGGAGTCAGTGATCAAAATTTTGATACTTCTACCAACAACAACCCAAGTTGGCATAATGTGAATTCTGTTATAGCTCAACTTAACCACGATGGTAATGAATCTTTTTCGATCAGGAAAATATGAGTAATGAATTTAACATTTCCAAGTTTTGTACTCAGCTAGATGCAACGATTGATCCTTCCAACTCATGTGATGAGTCAATTGTTGGTAAGGAGTTAAATGATGGCAAGGAAGTTTTGGCCATGAGTAAAGAGCCGGGGCATCAAGATCAGTCGAGCGAGGTTATCCATGCGGCAGAAAGCCTAACAACTGTGGGAGAAAAGGCAGCAGGAAATGGTATGGCTTTGCATCCACTAAATCAGGTGATCTATGGATACATTTTAATGGATTTTGAATTATTATATCGTCATCTTAGTTATCTTTGCAATATTTATATTTTGGGGTTTTCAGTCTTAGGAGGATACGACTGGCGTCAATAAATATACAGATGCATTTGAAGAGGTACCACAACGTTAGAATTTTCAACTATGGTGTACATAAACGTGCTAACTATTTGATACTAATTATTGAGATCAATTATGGTCAGAGTATCCATGAGGCTCCGTGTGTAAGAAAGACCGATGACCTATCCAGAGAAAGCTAACCAGATATTGCTTTGGAACAGTGTAAAGTGGTAGATGGACAGGAGCCTGTGATGCCGGAAAAACAATACCTGCTAATTAAATTTTATATTTTGTGTGTGTTTTCACGCATTCGTAAGACCTACTTATTATGTTTTACAGACAGCATAAGGTGAAGTTAGGAAAGAAACAAAGAGGGGTAACGAGAAGAAAAGTTAAAAACAATCAGAGGACCATGCCAACAACACCGTTAAATCATCCACGATAAGTCATCGTAAGAAAAGGCGTGTCTCTATAAAAAACTGGTTTCTAACACTGAAGAAAATGTGGACCTAAGTGATTCTTCTCCACCATCAAAGCGTGTTAAACTAGGCCAACGAGTGCAGAGGTAGTGCTAGCTCGAAAATTTTCAAGGCTAGGTGAAAGCGAAGAAATTTTTATTGGCCAACACCCTTCCTGGCAGAAAACGCTTAGGCTTTGTCCTACGAGGTAAGAACACCATCTACTCAACAATGGTAGATGAACTTTCTAATTATAATTGTAGTATAAACGTGCAGGGAATACTTTCTAAATAACTTGATATATGGGGAGTTGGGGATAGATAACATATTCTTGCTTGACATCTCAGAGCCTAGTAAATGTGTAAACACAACGGTTAGTATGCAGGGAATTGATTTTATATGTTCTATATGTTGTCAACTTATAGAATATCTATGTACTTCAGCATATGCAGATACTTGGAGAGTTCATATATATGAAACATGTTAGGCAATACGTTGAGGATAAGGTAGTCTTCCTCCCGCCTTGGTTCTCAAAACCATTTGTAAGGAAAATATAGGAGCTTCTCCTCATGCAAATATAAGCGAGGGTATCATTGGGGCGATCGAATCAATGAGTTTGTATACGGTGACTGGACTCACAGCCGTATTAAGTCAAAGTGGTTGAAGATGTCCAAATAAAATATGTGCCGATGATATGGGGGGAAGATCAGTTGGTTGGAGTTGTTATATCACCTTGGGGTCAGTTGAAGTACTATACCCGTTACCTAGCCACAATCGTGAGAATCAAGCTGCTCAACACATTGCCCCAATTGTAAACATGATCCCCTACATTGTGGAAGCCTTTTGAAAACTAGACCTTGAGCTGAACGACATTGTGCCGTCATATACATGGGATCGCTTAAAGACTTTTTACAAGAATGACCGAGCAGGCGAGGACCTGTAACCATGAAGTTTCTTGAGATGCATGCGCTAGCCCAGGTAGAGGAAATGGTGTTGATAACAGATGAGTTCGTGGACCAGTTCAGGCAGCAGTACGCAATGGAGATTTATAAGCATTGGGTTGTCCCGCAAATTCTCACATAAACTTTTTAACAATTCAGTATGGTTGTATGTTTAAGTCTGAGACTTGAGATCTGTTTGGCTTTTCGAATTATGACTATTTCAGTAGCTTGTTATTTGGATGTATCTATTTACAAATATAGGTTCATATCTATGTAGAGTGGATAGGTAGTCTGTCTAAAATTATTTTTAGGGATACATATTTGTATTCCAAGCACCATACATATACCTTTTGTGCTATATTGGAAAATTAGACTGGCTAGGTAGGATTTGTCTAAAGGCATAAATGGTATAAATACGGATGGATATGTAGGATCTGTCTATCTAGAAGAATTGTCGATTTAGGATGGATAGTAGTATCATTCTGTCCATCCAGAAGCGTTATTCTAGAAAGCACAACTTTGGAATCGTCTCTATAGAGTTCGTCGTTCAATCGCAAGGCTTTTATTCTATCCAACAACTTGAAATTATATTTAGTTTGAGTTTAAAATTTGTTAAAATAATTATTTATAATACCCTACAAGTCCATATTAAATAGTCATTAAACTGATGTGAGGGGATGTTCACTCTATCACGGCCACATCGAAAGTTGCCTAAGGTACCAATGATTCTATCGATCAAATATTGTATCACATTACATTTTTCCATATCCCAGAACAAGTTACTCAAATCAACTATTGTGGTGTGATTTAGATAATATTTGCAATAGTTGAGTTATTATTGAAAATTGATACGAAATTAACATTAAGGTGATGCGTTCTATTATTTGTAGGTGGATATTTAATGTCACCATGCATGTATAATATTAATAAGATGAATACCCAATGAACAAAAGGAGATACCTAACTGCAATTTATTTGTTTCGTTGCAATGGATCCCTTAATACATGGGTGTGTATTAAGTAGATTGAATCACAAGTATAACTTAACTAGCTGTTTTAAATTGTATTGTTTTCTTGGGAACTCTAAATGATAATTTGACGAGTGATGATACAGCTGTCGAAAGCACTACAACATCTGCCTAATAAATTGTGTTAACTAATTGGGACGTGGAAAAATAAATTGTTATTAATTAATTTGGATTAACCTATTAGTCAATGGTAAGGAATCAATATATGGATATGAACAAACCCGGAACGGTAATGACCGTGTAGAGTGGATAGGAAAAATCCAGAACTGTCTATATAAATTCAGTGTTATAGTAACATATTGGATTCTCTAAGCACCATCCATAGACCACTTGTATCATAGGTGTATTTTTAAGGTCCATCATGTTTGTGTCCATTTATTACCCTATTATCATTAAGCGTTGAGTTATAGATTTGAGTTGAATTTTTAATCTTGATATGACTTCTAGTAGAATGTTTAATAGGCATCCATATAAACAATTAATACACCGACGTGGTGAAGAAAGAGTTAAATCGTATGTATAACCTAACTATATGTCATATCCTGTTTTAATAAAAAAACATTATGTGTTCTCATTAATAATGATGGGTTTGGGAATTCTAAGTCTATGATTAAACGGCTAATAGATAGCTGGTTTTGAGGGTCAAACACAGATCGATCGTTGCCTTATCTAAGTTTTGAATATTTAAATTAATTTTTTAGTTTTATTGGATTCATCTAATATATTTTAAAATTATCACATATAGTAGTATATATGCATGTATTATTATTATATATATATGTCCATTAATAAGCGATATTTTGGTAAACACAAAATCGCAAATCATCGCAACAGAAAATATTCAGTTGAAAACTTAAAATTACTATTTGCTTTCAAGTTAAGATAAGGAAATATGTTTTAAAAAGTGAAACACTTGGTTTATAAAGTAATCATTGTTCCCTACTTTCCCCCATTAGATAGCTTATGATTGATGTGAAGTAATGTTGACTATCTCATGGCAGACTGTGACGCATCGAAAAATGTGCTAAATACTAATGATTCCATCCATCGAATATTGCGTAAACATCGTTTCAAAAACCCCAAAAATAGTTACTCAAATCAATCACCGTCTCTGTAGATATATTAATTTTAAGGAATTAGTTCATGGATATGAAAATTCTAGATAGGTAGTGTCTATGTAGTTTAGCTAGGAAGAAGCCCGGATATATTGTATTTATCTGTCTAAAGTTGGATTTATAAATACGGGTGAACACATAATATATGTTTAAGGTCTATCATGACATCAGTGTTCATAAGATACATAGTTTTCCATGAAAATGGATACATAATAACCAACGTGTTTATGTTTATAGTGTATGTGCCCAGTTATAACTTTATCTATATCAATTATTTAATGTGGACTCCTACTAACAATAATGGATAGTCATATCAAGATTAAACGGTCTACTTGATTCGGTGATGGATACTTTAGTACACTGACGCGTGGGGAAGGAGTTGAATCATAAGTATCACTCCCAACGTACCTATCTGTTTTAATTATAAAAAAATGTTTATGTGTTTTCGTGCAAAATGATGGCTTTGGAACTTTAAACTATGATTTGTCGGTTAAAGGATTTCTGGTTTCTACATACACCGATGGTTGCGAGAATTAAGTTTATAATACTTAATTAATTTTTTAGTTTGATAGGATTATTATATTTTGTAGATGAAGCACATGAATATTAGTTCATGGATAGCACCAAATTTATAATTTATGGATACCGAAGACATGTTAGTGTGGATACAAAAATAAATGCATTCCTTATAATATTAAAGATAATTAGGAATATTTAAACAAAATATCTAAGTTCAACTTTAGTCGCCCCAACCGCCAACATTTTGGACTGCACCGTCGCCCCAACAGCCTGCATTTTGAATTCCACTGTCCCCCCAACCGTCTGCGTTTTGCACTCCACCGTCACCCTAACCGCCAGCGTTTTACATTGCAGCGTGATGCCAATCGCGAGCGTTTTTCACTCCACCGTGGCCCCAATTACCGGCATCTTGTATTCCACCGATCTCAGGCCACTCCAAGAAAGTATGCAGAATGATTCGTAAGAATACTGAAGTCTCGATAGTTGGAAACTGCATCCAAGCCACGGGAAATGGATCGACGGATGACTTCATATCAATACACATCAGGCTTGAATCCAGACGGCAGATATAAAAGATTAAGAGACTGGCGGTTCCGGCTGGATGAAGCGGCTTCACGGGGATACACTCTTTTCATCTTTGGTGATGTGTTTTGTGTGTGTGGACAGAGATTTTGGATCGATATCTCTTATTTATAGATGACGAAACGGCGCTACGTTTCAAGTTTCTCACAACTATAATTCAATTCATAACTTAAAGAAAATACCATTGCACACCCAGTACATATATTCATGAAATTGTTTGACTCATGGATAGGTGTAATATGAGTTTACGACGTGATTGGTAGTTGAATTAGTAATTCTATTAAGATTGAAATGAACAACTAGCTATCCATTATGCTTGAAGATGGATACGAAGAGGTTATCCATAGTGCTACTTTAGAAGGTGGATATAAATAAACAACATTATCTAATTTACATATGGATAGCCATACTATTAATGAATATATTGTGTTTGAAGTGGAAAGATATTAGCATAGATTGTAGGTATTAATATTCGAAATCCCAGAATATCCATATTCGTAGTGGGTAGTTATATGGATACAATATACGATTTTTAAAAAAATTTATATGTAATACATATACTATAATTCTAATGGATAGTTAATATTCACTATATTGGTTATACTATATATGATAATATGGATACAACTAGATTTGAAGTGGATAGTTGTTTGTAATCCATCGATTGTAATCGTTGTTAACAGTTTAAATGGGCAAATTAGCCTTATGTGGGATATACATCTATATGTATCAGCATTTGAAATTTGTGCACCATATTAACTTACCAACTAATTATCCATCAAAATACATGTGCAAGCAAATAAAAAATGACCGATACGGGTGCAATAAATAAACAATAGCATATATTGTAAATGATGGATAGTTAATTTTTAAACGATGAAGATATTTTTCAACTCAATTAACATAGGGAACTACTCAAATCAATACAATAAATGGTGCATATCCTCCAACTTGGTTTCAAGGTGTCAAACCGTCGAAAGCAACGAGTCGACCCTCTTCATTAATTCAGCAATTTGTGACTTGTGTGATTCTTCTTTTAGATATGACTCCATCTTCATCTTCTCAATTTCCTCCTAAATCGTATCGTCCCCCCACTTCTTAAATCCACATCCTTGCGCTAGACCCTACCAATACCAAGAACATATGTTCAAAAATTACATAAGAAACATGGGATTCTGTTAAAAAGAAAAAGAAAAAAGGAACTAAGATTGTGTTCATTATGATGTTTGCGAGCACGATGATGTTTACATCAGAAATTGTGTAAGGGCATATGGAGAAGCGCTTTCCTTAATTTTTAGCTGAGTTTGAGGTCATTATGAACATATAAGAGTTGTGATTGCAACTCTTAGGAATACCTAATTCCCGAGTATATTGCCCAACTGTCCTCAAACCCGAGACAAAATGTCCCCATTTATAGCACACTTTGTCACCCGCTTTACTCATTTTCTACAAACAAACGAACATAATTGGTAAAGGACTGAGAGATGAAAAAGAACATTCAATAATAGCCACTTTACTCTTACTACCTACTTATAGAAAAAGCAGTGATTGAAGTTAAGCAATGTGTCAAATACATTACCGACCAACAAGTTAAAATCTAAAGGGAACTATTGGGATGGATAGATTAAAATTGTTGTTCTATAAAATATGGATAGTCGAATGCAAGACATTGTATCCACAAGATAAATGTAATACGCATGCCTCTTACTTATAAGCTAAAATATATAACAATACGGATCCAAAAAAGATAAGGTAAATGGACAGATGGTATATGTGTCTTTGTATTTATAATGTTTAACAACATATATAAATATGCATATCTATGGATCATGTAATTCGTCTTTACTATTTTAAACAGCTTTTGATGTCGGCATCAAGATAGTTTGGTACTTTTGTAGAAAGGATTACAGTCGAAAAGTCTTGACAAGAAAGCTTGGCAAAGCGAGCTTGTAGCAGATTTTTATGAACAATCACATCTTTATTTCTTTCACATTTTCGATAAAAAGGGTCACATCAAATCCTCCAACAAATAAATATCAGAATTGTCATGATGTAATTAAAATTAAGAATCAAGAATATAAGGACGCATCCATACGAAGGACTACTAGAACGGGTGGATACATAACAATATAAAATATGAATGGAATGTATACCATGATCGAAGACTTTACATAAAGATTATTTTTGAAGATACATTCGGAAATCCAGAAAGTCCTTGAAATCAAAATATGACTGACAATATAGGTTTCTTGTATCCATAATGTTTAACAACAATGGATAACACAGTCTTGAAAATTTAAATAGTACTATTTGTTTGCAAGTTAAGATAATGTGGAATTATATTTTTTTAAAGCGAAACATTTTTTATAAATTAATCACGATTCCCTACTAGCCCCCATTAGATAGCATACAACTGATTTGAGGTAATGTTGACTATCTTACGGCATCTTGTCTGTGAGACTGTGACACCTCAAAAAAATGCGTTAAATATTAATGATTCCATCCATCGAATATTGTGTAAACATCTTTCCAAAAACCCAAAAATAGTTACTCAAATCAATCACCGTCTCTCTCTCTCTATGTAGATATATTAATGTTAAGGAATTAGTTCATGGATATGAAAATTCTGGATAGGTAGTGTCTATGTAGTTTGGTTAGGAAGAAGTCTGAATATGTAGTATTTGTCTGTCTAATGTCGGATTTATAAATACGGGTGGATACATAATATGTGTTTCAGGTCTATCGTGACATCAGTGTTCTTCAGATACATATTTGTCAATGAAAGTGGATACATAATAACCAACGTATTTGTGTTCATAGTGTCTGTATCCAGTTATAACTTTATCCATATCAATTGTTTCACGTGGATTCCTACTAACAATAATGGATAGTCATATCAAGAGTCTACTTGATTCGCTGAAGGATACTTTAGTACACTGACGCGTGGGGAAGGAGTTGAATCATAAGTATCACTCCCAACGTAACTATTTGTTTTAATTAAAAAAATGTTTATGTGTTTTCGTGCAAAATGATGGCTTTGGAACTATAAACTATGATTTGACGGCTAAAAGATGTATGTTTCTTACATACATCGATGGTTGCGATAATTAAGTTTTAAATATTTAATTAATTTAGCAATTTGATAGGATTATTATATTTTGTAGATGCAACACATGAATATTAGTTCATGGATACCGAAGACATGTTATAGCGTGGATACAAAAAAATAAACGCATTCCTTATAATATTAAAGATAATTAGGAATATTTAAAATATATATATATCTAAGTTCAAATTTAGTCGCCCCAACAACCAACGTTTTTTACTGCACCGTCGCCCCAACAGCCTGCATTTTGAATTCCACTGTCGCGCCAACCGTGTGCGTTTTGCACTCCACCATCACCCCAACCCCCAGATTTTTTCATTACAATGTGGTGCCAAACACTAGCGTTTTGCACTCCAACATGGCCCCAACCGCCGGCGTCTTGTATCCACTGATCCCAGGCCACTCCAATAAAGTATTTGGAATGATTCATAAGAATACCGAAGTCTCGATAGTCTAGAAACATAAATGGCACACACTGTGACCTTTTACGTTATCATGGAGGATGTCAAGCCAGTAGCGATGAATGGCACATGGGAATGTCACTATTATTCCTTGGTCAACCACCTCCCTTATATTGGAGAGATCAACAATGATGATAATAGGATAGTCGTAGCGCTGGAAATCCCTGACAGCACGGATAGCGAAACGAGAGAGAAGAGGAATGTTTGACCATGCATCCAAGCCAGGGGAGATGGATCGACGGATGACTTTGTAGCAATATACAGCAGGCTTGAATCCAGCCACGACGCAATTTTTGATCCACTGAAAGGCTTTTGATCATCCGTTTGTGTACATGAAATCGGAGTTTTCCTTCAAAAACGCAGTGGTTATGTTGTTGGCATCCAAACATGCATTTTTCAAAAGGATTTTGTCTTCGTTGTTTTTTTCTGTAGGGTTCGTCTTTAAAAGATCTATTTCACTCCATGTGATCTGCGTCATCACGAAGAGCCCTGCATACATCTCTAACCTTGAAGTGTTCTTGAACATTATCACCAGCATTCATGGCCAGGATTGCTCTTCTTAAGTCGGCCAACAGATATAGAAGATTGAGAGACCCGCTGTTCTGGCAAGATCAAGCGGCTTCGCGGAGATACACTCTTCTCGTCTTTGGTGATGTGTTTTGTGTGTGTGGACAGAGCGTTTGGGTCGATATCTCTTATTTACAGATGATGAAACGGTGCAACGTTTCATGTTTCTCATAAATTTAGTCAATGTTTAACTGAAATAAAATGCCATTGCACACCCAATACATCTATCCATGAAATTTTTGACTCATGGATAGGTTTAATATGATTTAAAGCCGTGATTGGTAGTTGACTTAATACTTTTATTAAGATTGAAATGAACAACTACTATCCATTATGCTTGAAGATGGATACAAAGAGGTTAACCATTGTGCTACTTTAGAAGGTGGATAGAAATAAACAACATTATCTAATTTTCATATGGATAATCATACTCTTAATGAATGTATTGTGTTTGACGTGGAAAGATATTAGAATAGATTGTAGATATTGATATCGTAATACTGGAGTATCCATATTCGTAGTGGGTAGTTATATGGATACGATATACGATTTTAAAAAAAAATTATACGTAATATATATTCTATAATTCTAATGGATAGTTAATATTAACTATATTGGTTATATTATATATGATAATATGGATACATGTAGATTCGAAGTGGATAGGTTTTTGTAATTCATCGATTGTAATCGTTGTGGACAGTTTACATGGGCAAATTAGCCTTATGTGGGATATACTTCTATACATATCAGAATTTGAAATTTGTGCACCGTATTAACTGACTATCCATCAAAATGCATGTGCAAGTCAATCGAAAATGACCACTACGGGTGTCACAAATCAACAATAGCATATATCATAAAAGATAGATAGTTAATTTTATATGTGTAATACATATACTACAATTCTAAAGGATAGTTAATATTCACTATATTGATTATATTATATGATAATATGGGTACAGCTAGATTCGAAGTTGATAGTTATTCGCAATCCATCGATTGTAACTGTTGTGGAGAGTTTAAATTGGCAAATTAGCCTTATGTGGGATATACATCGATCCATATCAGCATTTGAAATCCGTGCACCGTATTAACTGACCAACTAAATATCCATCAAAATGCATGTGCAAGTAAATCGAAAATGACCGCTACGGGTGCCACAAATCAACAATAGCATATATCGTAAATGATGGATAGTTTATTATTAAACCATGAAGATATTTTTCAACTCATTTAACATAGGAAACTACTCAAATAAATACAGTAAATGGTGCATATCCTGCAAATTGGTTTTAAGGTGCCATGCTTTCGAAAGCAGTGAGTCGACCCTCTCCATTAATTCAGCAATTTGTGATTTGTGTGCTTCTTCTTTTAGAGATGCCTCCATCTTCATCTTCTGAATTTCCTCCAAAATCGCATTGTCCCACCACTTATTAAATCCACATCCTTGTGCTAGGCCCTACCAATACCAAGAACATATGTTCAAAAATTACATAAAAAACATGGGATTCAGTTAAAAAGAAAAAGAAAAAAAAAGGAACTAATATTGTGTTCATGGTGATGTTTGTGAGCACAATGATGTTACACGATGATGTTTACATCAGAAATTGTGTAAGGTCATGTGTAGAAGCGCCCTCCTTAATTTTTAGTTGAATTTGAGGTCATTATGAATACCTAAGAGTTGTATACCTAATTCTCGAGTAGATTGCACAAGTGATATAATTGAGTTTTCATGCATCTAGGATAGTGTTTAGCTCATGTTTTGATCTCATTCAGCATCCATTCTTGTTATCTTCTTGTCCTTTGTCTCATTTAGAGTCTAGGAACATTTAGGATTAGAACTTAGCATTTTAGGTTGTGTTTGGAGTGTTTCTGGTGTCTTTGTAGGTGATTGGAGGTGCAAGGAGTGTTGGTGAGCTAGGGAGTGGAGTTTGGAGCTAAAAGGATGAAGAAATACCCAGCAGGAAGTCCATATCGGCCACCATATCGGTTGGGGTGGCCGATACGCATTCTCGGATCAAGGATCAAGAAATCAGACAGCTCGTATCAGCCTACGTATCGGGTAGCCAGGTCGATACGGACTCTCGGATTAAAAACAGGGAGTTCGTATCGGCCAGCGTATCGGCCTAACAGGCCGATACAGTATTCGTATCGGGCAGCGTATCGGCCTGACAGGTCGATACAGATTCCTGTGAAGACCATTTCCAGACAGCTTTATTTACGAAAATGCCACTGCGTGGCTCCCAGCTATAAATACTCATTTTGTGGGATTAAAAACCCTAAGCTACCTAAGCCTAGTTTTCTCTCTTCTTATGTTTATGATTTAGGATTTGTAAACCTTTGATTTTGAGTTTTAATTAAGTATTTTGTTATCTTTTGTTAATCTCTTCTTTCTATCTCTATTAATCTATGATTTCTCATATCTCTCTTATGATTAGGGAGTAGAGTTTTGGGGTTTTGTGGATGAGGTTAATTTAGATGGTTTATGTGATGATTAGTGATGCTTAGGACTTATTTATGAATAATCCTTCTCTAATTAGTTGATCTCTATGCTAGGTTGCAAGGAATTGTTGAATCTAGATGTTAGGCTTTTTCATGCCCGAAAGGTGTTCGATGAAATGCTTGAATGAACTCTTTAGAGGATTTTCACATCTTAGCCTAAGAGATTAGATGTCTAAGGTGATTATTGGTAATGAGAACTTGAAATTAATGCTTGTTTGACTCTTAATCACAAATGAGAATTTGATCTTGATTAGGGATTAGACAAAGAGATTAGTGCCAAGATATTGGATTAGTCTAATGATTAGTGTTCTTAGCCTAAGGATTAGCTTTGGTAAAAGGTATTTGATGGATATTAATGCATGCTTGTCTTGTAATTTGCAAATGAGAATTGAATGATTGCTTGATTAGCATAGGAGTTATGAACATGAGAATGTGATTAGCTTAATTATGATCATTAGTCTTGTTTAGAAATGTTTGATTGATTGAAGCATCATTGATTGTCTCTAGACCACCTAGTCTCCATAGCCTCATCCTAGGACCCATCTTTTATCTTTTTTAGCATCTTATTTGTTTCTTTCTTGCTTTATTTCCTTTCTAGATTGTTTAAGTTGTTAGATAAACTCTTTTTATTTGAATTGCTTAGCTTGAGTAGTTTCTCGCATTCTTGATTGGTTGTTCTTCTTGCCTCCCTGGATTGATATCTTAAGTACTATAATGACACGATTAGACTTGAGGAATTGATCTAGAACCTAGAAAAAGTCTATCATCAATTTGGCGCCGTTTCCGGGGAGGTGTAGTAATAGCCATTAGGATTTAGATTCTACTTTAGACTAAGCTTTTATTTTGTTTTAGTTTGTGTGGTTACTAACTTTCTTTCAAGTGTTTGTTCTTTTTGCAAGGTGCAAATCACAAGGAAGAGAGAATGGCTTCAGAGATAGCTTCTATGTTGAGGGCTATGTTGGAAGCTCAAGAAAGAGAGATGGCTTGGGACCCTACAAGTCATCATGGTTTTGAAAGCACATCCACTTGTCAAGGTGATCTTCCAAATGAGTACTCTTCTCATGAGTACCAATATGGATATGGTGATGGATACCAACCTTGGAACATGGAGCATGAGCTTGAAGCAACTTACTCCTCCCAATCATGTGATGAAGAGATTCTCAACTTAGCAAGGATGGCATTGGAAGGACAAGAGAGGTATAATGAGAGCATAAGGATGATCAACACTGATTTTGCTCATTTGCCTCAAGATACAAGCATTGTTGAGCCAACACATGAGGAGAATGCTCAAGTCCAAGATGAGTTCTTGAAAGAAGCTGAAGAGACTATAAAGGAATTTAAATGCTTATTGGTTGCACTGTTGGTGAAGACCTTGTGATAAGTTATGAATATGAGGATGAGGAAGAGGCATTCATGGGTCATTCAACCAATAGCAATAATGAAGGAGTAAGAGAAGTTGTGAGAGATGAGGAAGAGCCTTATGAAGATGGATTGGTTGTCGAGTGCAAGGAGATAAAGGAAGAGAGCACACAAGATGAGCTCTCAATCATGGAAGAGGAACCAAAGCAACCAAATCCCAAGCAAGAGCTAATTGGAGGAAATCTTATGGAGAAACAAGATGGTCCCAATGAAAAATCCTTCAAGGCGGATGAAGAATATGGATCTCCAATGGCTCAAACCTTTCACAAGATTCTTGATATAGTCTCTACCACACCATTGAGCTTTCTTGATCTAAGGAAGATCCCTTTTGAGGAGATAAGGATGAAAGAGTTTAGGGGGTGGTTCTACGATGAGTATGATCCCGGTGATACAAACTCATGCCACATCCCTAACCAAAAAGAGTGAAGTGATAGTCAAGCTTAGTGACTCAAAACAAGCTCACATGGGAGGAATTCCCATGTCTATCCTTTTTGGGGAGCTTTGGGGTAAATGCAAAGAAGAAGAGAATGCGTTTTGGGATTGAGCAAAGGGACTTCAATGCTAAATCAAAGGATGAGAAGCCAATGCAATGGTCTAAGTTTGGGGGAGGTCTCATGCCAAATCAAATATGCCTCCACCTCCCATTCCTCCTCTCCATCCCACTCTCCAAGTAACACTCCAACTTTTGTCTTTTTGATTTTGCATTTTTGATTTAGTCTTTTGTCTCTTTCCCTTGCTTCTTTCACACAAGGGACTGTGTGATTTAAGTTTGGGGGAGGAGACTAGTTTCTAATGATGTGTTTTGTGTTCTTATCTTCTTTTCTTGTATCTTGAGTCTCATTCATGCATCTAAGGCATAGAAAACCATAAAAATTTGAAAATTTTGAAAACTTTTCACAAAAAGAAGCATGCATTAACATCTTTAGGATTGAGTCTAGTATATATTATGATTGTATTTTATTTTGCATAAAGTGTTTTGATGAAACTTCCACTTGAGTGTCAACTCATGAGCTTGAATTAATGCCCTCTTTAGGAGTTGTAAATGCATTTGAGTGAATTTGAATTTAAGGATGCACCATGTTTGGATCTCACTAGCTTGAAAGCTAGACCTCATTGTTGATACATGTCACCCCTTGTAACACAACTCTAATGAACTTGGACTTAATTTGAAATTTCAATTGCTCTCTCTTGGAACTTAGATTGCTCACCAATTGTAACTCTAAAAACAATCATGCTTGCTTATTCCTTTTGACATTCTTACAAGCATTGATTGGCCATTTACATCACTTAATGGTACCTTCACCTTGAACCTTAGCCCATTGTTCTTTTCCCCTTGTTGATTCTTGAGTGAGGCCTCTTGTTGATAATGCAAACTTGTGCAAAATTTTGAATTGATAGGAGAACGACAAGAACTCACTTCCATGCGCCAATTGCATTGATTGGCTAGATCTAGGATAGGACTTGGGATGAGTTTTTGCTTTCATTTGATGGGTTTGATGGTGAGAGATCATTTCTTGAGTGAGTTGAAAAGAATAGAGTGATTTGAGAGCAAGAAAAGTAAAGAAAAAGTCATGAGGCATGAGTGTTCAAAGGAAAAGTTTAGGAAGTATAAATGAAGTAATATCTCTAAGTTCTTAATGCAAATGAGTCCTCTAAGAATATAAAAGCAAAGAGAAGAGAAAATGAAAAGAAAAGAGGAGAGTAAAGAGAAAAGAAAAGAGCTAAGTGTTGAAAAAGAAACTTCCTAATTTGTAAAAAGAGTGAAAAAGAAAAGAGTGGGGTGTGAGTTTAAAGATTCAAGAGGGGGTTTGGAATTGGGTTTATGCTTTGGGTTTTGGGATTTAAGCTAAAGAAAGGGTAGAACATGGAAGTGGATGCTTGTATGCATGAATTGTTCTCTTTCTTCCTACTTTTGCATAAAGTCTTGTGTTCCTTTTTATTGAGATAAGCCACTAAACACTTGTAAACCTCACAAAAATCCATGCTAAGAATTCTTTGACACCTTGCCCTTTGGTTTGTGGTTCATGTTTCCAAGTAGAGAGTCCACCAAACACCTAATTGAATGTTAAAGAGTTGTGTTGCTTTGGTTGCTTGTTATTGCTTTGATGGTTTGATCATTAGTGCGAAATGTTTGATGAGCATGGCTAACTCTTTTGGAGTAGAGATTGTTTGTGCATTTGCAACTACTTTGAAGGGCATTGAATTGAATTCCTTTGTTGACATTCTCAGATTTCATCTCTCATTTTCAAACCTTTCTCCCTAACTTGCCTTTGAGTTGTTGATGCTTGCTTGTGGACAAGCAAGGTTTAAGTTTGGGGGAATTGATATAATTGAGTTTTCATGCATATAGGATAGTGTTTAGCTCATGTTTTGATCTCATTCAGCATCCATTCTTGTTATCTTCTTGTCCTTTGTCTCATTTAGAGTCTAGGAACATTTAGGATTAGAAATTAGCATTTTAGGTTGTGTTTGGAGTGTTTCTGGTGTCTTTGTAGGTGATTGGAGGTGCAAGGAGTGTTGGTGAGCTAGGGAGTGGAGTTTGGAGCTAAAAGGATGAAGAAATACCCAGCAGGAAGTCCATATCGGCCACCATATCGGTTGGGGTGGCCGATACGCATTCTCGGATCAAGGATCAAGAAATCAGACAGCTCGTATCAGCCTACGTATCGGGTAGCCAGGTCGATACGGACTCTCGGATTAAAAACAGGGAGTTCGTATCGGCCAGCGTATCGGCCTAACAGGCCGATACAGTATTCGTATCGGGCAGCGTATCGGCCTGACAGGTCGATACAGATTCCTGTGAAGACCATTTCCAGACAGCTTTATTTACGAAAATGCCACTGCGTGGCTCCCAGCTATAAATACTCATTTTGTGGGATTAAAAACCCTAAGCTACCTAAGCCTAGTTTTCTCTCTTCTTATGTTTATGATTTAGGATTTGTAAACCTTTGATTTTGAGTTTTAATTAAGTATTTTGTTATCTTTTGTTAATCTCTTCTTTCTATCTCTATTAATCTATGATTTCTCATATCTCTCTTATGATTAGGGAGTAGAGTTTTGGGGTTTTGTGGATGAGGTTAATTTATATGGTTTATGTGATGATTAGTGATGCTTAGGACTTATTTATGAATAATCCTTCTCTAATTAGTTGATCTCTATGCTAGGTTGCAAGGAATTGTTGAATCTAGATGTTAGGCTTTTTCATGCCCGAAAGGTGTTCGATGAAATGCTTGAATGAACTCTTTAGAGGATTTTCACATCTTAGCCTAAGAGATTAGATGTCTAAGGTGATTATTGGTAATGAGAACTTGAAATTAATGCTTGTTTGACTCTTAATCACAAATGAGAATTTGATCTTGATTAGGGATTAGACAAAAAGATTAGTGCCAAGATATTGGATTAGTCTAATGATTAGTGTTCTTAGCCTAAGGATTAGCTTTGCTAAAAGGTATTTGATGGATATTAATGCATGCTTGTCTTGTAATTTGCAAATGAGAATTGAATGATTGTTTGATTAGCATAGGAGTTATGAACATGAGAATGTGATTAGCTTAATTATGATCATTAGTCTTGTTTAGAAATGTTTGATTGATTGAAGCATCATTGATTGTCTCTAGACCACCTAGTCTCCATAGCCTCATCCTAGGACCCATCTTTTATCTTTTTTAGCATCTTATTTGTTTCTTTCTTGCTTTATTTCCTTTCTAGATTATTTAAGTTGTTAGATAAACTCTTTTTATTTGAATTGCTTAGCTTGAGTAGTTTCTCGCATTCTTGATTGGTTGTTCTTCTTGCCTCCCTGGAATTATATCTTAAGTACTATAATGACACGATTAGACTTGAGGAATTGATCTAGAACCTAGAAAAAGTCTATCATCAACAAGTGTCCTCAAACCAAAGACAAGATGTCCCCATTTATAGTACCCTTTGTCACCCGCTTTACTCATTTTCTACAAACAAACGAACTGATTTGGTATAGGATTGAGAGATGAAGAATAACATTTAACAATAGCCACTTTACTCTTACTACCTACTTAGAGAAAAGCAGTGATTGAAGTTGAGCAATGTGTCAATTACATTACCAACCAACAAGTGGAAATCTAAAGGGCACTATTGGGATGGATATATTAAAAAAATTATTCTAACAAATGTGGATAGTCGAATGCAAGACATTGTGTCCACCGGATAAATGTAATAAGCATGCCTCTTACTTATAAGCTGAAATATATAATAATATGAATCCATAAAAGATAAGTTAAATGGACAGATGGTATACATGTCTTTGTATCCATAATGTTTAACAACCATAGATAAATATGCATATGTATGGATCATGTAATTCGTATTTACTATTTTAAACAGCTTCTGACGTCAGCATCAAGATAGTTTGATATTTTTGTAGAAAGGATTACAGTCGAAAAGTTTTGACAAGATAGCTTGACAAAGCGAGATTGTAGCAGATTTTTATGAACAATCACATCTTTATTTTCTTTCACATTTTCGATAAAAAAGGGTCACATCAAATTTTCCAACAAATAAATATCAGACAAGTCATCACGTAATTAAAATTAAGATTCAAGAACATAAAGATGCTACCATACAAAGGACTACTAGAACGGGTGGATACACAACAGTATAAAATATGAATGGTATGTATACCATGATCGAGGACTTGACATAAACATTAATGTTTTTAAAGATATATTCGGAAATCCAAAAAGCCCTTGACATCAAAATATGACTGACAATATAGGTTTCTGGAATCCATAATGTTTAACAACAATGAATAACACAGTTTTGACATAATGTTTAAAGAGGCATTACAAAATTAAAAGGCCTTGATATCGAAATGTGGAAAATAACTTCCATCCAAATTATTTGCAGTTATAAACCAAAATATGATGTCCACAATACCTTTTTTTTTTAATAAGGTCTTGCAAGTTGCACGATTGTGATTGTGACCTTTGCAGGAGTCTTCTCCTTCTGAAAGCAGTTTTCACAAATTAGATTTAATACTGACAAAAATACTATATACATATACATTTAGGTTTGCGATTGCCTGAAATTCCCTTCCTTAGGTCTTCATGATGGTATGTTGACATATGTTGGATACAAGACATGGTTACGAACATCATCTTGAATATCACAGTCTTCGGGATTCCCCCTGGGCTTACCACACCTTCGTAGGTTTCTCTCCATGTTGATGTCTTGTAATGTGAATCGCATAAGCTCTTGTAGCTTAAATCAAGGCTGCCCAAAGCTATTAACGCTTGTCCACGTGGGATATTGAGCTTGTCGAATATCTTGCACGTGCATCCCTTGCCGTCCAAAAGAACATGAAACGTTTCCCCGCCAAATTGCCCAACTACCTCGAAATTCCAGTTTGCAACACTAGATATCTTGTTGTCGTGAACATTGTGCATATGCTTATCCATTGGCTTATCAACTTTAATACACTTCATCCATGTGCGCAGCTGATTTCGCCCTTTGAGAACTAAACGACCTGGTCAACATAGATCGTATACAGAAGACAAGTTCAACGACAGGTTGACTCCACCCATCAAGTAACGCCTTATTCGATGTATCTGTAACGTTGCTCGTTATAAGATTGTATTGTTATCCTTTGAAATATGCTCTTGCGCAGTGTCCAACATTGTCAAGGTACTTAACACATGCTAAATTATTGTTATGGATTTGGTTTTATACATCACGGTAACCTTCAATCCTATAAGCAGTCCCCGTTGCTTTAACCAGTTGTGCAACTCATGCTGATCTAAACCTGGCTTTCACATTTCTATGAACGTACTCAAGACATGCTTCATGATGAGCTCGAGGGAAGATCCTACCCTTAGCTTTGTATGTAGATTGACACATATCTTATATTAATGTCAAGGAAGGACTATCAGCAATAATCCTTTCAAGCTTGTGGAAGAAATATGTGCATGACTCTTCTTTCTATTTTTTCATGATACATAATGCTAGTGGAAAGACTTGGAAAATAGCATCATGTCCACTGGCAGTCAACAGAACCCCACCGTATTTGCTACTCAAATTTGTGCCATCCACGATAATCATTCTACGCAACTTCGAAAACCCTTTAATGGATGTGCCAAATGCTAGGAACAGATAAAGAAAACGCTTGCACCCTATTGTATCTACCTCAGACTTGATATCAGCAATCTTCCCAGGGTTAGCTAGTTTAAGCATGTATAAGAACTTCAACACCTTCTTATACGATCAATCGTTTGTCCCTCGTAGCATCATAAGGGACTTATTATACGGTGTGTGGATACGAAACTCCTTCAACAATAGCGCTTTGAGTCCAGCTCGTTTTGTACCAGATGTCGGGTCGGAATATTTCTCTTTGAAAGCAGTAGCGATGACCTTTGTTATCCCTAGCTTCATGAACTTGTTCCGAGTGTCAGTGTTGTGGGTGTGCAATAAATCTGCCTTACGTACATATCAATATCTTGTGTCTTTCATCTCAGGCACCATCACACGCCAGTTACAAGTTTCTTCAGGACAATGAATAACAATTTTGTGTAGAGTTGACGCAGGTTTTATATACAAAAACTTGTTCTTAATCGCATGATTGTTAACTATAATAGGCAATCGTCTTTGTTCTTAAAACGTTTTCCCTTGTACAGATCATCACCCATTGGATAAAACAAGCAGTCCAAAAATATTGTCAACTAACGCAGGTTTGTACCGTTTTCCCCTACAGTTTTATCGTTAGTTGACAATATTTTTGGACTGCTTGTATCTAGAAAATTGAACATGAATGGAGACATGCATGACGTAGCGTGTTCCATCGTATAATTGGTTATGAGGATACTTGGTATAAGAAAATTGCGGTGAGCGCTGCTCATATACGTATCGTATTCTTACTTGACGAATGTCTTGGTGAACGAAGCTATCAACCCTGAATCACTTGTCTTGGCCGGAGGCGGGTATGTACGAACCATCGACTCCAGCATCTCTATAGTCTTATCGTTGAGTATTATTGGAGATTTTCTACTCCCACAAGAAGTCATATTACCAAAACTTCTAACCGGCTTCACGAACCTCCCTCGGTGAGATATCTTACCAGTTTGTTTCTTCGCGGAATCGCCTTCTCTCCTAACTATCTTCCACAAGGACAGGAGGAGCGGCATTGAGCGGTCCATCGAACAATTCTAAGAAATAAGCCAGTCTGAAATCTGTTGTCACCATAATCGGCGGTGAGTATCCGTTACTTGTAGAGGAGGATGTAACCACAGCCAAGTAGCTGAATTTTGGCTTTTCAGCACCCTCCAACCCAAACTCTGTCATCACTACCATCACAAGTTCTCGAAACTTCATCCATATCTTCATCGGTACAACTCGTGACACCCTGTCTATGTCCACAATAAATCACCACCTCCCGTCGCCCTTCACCAACATGAGCCACATACAACAACACAGTGCATATTCAAGGGTGTTGTAGTGGCGGTGTCCATATGGTAGCTCACTGGTGATTGAACTATGCTCATTTGTCTTTCTCTTCAAAATTGTGTATTATACTTTCACTAATTCAAAATAACTAAACACAATCTCCAAAAACTAAATACTAACTAGACATTTGAAAAGGTCTAAAAGCTAACTAAATCATAAATGTAACTGTTTAAGCTTACTATGTGACAGTTTTGTTGGTTTATTGAGTAGGGGTATATAAGTATTTTTATGTGGCAAAAAACATTTAAAATATACAAAAGTGCAAACAGATTCCTAAAGATACAAGTATGTTATTATAAAGATAAAAAGATACATTGGATGCTATATAATTCACAACAATTGTAGCTATTCATAGTAATATCCACATAACTAATTGCACTCAATGTATCATTTTATCTTTTTAATAGCAGAGTTGTATCTTTAGGAAAGTGTTTTAGTTTTTTTATTTTTTTTATTGTTCAAGTGGGTTGAAAACCCATCTTACCCTTAATAAAGAGATGTTGCATCCGGGTGGATAGCGAAGCCCAGACGTTCTAGGTTTCCATATGGTATATGGTCGAGAATTCGTGGACAGCGTTCATGTGTTCTCTGTCCACGGATTCTTGATCATGTGGACGCTTTAGCACTTGTTGTCCTTAGGAAGCGTCTAGCATGGATATGATTTGGGTAGTGTCTAAGAATAGCTGATAAGGTGGACACCTAGTCTAGACTGTCCACTTGAGCACTTAAAATTATGTTCATTAGGTATGTTATCCTCCAATAGTTGACCATGTAAACACTTAGTCTCTTATTCATGTGTTCTTTGTCCACATATTCCTGATCATGTGAACGCTTGTCCATCTGTTGTCCATTGAAACGTCTAGCATGTGATATGATTGTAGTAGTGTCCCCAAATAGCTGACAAGGTGGACACCTAGTCTAGACGGTCCACCGGAGTCTTCCGAATTAAGTCTGATTTGCTTCTTTTTTGAATTCTGATATATCGACCGATTATATCTCTATTGTGGTGGTCCCCGTGGTCGAAAACCTCACCATCGTCATCTATCAACCATCGAAAACATGAGGGGTGAAAAAATGGTAAGGTTGAAGAGAGAATGGAAAGAAAATAAAATAAATTAAAATAAAATAAATAAAGGATATGATGAAATTTTCCACTTACTAAAATAGGGCCATTTTCGTCTTCGCAACCACTTTGCACAGTGAAAAATTATAATATTGCACACATTCATCAAAAATTACTGAACTGTAATTAAAAAGTGTAAAAGATACATATAATCAATTGCTCCAATATCCACGGACTAAGTTTGTGTATACTCGTTACTATTATATCCACGATAATCGGTTCTTGCTATATGTAGTTATGACGTGGAAATGTGGCTACAAAAATCCATGTTTAGCCAATTTTTACGAGCTCAAAATTATAAATTGGTTTTGTGACTATCCGTACCTATGTATTAAATAGTCACAGATTTTTTGTTGTAGCTATGTAGGCAGGGTTTCTTGTACTGTTAAAAACTCCTTGTTTAATGAGCTCGTGGATTGTAGATTGGATTGTTTCATTGACAACAATCGTTTTTAAAAGTAGTCACAAAAACATAGAACCGTTCAATCGAATTTTAGAAGCAGCTGTGATCCAAAATTTGATTTCAAAATCCATTACAAGAAGTATACTACACAAAAACAAGGCTGAGAAGAAACCTGCCGGACACATAAAACCTTTGACCAGCTCATTGATCTGTCATCGTCCCAGATAACAAGGGCGTAGAAAATCGACTTCACCACCAGGATCCAAACAAAAGAAAAAAAAATGACACATAAAATCAAGAGTTACCTAAATTTTTGGAAAGCTGCCAAATTACTAAAACAATGCTTTTAAAAAGCATGTTACTAGATCAATGCATATTTCTTTCACTACAAAAAAAAATCCAGCTAAATCTAGATGGCCAAAACCATTTGGAATCTGTCAGAAATCAACGTTTCTGATGGATTTCTTATGGATTTTGGTCGTTACAACTATTTTCCAAAAATTAAAATCTATTTTAAATTTCAACGGATTGTGGACGAAAAATATTCCTAAAACTTTTCGATGAACTATTTTTGGTCGGAAATCATTGAAAAACTATTGACAATACTTCTCGGAGAGATTCTAAGAGATGTTGTCACCGACAGATTTTTAACATATAGTTTTGATAAATTTCTAACAGATAATTTCAGACGGCCAAAACCATAGGAAACATTGGTTTCCGACAGATTTCTAAAGCATTTGGTCGTCGGAACTATTTTGTCCGAAGTTAAAAGCCATCGGGAATTCATTGAAAATTCTTGGCGAATTTCGGATTTCTGACGAAAAGAAAATCCCACAGATTTTCCAACATACCATTTTTGGTTGGAAATATTTTCGAATAACAATACTTTCCTCAAAATATTCCAAGAGATGTTGTGGTTGGAATATATGTAACGGATTTCCGACGAATAATTTCCTTCAAGTAATCTACTTCAACCATCAAACCGAGAAGTCAGGACTTGGTGATAATCTATATGCTTCCTAAATATAATCTATACGGGAGTGGACTATATAAAAACCTCTACAAATTTACACGCATACTCTCTCGCTTTTTTTTCGTCTGAATATGTCATATATAAAACAACGATCGAAACCAGAGTTATACAAACAAAGCCGGATCAACCGGAAACTAAAGATCGAAACTAAGATGAAATACAAAGCCCAAAAGAGGGAAGCCAATGCCCTAATGTTTTGAGGGAGTCTGAAGCCGAAAAGGCCGAAATATTCCGGAAGCAAAGCCCCTTTAAAACAAGTACACTAGGTAGAATCACACTGGATAGCGGAGTAGCAGAGGAGGCAGCAGACGCGGATCCACTAGCCATCTTGGACAGAGCAAAGCACCCACCGAGAACGGAAGACAACCTAGGCCAACGGCAAGCCCGCAAATCTAACACCTAACACCGATTAGACGACAGAAACCACAAAACGCGAATTGAACCCCTTCCTACCTAATCCAAATCCTAACAAGTCTAAACCAAATCTCTGCATCCCCACACAGGGTTAGCCTTACTAAGAGATAATAAAAGAAATGACTAAAGGAAAAGGATCTAATTATTCAAGAACCTAAGAGCGGTAGAAGGAGAAAACGGAAACAGACTCCACGAATCCAAAGATAACACTAACCGAAGCATAAACCAAAACCCAAAGCTAAAACCAAGACCACTATAACCGCATCCAGGAGACGTACCAACACATCCAACTCAATCTGCCGAGCCGTAAAAATGGAGCCAACGACAAGGCCAACCCGGGATGAAACTGACCGGTACCCATCACCCACTGCCACGAGGCCAAGCTATTCCGGCCAAAATTTGCCTGATATGGCTCCGCCGGAGGTAAGAATCCAAACCAACACAGATCCGCCGCCGCAAGCACAAGACCATGACAAGACACCAAATAGACGACGCGACAGGGACCACGACCATGACCGGGAAGAGTCGCACCCAAACAGACTCGAACGGTGCCGAAGGCGGAGATCCTAGCCGGCGAAGACGAGATGAAAGGAGGAGCTACACGCCGGAAAAACACGAATTAGACCATACCTACTCCTCCCCATTCCCGGCTAAGACCACCGACGACCAGGGAGTCACTAACAATGAAGAGAAAACGGAGATGGCGGCTTCTCGAAAAACGGGCCCGAGAGAAAATTTTAGGGCGAACTCACACGCATACTCTCTCGCTATGAAGCTATTTATGTTTAAAATCATTTATTCGCATGATCTTTGTATGAGTCAATTTGGGACTAGAGCCAGGTGTCATGAGAATGGTTCAAAGAAACAGTTAAAGATCAAAAAATTCATTTGATTTATTTACATATCAAAATAATATTTTTGATTGTTAGGATCAACTAAATATTAAGTTTTATGGATTTTCAACTTTAAACCAATTGGTGATAAGTGCAGTGATCCATATCTCTTATATATTACTTGAGATTTTTTTTAATTACCGATGTGGGACATTATGTCCTAATACGTCCCCTCGAGATAATGGTTCTTTGACCATTAATTTCGGAATGTTCGGGATTAGATCGACGGCACTAATTTGGACCTGGTTTGTCGATGGTTGGACCAATTTTGGATTGAATCGGATTGGACTTGCGTGGATCGGGCTCTGATACCATATTAAGTTATATGGACTTCCAACCTAAAACTAATTGGTGATAAGTAGAGTGGCATATATCACTTATATATTATTTAGAGATCTCTTTCAATTACCGATGTGGGACATTATATCTTAATACCAAATGTTGTTATTTATTTTGTCAACCATTACAGATGTACTTTACTAATGTTTTCTTTTGCCTTCAATTACAAATTTGTTTTCATCTGAAAATATATTTTATCATATTACAATGATACAACATCCATCCATAGGACAGTACTCAAAATAAACCAATTGCAACAGGCTGCAATTGATAAAATCAGTGAAAGGAACACAACTACCAAGAGGATTCTATATGTACACCAAAAAATGAGATAGACAGTTTTAGAGATTATGAGCTCGCCACAGAAGTAATACATTTCTCAATATCAAAAAGGGCTTTTAGCCATCGCGGGGAACTCACGGAAACGTAAGATTGAGTTAAATCAACTTTAAGCGCGCTTTGGGCGATGAGAAACGAGCTTCTATTTGAGCTTCTAGAGACAATATTAATCCTCCAATGTCCTAATTTACCCCCAAAAAATTGTTATTTCTGAAGCGTATAATCTAAAGTTTGGCCACACTTTTGGTCCTAGGACTGTACCTAATAATTCATGAGCTTCTGATGCAAAGATAATATAGTTAAACCTATGAGAAACCATTGCATCAATAGCCCAAGTGATTGCTTTAAATTTTGCTTCAAGCAAGTTGTGAAGCCCGTTGAAGGCTCTTCTGCTATGCATCAATACTTTCCCAGTTTCATCTCGTAAAACCCACGAACACCTTGCAATCTGAGACTGATTTGACCAAGCAACCCCTATGTTACATTTAATCCAAGAAACAGGCGGTTCTGACCAAAATTTGTTCGATCTTGTCTTTTCAGAGTTGTCCCTTAACTTCCATGCATTCTTTATCAACTGCGCATGGAACCATAGGTTTGATTCCAGTAGATAGTTAGAGGAGACGATCATCGGCTGGATTTGAGTTCCTTCAAAAAAGAAGTTGTTCATGTTTTTCCAGAGCAACCATAAGATCCACGGATAGCTTCTCAGCATATTGGAGTGGGCTTGAGAAGACTTGGAAATGTTGAACAAATAATGCATATTAACATAGATAGAATCCAAGTGAAACCCGCCTTGAGGGAATGGGAAAGAAGACAGAGCCTCCTATGGAACATGTGAATAGAATGTGATTTTCTGATTTACCCTCGTATCTACAAAGCTGACATCGAGCATCAATTTTCATACCATGGTTGATAATGTTCTGAGCTACGGGGAGAGCTTCACTCAGAACTCTCCACAAGAACGCTCTGATCTTTGGAGAAGTAAGCACTGACAACACCTTTTCCTTAAGACTGTTTAGAGAAGGTTGAGCTGAAGCATCTTGTAATATGATTGATCTGTTTAATTGGGTGGCAAGCCAGTAAGCCGATTTAACAGAAAAATCTCCACTATGATTGTGATTCCAGGTCCAAAAATCATTTCTGCTTATGATTGGATTTGATGAGGTTATCTTGATGACATCATGAGAGAAGAACATATCATTAAGCAAAGATAAGTTCCATGTTCTAGAGTTGTGATCATTGAGATCGCACACTCTAAGATTCAAGTCGATGAGAGGGTTTTTTAATCTAAGGAATTCTCAGACCATTGTCTTCAATCCAAGGGTGGATCCAAACTCTAATAGAGTTACCATTCCCAATCGATTTTTTTATTCCTTGCACTAGTAAATCTCTTCCAAAGAGGATGATGCGCCAACCAAAAGAGGGGTGCTGGCCTAGTGAAGCTGAGAGGAAATTAGTATTTGGATAGTACCTGCTTTTGAAAACCTTGGCAAAGAGGCTTGAAGGCTCCTGCAACAAATTCCAAGCTTGTTTTGCTAATAGAGATTGGTTGAATATTTCGAAGTCTTTAAAGCCAAGACCCCCCCCCCCCCCCCCCCCCAAGTTCTTAGGTAAGCACATTTTCTCCCAACTAACCCAATTGATCTTTTTTTATGTTCTACCGAGTTCCACTAAAAGCTGACATTGCGGAATTGAGCTTTGAGATGGTGCCTTTATGGAGACGGAAGTAAGACATAGCAAACACCGGCATAGCCATAGAAACGGCTTTGAGTAAAAATTCATTCTGATAAGTGAGAGAGATCTTGCAAACCAAGCAGAAGTACTTCCTTGCATTTTGTCTTGGATATAGTTTAAGAGATCAATTTTGGATCCACTAAAACATTCAGGGAGACCTAAATAGGTTCCGGCTCCACCTTCGTTTGAGATACCTAGAATCTCTCTAACTTTAAGCTTGACCTCTTCCTTCACCAATTTTCCAAAAGTAATGGAGGACTTATCTAGATTGACAACTTGCCATGTCGCTAAACCATAAAGATTGAGAATACTCTGAAGAACATTACTTTATTCCTCCGAGGCCTTACAAAGGAAAAGGCTATCATCAGCGAACAAAAGGAGGTGAATCGATGGACCGGAATATGAGAATTTAACCCCATGTAATTGTTGGGAATGTCCTGAAATCTATTTGTAGTTACTCTGAGAGAAAGTCGTGTTGTCGAGATAAGACAATCATATGACACTAGGCAGTCATAACGCTTTGCTAGAAGCCACTTATGATCAATGAGTTAAGAACTCATTGCTAGTGTTATATGATCCTACAGGGTCACACACCTAAGCGAACTGGACACTGCATGAGAGGATGATCATTAATGTAATGATCGGATGAATGCATATTTGATATGCATTCAATATCGACATTTCTGGGCGATGTCGATCGACACACTAAGAGTGTCGGTCGACATAGATTGGCCGTGTCGATCGACACATAGAGTGTGTCGGTCGACGCGACTCGCGGATTGACGGATTAAATTGGTTTAATCATTAGTTAATCCCGGGGTGGTTTAAGTCGACATATATAAGATATATGGTCGACCTAAACTCGTTTCTAACCTAATTCACAGCCACCAGAAACAGAAAAGACACCTCTCTGAAGATTCGATCTCATAAGGCACTAGCATCCCTTCCTGTTCAGTTCGTGTGCGTGTGGATACCAGTAGAGGCGCAGCATTTGAGGCGCTCTAGATCTTGATTACTTGCAAATAACTTCCGCTGCATAATTACCAGGTAATCTCCAGATCTGTAAGATTCAATTACATGAACCTGTAGATCCTAGGCTCGGAATTCAGACTAGGGTTGCTAATCCTGATTAGAACTGCTAGAAATTCCTTCAGTGGTATCAGAGCTTTAGGGTTCCATTGAATCTGTGGCATGTTGATTAGATTAGTTGAATCTGGATCTCTGTATAGTTGATACAAGCATGCTGAAATTCGTTTTTGATTAAAATCTAGTTTTAGGGTTTTAACTTGAAAAACGATTAGGGATTATCACCCTGTGTCGATCGACACCAAGCGGGTATCGGTCGACACAGAAGGATAACCCGAATAAAACTTTTCGTCTTGTGTCGATCGACACAAGAGTTGTATCGGTCGACACAAACCTCGCGAGATTGATGAACCGGTTCAATTGGATTGGACCGGTTATCGAGCTTGGTTAAATGGTTTGAATTGCAATTGGTTTGATTAGGTTGGTATCGACCGATGCTAGTGTAGCATCGATCGACACCGACTGGTATTCGAAACCGGATCAATTGGATTGATCGGTTATCGCAGATTGCTTTTGGTTATTCTGTATCGATCGACACTATAGTAGTGTCGGTCGACATCAGATTCGATGATTGGGTTTTGGAGCCCGCAATCACATAACCAAAGCATGATAAATCAATTAATTATAAGAATTAAAACATAATAAAACTGAACGTTTTAATGATTCCGTTCCTCAATCAAATATCAAGTGATACTTGATGTCTTTCCAATCTTGTCAACTGTCAAGACCCATTTAGTTGTGTGATAGTCTTGCAGTGCAAGATGTCCACAATTTCATGAGTAAGACAGAGGTAATCGTGTTGATGGACTTGCAGTGCAAGACATCAACAATTACATGACTGAAGAGATTGGTTCACTTGACTGGGCCATCAAAATCGTTTTGGGCTCAGAGACATCAGGTGGATTGGACATAAGATGTCGATCCACAACCAAGAGTTATATTGGATATAACTAGCAAGGTTGTTGCTTACCTAAATAGCTAAAGTTGAGTGATAGCCAGTGGCTCACTTGAATTTAGTAAAATATGGGTCTTGGATCATTATATTCATCTGAGGAAACATTGATTGAATATAATGCGAGTTTTTCTTAAATGTTAAGATTTCTCATTTCCTGAACATCATAACTAAACTTTTTCTTTTCTATGTTCTCAGCTATGACAAACACTCATAACAACTCTTTCTCCCTGCGATCCGTCCTTGAGAAGGACAAGTTAACTGGATCGAATTTTCTCGAATGGTATCGGAACTTGAGAATTGTTCTCAAGCAGGAGAAGCGGGACTATGTCCTTGAAAATGTTCTCCCTGAAAAACCGAGAGCCAATGCTCCACATGCAGAAAGGAATGCTTGGGATAAGCACTCCAATGATGTGGTCGATGTGAATTGTCTCATGTTGGCTACCATGAACTCGGATTTGCAGAAGCAATACGAGAACGTGGAGTCGCCCGTGGAGATAATCACTAGCCTGAAAAGTATGTTTCAGGAGCAAGCACGAACTGAGAGATACCAGACGGTTAAATCTCTCATTGAATGCAAGCTACCAAAGGACAGTCCGGTCAGTCCTCATGTCATAAAGATGATGGGTTATATTGATAACCTGGGGAGACTGGATTGTCCCATTAGCCAAGAGTTGGCTACTGACATCATTCTGCAGTCACTGCCGTCAAGTTATGATCAGTTTGTTATGAACTATAACATGAATAACTTGACAAAGACATTGACTGAGCTGCATGGCATGCTCAAGACAGCTGAGCCAAATATCAAGAAGGGCACTCCTAATGTACTTATGGTACAAGGCGGTAAGAAGTTTAAGAAACTTGGCAAAGGTAAGGGAAAGGGCAAGGCAGTCCCGGTTGAGAACCAGGACACGCCGGCGCCAGCCCCAAAGCCCAAGCCGGGCCCATCTGAGAATGATAAGTGCCATTACTGTAAAGAGCTTGGGCATTGGAAGAGAAATTGCAACAAATTCTTGGAAGAGAAGAAGAAGAAGAAGACTTTCGAGACTTCATCTTCAGGTATTTATGTTATAGAAGTAAATGTTACTACTTCTGTTTCTACTTCTTGGGTATTGGGTACCGGCTGTGGTGCTCATATTTGTACAAATATGCAGGGCCTAAGCAACAGTAGGAAGTTGGAAAAGGGACAAGTGGACCTGCGTGTGGGGAATGGAGCAAGAGTTGCTGCATTAGCCGTAGGAACATATAACTTGTCTTTACCTTCTGGTTTGGTTTTAAAGCTTAATAATTGCTACTATGTACCTGCCATAAGCAGAAATATTATTTCAATTCCTGTTTTGGATATTGAAGGATATCAGTTTTCAATTAAGAATAAATGTTGTTCTTTTGATTACAATGATATATTCTATGGTAGCAGCCCATTAGAGAATGGGCTTTATGTTTTAAACCAAACCGCACCAATCTATAACATAAACACCAAGAGATTCAAATCAAATGACACAAATCAGACCTTTCTTTGGCATTGTCGTTTGGGCCACATAAACGAGAAACGGATCCAAAAGCTCCATAGTGATGGGCTTCTGGGCTCATTTGATTATGAATCATGTGAGAAATGTGAATCTTGTTTATTAGGCAAAATGACTAAGGCCCCTTTCAACAAGTCTAATGAAAGGGCCAGTGATCTGTTGGGCCTTATACATACAGATGTATGCGGCCCAATGAGCACAAGTGCCAGAGGAAATTTTCGATACTTCATTACCTTTACTGATGATTTTAGTAGGTATGGCTATGTCTATTTAATGAGACACAAGTCGGAATCTTTTGAAAAGTTCAAAGAGTTCCAAAATGAAGTACATAATCAACTTGGCAAAAGTATTAAGGCTCTTCGATCAGATCGTGGAGGAGAATACTTAAGCCAAGAATTCAGTGATCATTTGAGAGATTGTGGAATTGTTTCACAACTCACTCCTCCTGGAACACCACAATGGAATGGGGTGTCCGAGAGGAGGAATCGAACTCTATTAGATATGGTTCGATCAATGATGAGTCTCTCAACTCTTCCATTATCCTTTTGGGGATACGCTCTAGAAACGTCTGCGTTTACACTTAATAGGGTTCCGTCAAAATCAGTTGCAAAGACACCACATAAGATGTGGACAGGAAATGTTCCGAGTTTGTCTTTCCTGAAGATTTGGGGTTGCGAAGCTTATGTCAAGCGACTAATTACAGATAAGCTCGAACCCAAATCTGATAAATGCTACTTCGTTGGTTATCCTAAGGAAACCAAGGCATACTACTTTTACAACCAATCCGAGAACAAAGTGTTTGTTGCTCGGAACTGTGTTTTTCTTGAGAGAGAGTTTCTTTCCAAGAGAAACAGTGGGAGTAAAGTACAACTCGAAGAAGTTCGAGAACCGCAGGAAAATGTTCAACCCGTAGAGGAAGAGCAACAGTTGGATCTACAAAGAGTTGTAGACCCAACGCCTGTGGAGCCTAAAATTCGCCGATCCGAAAGGATCCGTCACGAACCCGAGAGATATGGATTTCTCGTAACAAATTGTCATGATTTGTTAATCATTGACAGTGACGAGCCATCAAATTTCGAAGAAGCAATGATGAGCCCTGACTCCGCAAAGTGGCTGAAAGCCGCTGAATCCGAAATGGGATCCATGTCACAAAACCAAGTATGGACTTTGGTTGATTTACCCGATGGTGCAAGACCCATTGAGTGTAAATGGATTTTCAAGAAGAAAATTGATGTGGATGGAAATATTCAGATATATAAAGCAAGGCTAGTGGCAAAAGGTTTCAAACAAATTCATGGTATTGACTATGAAGAAACCTACTCACCTGTCGCCATGCTTAAATCCATTCGGATTCTCCTAGCAACAGCTGCTCATTATGATTATGAGATCTGGCAGATGGACGTGAAAACAGCTTTCCTTAATGGAATTCTGGAAGAGGATGTGTACATGACACAACCCGAAGGTTTCATCGATCCAAATGCAGCTAGGAAAGTATGCAAACTTCATCGATCCATTTATGGATTGAAGCAAGCATCTCGGATTTGGAATCTTCGTTTTGAAGCAGTCAAAAAGTTTGATTTCATCAGAAGCGAAGAAGAACCATGTGTTTACAAGAAGACTAGTGGGAGCGCTGTTGCATTTCTCGTGTTGTATGTAGATGACATACTTCTTCTCGGAAATGACGTTCCGTTGTTACAGTCTGTTAAGACTTGGCTCGGAAGTTGTTTTTCAATGAAAGACATGGGCGAAGCCGCGTATATTCTTGGAATAAGAATCTATAGAGATAGATTAAACAAGTTAATTGGACTGTGTCAAGACACTTATATCGATAAGGTCTTGCACAGGTTCAGAATGCAAGATTCCAAGAAGGGCTTCATACCAATGTCTTATGGCATAAGTCTCAGCAAGAAGCAGTGTCCTGAGACACCTGCTGAGCGAGATCGCATGAGTCGGATTCCCTATGCCTCGGCGTTGGGATCCATCATGTATGCCATGCTCTGTACTCGTCCAGATGTTGCTTGTGCTTTAAGCATGACGAGTAGATACCAATCGGATCCAGGTGAAAGTCACTGGACAGCAGTCAAGAATATTCTGAAGTATTTGAGAAATACTAAAGATAAATTCTTGGTGTATGGAGGAAGTAATGAGCTGGTAGTAAGTGGTTACACAGACGCAAGTTTTCAGACAGACCAAGATGATTTCCGATCGCAATCTGGTTACATCTTCTGCCTGAATGGCGGTGCAGTAAGCTGGAAGAGTTCCAAGCAGGACAATGTAGCAGATTCCACAACTGAAGCTGAGTACCTCGCTGCTTCTGAAGCGGCAAAGGAGGCTGTTTGGATCAAGAAGTTCATCACTGAACTTGGTGTGATTCCTTGCATTTCTGAGCCAGTGGCTTTGTATTGTGACAACAATGGAGCCATTGCGCAAGCAAAGGAACCTAGATCACACCAGAAATCCAAACACATAGAAAGGCGATATCACCTTATCCGTGATATTGTGAATAGAGGAGATGTGAAGATCAGCAGAGTCCCGACGGATGAGAATGTTGCTGATCCACTGACCAAGCCTCTCCCAAGGCCTAAGCATGAGTTTCGTACAACTGCTGTAGGCATTAGATATCTTAAGATATGATCTTGATTTCAGTGGGAGTTGTATTTGTTTTAGTTATGACATGATGTTCACAAAGACATAATAGTTATGTTATTTTAACGAAATTGTTTCAGCATTATTTAATTGTGTTAATTAAATATATAAATATTGTCCCAAAGTAATTTATGACATTTTATAGGCCATCAAGTATGTGACTTGATCATGAAACCCTATAAGCAATAAATGACATAAATTATAATGGTCCCTGGTCGAGGTTGTTAAAATGGGACATTAACAACCACGTGAGACTAGTATGTGAGGTGACTGATGACTATGTTTCATGGAGTCATTAATAAGTGTATTAAAGTCAATCACATAGATATGTGTTAGAGAACACATGATCGGACTTGACCCGTTAATGAGAACTCTACAAGATGTTATATGAGTGTCATAAGAGTTTCTCATTACGACTATAGAGTATAGTCCTTAGACATGAGTTCATCATGTTTCTTACATATGAATTGGTCCGCTTTAACCTTGTCAAACGTCAGCCGTAACTGGTGACTATAAATGCATTGATTGGGCGTATCATGAAGTGTGTGAAGAAACAGGGATGGAACAAGATGGGATTTGTACCTCCTATATAACAGGAGTTAAATATCTTTGGGCCTATCGAAGATTTGATACTGGAAATGCGTGGCCGCGCTCAAACGAACTGATTGTCAATTGTTTGTTTTTCATCAGTATAAATCGGGATTCGATAAACGTGATCTAGCTTAATAAGGATGACACAGTTCTTGCCTTATGCTAGATTGAGATATGGATACAAAGGGATTAAAAGGAATAGACGATTCCAGTACAAGTGGGAGATTGTTGGGAATGTCCTGAAATCTATTTGTAGTTACTCTGAGAGAAAGTCGTGTTGTCGAGATAAGACAATCATATGACACTAGGCAGTCATAACGCTTTGCTAGAAGCCACTTATGATCAATGAGTTAAGAACTCATTGCTAGTGTTATATGATCCTACAGGGTCACACACCTAAGCGAACTGGACACTGCATGAGAGGATGATCATTAATGTAATGATCGGATGAATGCATATTTGATATGCATTCAATATCGACATTTCTGGGCGATGTCGATCGACACACTAAGAGTGTCGGTCGACATAGATTGGCCGTGTCGATCGACACATAGAGTGTGTCGGTCGACGCGACTCGCGGATTGACGGATTAAATTGGTTTAATCATTAGTTAATCCCGGGGCGGTTTAAGTCGACATATATAAGATATATGGTCGACCTAAACTCGTTTCTAACCTAATTCACAGCCACCAGAAACAGAAAAGACACCTCTCTGGAGATTCGATCTCATAAGGCACTAGCATCCCTTCCTGTTCAGTTCGTGTGCGTGTGGATACCAGTAGAGGTGCAGCATTTGAGGCGCTCTAGATCTTGATTACTTGCAAATAACTTCCGCTGCATAATTACCAGGTAATCTCCAGATCTGTAAGATTCAATTACATGAACCTGTAGATCCTAGGCTCGGAATTCAGACTAGGGTTGCTAATCCTGATTAGAACTGCTAGAAATTCCTTCAGTAATAACCCCTGAGATTCCGCTCTGTTGAGCATATGGGTAAGACCTTCTGTGCATAGAGAAAACAAGGCCGGAGATAAGGGGTCTCCTTGATGAAGACCTCTTTCCGGCGAGATAATTCCATGCTGCACGTCATTGATTAAAACCGAGTATGTAGCTGATGAAACGCAGAACATTACCCATTCGATCCAAATAGGGGGGAATCCTAGAGCTTTAAGCAACCTTCTGAGATAGTTCCATTATACTCTGTCGAAAGCTTTTGACATGTCCGATTTGACTGCCATGAACTGTTTAGTGACTTTGTTGTGAGTTCTTAAACCGTGCACCACTTCATGAGAAATTAGTATGTTATCCGTGATTAACCGTTCGGGAACAAAACCTAATTGTGTAGGAGAGACTATATCTTGGAGCAACGGTTGCAATCTTCTAACTAAGATCTTGGAGATGATCTTATAGAAGACCGAGCAAAGACTGATTGGTCTCAGGTTTTTCATGGTATTAGCATCCACTGTTTTCGGAGAAAGCTGAGAAGGGTGTAAATCCATTCTCGAGTAAAGGATCCTGTCGAGAAGAAGCATTTGATTTCCGCAGTGACTTGAGGTACCAAAACATCCCAAAACTTTTAGAAAAATAGACTAGTCATTCCGTCAGCCCCTGGGGCGCTTAAAGGTTTGACGGAAAAAGCGGCAAACTTGATTTCCTCTGTCGAAGCTTCCTTGATTAGAAGATCATTCATGGCGTTAGATACTCTTGGTTCAAAATCAGAAAAAGTCCTCAAATGATTAGTAGCTACTTCACCTTTTGAAGCTTCCCCTCTGTGCTCCTTCCCGTTGTCATCAATTAGCAGTTCTATATTTTTCTTGCTTCTGTTAGCCTTGACTGTCGCATGGAAGAATTTTGTATTTTTGTCTCCCGACCTCAGCTCTTTTTCTTTACTTTTTTGGCTCCAAAAGGATTCCTCATCCTTGTAAGCAGATACTAGATCTTTCTTGATCTTGAGAATATCACCAAACTTTGGGAAGGAAGATGATTGTTCCTGCTCAAGGAGAATGTGCAGTTGCTCAATTATGACTCTTGAATTGATATTGTTGATCTTTTTCTCTTTACTAAGAGCTTTTCTGCAGTTTCTGATACGATTTGAAACTGAGAGATCAGAGTTCCTAAGAGTACCAGTCCAAGCACTTTTCACGACTTCTTTGTTGTTTGGCAGGTTAAGAAGCCTTTTGTCGAATCTGAAGCTTCCTCTGAGCTGCTACTAACTTGACTAAAACAGGAAGATGATCAGAGTCTCTTTTATCCAGTAATGTCTGATTTGCTTCAGAAAATTTCATTAACCAGGATTTGTTGCTGAAACATCTATCCAAGCAACATTGAATCCACATTTCCCTTCTCATTCCACCCCAAGTGAGAGAGATACCTGAGCTTGGGAGTTCCTCCATACCGCAGCAATGGAGCATGTCATTAAAGGAAACAAAAGATGAGATGTTTCTTCTAGGTCCTCCGACCTTTTCATCGTTATTGCGGAGATCGTTAAACTCACCCAAGATACACCAGCTTTCCTTTCTAGTAATACCAATACGAGAAATTTTCTCCCTGTGTTTTGGTCTATTTCCTGCTACTGGATCACCATATATGCATGAAACGAAGAAAGAAGCATCATCAATATGCCCAACAAATTGATGAGATTTTCATCCGCTTGCTTAGTATCAACTCTAACTGATTGTTTCCAAAAAAGCAGAAAAGCCACCTCCGTGACCTTCATGATCAACATTATAAACACGCTCATAACCATGCCACTCCTGAAGATCTACTAATACATTATGATTGTACATAGTTTCCATCAAAAACAAAATATCCGGGAAATGTTGATGGCGCATTTCCTTAAGATGGGGAATCGTCAAGTCTTGAACACGGCCCAAACCTTAACAATTCCAAGAGAGGAGACTCATTAACACTTGGACGGTCCCTTATTTGGGACCACCAACTGTTTTTTGTTACTTGCAGACTTCTTGTCTACTGATGCTTCCAAGTGTAGAGCCTTTCTTTTGGTACCTTTGTTTCCTGCAGGTTCTTTACCATCTCGGTGAGGAACATGAGATGGCTTTGGATTTGACTTCCTAATGCATTTGATAGGTCTGCGACTCGGCTTCGATCCTTTAGTTCTAGTCCCGAAAAAACCAGCCTCTGAGAGACAGTTTCTGTTACCCGTTGAACTGAACCTAAAGGGGGTAGCTGAGGTGATGGAGTCAGAGACAAAGCCTTCAGAAAGAACTTCCGCCGGAATCGCCTTGACTTCAAAGTGACGATCTGAGTTAATAGCAGAGCTCATTAGCTTTTGTCCAATTGCAACAGAATGAGTGTTGAGCTTGAGCCCGTAGTCAAAAACCAATCCTTTTCCTTTATCAATGTCTGAAGTAATGAGAGGAATAGGTTCTAGACTCAACGCCGATTTCTGAGTTAAAGCATCACCCTCTACTGCTGAAACAGAGGACTTAATTCGAGCTTCTCGGACCAACTTATCATATCCATTTGCTACCAAGAGATATTGACGCATTTTATCAAGAACTTCTTTGGCGATTTTAGGATGACCTGTAAGTTGGTTAATGCCCACCTGAGCTTCAGAGAGCACACCAAAAAGTGGATCCGAAGTAGCTAGAACTTGGTAAGTGGTAGGCTTCTTCGTAGGTTGAGCAGAGGCCATATGTTTTAACGGGAGAAGAGGGCATTTAGACTGGTCATGAGTAAGCTTATGACATGAGAAACATCTTCTTTGAAGGCGTTCATGGAAGTAGATAATGGATGTATGTTCACCCGATGGTAGGTTGACTACTTTAGATCGCCTTATAGGTTTAGTATCGTCGAGTAGCACTCTAACCCGAACATATTCCTTGACCTGAGGCTTAAGAGGATCAAAAGCCACTTCGACAACTTGACCCGCGAATTCACCTAGAGATGTAATCAAGCAAGCGGTTTAGTGGTTAATCGCAATGTTCTTGACCTGAACCCATGAAGGCAGAGACCTTAAATAATCATCTGGAGGATTAGCCATCCATCTGTCAAAGATAATCGACCATTCGTTGAAGCAGTACACAACTTTGTTGAGGATTTCTTCCATGTCATGGTCATATTTAAAGAAAAACTGAAATTTTTCTCTGGTGAGAGCAACATCGCGAACACGGTCATAGATTTGCCATTTCTTTGGCATTTCTAAGATAAAGGTAGACATTTTCTGAAAGTCGGGGTTGAGAAGTCGGCCAACAATGCTCATGGCGTTGGCTTCATTCGAGCAGAGTATTGAAGAAGATCTGGGAGATCAAACGGGAGATCCTCTTCTTCAATGTATAGGTCCGAGAGCGCCTTATCGAGAGAGTGCGCCATGACTGAGAATCTCCGGCCAAATCGAGATTGAGTGAACAGTGTAATAAACAGTGAAATGAACAGTTCAGACGAGCTGTACGAGCTACAGGATGAAGATATTTTCTTGGATAAAAACAAGTTTAAAGCACACAAAACACTTTTTAGAACAGAGAAAGAGTCTTTGAAAAAGAGGGACCAGAACAAAATAAAATATTGGGTGAAATTCTTACACTTGTTGTTCAATTACAACTTAAGTACTGAAATATCCTTGAAACAGATATAATCAAGATTTTTTTTTTGGGCCTACTAAAATCAAAATGAGCTCAAGAGCTTCATTTTCGTTCGTATTTTCGGCCCACATGAAACACAAAAGTTTCAAGGATATTGGCAATTGCAATATCCGTTGAAATTGTACGTGTTTGTTTAGCTTCTTCTTCCAAAAAAAAGATTGACAATGTTGGGTGTCCACAATAATGTCATTATTATTTTTGAAATAAAAATCATGCATTGAATACAATATAATTGTTAAGATCCATCCTTATAAACATTTAAAATCGAGATTTTTCTTTTTGACACTAACTGAATTCAAGATTGCGTCAAAAGTTTCATTTTCATTCGAATTTTCGGCCGACACGAAAATCAGAAAGTTACAACTCTAGTATTGCTAAAATCTAAGATATGCAATAAACGTTGAGTTTGTATGTGTTTGCTTGGTTTCTTACAAAAGGGGTTGACAATGTTGGGTGTGTGTCGTATTCTTGTCTTCATGCCAGTTGTCTAATGGACAAATAACAAAAGTAAAAAATAAAAATAAAGAAAGAGAACGAAGACAAAAAAAAAATGAGACGCAACCAGTAAGAAACTAATAATTGCAGAAGAAGAAAAGAGAAAGGAATAATTGCTAAAGAAAAAGATAAGTAATAATTAAGAAAAAAAATTAAAGTGAAAGAGTAACCCATGTGGTTTTGTGCACACGTGCAACTTAACTCTTTTCTTAACAGACTAGATTTTGACCCGCGCTAAAGAAGCGCGGATTTATGTTTTCATTTTTAGAATATATACTTTTATCTTAAATTTATATTTTTATAAATTAATTTCGTTACCTATTTCGTCTAATCTATATCAAATGAAAATAAGATGATATAGTGCTAAATGTGAGCCGGAATTTAATAAATTTTGTTTTTGTTTTGATATTATTAACTTGTATATTATATATTAGTAGTTGTATTTTATTGTTATTTTTAGTATATGATTAGTCATGCTTGAACTTGGTTAATCTATTTTTCAACACGTATTGTAATGATATATAATTTGAAAATTTGATGGAACAACCCGTTAAAAATTGCATTCAAACATGAACTATAATTTGACACATCATATATTTGAATAATATAAATATTAAATAATTTAAATATTTATATTAAATTTAAAATATATCAATTGGAATTAGTTACTCGTGCAAATTTTATTTTTAGAAATCGAATTGGTTAATTTATTTTTAGCCCACTCTATTATAATTTAAATATTTTAAAATTTGATGAAACAACCCGTTAAGAAGTACAATCGTAAAAAACGTTTCTTACAAAATAAATAATTTATACCCGCACGCTAGTACAATATTATATACTACTTTCTTATTTTAATAATAATTTATTAATTTTAATGATTATATAATTTATAAAATAATTATGTATTAAATTATATAATTATATGTACCAATTGATTTAGTAACTTAATTATGCTTGATTTTATTTCTTTAAGTTAAATTTTAGTTAAGAATAATTTATAATATTTATTTTAATATTAATTTCGAAATTAATTATTATTTTTATTAAATTTTTGAAAAAATTTTTGTTAGATATGATTATGATAGAAAAAAGAAAACAAAAGATATTATAAGATATTATGAATAAATTAAATATAAATTGTTTTACAGTTTTACCCTTAATGAAGGTTACAAATCCTAATAATATCAAGGGTAAATTCCGGAAACAACATTTATGTACCATGGTAAACCTTCCTGTTTTAATAGATTAGATGTGTTAAAATTAATCACTATTTAAGTGTACTTATGCACCTCAAACACATTATTCCATTTCCAAATGATTGCATTTGACTAGCCGTTAAGTTTTTTGGTCAAGAAAATCATAACACAAAACTTCTATTTCTCTTTAATGAAATGTAAATTCAAATCTGTATTGTGATATATTGACGATTATAATAAAATCATTTTTTAGTTTAAACGATTTATAGCTTGTAAAAATATAATTATATTACGACAATATTAAATCACAAAAACTCACAATATTTTTAGTATATTTCCAAGAGCAATCTCATTTTTGAAATTGCAAAAAGGAAAATTTGAAATTTGTAGGTGTTTCGTTCTAAAAGTGATTTTTTCCTTACAAAATATATAATTATATTAAGATCTCTATAATTAATATTAATTAGTAAATACCATAATATTTTTAATTAACTATAAAACACAATTTAAAAATATATTACATACAAAATTAATAAAAAAATTACATAACATTATAAACGTATGTGACATTAGTTTTTATGAAAATATAGATGTTTCTATGAACATATGTATGTTATATATAAACGTCTATATGTTATTAATAAATGTATAAATGAAGTTTAGATTAAATATATGCCTTTCATTAGATCTCACCCATCACCATTTGTTAGACTAGAAATATATCTATTTTACAATAACTTATTTATAATTTCTATAAATATATACATTCGTTAGATTAGAAACATATCCATTCGTTAGATTAATATTATTGTACTATTTTAATTTGGGTAATATTTATATGGTTATATTAAATTATTATCTTGTATTGTTTTATTTTTGCATTAATTTTTTTTATTAATGTAATATTATTGTTGTATTAAATTTGTTTATGTAATATTATTGCTGTGTAACATTTAGTTTTATTGTTTTGATAATTTATTTTATTAAATTTGTTTTATGTAATATTATTTTATTTTAATTTAAATTAAATTTTATGTATAATTATTTGTATAGTAATTAATTTAATAATCATGTATATAAAAATTATGAGATATTTAAATTTTTGTACTATAATAATAAACAAATATAATTAATAGAATAATTTGTGAAATTAAAACTTATAGGGACTAAAATAAAAAGTTTGAGATTATCAATAGTGAAACTTCAAATTTAAAATTGCACTATTGACAACCTCAAACTTTGAAGTTTTGAAGTTCTCTTGAAAACAAAAAAACCTCAAAAATGGAGTTTTAGAATCACTCTTGGAGATGCCCAAGAGTTTCATAAGAAATTCTTATTAAAATAGAATCAAAATTAATAAAATAATAATTTTGTAAATGGTAAAATTTTAGAATATCTACATTGATCATAACTTCAATTTGGAGTTTCACTAATATATTATTATTATTTTATATTTATTTTAATTTGTAATTACATTTTAACTCAAAATAAATTTAACCAATGAAATAAAGACATCTCATGCATGGATTTCCATAGGAGTTCTAAGAGGTTCTCATTTGAGAAATCCGTCTCATTCTCAAATGAGAACCTTTTAGAACCGAGAACCGTAGAATCGAATCGAATCGAACTGAACCGAAAGAATCAAATCTGAAACCGATCCGAATTTCGTAAATACATGAATGGTTCATAAATTTTCATAACCGAAAATAACCGAACTATAACCAAACCGAAAACTGAATGGATACCCAAATTTGCCAAAATATTATTTTTATACCTAAAAATATTAATTATATTTAGATTTAAAGTAACCGAATAACCAAAATTAACCGAATATTAGCAAGAAAATTTGAATTATCAAAAATAACCCGAATATTTTTTTTTTTAACTGAAATACCCGAAAGTACTCGATTTTTATCCAAACTACCCCAATTATCCGAATTTTTATCAGAATTAGCCTAACTTTTACCAAAATTACCCGAATTAATACCCAAATTACCTAAAACAATCCGAAAGAAACGAACCGGACCAGATTTCTCTGGTATTAGCTGGCTAACAAATTTACTATCTGAACCGAAAACCGAAACCAAACAAAATTTTCTAAATACATGAATGGATCATAAACCTCTAGAACCGAAAGAATCAAAAATCGAAAGAACCAAATCGAACCGAAGAACTGAACGTGTAGGCCCACTCTCTCCTATCTTTTAATTTTCTCATTTTTTAATCTTGATAACCCATTAAGAAACTTCGATTCGAGATGCTCTTAGAACCGGTTCTCAAATAAGAACCCCTAAGAAACTCTCTCTCTCTCCTTCAAAGATTCAAAATTGTATAAACCCACATTTTATTTCTCTTAGTGAAGATGTTTTTAAAAAAAAAAAAAAATTCCATTCATTCATCTTTTTCCCTAAAGAGAGGACATTTTGGAATACGAGGTCGAATGAGAATGTTTAAACTCGCCAAAGATAAAACCGCAGGAACTAAATAAAATTGTCAACACTAAAAGAGGATTAGAACAAAAAAACAGAAATGAAACAGAGGCGAAGCAGGGGAATGGCCAGCATTAGGATCTTTGGAAGGGTGCAAACCAGTGATGAAGGAAGCTTTGCAGAAAAGGTGAATTTGAACCCAAATTTGAGGATGAGCTGATCTTCGAATTGCGATCGAAACCAATGAGCTTGGCGCGGAGAAGAAGTTGTATTTCCTTGACCAGCACAGCCTCTGATTTTGGATCATTTAAGTGCAGTCTTGAATTACGCTCTTTCCATATGCAATATGTTGCTGCTTGAAGCAGAAGACGCAACATATACGTTGAGTCTCAACATATCTCAGTGAGGATGTTGATAAATACATAAACCCAATTTGACCGATATAAAGACTCTCAAAGTGTAGACTCAATATACGTTGAGTAGGGCTGTCAAACGGTCGGTCCGTCCATGGTCTAGCCCAGTCCAATTCATTATGGACGGGCTATGGTCATGACCAAAACAAAATGGTCTAAACGGTCTTTGGACAAATTTTGTCCATGGTCGAAATGGGCAAGACCAAATGGGCATTGGTCATGCCCAAATTATTAGAAACCTACGGTTAAAAAATTTGAAGATTTTTTTTTCATTTTTTTTTGCCACTTAGTCAACTTCAAAACAAAAATTAGTTTTTCCGTAAAATCAAACTTTTCCGCCAAAACCGTAAATTGACTTTTTCCGTCAAATGTGTAAAATTGACTTTTTCCACTAAAACTGTAAATTTGACTTGGCGGGAAACCCGAATTTTGCGGTTCTGACGAGAAAACCAAATTTTGCGATTTTGATGAGAAAATAAAACTTTACGGTTTTCGCAGAAAACCGAATTTTGCGATTTGATGTAAAAACCGAATTTTGGGGTTTTAGCGGGAAAATCGATTTTTTGCGGTTTTGGCGGGAAAACCGGATTTTGCGGTTTTGGCAGGAAAATGGAATTTTGCGGTTTTGACCGAAAAACCGAATTTTGCGGTTTTGGCGGGAAAACCAAATTTTGCAGTGTTGGCGGGAAAATAGAATTTTGCGGTTTTGGCGGAAAAATGGATTTTGCGGTTTACGGTCAAAACCGCAAATTTCGGGTTTCTTGTCAAAACCGCAAAATTCTATTTTCGTGCCAAAACCGTAAAATTTCATTTCCCGTCAAAATCGCAAAATTCTATTTTCCTGTCAAAACCGCAAAATTTTATTTTTCCGCCAAAACCGCAAAATTCCATTTTTTTCGCCAAAACCGCAAATTGTTTTGCGGTTTTCCGGTCAAAACCGCAAAATTCTATTTTCTCGCCAAAACTGCAAAATTGGTTTTCCGGTCAAAACCGCAAAAATTCGGTTTTCCTGTCAAAACCGCAAAATTCCATTTTCCCGCCAAAACCGCAAAATTCCATTTTTCCCGCCAAAACCGCAAAATTGGTTATGTAACGCCCCTTTTCCATTCTCCGCTGACCGTCGAGCTGACCGGCCAACAATCAAACAAGAACATGACCGGTCGAACCCGAGCAAGTCGAACAGGAAAAGTTCGCCACAGGACGAAGCCAGAGACGGATCGGTTTGAGACAAAAGCTCGCACTAACCATCCTTGACTCCGATATCCTCACTTCCATAGTACAAGTTGATCACCTTGCACCACTTCAGCGAGTTGTGTCGGTTCGGACTAAACACAATATCAGGAAAGCATATTCATTTCTGAGTAAACTAAACTTTCAGCACAACGTTTAATCGTCACTTTACAAATCGTTTTCATCAATAAATAATCAACACGCAAATCAATACAAATGTGGCGTCAAGCCGAACCGAGAGAAAACCCCGAAACCATCGAATCAAAAACCCCGCCCCAAGCCATCCCGAAACTACACCAAGGACCTCCCGCGTCCGTCGCTGCTTAACCTGAAAACACAACAAGAGTCTAATGAGCGATCTAAGATCACCCAGTGAAACGCTCCCCACTAAGGCTTCAAATCTATCTATCTCCTATAGATTCCCGCCCGAAACCCCAAAATAACAATCAATCAAACAAATAGCCGATCACGCACTACCACGTCGTGTCGAGCCCACACACAATCAATTGCCAAAAGAAAGAGTAAGCGATTAAAGGAAATCGGGAGCACTGCGGCACATGTTCCCGATTGAGACTCGATCTATCTACCGCAACACCAACTACACCAAAACACAACGCTGGGCCCCTACGATCTTGGTAACTTCCACGAGTTTTCACCGTTACCGATATGGTAACTTACCCACGACTCCTAGCCGTCTAACGCCTAGGACACCGTTCCCTGTCCATCGATACGCGGTGACTCAGGCTACCCCTAGATAACCCAAGTTTCCATGCAGTCCGTGTTGGGATAGTGTCCTGAAATCACACTTGTACTCACTCCTGTGATAGTTGTGTGTCGAGATCAGACATTCGTATAATACTGGGCGTTTGCAATTCTTTGCTAGAAGCCTCTTGCATTCTGTAAGTCGTGGGCTTACTGCCAGTATTGTATGATCCTATAGGGTCACACACCTAAGCGAACTGGAAGCTACGACATGGGAATGATCATTGTTGCAATGATCATATTATGTGTATTGAAATACACATAAGAAATCGATATAATGGTGTTGTGTCGATCGACACAGCTTGGGTGTCGGTCGACACAGTTCGGATTTTCCGAACAGGCTTTTCGGGTTATGGCTTAATTGAGTCTGGCCCGTTAAGCGCGTTTAGGTCGAATAAAAGCTGATTAGTTTCGACCTAAACAAAGTGAGCCGTCCAGTTTTCTTGACAGAAACACTTGACACACCAGACACCATCGATCCCCATTGATCCGGCACTAGCATCCCGTTTCCAGCTAGCGTGCGTGTGTATCTGGTAGAGGCAAAGCGTTGCGTTGCTCCACTGATCTCGTTCACCATCTTCTTCCGCTGCCAAAGGTAAGAACGAGGTTGGTTCTAAATTTCAATATAACAAACCCTAGATCCATAGGGATCCAACAGTGGTATCAGAGCATGCTTAGGGTTTAGCTATTGAAAATGGTGATATAAAATCGAAACTTGATGTTGTTGATCTGTATATTACTTGTTGAAATCGTTTTTCATTGATTAAATCTCGGATTTTTGTCTCTGTTGAAAACGATGGTATTGCTGAAATCGCACTGTGTCGATCGACACAAAGCGTGTGTCGGTCGACACGCCGCGGCGCAGAATATAAAATTTTTAAGGTTTGTCGCAGGGTGTCGATCGACACAAAGCATGTGTCGGTCGACACAGAGCGAAAACTCGCGAATAAAATTTAGGGTTTGTCGCACAGTATCGATCGACACAAAGCGTGTGTCGGTCGATACAAAGCGAAAATCCACAAATAATCTTTAGGGTTTCGATCTGAGATCGAGTACCCGTAATCGTGCTGCATCGATCAATACACTGGGTGTGTCGGTCGACACAGGCAATACAATTAGATAGATCGGTTCAATTGGATTGAACTGGTTATCTAGCTCGGTTAATTTTATTAACCAAAATTGATTCTGGTTTGGTCATATCGATCGACACACAGTGTGTGACGATCGACATGGACCATTAAACCGAACTGGTTCAATTGGATTGAATCGGTTGAGTAAATTCGATCCGGTTTGACCGGTTATCGAAGAACGGTTTAAATAGAGTTGCATCGATCGATGCCAATGGTTGGCGTCGATCGACACAACATCCGCAGACTTGTTGGTTTGACCACAAATTTGCATGAACCAGAATAATTTAATCCTAAAAGTATTAGATGAATCTAAACTTAATAAAACTAAATGTTTTAATTAAAAGTTATTATTTTTGATATATATAGTGAATATAAATCAAGATAAGATTAGTTCTTTTCCTCAACTAAATATCAAGTGATCTTGATGTCTTGCCCGATCTTGTCTACTGTCAAGACTCGTGTCGTTTGTTGGATATCTTGGAGTCCTTGATATCCACTGCAACATGGGTAAGGCAGGTGGTCAGTGACAGACTTGCAGTGCAACTGTCAGTGATCACAAGACAGATAAAAGATTGGTTATACTTGACTGGGGTGTCAGAAGTTCTGGGCCCAGAGACATCAGAGTGGATTGGACATAGTTTGTCTCATTCACGACCAAGAGTTGTACTGAGTACAATTAGCAATGATTTGCTTACCTAGATAACTAAAGCTTGAGTAACGGCGAGTCGCCCACTCGAATTTTAGTAATCTGAGGATCTTGGCACATTGTATTCATATGAGGAAACATAGTTTGAATACAATGGGAGTTTTCTTATTAGATAAGAATTCTCATTTCTTGTGCTTTATAACTAAAATTTACCTCTTTTGAATTACAGCCATGTCTGTCTCAAATCACATCAACAGTTTCTCACTAAGATCCGTCCTTGAGAAGGACAAGTTAAATGGATCTAATTTCTTGGAATGGTATCGGAACCTGAGAATAGTTCTCAGGCAAGAGAACAAGGAATATGTCCTTGAAAGAGTTCTCACCGAGAGGCCACATTCCAATGCTCCGCAGACAGAAAAGAATGCTTGGGATAAGCATTCAGCGGATGTCAAAGATGTTACTTGTCTAATGCTGGTGACCATGAACTCTGAGCTGCAGAAGCAATATGAGAACGTATTGTCACCCATTGAGATGATTAACAGCCTGAAAGCTTTGTTTCAGGAGCAAGCTCGCACAGAGAGATACCAGATGGTTAAATCTCTCATGGATTGCAAGCTGGCTAAGGACAGTCCAGTAAGTCCTCATGTCCTTAAAATGATGGGTTACATTGATAACCTGGGGAAACTGGACTGTGCCATTAGCCAGGAGCTGGCCACTGACATGATTCTGCAGTCTTTGCCGTCATGTTTTGATCAGTTCATCATGAACTACAATATGCAAAACATGACTAAGGCATTGACTGAGTTGCACGGTATGCTGAAGACAGCAGAACCGAATCTCAAGAAGGCTACTCCCAATGTCCTGATGGTACAAGGGGGTAAAAGGTTTAAGAAACCTAAGAAGGGTAAAGGTAAGGCCCAGGTTGTCCAGGCTGAAAGTCAGGACAAGCCCAAGCCGAAGCCCAAATCCGGGCCTTCTCCTGAGGATAAGTGCAACTACTGCAAGCAGTTGGGGCATTGGAAGAAAGACTGCAAGAAGTTCATGGAAGATTACAAGAAGCTGAAGAAGACGTATGATGCGTCTGACTCAGGTATTTATGTTATCGAACTTAATGTTATGTCTTCTAGTCCTACTTCGTGGGTATTGGATACCGGCTGCGGTGCTCATATTTGTATTGATGTGCAGGCACTAAGAAACAGTAGGACGCTGAAGAAAGGACAAGTAGAGCTACGAGTCGGGAATGGAGCTAAGGTTGCTGCACTGGCCGTAGGCACCTACGAGTTGTCTTTACCTTCGGGCATGGTTTTAATTTTGAATAATTGCTACTATGTACCTGCGATTAGCAGAAACATAATTTCAGTTTCCGTTTTGGATTTGGAAGGTTTTGATTTTGCTGTTAAGAATAAAGTTTGTTCTTTTAATCGTGATGGTAATTATTATGGTAGCGCCCCATTAGATAATGGGTTATATATATTAAACCAAGAAATGCCTGTCTTTAACATAAATACAAAGAGGTTTAAGTCCAATGACGAAAACCCGACTTTCTTATGGCATTGTCGTTTGGGCCATATCAATGAGAAACGCATCCAGAGGCTCCATCGAAATGGGCTTCTGGGCTCATTTGATTTTGAATCATGTGAGAAATGCGAGTCTTGTTTGGTGGGCAAAATGGCTAGAGCCCCTTTCAACAAACCAAATGAAAGGGCCAGTGATTTATTGGGCCTTGTTCATACTGATGTATGTGGGCCAATGAGTACTGCTGCCAGAGGAAACTTTAAATACTTCATTACCTTTACTGATGATTTCAGTAGGTATAGCTATGTCTATTTGATGAGACACAAGTCAGATTCCTTTGATAGATTCAAGGAATTCAAGAATGAAGTACAGAATCAACTTGGCAAGAGTATTAAGATTCTGCGATCGGATCGCGGAGGAGAATACTTGAGCCAAGAATTCAGCGACTATCTGAGCGAGTGTGGAATCGTTTCACAACTCACTCCTCCTGGTACACCCCAATGGAATGGAGTATCGGAGAGGAGAAATCGAACTTTATTGGATATGGTTCGGTCTATGATGAGTCATTCTAATCTTCCACTATCCTTTTGGGGATATGCTCTAGAAACGTCTGCGTTTACACTGAATAGAGTGCCATCTAAATCAGTAGAAAAGACACCACATGAACTGTGGACTGGGAACATTCCTAGTCTGTCTTTCCTAAGGATTTGGGGTTGCGAGGCTTATGTCAAACGTTTAATTTCTGACAAGCTTGCACCCAAATCAGATAAATGCTACTTCGTTGGTTATCCTAGGGAAACCAAGGCATACTACTTTTACAACCAATCTGAGAACAAAGTATTTGTTGCTCGAGACTGTTCTTTTCTTGAAAGGGAGTTCCTCTCTAAGAAAAACAGTGGGAGTAAAGTACATCTTGAAGAAATTCTAGATACACAGGATACTGCTCAACCTGCTGAGGAGGAGCAGCAGTTGGAACCACAAAGTTCTGTGGAACCGGCGCCTGTGGAGCCTGAAGTTCGCATATCCGGAAGGATCCGTCACGAACCCGAGAGATACTATAGATTTCTCGTAACCAATTCAAATGATCTGATGATCATTGAAGGTGACGAACCAGCGACCTTTGTGAAAGCAATGATGGGCCCAGACTCCGAAAAGTGGCTTGGAGCCTCTAAATCCGAAATGACATCCATGTCAGAAAACCAAGTATGGTCCTTGGTCGATTTGCCTAATGGTGTAAAAGCCATTGAGTGTAAATGGATCTTCAAGAAGAAGATTGACGTGGATGGCAATGTACAGATTTACAAAGCAAGGTTGGTGGCTAAAGTTTTCAAACAAATTCATGGTATTGACTATGATGAAACCTATTCCCCAGTCGCTATGCTTAAATCTATTCGGATTCTTCTAGCGATTGCTGCTCATTATGACTATGAGATTTGGCAAATGGATGTCAAAACCGCATTCCTGAATGGCATTCTGGAAGAGGACGTGTACATGACACAACCTGAAGGTTTTGTTGATCCTAAAAATGCTAAGAAGGTATGCAAGCTTCATAAATCCATTTATGGGTTGAAGCAAGCATCACGGAGTTGGAATCTTCGTTTTGATGAAGCAGTAAAACAATTCGGTTTCATCAAGAACGAAGAAGAATCATGTGTATACAAGAAGACAAGTGGGAGAAAAATTGCATTTCTTGTACTGTATGTCGATGACATACTCCTCCTCGGTAATGACGTTCCGTTGCTTCAGTCTATTAAGACTTGGCTGGGAAGTTGTTTTTCCATGAAAGACGTGGGAGAAGCCGCATACATTCTTGGAATCAGAATCTACAGAGATAGAACTAACAGGCTGATTGGATTGTGCCAAGACACTTATATTGATAAGGTGTTGCACAGATTCAGGATGCACGATTCCAAGAAGGGCTTCATACCAATGTCTCATGGCAAGAGTCTCTGCAAGAAGCAGTGTCCGGCGACACCTGCTGAGCGAGAATGCATGAATAGGATTCCTTATGCCTCTGCAATAGGATCTATTATGTATGCCATGCTCTGCACTCGTCCAGATATAGCTTACGCGTTAAGCATGACGAGTAGATACCAATCTGATCCAGGTGAAGCTCACTGGACAGCTGTCAAGAATATTCTCAAGTATTTGAGACATACTAAGGATAAGTTCCTTGTGTATGGAGATAGTGATGAACTTGTGGTGAATGGATTCACCGATGTGAGTTTTCAGACGGACAGAGACGATTTCCGATCACAGTCTGGATATGTCTTCTGTCTAAATGGCGGTGCGGTGAGCTGGAAGAGCTCTAAGCAGAATACCGTAGCTGACTCCACAACGGAAGCTGAATATGTTGCTGCTTCGGAAGCGGCAAAGGAAGCTGTTTGGATCAAGAAGTTCATGACTGAACTTGGTGTGGTTCCTAGTATCTTGGAGCCAATGGCTTTGTTCTGCGATAACAATGGAGCCATTTCTCAGGCGAAAGAACCCAGGTCACACCAGAAGTCCAAACACGTTGAGAGGAAATATCATCTGATTCGTGATATTGTCAATAGAGGTGATGTGAAGATCAGCCGAGTTCCGACAAACGAGAATGTCGCTGATCCTCTAACCAAGTCACTCCCAAGGCCTAAGCATGAGAGTCATACGACTGCTGTAGGCATTAGAGATCTTAAGATGTAATCTTGATTCTAGTGGGAGTTTTGGATTTTGTTTTAGTTATAATAAGACGCCCTTGTAAACATTCTTTTAGAAGTGTTTAATGAAATTTGATTTCAGCATTATTTATTGTGATCTAAATAATGGTCCCGAAATAAGTTTATGACATATTATAGGTCATCAAGTTGAGAACTTGATCATGAAACCCTATAAGTTAATCAATTATTTTGTCCCTAGTCAAGGTTGTAGAATTGGGACACTGACAACCATTAGAGACTAGATTGTGAGGTGACTGTTGGCTAAGTTTCATGGAGCCAATGATATGATTATCACAGTCAGTCACATAGATATATGTTGATGAACATATGATCGGACATGACCCGCTAATGAGAAGTCTACAAGATAGTATTATCTGTGTCATAAGAGGTTCTCATTACGACTATAGAGTATAGTCCTAAGACCTGAGTTCATCATGCTTTCTTGCATATGAATTGGTACATTTTGACTTTGTCAAACGTCGATCCGTAACTGGCGGCTATAACGACATTGTTCAAGTTTATCATGAAGTGTGCGTTGAAACAGGGATGGAACAAGATGGAATTTGTCCCTCCTGAAAAACGGGAGATAAATATCTCAGGGCCTATCGAAGATTGAATACTGAGAGAATGTGTGGCCGCACTCAAACGAACTGTAGTTCAGTTGTTTGTAATGTTCAATATGAGATCAGGAGTTCGATAAACACGATGTTGGCTAAATAAGGATGACACAGATCTTGCCTTATGCCAAATCGAGATATAGAGACAAAAGGATTATAGGAATTGATGATTCCAGTACAAGTGGGAGATTGTTGGGATAGTGTCCTGAAATCACACTTGTATTCACTCCTGTGATAGTTGTGTGTCGAGATCAGACATTCGTATAATACTGGGCGTTTGCAATGCTTTGCTAGAAGCCTCTTGCATTCTGTAAGTCGTGGGCTTACTGCCAGTATTGTATGATCCTATAGGGTCACACACCTAAGCGAACTGGAAGCTACGACATGGGAATGATCATTGTTGCAATGATCATATTATGTGTATTGAAATACACATAAGAAATCGATATAATGGTGTTGTGTCGATCGACACAGCTTGTGTGTCGGTCGACACAGTTCGGATTTTCCGAACAGGCTTTTCGGGTTATGGCTTAATTGATTCTGGCCCGTTAAGCGCGTTTAGGTCGAATAAAAGCTGATTAGTTTCGACCTAAACAAAGTGAGCCGTCCAGTTTTCTTGACAGAAACACTTGACACACCAGACACCATCGATCCCCATTGATCCGGCACTAGCATCCCGTTTCCAGCTAGCGTGCGTGTGTATCTGGTAGAGGCAAAGTGTTGCGTTGCTCCACTGATCTCGTTCACCATCTTCTTCCGCTGCCAAAGGTAAGAACGAGGTTGGTTCTAAATTTCAATATAACAAACCCTAGATCCATAGGGATCCAACAGTCCGGCCCTAGGACGCGACCCCGTGTTCTCCGGACCACACACCTACCGACGTCACTCAGTAGGTTAACACCATAACCGGAATCACCATGATCCAATTAGGTAAATACCCGAGGATCCAATCGGGTCGGAAGTACCAGAACGTAATCAAACACCTAGACTTGCGGGATCTAACGCACCCTAGAGTCCTAGTGCAGAAATGTAAACATGCAGACTCGCTTGGACTCTAACAATCAATAACAACAATCAACTCAAACCCGCATCCCGCAAGTCTACTCACACACAACACCGCTCTGACTCGGCACCGTACCGAGTCAGCACCACAACTTAACCAGTCCTGTGACCGAGTTAAGTAACAACACGGATCGTTCGGCCCAACACCGAGACGATCTAAAGGCCTGCACAAAAGATCAACCACAACCACACAACAACACAATCACGCAATCACACACAAACAACACACAAACAGGCCTATTAGGGTTGCTAACATCTTTTAACCAATTTACGCCCGCTACCTTGGGTTAGCCGCTTGCTAATCCGTAGACGGTTCCCAATCACAACACTTCTCAATCTTAACCAATCCTAATCATCTTTTATCAACTCCTCGATTCGTCGGTTTAGAGCTAGTAGCTTACTAAACTCCCCGACGTCTCACTGTTGGAATTGTGTCCAGCAATCTCTGTACTGTCTCTATAACGTAAGAGTATGTCAGTGATCAGACATAAGTCATACAATACTGGGGGTCATGATGGCTTGCTAGAGTCCGCTCATGATCTATAAGTCTTGGACTTATTGCCTTTATTGTATGATCCCATATGGGTCACACGCTTAAGCTAGCAGGAAATAATGTTGGAACGGCTTAGCAGAAGTACGACAAAAGTGCTAGGCATTTGTCGTACTAAGAGAGAAGAATTAATGGGTCTGATTAAATGGAATTTAATCAGTTTGGTATTTGGGCCCATAAAGCCCAAAAGGAATTAGACAAGTTTTATGAATAAAACTTGAGTCTGTTTTTCCTTCCAACCCTAACACCCAGCGCCGTTTTTCTCCTCTCCCTGCGCCTCTCTTCCTCGTGGTCTAGCAGCCAGTTTCCTGTGATTGCGTGTGTGAGCCTTTGGAGGATCCATCTTTCGGTGTATCTCCCTGATCATTGACCTGTTCTCAATTCCGCTGCAAACAAACAGGTAAAAGGTGAGATCATAATGTTTCTAAATAAGAACACCTAGATCTAATGCATGTTTAGGTTGATATCAATATGAGAATTGAATCAGGATCAACCAAAACTTCCAACAGTGGTATCAGAGCCATTGGTTCTTAGGTTTCTTGTTTTAGATTCATTGTTTAGGTTGTTTAATCTGCTTAGAATTGTTTTTGAATCAATTACTGATAAGATAAAACAGTCAAGAATCAGAATTGAACTCTAAACACACAAGAACAGATCGCAAACTGAGCTATATGACTCAGTTTTGTGATCGGCCGAGTGAAATCCGATCGGCTTGGCCGGTTGGATCGAATGGCCGAGATGTTGGCCGGCCGGATGGATCGATCCCGATCGCTTGGCGATCGTTGGAAGTGATCGACCCGAGCATCCCGATCGTGTAGCTTGGCATGGACGATCGCGGCTTGCTCGTCCCGGCTGTCCCGCGTGATCGAGGCCGAGTACCGTCCCGACCGTCCCACCCGAACGTCCCGAGCTCGTCCCGTCCAGCTGCATCCCGATCACGTGAGGCTCGGCCGTCCGTGGATCGTGGATTGAACGCGGCTGGTCGGCTGTGGTCGTGTGGATTAGGTCACGGCCATGGATGGTTCGTGACCGGTTCGATTTCGGTTTGGTGGCTCGGTTCAAAACTTGATTAAAATCTTCGTTCTGGTTTAATAAACAGATTAATAATTTTATTAAATCTGGTTAAACCGGAATAAGAAATCCAATGCCGAAAGAAATATTGGATTTAGTGCCTAAACCAGGAATTTCTAATTTGATTTGGTTGGACCAAATAAATTGAGAAATTCCGGTTTAGTAAATAACCGGTCGACAATTGTGGTCATCGTAGTAATTAAAACTTGGTTAGACCAGTTTTAATGAACCAGACCGGTTATGTCAATTAATTGGACAATTGGGTCATGTCTTGGACATGGACCAATTCTTGGGCCTCGGGCCAAGAAGTTAAAACAATTGGGCCAGTTAATTGAGTCTTTCTTCAGATTAATTTAAAATCTATTTTATAAAATTATAAAGTCGTTTTTAAATTAAAGTTTCCAAAATTTTATAATTAGAAAGTTTCTTAATATAGAATTTTCTGAATTTGCGGGTTTTGGATTTTAAAGAAGTTTCTAAAGTTAGAAAGTTTCCGGTTTTAGAAAGTTTCCAATTTTAGAAAGTTTCTAAAAATAGTAGGTTTCCATAAATAGAAAGTTTCCCGAAATAGTAATCTTCTATTTTGGGAATGATTTTAATAAACCTACGAACCTCAAACAATATCAAGCGTTGGATGTCTTGTCCAGGCTATGTCAGCTGTCAAAGCCCATTCAATTGCATTCATGGCCTTACAGTGTGAGGATGTCTGCTTTTGCGTGGGTAAGACGGTTTGTGATTCATAAATGTCATTGGGAGTCCCAGACATTAATGATTACATGACTGTATAGTCCGGTTTTCTTGACTAGGCCATCGGGAGTCCCGGGCCTTGAGACATCAGGGTGGATTGGGCCTCGGGCCCAGATTCACAACCAAGAGTTATATCACGGATATAATTAGCCGATATAGGGCTTACCGATATAAGCTAAGGTTGGGTGACGGCCAGTGGCCCACTTTGATCTTAGTTATATGTGGATCTTGGAATCATTATATTCTATTGAGGGTAACTTATGTTATTGAATATAATGCATGATTAATCATATTATACTTTAATACGAGATTAATCATTTTGAACATATAACTAATAACCTTTTTATTTATATATTTCAGATATGACTACTACAAGCACTCAAAACACATTCTCGATCCGGTCTGTTCTCGAGAAGGAGAAGCTGACTGGAACGAACTTCCTGACATGGTCAAGGAACTTGAGGCTGGTCCTCAAGCAGGAGAAGAAGGATTATGTCCTTCGAGATCCCCTCCCCGAGAGGCCTCTTGCCAATGCTGCCAGGACTCTGCACAATGCTTGGGAAAAGCATTCGTCAGATGAAAATGATGTTTATTGCCTGATGTTGGTGACAATGACTCCAGAGCTGCAAAAGCAGTTCGAAAGTGTATTGTCTCCAATCGAGATCATGGCAAGCCTGAAATCGCTTTTTCAGGAGCAGGCTAGGACCGAGAGGTTCCAGACAGTTAAGAACCTCTTGGACTGTAAGTTGGCTGCGAATGCGGCAGTGAGTCCTCATGTGTTGAAGATGATGGGTTATCTCGATCATCTTCACAAACTCGACTGCCCAATCAGCCAGGAACTTGCCTGCGACATCATTCTGCAGTCTTTACCTGCAAGCTATGATCAGTTCATTCTGAACTTTAACATGCATGACTTGAGTAAGACACTGCCTGAGCTTCACGGAATGCTCAAGACTGCAGAGCCCAACTTGAAGAAAACCGCCAAGGACCCCAATGTACTTATGGTACAAAAGGGCAAGGGGTTTAAGAAGTCTTCTGCTAAGGATAAGGGAAAGGCCAAGGGTGTCCAAGTCGCGGACAAGGACACGCCAAAGCCCAAGCCCAAGTCCAAGGCTGGGCCGACTGACATGTGCAGGTTCTGCAAAGAACTGGGGCATTGGAGAAGAGATTGTAAGAAATTCCAGGAAGGTCTAAAGGAATTAAAGAAGAAGACTTTCGAGACTTCTTCATCAGGTATTTTTGTTATAGAAGTTAATACAACTACTTCTGATAATACCTCATGGGTCATGGATACTGGTTGTGGGGCTCATATTTGTACTAATATGCAGGCACTCAGCAACAGTAGAAGGCTGAAGCAAGGACAAGTGGAACTACGAGTTGGGAATGGAGCGAAAGTTTCAGCACTAGCTGTAGGAACTTACTTGTTGTCTTTACCTTCGGGATTGATTTTAGAACTTAATAATTGTTATTTTGTACCTGCTATAAGCAGAAATATTATTTCAATTTCTTTGTTGGATTTGGAAGGTTATGATTTTTCAGTTAAGAATAAATTATGTTCCTTCAATCGCAACAATTTGTTCTATGGTTCTGCCCCTCTTACGAATGGGCTTTACATACTCGATCAATCCGCGCCAATTTATAACATTAATACAAAACGGTTTAAACCTAATGAGGAAAACCGAACGTTTCTATGGCATTGTCGTTTAGGGCACATCAGCGAGAAACGCATCAAGAGGCTCCATTCGAATGGACTTCTTGGCTCATTTGACTTTGAGTCATGTGAGAAATGCGAATCATGCATGATGGGCAAAATGACACGGGCCCCCTTTAATAAACCTAACGAGAGGGCCAGTGACTTATTGGGCCTGATACACACTGATGTGTGTGGCCCAATGTCCACTAATGCAAGAGGAAACTATCAGTACTTCATTACCTTCACTGATGATTTCAGTAGGTATGGATATGTTTATTTAATGAAACATAAGTCTGAATCTTTTGAAAAGTTCAGAGAATTCCAAAATGAAGTACAGAACCAACTTGGCAAAAGCATTAAGGCTCTTCGGTCCGACCGAGGAGGAGAATACTTAAGCCAAGAATTCAGTGATCATCTGAGAGAGTGTGGGATCCTATCCCAACTCACTCCTCCTGGAACACCTCAATGGAATGGTGTGTCTGAAAGGAGAAATCGGACCTTATTGGATATGGTTCGATCTATGATGAGTCACACAGACCTTCCAATATCCCTTTGGGGATATGCTCTGCTAACAGCAGTGTTCACTCTAAACAGAGCGCCATCAAAGGCAGTAGCGAAGACACCATATGAATTATGGACTGGAGAAGCTCCAGTGCTGTCTTATCTCAGAATTTGGGGTTGTGAAGCCTATGTTAAGAGATTAATCTCAGATAAGCTTACACCAAAATCTGATAAATGCTACTTCATTGGTTATCCACGGGAAACCAAGGCTTATTACTTCTATCTACGTTCCGAGAACAAGATCTTTGTTGCCCGGGATTGTAACTTTCTTGAGAGAGAATTTCTCTCTAAGAAAGACAGTGGGAGTAAGGTACTGCTTGAAGAAATTCAAGATGAACAGGATACTGCTCAACCTAATGAGGAAGAGCAGCAGGAGGGTCTACAAGAAATTGTAGAGCCTGAACCTGTAGTACCTGAAGTTCGAAGATCCGGGAGGATCCGTCACGAACCCGAGAGATATCAGGGATTCCTCGTGACTGACTGTCATGATCTTTTGATCATTGATGGTGATGAACCATCGAACTTCAATCAAGCCATGATGGGCCCAGATTCCTCTAAGTGGCGCAAGGCCACTGATTCCGAAATGGACTCCATGTCGGTCAACCAAGTATTTTCGTTGGTTGACTTACCCGCTGGTGTAAAAGCCATCGAGTGCAAATGGATCTTCAAGAAGAAGATTGACGTGGATGGAAATGTCCAGATTTATAAAGCCAGGTTGGTGGCAAAAGGTTTCAGACAAGTTCACGGCGTGGACTACGATGAAACCTATTCACCGGTGGCTATGATGAAATCTATTCGGATTCTACTAGCAACTGCAGCTTTTCATGATTATGAAATTTGGCAGATGGACGTGAAAACCGCCTTCCTGAATGGTATTCTGGAAGAGGATGTGTATATGACGCAACCTGACGGTTACATAGATCCAAAGAATGCTGGGAAAGTATGCAAGCTTCATAAATCCATTTATGGATTGAAGCAAGCATCGAGGAGCTGGAATCTTCGTTTTGATGAAGCGATCAAGCAATTTGACTTTATCAGAAACGAAGAAGAACAATGCGTGTATAAGAAAACTAGTGGGAGCAAAATCGTTTTTCTTATTCTGTATGTTGATGACATACTGCTTCTCGGAAACGACGTTCCAATGCTGAAGTCTGTAAAAGACTGGCTTGGAAGTTGTTTTTCCATGAAAGACATGGGTGAAGCCGCATACGTTCTTGGAATTAGGATCTATCGGGATAGACCTAAGAGGCTGATAGGCTTGTGTCAAGACTCATACATTGACAAAGTCCTACAAAGATTCAGCATGAAAGATTCCAAGAAGGGCTTCACGCCAATGGTACATGGCACAACGCTAAGCAAGAAGCAGAGCCCTACGTCGGCTGCTGAGCTTGAGCGCATGAAGAATATTCCTTATGCATCTGCAATAGGATCTGTCATGTATGCCATGATCTGTACTCGTCCTGATGTTGCTTACGCATTGAGCATGACGAGTAGATACCAGTCAAATCCAGGTGAAAACCATTGGATTGCCGTAAAGAACATCTTGAAGTATCTAAGACATACTAAGGATAAGTTCTTAGTGTACGGTGGAAGTGATGTGCTTAAAGTCAGTGGATTCACGGACGCAAGTTTCCAGACAGACACAGATGATTTCCGGTCACAGTCCGGTTATGTCTTTTGTCTGAATGGCGGTGCAGTAAGTTGGAGAAGCTCCAAGCAGGACACCGTTGCTGATTCCACTACAGAAGCTGAATATATCGCCGCCTCAGAAGCAGCGAAGGAAGCTGTTTGGATACGAAAGTTCATTATGGAACTAGGTGTGATACCAGATGCGGATGAGCCTCTGGCACTGTTTTGTGACAACAATGGTGCTATAGCTCAGGCAAAGGAACCAAGATCACACCAGAAATCCAAGCATGTTCAAAGAAGATATCACTTGATACGTGACATCATTAATAGAAAGGAAGTCAAGATCAGCCGAGTTCCGACAGATGATAATGTCGCTGATCCGTTGACAAAGCCACTCCCAAGGCCTAAGCTCGAGTTCCTGACTGAAGCTGTAGGCATTAGAAACATTGAAATGTAATCTAAATTTGAGTGGGAGTTTTGTGAGCTTTATTTTAGTTATTTGATATGTTCTTGTAAAACATTATTTATGTTTTAATGAAATTATTATTTCAAGATTATTTTAACTGTGATGAAATAATCGTTCCAAAATGATATGAACCATTTTATAGGTCATCGAAGTAAATGATTTGATCTTGAGTCATCGAAGTCATTTAGCTTGATCATGAGATCCTATATTTGATAAATGTTTTATATCATCATGTCCCTAGTCGAAGGTTGTTGAAATTGGAACACCAACAACCGTGTAAGACTGGATTGATACGTGACTTATGACAAAGTCTCAGTGTGTCATAGATGCTCGGCATCAAAGTCAGTACATAGGTGTATGTTGGGAACATACGACCGGACAAGACCCGCTAATAAGAACTCTTCAGGATATTTATATCTGTGTCATAAGAGATTCTTACTACGACTATAGAGTATAGTCCTTAGACCTGAGTTCGCATGCATGTGACTGCATATGGACTGATGCACTTTGATCATTGTCTAACGCTATCGTTCTGTGATAGCTATAAGGACCTTGTTTGGGTACATCATGAAGTGAGTAGTTTACAGTGATGGAACAAGATGGGATTTGTCCCTCCAATATAAATGGAGTGAATATCTCTAGGCCAATCGGAGATTTGAATACTGGAAAACGCATGGCCATGCTCAAACGGACTTTCCCGAGTCGTTTGGATTGTCAGTATCAAATCAGAGTCCGATGAACAAGATTAGGCTTTATAAGGATGACACTAATCTTGCCTTATGACTAATCGAGATATTGAGACGAAAGGGATTATGAATACAGAGATTCCAGTTCAAGTGGGAGATTGTTGGAATTGTGTCCAGCAATCTCTGTACTGTCTCTATAACGTAAGAGTATGTCAGTGATCAGACATAAGTCATACAATACTGGGGGTCATGATGGCTTGCTAGAGTCCGCTCATGATCTATAAGTCTTGGACTTATTGCCTTTATTGTATGATCCCATATGGGTCACACGCTTAAGCTAGCAGGAAATAATGTTGGAACGGCTTAGCAGAAGTACGACAAAAGTGCTAGGCATTTGTCGTACTAAGAGAGAAGAATTAATGGGTCTGATTAAATGGAATTTAATCAGTTTGGTATTTGGGCCCATAAAGCCCAAAAGGAATTAGACAAGTTTTATGAATAAAACTTGAGTCTGTTTTTCCTTCCAACCCTAACACCCAGCGCCGTTTTTCTCCTCTCCCTGCGCCTCTCTTCCTCGTGGTCTAGCAGCCAGTTTCCTGTGATTGCGTGTGTGAGCCTTTGGAGGATCCATCTTTCGGTGTATCTCCCTGATCATTGACCTGTTCTCAATTCCGCTGCAAACAAACAGGTAAAAGGTGAGATCATAATGTTTCTAAATAAGAACACCTAGATCTAATGCATGTTTAGGTTGATATCAATATGAGAATTGAATCAGGATCAACCAAAACTTCCAACACTCACCATTCATTTCTTAATTCATTATTCTCGGGAAACCCCGATACCATTCATATTCTCTACGTTCGTTCAGGCTTTACTTCCGTATTTTAGCTCGTCTTAATTCCCGTATATAGATTCATTTAATTACCGTCCTTTACTTACATATATATGCATATACGGCCTTAAGCATGCAACGACTATATGAATGCATCATGCAACGATACTAATAACCTAACGGCACTCAACAGGTTTAATCCATTTACGTCTAACATGTAGGAATTTCTAGCAGTTCTAATCAGATTAGCAACCCTAGTCTGAATTCTGTAGCCTAGGATCTAGGCCTCATGTTATCTTGAATCTACAGATCTCGAAGTTACCTGGTGATTAGCAGCGGAAGGGTTTTGCAAGTACTCGAGATTCTCAGCGCCTCAAATGCTGCGCCTCTACTGGTATCCACACGCACACGAACTGAACAGCATGGATGCTAGTGCCTTTAGAGATCCAATCTCTTGAGAGGTTTCTAGTTTCTTTTGGTGGCTGTGAATTAGGTCAGATTGGGTGTAAAAGTCGACCATGTATCTTATATATGTTGACTTAAACCACGACCCGAATAACCAACGATTAAACCAAAGTTAATCTGGCCATTCGCGATATGTGTCGATCGATGCACATTCTGTGTCGATCGACACTGCCTCAGAAACTTGATATTGAATGCATATCTAATATGCATTTATCAGATCATTACACTAATGATCAACCTCACATTCTATGTTCAGTTTGCTTAGGTGTGTGACCTTGTAGGATCATATAACACCATCAATGGGTTCTAAACTCATTGATCATAAGTGGCTTCTAGCAAAGCATTATGATTGCCTAGCATTATATGACTGTCTCATCTCGACAATACAACTCTCACTTAGAGTAGGTACAATAGATTTCAGGACATACCGAACAATCTCCCACTTGTACTGGAATCATCTATTCCCATAATCCCTTTGTAGCTATATCTCGATCTGGCATAAGGCAAGAACTGTGTCATCCTTATTTAGCTAGATCATGTTTATCGAATTCCGATTTATACTGATAAAACAAACGACTGACATTCACCTCGTTTGAGCGCGGCCACACATTTCCAGTATCAAATCTTCGATAGGCCCTGAGATATTTGTCTCCTGTTATATATGAGGTACAAATCCCATCTTGTTCCATCCATGTTCCTTTCACATTTCATGATACGCCCAATCAGTGTCTTTATAGCCACTAGTTACGGCTGACGTTTGAGAAAGTCAAGACGGACCAATCCACATGTAAGAAATCATGATGGACTCAGGTCTAAGGACTATACTCTATAGTCGTAATGAGAAACTCTTATGACACTCATATAACCATCTTGTAGAGTTCTCATCAATGGGTCAAATCCGATCATGTGTTCTCTAACACATATCTATGTGATTGACTCTAATACTCTTATTAATGACTTCATGAAACTTAGTCATCAGTCACCTCACATACTAGTCTCACGCAGTTGTTAGTGTCCCAGTTTAACAACCTCGACCAGGGACCATTGTAATTTATGTCATTTATTATCTATAGGGTTTCATGATCAAGTCACATACTTGATGGCCTATAAAATGTCATAAATTACTTTGGGACAATTATTTAATAACACAATTAAATAATACTGAAACAATTTCATTAAAATAACATAACCAAATTATGTTTTACGAACATCATGTCATAACTAAAAACCAAATACAACTCCCACTGAAATCAAGATCATATCTTAAGAAATCTAATGCCTATAGCAGCAGTATGACTCTCATGCTTAGGACTTGGGAGAGGCTTGGTCAGAGGATCAGCAACATTCTCATCCGTCGGGACTCATCTGATCTTCACATCTCCTCTGTTAATGATATCACGGATGAGGTGATATCTCCTCTCTATGTGTTTGGACTTCTGGTGTGACCTAGGTTCCTTTGCTTGCGCAATGGCTCCATTGTTGTCACAATACAAAGCCACTGGCTCAGAAATACTAGGAACCACACCAAGTTCAGTGATGAACTTCTTGATCCAAACAGCCTCCTTTGCCGCTTCAGAAGCAGCGAGGTACTCAGCTTCAGTCGTGGAATCTGCTACAGTGTCCTGCTTGGAACTCTTCCAACTAACTGCACCGCCGTTCAGACAAAAGACGTAACCAGATTGTGATCGGAAATCGTCTTTGTCCGTCTGAAAAATTGCGTCTGTGTAACCACTTACTACCAGCTCATCACTTCTTCCGTACACCAATAATTTATCCTTAGTATTTCTCAAATACTTCAGAATGTTCTTGACAGCTGTCCAATGACTTTCACCTGGATCAGATTGGTATCTACTCGTCATGCTTAAAGCACAAGCAACATCTGGACGAGTACAGAGCATGGCATACATGACGGATCCTAAAGCCGAATCATAAGGAATCCGACCCATGCGTTTTCACTCAGCAGGTGTCGCAGGACACTGCTTCTTGCTGAGACTTATGCCATGAGACATTGGTATGAAGCCCTTCTTGGAATCATGCATACTGAATCTGTGTAAGACCTTATCGATATAAGTATCTTGACACAATCCAATTAGCTTATTTAATCTATCTCTATAGATTCCTATTCCAAGAACGTATGCGGCTTCTCCCATGTCTTTCATTGAAAAACAACTTTCGAGCCAAGTCTTGATAGACTGCAACAACGGAATGTCATTTCCGAGAAGGAGTATGTCATCTACATACAATACGAGAAATGCAACTGCACTCCCACTAGTCTTCTTGTAAACACAAGGTTCTTCTTCGTTTCTGATGAAATCAAACTTTTTGATTGCTTCATCAAAACGAAGATTCCAACTCCGTGATGCTTGCTTCAACCCATAAATGGATCGATGAAGTTTGCATACCTTCCTAGCAGCATTAGGATCGATGAAACCTTCAGGTTGTGTCATGTACACATCCTCTTCCAGAATTCCATTAAGGAAAGCTGTTTTCACATCCATATGCCAGATCTCATAATCATAATGAGCGGCTGTTGCTAGGAGAATCCGAATGGACTTAAGCATAGCGACAGGGGAATAGGTTTCATCATAGTCAATACCATGAATTTGTTTGAAACCTTTTGCCACCAACCTTGCTTTATATATCTGAATATTTCCATCCACATCAATTTTCTTCTTGAAAATCCATTTACACTCAATGGCTTTTGCACCATTGGGTAAATCGACCAAAGTCCATACTTTGTTCTGTGACATGGATCCCATTTCGGATTCAGCGGCTTTCAGCCACTTTTCGGAGTCAGGGCTCATCATTGCTTCTTCAAAATTCGCGGGCTCATCACTGTCAATGATCAACAAGTCATGACAATTGGTTACGAGAAATCCATATCTCTCAGGCTCGTGACGGATCCTTTCGGATCTGCGAATTTCAGGCTCCACAGGCGTGGGTTCTACAACTCTTTGTAGATCCAACTGTTGCTCCTCCGCAACGGGCTGAGCGGTTTCCTGTGGCTCTCGAACTTCTTCGAGTTGTACTTTACTCCCACTGTTTCTCTTGGAAAGAAACTCTCTCTCAAGAAAAACGCAGTTCCGAGCAACAAACACTTTGTTCTCGGACTGGTTGTAAAAGTAGTAAGCCTTGGTTTCCTTAGGATTGTTGGGAATGTCCTGAAATCTACTGTACTATCTCTAGAAAGTATGATAAGTGTCGAGATCAGACATAAGTCATAAATACTGGGCGATCATGATGACTTGCTAGAGTCCGCTCTTGATCTATAAGTTTAGGACTTATTACCAGTATTGTATGATCCCAAAGGGTCACACACCATAGCTAACGGGAAAGTTAAATGGAATTAATACGGTAAGATGCAAGGCATTTACTGTATTTGTACAGAGAATTGGGCCAGACAAAATACAATTATTTTGTCTGATTTGGGTCTTGGGCCCAAAAGCCTAATAGGCCATTAGTTTAATCACTTGGGCCCATATAAGGAAGAGGGGAGGCGCCAGAAACAGTGGTGGTCTGCGATTTTCATTAGGTCTGGCCGTCTCTCTCTCTGTTTTCTCTGTTGATTCTAACTTGGTCTAGCAGCCTGATCCAGTAGCTTGTAAGCGTGTGGATACCTAGGAGGAGCCGGTAATCATCTGCTCTAAAGTGATCTCGACATTACCAATCAATCCGCTGCACTCTAAAAGAGGTAATGATCCTGATCTGTATGATTCAACTGCAAATCACCTAGATCCTTGTTTATTATGTGCTAGGATGTAACCTGACAATTACACCATGAACACACACATAATCCTACAGTGGTATCAGAGCCAGGTCGTTAGGTTTTTGCCTTTTGGATCATACTAGGTTGTTTATTAGTTTGATGAATCGATTTTAATGAGTAAAATTGATTGAAACTTGGAAAACCTAGAAATAAGAAAAGCGATTGTTAATTAATGTTAATCGATTTGTTAAATCGATTTGAATTAATGGTGTTAAGTCTCTGTCGCTTTGTTGTATAATCGATTTGTTAAGTCTCTGTCGATTATTGAATTAAGAATCGTTTCATTGTATGCTTCACTTGTTGACTCGCTGCAATCTTAAGTCAATCGCTTATCATAAGAAAATTGATTGTTAGAATTATTAAGTGATATGGAAAAGGTCATGTCGATTGAATTCTTGTTGACTTGTTGACTTGTTGACTTGGTTTGTTCGATTGTTGAATTGGATAAATGACAAAAAAAAATTTGTCTTCTTGTGTTTGCTTGAAACGATAATGGATCATTAATTGATTGTCATTCGATTAGTTAAGTTTGCCGGCGCATATGACTTTGCTTTTAATTTTGCTATTGATCGTAAGATTAATTGACTTAAGGTTTGTTAATCGTAAAGCATGAAACGAATTGATAAAAGTCAAATTCAATTATTGAATGAGCAATAAGCATTCGGTTGTATCAATTTGTTAGCGATCTATTAGGGCGGTTAACCCAAATCGCGGTTTGCTGGAAATTATTTAATACAATTGGTATTATTTAATTTCTGGTTAAACCGGATTTAAAATTCAAAATTGAATTTTAACCTAAACCGAAGGCTGGTCTAAGTTTGATTTGGTTGGACCAAATAATTTAGAGCTGGTCTGGTTTAGTAAATAACCAGTTGGATTTAGTAGTTAATTTGGTCTTGGACCAGAATTAATGAACCGACTCGGTTATGTCAAATTATTGGGCCAATTGGAATTATGTGGTCTTGGGCCAAGAATTGGGCCTATAATTTGTGACCCATCCGAAAACTTTAATAAAATATTAAATTAGAAATTTCTATTTTTAGCAAGTTTCTAAACTTAGAAAGTTTCTAAAATTAGTAGGTTTCCCTAAATAGAAAGTTTCCACATTTAGTAAGTTATCTGAAATGGAAAGTTTCCCAAAATAGTAATCTTCTATTTTTGGGAGGAAATCTATTGAAACCTAAAATCCTCAAAAACAATATCAAGCTTGGATGTCTTGCCCAATCTTGTCAGCTACTTAACGCTTATTCAATTACAGATATGGCTTACAGTGTGAGGTGTCTGTTTTTGCGTAAGTAAAGTAGTATATAGTCACTAATTTCATTGGGAGTCCCAGACTTTAGTGATTATTTGGCTGTAAGAGATTGGTTTCCTTGACTGGGCCATCGGGAGTCCCGGGCCTTGAGACATCTGGTGTATTGGGCCTTGGGCCCAATTCACAACCGAGAGTTATTGGATATAACTAGCTGTGTGTATGCTTACCAAGTAAAGCTAATTCCGGGTGACGGCCAGTGGCCCACTTTGGTTTTAGTTGAACATGGGTCTCGGAATCATTGCATTCTTATGAGGTTAAACAAAGAAATTTTGAATGCAATGCGAGTTTTCTTATAAGTTATTAAGATTACTCTTTTATGAACTAAATAACTAAAACTCTATTTATCTCTAAATTTCAGTTATGACTAGCACAAACAATCAAAACACTTTCTCGATCCGGTCTGTCCTTGAGATGGACAAACTGAACGGATCAAATTTCTTGACTTGGTCGCGGAACCTAAGGCTAGTCCTTAGGCAGGAGAGAAAGGACTATGTCCTTGAGAGAGCTCTCCCCGTGAGGATCGGGTCCAATGCCTCTCATGCAGTATATAATGCTTGGAATAAGCATTATAATGATGCGGTAGATGTGCGTGGTCTGATATTGGCTACCATGGACTCAGATTTGCTGAAGCAATATGAGAACATGGAGTCGCCAATAGAGATGATCAGCAGCCTGAAATTGAAATTTCAGGAGCAGGTAAGAGTGGAGAGATACCAGTTGGTTAAGTCTCTCACTAGCTGCAAGCTACCAAATGATCATCCAGTAAGTCCTCATGTCAGTAAAATGATGGGTTACATTGATAACCTGAGGAAACTGGATTATCCAGTTAGCCAAGAATTGGCAACTGAGATCATTTTGCAGTCACTGCCGTCAAGCTATGATAAGTTCAGAAGGAACTATATCAAGAAAGGCTTAACGAAGACGCTGACTGAACTACATGATATGCTCAAGACAGTTGAGCCAAACGTGAAGAGTACCCTGTATAATCTCATGAAGGAGAAGGGTAGGTTTACTAAACCTAATGCTGACAAGGGTGAAGACAAAGTTGTCCAGATTTTGAATCATGGCAAGCGTGTGTCTTCTGAGCCCGAGTCAGATACCTCTTACGTTGGTAAGTGCTGCTACTGTAAAGAGACTGGGCATTGGAAGAGAGATTGCATTAAATTCATGGAAGATTATGAGGAGTTGAAGTTGATGTATGAGACTACTTCCTCAGGTATTCATGTTATAACTTCAAGTTCTACCTTATAGGTATTGGATACTGGTTGTGGCACTGATATTTGTTATAATATGCAGAGCCTAAGCAGCAGTAGAACGTTGAAGGAAGGGCAAGTGGAACTGCGTGTCTGGAAGGAGCTATGGATGCTGCCTCAGCCGTAGGGTTTTCACTTGTAGATGCCTTTGAGGCTTGGTTTTGTATTAAGTAATTGCTACAATGTACCTGCTTTAAGCAGAGTTGTTTTTCATTTTCTTGTAAGAATTTGAATGTTTTTCATTTTGATAAAAGACAAGTTTTGTTCTTTTGATCTTAATGAAATATTAATTGTAGCACCCTATTCAAGGAATGGGTTTTATATCTTAAACCAAAGAGTGCCTAAATGTAACATAAATACCGAATTGGTTTAAATCTGATGAATTAAACCTGATTTTTCTTGGCGTAAAAGTTTTGGTCACATAGAGTGAGTCAGATTCAGAAATCCCATAGTTATGGACTTTTGGGCTCATTTGATCGGATATCTTATGAGACTTGAATTCTGCTTACTGGACCAAAAGACAAAGGGCCCATCTTAGCCGAGCTAGAGATAGGCCTAAAGGCTTATTGGACCTTGAACATACTCATGTATGTGGCCCGATGAGCAGTAATGCCAGAGAAAATTTTCTTGTACTTCATTGTCTCTACTGATTACTTCAGTGAGTATGACTGTGTTCATTTGATGAGACACGAGTCGGAATTCTTTGAAATGGTCGAAAAAGTTCCAGAATGAGGTATAGAACCTGAGTGACAGAAGTATTGAGACTCTGGATTAGATCACGAGTGAGAATACTTAAGTCATTGATGGTGTGATCATCTGAATGAGTGTGAAGTCGTTTCACAGCTCATTTCTCCTGAAAACCTAGAGGTGTTTCTGTGAGAATGAATCAGATCTTATTAGAAATGATTAAAGATGAGTCACACGAATCTTCCATGATATTCTTTAAGAATAACGCTCTAGAAATATCTAAGTTTACGCTGAAATAGTTCCACCAATATCAGTTGAAAGACACCACATAAATGTGGACTGGAAATGATCCAAATTCGTCTTTACTGAGTATTTGTAGTTGAGCTACTTCGCTGGTTGTCCTAGGGAAACCAAGGCTTGTTACTTTTTACGTCCATTCCGAAAACAAAGTTAGGTTGTTCGGAATTCTGTTTTCTAAAAGGAAAGTTTCTTTCCAAGAAGAACAGTGGGAGTAAAAGTATAACTCGAAGAAATTCGAGAAATACAGGAGGCTGCTCAACCTGTTGAGGGAGAGCAGCGGATGGATTTACAGATTTCTGTAGAATCTACACCTGTAGAGCCTGAAGTTCGCAGATCTGACTGAATCTGTCATTAATCAGAGAGTGATTTCTCGTGATTAGTTGCCATGATCTGATGATCATTGAAAGTGACGAACCTGCGAGATTCACAGAAGCGAAAGTGAGCCCGAACTCCGAAAAAATTACACTGGGTGTAAGTTAGCTTCATCGATCCATTCATGGATGGAAGCAAACATATCAGAGTTGGAATCTTCGTTCTGTTGAAGTAGTCAAGGTTTTGACTTGAACAGGAACGAAGTGGAACTGTGCGTTTACTAATAGATAAGTGGGAACGATGTTGCATTTCTCATAGTGTATGTCGATGACACACTGATTCTCGGAAATAACGTTCCAATGCTGCAGTCGGTAAAGGACTGGCTTAGGAGTTGTTTTTTATGATTGACATGGGTAAAGCCACGTATGTTCTTGGATTTTGGATCTAAAGATAGAGATCCAAAATAGCTGGTAGGACAAAGTCAGGATTCTTATATTGACAAAGTCCTACACGTTTTCAGCATTCCAAGAAGGGTTTTATGCCAATGTCACATGGCATTACGTTAAGCAAGAAACAGTATCCTACGATATCTGCTAAGCTTGAATGCATGGATGAGATTCCATATGCGTCGGCAATTGGATCTATCATGTATGCCATGACACGTACTTGTCTTGATGTTGCTTTAATATTAAGCAAGACAAGTAAAGACCAGTCAAATCCAGCAAAGAATCACTGGATAGACGTAAAGAATATCCTGAAGTATTTGAGGAATACTAAGGATAAGTTCTTGATTTACAGAGAAAGTGAGGTGCTACAAGTCGGTAGAGTCTGAAAGGCAAGTTTCCAACAGACAAAGATGATTTCCGGTCACAGTCCGGTTATATCTTGTGTCTGTCTGGCGGTGCAAGGCACTGTTGCTGACTCCATGACTTAAGCTGAACATTTCGCAGCTTGGGAAGTGGCGAAAGAGGTTGTTTGGAAAGAAGAGTTCATCACTGAACTTGATGTGATTGCCAGCATGGATGTGGCTAGCTGCACATCAGAGGTCCAAACACCTTGAGGGTAGGTATAACCTATTCCATGAGATAAATGACAGAGGTGTTAAGTAGATCAGCAAGTTTCAACGAATGAGAACATTGCTAATCTATTAACGAAGCCACTCCTTAGGCCTAAGAACGAGTCGCGGACTGTAGCTGTAGGATATGTGAAATTAAGATGTAGTCTTAATTTCAGTGGGAGTTTGTAAAGGGCTTTATTTAGTTGTTTTGAAAGGTTCATGTAAACATAATATTTTATGTTTATGAAATTTATGATTTCTGGATTATTTTAACTGTGATATAAATAATCGTTCCAAAATGATTCATGTCATTATATATGGGCCATCGAAGTACATGAGTAGACTTGATCCTGAAACCCCATATTTAACAAAATGACATAAATCATAGTGTCCATAGTCGAAGGTTGTTGAAATTGGAACACCAACAACCACTTGAGACTAGATTGTGTTGAGACTTATGACCAATTTTCGAGGGGTCATAGATGCGCGGCATCAAAGTCGACACATAGGTATATGTAGGGGAGCATATGACCGGACATGGCCCGCTGATGAGAACTCTACAAGATATTAATATCTGTGTCATGAGAGGTTCTCATATATGACTATAGAGTATAGTCCTTAGACCTGAGTTCGCATGCATGTGGCTGCACATGGAGTGATGCGCTTTGATCATTGTCTAACGTTGTTTCGTAACTGGGAGCTATAAGGACCTTGGTTGGGTGTATTATAAAGTGTGTAGTTCATAGTGATGGAACAAGATGGGATTTGTCCCTGCCGTTTAACGGAGGTAATATCTCTAGGCCAATCGGAGACTTGATAGCTGGTAAGAGAGTGGCCACTCCCAAACGGACTTGCCCAAGTCGTTTGCATTGTCAGTATCAAATCTGGTCCGATGAACATGGTCTGGCTAAATAAGGATGACACACATCTTGCCTTATGCCTGATCGAGATATTGAGACAAAAGGATTAGGGAATGTAGGATTCCAGTACAAGTGGGAGATTGTTGGGAATGTCCTGAAATCTACTGTACTATCTTTAGAAAGTATGATAAGTGTCGAGATCAGACATAAGTCATAAATACTGGGCGATCATGATGACTTGCTAGAGTCCGCTCTTGATCTATAAGTTTAGGACTTATTACCAGTATTGTATGATCCCAAAGGGTCACACACCATAGCTAACGGGAAAGTTAAATGGAATTAATACGGTAAGATGCAAGGCATTTACTGTATTTGTACAGAGAATTGGGCCAGACAAAATACAATTATTTTGTCTGATTTGGGTCTTGGGCCCAAAAGCCTAATAGGCCATTAGTTTAATCACTTGGGCCCATATAAGGAAGAGGGGAGGCGCCAGAAACAGTGGTGGTCTGCGATTTTCATTAGGTCTGGCCGTCTCTCTCTCTGTTTTCTCTGTTGATTCTAACTTGGTCTAGCAGCCTGATCCAGTAGCTTGTAAGCGTGTGGATACCTAGGAGGAGCCGGTAATCATCTGCTCTAAAGTGATCTCGACATTACCAATCAATCCGCTGCACTCTAAAAGAGGTAATGATCCTGATCTGTATGATTCAACTGCAAATCACCTAGATCCTTGTTTATTATGTGCTAGGATGTAACCTGACAATTACACCATGAACACACACATAATCCTACAGGGATAACCAACGAAGTAGCATTTATCTGATTTGGGTTCGAGCTTATCTGTAATTAACCGCTTAACATAAGCTTCACAACCCCAAATCTTCAGGAAAGACAAACTCGGAACATTTCCAGTCCACATCTCATGTGGTGTCTTTGCAACTGATTTTGACGGAACCCTATTAAGTGTAAACGCAGACGTTTCTAGAGCGTATCCCCAAAAGGATAATGGAAGAGAAGAGTGACTCATCATTGATCGAACCATATCTAATAAAGTCTGATTCCTCCTCTCGGACACTCCATTCCATTGAGGTGTTCCAGGAGGAGTGAGTTGTGAAACAATTCCACAATCTCTTAGATGATCACTGAATTCTTGGCTTAAGTATTCTCCTCCACGATCTGATCGAAGAGCCTTAATACTTTTGCCAAGTTGATTTTGTACTTCATTTTGGAATTCTTTGAACCTTTCAAAAGATTCCTACTTGTGTCTCATCAAATAGACATAGCCATACCTGCTGAAATCATCAGTAAAGGTGATGAAGTATCGAAAATTTCCTCTGGAACTTGTGCTCATTGGGCCACACACATCGGTATGTATAAGGCCCAATAGGTCACTGACCCTTTCATTTTGTTTGTTGAAAGGAGCCTTGGTCATTTTGCCCAGTAAACAAGATTCGCATTTCTCACATGATTCATAATCAAATGAGCCCAGAAGTCCATCACTATGGAGCTTCTGAATCCGTTTCTCATTTATATGGCCCAAACGACAATGCCATAGAAAGGTTTGATTCGTGTCATTTGACTTGAATCTCTTGGTGTTAATGTTATAGATTGGTGTGCTTTGGTTTAAAACATAAAGCCCATTCTCTAATGGGCTGCTACCATAAAATATATCATTGTAGTCAAAAGAACAACATTTATTCTTAATTGAAAACTGATATCCTTCTATATCCAAAACAGGAATAGAAATAATATTTATGCTAATAGCAGGTACACAGTAGCAATTATTAAGTTCTAAAACCAAACCAGAGGGTAAAGACAAATTAAATGTTCCTACGGCTAATGCAGCAACTCTTGCTCCATTCCCCACGCGCAGGTCCACTTGTCCTTTCTCCAACGTCCTACTGTTGCTTAGCCCCTTCATATTTGTACAAATATGAGCACCACAACCGGTATCCAATACCGAAGAAGTAGAACCTGAAGTAGTAACATTTACTTCTATAACATAAATACCTGAAGACGAAGTCTCGAAAGTCTTCTTCTTCTTCTTCTTCTCTTCCAGGAATTTGTTGCAATATCTCTTCCAATGCCCAAGCTCATTACAGTAATGGCACTTATCAGTCTCAGATGGGCCGGACTTGGTTTTGGCAGCTGGCGCAGGCTTGTCATGGTTCTCAACCTGGACGGCCTTGCCCTTTCCCTTTCCCTTGCCAAGTTTCTTAAACTTCTTGCCTCCTTGTACCATAAGTACGTTTGGAGTGCCCTTCTTGATATTTGGCTCAGCTGTCTTGAGCATACCATGCAGTTCAGTCAATGTCTTCGTCAAGTTTTTCATGTTGTAGTTCATAACAAACTGATCATAGCTTAACGGCAGTGACTGCAAAATGATGTCAGTAGCCAACTCTTGGCTAATGGGACAATCCAGCTTCCCCAGGTTATCAATATAACCCATCAACTTTATGACATGAGGACTTACTGGACCGTCCTTTGGTAGCTTGCATTCAATGAGAGACTTAACCGTCTGGTACCTCTCAGTTTGTGCCTGCTCCTGAAACATACTTTTCAGGCTAGTGATCATCTCCATGGGCGACTCCACCTTCTCGTATTGCTTCTGCAAGTCCGAGTTCATGGTAGCCAACATGAGACAAGTCACATCGACCACATCATTAGAATGCTTATCCCAAGCACTCCTTTCTGCATGTGGAGCATTGGCTCTCGGTTTTTCAGGGAGAATATTTTCCAGGACATAGTCCCTCTTCTCCTGCTTGAGAACAATTCTCAAGTTCCGATACCATTCGAGAAAATTCGATCCATTTAACTTGTCCTTCTCAAGGACGGATCGCAGGGAGAAAGTGTTGTGATGAGTGTTAGTCATAGCTGAGATCAAAGAAAGGAAATGATTTAGTTATGATGTTCAAGAAATGAGAAATCTTAACTATTAAGAAAACTCGCATTATATTCAAACAATGTTTCCTCAATTGAATATAATGATCCAAGATCCATACTTCACTAAATTTGAGTGAGCCACTGGCAATCACCCAAATTTTATCTATCTAGGTAAGTAATAACCTTGCTAGTTGTATCCAATACAACTCTTGGTTGTGGATTTACATCTCATGTCCAATCCACCTGATGTCTATGGGCCCAAAATGATTTTGATGGCCCATTCAAGTAAACCAATCTTTTGAGTCATGTAATTGTTGATGTCTTGCACTGCAAGTCCATCAACACGATTACTTCATGTCATACTTATGTAATTGTGGACATCTTGCACTGCAAGTCTATCGCACAATGAAACAAGTCTTGACAGTTGACAAGATTGGGAAGACATCAAGTGTTACTTGATATTTGGTTGAGGAACGGAACCCTTTAAAACGTTCAGTTTTATTATGTTTTAATTCTTCTAATTAAAATTGATTTATCCTGGTTTGGTCCTGTGATTTCAGGTTCAATAACCTAAATCAACGGATCTTGTATCGACCGACACTACTTTAGTGTCGATCGATACAGACTAACCAAAACCAATTTGCGATAGCCGATCAACTCAATTGATCCGGTTTTGTGATAACCGGTCTGCGTCGATCGACACTACATTAGTGTCGGTCGATGCTAACCTTATCATCTCAATCACAATAAATCGATTTAGCGGTTTAACCAAGTTAGCTAACCGGTACAATCCAATTGAACCGATCAACTTGACCGAAAGGTCTGTGTCGACCGACACAACTCTTGTGTCGATCGTCACAGTTAGGTTAAACCTAAGCTTCATTCGGGTTATCGTTATGTGTCGATCGACACCGGATTGGTATCGATCGACACACGGCGATAAACCCTAATCGATTTTCAGCAAATAACCTAAACTATATTATCATGATCAAAACGAGTTTTAGCATGCTTGTATCAACTATACAGTGATCTAGATTCAACTAATCTAATCAACATGCTACTGATTCAATAGAACCCTAAGGCTCTGATACCACTGTAGGAATTTCTAGCAGTTCTAATCAGATTAGCAACCTTAGTCTGAATTCCGTAGCCTAGGATCTAGAGCTCATGTTATCTTGAATCTACAGATCTCGAAGTTACCTGGTGATTAGCAGCGGAAGGGTTTCGCAAGTACTCGAGATTCTCAGCGCCTCAAATGCTGCGCCTCTACTAGTATCCACACGCACACGAACTGAACAGCAGGGATGCTAGTGCCTTTAGAGATCCAATCTCTTGAGAGGTTTCTAGTTTCTTTTGGTGGCTGTGAATTAGGTCAGATTGGGTGTAAAATTCGACCATATATCTTATATATGTTGACTTAAACCACGACCCGAATAACCAACGATTAAACCAAAGTTAATCTAGCCATTCGCGATCTGTGTCGATCGATGCACATTCTGTGTCGATCGACACTGCCTCAGAAACTTGATATTGAATGCATATCTAATATGCATTTATCAGATCATTACACTAATGATCAACCTCACATTCTATGTTCAGTTTGCTTAGGTGTGTGACCCTGTAGGATCATATAACACCAGCAATGGGTTCTAAACTCATTGATCATAAGTGGCTTCTAGCAAAGCATTATGATTGCCTAGCATTATATGACTGTCTCATCTCGACAATACAACTCTCACTTATAGTAGGTACAATAGATTTCAGGATATTCCCAACATAACATGCTTCTTTAACCCTAGCCGGTTTAACTTTAATTCGATCAGTCAATTCACAATTCAATTTAATTCAAACGATCGGGTATGCATTCCTATCTCTACGGTTTTCCCATTTAACGTTCTATATGCATCTACGGTGTTTGAGCCGACTCACAGTGATTTGACGGAACGAACGGCACGGATGTGGATACGGATTCCCGAGACCCCGAACTAAACCCGAACCTCTCCGAATTCTTGAACATGAACCCCGAGACTTCCCGAACACCCGCACACAAACCGCAACACCAAAACCGGCCGGAGTCAACGCGTTGACCGGCGTTGACCACGGCGTTGACCGGCCGTTCACTTTGACTCCCGTTGACCGTTGACCACTCCGGTTAACCCCTTTGACATGCTGAACCACCAACTGAACCGAACCAACTCCAAATCAACCGGTTTAGTTAAACCGGTTTAGGTCAAACCGTTGACCGGCGTTGACCGAACCTTAACCGGTTTGACTAAACCGATTCTTCCACTGAACCAAGACCAAACCAACTCCAATGCATCTCATATCCACCCATGAAGAACCGCTTGAAGATTTGACGGCGAAAGGAGGTTTTCCGGCGACTCCTCCGGCGTTGACCGCGGCGGCTCCGGCGTTGACCGCGGCGGCGGTGACTTTTCCGGCGACTTCTGACGGCGAACCACACACCAATCTGCTCCTTTTGATGAGATCTAATCACCATGGCCTTGAATCACAAAAATATCATGAAGAGAGAGAGATCTTTTCCCAAACCCAAACCGCGGCTGCTTCTTGGCCGGATTCCGGCGTGCTCCGGCGACGGCGACGACGGCGGCTGGCTGGAAGTTGAATAGGAGGATGAGATGAAGCTACTGGACTTAGAAGCAGAGGATTTGAGTTTATGATGGAGAAGTTATGCTCTTTCTTGTACACCAAGTAATGAAGAACACCATAGAACTTTTGAAGAAAACTCTTGAAGATTCAAGAACTTGTTGAGTTTCTGGATCTGAGAGATGAATCTGATGATTCTGGTAGAGATAAGAGAGAGCTCGAGAGTGAGGAGAGAGAGATTCTTTGCACCCAAAAAGTTTGATTTGATACAAAGTTTCTTTTTGTGCATGAACCCTCTTTTTGCATACATGCATGCACTTGGGAGAGGTGACGCCTGCAGGGGAGAAACACTTGTCCTTCTGGGGTTGAGTCTGAGCCAGGTAATCCTCCCATTAAGCCATTAATCTCCTCTTAATCCCCTTAATCACTCTTATTTGGTTTGCTCGTTTTCCCGATAAATATTTTAGTAAATACCAAACGATTCTCATAAATCTCCAAACTTCAATAAACTGTATCTCCTCGCTTTTATATGAATTTAGCAATTTGAATCACCTCGTTTGGAGTTTCCTAGCTCTCGTTATGATTTTCCAAAGTTTCCTCCGTTTAGTCGGTTTTCCGACCAATACTCCAAAAAATGCGTTTCTGCTCCGTTTCTTCAAATTCTAATCTTGTAAATGTTCTTTATGGTTTAGAAAGAGAACATTTAGAGAGAGAACATTTGGCCCGTCACGTCTTCCGTCTCGAACTTTAGCAAAATTACCATTTTGCCCCTGGGTTTGGCAAAATTACGATTTTGCCCCTGTTGACTTTTCTTCTGCCCGTTGACCAAATTTTTGGATACGGGGTATCACAGGTTTTCTCGCCAAAACTGCAAAATTTGGTTTTTCGGTCAAAACCGCAAAATTTGGTTTTCCGGTCAAAACCGCAAAATTCGGTTTTACATTATAGTAAAATGGGTGTCCATGGTCATGACCATTTGGACATGGTCATGACCATTTGGACATGGTCATGACCATTTGGACATGGTCTTTATTGGGCATAGACATTTTTTGAACCATTGCCCATTTTGGACCGACCAATTATAGCCCAAAACCAAACGGTCATTTTGGACAAGTCCAAATGGGCGCTGGACAGACCATTTGACAGTACGAACGTTGAGCGAGAGACCCATGCTCCATCCTCTCCAATTGTATGCAACGTTTTACCCGCACTTCTACGACATAACCACCTTTGAAAAGTTTCTTGAGAGTAAATATGGTAGATATAGTCGTGTATATGACCATAGCTATATTGTAACCACAAGGAGACCAATAAGTCCATTTGCCTAATTAACCTTAACCATTGTTTTCTCATAACCTTCTGTAACCGAATATCATATGTGTTAGACGTAGCTCCTGCTACAAACCTTTTGTCTGAGACCCAAACCTTTGGATTATAGCTAACCGAGTTTGCTTTCAAAATCGAATCCAGATTAATGGTGAATAAAGCCTTAGATATTTTGTGGAACCAACCGTGTTCTAGTGGTCAAGTGGTAACACTTCTACATCGGTAAGTCATAGATTCAAATTTCTAAAATATAATTTTTACAAGATTAATAGATGCAAACTTATAATAAATTTTTCAAAAACAAGTGGAACCATTAATTATAGATGTGGATTATCGTAGAACGTAGATAATATTATCTGTAAAATTGTGTTAGAGTAAAAAAATATTTTGATATCCAAATCCTTGATGATTGAAGAAAATTTAAACAAAATGATAATCTAAAATAGACACATAAACAAATAAATCAATTATCGTAACATCGTAATCCATATAGAATTTTTCCCCGAGTAAACAAGTCCTACTACCGATGAATAAAACCTTAGTAAGTTCCAAAAAAAAACTAAGAGTAATCATTCTGAATATTCCCATCCAAATCACGAATCCATAGAATCTCCAATCCTTCTTCTCATTCGATAGACTATCGAAAGATTGTGATTTTATTACCTTATTGAGCCTCAGATCTTCTTCCTAGAACTAAACGCCGAAGATTCTCTTGATGATAGGCCGATCTGGCCGAATTTCCTTGGTCTGAATCGAGAGAGGGTAATTAAATTATGGGTTATTTAAGGAAACAAAATTACTGAATTGAGGATTATACGTCGTTGGCGGACAACAAAAAAAACCCATGGTTTTAGCTACTTAGCTAAGGAAAAAAAAGACTTTTATAAATATATAAACACCTTACGAGCTGAGAGAGGTGACAATTATATTATATATACACAAAATCTGTTCTCTTCTTCTTCTTCTTCTTCTTCTTCTTGTACTCTGACAAAGTTATGGGCGAACAGCAAATCTCAGCTACAGTGCCGCGTGACAGAACCGATGAACAGGTTTGATGAATGTTTTTCTCTGCTCGACCTTTTATTTATTTTTCTTTTCTACTTTGAATCTTCTCTCTTCTCTTCTTCTAACTGATTTATGTTTCCCAACTTTATCTTCTTGATTATAGAAATCAAGAAATTGATGCATTTCCTAAATTCTCCATTTTTATCTCGGGAGAGATTACTGTTCACACTCTGTGTTTATTCCACTTTTCAGGATCTCATAACTCTGTTCATACTTAATTGCGAACTATTCAGAGATCTGTATATATATACCATCACAGAATCCGTGATGTTTGATCATTTTGTGGCAGGCAATATTGGCTTTGAAGAAAGGTGCACAGCTTCTGAAATGTCGGAGAAGGGGAAACCCAAAATTCTGTCCTTTTAAACTCTCCATGGTAAGTTCTTTTGGATCTTTTCCTACAAATCAAAGAGAGAGAGAGTACTCATTTAGCATTAAAAGGGGTCTGGTAAAAGCTGTGTTCTATTGCTATTGAAGGATGAGAAGTATCTGATTTGGTACTCAGGACAAGATGAGAGACAACTGAGATTGAGCTCGGTTATAACGATTGTTCGAGGACAGATCACGGTAAGTAGCGGATAAACTTTGGTTTGTTCATTTAAGGTTAAATCTGATGATGGAATGTTTCTCTCCTGTTATTAGCCAAACTTTCAGAAGCAAGCTCAACCGGATCAAAAGGAGCAGTCTTTTTCACTCATTTATGCAAACGGAGAACACACTCTTGATCTTGTAAGTTGTGTTCTCTGTAAGTGTTTAGCAAATTCAGCACGTTTCTTGAATATGTTTCCTTTGTGATGTAGATATGCAGGGACAAAGCACAAGCAGACTCTTGGTTTAAAGGCCTTAGAGCCGTGATAACTAAGCACCACAATGCGAGATCTTCTGCAAATCTACGGACAAGCAGGGGAGCTCAAAGTTGCATCAATAGCCCTGCGGGGTTTATCCGTAGGAAACAGAATCTCGGGCTTCTTGAAGAAACCCCTGACTTCACTCAGGTAACTAAAACTCTTTCGTGCCTTGATTTTTGTTTCAATTCTTGATGTATATTGTTATGGTCATGAAGATACGCAGTTTATGTGCAAGTCCTACGTTACTTGAGGACCGGTGTTTATCGAACGGGTTGTCATGTTCTTCAGACAGTTTCTACTCCGTTGAATCAGCTGCTTCTGATGGCTTTGGTCCAGTTTCTCCTTACTATGAAACAGATTATAATCTCAGGAACTCAGACTGTGACCGGACAGATTCAGAGCTTTGCAAGCATTCATCACAGAGATTTTCTGTTTCTCCTCCTCATATTATAACTCAACAACCAATAGGAAGATCCAATGTCCTCAAAGACATAATGATATGGGGAGCTACAACGGGTCTTATCGAGGGATCAAAGAATGAGAACGATGCGTTATCTCCACAACTTCTAGAATCCGCCACCATGTTTGATGTTGAGAGTATATCGCTAGGTGCAAAACACGCTGCTCTGGTTACAAGACAAGGTGAAGTGTTTTGTTGGGGCAATGGAAACAGTGGTAAGCTAGGACTTAAAGTTAACATTGACATTGACCATCCAAAACGCGTTGAATCACTTGAGGGTGTTTCCGTTGGATCAGTGGCTTGTAGTGATCATCAAACATGTGCTGTTACGGAATCCGGAGAGCTCTACTTGTGGGGTACCATTGGAGAATCAGGAAGAACTCGGAATATATCCGATGTTTTTGGTGGATCTTTGAGTGTTAAGAGTGTGGCTTGTGGCCCGTGGCACACGGCGATTGTGACTTGTTCTGGTCAGCTTTTCACTTATGGTAGTGGAACCTTTGGAGTTCTTGGACATGGGAGCCTCGAGAGTGTTACAAAACCGAAAGAAGTGGAGTCTTTGAAGCGAATGAAGGTAGTATCCGTCTCTTGTGGACCTTGGCACACAGCTGCAATAGTGGAAACTGCCATCGACCGGAAATATTACAATGCTAAGAGTTGCGGAAAGTTGTTTACATGGGGAGATGGCGATAAAGGACGGTTAGGACACACAGATAGCAAGAGAAAACTCGTGCCAACATGTGTTTCCGAGCTCGCTGAACATGATTTCACTAAAGTCTCTTGTGGATGGACTTTAACGGTTGCACTCAGCAATAGAGGGACAGTTTATACAATGGGAAGCTCGATCCACGGGCAGTTGGGATGTCCGCGGGCAAAGGATAAGTCGATAAATGTGGTTTTAGGCAATCTAACAAGACAATATGTCAAGGAGATTGCGTCAGGTTCACATCATGTTGCTGTTCTAACTTCGCTTGGAAATGTCTATACATGGGGAAAAGGCACCAACGGACAACTCGGAATAGGCGACGTTAGAGATAGAAACTCGCCTGTTCTTGTTGAGCCTTTAGGTGATAGATTAGTAGAAAGTATAGCTTGCGGATCGAATTTGACGGCTGCCATCTGTTTGCACAAAGATATCTCTTTAACTGATCAAACCGCTTGCACTTCTTGCAAATCAGCTTTTGGATTCACACGGAAAAAGCACAACTGTTACAACTGTGGTCTCTTGTTCTGCAACTCGTGTAGTAGCAAGAAAGCCCTAAATGCTTCCTTGGCACCCAACAAAAGCAAGCTTTCTCGAGTTTGCGATTCTTGCTTCGATCATCTAACAAAGAACGTTACGATGGAGTTGGTTACTACACGAGATGAATGGACAGAAACTGAATCAGAGAATCAAATGCAGAATCTTCCACAAGCTAATCGATCTTCGGATGGACAGCCTCGATGGGGACAAGTCTCTGTTCCTTCTCTGTTTCATTTCGATAAAATGTCACTCTCCTTGAAAAGTCCTATGAATAATCTATCAATGTCGTCCAGACGACCATCTTCTACAAAGATCTCGTCCGAGTCGAATAAGATCTTAATCGAAGAAATTGAGAAGCTAAAAGCCCAGGTAAACTACTTTATCTTCTCTTACCGGTAACTATAATCATATTACACGTTAAAGATTTCATTTTCTTGGAAATGTAGATAAGAAATCTCCAGAAGCAGTGTGAGATTAGTAATGAGAAGATCGAAGAATGCCAAAGAGAGCTTGAGAAGACATCCCAAGTTGCTAAAGAAGAAGCCGACAAGTCTAAAGCTGCTAAAGAGATAATAAAAGCTATGGCCTCAAGGGTAAACATATTTTTTTCTCTCTTTTTTATTTTTTTGTTTAATTTTATGATCCACATTTCTCTGTCTCTTTGCATGCAGCTTCAAACGAATAAGGAGAAACCGAGTAATCCTAAAACCGGCATTGCTTGCAGTCCCTCTCAAGTCTCCCCAATCTTTCATGATTCAGTGTCCATTCCTTATCTCACACCAATCACCACGACTTGTTCACAATCCGAAAACAAACAAGTTGTAGAAAAATGCGTCACAAAATCCTCGAGCCGTGACAGCAACATTAGGCTATTAGTAGATGCATCTCCCGCTATCACAAGAACAGGGCATTTACAAAGAGGAACACAAGATTCGACAGCAGAACAAGTGGAACAATACGAGCCCGGTGTATATATAACTTTCACGGCCTTACCTTGCGGTCAGAAGACGCTTAAACGCGTACGGTTTAGGTAAAAATATTAGAGTGAGCTTGGTTGAGTTATATCAGGTTTAATGTGATTGTTGCTTATTTTGGTGGCAGTCGAAAGAGGTTTTCAGAGAAGGAAGCACAAAGATGGTGGGAGGAGAAGCAAGTTTTGGTCTATAACAAGTATGATGCTGAAGCATGAACTATCTCTCAATGTAATTGTTCTCTCTTTTTTTTCTTTGCCAACATGTCTGAAAGTAATGACGTTTATAGTGATGAAATATAATTCAGAAAAATTTATCTATCTTCAAATTTAAGCAGAGCTAGAGGTGGAATTTCTGGTTCTGTTTCGGGTTTATTCAAGGAGTTAATTGCACCCAATGTACTTTTTTGAGAAAGTAATAGCACACTTGTATCTTTCAAAATGTTTGTGCATTTTATATCTTTTTTGTTAGTGCGTTACAAAGACTATGTAAGCTTTATAGACAAGAATAATTCTTAGATAGTTAATATTACATGTCATCCACGCCATCCTTCTATCCATGAGTTTTTTATTTTTATTTTTTTTCTATACACTCTTTTTTTTATTTTATATTTATTTTTCACCCCTCATTTTTTTGACAGTGGTAGGATAGCGGAGCTGATGATTCCGACAATATAGACCGCCGGATGGAGATAAAAACGGCCTATGTGCCAGAATTCAAAAAAAAAAAATTCGAACTTAGTACGAAAATTGCGAATGGACAGTTTAGACTAGATGTTCACAATATTCTCTTACTTATTGAACAACATTCCTATTTTAAACATGGAAATCTAAATGACTGTTCAGATTATATTATGTACATTTATATGTATAGATATTTTTGTTAAGATATTAAAGTTATACAAAATCTATGATAATTATCCGATATTAAAGATTTTCTGAATATATTTATTGCTAAATTTGTAAAATATAATTGTTATCTCATTAATAAGCTAACAAACAATATTTTGTAAGATTTAATTAGGATATTGTGTTTAACAATAAACTTACTCGAAATGTAAAAAAATTATTTAGCTTTTTCCAGTTTACTCATTTTATATGTATAGATTGACATATCATTCATTTGTTAAGATATTCATAAGTTTTTCAAACTTATTTATTCATTAAACTTGAACTTATAATAAAGTTGTTTAACTTGCAATATTGTAATACGAATTTTTAAATAAAAGTTAACTATTATCTTTACATAACATTAAAAATATAAACCAAATAGTTAGAAATCATTAAAATTGTTTTTGAAAATTTGATCTTAAAACTTAATAAGTTCTTAACAGTTTAGAATAGGAGTAAGGAGAGTTTAGTAAAGATCGAGAGTCTGGTGTTCGTTTGGGTATCATGTCGGAAGAGATTGAGGGTAACTACACAAAATCATAAAGGAAAATATGTTAGACGTTTTTAATATTTTTAAGCAAATATTAATCTTAATATGACAATTTAAATAAATTCACACCTCTCCATCAACTTTTTCAACTCATCCACAGTTGAATGATTATAGTCAATAGAAGAAAGCCCTTTTTTACCTCTAAGCCATGTATTCCCTGCACAAATTTTTAAAATTGTCATTACAGTGTTCTATATTAATGCATTGCATCATATTTTATTGAAAAAATGTCAACGTACCATTCCATCTTTCGATCCAGAAAAATTGAAACACAACAAACAAATGCTTGTTAGGTACTTGTTCCAAACGACTGGACAATTCCTCAGCAATTGGATCTTTTGCAACGCATTCTATTTCCCTTTTCCTTCAATTCCAAAATAAAATAAAATAAATTTAGGTGATTATAAAACTATCGGACTGTGGATTAATACATCTGTCAATAGATTACTATTATCGAATATTATTCGGACTATCATGACAAAATCTTATATGGTACTCAAAAGAGTATTTACCAAATTCATCGTTTACCACCAAATCCATGTCTATAGTAATAGACACACGCATTCGGACTATAGGCTCGTTAGGAAAATCAGGACATGTGAGGTGAACTAAAAACGTCTTGGCAACAACCTTCCATCAGACTTTTAGATCATGAATATAAATTCACACACCTTTTTATTCAGTCGCAACGTTTGCTAGTTCACCTCACATAATTTACCACAACTCTAGATAATAGAGCTTCTTCTTTCATGAGAAATTGAATAAAACAAAATGAAAAACCAAAAACCATAAACAGATCTAAAAGCCACCAAGCTCACCTTATATAGGATTAAGAAACTTCTCTTGAAAAATTGGTATATGTCATAGAATATTTTTTTTTTAAATTCGAACTAATAAAATATTGAGAAAGATATAGTGATTTTTTAAGGAAAGTGAATTAATTAATTGAATAAAAATCGATTTGATGGCATTCTCGTAAATAAATTCAATTCCAAACCCTTTAAGTTATTTTTGGCATTGTCATGTCACCATTCCACATCAACATTATCCTATTCTAGAGGTCTCTCGTGTTAACTCGTCAGATTTCGTCCAAAATTACTTCTCATATTTATATGTATAGATAGAAAAGGCTTGATAAGAACGGTAATAAGAATCAAATTTCACTTGAAAACATATAAAATAAATACATTTTAAAGTAAAAGAAAAGATAAAGTGCATAATATGTTGTGGGGTTTGCAATTGGCAACCGACCCAAAATGCTTTTTCAGCTTCTTTTACTTAGTTTTAATCTCTTTTTGTCTTTCTCACAATTCCATCAATGATCGATCGAATTCAAACCCTTATATTACGCCTTCTTTTCTTATATAACTGTCTCTTTATATTCCCACTCCTCCTCCTCCTCTTTCTCATGCTCTCAGGTTCTATATATATATGTTCATGTATATGTCTCTTTAATATATTTCTTTATCATTAACTTCTAGCGAGGAAGTAGATATGGCACCTGTTTCAATGCCTCCTGGTTTCCGGTTTCATCCAACAGACGAAGAGCTTGTCATATACTATCTCAAACGAAAGATTAATGGTCGGACGATCGAACTAGAGATAATTCCCGAGATAGATCTTTACAAATGCGAGCCCTGGGATTTACCCGGTATTTATTTCTCTTCCTTTTATTATTGTTCTCTTAGGATGCAAATCATTTTTTTTAATATATGCATCAAGAAAAATATAAATTTAAAATTCTACCTCGTTTATACATGGACATGTTTTGTCTCATTCTAAAGGAATATCTGAAGCAATATAGCATATCAAACGGAAAAACTCTGGCTGTAAATGGATTACATATAATGAGATTAATGGAATAATATGGAATAGGATAACATAAATGGGATGTAGAGAAAAAATGGAATAAATTCATCCCATTCATTCCTCATCAAATTTGTGGAAGAATGCTTTTCTTTGAAATTTATTGTGGAATTGATGGAATGAACATTCCATTCTATTCCATTCCAAAAAATAAAATTCAAGACAAATGGTAAATATTTTATGGAATTAATCATTCCACCTCATTCCATTCCAAAAAAATGCAATTCATTTACACCCTCTATTTGGTTTCTTTTCTAATATATCCTTAATCATTTAAATGATACGCATAATTATTGCAAGATCAAGGTTTTGTGGACTCTGGAGTTACGTACAGATTCATTTTTTTTTTAAAAGAGGCACTTCGTGTAAGTTATTTTTCAAAGATATATACAGTATGTTTTTACAACACTAGTTTCTTGTTTTTAAAATTGTTTTACGTACCAAAGTTATGTAGGCACGCATCGAACTTGAATGCTTTATTAACTAAAAATAAAAAAACAACCCCTACTTTATCTTAGAATAAAATTTAAGTGGGCCCACGCTCATCTTTATTCTAATAAAATCGAGAGATACGGTGGATAGTAAGACAAATTAGGAAGACCGAGTCAAAAAGGTGAGAAGATACAAAAACGGAATAAAAGTAACACAAGATTTCACATCTGCTATGTTTAATTAGGAAGCTTCTCATTCACCTTCAACTTTTGTTTTATAAAACAAGGTTCTCTTTATTTGTCTTTTATTTACACTTTTGGATTCTCATGTTATGGCACCTAAGTGTATTCAAAGTTATTGTTAAGTGTCTTCTTAATTATATAATTATGCTTTGCGAAAATTGCAGGTAAGTCATTGCTCCCAAGTAAAGACCTAGAATGGTTTTTCTTCAGTCCTCGAGACCGGAAATATCCCAACGGATCAAGAACTAACCGGGCGACAAAAGCCGGTTACTGGAAAGCCACAGGAAAAGATCGTAAAGTTACTTCACATTCGCGGACTGTCGGAACAAAGAAAACGTTAGTTTATTATCGAGGAAGAGCGCCTCATGGCTCTCGTACCGATTGGGTCATGCATGAGTACCGTCTTGAAGAGCAAGAATGCGACTCTAAGTCCGGCATACAGGTAGGTAACCAAACTTAACGAAGATGATAGTTTCTTACAATTTAATTCAATGTCTAAACATTTCAGGATGCGTATGCACTTTGTCGAGTATTCAAGAAGAGTGCTTTAGCCAATAAGTTAGAAGAACAACAACATCATGGCATGAAGAGAAAGAAAGCAACCACTAATAGTGAACAATCTACTTCAAGTACTTGTTTGTATTCCGATGGAATGTATGAAAACCTAGAAAACTCGGGATATCCGGTCTCACCCGATAACGGTTTAACTCAACTCGGTAACATTTCTTCGTCGGATATGGAAACGATAAAAAACAAATGGAGTCATTTTATGCCGCATGACACGTCCTACAACTTCCCAGCACAGTCACAGTTTTGTTCTCAATATGGAACAGTCTCATATCCTCCCTCAAAGGTAACAAAATATTAAGTTATATTATCTCAAAGAAATGTGGAATCAAACGTTAATTTTTGTCATAATTCAACGAATTCTCTGAACATGATATAGGTTGAGATAGAGCTAGAGTGTGCAAGACTGCAAGATCGTATGTTGCCGCCAGCGCCACCACTTCACGTTGAAGATCTTAAAGATAGCGGATATTTGGGAAACAATGTAGCTACTGACACGGATGAAATGTTGAGCAAAATCATAGCATTGGCTCAAGCTTCTCACGAGCCACGCAACAGTCTAGGCTCATGGGAAGTTGCTTCTGCTTCCGGAAACTTTCGTGGAGACGTTAACTATTCGGGAGAAAGAATCTCAGGTTCATGGGTAGAGGCGAACATGAAGGCTGTTGATATGCAAGAACCTGACGGGAGGTTTAAGGAAGAAAGACTTGTTGAGAACTTGAGATGGGTAGGAGTATCAAGCAAGGAACTACAAAAGGTAGTGGTGTTCATTGCTATTTTCTAATGAAAATATTATATACATATATATATATATAGTTTTTTCTGTAACTAACTTTCTTTTTATTATAATTCATATCAAATACATGAATAGAGATTGTTATCTAAATTTAATCATGTACTTCAATTTTTAGAGCTTCATTGAAGAACACTCAACGATAGTTCCTATAGAAGATATTTGGAGCTATCGTAGGGATGATCAAGAACATGAATATCAAGGTAACTTCTGCTCAATTACTTACCACATTTGATTTTTGTTGTTTATTAATTACCCATAATCTCCGCTTGTTGGGGAGCACAGCAGGTTTATTTAGTTCCTCCCCAAGAAGGAGACTAAGTATGGAATAGGTATTGAGTTATCAAATTTGTCTTACTAATAGTTTTTATATTTTTGTTTTATTGAAGATGATGTGGGAGTTAACAACAATGGGGATGTGGATGATGTTTACACACTTGAGTTCTCCGAAAACGAACACAACATCAATATTGCAGACAAGATAAACAACAACGATCATGACGCAACGAGTTCCCCGGGTTTTGAGATGGTTAAGAAAGTTGAGGTAAGCCATGGAATGTTTGTTACAACTCGTCAGGTAACCAATACATTCTTTCAAAAGATAGTACCATCTCAGACCGTTATAGTTTATATAAATCCAACGGGTACCAACAAAGGTTGTCATGTAATGACACCAACGGAGGAGGATCATGTCCTACAGCAGATTAATCCGAGAATTGACAGCATCGTCTCAAAAGTTCTTGGACCGTGGAGAAAACTCCTGATGCATTGTGCTCATCAAGGAGGTAACTCTAACAAGAACCGACACAGTGAAGGAGATTGTAACGATCGGGGGACAATACTCATGATGAGAGATGCTGTAGTGAGTAAATATAATCGGAAGAAGAAGAAAGATAAAAGCATAGTTGATGAAAAAGGTTTGAGAGTTGAAGATAGTTTAATGTTGAAGAAATTGGGTCTTTCTCTTGCTATTATCTTAGCTGTTTCTACAATGTGTCTTATATAATTTACATATGGAAGTTCAGTCTATTATATGGCTTTGTACTTTTTTCTATAGTCCTCTTATTGGTGTAGGAGGGTTTTCCTCTCTTTTGCTTTTTCCATTTTTCTAAACAAAACAAAATTCGACGTACTCTGTGCGGTTTTATATCATGATATGTAGTTTTTCTTCTTTGTTGCTACATCTCAGTAGAACTGATCAACATTTTATATTATTATTATTATGATGTGAGCATATGAATATATTTGACTGGATCTATACCATATATACACACGAATAGATTATAGGTTAATTGGGTGAATATTATAAAGAGCGGTCAAAACTTATTCTATAGCAAGTTGACCAGCGAAATTAGGAAAATAGTATAACACAACCAAATGACACCCAAAGTTGGACCATTTTACCCTTGCTTTTTGGTTAGCGACAGCCTGGGTGGATAGTGACATGTCACTTTCAGCGAAAGTTGCTTTTTAGAAAAGTTGTGGACATTAGCTATGAAATCTGAATAGTGACATCTCAAATTTCATGATTTTCGAAAAAGGCAAACACGTGCCCATCACCGACTTAACGAGTAGTTATCTACATTGGGGGACTATCTTCAACCTCACATCTGCTCGCCTATTATCTGGTCCCTTGGAGAGAAGAATATCTTGTATTCACAACGTAAGGTTCCCACAAACATTTTGTGTACAACCTGTGATAAATGCTAACCGACTACTTCGACTAGTATACAAAGGAGACTATTTTGCTAAATAACTCACTTTTTGCTGTAGATGGCTGGAAGGAAAACCGTGTTGTTGCATAGAGGAAAATGGCGTGAAGGTGACAATGGAACTTGAAGTTTCGAGGTCGAGAAAAAAGGAAACAGCAAAGGGATTTGGTTAAGCTCAAGGTCAACATTTTCAGATCTGGAAAAGATAGTCATAGAAAAGATGGACATAAACGAAGATACAACTGTGGAAATAACCTACCAGTGGCCTCAATACATGTTGATGGACGAGGGCAGAGACGCACCACCAGTTTTGGTTCAGACTGACGATGATGTGTCATTGTTTGTCGAGATGAGGGGTGAAATAGATTAGTTGAAATTACTGAGAATGATGTTGGTAAGGTTTCTCTGTAAATAGTCGAATACTTTTTCTTTCTTACATTCAACTATTTGATTGTTTTTTGTTTCTTACATATGAATATTTGACTACTTTAATGGGTTAGCATATATGGTGGACTGCATGAACGAGGAAAAGGGGATTACACATCAAGAGAGTGGTAAGATTCGCAAATTAATCCACCTTATAAGGTCTCGCATATGATGTTTCCCTTTTCATTGCACCAACCCTGAATACATTTTATGTGAGCATACTAGTAAAAACATACAGCTTTTCGTCAGTCTGAGAAACAGCTTCATTTGCCCAAATATCTCGATTTAGCTTCGAGAAAGAAACACAAATAATTGGAAGAGAGTGATTAAGTTTGCTTACATGAACCAAAACTGTAATTGAAAAACCAAACCAAAGAGAAAATAAAACGATTCAGCTTAATATATTTCATACGCAAACCAAACCGAAAAGGAAACAAAGCAACTCAAATCGCAATTACTTGGAAGGCCTTTCAAAGTCAAGGTATATTTTTAAGAACCCAAATCTCAACCAAAACTGAAACCAAAATGAAAATATGATCCGAAACTGAGCCAAATACTAGATTAAGCACCTTTACATGTGACTGGAGGTTGAATTCCGTGGTAGATTGGAGGTTGACGAGAAGCCATTTATACTGAGAACAAGACGAAGCTTTTGCCTGAACAAAAAAGGCATAAAATAGAGATTTAGAGTAAAAAAGCAGACAAGCAATTAGCAAAGCAAGAAACTTTGTAGAGAACCTGCTCAAACGAGCAACCAAGATTTAGTAAAAGCGATTTAAATCTATATATACATTTACCACCACTAATTGAAGTCAAAAGCATCACCATCTCGTAGATTTAACTTACATTGACACAGAGGCGACAAGCTCTATCAACTGCATCAATGGCGACTTCGAGGTCTTTATGATATTTAGCTTGATGCTTCGGAAACAGGAGATTAGTCCTGAGAAACTCAAAGGAAAAAACGATTGTGTTACAGACAAATAGAAGAAGAAGACGCAGTTGATCGTAGAATCAGCATATGACCCGAAGTGTAAGAATCTCCAAATCACTCATCTATGCTTTGCGGACGATTTAATGGTTTTTGTTGAGGGCAGAAAATCGTCTATAGAAGCGGTATTGGACATATTGAGGGAGTTTGCGGAATACTCAGGCCTAAAGGTCAGCATAGAGAAATCAACTTTATACCTAGCTGGTCTAAACGAAGAGGAACGCAATGCAATCACTGCGGAATTTCCTTTCTGCGAAGGAAAGCTACCGGTACGATATCTAGGACTGCCATTGCTAACTAAGCAAATGACAAGAACGGATTATAAACCCCTGCTACAAAAAATCCGTCAAAGGTTTCAATCCTGGACAGCCCGGCCATTGTCTTATGCAGGAAGGCTGCAACTGCTCCGATCAGTCATTGTAAGCACGGTCAACTTCTGGCTTGCTGCGTATCGACTACCAAGCGGCTGCATTAAGGCGATCGAGCAACTTTGCTCTGCGTTTTTGTGGTCTGGACCATCCCTAACTACTACGCAAGCAAAAGTGGCATGGCAAGACATTTGTGCTCCGAAATCAGAAGGAGGTTTGGGCATCAAATCATTCAAAGATAGCAACAAAGTGAGCAGCCTCAAATTAATCTGGCGTATCGTATCAAACCAGCCATCGCTATGGGTCCGATGGATTAAAATGAGCTACTCCGAAGCCAATCTTTCTGGAACGTAAAATCAACGGCAGCTGGGTCGTGGATGTGGCGAAAGATGTTAAAACTTCGTAACACTGCCCAAGAATATCACAAGATTAAAATTGGATAAGGTAATACAACCTCATTCTGGTTCGATTCCTGGTCAGAACTTGGCTGCCTTCAAAACATAACTGGAACAAGAGGCCATATTTATTTCGGAATTCCAGAATCAGCGACAGTTGCAGACGTAATTCAAACCCATCGACGAAGAAGACACAGACTCGAGAGCTTAAACCGAATTGAAGATGAAATTGCTAAGCTGAAAGAAGGGGTAAGATGTCACAATGATATCCATCTCTGGAAGTCAACGTATGGGAAATACAAAGAGAAGTTTAACACTTCTGCAACTTGGGAAATCATCAGAGAAGTAAGGCCAAAAATGGACTGGTACAAAGGAGTCTGGTTTCAGTACGCAACTCCGAAGTTTTCGTTCATCACCTGGCTTGCCTCTTTAAATCGACTGTCCACAGGGGATAGGAGGAAACAATGGGACACAAATCATGATGATGATTGTATCTTATGTAAAAGTCCAGAATCGCGAAGGCACTTATTCTTTGAGTGTGCTTACTCTGCTGCAATTTGGAAATCTCTAACCAGCTCACTGCTAGGAACGCATTACACAGAATCATGGGATCAGCTAACCAAGCTACTCATCGATAAAAACCTGGGCATGATTAAGATGTTTATGCTGCGGTACGTGTTCCAAGAAACTCTGTATAACATCTGGACAGAACGCAATCGCAGGAAACATGGTGAGAAAGCCAAACCAGCTGCTCTCATAACAAAGTTCATCGACAAGAACATAAGAAATCGATTCAGCACCATCCAGAAAAAGGGAGATGTGAAGTATGCGGAGGGACTGAGAATTTGGTTTCTTCACAGCAGGCGATAGAATCAATCCAAGTCTATTCTTGTTCTAAATAAAGTCACAACAATTGTAAAACAGTTTTTTGATCTTGAATATAATTTAACATTCATTTCAAAAAAAAAAAAGAAGAAGATGGAGAAACACGATTTGAGGTAGAAGAAGAGACCTTATGATGGGGATATCGGAGAGAAAATGAGATCTGGAACAGTTTTTTTTTTTGTTTAACATATGTCAAATGAAATAGGGTAAAAAGAATATTTGGCTAAACCTAAATTTTTTTGGGGAAATACAAGAGGGAAATTTGGCGGTGTAAGAAAATTTTGTCTAATTATTGGCGGATTAGACTATTTTGTTTCCTGCTTACTAATTCAGTATCTTAGCATTATATTAATGCTATTAAAAGTAAAAAAAAATCTGAAATTTATCTTTAATAGCAGTTTGGAAAACCGTGCTATTATATTATGCTATCAATAAGCATAATTTTTGTAGTGTTAATACTGTTATAATATCGTTTAATACTGCTATGATATGGTCTAACCCTGTTATGATTTGTTCAAACATTAATCTCTACAAACTAGCGATGGTGGTGTTTGAAAACACAGAAGAGGAAGATCGGGATGCTGAGATTGAAGGTGAGGTTACTTTTTAACTATATAAAAAGTAGTTGAAAACTACCAGTATTCATAAGTAGTTGAATACTACTGGTTATAATAAATATAAAAAGTAGTCGGATACTGTCCGTATACTGAAGTAGTTAACTATGTTGTATTATAAAGTTGACTACTTTGTATTATAAGTAACATAGTCGCCTACTCTTTAGCTTTGCTTGCTTTGAATGACTTGGAGAACGATGAAGAAGAATCAGAAGATCTCGAAGAGATGGATGATTTGGCGGTACTTTGTCTTGCTGGAGAAGATATTGATAAGGGAAACGGTGTAGATACTTCTGTGAATGACTCTGATGACGACTAACATGAATTTGCAGTTAATGAAAATAATGAGGAAAATAATGCTGCTGGGTTTAAATCGAAGCAAATGAACAAATTTGATTACAACTCAGGCGAAGAAGCTGATGAAGAGCCTGAGAGAAGTACCCAACAGTCAATGAGGTTTAGCTGCACACAAGAAATGATTAATGGAGTTTTCACAGACACAGAAGACCCACCAGCTATGTTTGGAATATATGCTCCACCAATTGTTGATGAATTGCATGGTGATGGTATGTAGATGACTACTTATTCCAAGCTATTTTATATGTCTCTTAAATATTTATCTATTTGTAGACAACTACTAGTATTGAAAACTTAAGAAAACATTAATGAGTGTTTTTATGCAGGCCTAGACGATGCTTTGGATGATGTTAGCTACGAGGGTGTTGGTATATTTGTGGGACGGATATTTTGGAACAATGATGAGTGCAAAATCAAGATGGCTATACACGCAATAAACAAAAAGTTAAATTTCAAAACTCAACGTTCAACACCAACTTACATGGAATTCTTGTGCGTTAGCGATAAGTGTCACTGGCGCGTATTTGCCTCCATGTTGGACCGTACTGGAAACTTCCAGATTAAAACAACAAACTTTAAACACACATTCATGATTGATGATAGGCGTCAATACCATAGACAAGCTACGACGCAATTAATAGGGGAGTTAATTAGAACTAGACTGATGGAAGGAGAGGACCAGGTCCCATTGAGATACAAAGGATAATGCTATAGGATTTCCAAGTGAATAGTTATTTGATAGACAACTACTATTTATGGAATATTAACAATAGTCGAGTATGGAGGTATAACTATTTTCAAAAATGGTTGTCTATTTCAGGTTAACATCTCCTACTGGAAAGCGTGGAGGTGTCGGGAAATCCCTATGAAAAAAATCATTCGGCTCAGTATCTGGTAGTTTCGGGTTGCTGCCATCCTATGTTGAGAACCTGAAAAACTCAAACCCGAGAACATCTTGTGAAACATAATATGAGGTTGACATGAATGGTAGTAAGCGGTTCAAGTTTATCTTCCTTTCATTCGCTCCATCAATTGTGGGGCTTAAATTCATGAGGCTATTTTTGCTCATTGACGGGGCTCATCTAGTTGGACGCTATGGTGGATGCCTTCTTGGTGCTAGTGCACAAAATAGAAACTTCCATATTTTTCCAATAGCTTATGGAGTAGTCGATAGTGAAAATAATGCATCCTATGAATGGTTCTTCATATGCCTAAGAAAAATCATAAACGATGACAAAAGCTTGATATTTGTGTCAAACATGCATTCAAGCATTTACAAGGGGCTGAGAAAGGTAAATAGTTATCTATTTGTATTCGGGGATAAATAGTTATTTAATTGTAGACAATTACTAGTACAATACACAACTACTTAGACACCTATAATCCCACATTAAGTAGGGGTCTATTTGTAGTTGTCTAACTAATGGTTTTACTGTTTGTGTTTATAGGTGTAGCCTCTAGCTGGACAAGGAGTTTGTTTAGTGCATCTGGTAAGGAATGTAACGTCAAGGTTTAAGGAAATCTGGATGCCTTCACTAGTGGTGAGAGCAGAAAAGGCTTATACAATTTAAGAGTTTTCCCAAATATTCGTAGAACTCCAATCCGTGAACCCTGTGCGCCCAATACCTGCTTGATTTGGGACTCCCACACAGGAAACGTTCATATTGCGTAGGTAAACGATACAATCTGATAACCAGAAACGTTGATGAGTCGTTAAATAAGGGTTTAAAAGAGTGTAGAGAGTTTCCACTTATCTCGATGCTTGAAGCTATAAGAATGAGTCTGATCGGTTGGTTTGGGAGGAGAAAAGCAGCAACTTCATCAAATGATAGCATACTCACGCCAAAAGTGAGAGAACTGCTTGATGTAAATTTTCCTGACATCACTAATATGAAGGTAATTAGTAGTTGGATATATACCTAATTGCCTGTAGTCAACTACTTTAGTAGACAATTACTATATAGAGTATTCATCTGCGTATATTTTAATATATGTCTATGTATTATTGTAGGTGACTGTGCTGAACTCCAATGAGTTTGAGGTGAGAGACAAAAAAGGAGGGAGGTTCGAGGTGAACCTAGAAAACAGGATGTGCAGCTTCAGGGAGTATCAGATGATCCAGATACCTTGTAGCCACGCTTTAGCTGGTGCGGCTTATAGTAATTACACAACAGACAAGCTTGTCGGAATTGTGTACACAACAGAATTCAGAAAAAAACACTCTATGAAAGGGTCTTTCATCCAGTTCTGACACTAGTAGTGTCTGGTAATGTAGATATGCTCCCGCCGGTGATGAGGTGCCCACCAGGCCAACCAAAAAAACAAAGGATTATTTCGCGAGGAGAATTCAAGGTAAAAGTGGGATATTTGACTATTCGTTAATAGAAAGTAGTTGACTATTTAAGTTGCAATTATACTAAACTAGCAATTCCTATAAATCAGCGGCGGTCGAAAAAGGCTGTAAGAGTTTGCAGTAGGTGTCTTGGAAAAAGGTCCCAACAAGGCGTCTTGCTAATTACCTATTCGAGAAAGGTGAAGGAAACTTACTATATTATTGCCATGAGAGAAAAGGAAGTGATGCACATCAAAAAAAACTTGCAATCCTTATTAATATGGGGAATTTTTAACTTTTTGATGATTTACTTTTGGTACAATGCATCATGTTTTGGAATGACTTTAGTTAGCCGGTTTGGCATAGTATTCTCTCGTTTGTTTCTGGGATAAGTAATGTCTTTTCTCCTTGGGGCCTTAGTACTTTGTTTTTTTGTTATGAACTCCCATATTTAGTGGCAATTATTAGTCGTCTTATGTTTATCATCCTTGGTAGTTGAATGATTATAAGAGTTATGATTATAAGAGTTATAGAGAATTCGCTGACTATGTGGAATTGTAATTGAATATGATAGAGTATTTGTATACTAATCGCTGTCTTTTTTTGTTTGGCATCATACTAATCGCTGTCTATCTGTAGGATTATGTGTGTTCATTGGTGTAATTATCAGATTACAACCTAACATAATCAACTAGGATCTAGGTGATTGCAGTTGAATCATAAACAGATCAGGATCATTACCTCTTTAGAAGTGCAGCGGATTGATTGGTAATATCGAGATCACTTAGAGCAGATGATAACCGGCTCCTCCTAGGTATCCACACGCTTACAAGCTACTGGATCAGGTTGCTAGACCAAGCTGGAACAACATAGAGAGAGAGGACGGCCAGACCTGAAAATCGCAGACTGCTTGGTCTTACTGGCGCCTGTCCTCTTCCTTATATGGGCCCAAGTGATTAAACTAATGGCCTATTAGGCTTTTGGGCCCAAGACCCAAATCAGACAAAAGACTGTATTTTGTCTGGCCCAATTCTCTGTACAAATACAGTAAATGCCGTGCATCTTACCGTATTAATTCCATTTAACTTTACCGTTAGCTATGGTGTGTGACCCTTTGGGATCATACAATACTGGTAATAAGTCTTAAACTTATAGATCAAGAGCGGACTCTAGCAAGTCATCATGATCACCCAGTATTTATGACTTATGTCTGATCTCGACACTTATCATACTTTCTAGAGATAGTACAGTAGATTTCAGGACATTCCCAACAATCTCCCACTTGTACTGGAATTCTACATTCCCTAATCCTTTTGTCTTAATATCTCGATCTGGCATAAGGCAAGATACGTGTCATCCTTATATAGCCAGACCATGTTCATCGGACCAGATTTGATACTGACACTTCAAACGACTTGGGCAAGTCCGTTTGGGAGTGGCCACTCTCTTACCAGCTATCAAGTCTCCGATTGGCCTAGAGATATTTACCTCCGTTAAACGGCAGGGACAAATCCCATCTTGTTCCATCACTATAAACTACACACTTTGTAATACACCCAACCAAGGTCCTTATAGCTCCCAGTTACGAAACAGCGTTAGACAATGATCAAAGCGCATCAATCCATGTGCAGCCACATGCATGCGAACTCAGGTCTAAGGACTATACTCTATAGTCGTAAATGAGAACCTCTCATGACACAGATATTAATATCTTGTAGATTTCTCATCAGCGGGCCATGTCCGGTCATATGCTCCCCTGCATATACCTATGTGTCGACTTTGATGCCGCGCATCTATGACCCCTCGAAACTTGGTCATAAGTCTCAACACACTCTAGTCTCAAATGGTTGTTGGTGTTCCAATTTCAACAACCTTCGACTATGGACACTATGATTTATGTCATTTCGTTAAACATGGGGTTTCAGGATCAAGTCTACTCATGTACTTCGATGGCCCATATATAATGACATGAATCATTTTTGGAACGATTATTTTATATCACAGTTAAAAAATAATCCAGAAATAAAATTTCATTAACATAAAAATGTTTACATGAACCAATCAAAATAACTAAAATAAAGCCCTCACAACTCCCACTCAAAAAGAGATTACATTTGAATATCTCTAATTCCTATAGCAGCAGTATGCAACTCGTGCTTAGGTCTCGGGAGTGGCTTTGTCAACGGGTCAGCCACGTTCTCATCAGTGGGAACTCTGCTGACCATCACTTCACCTCTATTCACTATATCACGAATCAGGTGATACCTTCTCATAATATGTTTTGATTTCTGATGATGTCTCGGTTCCTTAGCTTGAGCAATTGCACCATTGTTGTCACAATACAGTGTCAAAGGCTCAGTGGCATTTGGGAATACACCGAGTTCAATCATGAAGTTCCTTATCCAAACTCCTTCCTTCGCAGCTTCTGAAGCAGCGATGTATTCAGCTTCAGTTGTGGAATCTGCCACGGTGCTCTGCTTGGAGCTCTTCCAACTTACTACACCGCCATTCAGACAGAAGATGTAACCAGACTGTGACCGGAAATCATCTTTATCTGTCTGAAAACTTGCATCCGTGAATCCACTCATTTCAAGCACTTCACTTCCTCCGTAAACCAAGAACTTATCCTTAGTATTCCTCAAATACTTCAGGATATTCTTTACGGCAATCCAGTGATTCTCACCTGGATTAGACTGGTACCTACTCGTCATGCTTAGTGCATAAGCAACATCAGGACGAGTACAGATCATGGCATACATGATAGATCCTATAGCCGAAGCATAAGGAATCCTACTCATGCGCTTAAGCTCATCAGGTGTTTTAGGACACTGATCTTTGCTTAGTGTAGCACCATGTATCATTGGCGTGAATCCTTTCTTGGATTTATCCATTCCGAATCGATGCAGGACTTTGTCTATATAAGAATCTTGACAAAGTCCAACCAGCCTTTTAGATCTGTCTCTAAAGATTCGGATTCCAAGAACATACGCGGCTTCACCCATGTCCTTCATGGAAAAACAACTTCCCAGCCAGTCTTTCACAGACTTCAGCATTGGAATATCATTTCCAAGAAGCAATATGTCATCGACATATAAGATAAGAAACGCCACTTTGCTCCCACTAGTTTTCTTATACACACATTGTTCTTCCTTGTTTCTGATGAAGTCAAAATTCTTTATTGCCTCATCAAAACGAAGATTCCAACTCCTGGATGCTTGCTTCAATCCATAAATGGATTTATGAAGTTTGCATACTTTCCCAGCATTCTTAGGATCAATGTAACCGTCAGGCTGTGTCATATACACATCCTCCTCCTCCTCCAAGATTCCATTCAGGAAGGCGGTTTTCACATCCATCTGCCAAATCTCATAATCATAATAAGCGGCAGTTGCTAGGAGAATCCGAATTGATTTCATCATGGCCACTGGTGAATAGGTTTCATCATAGTCTATGCCATGAATTTGCTTGAAACCTTTTGCCACCAACCTGGCCTTGTAAATCTGGACATTTCCATCCATGTCAATCTTCTTCTTGAAGATCCATTTACACTCGATGGCTTTCGCACCAGCGGGTAAGTCAACCAGTGAAAACACTCGGTTGACAGACATGGAGTCCATCTCGGATTCAGTGGCTTCACGCCACTTTGAGGAGTCAGGGCCCATCATGGCTTCGGCAAAGTTCGAGGGTTCATCACCGTCAATGATCAAAAGATCATGGCAATTAGTCACGAGGAATCCCTGATATCTATCGGGTTCGTGACGGATCCTTCCGGATCTTCGAACTTCAGGTACTTCAGGTTCAGGTTCTATTACAACTTCATGTAATTCATCCTGCTGTTCTTCCTCATTAGGTTGAACAGGTTCCTGTCCTTCTTGAATTTCATCAAGTTGTACCTTACTCCCACTATCTTTCTTAGAGAGAAATTCCCTCTCAAGAAAAGTACAATCCCGATCAACAAAGATCTTGTTCTCGGATCGCAGATAGAAGTAATAAGCCTTGGTATCCCTAGGATAACCAATGAAGTAGCATTTGTCAGATTTTGGTGTAAGCTTGTCTGAGATTAATCTTTTGACATAGGCTTCACAACCCAAAATTCTGAGAAAAGACATTGCTGGAGCTTTTCCAGTCCATAACTCATATGGTGTCTTTGCTACTGATTTTGATGGCACTCTGTTCAGTGTGAACGTTGCGGTCAGCAAAGCATATCCCCAAAGGGATATAGGAAGGTCTGTATGACTCATCATGGATCGGACCATATCTAACAATGTCCGATTCCTTCTCTCAGACACACCATTCCACTGAGGTGTTCCAGGAGGTGTGAGTTGGGAGACGATCCCACACTCACTCAGATGATCACAAAAATCCTGGCTCAAGTATTCTCCTCCTCGGTCCGACCGAAGAGCCTTAATACTCTTACCAAGCTGGTTCTGTACTTCATTCTGGAATTCTTTGAACTTCTCAAAGGTTTCCGACTTATGTTTCATCAAGTAGACATATCCATATCTACTGAAATCATCAGTGAATGTAATGAAGTACTGATAGTTTCCTCTAGCATTTGTGGACATTGGGCCACACACGTCAGTATGTATCAGGCCCAATAGTTCACTGGCCCTTTCTGTAGGTTTATTAAAAGGGGCCCGTGTCATTTTGCCCATTAGGCAAGATTTGCATTGCTCACAAGACTCAAAGTCAAATGAGCCCAAGAGTCCATTTGAATGGAGCCTCTTGACGCGTTTCTCACTAATGTGCCCCAAACGACAATGCCAGAGAAACGTTTCATTTTCTTCGTTAGATTTGAACCGTTTTGTATTAATGTTATATACTGGAGTAGATTGATCCAGCATGTACAACCCATTAATAAGAGGGGCACAGCCATAGAACATATCATTGAGATTAAAGGAACACAATTTATTCTTAATAGAAAAATCAAATCCTTGTAAATCCAACAATGAAACTGAAATGATATTTCTGCTTATAGCAGGTACAAAATAACAATTCTCAAGTTCTAAAATCAATCCAGAAGGTAAAGACAACAAGTAAGTGCCAACGGCCAGTGCTGGAACCTTCGCTCCATTGCCAACCCGCAACTCTACTTGCCCTTGCTTCAACCTTCTACTGTTGCTGAGCGCCTGCACATTAGTACAAATATGAGCCCCACATCCAGTATCTAATACCCAAGTGGTATTATCAGAAGTAGTAGTATATACTTCAATAACAAAAATACCATAAGATGTAGTTGCGAAGGACTTCTTCTTCTCCTTCAGACTTTCCTGGTATTTCTTACAGTCCCTGCGATAATGCCCTGCCTCTTTGCAAAAGTGGCAGATATCAGAAGGCCCAGCTTTAGACACGGGCTTGGGCTTGTCCTTTTCTTTGTTGACAGCCTTGCCCTTTCCCTTGTCTGCAGCAGATTTCTTAAAACCCTTGCCCTTATGCACCATGAGTACAGACGGGTCCTTGGCCTTCTTCAGATTAGGTTCTGCAGTCTTGAGCATACCATGTAGCTCAGGAAAAGTCTTTGTCAACCCATGCATATTATAGTTCAAGGTGAACTGGTCATATGCAGGAGTAAGAGACTGCAGAACGATATCACAAGCAAGCTCTTGGCTTATAGGACAGTCGAGTCTAGTCAAATGATCGAGATAACCCATCATTTTCAGAACATGTGGACTCACTGCTGCATCCTTAGCCATTTTACAGTCCAAGAGATTCTTAACAGTTTGGAATCTCTCTGTACGAGCCTGCTCCTGAAACAACGCTTTCAGGTTTGCCATCAGTTCCATGGGACAAGTCAGGCCTTCCCACTGAATTTGCAGATCGGGAGCCATTGTCGCCAACATTAGGCAAACCACATCATTAGCATCTGAAGAATGCGTATCCCAAGCATTCTTCACAGCTTGTGCGGCATTATTCGCAGGTCTAGGGGGGAGAACTCTTTCAAGGACATAAGCCTTCTTCTCCTGCCTGAGCACAAGTCTCAGGTTCCTGGACCAGTTCAGGAAGTTTGATCCGTTCAGTTTGTCCTTCTCAAGGGCAGACCGGATCGAGAAAGTGTTTTGTGTTGTTGTGCTTGACATAGCTGAAATTATGAGACAATAGAGTTTTAGTTATTTAGTTCATAAAAGAGTAATCTTAAAAAAACTTATAAGAAAACTCGCATTGCATTCAAAATTTCTTTGTTTAACCTCATAAGAATGCAATGATTCCGAGACCCATGTTCAACCAAAACCAAAGTGGGCCACTGGCCGTCACCCGAAATTAGCTTTACTTGGTAAGCATGCACACAGCTAGTTATATCTATATAACTCTCGGTTGTGGATTGGGCCCAAGGCCCACTTCACCAGATGTCTCAAGGCCCGGGACTCCCGATGGCCCAGTCAAGGAAACCAATCTCTTACAGCCAAATAATCACTAAAGTCTGGGACTCCCAATGAAATTAGTGACTATATACTACTTTACTTACGCAAAAACAGACACCTCACACTGTAAGCCATATCTGTAATTGAATAAGCGTTAAGTAGCTGACAAGATTGGGCAAGACATCCAAGCTTGATATTTGTTTTGAGGATTTTAGGTTTTCTTTCCAAAAATAGAAGATTACTATTTTGGGAAACTTTCCATTTCAGGAAACTTACTAAATTTGGAAACTTTCTAAATCTAGAAACATGCTAAAAATAGAAATTTCTAATTTAATATTTTATTAAAGTTTTCGGTTGGGTCACAAATTATAGGCCCAATTCTTGGCCCAAGACCACAGAATTCCAATTGGCCCAATAATTTGACATAATCGAGTCGGTTCATTAATTCTGGTCCAAGACCAAATTAACTACTAAATCCAACTGGTTATTTACTAAACCAGACCAGCTCTAAATTATTTGGTCCAACCAAATCAAACTTAGACCAGCCTTCGGTTTAGGTTAAAATTCAATTTTGAATTTAAATCCGGTTTAACCAGAAATTAAATAATACCAATTGTATTAAACAATTTCCAGCAAACCGCGATTTGGGTTAACCGCTTGAACCACCAATTAAATTGGATCGGTTCGGTTAAGTCCAAAACTGGGAAGAAACACCTTGTGTTTTAGCCAATTTTGACCTAACTTGCGGTTTTAGCTAAAGTTGACAATGAACCACAATCAGTTTGATTGGTTCATTGTCGCGGGTTTGGGAAGAACGAACCGCGAAGCTCGGTTGAACCGATTGGCTACTCGCGGACCGTATCTCTCGCCAGTGTATCGATCGATATCACGCTCATGCGTCGATCGATACCGGCGTGCATCAGCTCGTTGCGATCGGGTCATCGGGACAGCGAGAGGCAATCGATCCGATTCATATCGATCGATATCTCGCTCCCTCGTCGATCGACACGGGCGATCACATCGCATACCGATGGGATTCAATCGGATCATGCGATTTTCATATTAGGGTTTTTACAAGTTCTAATCAAATTTCTTAAGCCAAATTCGATTCTAAACATTAAAACAACCTAAATATGATCCAAACAGCAAAAACCTAACGACCTAGGCTCTGATACCACTGTAGGATTATGTGTGTTCATTGGTGTAATTATCAGATTACAACCTAACATAATCAACTAGGATCTAGGTGATTGCAGTTGAATCATAAACAGATCATGATCATTACCTCTTTAGAAGTGCAGCGGATTGATTGGTAATATCGAGATCACTTAGATCAGATGATAACCGGCTCCTCCTAGGTATCCACACGCTTACAAGCTACTGGATCAGGTTGCTAGACCAAGCTGGAACAACAGAGAGAGAGAGGACGGCCAGACCTGAAAATCGCAGACTGCTTGGTCTTACTGGCGCCTGTCCTCTTCCTTATATGGGCCCAAGTGATTAAACTAATGGCCTATTAGGCTTTTGGGCCCAAGACCCAAATCAGACAAAAGACTGTATTTTGTCTGGCCCAATTCTCTGTACAAATACAGTAAATGCCGTGCATCTTACCGTATTAATTCCATTTAACTTTCCCGTTAGCTATGGTGTGTGACCCTTTGGGATCATACAATACTGGTAATAAGTCTTAAACTTATAGATCAAGAGCGGACTCTAGCAAGTCATCATGATCACCCAGTATTTATGACTTATGTCTGATATCGACACTTATCATACTTTCTAGAGATAGTACAGTAGATTTCAGGACATTCCCAACACTATCCGCGCTAATAGTTAGTTAGAAGTTGAATACTAGTTTTCATTGTTAGTAGTTAGATAGATGTTAGAGTCTCCTCATTCCAATCACACGGACTAGCTATGTCAGGGGTCATGAACAATGGATTGATCAGATAAGGAGAGAAATCATACATGTGGCGTCGAACAAACACTAAATGAGCTCCGTCTCTCTTCTCCCAATCACAGATGTTAGCAACAAACTCCTTAACCAACCTAGGATAGTACGATGACACATGCAATACAGTGTAAATCAGTCCATCATGTTCTATGAACCGCCTCACCTCTGTAAGTTTATCATCAGTCATTGGCAGTAGCTTTTGGTTGTGGAAGCCCTTGAGCATCATGTGCTTGTACCGATCCTTGGCCATTTGCGATGGATGTTTAGAGTCAAGAGGAGTCTTCAACACTGCCACCAGCTCAGTATAGAGGAGATTCTTATCGGCAAACAGCTTATGACTCTCGGTGTAGTGTTGTTCAAATGATATGTAGGGATGATCAGATGGTGGTACAGATTCTTCATCAGTGGTGTCTCTCCCTCATACGGATGATCAGCAGTTGGCGGCGCTTCATCATCCCATGAGAGAGCTCTGATTGGCGTCTTGGAGCGACCAACAGAAGAAGAGGACCCAACTGGCTCCTTTCCGGATCGGTGAGAGTGACTAGCACGAGGAGAGACGACTGATTTCCTTGGAGCTCGTCGTGATGGTTGATAGTTCCTCTCGGGAGAGATATTGACAACCGGTGGAGTGGCTGCTTGATTAGCACCGTGACAGCGTCGATCAGCTTCAAACGCGTCGCACATCAGCTTCATTGTTTGAGAACGAGTAGCACATCGTGGAGGAGATGGAGCCATCGTTGAATAGTTGAAAATTTCTTCACTAAGTTAAACACCTTTGCGGCTGCGTGACACACCGACGGTTCCCTCTCTTCTATAAATCCTTGATGGCGAAAATCTAATGGGCTCACATTTACTCAAAACAAAAATATTAGTTCCTTAAAATGGGCTTTTGCACGGCCCAAAAACATATAAGCCTTTATCTCAACATTAGGCCTTAATTTCGATCATCCTAACACTTAGCAGCATGTTGAACACATATATATCATTAAGTTTCTCAAAAACTTCACCCCACTTAATCTTTATGACCATTCAAACATATTCATCAGGAGTTAGTGAGGGACCAAACTGATCAGAACCAAACAGCAGCATCGAGCATAAACAAATACTTATGTACATTGGCGGAGAGCTATACACACCTTAAGTCATGCACCATTATTAAGCACGCACGCACAAAGTACTTCAAGAAACACTTACCAAGATGACAGAGATAGCTTTCCTTAGCCAAGGTGTTGTCGCCTCTATCCCTAACACAAACTTTAGCTCACCACAGAGAACTTGTGTCAAGAATTCAAGTTAGGTGATGAACCTATACTGAACCAGACGATGCTAATCAGAGGAAGAGACTGAGATTGGTCAAGTGGAGTTTTTATCTTACACTTGTTTGGTCAGTTTTTTTCAGCCGAGAAACTTTCATCCGAGAGACATTTTACATCAACATATATAGTTTTTATTTGATTCAACAATTTGGACAGCTTTTCCCATCTGAGATGCTTTTATCCACGAGTTACCAGATAATTGTATTACTCATTTCACTTTAACACTCTTTCACTTGCCAATAATCTTAGATCATGTCATGAATTGTAAGCATGAACATAATACATGTTCACTTAACATACTCAAGCCCTGGTTCAGTTGATTTTTCCTTAATCAAAGCAGTTATCAGATTCATACATAAACTGGTGTAACAGCCTAGTCCAAATTGAGTGCTTATCATATTCAGCCTATTAATAAAAACACAAGTTTCATGGGAGTTAATATCTGTGTCAAGTTGCTTAACAGTGAGTCATATCTTCTACTTGTGTGGCTCAGCCTTTTCCGTGCATGACTCGCTCCCCATGGCCTTGTTAACTAGCGATCACAAACTCCAAGAGATTTTCGTAAATAAAAAAGATATTGAAACCTAGAGGTTTTGTAAATATATCAGCCAGCTGATTTTCAGATGCTACATGTTAATCACAGCTAGTTTCTCCTCAACTAACCCTCTAACAAAATGATGTTGAATGTCCACATGCTTAGTTCTAGAGTGTTGCACAGGGTTTTTTTGACAGATAAATTTCACTTTTGTTTCACAGTGTATTAAAAATGAATCAGTATCAATACCATAGTCATTGAGAATTTGTTTCATCCATAAAAGTTGTGTGCAACAGCTACCCAATGCAATGTATTCAGCTTCTGCAATTGAGAGTGATACACAGTTTTATTTCTTGTTGTGCCATAATACAAGGTTGTTTCTGAGAAAAAAATATTCACCAGAGGTGCTCTTTCGATCATCTAGACTTCCGGCTCAATCAGCATCAGAGAAACTTGCAAGATTAGAGTTTGTATCAGTGGTGTACTTCAAACCATAATTCACTGTACCTTTGATATATCTGATTATTCGCTTGACCGCAACCAAGTGGGATTGTCGTGGGCTAGCTTGGGATCTTGCACACGGACCAACGCTGAGACAGATATCAGGCCGACTTGCTGTCAAGTATAACAAGCTTCCAATTATAGCTCGATAAAGTCGTTCATCCACTTTCTGTCCATCTTGATCTTTGGACAGCTTGTTGGTTGTACTCATCGGTGTTTTTGCAATCTTGCACGTCTCCATATCAAACATTTTAACCAAGTTCCGAGCATATATACTCTGTGTTACAGTGATTCCATCTTCAGCAGTTTCACTTGAAAACCAAGAAAGTAGTTCAATTCACCAACCATACTCATCTCAAACTCTCTTGTCATTGTTTTGACAAATTCTTGTACCAGTTTCTCCTGTGTAGGTCCGAAAATTATGTCATCAACATATATTTTAACAATGAGGATGCTCCTAATGCTTTCAAGGATGAACAAGGTTTTATCTACTCCTCTTCTTTTGAATCCTTGATGCAAGAGAAACTGAGTTAACCTTTCATACCAAGCCCGTGGCGCCTGCTTCAATCCATAAAAATCCCTTTTGCCTTTGTAAACATAGTCTGGATGTTTAGGATCCTCAAATCCCTTGGACTGAGTCACATAGACTTCCTCCTGCAATAATCCATTGAGAAAGGCACTCTTCACATCCATCTGATAGAGCTTTATTTTCAGTTTGCAGGCGATTCCAAACAGTAACCAGATAGATTCGAGACGAGCTACAGGGGCAAAAGTTTCATCAAAGTCCACTCCTTCAATCTGTGAATATCCCTTGAGTTACCAGCCGTGCCTTGTTTCTGATTACATTTCCATCTTCATCTATTTTGATTTTGTAAACCTACTTGGTTCCAATCACATTCATGTCACTGGGACATGGCACTAGAGTCCACACATCCAAACGGGTGAACTGGTCAAGCTCTTGATGCATAGCTTCAGTCTAGAAATCGTCGTCTAAAGCTTCTCTAGTTTTTTTTGGTTCAATGAATGAAAAAAACAGGCTAGCTTCACCATTTTCTTGAAGTCAATCTTTCTATTTCTAATTTTTTCTGTCATCGTGGACATTTCCTATTACATCATCTATGGATTGGTATCGATTTACTTGGCTGAATCATGTCCTTTTCAGATATTCGTCTAGAGTATCGTTGTCAGCCTGATTTGTATCTTCCGGCAGTTGATACTACAGTTGTGTAACACGCACTGGTTCGTGAGTTACTTCTTCCAAACAATAGTTATTCTGATCATCGAAAACCCACATTGAAAGACTCACAAAGAATCTGAGTCCTCTTATTGTAGACTCGAAAAGCTGTATTATTTGGCGAATATCCCAGTTAAATTCCCTCATCACTCTTTGCCTCGAACTTACCTAGCTTGTCTTTATCATTTAGGATATAACAGAGACATCCAAACACATGAAAGTAACCAAGATTTGGTGTCTTTCCTTTCCAGATTTCATAGGGGTCTTAGTACCAGGCTTTACGTAGACTTTGTTGATAATATAACATGTTGTGTTAACCGCTTCAGCCCGAAATCTTGGTGCAACCTGATTACCATTTAACATAGCCCTTGCCATCTCTTGGAGAGTTCTGTTCTTCCTCTCAACAGTCCCGTTCTGATGTGGTGTTATGGGAGCTGCATATTGATGACGAATTCCTGACTCTGGCAGAATTATCAAAGGCCTCATTTTGAAACTCTCCTCCGTGATCACTTCTTACTTGAGCAATGCTAGTTCTTCCGTTTGTAAGTTCAAGTGCCAAGATCTTAAAACTCTCTGCAGCCTCTGATTTTTCTCTTAGAAATTGAATCCAAGTGTATCTGGAAAAGTCATCAACCAATACAAATATGTATTTCTTGCCAGTGATACTTTCTGGATTCACTGGTCACATAAGGTCAATATGCAAAAGTTCTAGCACCCTTTTAGTTCGTATCTCATTCAGTTGCTTGTGCTGAACCTTAATCTGTTTGCCTTGACATCATACTTTACACACCGTCTCATTTGTGCTTTCCAGTTTCAGAATTCCTCTCACCACCTCAACATTGACTAATCTAGTAATTTCATGTATGCTCATGTGTCTGAGTTTTTTGTGCCAAAGATCAAGTTGGGATTCGACTGAAGTAAAACTGATTTTCATAGGTTCCCACATATAGCATTTATTTCTCGACCTTATACCCATCAACACAACTTCACCCATTTCATTTATGGCCTGACAATCGGTCTTTGTGAAAGTGACTTTAAGACCTTCATCACAGAGTTGACTGATGCTTATCATATTAGCCTTTAATACCTTCACCAAGAACACATTCACAAGCTGAGGTTTTCCATCTTTTTCCATATTGCCTACTCCTGCAATCTTTCCTTGACCTCCATCACCAAACGTTACATGTCCCCTTTGATTGGTGAAACTTCATCCAGCATATCAACAGATCCTGTCATATGCCGCGAGCATCCACTGTCAAAGTACTATGCTCCTCCATCAGTTTTGGATGTTGACCTGTAGGCTACATTGTTTACCATAATGAGATTGCAAACCAGCTCAGTGTTAGCAATTTCTGAGTGAGTACGTTTTTTGACACTTCATACAAGTATTTCTTAGCAATCCATACTTTACCAAAACTGGTTGGCTCAATGAAACATTGACAACTCTATTCCACCTTGTCCAGCATGTTGCTCTCTTGTGTCCAAGTTTACCACACACATAACAACCTCTCCTTTGTTTCTGGGCTTTGTCTCCTGATCCTTCAGTTCTTCCTTGAACAGTCATGTCATTGGTTAGGATCTCTTTGGTAGCAAGAACAAAATTTATCCTTTCTCCAACCAGACTCGACTCAGCTCTTCCTGAATATCCTAAACCCCAATTCACTTTAGGAGGTTGGCCCATAGCAAGAAGTTGATCCAGACTCTTAGTTCCCTTACTCAGCATTCTGATCTTCTTATGATTCTCTGTTAAATTTTGTTCCAAGCATCGGTTCTTCTCTTGTTCTAAGTTAAACGCTTCCCAAGCTTTTGAGAATTTATCCTCTAAGGCTCTATTTTTGTCCTTCTCTTCAGATAGTTCACGTGCAAGATCAGAATCCAGTGCTCCACTTGAATTTTTTACAGCCTCACCTGTTGGAGTTTGATCCATTTCTAGGATATTAACTTGAGCATTTAGCATGGCCTTGTCTTTGAGGAGTTGCAGATTTTCATGACTCAGTTTTAACCAGTTGTCATACAGATTTATGTATTCCTGTTTGACGTTAACTTCTTCTTTGTCTGACTCAGAATCCAATGCTTCTGTATCCTCAGCTCTAACTTGATTCTGTTCATAGTCTTTTACTTGGGAAGAAGCCAGTCCACTTTGCTACAGATGTTGATGAGTCTGAGAACGTCAACTACATAGATGGAGCTGGTTATCAAGGTCAGAGATATGGAAATCAGCAGGGAGAGACTTCTGGTTACACACCAAAGTCTGCATTTCAGAGACCCTTTCAGCAGAACAGCTCATTCTCTAGAGACTATGGTTCTTCTTCATATCAGACTCCTCCTCCACAAAATGAGCAGCCTGATAAGATGATGGGTCTGTTGGAACAACTCTTGGAAGGTCAGCAGAAGATTACAGTGGACTTCAATGGAAAGATATATGTTATATACCTGAATTTGAATGAGAAGATTGAGTCTCTGAGCACTCATGTGAAGAAGCTAGATGTTCAAGTTCAACAGACTACTGGAGTAGCGCAAAGGCAAAACGGATCTGGAAGAACTGAGCATGAAGCAGTACGTCAATGCTGTCATTGCAGAGGATGAAGTTGATCTGATACATGATGAAGAAGACATCATTGCTGCTTTTCTCGATGAATTGTCTCTGTCTGCGACATGCGTCGATCGACACGCCCTTGATGTCGATCTACACACACACGGTACGAAGGATGAACATATTTTTGAACGACAAGCATCAATCGACACTCCTACTGAATCGATCGACACTAATCGCAGACGTGTCCAGAAACCTGCAACAGTCCCTGAGCGATTCTATAAGCCTCATGTACCCTATCCTAACGCTCCTAAGAGGTCCAAACAAGAGCTAGATGAGGCTAATTGCATGACAGTTATGGATAAGAACCTGATTAAGATCTCACTTGTTGATGCTCTGAAGAAACACCCTTCTCTGGAGAGATATGCGAAGAAGATGATCTCTACAGATGGAGATTTGAAAGAAGAGGTGTTGGTGCTATCTAAGCAAGTCAGTGCAGTGCTACAGAACCAGATTCCAGAGAAGCTTCCAGACCCAAGAGTCTTTGTGCTAGACTGTTCCATCTTTAGGGACAGCTTTAAGCGTTCTCTGTGTGATTTAGGATCTTGTGTGAATCTCATGCCATACTCTGTGGCTGAGAGATTGGGACTGATGGACTTCCAGCCTACTGGGATCTCTCTTATCCTAGCTGATCGATCGAAGAGGATTCCAGAAGGGGTCTTAGAGAACATTCCTATCAGAGTTGGAAACTACTTGATTCCAACAGACTTTGTGGTGCTGAAGTATGAGGTTAAACCTGATGATCATCTTCTACTTGGTAAATCCTTCTTAGCTACTGCTGGAGCAGTGATTGATGTGAGACATGGTCTGATTGATCTCCACCTGGGAGATAAACCTTTGTAGTTCAAGATGGATAAGCTGCAGAGATCCACCATTGATGGACAGAGCTTCAGTGTTGAAGTGGAGCCAGAGATTTAGATTGGAGAAGAAAAGATGGCGGTTCATTCTGAACCTGCTCTAACTCTTCAGAGCCTGCAACTTCTCATAAGCAGAAAGCTCCAGACATCTCACCTCCACCAGAGAAAAGGTATGATTCCTCTAAACTTAAACCTCCTAATCCAATTGCTGTGAATGCAGGGAAACACAATATCCCACCCACGCTTCGCTCCCACCCTGGTTCTATTCCTTCATTCCTTGGGAAATATCATGATCCTACTGCCTATACACCACCTTGGAAGAGGAGACATTCACAGAGACACTCATTGTCTCTGTTGAATCCACCATGAGTCTGATCTCCTTCCCATAGTCAAGATAATGACTTAAAACAAGCGATGAGTGGGAGACAACCCACGGGTGAGTCTGTTCTTACTTTATTTTTCGTTTTGTTTTTTTGTTGCTTTGATTTTTCTTGTTTTGGTGTGTTAAGGCGTGAGAACAGATCCAGACGATATGCATCGATCGACACACTCATGTGTGTCAGTCGACGCAGCGGTCACACATGCGGTTTATTATAGATTTTATCGTGTCAACTGCGGTTCAGTCAGCGGTTCTTTCCAAACCGCGAGCAAATACGAGATGCGTCGATCGATGCGGTCCTGAGCATCGATCGACACAATCCCGCGACAGGTAAGTGTTCTGACTTTTTCAATCTGTTAAATTTGCTTCTTGTTCTCACCGAGCCCAAGCTTCTATAACACTAGGGACAATGTTGTTTAAGTGTGGGGGAGGTAGCTTTTATTGAGTCAAATTTGAGTAGGATACAAGGTCTTTTGAGGAGATCACTACACTTGCAGGAACTTAAGTGACCATTAGATGAGTTTGTAGATGATCTCTGACTATTAGAAAACTCAATGCATATCAACCTACTGAGCACACCCATATCACTTCAAGTATTCAGAGAATCCATTACTGACTTCACCTTTAACATGACTTAATTTTTCTCACCTAGGGGCTTGGTATACTTTGAGTCGGATTCCTCTGTTAGTTCTGAAACAACTTGTAAACATGTCTAAGTATGATTCCCTTCTCCCCTTCCTTAAAGTAAAAAAAGAGATAAATTGTGGATAAGCTATTAGCTTCGAAGTTATCACGAGAGTGGTATTGAGCCCTATTACCTCATGTGCATTCATGGAATGTGTCCAAAATACACCCCAATGCGGGAAGAGCACTGATAGAAAAAAATAAAATGATACCCAGTGGAGAAAAATCAGTGTTAAGGAAAAAAAAAGGAGAAGAAAGGAATCAGAAAATGATAGTATGGTGGTCAGGTGCTAATAGAGTAAAAATCCATGTGTTCTTTGATCGATACTCCCTAGGTGAGACCGCACTTATTAGATTATAGAATACAGTATGGTGAATTTGGGTACTCTGAATGTGATTGTGGAGTTTACTTAGGACAATTTCTAAGTGTGGGGGAAGTATATGTTGGTCTTGTTGTCTGCAGGTTTATTTTCATGTGGTTTACTAGGGGGAATCTGGATGTGGTGCTCCTACGATGAAACGAGTTATTGAAGTTTTCAAACTTCTTCTTCTGATCTTGGTTTTCTGTTTACTTGAGGGCAAGCAAAGGATAAGTGTGGGGGAGTTGATATATCATGGTTTTTAGGGTTTTTGACCATGATATAAGTCTTTATTATCGAGTCTTTTGTTGTGTTTTGGAGTCCTTTCAGGTGTTTTATAGGTTTAGGTACGTTTGGAGCACATTTGGACATTATGTCACATTCTGGAGCTATTTGCAGCATTCGTGCGAGAAGAAGAAATCATAGGCGATAACAGAGCTCAGTGTCGATCGACACTGAGGCGGATCAGACACTTCTCACCGAGTTAATGAAGATTTGTGGAAATTACAGCTTGGCCTAAGAGTTTCTCATAATTACAAAGAAGACCAAAATATGTTTAGACTATTATATTAGGGTTTTTAAGTCATTGTTAAGGCTACGCTTTACTTATCAGAGAATGAAATATTTGGGGCTGGTCTTTTACTCGACAGAGAAGAGATTTCGAACCCATGTTTTTCTATCCCTTTTATGTTATTAGGTTTTTGTATTCATCTTGTCTATTATTATGATTGCCATGTCTGAGTAGTTCTCCAGTTAGGTTTAGGGATTCTCATTAGGGATTTCATGGAATATTAGGTTAAATAAGTATGTAGGGATTCATAACTTCTAGTTCTTCATCTAGGGTTGTTCTTAATGGTTAATCTGAATTGGCCAATTAGATTATTATTGTTAGGTTAATTCTTGCAACAAAAGTTGATTAATTAGCTAGAAAGAACCTAGATGAGCAATTGATCTATTCGCAAAGAAATTTGGCTTAGGAAAATTGTGAAGGAACGAACCTGAGATTAATGCATGTTTAGGATCTCTAGAACTCGCAACGAAAGTTGGTTTGCTAGGTTGCTAGACATAGATAATACTCGCAATGAAAGTTGATTTCTTATGCTTCCGTGATTCCAGTTCTAGAATCGTACTTAATTAGATCCTGATTGATTGATTAGTCTGAATTCCTGATTTCCTGAGAACTCCCTTGAGCTGACGCTTCGCTTGCTTGCTTACTCCGTTTAGTTTAATTTGGTGCTTTTTATTGCTTTCATTACTATTGCTGCTTAGCTTAATTCGAACATTTATAGTCTATCGTAAGATTCTTGAGTCTCTGTGGATTCGACCCCTATATACTACTAGTCACGTCTGTGCACTTGCAGTGTAGCTCTAGGGATTAAAACTCGAGCATATCATGATATACAAAGAATATTTTTCAATTAGATTTAATTGACTTCACAACAGTGAATCAAGACTGACCAATTCCTAAATCTACCCAATCCTTACCAAGTAACAACAGTTACTATATCTCTCTGTTCAGTCACCAAGATACAAACAATGCACACACAAAGCTCTGTGTTACAACTTATGCAATATTGCTCTTGACGGCTAACCTAGTTCAATAACCATTCAGCCCAATATATACTCCTAGATTCTGTGAGTCTAACTATTAGCACAGTCTTCAGCTTCTATATCTTGAAGATCTTTCTATATCTTCTTGTTTCCTTCTGATAGGTCAAAGTTTTATCCCTATTCTAACTGCAAGTGCACAGTGATGTGAATGTAGTACTTTAGGGTATCGAATCCAAAAGGACTCTAGGCAACGATAGATTAAGAAGAGTTAAGTTAAACTAGGAGAAAGCAATGTAATGAGAAACTAAAAGCAATGCAAGAAAGTAAATCAGTAGCAAGATCGGTTTGTAGGCAATTAACTAAAAGCGCTAAGTCTAGGGAGTTCTCAGGAAATCAGACAAGCAGATAAATTATTCAGTCATGATCAAATTAAGTACGGTTCTAGAACTCAAACACGGATATGGAATTAACCAACTTTCGTTGTGAGAATTCTCTAAGCCTAATTGCAGAAATCCAAATTTCTTTGTAATTCCTAACAGATTAAACTAGCTTTAAGATTAAGTTCGATATGTTCACAATTCAATTAAACCAAATTTCTTTGCGAGTAATTTAATTGCTCAACCTAAATAGTTCAGATTCTAAACCACACTTCGTGTCAATTTAACAACCTAAGATCTAGATTCTAAGTGATCAAGTTAAAAACTAGTGTTAAGCTCAATCAAGGTTGAAGAACAGTTATTGATATGAATCCTTAACTGAAATAAATAAATCTAACAAGTCATGAAATCCTTAATGAGAATCCCTAAACCTAAATATGAATCTACTCAGACATAGAATATGAAAACATAATCAATTGATTAATAGATTGCATAAAAGAGAATAAAGAAGTAACGGGGTTCGAAATCTTCTCCAAAAAGCAGAAAGCAGTACAAGATTAGATCAGCCCCAAAAAGCTCTAAAAACTCTCAGCTCAAAGTATGAAAGCATATCCAAAAACTGATGTAAATACCTAATTATATAAGCTAATCACGTCTTGGGGCTTCTTTGTAATTCTTGGAAACTTCTGTGCTAAAGTGCAATATCAAATCTTCATTAAACCGCCGAAGAAGGCCCATCTCGCTGGTGTGTCGATCGATGCACAATGTGTGTCGATCGATGCATTACTCTGTTTCGGACAGTGAACTCTATCTCTCGGGTCAAAACACCAAAATGCTCCAAAAAGCTCCATAAACTCCAATTCCGCTCCAAACGTGCATGTATCTAATAATACCTGTAAAAGACTCTAAAGAAACACTAAAAGACTCTAAAACACACTTATATCATGGTTTAAAACCGGTAAAAACCATGATATATCACCTTCTCAAGTAATCAACGGTAATGGCTGACTTGTCGTCCACGTCAGTCCTACATATAATCCTCGTCATCCTTTGAGTCATTCATAAGTCAGCTTGGAAACCTTGAGCTTTCAAAGTAATCACGGGTTTGCATCCCATTTGGCTACTACTCAACCACCATAATCCACTCATGCCACCATCAATGCAACCGCCACCTTATCAAACAAGGCTTCTTCTCGCATTGCTTAAGACTACATGGTAAACTCTAAATTCACTTAACATCGTGTGTTTGAGTTTGGATTGATCTTAATTTCGATTTTTCATTGGAGTTTAAGAATTGTGTCAGAGGTTGATGTTGTGATATGATATAGCTTTTAGTTTAGTTATTTTTCTAAATCTTAAAGTCAGACTTAGTGATTCAGCAGAGTTCTTTGGATGTTACTGCTGCAGTGATATATTTAATTTAAATGATTGTCATTACTCATGTTAGGATATGTAGTAAAAATCGGGTTTATGTAAATGCTAGCTGAAACGTTTCTGTAAATTGTTGATATAGCTTTTAAGGATTGTCATTATTCATAGTAGGATCACAGTTTGAATTTCCTTTCTTATCATGTCTCGATCATGTAACAGGTTTGACCAAGACAAGGAAAATTGTTGATTGCACCAGGCACCACACGATGTTTTGGTTTTATGTAACATGCTTGATCATGTAAGCTATTGTGACCATATAACATATTTTGGTTGTGTAATAGATACATATATTTATGTTTTGGATCTTTTTTATGTTTGACTAATTTTAATATAAGATTTTTGCTATAAAATATTTAAATTCAGCATTTGTTTCAATTTTACGCTTAAAACATATATTATCAAAAACACACCTGTTGATATTTGTTTATGATTTCTACAAACCATAAATCATGCCAATTTTTGAATGATATTTGATATAAATGGAACCGTACCTTTTGGATCTATGGGTTATGAATTGAATTTGGTTATCGCTCTTCCACGACAAACCCAATATAGCTTTAGGTCTCTGTTGATGGGATGCAGAGAGTTTATGTATTTCTGATTAGGGTTGCCGTGGGTACCATAACCTTCTATTTATAATACAAACAATTTCTAATTCGGCCCGTCATCAAATTAGAAATTACCGAATGTATCCACACATTAAATTTCCTTAACACTTATGTCCCATAGTCCTTTATTCTTTACCAAAGTGACCACATAAGTTTTGACTCTTTAATATAATGACCCTAACACATTAATAATACATATGTGACCCCAAAATAATCCTTACAATCTCTCACTGGATCGCATATGTATTCCGAAAATGTGATAGACTTTATGAGCTCAAAATTGTCATTATATAGAAGGCATAAACAGTCTTGTCCATTAAATATATAAACATAGGAGCATGGCGGTCTTCATTATATTAAGGAGATAATTAAACCTTCCATGGTCACTGAAATCTATATAGTCAAATGGCATAGATCAATTATGAAAAGTGTGGCATGAAAATCGTATGAAAAGTGATCAACACATCGGTTTTCAACTGTTCCTACTTTAGTGAGATCCCTTAACTTTATTGTCCAAATAATAAACTTAAAACTTTATTCTAATCAGAAAATCTGCATAAACACAACTTAAACATAGAACCGAAAACCAAATGACAAATTCCCACTAAACCGAATGATCCTCAAACACTGAAACACCCATTCGAGCATGAAAGACCTTCGGTGGAATACATTTTATAAGAGGATCTACTATCATGGAGTTTGTCCCTAAGTCTTCTATGGGAATCTCTCTACTTTGTACCCTTTCTTGAACAACAAGAAACTTAATTTCCCTGAACTTGCACTTTGTTGCACTCCTATTTTTGTTAGAGTACAACATAGCTGATTTATTGTCACAATATAACTTTAGTAGTCTTTCAATCCTTTCGAGAATTCAAAGTCCAGTGACAAAATTCCTCAACCAAACTCCTTGATTGGATGCCTCATAAATTGCTACGAATTCTGCCGCCATTGTGGAGGAAGCTACAAGTGATTGTTTCACATTACGCCAAGCAATAGCTCCACCAGCCAACAGAAAAACATAGCCTGAAGAGGATTTTTTACTATCTTTGCTTCCACCAAAATCAGAATCAGAATACCCAATGATCTCCAAATTATGTGATCTATGATACGTGAGCATATAGTCCTTTTGTTCTCTGCATGTACCTCATGACCTTTTGAGTGCTTTCCAATGGTCCATACATGGGTTACTTAAGTATCTACCCAAAACTCCAACAATGTACGCAATATCCGGACGCGTATAAACTTGAGCATACATCAGACTCCCTACTGCCGACACATAAGGGATCTTTTGCATCTCTTGAATTTCTATTTTTCCTCTAGGGCATTGATTGAGACAGAATTTGTCTCCTTTAGCGACTGGGTTGTCACCTGGTTTACATTCTTGCATGCTAAATCTCTTGAGCACTCTATAGATATAGCTCTTTTGAGACAATCCAAGAATTCCTCGAGATCTATCTTGGTGAATCTGGATTCCTAATACAAAAGACGCTTCACCAAGATATTTCATGCCAAAATGACCCATAAGAAATTTCTTGGTCTCATGCAACATGCCTATATCGTTAGTGGCTATCAGTATGTCATCGAAATACAAAATCAAGAAAATGCAGTTACTCCCATTGAGATTTTGATACGCACAATCTTCGACTATATTCACCTCAAAACCGAAGGAGATGATTACCTCGTGAAATTTGTGGCACCAATGACGAGAAGCTTGTTTTAGCCCATAGATAGATTTATTTAACTTGCAAACCATTTTCTTTGAATCACCTATTACAAAGTTTTCTGGTTGCTCCACATAAATCGTCTCATCAATGTTTTCATTGAGAAACGTTGTCTTAACATCCATCTGATGAAGCTCTAAATCATAATGTGCAACAAGAGCCATGATTGTTCTAAAAGAATCCTTTGATGAAATTGGAGAAAAAGTTTCTTTGTAGTCAATACCTTCTTTCTGAGTATATCCTTTAGCCACTAGACAAGTCTTTTACCTCTCCACATTACCATTTGAGTCCAATTTGTTCTTAAATATTCGTTTGCAGCCAATTGATCTCTTTCCTTTTGGTAATTGGACAAGGTCCCAAACTTTATTGTTTAGCATTTTTTTATACTCTTCTTCAGCAGCTTTGATCCACTTATTTGAATTGGAACAACCCATGACCTCACGGAAGTTTATAGGATCATCTTCCCATTGGGTTTGATTTTCCTCTTGTTCCATAAGAAATACTATATAATCATCCGGAATAGCATTTCTTTTTTCTCTAGTGGATCTCCGCAAAGGAACTTGATCTTGATGCACCGGCTCTTGAGGATTTTGAATTTGACTTTCATATTTGATATGATCGTCATCTTGATTTGGAGGAAGAGCTTCAATATCAACTTTAGGTTCCAAATTTTCTTTATCAAAAACAACTATATGAATCGGTATGGAAATTGGATCTGATTCTTCCTCAAAGACGATGTCCCTAACCTCATTTCTCCCCCCCCAAATTCAATATCCTCAAAAAACATAGCAGTTCCCGTCTCAAAAATGTTCTTTTGTGTGGGATCATAAAACTTATACCCCTGAGATCGCTCAAAATAACCAATAAAGTAATTTCTCACGGTTCTGGAGTCCAAATGCTTTTCGTACGGCCTGTAAGGCCTAGCCTCAGCTGGACATCCCAAATGTGAAAATGCTTTAGACTACGTTTTCTGCCAGTCCAAATCTCATAAGGTGGTTTGCAGTTGCCTTAGTTGGTACCCGATTAAGAATGTAAGCTACAGTCTTTAGTGCCTCTCCAAAGAGTGATTCTGGTAAGGTGGAATGACAAATCATACTCCTTACCATGTTCTTAAGAGTGCGATTATGTCTTTCAGATCGCCATTCATACTGGGGGAACCAAGCATAGTGTACTGTGGGACAATTCCACACTCCTCTAGGTATCTGGCAAATGGTCTTGGACGTTGTTCACCTGAACTATCATACCGACCAAAATATTCACCACCACGATAAGATCTGACATACTTTATCCTTCGGTTGAGTTGATTCTCAACCTCAGCCTTAAAATTTTTGAGCACATCCAAAGACTCTTGACTTTTCATGAATAAGAAACAAGTATGCATAACGAGAGTAGTCGTCTATGAAAGATATAAAGTACTGTTGACCGTTCCATGATGTCATAGGGAGAGGTCCACAAATGTCCGTATGTATCAACTCAAGGAATTCTTAGCTCTGTATACACCTAATTTCTTAAGTTTGATATGTTTCCTTTAATGCAATCCACACAGTATTCACAATTTGTAAAATCAACATAACTCAATATATTGTCTAACACAAGTCGCTCAATTTTATTTCTAGAAATGTGACCTAGACGTTTGTGCCACAGAGTTCCTGAACTTGCATTTTCAAATTTACATTTAGTACCCCTTGATTCACCACTTAAATTCTCACTAGGAGAGTTATAGTGTCAAGCATATAAAGATTGTGATTTTCCAAAAGTGCATCGGTTCCAATTAAAACTGAATTTAAAGACAGTGTAACTTTTCCATTCTTAGTTAGACAAGGAAAACCATATTTGTCTAAGTAAGGAATAGAAACCAAATTCCGTCTAAACGACGGTGCAACAAAATTGTATTTCAAATCCAGATAATGACCGGTAATAAATAACAATCTAAAATACGCAATTTCCTCCACATTCACCAGATTCCCATTAGCCACATGAATGCATCTTTCAGCATCAACTGGTATTCGGTAGCTCAAGCAACCCTGAAGCGAAACACTGATGTTAGTAGTTGCACATGAGTCTAACCACCAAGTGTTTCTGGTACTTCAACTAAGTTCACTTCAGAACAGACCATAGCAAGGAACATACCTTTCTTCCTACGCCATGCGTGGTAATTTTGGCAGCCTCATTCTTAACAACCTCAAATTTCCTTCTTTTTCCCTGAACCTTAGAGGTGTTATCGATATGAGCACTTTCTGTCCTTTCCTTTTTCATCATATCCTCCTCATGCACAAAATATAAAATTAACTCATTAAGAGATCATTTTCTCCTTATGTGTAATGTAACTGCATTTCAATTGATTGAATTGAGGAGGAAGTGAATTTAAGACAAAGAATATGAGCACTTCTTCTGGAAGCTCAGTCTTGAGTGTCTTAAGTTTTGAAACAATGTTTGACATTTCCAAAATGTACTCCTTTATGTTTCCATTGCCCTGATACGTCATGTTACTAAAGCGATGCAGAAGCGTACTTATTTCTGCTTTATCGCTCTTTACAAAACGCAAGTCCATCTCAGCAAGGAATTTTTTGAGATCTTTGATCTCCTCATCACCTCTAAATGTTTCTGGAATGGTGTCCTTAATGATTATTAAACCAATGCGGTTAAAACGTTCCCACTTCTCATAAAACACATTATACTCATCAGTGATGGTATCCGTAGGAGAAGTAGGTTATTTCATCCTTAGTGCAAGGTCAAGATCCATACACCCAAGAACAATCTTAACTTTACTTTTCCAATCCTTGTAATTGGAACCAGTAAGAGTTGGAAGTGATCCTAAGTTGGGAAATACTGTAGTGAAAGTTCCTAAAATATAAAGAGAACAATCTTTAGTTACTCACTTTCTGAAACAAATCAATAATAAAATATAAGAGAATGCACAATCCATCTCAAGATACCAAGTGCAATATCAATATCAAGTCTTTGAACAGTAATATTAACTGCTAGCAGTACTCTTGTTGTAATAATCAAACATTAAAAATAATGCATGATAAACAATAAACCTATCTTTGGATCGATTTATTATTCACATGGTTATTCTTTATAATCGTCACATGTTTATTATCACAAGTATGTATATATTTCGGCCAAATATAAACCTACCTTTGGGTTGATTTAATATTCGCATAAAAATATATACATATAACATTTATTGTTATTCATGAAACAATATCCACAAGAGAGATTACTTTGGCAACATCTTGTATCAATTAATCCAATCCAAATATTAAATTTTTGCAATCAGATTTTATTAATTGATTTAAAACTAAATTTTATTCTTTCGCATATATATAACTAGAAGTTTGAGGGCTCCTTATGCAAGAATACTGAAGTGACACAATGGTTAAACGCTCTTGATGGTTGCCAACATCTATCACGCGACATGGGTTTGAATCCTAACTGATGCATTTTAACTCAATTAAATGCTAGATTGGGCCTCCCTTTATGTTTGAACCAAAAATAGTCCAACTGATTTAAAATTAAAGAAACTGGGAGCAGAAAAAAACATAAAAAAAACATAAACCCAAAATTATAATTAAATCAGGAAACTGAATATAGGTCATAATCTTAAAACAGGCCCACCCAAATTTTCCTTTAACCTAAGGTACATAAAAAACCCTAAAAGTTCAGCTGTCAAGCTTGAAATTGGATATGAAAACTGATCTAGAAAAGTTTGTTCCCAAAAAATTTCGAAAATTTTATAAAACTTTCAATAAAATTTTTAGAAAACCAGAACCTTATGAATAATAATTTTCTATCCTTAATTTATAAACTTTATTTAGATCTAAATCTAAACAACAAATAAATCTACAAATTCCAAAATACAGATTTAATCTCAAAACCTTAACAAAAAATCAGATTCCACGCAAAGCCGGCCCTGGGGAGAAGTGGGTGAAGCTGGTGCTTGTGGCCCAAATTTTATATAGATTTTACCAGCCACATTATTGGCAAAAAGTCTTTATAGTCTAGTGGTAGTAGTCATGTTAATTTACCCCACAAGTGGACGGGTTTGATTCCTAATAGTGTATCAAAAATTTTAATTTTATATTGTTAATTAGCAGCCCATAATTTGGTTTGGGCTTGTGGCCTTCATATTTACAGGACCGGCTCTGATTCCACGACAAACCCAGTATAGTTTTAGGTCTATGTTGATGAGATACATAGAGTTTATGTATTTCTGATTAGGGTTTCTGTGGGGACCATAACCTTGTATTTATAATAGAAACAATTTCTAATTCGATCCGTCATCAAATGAGAAATTAATGAATGTATCCACACATTAAATTTTCATAACACTTATGCCTCATAGTCCTATATTTTTTACTAAAGTGATTACATAAGTTTTGACTCTTTAATATAATAATCCGAACATATTAGTTTAAAAAAAAAAATCCTAACACATTAATAGTACATGTGTGACAGCCGCAATTTGTTTATCCACGAGTAACATTATGGAAAATAACAACATTGTGGCATATTGGTTGCTAATATGTGACGATTTTGCAACTAAATTGGTAACAATTAGTCTTTAATTGGTCGCAAATATAGCACACTAGTATGTTACACAATACATTGTATCATATAGTAGTCTTGATATAATAGTCTTGAAATTATAGCAAATATTCGATTAAAAGGACCGTCCCAAGTCAGTCTCGTTTATACGACTACAAAACACTCTGAAAATAGTCCCTAAATGGATTTAGTTTATAATATACGACTACCCTACTAAGTCTCAAATTAGTCGCTTATATACGATGATTATAAGACGTTACAAAGTAGTTGGCATATAGCGACTATTTTTCGAATTTTATTTTTGCAACGAAAATTCGACCATCTATATAGTAGTTTTATAGTAGTCATAATAACTTATTTGCGTTCAATTTAAGACGATTTTGGTAGTCATAAAAACTGTTGGAGTCAGAGTTAGCACCTTTCCATAAAAAGCCTATTCATGATTAAAGGACGGCCCAGAATAGCAAGAAGATAAAAGTCCAAGCTGGTAAAATTAGGGTTGGCTCAGATCGACTTGCATCTAGGTTTCAGGGAATGGCCGTCAGAGAAGCGAAAAGAGTAGCGGCGCCGATTTAGGGAATATTCCATATATTGAACCCGAGATATCGGGAATATTTCAGCTTATCTCGACTTTCCTTTATTTTCGACCGACTTTGTAAACTTATAAAAGGGGATCTCGTCGTAAAAATAAAAACACACTTTACACAATATTTTTGCCTAAGAAAAATTCGAGACACCAAGTTAACCTAATTTCTCCTCAGCAACTTTTAGCATCCTTCACCGCCGCTTTATTCCATCTCGGAATCAAGGCATAAACCCTAATTTCTCAAATTCTCACCGTGTTCTTTTAGAAATCCCTTAAGAAAACCCTAAACTCCTACTATCTTCGGATAGACCGAGTTGAGAATCAACAATTGGCGCCGACTGTGGGGAATTCTAAAAGAGTTTTCTGAACGAGATGACAAGAAACGATAACGAAATCGATCCAAACAACCCAAGAGTCGAACTGAGCGATCACGGAGAGAGCGATTGCGACCGAAGTGATCACGAGGATGACAACACGGGGCTTGACGACCAACAGCCACGAGCCGTCAAAACAAAGAAAAGCCGAGACGACGGTAAACGTATCCCGTCACTCGACAAAACCATTGAACAAATCGAGAAAGACGAGCTCCTGGCTACCCTAATGGCAAAAATTGAATCCCAGAACGAGTTGATAAGAGAATTCTCGGAAAGAATCGATCTGTTGCAGTCTGAACAAGACCGAATTCGTTCAGACCAACAATCGAGGAAATCCACAAGAGATATTCCCCCAAAGGTAAAAAATAAGGTCGCCAAACAATTATTCCGTGACACACCAGAAGGAGATCGCCGGGAGCTGGAATCGGACCATCAGGGACATCCGCGCCGAGGAGGTAACGGAAAGGATGACCATGAACGAAGCTCGCATCGAAAGCGAGACCCGGACGATCACAGACGAGGAGCTCGTCAAGAACAAGACGACAGGCATGAAGAAAGGTACACGCCCGACAAAGACGGGCACGCTAACCATGAAACTCGGTACACCCAGGACTCGCGACGCAGAAGGGATTCACGACATGAGAATGACTCGCACCGGGATGACCATCGCCGCGAGCAAGGTGCATCCCACGAGGAAACTCATAAAACACAGATTCGTGGAGCCAGTCACAACCAGGTCGAAAAGCAGCTGGCTAAACTGAAGGACTCCCTCAAAGAATTACAGATCGAGGTCACAAAGGGATCTGCCCCCGAGATCGATCGGATCATCGAGGAGACCACGAGGACACCGTTTACGTCACGAATCACGGACACCTATATACGACACAAGGACAAGATAAAGCTGCCGACATACGACGGGACAAGAGATCCTAAAACTCATCTAACCACTTTCAAAATCGTAGCAGCAAAGGCCCGATTCTTGACAGACAGAGAACATGATATCGGCTTCTGTCAACTCTTTGCAGAGACACTTGTCGGAGACGCGTTGAATTGGTTCTCTCGACTTCCGGCTGAATCGATTAGTAACTTCTCGGACCTCTCGCGAGCGTTCGTAAGACACCACTTCGCCTACGTAAGTAAAGACACCTCTTTGAACACCTTGATGTCAATGTCTCAGGACAGGAAGGAAACGTTAAAATCCTTCATTGACCGTTTCAAAACTGCCGTCACACGTGCCGAGGCACCGGACAAGTTCACCATAGCAGCCCTGACACACGCCGTGTGGCACGAGACGCCATTCTATCAGAACCTAGTTCTCAACCCGCCAATGACTATCGAAGACGCCCTTCATCGCGCATATAAATTCATCGAACTGGATGAACAAAAAGTGGCATTGGCCAAAAAACATGGAGCGGCCCGGATTACGGAAAAGAAAGAGGAACGAGAACCAAGGCAGCACTATGACAAGGGAGGAAAAACTACGATGGTAGTCGGCAATTCTGACAGTCAACGACCAAATAAACCGTGGAACAAGTGGAACAGGCAGGACAAAGAGGGAGCTCCTCAAGAAGCCCACGAAGAGGAAAGGTTCTGTGAATTTCATAAGACAACCTCGCACAACACTTCGGAGTGCCGGACTCTCAAGGACGCGCTTTATGCACGACTCAAGAGTGGTCAGATACAAGCGCCCATAGACGAAATAAGGGAGGAAGTAAAACAAAGTCGCGAAGAGCAAGCTGACGACAAACAGCCCAAGCAGGGAGCGAAGAAACAGCAACACCTAGTGAAGAGTGTGGCAGTAAAGCGAGATCGCAACGAAGAAGAAGACGAGGAGGACGAGGCCCCCAAAACGATCCGGCGGATCAATATGATAATGGGCGGGCTGATCTCGGTCAACGACTCTGTAAGGTCAATAAGACAGTATGAGCGCAAAGCGCTAGCCGCGAAAAACGCGCCGCAGCCGATATTATCGGACGACCCACCTGTTATATTCACCGATCAAGACTTATACGGGACGCTTTACCCCCACAACGACCCATTAGTCGTTGAGCTACTCATCGGAAGTTGCCAAGTATCTCGGATCTTAGTCAATACAGGCAGTTCTATCGACCTGATATTCCTGGACACCCTGAAGAAAATGGACATTAAGGAAGACGACATTAAGCAGAAGGCCAAGCCATTAACCGGCTTCACAAGCGAAACGACTTACACAATCAGTACGATCAAAATACCAGTCTACGCCGGAGGAATCAACAAGTTGGTCAAATTCCATGTCATCGACAAGCCGACCATTTACAATGTTATTCTCGGCATGCCTTGGTTATACAGCATGAAGGCAGTGTCTTCGACCTATCATCAGTGCCTGAAATTCCCAACACCTAAGGGAATTCAGACCGTGAAAGGCTGTCAACGAACAAGTCGGTCCTGCTTCGCGAAGGAACACAGGCTCAGGGTACCGTCTTGCTTGATCAATACGAATCAAAGCCAAAAGGGGCCGGTCAAAGATCTCATCCAACAAGTTATCATCGACGAGTCAGACGCAAGCAAGTGTGTGGGAATCGGGGCAGAGTTGCCACAAGGCCTGAAGGATGAGTTGATCAAAGTCCTACAACAAAACGTATCGACCTTTGCCTGGTCGGTAAAGGACATGAAAGGAATTAGTCCTTCCATTACGACTCATGAGCTTAATGTAGATCCGACTTATAAGCCGATAAAGCAAAAAGGAGAAAACTCGGCTCCGAAAGAGCTAAGGCGGTTAATGACGAGGTTGACAAACTTCTCGACGCCGGTTCCATCCAAGAGGTAAAATATCCCGACTGGCTAGCCAACCCGGTGGTAGTCAAAAAGAAAAACGGAAAATGGAGGGTCTGCGTCGACTTCACGGATCTCAATAAAGCTTGCCCAAAAGACAGTTTTTCTCTCCCTCATATCGATCGGCTCGTAGAAGCTACAGCCGGGAATGAATTATTGTCATTCATGGACGCATTCTCAGGTTACAACCAGATCCTGATGAACCCAGACGACCGTGAGAAAACGGCCTTCATAACGGAGCGCGGCACTTACTGCTACAAAGTCATGCCCTTCGGCCTTAAAAACGCAGGTGCCACGTATCAACGGCTCGTCAACAGGATGTTCGCAGGACAACTCGGCACCACTATGGAAGTATATATCGATGATATGCTAGTAAAATCCCTGATCGCATCTCAGCACGTCGGACACTTGAAGGAATGCTTCAACATTCTAAACCAGTACGGAATGAAATTGAACCCGGCCAAATGCACGTTCGGAGTAACTTCTGGTGAATTCCTTGGCTACGTTGTGACTCGAAGGGGGTATAGAGGCTAATCCAAAGCAAATCTCGGCTATCATCGACCTGCCTTCGCCCAGAAATACTCGGGAAGTACAACGGCTCACCGGTCGCATTGCCGCCCTGAACAGATTCATATCTCGTTCGACGGACAAATGCTTGCCCTTTTACGAACTCCTCCGAGGAAACAAAAGATTCATTTGGGACGACAAATGCCAAGACGCCTTTATTCAGTTGAAAGACTACCTTTCAAACCCGCCGGTGTTATCGAAACCGGAAAATGGTGAGATATTATTCTTATACATAGTGGTCTCAACAACTGCAGTCAGCGGGTTCCTAGTTCGGGAGGACAGAGGCGAACAGAAGCCGATTTTCTACATCAGCAAGACTATGAACGGAGCCGAAGTGAGATACCCCGCCATAGAAAAAATTGCCCTCGCAGTAGTGACCTCGGCAAGGAAGCTACGCCCATATTTCCAATCTCACACAATAGCCGTGCTAAGTAACCAACCCCTCAGAACGATCTTGCACAGCCCCGGACAGTCAGGACGACTGGCGAAGTGGGCGGTAGAGCTCAGCGAGTACGACATTGAATACCGAAACAGAACGACAGCCAAGTCGCAGGTAATCGCCGACTTTCTAGTTGAATTATCTCCCGATGGGGACCTAAAAACTCAGGAGGAGACGAATTGGAAATTGTTCGTTGACGGCGCACAGCAAAGCGGGGAGCCGAGATAGGAGTACGTCTCATATCACCAACGGGAGAGGTAATAGAGCAATCCTTCCGTCTCGGGTTCACAGCGTCAAACAACACAGCCGAGTACGAAGCATTACTAGCCGGCCTTAGACTAGCGAAAGAAATCGGGGTCCGAAACCTACTGGCTCATTGCGACTCGATGCTCGTAGCAAACCAAATAAACAGAGAATACGAGGCTAAAAACGAAAGGATGGAAGCTTACAAGAAGGCGGCCCTGGAACTCACCAGCACGTTTGAATTCTTCGACATTGTTCAAATCCCAAGAAAGGAAAACGCCCCGGCAGACGCACTCGCATCGCTGGCGTCAACCCCTGCTCCGGATCTATGTCAACGTATCCCGGTAGAAACGATTCATGAGCCGAGTATCCCACCTCCTGATACCAATCATGAAAAAAACATTGACGACGACGTAATGATTATCAAGCAAATCGCCCCATCTATCCTTCAAGCTAAGCACGACGAGCTGATCGCATTCTTAACAAACTCCGAGACGGATTGGAGAGACGAGATACGAAAGTATTTGACAGAAGGAACACTTCCCGAAGACAAATGGACAGCACGGCGTTTAAAAGTCAAATGCGCAAGATACACAATACATAACGGCACTTTGTACAAATACTCTGCCAACAAGGTCCTTCTCAGATGTATACATGGAGACGAGGTCAATCGAGTCCTAGAAGAAACCCATTCGGGAGCTTGCGGAAATCATTCAGGAGGAAGATCCCTCGCTCTCAAAATAAAGCTCAACGGGCACTATTGGCCGACTATGCTTGCAGATTGCGAGGCCTATTCAAACAAGTGCGAGAAGTGTCAACGGCACGCACCATTTATACACCGCCCCACCGAGTTGCTTACAACGTCCACAGCGGCCTATCCCTTCATGAGATGGGCTATAGACGTAGTCGGACCACTTCCACTTTCCAACCAAAGGCGCTTTCTCTTGATCATGACGGATTACTTCACCAAATGGGTCGAAGCCAAAGCCTACGTGTCGATACACGACGTCCAGGTTCAAAATTTCGTCTGGAAATACATCATATGCCGATTTGGGCTGCCCTACGAAATCGTCACGGATAACGGTTCCCAGTTCACATCCAACCTATTCGAAGGTTTTTGCAAAAAATGGGATATACGACTCAGTAAATCAACACCGAGATACCCTCAGGGGAATGGTCAGGCAGAGGCAACTAACAAGACCATCATTGACGGCATCAAAAAACGCCTCGAAAAGAAGAAGGGAGTGTGGGCCGACGAGTTAGACGGAGTCCTCTGGTCACACCGAACTACACCTCGCCGAGCAACTGGGTCCACTCCGTTTTCCTTAGCCTTTGGCGTGGAAGCAATGGTCCCGGCAGAAGCAAATGTTTATACCCTTCGCCGAGCCCTCATGCCGCAACATAGCGAGATCAACGAAACGATGCTACTTCACGCACTCGACACAATAGAGGAAGAACGCGACCGGGCTCTCCTCCGCATTCAGAACTATCAGCAACTCGCAACTCGGTACTACAATCAAAAAGTACGAGAACGACACTTCCGCGTCGGCGACTACGTGCTCCGGAAAGTCTACGAGAATACCAAAGAATGGAGAGCTGGGAAACTCGGTGCCAAGTGGGAAGGACCGTACAAGATAACAAAAGTAGTCAAACCCGGCGTCTACGAACTCGAATCAATGAAAGGAGAAGCCTTGCCACGCTCATGGAACTCAGCAAGCCTGAAGGAGTACTTCTAATCGGCCCGGCGCCAAAAAAAAAAAAAAAAAAAAAAGAACTACGAGTGACTTGATTCTTCTTTAGAAGATACGTAGGCAGCCTTCACCGGCACAGTCACAAATCCAAATAAAATTTTATTTGCCAACAAAAACCAAGTCGTCACAATTAAAGCCCCTTTTAACTTATGCCGGGTTAAAAATCGTGGCTCCCTTTTAGCCGAGTCCCTACTCGCAAAAGTCGAAGTCCAACACGGCTTCGACTGTAAGCCGAGCATCTAATAAGACTCGCAGCAACTAGCATCGTGCCTCCTGGCCAGGGGTATGGTCTCCCTTGCACGCGAGGTGCACATCGCGGCAAGGGAAAGCCGAGATCTGTCTCGCACCTTAAAACCGGGTTCGTACCCGTACGTTCTTCGAGGTAGGCGATAAGAAATAAGTCGAGCACTTAAGCCTCACATATTCGTCCGTCCTTAGAAAAAAAAGCCGAGCATACGTAAGCCTCGCAAAACCGCCCCATGACAAGCATTTAACTATGTTTTTGACAAAAAACGAATCTGCAAGGAAAATCCGGTTATCGCTATTTGTTTAAACTTACCAAAAGACAAGTTTAAAAGCAAAATAGACCGATTTAAATCAACTAGTTCAAAAAGAAACAGGTTTAAAAAAAAGAAAAAACTGAAAGTCTTTACAACACCACAGCATAAATTAAAAACAAAAAAAAAGACTAGGAACGATCTATACGGCAATCTTATCATTCCCAGCATCCCCCTCATCCTGAGTATCCGAAGGTACGTCCATCTGGTCTCGATTCTCTTGAACTGATGAAACAGGAAGACTTTTAGCGAGGACAAGCCCAACGTTAGAACCGAACTGGTCAACATTTTGTGGAACTGAGACGGGCGAATCTCGGCCTATCAGAGACGGATGCTGAGTTGGCGAAAGCTCGAGCTTCAGATCTTCCCGCGTAAGAACGTCCAGTTCGTCGAACTCCTTATCAACTCGGGTCTTGTCTGCGGTGACCTGGTCCAACACTGATTGAGGAATAGGCACCCCGTCTCCCTTCAGCTTGAGCAGGCACTCCTTCAGACCGGTGATATTGCCCAACTCTACCTGCTTCCTGACCGCCTTCTCCTGATCGCTGACGAACTGATGAAACAAGTCCAAACGAGACTGAAAACGCTCTCTCATCACGGCCTCAATACGGCCCCTCTCTTTGAGAACATTATCTTCGCAAAGCTTCTTATGGCGCAGCGCTTCCGACTCATACATCTCGCGGTCAGCCTTCGCCTTCTCGTCGGCTTTGCGTACCTTGTCCTCCGCCTCGTGAAGCTTTTCTAGGAGTTGACGGTTCTCCACCTTCAACTTTTCAAGTTGACTCTCCCGCTTCTTCAACGCCTCAACTAACGAATGGACGTCCCAAGCACTCTCGAGGGCGACCCGGTTCGACGCCGCTATCAACTATTGAAAATATCCCCGATTAAAACAAGGACAATCAAACAAAAAAAGAAGGGGAAGAAAGGAAGATGTACCTCGGCTTCGGCTCTTTTCAGATTGAGGATCGCTTCAGAATGAGGGAGCATGTCCTGTGCAGGCCAGTCGACATCACTTCCTCTAAGACAGGTGAGTAGGTCGAAACAGGCCTGAGTATTTTGAACGAAAGGGACCTCACTCTCGTAGTGGTACGCAAAATTATGGATGGATGGCCGAGTCGCGACGTCCACATCCTTCTGAGAGCTACGAGGGCGAGCCGTCACGACTTCTCTGCGAGAAAGAAATGGCTTCTTCTTGCCCGAACCGATATCGATCACGTCACCTTTTTCCCAAGACAGCCGAGTCCACGCATCCAGGTACTTAACATTTTTACACGGGCCCTCTAACTCCGAAGCGTCAGAAGCCGGCCTCTTATTCGAATGAGCTTTCGAGGGAACCACGACAGAAGGTGCTTTAGGAGGAGCCATGAGGGGAGGAGCCGCCGACGCGGATTTCTCTGCCTTTTTCTTGACAGGAGATTTTGCAACCGACGACGGTTCACCATCGCTTTGAGTAGATGACGGCTCGACGACACCTTGAGATGAAGGAGGATCAGAATAAACTTCCTTGGAACCTTCAGAAGAGGGGTTCAAGGCGAGTTTCTCCGAGTAGTTGACAGTTATCTTTTTGAGCTTCCCCATCCTCGGCCTTTGCAAGTCTGCCGGGTTGATCCTCTCCTGAATATCCCACTCAACTGAGAATAAGAGAGATCAATCAGCAAACGACCCAAAAAGAAACGAGAAATCCAAAAGTCGGTACCTTTAGCAATCTTCGGACGAGATTTGTCAATCCACGTCCGAGTTATCTCTTTCCACTTGCGAAGACTGAGACTCCGAATCTTCTCAACAATCGCAAAGAAGTCGTCTGGGTACGGCTTATAGAAAGGATGACGCACTGCAAACAGAAAAAGCAATGAGTAAATTTCAAAGGAACAAAAAAGTTTAAAAAGAGTTATCTACCGATGTTAGTATTCCATGACGATCTAGGAGAGCCGTGACCAGCAGGAATGACCATAGGCGTGATCTCGGCGTAAAAATAAAACTTCTGCCAAACACGCGTTTTACTCGGCGCATTCACTACAACCCCTTGATCGGCTCTCATTCTGATGGTGAAGCATCCGGGACTGGTGTTCTTCATTTGACTTATAGAAGTCATCTCCTTGAACATCCTGACACTGATAGGTATGCCGCACTCGGCCCCCAAGACAAGGAGACACACCATCTGCCGAACTGCGGTCGCCGATAACTGAGAAATAGCAATCTCACGCCGAGAACAATATGAAACTAGAAAATCTGGCAGAGGGAGCCAAAGTCGGCATCCTGACGTATCCGCATTAATGAAATAGGACTCGTATAAACAGACATAACCGGGAGGAGGAGTCCATGGACGATCTCTCGATCCAGGAATAATAAAATTGATTCTTGGATCAGCGCCGCACCCCGATAACGTCGATCTGACCGACTTCTCGCCAGAACGAGTCTGAAACACGTTCGCAAAGCCTCCCGATAGAGTTATTGGGAACTCGGCAGAAGGAATTGAGTCCCCATCAGATTCGTCCTTCTCGGCACTCGGCTCACCCTCCGGTTCAATAGAATCGGAATCCCGGAGCTGCGGAACGATAAATTCGTGACGGCCCGAGCTCGTTGCTGTGTCCGCCATCTGAGCTATCTCTCGACGGTACTGAAGCCTGTTTAACGCATCATAGCAAGGATGCCGCCTTAGATCAGAAGACGTGCTTGGAGAGGACGATCCATCCGAAATGACACGCCGGGTTGGGGAATCCTCACCAGACGACACAGAAACAACTTGCTTATCCTTGTTTGACGAGCAACGGATCAAAGACATCTCTGGCGATGAACAGATGAAGAACACGACGACTAAAAATAGACCTGAATCTAAGTCCTAATAGATCTACGGCGAAATGACGGCGAAGCTTAGATCGGAAAACAAAAACCGGTAGAGAATAAAGTATTACCTTTTCAAGTCTTCACCTCCCTCGCTCGCGTAGAAATGAGGAAATGAACAAAGGAGGAGGATATTTATAGAGTGAAGCTGTCGTATCCAGTAAGCCACAATGCCTCGGTTCCAGTAACCATCATTGCGGCCACGACTGTCTAGAAGACGCCTCGATATTCGCACGACGCATCGATTTCCACACACCAGTCGAATCGATTCAATTCACGGGTCGAGGCCCAGACAGAGAGTCCATTCGGATAATCAGGCCCAGACAGAGAAAATACGGCCCAGTCAGAGATAATCCAATCAAATAACCAGACCCATCACAGAAATTGCAGGCCCACCTAAATCATTTCATGAACCGACCAAAGTCCCTCGCACCGCCGGCTTAGGCAAGTTGCCGTACTAGGGGGGGGCTTATTGTTGGAGTCAGAGTTAGCACCTTTCCATAAAAGGCCCATTCATGATTAAAGAACGGCCCAGAATAGCAAGAAGATAAAAGCCCAAGCCGGTAAAACTAGGGTTGGCTCAGATCGACTTGCATCTAGGTTTCAGGGAATGGCCGCCAGAGTAGCGGCGCCGATTTAGGGAATATTCCATATATTGAACCCGAGATATCGGGAATATTTCAGCTTATCTCGACTTTCCTTTATTTTCGACCGACTTTGTAAACTTATAAAAGGGGATCTCGTCGTAAAAATAAAAACACACTTTACACAATATTTTTGCCTAAGAGAAATTCGAGACACCAAGTTAACCTAATTTCTCCCCAGCAACTTTTAGCATCCTTCACCGCCGCTTTATTCCATCTCGGAATCAAGGCATAAACCCTAATTTCTCAAATTTTCACCGTGTTCTTTAAATCTCTCTTTTAGAAATCCCTTAAAAAAATCCTAAAACTCCTACTATCTTCGGATAGACCGAGTTAAAAATCAACAAAAACCAAGTAAAAACTGTGGTTTTGAAGACATATGTGAGCAGGGCGGAGCTGCGAAGGCAACATAAAGGGCAGCTGACCCACCAATTTTTTTTAAATATTTATGTCTTTCTTTACCTAAAAACCTAATGACTCTATAGAAAAATTATTGTTGACCCGATAAAAAAATCAAAACATGAGAAACGAAAAACTGAAGTTCTGTTATTTAATTAAATGGACTAATTCACTTTTGTGTTATTAAAAGTTGGGCTACTATTAAATGTAAGCCCAAATTTAAACACAATAATAATCTATAATTTTTTTTTAAAGTATTTAAATACTTCATCCATATTTTGTATATGTGTCTTTTTTAGACAAATTTTGATCTCTATATACACTCATCAACATTAATTTATGTTCAATTTCACATAGAGTTATGTCCCATATATATATAACATTTAATCTATATAACTATACTTTGTTTTATTAAGTTGAGATGATTGTTTTAGATTCATAGAAAAAATAGTGTTATGTTTATAATATATAAATTTTATAATTTTCTTTAGTTTTATAAGTATATTTTAAAATTTGATTTGATTTTGCTTATTTATATTACAACTGTCGATAGATTTTTTTTGGAATGTCAATATAATATTATAAAATTATATCGGTAATCAAATTTTTAATGAATATTATTTGTTTTATCAAAAAATAATCAATGAAATGTGATTTAAAATATTTTTATTTATGATTCTCAGTGAACATAATATATATTTATAGTTTTTTGTTTTAAATATAAGCTTTGTTTTAATAGTATATTTTTGTTTGCTGCAGTAAACCTCATGCACAATCCACCATTGTATATGAGGTTTTGGAACGAAGCTTTTTACCAGCCAATAACATTACTGAGTCGATGTCATTTCCGATTTTTATAACATTGGTTAGAAACTTTTACTGTTTCTGAAAACCAGTTGTCTATAAAAGTATTATTATGATATATTTGTATTCATATATTTTCTTTTTATGCAAATAGGCATATTTCTATGTTTCCTAGAATTACTTTATCGCTTTGCGGTAATATATATGTACAAATACAAGACCATTAGGTCTATGAATCAATAACAAGAACAGTTTCTTATACGCCGTCTTCGATTTCTAAGGTATGTTGTAATTTTGTTTGATCCATTTAACGGTCTTTTTAAAAACATTGATTTAATCTTATATTAATAAAGCAAGTTTAGATGCTAATTAAGAAACGAAAAAAAAAACAAGGGTCTCTACATCATAAACCAAAGTTTAGGTCGCGATGGATCTGTCGAGAACGATCTGTGTTTGCCTTCTTTGATTACAAATGCATGTGCAAAATAAAAGCAATAATGCCTAATGCCAATGGATGGTCACTCTGCGATGTGACCGGTAATTCGTGCCTAATATTGTTTTAAAGCAGTGACGGTATAGTTTGTCGCTTCTTTCAAGTTCGGTCATCCGTTTGAATGTGAACTCGGGTCATTTGATAACTTTTTATGGTTTTGGATTGCATGTTCTAATTAATTCGTTTATTTTAAAGTTCGGACATCTGTTTATTGAGACTCACTTAGTCATTCAACATAACTTTAAACCTATTAGAATTTAGAGGCAATAAAGGCACTTCAAAATCACTCAGGGGGTATATTGGACTAAGAATTTTAAGAGATTTGGAAATTTTATTAAAATCCCCTGTTATTCAATTAAAGATTTTAAAATGTATTCACAAATCTAGTGTTATTGAACATGAGATTTATGTAAAATCACTCAAAATTATTTAAAATCTCATGTTATTCAAACAATAATTTGTTAAAATCATATCAAATCCACTGTTATTGAAAATATTTTAAGTGTTGGGATTTTAATGACTGCAAGAGATTTTAGAAGATTTTCTTAGTTAAAAACATAAAGATCCAAATCTCATGGTTTTAGGTGGTATTGTAGGGGATTTTCATACAAAATCACAACAACTTTCTTAAAATCAATCAAAACCATCAAAATCATCTCAAATCGTAATTAAACTCAAATCACTCTGACTTTCTTAAAATCAATAGTTCAGTACACCCCCTTCAAACTCTGGTTCTGTTTTCTAGCTAAAGTAAAAACTCTATAAATTAATAATGTAGAAACTATAATAATTTATTAATTTATAGATATATATAACTAATTTAAACAAAATATATTATTTTATTAAATATATATTTCTAAAACAAAATTTATATACAATTTTATTTTACTTAACTAATTACATATTTTTTATTTTCATATTGTTTACATTTTTTTGGACTACAAGTTATTTTTTATTACAAAGTCAGTAATGATAAATCAAATGCATAATTATATGAGTAGAAAAGAAAAAATAGTGGTTATTGTCTTTAATATTGATGAAATTAAATATGAGATTATTGAACTGGTCTAATTTAAAACTCAATAATTTATTAATTTATCCTGATTATTAATTTATTGAATATTAATTTATAGTTTTTACTGTAACAATGTGCTGTTTTAACCTTTGCAGTTTCTTTATTCAAAAATAACTCAAGGTGAAAATATTAATGTGATACTTTCTTACACAAGTTAATCCTTTTAATTTGAGTGAAGTTTTGAGTGCGCAGGTTTCAATGTCGAAATCTTATTACCTAGGCAGATTCAGTATCTATAAATATCATCAAGTCACACTAACATCTGAAGCAATCGCATTATATATCCTTTATAAAAAAGAAAATAATTGTATTGGTAACAAAGATAAAATTTGTTCTTTTTCATAGTATTTCTATTCTGCGTGAAGGTGATCATTTAATGTCATGTTTCTATTATAAAGGAAAATGAAAGTTAAAGTTTTGAACTATCATGTCAGCTACCAAAACTTTAGGCATGACCTGCATTAGGGGTGGGCATATTTCCCGAACCCGAAACCCGAACCCGGATCCAACCCGAAAAAGCCGGTTCGGTACGGTTTCGGATCCTTTACAATAACCGATTGGAACATAGGTTATAATACTTTGGGTTATGGAACGGTTCAGGTTAAATCCGAAACCCGATTGGATAACCCATATAAACCGAAACCTATATAAACCAAATTTATATACATATCCAGTATTCATAGGAAAAAAAAACTCTTCGAAGAATAAGGTAACAAGTGAATCCAATCCCAAATATCCCGATTTGGTTACAAAATCTCTTAATTCTTGCTAACTTTTCGAGAGATAAGGTAACTAGAGAAGATCTCATTCCAAATCACCCCTAATTTGTGTTCTTGTTATAGTGTACGTCTGAGCTTGTCCATGTTGCTGTTATAATCGTTTCGCATCTTTCGCTTATATGAGTTAGTGGTCTGAGCTAGTTTTAGGAACTAATTTCAAGAATTGGTTTATAAGTTCCTGTTATATTGTACGTGAGCTAGCTTTATGATTTTGCTTAAGATGTTATATTGTACAGTTTTACAAACATTATTTGAACTATTACATTTAATTTGTCTTACTCAACTGTTATTGCTGTTTTGTTTTGTAGAGATGATGGAAAAGTAGGCATAAAAGATGTCTGTTTTGAGGGAGGTGGAGATCAAGGTCCAGAGATGGATTAGTAGTTCTTTTAGTTTGAAGTCTTTTGATTCATGTTTTTCAATTTGGTGTTATACAAGATGCAGTTTGCGATTTTAGCTTTGGAATTTAGTTGTTGCTTTATGTTATTTGATTGAAGAACTTGGTTTTCAAATAACTTTGTTACACAATACACATTATGCAGAGATATACATTTGTAGCAGCAAGATAAGTCTAGGTTAGAATCTCGTTGCTTTGTTGTCCATTTTCCATTTCTAAGGTGAGTTACGGTAGATTCTGGTTTGTTTATTGTCCATTGTCCATCAAGGTGAGTACATGTTAGAATATCGTTTGCTTTGATGTCCATTGTCCATTGTCAAAGTACAAGACCTTTGCAAACATGGCTTGTTCATTGTCTACTGTCCATCAAGGTGAGTATATGTTAGAATCTCGACATAATCCCCATCCTATCAACCATATATTATACATTTTGAAGTTCAAAATTTGGTCTTTCAACATTTATACATAATAGATAATAGTACGGTTATTACCCGAACCCGTTCAAAACCGATCGGATTATGGGTTTCCAGTAATTAACCCGAACCAACCCGAACCCGGCTAGAACCGAACCGAACCGAACCCGTTTATGCTACATATCCGAATGGGGCTAATGAGCCTAAACCCGAAAACCCAAAAACCCGAATAACCCGAACCGGACCCATTTGGATACCCGAACACCCACCCCTAACCTGCATGCAATCCAATTATTATTGGAATTCAGACTTACAAACACATAGTATATATAACCGCAAAGAAAATGTTAACGATCAAATATTTATTAAAAACCTTAAATAAAAACAAATGATATATTTTAGGGGAATTGCTAAAGCTATACCATAATTGAGTTGAATGCAAAACTAGATCACAAGTTAAAAAAAATGCAAAATTAGATTAAAATTGTATGGAAATGATGTTTACCTCCTTATTTGCAAACAAAAAAACCAGAAATCGCAATTATCATTCAAACATTCGTATCTGATGAGACATCATGATAAATACTTCATGATAAAACTTCACACTAATGTCTCATGCAGTAATTAAATCGTATTTATAAATTAGATATTAATAAAAAATAATTTGATTGCAAATTTTTATTTAGAAATTAATATTAATCAAATATAAACTTTATAAATTAAAATTTTATAAAACTAAACCATGTGATGTAAATCATCTTTGTAAATCGATAATAGATTTAGAATTTGAGAGATAATAGGTTGGAATACATGTATATATCTTTAGGGTTATACTTAGGGTTTATATGATTTTGATATATAATGTTGTATCTACATAGAATTGTTAGATTTAAAATATATTAAACTAATTTAATGTTACATATAACTATTTATTAGGATTGTTAGCAAAAATAATAATAAAAATATTTGATCTAAGAGTTTAGGGTTTAGGGAGACTTTAGAACGAAGTCTCCCCAAGGCGTGAAATTTTACCTTAACCAAAAATTAACCAATTTCATTTTCTAATCTAGACAAATATCAAGACCCTTATATATATATATATATATATATATATATATATATATATATATATATATATATATATATATATATATATATTCTAAAATTTTCCCTTCTAAACCTAATTGTGGTCAAACCTAGCCAAAAACTTTATCCTATTCCTCCTCGCTCAGCTCAAGCATTACGAGCTCTACCACAGCCACCTTCAACCCTTATAGAAACGTTTCCATGTTGACTGGACATGGTATCTACCTCTCCCTATGTGTGTCTACCTCTTTGCTTTTATTCACTCCTCTGAATCGCTGATTAGTTTTGTTTTCCGATTACATGTGCCGAAAAGAATGAGGTTATGTTGACGTTTGAGAAATCATGAGGTGGAAAACGCATGATGAAGGTCCATTTTCCTCAATTACATATATTTCGTTTTGTTATATGATAAAAACGTAAAAAGCTTCAGTTGCATACATAAAATGCTAACTTATGTTAGATGTTATGTTAGATCTATCTTTTACTTCTTTTAGGCTTAGCTGAAAATGGGAAAAAATGTAGCCGATGAAGACGATGCAAGACAAGAAGCTTGTTATCTCAGTCATGTGTGTTTTAGCTATTAATCGTTTTTCTCATTTTGTTCAGATTATGGCCTTGTTCGTTTTGGAGTCGCTGGCGACATGACTACCACTCTAAACATGTTCGTTTGACAGTCGATGGCGTCAGCGACTGTCGCAACGACTCCAAATTAACGATTAGCGACTCAAAATTTGGTCACTAAATTTAACGGCGATTGTGCGGTGATTGTTTTTTTTAAAAAAATCAGCGACTGTCATATCGACTCTAAAATGAACAATAAAATGCCCTATCTCAATTCTTTTTTACTAAAGAGGATGCTAACAATTATGACTATAAAGAAGACATTTGTGTCAAGGCTATTATATTATAAAATTGTGTAAATAATTTTGAATTCATATCGTTTTGTTCCCAATGCACAATTCATTTAATGGTTAGATCTTTTGGGATAGCTTCATTCCTTTTCAAGAATACCAAATACAAGATATAAAAGTAATGAAAATTTCAAAATACAAAACAAAACAAAAAGCAGAAAAGCTACAAACTTGACTTCAGCCTAATAGGAGATTTCAGGCTGAAGTCTCAGTCTCAACAGGAGACTTTACAGTGAAGTCTCGTAATACATAATAGGTAGTTCATATCATTTTGCTTCTAGTGCACATATTTATGTAATAAGTAATTCTAGTGAGATTAATATATTAGTTTCATTCCCTTTCAATAATACCAAAAAAAAAGAATCAATGAATTGTCAAACTACAAAACAAAAATAAAGAAGCAATGAAATTGCCAAAGTACAAAAGAAAAAAAAAAGATAAAAACAATAAACTTGATTTCAGTCCAACAAGAGAATTTAGTCTGAATTCTCCATGAGACTTCACAGCAAAGTCTCGTAATACATAATTAATTTAAGCAAGCATTACATAATTCTTCGTAATCCAATACACATAGCAGTTGGAACATCATGCTTCAGTGGTATGATATGTGATGGCACACTCAGTAAACTCGTCCCCCACCACCATCCCCACTCCCCAACAATGTTGTTCTGAACGCACATCTTTAAAAAATATTATATTACTAGTGAACCATATGCGTTAAAGGTGGACGAGTTAATCTCCTCTTATAATCATCAAATTATCCAGAGCCAGCGATAAAATAGCACATGGCAGATGAGGAAGATGGCCATGGTAAATTTAATGTGAGGAAACCTGGTATTTGGATAGGATAGTGTCCGAAGACCGCATTCTACTAACACTTCTTGAAGGATAACTCTGATGCCTTCAATGTAGCAAGCAATGAA